>JAUMJM010000039.1:250000-1517987 GCA_033558235.1 Neomorphus geoffroyi
AACTTTTCAATGAGCACTTAGCTCTGAATTGCGAATAAAAAAACCTCCCTCTGAACCAAGCCTCCACTTCACTTCTCTTCCTCTTTCACTTACTCTTCGCAAATGACCACATTTTTAAGCTCTACTCCAAAATGTTGTCAAATATTTCATATACATGGGCCCCCAAATCCCCAAAGAAAATAATCCCCCAAACTTTCTCTCATGAGCTCCAAATAAAAGAAGAGCGACACAAGCAAAGGAGCAAATGCCACAAAACTGCCATGCAAAGATTTCCTAGCACGACTTCAGGCAATTGAACATGAGTTGTATTCAGGTGGAATGTCAGATCTAAAAATCATCTCAGCATGTGCAAATGGCCTGGTTTTTCTTTTTGATTCTTACTGCTTTAGTTTTGTTTATTCTTATGTAACCTGTCAGCAAAACTTACTCTGCTCCTGAACTGTTTGTGGTACCCTGATATCGAGAAGGACAGCTTTGCTTCTGCTCCTGCCCGGTGCAGTTATCATATCAACCTTCATTTGCCGGGCTGTAATCCTGTGTGAGTGGCACTAGTCACTTTCAATAATATTTTGCTTTTGCATTTAGGTCTCTCTTATGTACAGACTTTACATACATGTTTAGATGCCTCTGACTGGAGGGATTTAGGTGGATGCCATTAAATCTGCACCTGACTTGTTTGTGCAGGAGGTAGGAAGAGTTTCAGCGGTGCAGCTCAGGGGTGACGGGTGTGGGAATGGCTGGGGCTGTAACACACACTGAAGGCTTACAAATCCTTGGAGAATGTTAATTGAAAAGTTACTTCATTGGGACCATAGTGGTAAGAAAATATCAGCTCAGCCAGAGGCAACTGAACCTCACAGCTGCCACTTTGGTAATTGGGGGTCACTGCTGGGTGGTTAAGGGGTTGCTGGATTAGGGACTGGCAGGGCTGCAGCTGGGAGATGGGCACTGGACAGCTGTCCTGGCAGAACTGCACTCCCAGGTGACTCAGCACCTCTACCTTTTCATCAACTTGTCTTTGGTTTTTGAGGTAAAAGGGCTGTGGAGGGAATGGAGGGATGGCTGTACATGCCCTGGGTTTTGGTGTGATTCAGTGCTGGCGTTGACCTCAGGGTGTGTTCCTCCTACATTTAAAACTTCAAACTTGTCTCTTCGCAGAAAGTAATCTGAGTCCATCCCTGTTGCCTTCTTCTTCCGTCAGATAGATGACTGCCACTGCTCCACCTTCCCTCCTGTAGCTTTTCTTCCTCCGTTCCCAAGTTTTTTTATAAAAAACAAACTTGTGCACAGCAGAAATAAGACCTTCCTCATCCCTTCAGACACATGCACACATACTATTTCCTCTAAGGGAAGAAGTGTCTCATTAGTTGAGCATTATTTGATTTCATGTGGCTTTTACCTTTCTCTCCTCTCTGTTCCCACATTTTTTGACACAAAAATACTGATTTTCACAAGGATTTGCAAGATTTATGGAATTAAAGCACCATGAGATTCTCTGAATCTGAAACTGCCTCAATCTGGAATAGAGGAAATTACTAAGAAACAGTTTTTTCTTCCTTTCCATGCAGCTTTCCTAATAAGGCAAAGGAGAGACAGGCTTCGCTTACAGCATTCAGAGGTGGCACCATGGTCCTAACCCTCTCTCTGCTCCCCCTCCCTGCCTGGGTGCTGTAAGCAAGGGCACACAAGTCACACATCAGAGACCAGCAACGCTTTTAGCTAATATTACACTTCCAGCTTGTTCTCTGCCTTCCTGTCTAAGGTGTCAGATTCCTGCTGGAAGTATTTGTAAACAAAGCTCAAGAAAACTCCTAACTTCACCTCCAGTAGTGCATCATGAATATTATAGGCATGAAAACAATGCCCCTAGGAGGAGCACTGATGCAGTCAGAAACCTACCCCATGGCACCAAGGCATGCAGAGCAAGGGGAGCAGTGGTAATCAGCTACTCTGTCTGCACACACACTGCACTTTCCCTTCTCTTTATCAGTGTCTAATTAAATTCCAGTCAACCTGAACAAAGATCCGTACTTGTTGCAGGCAGTAAGTAAGGATGTGTTGGAATATGAGCATGTATGAATTTTAGCCGCAGGTTAAAGAATCCATACAGAGTAGCTGGATTATCAGAAAACTCTTAGTAGCCATTTGATAGCAAATGTTGTTAATGACAACACTTGAAATTACAGATAGCAGTGACTTCAAGACAGCATTTTGCAACCCAGTTAGTCCAAAAGCGATACAGACAATGTTTTCTCTGTATGTGACACTCCAGTAGGTAGTACTGGGTTATGTTAATATTGCTTTTCAAAAAAGCAAGTAATTTTAGACATGTCCTTTGCTAGCCTGTAACTAGAAGTTCCCTGGAAATATCTACATATAAGAATTTAGCTATATTTGATACAAACCAGCTTTGCCCTTGATTAAAGGCAGGAAAAAAGTAGTTTCCTAACTCTGATAGTCAGAACAAACAACTGTACCTCTCGCAACCACCACTACAGTACAGATCTGTCTCTGTATTATCGGGCTGTTGACACAATACTTTTAATCATAGTTTGATTTCAACTGAGCACTTAAATACAGGATGGAAGAGTTTCATCACCACTTGTTTTTTCTTGGTATTATTCTGCTCAGGATTAGTAACTTCTACTTTGGTGGTCACAGTGCCTGGAGTTACAGATAACAGGGTTTTCCAACCACTTTATAGGATCTACAATCTTCTTAGAGCTGACACCTTCCATAGAGCTGCATGAGCCCGTCTCAACCCCTTGCTCCGTCTAGGAGCCAGAATGGGCATTGGGAGTGAGGGTACGCAGAGGGCTCTGAGCTCCCAGCACGTGGCGAGGGTGGAGGCAGCCCTCAGACATTCACTGCCTGTTGCTGCCCACTGGGTAATGGCCTCAGCTGGGCAATTCTGGCTGCAGCCAGGGGACCTCACACACTTATCGGCCCCACCAGAAGCACCCATAGAGAGCGGTAAGTGTCATAGTGCAGCATAATCCACTCTTCCACAGTGAGAATGGTGGGATCAGACTTCCACTCTCAGATAATAACCATTTCATGTAGGTAGTTACAAGACCTATTTATAGGAATTATTTTAGTTGCCATCTTTACCCTTAAGAGGAAAAGACTGGTGCCTTAGACAGGTCGCAATTTTATACTCCTCACCCACTTCCATATCCTTTTTATCTGGGTGTGCAGTATGTGGTTATGTTTCCATTTGGAGGAGTTTCATGTTCTTTAGACAGTGAATGCTTTATGAATAATGATGAAACAGAAGACAAAGTTCAGGTAGAGGCTGATCTGGAACCAGAGTGGGGTTCTCTGACTAATGACACAATTTGCTTACTCCTGGAAATTTGGTAGAGGTGTTTACAATTAGGTGTTTGTGTAACCAAGCTATGCAAACTAGTAAAAACAAGTCGTGTGTGAGAGAGAAGGAACATTGACTGCTTTGACAACTGCTTTGCCATTGCTAAGGAAACTGCTCCCTTGGTAACCATGGTCAGTACATCTGTCTTATTTTATCTCCAATTCTCACATAGACATCATCATGGAAAGAATATTAACACAAGAAAAC
This sequence comes from Neomorphus geoffroyi, assembly GCA_033558235.1. Classification (NCBI taxonomy): domain Eukaryota; kingdom Metazoa; phylum Chordata; class Aves; order Cuculiformes; family Neomorphidae; genus Neomorphus; species Neomorphus geoffroyi. The sequence goes on from JAUMJM010000039.1 coordinate 253,578, forward strand.
TCCCAAACATCTCAGAAAAGGAAAAACTAACAAAAGCACAAGGTTTCCATTAATTTATTTACTAAAAAGTTTAGAAATAGTCCGCTTTGGTGTTAATGACGACTTTGCCTTGCCTGAGATGTGCTCCTTAAATACTAACTTGTACACAGTAACAATTTATTTTGTTCTGCGTACTTCTTTAAAATGTGATACTCATTTTCTGTTAGCTCTCCTAATTTACCTAATGCAATTGAACTTTGCAATAGGAAAGCCTGAAGGCTGAGAAAGCTTTAGCATCTGCCAAAACAAGAGTTAATAGTCTTCTGCTAAGTAAAGAACTCTCTTACTGATTTGAGCAGGGTAGTACAAATGGAAGTTCTGATCTGAAGAACAACAAACTTTTGAGAGCTCTCTGAACTTTTAGGGTTAGGACCACGTGACATCAGTAAGAGCTTTCTTGACAGTCCTACTTAAGTCCATTAGCAAGAAGGAAACCAGAAATGAGTACAGTGAAATACATGGAGTAATCCTGGATGCAGTGTTTGCCCCTTTTTAGTGGAATCAGGATATTTGTCTGTACCTACCAGTAAGTCAGATTTGAAATATTGATAGAAACACAACTTTGTACAAAAGAATAGTGGTTATGCCCACAAATCCTCAAATCTAATGAAGGAAAAGATATGTCTGGTACATAAGTTGCAAACATTCCCTAAGGCTTTCTATCCATAACACCAGGCACAAAGAACAGCCTTTGGGTGGTCTGTTGTCCCAACTCTAAGATATTCTACTAGCCTGAGATGTTAGCAGCACCAGAGGTAACTAGGTTTCTCAGCAGTTTTACAAGAGCAGCATTTTCCTGTTCTGGTAAAAAAAGGGAAAAACCCAAATAAGGATGAAAAAGGAGATAAGATTATGCAAGCAAATTTGAAAGTATCTGTTCTCAAGGTGTGTCAGAGTGACTGCATGATGCAGGGACTTCATGTCATATGACCACATAAAACACACATTCCTCCAAAAATTACTAATCTGATACCTTCACTGCCGGGGCTGTGGTTTGTGATTTACTGTGACTGCTCTCTAACAGCAGCCAGCAGGTGATGGGCAATGGCAATGGTACCTGTCCACTTACTCTGTCAGTGTCCCAGTAACAGAAAAGATAAAAGGATGTCTTCAGAGTCCACCAGGGATTACAGGACTGCTCAGGGAGTTCAGCAACTGACTCTGGTGGAAATTTTAGACTGGTGGACTGATTTTAAGAACAATGTAGGGGTAGCAGAATGTGGCTTCTCACGGTGGTGTGAGTATGCTAGCGCCCTGCTGGGAGCGTGCTGCACAACATGTGGTAGAAGTGAATGTGGAGTGAAAAGTTACTCATGGCTTCTTTCTCTTGAGTTACTCAAATGAAAACAACGTGCTATAGCAGTGACTCGCCTTCAGCTGACACAAGCAATCCTGTGTCCGTCCTGGAACACGAAGGCTATAATTGCATCATCATCATCACACTTTGCTTTCACATCAGCTACGTATCCCTCATTCATACCTTTTCTGTTGTGAAAGATGACATCACGAGGGTCATTCTTCATTGGCAGCCAATACCACCGTGAAGTCAAGCTGGGAGGTTAGTCTGTGGGTCGGGATCAGCAGGTCCTTGACTGAGGTGAAGGCTGACATCTCCCAATACAACTTACAGAGAGGAGTGAAAGCTCCTGACTGAGCTTAAATGTGCTCCCTGGCCCAAGGGGGTGGGCGGAGACACCAGGGGAGGCTTGTCAAGGCAATTAAGGTTTATCCGTGCCTTCAGGCACCTGAAAGATACCACAATAGCAGGAGTCAGCTAAACAAAAGGCATTTACTAAGCTCCTAAAGCCTCGACATTTTTCCAGACTTAAATGCTGAGGAAGATCTGCTGACAATTTTCTTTTCAACTATTCCGAAAAGCAGGGCTGAGGAAGTATTATGAGGAAGAGGAGTCTTCCTTTGGTTTTTAAAAAAATACAATTAGAGGGGAAAATTTAAAAATAATTCCCACTGACAGATATGAGGATCTGTGTACGTGAATATATTAAAGGTTTTGCAGAAGATCACACTATGGAATGCTTGTTCTAGTTAGGTCTCCACAGCTACGCATGCATATGAAGTTCTTAGAGTTTGGACCCAGGCAGTGTAAAACAGACAGGCAAAACACTTAGTTTAGAAGCACATGCTCTGAAGGATCCTAACTACTGGCACTGCATGATGCTGAACCTTCTCGCCAGTCACTTGCTATGGGATAACTCTAAGATTAGGCAGGCGAAGGCTGACATGTGAAATCTGTGCCATTTACTTAACTGCTCTTGTCAAAATGAATAGGGCTGCTCTTGCTGCATTAGCCTCAAGAAACAAATGGTGAGGCCTTGGCTGGCATATGCTGATGGAGCAGCGAGTGAGTCTTTCCCTCTGTGTGGCAGGATGACAAAGCCTCCAGGGGGGAGGCGTGGGGCTCTGCTGTGGTCTCTTCACGTCAGCCAAGGGCCTTCTCAAACTGGTCTCTGAAGGCTAATGCTCCCACTCAGTCCCGTGTGTGGGAGTCTTTGGGTAGCGCGGTGCCAAAATTGTTTTGAAACCAGCTGGTCTGGTTTTGAGGGTGCCTGAATGGTGACTGAGATGATGAGCTGGCTGGACAAGGGCTCGTGAGAAAGTAGGCCATCAAAAGTTTCTAATTAAGACAAGAATACCTTTGTAGTCTTTGTGGGAAGGGAGAGCTGTGGCATTGAATAGAAATGTTTCTGTCCAAAGAATGAGCAAGAATGATTCTTAGATCCTTTACCTTTGATTAAAAGAGACAAGAGATCATCTGACAGCAGGTTCATTAGGCTCACCTTCCAATAATGAGGCTGTCATAGAAGCTGCCTGGACTCTCACAGCTGAGCATACTGCCTGCACAGCCTGCAGGCACGTGTGATGAGTTCCTGCTACATCAACATAAGCACCACCCTCTCTCTGGACAAGATGATTCTCATCCAAGAGGAAAACATCACAATGAAAATCAAAATGGACGATGGCCCTGCTAAGAAGAGCTCATTCACAAACCTCTTTCCTGGATCCAGGCACAAGTCATCCCAAGGCACCGTTAAACACCTGGAGAGCTGTGCTGTGCCTGATGCTCAGGCTCCCTCCTGAGCTGGCTGGGAAAGGGCATGTCCCTGAACGTGGTGTGGAGCAGGAATGATTTGATGAAGTTCTGAAGATATAGAAAAAAGAACCCAAAACAAGTTTGGAAGGGACATGAAGATAGCGCTTAGTTTGAAGGAGTTTGCCCTTGAGACTCACAGAGAGCACATCAGCTGGCTCCAGCTAACGTGTTTTCTCTAGCACTCCAGAAAAAAAGAGCCGAAGTACAGTATGTACTCATCTGCTGAGACATTTAGATTGGCTACTGATACTCTGAAAACGTTTATAAAGAAAACAAAATGTGGATGATAGCCATTTTCATTAAAACGTGCAAATTCAGTTCACCCTGAATCACAGGATCCCTGAGCCATATTTTCATCCTTTTGGAGACTTGTGCTTCACAGCACCACTGAGGCTGTGTGGCACTTGCTGCTGTTTCCTTGCTTGATGGATCTGGCACGTGCAGCAGTGGGTGGAGGCATTGCCAGGGTCAGGTATCTTCTCAGTATCTGCAAGGTGAAGGTTAATATTCCTTGGACCTGCCACCTCAGTTTGATTTTAATCAGGTCAAAGCCAAGAGGGGGAAAAAGACAGAGTTAAAACTTCAAGACTTACCTGCCCAGGACAGAGTTCCCTCTTGTGTACCATGTAAAACTGTAAAGAAATTGGTGGCTTGTTCCTTGAGTGCAGGGATGCTCATGAGCTCCCTTTGGGCCAAGCAGCACATTCTCGTAGATTTTTTTATGATGTTCTGAAGATGTTCCCTAACTGTCACTTGCTGCACCTCGTCACCCACATACATTATGTTTGTAAAGCATGGGAATCCCGTACCAAGTTATACATATACCATGCCCAAGGTAGAGCCTTCAGAAACATGGGAACAGCAGTTCTCGAACCATTGTTCTCTGTAACCGTCCCCCACCTCCAACATGGGTGACTTCATGAATCTTGCAATGAAGGAACTGACAACACTGATGAGAGCAGAGACACGAATTCATGTCCAGCCCAGTAATTCTATTTACTCAAATATTGTAACCCCAGGAATTAATTTGACTTGTTGTGGGTGGGAGCTGTCTAACTCTCCCTACTTGGCTCTTGCCAGGGCTGTGAACTGCTAGCCTGAAAAGCCATGGCCTGACACCCACTGGCACCTGGGTCAAAACGTCCTCATGATCTGTGAGACAGAGAGAAATGCCCATGGGAGCGGTCGGAGCAGCAGCTGTACCCCAGTGCCTTCAGCCATCAACAGCAGCTTTTCACAGCAGTGCAAAAATCAGACTGGGCCACTGCATAAGCCACAAAAGCTCATTTCTCCCACACTGCCTTCTTGCATCAGTGACACTGGTCCAAACCATCCACTGAGGTATCAAGCAATCCCAAATTAGCCGGTGCGGTAGCATTTTGTATCTACTGTGTGCAGATGGGACAAACAGAGTGCCCTTTCTCCTCACCAGAACATCTGCTTGCTAAATCCGTTTTCCTTCTGCCTCCTTGTCATTTCCTTATCTTGACGCCTGTTTATGTTATGTGTGTGTATGTTTGACACCCTGGAAGCCTGATTTGAAGCCAAAAATGGTGTTGCCTATGTCTCGTGTTGTCCCTAGCCGCCACACGTCCCACCCTCTCTGCAGAGCTCCAGCCAAAAAAGTTTGCTTCCCTTTCGGCACTGCCGTGGTTTTGGATGTCAGAACCAGGTCAGCCCTTTTCAGAGACTTGAGCAACTGCTGTGAATTTAAAACAAATATTTTTCATCTTAAATGCCACGGCAGGTCAGCTAAACAGAAAAGAATAGCTGGTAACATGCTTGGAACAACAGCGGGGTGGAGTGTTTACAGCTCCATCAACAGCTCGGTGTTAATGAGCTGAGTCCGAAAATTACCTCTCTATTGATGAAGGCATGGTTGGAGTGCACGGATGAGAAAGATAGTGATTGCCTCTGGCTGCAGGCAGAATTGGGAGAGCATTTATTTTTCACTTTCAATTGAACTATTTTCTTTGCAGAGGGCAGTAAAATTCTGAGAACTGCAGTCATGCAGCTGTCTGCAGCCTGGCACCTGTGTCAGTCCTGCAGCTCCAGCTCTGGGGGTGCAAGATTTCATCCTGTCCCAGAGAGCATCTGTCTGTGCATGAGAAGGAAAAAACTCCGGTGTAGATGCAGCCCTGTGTGTGTGTACACACTCCCATGTGCTTTTTAACCTAAAGTGCCAGGCAGGAAAAATGTAGCACAGGATTGCAAATGCATCAAATACAGCTCTCCTGCATTGCAACTTCTATAACTAATGGGAAAGTTCTTATGGAAGGTGTTATTTCTGCCCCTGATTTTTCCCTTTCCTTTACTTTCTGTAGAATTTGTTGGTAGTACTGAGCAAATGGGAAAAGAAAATATCTCCGGAGGATGCTTCGTTGGAACTTCCAATGGATCAGTGATGCAGAAAGGGAGTTTTTCCAGAATAGCACCTTCTGTTAGGTATGGCCATTATTTCTGAGGGACTTTTCACACAGCATCTCTCTATAGATGAGTTTTAATGTGTTGAATCGTGCTGCCAGTAAGGACTGGTGGTTCAAGGTGAACGACAGGCTGCCACAGGAGTGGTTCAAGCACATCAGCACTCAGCACTGCCCTTTGGGTCTGTGCTTATGATTTCTGAGTGTAATTTTCTGTGGTCAAGGCATTTCCATAGATCGAGAGAGTGAATGTCTCAAGAAATTCCATTCTTCAGCTATTTGTGAAACTAATTTATAATTTCTGCCATAGATCTGGGTTAGTAAGTGGCTGATTTTGTTGGTGTTTGTTGGTGTTTGCATGTTTGAGGGATGAGGGCTGCAGCAACAACCGGTGGTATTTTGTCACTGAAGGAAAAGTATTTATCATCTTAAACAGCACTTTCTGCTTATATGAGAAAATTCAAAGTATATTTTTAAACACAATCAACAGAAATAGTTCTAAATGCCTGAAACACGCTTTTAAACAATTTAGCAATACAGAGAAAGTATACCCTGTTGAGGGCAGACTACAGAAATTTCAACATCCTCTCAAGGTAAATCAAGTAATGGACTGCTGGCCTATTTTTCAAACCGCTTCTCCTCAGTAACTTGACATTTGATAGGATTATCTGTTACTGTTGGATTTTGGTTGACTCTCTGGTATGCCTGAGAAGATTGTCATCTTGTGATTTAAAGATAATAGAGCCAAGCATGTGAAACAGCACACAGAGAATAAACCTTTGACTCAGAACCGAGTATTTTGTTATAAAAAAAGAAGAGTGACTTTGTCTTGAGCTCAGTTTGATACACTCGCAGTTAATGAAATTATCCAGCAATAACTTTCCATTCTAAATATTGCCGTGCTATTTTTAAAAGGCTCCTATGGCACCGCACACAGAGCGGCCCGAGTGAACAATACGAGATATCTGAAGAGGGTGAGTTTGATTAAAGACTTGTGACAATAGCTAATGTAAGCTTTAACTAAAAATGTCAACTCCATTTGTTTTCAGTTTAAAGAGTTTCTGGATCAGAATGTGCAGGTAGGAGTTATAACAATTTCAAGCTTACACTTGACCTAGTAGAAAAGATGATCATGTAAAAAGTGACATAAATTGTGTCTCTGTGTGTGCACATGGGTATCTGTGGGCCTGTGTATAAATATATCAAGACTGGCAAAGAACTTCACCATTACAGTTTACCAAAATATGCAACATCTATTTTTATTATTAAGCCCCACAACTGGCAACTTTAAAAAAATGGAATCAGCAAGGGTGAGCTTTTTACTATGCATAGTTTTATTTCTTTGAATTCCAGAATTACCTAGCATGCATTTTAAACTTTGGTGCAATTTGCAGGCTGTTTTCATTTCTATTTAAAAGGGTTAAACACTAAGAATATGCCTCTGTTTTGCATTATAATTGCATGTAACTGATTTGCACAGCAGAACAAAAACCTAATTTTCAGATTATGAATCATACACTAAAAAATAATTATTGTTTTACCAGAAAAAAAAATGTTTTCCACATTTTCCCCCTTGCCCAATTTATGAGAACTGTTTGCCAGTTTGCAGGTTGCCAGCTTTCCCTGAACACCATCTATTACTCTTCAGGGACTCGAAAAAGGTAGAGAAACACACGACGTGTAACTGTTTTGACTGCGTTCTTTTGCTTGCAACGTAACACTTGCCTTTTATTATTTTATCTTCAACAATCAAGGGGTGACTAAATGGTTGCAGGTGGTGATGAAAATAAAAGCCATCCATCATTATTTATTAGGCATGAAAAAGATACACAATAATGTAATTTAATCCCGGAGCAGACAATTATTTCCACATATTGATAATACAATGTGAAAACTGTCATGAATCCTAATGCGATGTTCGCCTTTATTGGTGAACCACTAGTAGCAATGCAAATAATGAAATTGTATCAAAAAGAAAAAAAAGTAATTATTTGCATATAGCAACAGTGTTGCAGAAAAACACACCATTACTAACTTTGAAAAATACAATCATGGTCTAGGTGTTACTTTGGTTTTGAAGTTTGCAAATGCAGAAGCAAAATGTTCCTCTAACTAAATATTTTATTGATTTCTGCATCATCAAAATAATTTCACAAGTTTTGATAAGGGAACTTTAAAGCCATGAACATGCAGCTACATAATTACTACCAGTTTATAAAGACTTGCAGATCTCTCACCTATTTGTGCACAACATTTCCCCCATTAAAAATAATTTAAGAAATATCTTTGCTCCATCTAGGCCTGATTCAAAGCCCATTTAAGTCATCAGAAAAACTCACATTGATTCTGGCTGGCGTTAGATACAAACCCATTGTTGCTGCTTTCTGTAAATAAAGTTGGGCTCTAGTTTGGGCAGAGCAGTTCTCACATACATATTCATACAGATTGCATTCACCCCTGGGCAGATGCAGGCATGTGCCACTCATGCCTTATTGTGGGGGGTAAAACGGCCGTTTGGCTGGACAAAAATATACATATTTTTATAAATAGGCAACTGCACATGCAAAATATATCTGCAACTGCACAGCTAATTTACATTTGAATTACCATGTCTGGGCATGCAAATCAGGTAATTACTTGCTCACATATAACCGGCCATTTGCATGCACAAATACCTATTATATGCATTCAGTCACAGTAATGTGTCTGCAGCATTTAGCTGTGTCTCAAGAGGAACTACAGCAAAGAAGAGGGTTACATTATCTGTTATGGACTTGGTGTCTTCGAGAGTGATGTAAGTGATGTTTGAAATCATTAGGAGATCTGTAAACTTGCTGCATGTGTTGTCCCTTAAACAGAAGTCTCCTAGACTCAAATCTAGAAAAGGCTATTCCTGAAGCGCTTGTGGCACCAAAACTATTGAAAATTATTTACAAACGAGGAGAGTCTCTTTCCCACTTGAAGACTTGGATGCTTAAATGGTACAACCCTACCCTGGGAACACTTCTGAACCCACGAGGGCATTTCCAAGGGGCACCTCTGGGGAAGCTGCTGAGCACACCTTGGGCAAGTGAGAAAGGCTGGGAGTGGAGCAGAGCTGGGGTGGGAGGAATGGTGTCGGTGCAGCCCTCTTCAGCCTCTCCTTGCTTGGCACCAGCCGATTTTCTTCAGTGCTGGATTTCCCAGCAATCTCAGCTCCTACCACTCCATGTTTAGGAAGGAGCAGAGATGTCAATGGTGGTTTCCCAAAAGACTGGGCATTATTCATCTCTCTGTGAGCATGTGATGGGCACCAGGTGGGCTGAGCATCACCTGCAGTGTAACAACAGCAGCTGCTGTTTACTTAGTAAGCACACCAACTGGAGGCAGAGGTAACAGCTGGGCTGGAGGGGCACCTACATCCAAGGGGAGAAGGTCCAAGTGTTGCTCCACCACTGCGGGCAGGCAGAGGGCTGCCAGGAGGGAAGGAGCAGAGGAGTGGTTGCACTTTCACTTTTGCCTTGTGTTTAGGTTGTTGGTCGACGGTCAAATAGGCTTGAAAAAAAAGACAATGCAAGTTGTTTTTCTCCATTAATCAGTGCATTTTTTTTCAGCTGCCTGACTTCATTACATTTGTTTGTCTTTCTCTCCCCAGCTGAGCAGGGGGAGCTGACTTTCCTGAATTTGGCTTAAGAGACAAATTAAAGATTTCTTTGTTAATAATCAAAGCGGGAGTGATTATTTGAACATTTTGAAGGAATCGTACAGTATTTTAAGAGTCTGTAAAAAGACAAAAAGGGTGGTGGGAAGTCATCGGACACTATTTTCTTTAAAATTGTGTGGTTGGTTTTAACAAACTGAGCCCACGATGTCTGTAGAGTTTTACCAAATGGCCTGGGAACTGATGGCAAATTTGTGAAAACATGCTGGAAATGTTTTGTTGATATTCCTGCTGACATTAGGGGCAGATCCTGCATGTCACCACAAATATTTGGCAGTGGAGAAACCCAGAGATTTTGTTCAGCTCTGTTTGGAATCAGATAGCAAATTGATCTTGGAGGCTCTCCATGGAACTCTTCATATTTTTGGAAAACAAAAGATTTTCAGAGGAAGCCCTGTTTTTATTATGCATGAGATCGTTATGGGAGGAGAAAAGGGAGTCTGTGACTTACACAAAAGAAGAGAGGAACCAGAGCTTTCGCTGGAATCGAACAGATTATTCCTGGCCTTAGCTTTGTGTACTTTTCCCCAGGAACATGGATTTTTATGTGAAAAAAGATTATTTCTGAATTATTTATTATTTATTTATTTATTATTCCATCTTCTGTGCCTCATACAATGGGAGATCAGTTACCTGTGGGGTCAGTAAATGCTCCTTGTGTGAACTGAGAGAAGGGAGTATGCCCAGAGAACACCACAGTGCTGGGAAACATTTCTGTGGTGGGATGGGACTCACAGTCAGATAAGACGGGATACACTGTCCTTCCTGGCAGTGCTCAGCCACCCTTGTCTCTCTTTCGCTGCTCTTGCTCCAAGTGGATGATTAGGCACAGAGAGTCCTGACTGCTCCTTTTGATCCACTATCTACATGACCTGGATGCAATCCCAGAACCAAAGATTTTTTCCCTTAACTCCAGCCAATATTTCACCTCATCTTCCAGTAAGTGACGGTGTGTCCTCTGTGGCAGTGAGGGTAGTGCCCTCGCTCACCACAGCGGTATCATCTCCCTGTCTTCTAGGCTTCTTCCTTTGTTTGTTGGGAAGAGACCAGGAGAGGACTGGGAGGAAATACCCCAACAGTATTTCTCCTCTCTGGCCTAAAGGGAAATCCAGAAAAGCTGGGAGGAAGAGGCTTCAGCAGCATGACCTGCCCTCCTGCCAGACACCACAGGTTTCTGTGTGAGAGCTCAACTATGAAGTAGTAAAATTTCCCAGAGGTGATGAGGGAGGACCTTTTGAGGGACCATGCTGTGTACATTTATATGGGTTGGAGGATTCCAGATGAAGCAAAGAAAAACTCCCCATGGGAAGCTTCTGACTTCATAGATTGCTTAAACACTAACCATGCTTAGCGCAGGGCTGGATGTGATAAACTAGATCCATACAGCAACTCAAGGAAAAACAAGAGGGAAATGTAGCAAGCAGTCAGTTTTTTGGTCTGAATCTCACAAGAAGAACATGTTTTCATATCAGACCCCAGTTGCGACAGCTAGACTGAAGTTAAAGGAGAAGCAGAAGAAGTTGCTTCTTCTTACAATGCCTCTGAGTTATTTCAAGACTGCTGCTTTTGCTATCAGGCAAAGCTTCAGCCACAAGGAAAGGCAGACCTGCTGGTTCCACTGCTATTCAAACCAGCCCCACCTAGATTCTGTTGTCTTACTCTGATTTGTCCTGTTTTATACGGAGGGGTTCACATGGCAGATGCAAGACAAGCCACCCTGCCATGAAAAAGCAGCGATCACGCTCAGCAGGGAGCTCAGCTTGAGCTCCAGGCTTCAGTGTGGTGCTCAAGTGAGCGAGGGCTAATTGGAAAGAATGTGGTGGAGACCAGCACCAGGGCTGAAAGACTAGGAGAGGAGAGAGAGAGAACTGGGGCTGTTTGGGGTAGAAACAGGAGATATCAAAGATGGAAAAAAGCTGTTTCAGAAGGGTTACGAATAAACTATTCTCTCTGTCCATGGGGTATATGAGAAGTCACAGGCTTACATTTCAGCAAGAGAGCCTAAGTAAAAACTTTCTAATTACAGAAATAACTCATAGTAGAAAAGGCAACAGATCCTTTATGGGCACTGGAATAATCTATTAGTATAACTAAACTTGTTGTTGACTTCCAGAAAAATGTTGGAAAGTGTTCCTTTAAAAAGTCTTTTTTTTTTATAATTCACAGCAAATCTCCCTCAAGTAAACATTCTTTCTAATCTTCACATATCTGCCGCATCTTCTACCTCTCCTCCCAGGCAGTGATGAATGTAACAATGTAGTGGGTGGGAGGAAACACAGATAAATATTTTGTAAGTAATGCACTATATGTTTTGGGCACAGATAGAAATTGCATTGTGCTCGTTCTGTTTTCATTCTCACCAGCACCAATTAGGAACAAATCCAGTTGCCGAACTCTTCCTATATGGAAAAATGGAGAAAGTGAGTGCTGAAGGAGTATGTCGCAAAGAGCTGAATGTGAATATTTTTGTAAGCCAGCATCTTTGTTTTATTATCTAGTCATGCTTCTGTGCAAGAAGAGTGAGTCCAATCATTATATGCATTTTTTCTCAAAAGCCAACACTGTTATGGGATATACTGGAGACAGTGTGGGTGGAGCACAATAGTATTAAAGTATTTTTGTTTTCCTGTATAAGCACAAATCATTTATTCCCTGCTGAATTTCATGAGTGTGTTATTTACCACTGTTTACTGTAACTAGCTTCCTATTATTATAAAAGTTGGCAGAGTGAGCGTGGGTCTGTAGCTTGCCCAGTTGCATTCCGATTTCTTCCTGCCAAAAACTGAAAAATGGGTTTTCCATGCACCTATCACATGCAGGAATATATTTAACCGCATTTCTTACTCCTACAGATGCCAGCCTCATTGTCAGAGTGTCATCAGGAACATTCTTAACCCACTCTCTCCATCAAAGCCCTTTCTGATGGGGGTCCCATGAGCACCTAGAGGAGAGGGAACCATCACAGGGCTTTCCCCTGGGAAGCGTTGTCCAGTGCTGTACCAGAAGAAGGTGTGCTGAGCAGTGGGAAATGCAGGGCTCAGCTTTTGCCTTTACTTCCTCAGGTATGCAAGGTCAGGGCTTATGCCTGATCACAGCTTACCCAAGTGTGGCCATGGAGGAATATGTGAAAGAGAGGGTAGATTTGGGGAAACATTCCCAAAGGAACGGGATTAGCCCAGGGACAGCTGCACACGGGGCACAAGACTAGCCTGGGCTTCTCCAAATGCTTCTAGAGTTACATGAACACGCTGCAGAAAGGGACTCGGTGGTCTGGGTCATCCCTCTGTGAAGGATGAATAACATGGTGCTCAGGAGAGCTGAGCTGCTTGCGTTTGCACTGGAGATTTTGTTCTGGGTTTCTGTTTTACATTTCCAAGAGGCCTGTGCCCTTTGTAAATAGTGGGGCTGAGTAAGAGACAGGAAGAGCTGGTGTGCTTGTGAGAGCACCAGCCCAACAAACGGATATATATTTAACTCTCTGCTTGGTGTTATTTTCTCTCTGCTTGGGCAAACAATATTCTGACTGCTTCCTAGTCCTAATCAAACTGCAGGATACTAATAAATCAAATCCAAACTAATAAAACACATTTCGTCAGTATTAATCCTCTTAAACTTATCAGGTTTTCACATCCCTAGATAGGAGTTGTACTCTCTGACATAAAGTTGAGAGATAAAAGTGGGATAAAAGAACCATTACCATGCAACAGCATTAAGACAAAAATATAATTGCAAAAGCTGAACTTGATTATTATTTAAAACATGTGTTGGGTGGAGGCATCAGCCGGCAGGAAGTATCTGATGCTGATGAACCCACACAACCTCAGCATGACTGACTTTTGAGTATGAATGTAAAAGATTTATTAATTTCATTTTTAAGATGTTCTATTTGTTTTGAAAACATTTGGGGTTGCAAAACACAGGAATCCTGTAAGTATTTCCATAAAGCACGGAACAGTGGAAAACATTAGAGGCAATGGGGGTGGGGAATATCAATGTATTTTTTTTTCTGGGAAGAATTTCCATTAAAATTAAATCTAGTTTAATTATAGCTCCTCAGCAGTGAGTATGTGATTTCTGATTATGTCCCTGGTGGATGCTCAGGTTGGTACTGCTGTGGTTGGATTGAGGCCTGCTCCATTTCATTACTTTTTCCTTGAAGAGAAACCTCACTGGTATTCGTGGAAACCCCGTGTCGGTTTGTGCAGTGTGTCATTATGCATTATCATATCATACAGTTTAAAAAACATTGCATTGTTGCTTCTGATTGGATTCTCTTTATGCGGAATACAGATGGCATTATTCTAGGTAATTCTCTTTCTTAATTCCAGCCCTCAAGCCAATCAAACAAAGAGAAAATTGTGAATGGATATGAACTAATTTCTTGGTACATATCCAAACCCCACACGTAATTAGGGATGGGAGAAGCTCAAAAGCTCTGTAGATTTGGTTTGGACACACACTCAAGCTCGACTCTTGTGCAAAGCTGTAGGGGAACCTCCATAATTAGGGCTGTGCTCCATTAAACTGGTGTAAACAAAATCAGTGGTTACACCAGGGAAAGAGAGAGTTCAGAAACTGACCTCCTGGCCAAAGATCTCAGGAGAAAAGATTTTTTGTGAGATTTCTATTACTTCCTGTTTCTGGTCAGGTTCAGGTCAAGAACAGCTTTCCCACAGTGCTGCAGCACTGTTGTTCCCATCCCCGCCAGACCAGGAAGCACTGGGGAGCATGGAAATAAAGCCGAGACAGCCTTTCACAGTGCAGGAAAGCCCTGCTTTGGGCTGGGTCGAAGCAATGGGCAAAGGTCAATTTTTATTTTGTCTGAACTGGTTCCTCTGTCCAAAGTGGCAATATGGAAATAACAATGTGAGATAAAAGAAGAAAAAGGTCTGGGCCATCTCACCTATATGGCCTCACCTGGAGATCAGAAACACATCTCATTTGCAAATGACACTCACAGTGCTTCTTTCCTTTGTAGGCTGTGTTCCCCGTTTTACTTTTGAGAGTAAGGACAGTTATTTTGTGACCCATGGCTTGTGCAGGCTCTGCTGGTGCTTACCCATACCACCACTATATGATAGCCCCGCGATGACTGAACTCAACAGAAAAAACATAGGCGTGCAATGTGCCTGCAATTCTTTACACCCAAGCCCAAGCTTGGTGCTCAGCTGAAGAAGGCCTCCTGGAAAGGCACTCTCATAAAGTGAGGGGGAGACTCTATGTATGGGAAGACCAAGTGTCACGGTATTTAATTTAAGTTGCCAGCTACACCATGCCATCCTGTACTGACTTATCTAGACTTATCTTATTTTTATGTACTGACATGAAAGGATCAGTATAGGTTAACAAATAACTTGGTCTCCCTGTGCTTTGGAGACACGTCCCATCCAGCAGATATTTAAAACTATGGTCACTGCTCAGGGACATCCAATGCTTTACTGCAAATACAAGGCATGCAAGCGATACAGAAGTGCAAAAGAGCTTAGCGTGAGGCCCAGCCCTTTCTAAATCTCTCCTTTACTTAACCTGATTCTCCTTCTTTCTACCACTTTTAAGAAGCCTTATCCCTAGTGCTGTGGTTCTATGCAAGAAAGAGCAAAACCAGCTGAAGTTTGTTTATTAGCAGGCAAATTTTACTGCTTGCAAGGTGAGAATACAGGACAAATGAGTTTTTTATATGCCATCAGCTGCTCTACTCTGTCTCGCAGTTGAGGTAACTTGACAAAGAAGGGTTTTCTGTTGAACTTTGCAGGAGCCTGAAGAAATACAGTTAGAAAGGGGTGCTTTAATCTAAGCCAAGAACATAAACCCCTGAGATAGGCCTTGAGATTCCCTCTTATGTCTGAGTAAGATGCCACATCCAACTCTGACACTGATGTGGTAGTTGCCCTAGAAAAAAGAAAAAAAAAACCAAACCAAACAAAACACCATTTTAAAACAAAGACAGCTGGATTGACAGTGACCTACACAGACGGCTACAGCCAGCAGTGACACAGATTGAAGCAGACTTCTCTAAACTGGTGACAGACTCTGAATGCCAGATCCCACAGTCAGTCCTAAGTGACACAAGATACAGTTTTACGTAGCAGTTGTGGTTAGGGAACTTTCTGTTAAGAATGTATGAAAATGTTAGATGCTTTTTTGGACTCCAAACATTTTTTCCTTCTTGATGCCTCAGACAAGGATGTGGTGAAAGGGTACCTAACTTTAAATGGTAAACATCTTCATGAAACTTTCCAGGGAAAATGGGCACTTAAACAAGGAGCAGTCATCCAGCTCCAGCTGCTGAGGAGATGCAGCAACCCCATGTAGAGGCTGCCTTTGCAAAGTTTCATAGCTCCCTGTTTGTTGTGTTCATTCAGCTACCATTTTTCATGTCTATTAGAAAAACTTGCTTCTTTTTACTCATTCTCAGCAGAAGTTTGGAAACCAGACCTCTGATGCCATTGAGATTTCTACCACACAAATGGTGATGAGGACTTTGGGAACATTTCTAACCTTTCAGTCCAGGGTGAAGTGGCTCTTTGAGCACTTGTCCACAAGTAGTTCTCTGTAGCTCTTGTCCTGTGGACAATCTTTGGGATAAATGCCTACGGGGCCAGTGACTTTGCTCTGCACGCCTCTATGGTTCGTGTAGAATGGTCTCCATCATCTCTCAGTGCTGTCTAACACTATGAGGTGGCCCTAAGTGTTGGTCAGCAATAATTCTCTACTTTTTTTCCTAAACCCTATGATGTGGTGGCAAGAAATGTAGCTATGGGAATTGTAATCTTTGAAGGCATTTCTGGGTCACTCAAGAAGGTTATGAAAGGTCTGCTTTTTAAAGAAGCAGTGCTAGTGGGTCCTTTCTGGCCTGAAAGGTACTTAAGCAAACAGAAGCTACGACCGCATCAGAACCAGAGATTTCAGTCACTGTGCTGTTGGAAGTAACGCACATCTGTATCTCTGAGGATGGTTTTGAGATGCCAGAGACATCTTACTTCCAGTTCTCTTGCAACTATTTCACAACATAAACAGCTTGTCAGCTGATGGTTTCAGTGCTGGAGGAGGCGACATGTGGAACAGTTTATGCCAGCCTGCCTTCCCCCCAGTTCCATAAAATGCCTTCTAATTCTTACTAGGAGGCTTACATAATGCCCTAAGTCATTCATCTCACTCACAAAATAGTCACGGTTTCCAGTGGACATTACTCATGCGGCACCCTTCTTCACTTTTTGTATGGATTCAGAAATTTTTAGTGAAGTCCAGGCCATACTGCTTTTCTACTTATTCAGACTGAGACCAAAGCTTCATTCTGGATTCATTATGAATTCATATGTAGACTATCAGCTGATCCAAAGTCAGATAATTGACAGAGTACATATAATTATTCACCTTTCTATTTGCAAGGTCTCTGGATCAACAAAGAAACCTCCATTATGAGCCCTACTTGGATCATACAATTTACTGGGGCAATGTCAGATTATACACAGGGAAGAATAAGCCTACATCTGCGTTGATTTCTACCAGTGAGAAATCTCATCAGCCGCTTCCATGAGCAGCCTGAGATGTGGCTGAAGACATGCTCACTGACCTCATGGCAACACGTCCCAATGCCACGCTGACTGCCCCTCTGCAGTTTGCATCTCTACAAGTCTACTCAAGATCCCAAAGAACATGGGAGCAACCAGTCATGCACATACGGACATCTCCATCCAAAATTTGATATTGCCTCATAATTGCTTCAGAAATCAAGGACTGTGACTTCAACAGATGCACATGAAGATCCTGGCATGCAGAGTAACTTCAGTAATCGGTACAGCTTTCTTACCCCTTTGATACTCTTTGTTCAATTAGTGGTTGAAGATACTACTAAGCTTGACAGGTTTCCTCAACAGCAAAACATGGTAAACTTCTCACCGACAGTGTCCTCTACAACATTTCTTGCAGGCTCAGTTCCTAACATTTGACCTATCTGCAGCATCCAAACAGTAAATATGAAACACATGGCTCTAAAGGGCACCTGGAACCACTGATAGTCCCAGCCTCTTGTAAAACCTTAGTGCTCCTTTGAAAGGTGGCCTGACTGGCTAGAAGCACTGGATTGTTAGAAACTCTCCTGTTGGCTTCATTTTCTAGAAGGAGAAGGCTTCCCTGTCCAAAAGAGTTCTCAGCTTCCACTTCATCCTCTCATTTACCCCTTCCTCATTTTTTTTTCCCTCCCAGAAACCCCATTTCAGCCACTTGGATCTGCTACAGGACAGAGCTGCTTCAATTTATACCAGCACAGCTCAGCTCGCTCAATATGGTGCAGACATGATGCTACATAATGGGCAAAAGGACGAGCGTCATGTAAACGCGTGAGTGATATTGTCAGCACTTCTAGGGAGCTGCACACACAGATCTACTTAGTTAATAATGAGACTCGCACACCTTCTGTGCACCTCACTGAACACACATTTAAACATATGGCTGCTGAGATAGAGTATATCCTGCCAGCCTTTTTTCTTAATTAAAGTTATGTGAGTTATGAAATGCTTTCCTTTATAATAAGGCTCTTATTCCTGTGGAGAAATTTCTATTTGTTTTTATCTCATTTGAGCTTCAAGGTTAATCTTAGTTTAAGAATCTTGCTCGCTGTGATAGCAACCTCATTGTGCTTCAGTCTGATCTGTGTGCGTGGGTGTGCGTGCATCCTTTTGTCTCATGCTGAGGCTGGATGCCTCTAGCTGAGTATCCTCTGTGTACTGGTTTGTCCTACAGGCATTAGCAATAGGTGTAGGTGACTGTGAAAATGGCACATGAAGGATATTTTCCAAATCCAATTTAGGGCCGTAAAAACAAAACCAAAGGGGCAGATGCAGAATTTGTATCTTGTTTTGCAAGACAAAGCAAACATGAGATATTTCGCTTTTTGATCTACTGTAAATAAGAACTTAATAATGGAATCCTTGATATATATTTACTTATTTGTTATATGACAGCAGCAAGTGATAATTTATTCCAGCACGAAAAGAGATATTAATAAAGGAGAAAGAATAAAGAGCAAGGCATTTATATCAAATTAATATACATGAAATAAAACAATAAAAATCCCTGCTTTATCTGCAAATAAACTTTTTATGTCTTGTATACTTTACAACGATTCTCATGTCATATCTTACATATGTATTAAACAAACACAGTAGCAATAGTGAAATAATTGTTCACAGTTATAGGCACTAAAATGAAAGTCTAAGCTATTTAAACGTCTATCTTCCCTTGGACTGGAGCTGCAATAATGGCTCAGCTCTTTCCTCTAGTTCATCAGTGTTATGTTTTTGCAATCAAAAGCTGTTCTCTTTCCTTTTTTTTTCTTTCCAGGATATGTTATGAGTAACATTTTATTGGAAGATAAAAAACTGCCACAACTGGCCACTACCTCCTCTTTCGCTGTTCTTTGAAGGTTCTATGGTATTTCTTACTTTCTGTGTCTGCTTTCAAATTCTTCTTTCCTTTCCATGCAAATTTCTCCTAACTCCTCTCTCAGCCTCTCTGTTGTTGTTTTCTTTTTTTTTTTCAACTCTAATCCTTGTGCTGTCTCTCATGACAATCCCTCACCTACACCATATTTGCTTCAGCTCTCTCCTCATTTTTTCCATTTGGTCTTAAAGAGTTATCTACCAGCTACTTCTTACATGCTGCGATGCCTTGCAAAAATCACGTTCATGTAACGTTCTGGTGGGAAAAGAAGTCCCGATATGTTTTACACTGTTGTAAGGGCTCTATCTTGAAAACACCCTCTCTCACTTAACAGGATCAATCACAAACCCACTGAAATTCTTGTGAAATTCCTCTGGACCTCTGCGTGTGCACAGGTGGACCCAGCGTAACATGTTGTCTCTGCTTGTGGCACGGAGGAGTATAAGGGCCTTGTGGAGAAAGTTAGTGCATGGTAAGAGAATTACGTTTACACAGTAACGGTTTTGGCAGCTTTTAATCAACACTTTCGGCAGCAGAGTGGTTCAGTCTAACAGCTTGTGCTTTGAAGAACGACAAACTCCAGCACCTGAAAATTTCAACCTTCCAGTGACCCCGTGCTTTGAAGGCAGCACTTCCTTCTACCTTGAAATACTGGAGTACAAACTATCCCAAAACTGGGGTGCTATTTGTTAAGAATTCTTCTAAAAGACAACAATATTTGGGGGCCAAAATATGAGCTCTTTGTTATACAAAAAAGGGCTCTTTCTCCCTCTATAGAGAGGGTGCGATTTAACATGTCCATTGTATAACCCCATTTAACCACCAAAAATGTTGCTGAGAATGAAAAGATAAAATATAGATCTGCTGTTCACTCCCCCCCCACTTGATCTTTTGTGTTTGATCATAAATGCACATTGTGGAAAAATGTCTTATACCTCCAAGCTAAACACTGTTTGCTACTCATTAGTGATTTATAAATGATATTTTCTCCCTGGTGACATATCTTTTGATATGATTCTCTAATAATAACATCCACCAATATTAAAATAAGAACATCCCCATGTATTGTGATCACCTTCAACCACATTTCCTCACTAAAATTAAATTTTAGCACACCAACTGATATTGTATGCATATATTTGTCTACCATCATTATAAATCTCCTAAGGGTCTCTATAAAATGATAGTTTTGCCTCTTTGCAGTAATTCTACCTAATGCTCCAAAGCAAGAAACTAATTACATGCTGACTTTTCACTAACTTTGATCTTTCAGAACCCGTGCTCTGAAGTTTCTATAGGTAATCATATAATTACAACGCACTAAGTGGGATGAAATTAGCCATCAACTTTTTTTCTCTAAATAGCATTAACTCTTTTTACAAATAAACATTTAATTTAAAAATATTAAGCATTCAATATCTCACTATTTATGATATCCCAATATATAAGTTTGGGCATGTGAGATTTCAAAATAAAATCTATTTATATGCACTAACATTTATAGCAAATGTCTTGTTCTAACACAAAGAGTTTCAATGGAAGGGGCCATGGTAAGAATTCTTGAAAAATATGTTTAGGGAAGGCCAAGGATAAACGATCATGGTGTTAGGAAATTACTGAGATTTCTCAAGGGAATCTTTGAGTCTCTCAAAAAAATGACCTCATTTGTATTTTCCCAACGAATTGGTACAATATTTCCTGTAAGAAAAATTGAAAACAATTGTTTCTTTCAGTTGAACTCTATTGCTATAGAAAGAAATATCTTGGATTTCCTCTTCGAAAAATATTTTAGCCTACATTTATTTTCAAGCATAATCATAAAAAGTTTGATTTTTTTAAAGAAAACAAATATCACAGCCTTCTCAGACAACAGAGAAATAACTGTGCAGTTAAATGTTTTTTCTCTTTATACTTTCAACCTGCTATTTTAGCTCAGCAGTAGAACCATAAAATCCTCCCATCTGAAATGTCACAGCCTCCTCCCTGCACTCTTGCACGCAAATGAAGACAAATACAAATTCTAACATGCACAGAGACAACGTGCCTCTGCCTCTCATCATTGTCCATGCTTGTACTTCCTCACATGTAGGTGTCCCACTGACTGCCGTGAGGTCAGGCTTTCACCCCAGAGGAGGCAATGAGGAGCTGAATTAACTGTCTTTCATGCCTCCATCCGTTTTATGCCCGACTCCATGGAAGGGACCACTCAGCGTGAAGAATGGGGACAAAACACAGCCCTGCGTGGCATCAGTTCTCCCTAGATGAGCACTTAAAACTAAAGGAGAGCTCCAAGATGGTGCCTGGGTAGAGTCTGTGTGCTGGGAGGGGAAGAGGAATGCTATACAGTAAATATTAAATCATGATCGCAGTTCCTGATGTGAATATTGGCTGTGGGTCAAAGTGGGAGGTTGCTCATTGTAGTCCTGTGCCAGTGGATGCTGAACGCCCAGAGCTTGGTGCTCCTGCACTCACTGGAGCACTGACCAAAGAGATGCAGCCTTTTATCCCTTCCTGCTGTTTCCTGCACCCACCAGCTCACATGAGCCCAGCCTCAAGCTGGAACACCTCCTATGCCGGTGCACAGCTTTCCTGGGAGAATGGGGTGGTCAAAATCCCAACTAAGTCTCTGAGAGCACTGCAATGTCCCCATGTGGACAGCGCTGCTGTACCACACACTGCCTGCCCAGGGAGGCTTTGCAGATGACTCAGCAGTGCCGAAAGGAAATACGTTGTTGGTAAAACAGGCCTCTACCTTTACTACATCCCATATGTGCACCTTGTTTGTCTAATAACATCCAAAACCGCAGAAAAATCTGAACACCACATTCACTTTAAAGCTGAATAAACAAAATTTGTTTTGACTTATCATCAATCATGCCATGTGATCACAGGGCATATTGTGTGCAAACGGCAGTTGTTTTATCTGGAGCTTCAACCTTTAAAAAATTCAAAACAGTAAAGTTGTTTATTTGACACCAGTCCTGACCCCCAGACTTTAGCACTGCATTCTGACAAAGTGAAAGAAAGAAAACACATTTTGCTTCTTCACTGTTGTGGCATAAAGGAAACCCAGCTTCTCAAGAGACTTTTGACACATTCCTTGCATTTGAAATGTACCAATAGGAACTTAATCTCGTTCTTTTTTATTTTTCTAGAAACAAGAGGAAGAAAGGTGTTTACATGGTGTTGCACATGGTAGCAACTCTCATCATGAGGATCTGCAGACACACAGTATGTGCATTTAGCTTTGGGAATTGCATTACTTTAGAGTCCTGTGGTTAGAAAGATGAATTCAGATAGACAATAAGGAATAACAGTTTGAAAGCCATGCCCATAAGCAGCTTGCACAGATCCAGTTAACAAATGATAGCTTTGCAAATATCTTTTTTTTGAGCTAACGTGAAAACTCATTCCAAACCGTTCTTGAAAATACACAGTCTTTTCCCTCCCTTTGTTTCCTCCGTCAATAAATAGATATGAAGAGATTGCAAAACAGTCCTCATATCTCATTTTGTGTTTACATGTGTATCTATATCTCTCTGGAAGATAGTGTGTTTTGTCTTCAGACATCAGAAATGACAGAGCACCTAGAAAGGCTGCAGATCACTGAATAATATGTAGCCATTAAGTATGATAATGCTAACAAAACTTTTCTTCTTTTTTTTTTTTTAACCTCTAAAATTAACATAATAATTTTCACATGAGAATGAAGAGCAATTAAAGATCAGAAACACCTAAAACTTTCACTCAATTAAGTACAGGCAGTTTTGTGTTACTTTCAGTTCACCATGCTGATGACAAACTTTCAAATTCATCATATGGCCCTGAAAAATACCTTAATGTTTTCTGCT
This sequence comes from Neomorphus geoffroyi, assembly GCA_033558235.1. Lineage (NCBI taxonomy): Eukaryota > Metazoa > Chordata > Aves > Cuculiformes > Neomorphidae > Neomorphus > Neomorphus geoffroyi. The sequence goes on from JAUMJM010000039.1 coordinate 276,144, forward strand.
GTTTTACTCTTGTGGCATGAAGGAAAGCTAACTTCTGGAGAGGCATTTGACTTATCCCTTCCACATGACAAGGCTGTGGCTCAGGAGAAGGACTGGGACTGATTTCTTCTCGAGACTTCCTATTTTATCTTGAATAAGCCTATTCGATTCTGTTTCCTCACATTTTGAAGATACTAAAAAATAATAATGAATTTCCAAATAAAGATGGTGTGATACTATCTAGTGTAATGGTTTTAAAGTAGTTCAAAGTAACCAGTTACAGGAATATGAGAGCTACTATAAATGTTCTCAAGGAAAGGCTTGCTGGGAGAAGTAAAGTCTTTTATTAGATCAACTGATATATTTGAAAAAAATGGACCCTCTTTTGGGCACATGCAGGTTTGCTGCTTCCGTTTCAGCTCTGAAGAAGAACCTATGGAACAACGTCTGTTGATCTAATAAGGGATATTACGTATGAACCTTAATCTCTTCCAAGTCTGGAGCATGTAATCTTCAACAAACCTGTTTCTGCGACATAAATCATCTGTGCTAGGGTCTGTGCAATCTTACAGGCTGTCTCTGGGAGGAACCACTGTTGGATACTTTGGAGGCAGGTGAATGGGTGCTTGTATTGCATTCAGTGTGCAGTAACTGGCTTATCAGTGCTTTCTACTTCATACCAACAGCGAATGGTCTACCCGTTTTCTTTCTACTTGATCTTTCCCCTCACTTTTTAAAGTTGATGCTCACTTGCTTTTGAAATTCTTATGCATATCTCCATCTTAGATTTCATTTACCATGTTTTACATCCAGTCCCTGGGGATTAAGTCTTAATGTTAACTAGCTGGCACAAATAACCTCTTGAACTCACCAGTCTAATCCCACTGATTTGTTTTTATCTTCCTGCTCTCTCTCTCTTCAGTTCAACACCCTATTACTGTATTGAGTGACTGCCACAGAAGTGCAGTCTATTCACAGCAAGTGCATTGATGGAACTTCATCCAACAGGGTAAGGAATGAAGCCACTTATAAAACAAAATGAGAGAAAAAACAAAAGAAAAAGAAAACAGACCTCATTCCCTCAAGACCAAGGGTCTTAATGTCTTCTTTCCTTCCTTTGTGCTGTCCTTGGGAGGAAGGGAAGAAGTGAGGCTGTGGAAGATGAGTTGTATTTCTGCCATAAGTTGGAAGAAGCTGTATTCAAGATAATGACACACTGTTGGTGTAAGTTGGGTCAGGGTCAGGTCAGACTCACAGAGAGCCTCCATTTCTCCTCCCTACAGATTGATGTGCAGCTAAATGTATTTGGATGAATAATTCTAATAAAGATGTGACATTTAATGCCAATTGGTGGTTTTAATTTTGGTTCATAATCAGTCACCTCAGTGTGATCCCTTCTCATGTGTGAAGAGTAGTGAGGGCACTATGCATATTTACACACAAAAAACAAATATGGGCCCAGGGAGGCATCCCTTGGGGTGAATGCATATATTGCAGATCTTAAAAAGAGATTTGTACATTACTGGATTCTAAGCGAATAAAAGTGCATAAATTCCTAGGAATCAAAGATAAGTCAAAGGGAAAAAAAGGCATTCACAAGTAGAAAGCAACCCCCATAGCTCATGAATAGCCTAATTATGAGAGAGCCCCACAGGCAAATGCAAACTTACCAACACAATTGCCTTTGGAGCTCACAGAGGGGTCAGACACTACTCTCAGAATATTACCTTCTATAGCACAGCACCTGGGTCCTGTACTTTACAGTGCCATTCAAAAAAACACACCAAGGGACAGTCCAAGGAGGTAAGAGCTGACAAAAACTCAACATAGACGTTGTAATACTTGTACATTCAAGAATCAATTGCCTTTTCCCATTGTGAAGCTTTGCTTCACAAAAACACACTCAAAATTGATTTAATGTCTCTTCCTGAAAGTTTCTGTTAAATACATGGGTTAAAAGGCTCCTTGTGGCCTTCATCACTTGGTAATGGTGAGAGACACAGTGTGGACAGCATCGTGTGGCAGAAAGATTCTCTGATGCTGGAGGTGCCACCTTGCTAAGACACAAACCCTTAGTTTTCTCCATTTTGTGAATGCAGAAAAAAGTTTTCTCTGCCACCTACCATGTAGTGGAAAGCACTCGTTCAGCCTGGAGTTAAAAGCATGCTTGGAATTATGGAAATTTAATTTCTTGGCCAAACATGTTTCAGCAAAATTTGCAACATATTCCTAAACTCTTTGGAGTCAGCAGTATGCAAGAAATGGCCACAGAACTGAAGGGTACTGAAGAAAGGTGCTCAGACATAGAGACTTTGGCTCAAAAGAAAAAAGGACAAGAAATAAGCTTTGCCCATCATCTATGGAGTTCAGCTTCCTTTTCAGATTCAATCTGTTCTTACAAAGGCTGCTCTTTGCCTTCCTCATTCACTCCAGCCAGCATGAATTTTTGCTCTCACTCCCACTCTTATTCTCCTCTTCAATCTCCCTTTCCCTTTTTACGATATGAGTTTTCTTTGGGAAATTTGGTGTCGCTTTACTTTCATGGATGCACCAACCAACCTGTTGACAACTTGGCTCTGCTGATAAGGCTATGCAGAGTAAATATGACTGTATGAAGAGTCTGGCTGTTTTACACTACTCCTCTCTTTATAGAAATGTTCTTCATAACCTGTGAACTGAAGTCATTACACTTTTCTGCAGATCACTTAACAGGGCTGATCCCTTTTACAATGCTAAGAAGCACCACCTGCGAATTAAAGGTATGATACGGTCTCTTTACATCCTTCTCGCATTTAATATCACACGTATATTCGTGTGCTTTAAGGATGTACACCTGCATTTCTCCATGTTTCTCCATATTTACACACTGCTTTTTGCCTCAGACTATGAACGTCTAATTGATGCCCCACACTGTGTTCACGAACGCCAGGAAAGGAGAGAATTCCTGTCTATACTTTTGTCCCTTACATGTTTGTGTGTAGAGGGATGTCTGGGATATTTCCAATGAAGGAGTGGGTAGTGGTTTGAGCCCACTTCAAGGGCCTGTAACTTCTTGCAGCTAAACACACCTGAGACTACAAACAGCTAAATGATCAGTTCAGCCGTATCGTACTCGAGGGGCAAGGCAGGAGCAGGCTGACATTACTCTGTTCTGGGATCCAGTGCAGTGTTGATCATGCCCTTTGTATACCAGAATAGAAACATTCCGGATTAGTGGTTGATTAGGAAGAGTTCAGGGTGGGAGGATGTGAAAAGGCAGAAGAAAAAACCTTATCAGCTGAAAATGGAGCTTGCTAAGCCTATGAACAGAATAATGTAATGCATTTTTCTGCAAAAGCAGACTGGAGATCTCTGCTCCATGATCCTAGAATTCCTTAAACGTTAAGTATAAAGTTATCTCTTTGTTTTTACTTAATAAAGAAGGCCTGTTTATCCTATTAGGCCATGCTCATTTTCTTATTTGGTGTGTTGACATCCAGGAGCATCATAGGGTTTTGAAATAGGCACTTTAATCGGATTCAGAATTCATTCCTCTCAGAGAGAATCTAAGTCAGTATACGTGGTTTTAACTAAAATAATATTTTGTTAGACTCTAATACGATGTTAATACCCATATGAGACAGGGTAATACCATTCAGTGTTCATCTTAATTAACTAACATTAACTATCATTAGACTTTTATATGGTACAATGCACATTACTCCATAACTTCAACACAGATCACATACAGCTAGATTATAATGCATAATATCAATCATGGTTTTCTCCAGGCTTTCTTAGCACCTAGCTTTGATTTTAAAAGTTAAGGTCAATGTTAAGTGTTACACTTCAGCTGAAAAAGTTAAAATCAATGTTAATTAACAATGTTAATTAAATGTTAATCAGTTAAATGAAAACATTTTTCATCCATTTCCCCGATAAATTGTGGTCAGGTAATCTTGCATACATTGTTTCAGATGTCATATGAATATGTCATCACCCTTGGGATAACTAGGAGGGAAGTCCAAGACAGCCATTCTTGCAAAGATAAAACAAATTGCTTATCTCGTTACAAAGGCAACTAAATTGCACTGGAAATCCAGACTCATGAATAGGAAATTAAAGGCACAGCAAGACAATACTGCCATTGCGAGTCTCAGTGGTGGCCACAGAGGTATCCTAAATCTGAGGGGTTAGAAACATCTTGGCTGTCTACGAGTCTCAGCTGTGTGGCCATGGGGTCCCTGTGCCCATCTGTATCAGAGGCAAGAATTGCTAGAGTAATCTTCATGTACACTGAGGACACATCTGCCTGCACCAGCAGCCATGCAGAGATCGGACATTGGCAGTCACAGACCGCACTGTTACAGTGACTTTATACAGCAGTGCAGGGAAGTGGGAAAAACCTCTTCAGCTCAACCAGGATCCTGGTGAGTCCTGGGAGCTGAGCCAGGGCTGCTTCTGCCTGCTTGCTCCAGGGACCTACACTAGCCAGGGGAGCAGCAGCTTTGGGAGGATGGCACACCTGGATTTCAGCCTCATTGCTGACTTCTGTCACGTTGAGCTGCAGCACAGCATAAAGGATCCTACACACAATAAGCACCAGAAATGGTCCACTGTCAAGTAAACACCAGTAGAATTTAAGACACACTCGATTGTACCCAGGCAAAAAGCTAGTAAGGTGTAACTCATGTCCCGCCAAGCTGACAAGGTAACAGGATGGGATGGAGGAAAGATACGTTGTTAGGTCCATTTGAAAGCAATGGATACACGCAACTGCGATGTCTGGCCCAAACCCCAGTGAAATAAAGGGTTGTGGTTTAACCATAAATCACACTTCTGGCACATTTACCAGGTCAGGTCTGGAGCCTGGCATGTACCCTCTGCCACGCTAGCATCTGCATGTAGTACTTATTAACATGCCTATAAATCACCCATTTGCTGTTTGTTATAAAGATGAGACCTTTTCTCTCGTGTAGTAATAAATCTAGCTGTCAGATTTCTGGAGCTCTTGATGTCTACACATTAAACAATAATGTAGATAATGAATAATAGCAATTTGGTTTGTCTGAGTTCTAGAATTCTCCTCGTGTTTCTGGGGGAAGGAGATTCGTTTTCTTGTGTTGTAACTCAGATTGACTCCTGGGAAAAGAGGGATTTGGGGTCAGTTTAATAAAAGAAACAAGATGTGTTTCTTTGTGTGTGTTTTTGGTTTTGGTGGGGTTTTTGTTGGGATTTTTGGTTGGGTTTTTTTTGACTGCTGCTCTTGTCTTTGATAGTCTGGAATTGAAAACTCAAAGTATACAGAATACTTGAGGTATACAACAGTTTATCATGTGAGCAGGCGCAGTCTATTACACACTCCTAAAACTCACAATAGTTTTCATTCAAGTTCAAAAATATTGTTTATAGAATTGTACCTGGTGTATATATAAACACATTTATATGTATGCAGTGTGCCTATATAAATATGCACTATTGTATATAAAGTATCTGAATAATAGACTGGGAAAATTTAAGCAAGACACAGTTCTTCAAAGGCTTTAAAGATATTGCTTACAATTAATTGGATTTGAAATTTATGCTCCAACTGGATTTCAGTCAAACCCACAGTTCCTTGCATGTTACTGAGATGGTTCTTTTGGCTGAGAACTAGGGATCTACCATGTCATGTACGAAATTTATTTAAAAAAACCCCCAAAAAACAATTACATAAGTGGATATCAGCATTTTGAGTGCCAGTGGAAATCAATATTTAAAGTGTGGTTCCACTTTGAAAAAGGTCCATATAAATATATTGTGTCCTCCTCATCAGATCTGTCTGGTCATGTATTCAGAAAGACAACTCCTGTTTCTGCTGACAAAGTATTATCACTTCCCTTGTCTTTTCCTTCAATTAGTACAGAAAAGAAATGCAATACTGCGGATCCCCTGTGAGTGATGGCTTTTTGGTAATTTCATCACAGTGGTTGAGTTTGACGTGGCGTGAACACCAAGTGAAATTTTGTCTCTGCCTCTTCTGTGTCCTGGCCATTGGAAATGCTCAGCTGCAAGAGGAAAAGGCCTTTGTGTTGTCAGCTTTCTTAGCAGAATCTCTTTTTGACACAGAGACTTAAATCTTCCTACAAAGGGAATTTTATGTGCCTGCTATTGCACAGCCATAGGTGTTCTGCCATATGGCAGAAAGTACAACACAAGTTAGGACTCTGCTGCCTCATATAACCATCAGGACAGAGCTGAAGAGATGTCAGCTATTAGCCAGTTAACAGGAATTGTTGTCTAAATCCCACCACTTTCAGAAAGGCAGGGCACATTAATTTGGACTGCAAGGTGAGATCTATTCAAGAACTACAGCCCTAAAGGGAAACATTTCATCTCTTCCTTTCAAGACGGGAGAAGAGGAGAAACACTAAGTCCTTCCACTTCTTCTCTCCCTTCCCCAAAATGGATATGAGCTATGATTAAAGTTCTGATATTTTTCTTGATTTTAGTGACTAGAACCACGTCCTGGACATGAATCATTACCTATAGGTGAATCTACAGCTAATAGCATGTCCCATCTTACAGCATAAATATTGCTCTAAAATATAAAATCTTCCGTTCTTCTCTGGCAGTGACCAGCATTCCATTGACTAAGTAATTATTTCTTAAAGATTCTTTCTTGGGGTCAGTGAAGGCAAGGAAGACTTGAACAGCAGAATAAGCATGGAACCAGACTATGATGGTCACGTCTGCTACTGATATGAGGTAGATTTCTACTCCAGTCCACGGTCTGCTAAGAATCTCATTGGTTTAGGTTATGTTCGCAAGGGAGCAGATGGTCTTCACAATACAGCAGTGGAACTACAGTTTAAGCTTTAGTTTTATGTTCACCTTGGTTCTCCTGTGCTCCACAGATGTTTAATTAACCCCAAAAAGAGGTTCACAAGTCTAAAGCAGTCCACTGTAATCCCAGAACCCTTCTACAATGCCAATAGATGGTCTCCTGGGAGTAAGGAGGTAAAGCTTTAGCTATGTAAAAAGTTAAAGCTGAAAACCAAGTGTTTGGATGCATATGGCTGTGATCATTACCTCCCTTCCTTTCACCTGTTCATCTGCCATGGTCTGAGAATTCATACGTGCTCCATGGGCCAGATGAGCACGAGAAATGTGATTTGTGGAAATCAGAAAGGCTTGGCACAAGATAGACACGGGACTTCCAAACATGTTGTAAACAGACAGCTTCTGGGTACGCCAGACTTTGAGAGGCTTAATGCAATCTCCTCTGGATTTCAGTGTTTCTACGGTTAAGGAACAGCTAATCGGGATCTCAGAGAATAGTGTTGGACTAAGGAACGAAATAAGCAGGTTAAGAGTGTGAATCCTGGCTGAATTTACTGTTTTGCAAGCTTAGCAGAAAAAATTCACTTCATCCTCCTCACCTGCCTGGTGTCAAGAGATAGATCACTCCTTTCTCTCCCACTTCTCTAACCTGGGCACAGTGCCACCTTCTTCCATGGCTCTGAGAGGCAGGAGACATCTCCATGCTCATCCCTCCCATTCCTAAATGCTGAAGTTACCAACTAGACTATTCCCGTAGTCGTGTGTCTAATGGTTATTGTGGAGAGTGACCTTGGGATGTTATACCTTTTCTCTAACTAAGGAAACTACCCAGGAGACAGCACAATTCCTAGCAGGCTGGAGAGTTTGTTCAATGATGCTTCTGCTGAATAAGTTCATTCTGGGAAGAGAACTTTGGCAAGATTCACCTGGGACAAAGACAGCAGCAGAGCCATCGCTCTTGTGTGGTTATAGGAGAATGTCACTGAAAACCTCAAACACGTATGAGAAAACACCTAGAATGGCTTTAAGAAACCAGCTGAATATAAATAATTAGCTGACCAACTTGGAAGAATGTAAGAAAGCATTTATAAACCTTATAATTATTTCTAAGCAGCAGACATATGACTGAACTCTAGGAGGTAAAAAACAAGAGGTACAAACTTACGCAACAGCTACAGTGTTGTTGAAACCAAACAGCAGCTCAGGAAATGCCAGAGCACTTCTGCCCTGGAAATTTCATAACGACGGAGAAAGAAAAGAGCAGCATTGTTGATGGTGGGAGAGGTAAAGATCAGCCACGCTGAAGGCCAGCATGACCCTGGGGCTCTGTGCAAGGCAGACTTGTTTAAGCTTAGTTTGATAACAAAACCTTGGTTTTAGCAATGTTATTAATGTAATTGTTGTTCCACATCCACAGCCTTTCTATCACATTACTTCCATGCTGTCTTCCAGTCATATCCTGCCCAATACTGCAAAAAAGACCCCGAGTGGCACTGCTTTGGGCACAAACCCAGGTTTTTTGTGTGAAATGTAAGCTTGGTTTCTAATGCTGTAACCCAGTTAGCTTGGCTATGCCATCAGGCCTGAAGAGGATTTCACAACACACAACGGAACCGGGCACACTCCCCGCTTGTCAATGAAAGCCATCTGTGTTTGGATGGAGACAGGTAAGCAAAGCCTGGCACCACTGACTCGTCACCTTCCCTGGCTGAGTGTGGGAGAGACACATCCACTTTGGGACTCGAGCAAAAGCGTTCCAGCTCCACCCAGCCTTTCAGGATGGTTTCTCATTCCTAAGCGCACAGTGCGTGGGAACCGCAACAGGATTTTTCTTCAGGAAGAAAGTAGAGGTGAGAACAAACAGGAGTGGTATTTTTTAAATAGCTTTGCTACCTAGATATCTGAATCTGGAGAGGTAGAAAACAGACCAGCAAAACTGTTTTTGGGTTGAAATAAAGGCGTCAGTCAAGGGCCCACGTGGGATCACACAGCAGGGAGATGGGAAGCTAAAGGGAGAAAAGACTTGGGTTTGGATCGTTGGCTTTTGATGTGCTTGTTCCAGTGAGAGAGTTTTTTTAAAAATAAAGTATGTCATGCTGCCTGTATATTTGGGAACTGTTCAGCACTTTAATGATTAAAGGACAAACTAAAAGGAAATGCTGTCCAGGATGAGATTTTGAGGGGCAGGAAGAGGGGAGCTGGCAGGCAGGATGAAGAGGACTCACCGTCTCACAGCCCTGTTTCATTCCTTTAAAAAATGATGGGACATATAAGGATGTGTTAAAATTGTCATTTCTGTCTACATTGAAAAATCTCCGTCCTATCCTAGAATGGAAGCTTTTTTTCTTTTCTTTTTTTTTTTTTTTTTTTTTCATCCAAAAGGATGGTGTAGTAACAAACTGCCAAGAAAAGACACTGTGGTGAGTCACTGAGAGGAGATTTAGTAGAAATGATAACACTTCACAAAAATGAAATTATTACATTTACTGTACATGGGAACAGTAAAAAGTCCTTTTTTATTGCACTTGGAGCTGAATAGGAAAGGACTGACATTTCCACACTGGTATATAATATAATTTGCGTGCCAGTAGTTTGTTTTTCTCGTAAATGTAAGTTGTTTTGACAAATTTCTTAGCAATACAATACTCTCGTCAGAACCTGTGCATGGCCATTGTGACTATGTAGGAGTCTGTTTTTCTGGTCTTTTTAATTTTAATAATTCAATATCTTATTTCTCAAAGGAAACTCTTAAGATTTCTGCCCAGCAGCATCTGGCAGTTTCTGTTTTGCAATAATAGTAATAGTGATAATAATAATAATAATGCATGGAAAATAAATGCAAAGTGTCTCTAACATCTTTTATGGCTGAGAATAAACAAAGAGATTTTTTTCCATCCATCTCTTCAACCAAACATCCCTGTAGAAGACATCAAAGTTTAGTATGTTAAATATAGGATTTCTAAATCCTAGACTCAGTGGAACATAAGATGATGATGCACGGAGTAAAAAATTTAGTTACCTTATTTTTCATCTGGGATTTGGTTTGCTTTTCTAGCTGTTTTTGCTATTTATGGAACTCACATTATAATGAAGCCTGCTTTTCAGCTACAACGAATAGGACTTTCTGCTGCTGACCTGGAGCTTTTCAATCTCGTATTATGAAGACAGACGAATAATAGTCATTTTCTAATATGTTGAGTCAGTGATCTAAAGATTCACTTATACAAAGCTCCTTGGGTAAAATAAACTTACTTACAGGGGACCAGCACAGACTATACGCAGTACTGACTCCACCAGACAAATGAGTTTAGGGCAAAAGATTTCCTGCCTATGGTATCTGAGCAAATAAGCTTGGTAATGCATAAGAGGTCTTAAGTGGGCTTTACACCTTATGTAGACAGTCTGTGTAGGTGAGAAATTTATATTCCGTCTTGGACAGATGCATGGATAAATGCAAACCAACTTGTCTTGGATGTACAGGGAAGCTCCTCTATACGCAGCACAGAAATACATTCCTTTGATCAACATAAACTGAAAGTCTGAGCTGGTAAATTCGTTAAAGTGTGGTTACAGAAAAGTTCAGCTCTGTAAAACAAATTAGCTCATCTCAACAGAAGCTTTTTTCCTCATCTGTACCCAGATGGAGTCTTTCTCTTTTAATTTGCCGATGTAATTTCCAATCATCAAGCACCTGGAGCCAGGGTGTTCTGAGCAGGGGCCAGAGGTCATGGGGCTTGGAAACTTAAAGAGATAAGAGAGGCTCCAGATAATACATTGAGAGTTTCTTTTGGAGATGCCACCTCTACCATGAGGAACATTTGGAGAGGTTCTTCTTGAATAAATATAGCCCTAAGAAAGGCCCATTGACTGAGATGTGCGAGTCAGACATGTTTAAGTTACACCACTTAACTTCAGAAAGAAGAGAAACTAAGAAGGGCAGGGACCCCTGATATAAGGTATTAGTTAATCAAGCCCAAATATACGTCTAAGCTTCTCATTCCTCCATTTATTTTTCCTTTGCAAAGTTTTAACTGCATTTTCATTCCCATAAATGAGTTCCCCTGGACTTCAGTTTTCTAATGACAGAAACCAAACACAGAAGTTAGTTTTAATGCAGAGAAGAACCAGCTCTAGTGCAAGAGATATATTACAACATGTGAGACAGGAGTATTTGTTTTTGTAAGGTTTAAAATATTGTTTCTTTATTTTCCACCCAAACTCTGAGAACTTTGGCATTTGACTAATTTACCGTGCGTTTAAGGCTGGTAGCAATATTGGAAAAGAAATATGATAATCACATGCTGCCACAAAGCATTCTATACCTCGCTCTCTTTTCCAGCTCTAGTTTCACATGTGTTGGTTCAATGGAATATTCAATAGACATTTATAGGAAATAAATTGAGAGACGAATGTAAACCATATGGCATCTGGAGGTTTATTTGTAAAGCCCCTGCATCAAAGCTTTCTCCAGATCACACCATATTAGCTATGTTTTTCCAGTCCAGCAGAATCAGGAAGGTAACCACAGACTTCCTTGATGGAAAACACATGAAAAACAGAGCAAATCTTAACGTGTAGCTACAGCAACTGTTCAAGTAGCATCATTTAGAATAATTTTATTACTAATGTGTAAGGACCATTGTTTAGTTGTAGATTTCAAACTAGAAACCAAATGCAAGTTCATTTGCTAAGCTAAATTAATTTGTAGAACTCACAGACCACTAAAAGGTATCAAACCATACATAATTAGTGTTTGTACTTTTAAAGCACTTAGGACAATTAGATACTTTCTTGAAGCAGAAATGGATTGGATTTATATAGAGACTTTTCATATAGAAAACATTTCATAGCCAATTGCATCCTTCTAAGTAATAAAAATTATTGATTAGACTCAGCAAGAAGTTGGTTGTCGATCTTATTTATTTTTGTAGCAAAGAAAAATTCAGGCCACTCTCAATCTGAAATGCTTACTGTTTGCTTGAGTTTGGCAACAGCCAGTATTGCATCTGAAATCAAATTAAACTGTATTCTCATGCAGTATATTACATAAATCATTAGGAAAATGTCAAAAGCTCATATATAGTTGTGTTTTGGGTTTTTTTTTTAAGTTTCCACTTGCTTTCCAAAATAGTTTTCATTTTTCAATGTCAACTCCTTTTCAACCACTTAGACCAGCCATAATGATTTGTGTGTTAAATTTGCTCGTCACATGAATATTTTTAATAACTCATTTAATATTTAATATGCTGTACATATTTGCTGTGACAGTAAGTTACACAGTGCAAAGCCAACTCCACATTAGTACTCCCAGCAGGGCAAGTATTTACCTTGTACACCAGGACAACACACTCAGAAAGTGAAGAGGATAGAAGAGTTTGCAGGGTGGTTGATTTATGTCGCCTTATGAAGCCTCATTCAGGAAGCATTTTTGCCTAAAATGAGACAAAGAAGTAGGGCCTGTTTCAATACTTAACTTCTGGTGGATACTTAAGACTCTTTGATATTAATATTAAGCATGTGCTTAAAGACAGACATAAAATGCACTAGCATCTGTAGGAATCTTTCCACTGACTTTAATGGGCTTTGGATTGCACCCTGATATCTCAGCTCAAAATAGCTGTTATTACAGTAATAAATGATTTGTAAAGCCATTCTTTTGAATAGGTACATTTATGCTAGGAAATCATAATGACTTCTTTAAAAACTCTTGCACTGCAAATTCATACATTTGGGATAATTGCTCTCCTCTTCATTAGGGCTTCATACTTCTGTAGCGCTTTCCAGCCCAATAGTTTGAAATCTCATTATGGATTTAGATAAGTATTTCTACTCCCATTTTACAGATGGGCTAAAAGAGGTAGAGAGAAACAATGGGCCTCATCCAGTGGGGGAAGATTCCCACTGACTTGGGTGGGTGCTGAACCATAAGATTCAGCCTTCCAGATGACATATAGGTATCCATTTCACACCAAAACCTGTGGAATTAAGTATCTGAAATATTATGTGTATTTGGCCAAAAATCCTCATATTCCATCAAAACGCAAGAAGTCAGAGAAAGGTTTTATTCGCAAATCCTGCTCTCCAGTGATCTATCAATGAAGTAATTCTTCTGTTATATTCTAGCAATTCTGGCACAGGGAAGTGCAAACGATATTCTAAATTCATAGTTAATGTCAAGTGTGAATCAATGAGCAGCATCTGGATCCCAATCGGAAATGCTCACTAGTCCAGAAAGGAGGAAAGACCAGGGACACTTTTTTGATAAGAGGCCTTTTAGGAAAGTACAATGGCTTAAGTGGGCCCTCATGGCACTGTATGATTAGCTAGATTAGACTGGGGAGAATTCTCATTGGAATTTATAACAATTATTGGAATTTATGGCAACTTATAACATTGGACTGAAAGTGTTAAACTTCCTACCTAGATATTTTGATTCCTGCATAGTACCCAGAGCCTTAAGTAAGCAGTGGTGAAGTCAGAAATGAAATAAACCTTTGTGAAATCCAGCTTTGGTTGTTGGAATTTCAAATGCCTTCAGAGTTCAGGTAATGTGTGGATCGAACATTTTAGTTTGAGCCCATCTCTAGTTAAAACTCTCTTCTCCTCATCAATCTCATTCATTCACCAACATACAGGTTAGCCTTTAAACATATGGCAGTCAATGAATGCCACTCACAAACCTTAGAAAATAAGTATGCAAGCAACATCAGTTTAAAAATATGCAGCTAGCTGCTGGAAGCTATTAAAACCCAAATAAACAAAAGAGATTATACTTCAAAGAAATGTCAACAGTTTTTCCTCTCCTAGAACAGAGCAGTTTTCTTTACTTCTATCCCCAGCCACATCTGGAAAGTGCTTACTGCTTTACACATATCTAACGATAAAATTAGTTTATTGATTTTTCAGAATTTCCTGATAGATTTATGCAATTTCCAAAACAAAGGTAAACTCACATCCCAGTTAAAAGAAACCCTGGTGGTAACTACAAAGAATTCACAAAATCATAAAAATACAAAGTTATGCAAAGAAACAAAATCAGTCGCTTGCTAAATAATGCTGTACCTCTGTGACTACTGCAAGATAGAAGGAGATTGCAATTTAAATGTCTTCCCTGTATATTAAGGAAAAAAAAGTATCTTATGGCTAGTTATGGCTGGTGCAAGGCTGGAATAACTTTTTGTTTCCAAATAAACAGAAAGATATTTTAAAACGAAATATATATATTTCCTGGAAAGAATTAAGGAGAAAAAGGAGTCATACATAATGACTACAGATTCAAAATACTATAAAAAATTACATCTATTAAAGGTGTCTGCAACGCTAAGTAACTGAAAATTTAGTCTCCAATTTCCACGATAGTAAACTGTGTCATTTTAGGCAGTCCAAATGTTGGATTCTTAATTTGCTTAAAATTCCACTTTTGTAGCAGCCAAAACCTGCAAAGTCTGTTAATTTGATTTTGGTTTACAATTAGCTAAGCAGTAGCAACTTAGCCTGTACGTAGCACTGCCAAGAAAAATGATATCTTTGGTAAACTACCAAAGATCAAAATGTGGACAACAGATTTCTTCCCTCCCAGCTCCTCATCCCCGACTATTTTTAACTAACAATGGTAGTTTTGATAGAGCAAAAGGATTTAATAGACAATATAGCAACAAGGTGCAAATTTTGCAGAATTTCAAAAGTAGTAGTACATGTTTAAAGGAGACAAAAAAATCCCCAAACAATTTAAGCATTAAGCATACAGAAAGTGCTCTGTAGCCAAATAAAAAGAAAATAAACTCTAAGACGACTGCTGCAGAATGGGAAAAAGCAGGTCTAGTTTGTTTATTTATAAATTGGTAACAAGTAGATTCTTTCGCACTAACTAAACCAGACAGTAATTATAAACACAGATTGGTCAAATTCCCTGCACCCTATCAAAGGAAATGAGTTCCTCTCTTTTCCAAACATTGTCATTTGTTTATTGAGCCTCTTTTGGGCTTGATTTCATTAAAAACGATGTAAAGTCCACATCTGCAACCCCCAAAACAATGTTAACCTTGTTAAGCTGATCCGGAGTGTTCATTACAAAAAAATTTGCAGGCAACATAACCAAACATTTTAAGAGATCCACTGGAATACAGAGCAAAGAATTTGAATTATTTTTGTTCCATTACAGAAAACTTACTATACTATGAAATAGAAAAGGAAGCAAACAGTAACCGCCTCAGTAGTTCTGGATAATTAGTTACCTAAATTCTCTGAGGTGAACAAAACATACTTAGATGAGCGAACATTACTGCTTGTATGCTGAAATAACAAAGTAATCTTCGTTAAAATGAAAATCACAAATACAGGAGGAAAAAGTAATGTTTAAAATCATTAGTCATTATCAGTAAAGTACAACTCAGTTCCTCATTAAAGTAACACTTTTATTAAAAATGGGATGATACTGCTTATATTAGCTAGTGTCAGATATCAGATTTCAACAAACTTTAACACTGTAGACGCTATTAAAACATCATTATTATAGTTGCTATGCTTGAATGATTTGAACCAAAGTGAATTTCATGTATTTGCTGGAAGACAGCAATAATAAATCCTGGTGCTTGAGCTGGTAAGAACTGACCTGGACTTTGCAGACAAAAAGTTAAGAAGGTTTGCCTGCAGCATTGCTGGGAGTTGGGTTAGTGAAGTTCCACTGTTCAGATCCTGCCTGAAGGAGCTAAAACGGGACTGAGGTGGTCTTATGTGCTCCTACACACTAATTCCATGCGTTCCCCAACAAATGCTTTTAAACCTGACGAAGTGCCAGAGGGGTGCTGTTACAACCGGTGTGTGTTCCCCTATGGTACGTTTGCCTTGTGGTAACACAACCAAAGCAGAAGGGCACTATGGGGAACTACCCCTTCTTGGAAAGGCGATGGGTTGAGCGCCATGGCTGCGAAGTCCTAAGCGGTGCGTGTGATTAAGGCTTGTTCCCATGACTTAAGAGAAAAATACACTCTGGGGCAACAGGATCAAAGACACAGTAATGTGTATCACCTACTGCTCCCAGACCAATTAGCCTGACAAACTACAGATGTCTTCACAGGACACATTATGTTTATTTACTGATTCATGCACTGAACAACTTGCTATCACACAGCCGCATCTTCTGGTCAGGTAAACACCAGGTATCTCCCACCTCTGGTGAAGGTCAATCAAGGAAAACAATCAGGTACAAATGGCAAATTCTCTTTACCTCACTGTTCCTGTTCCTGGTACCTAGGATCAGGTCCCTGACTATGTATCCATATAACGTTTCATCTACAATGTGCCTAAAAATCTGATTTATGGCAGATTTGCTCCTAATCTTACTCAGTTTCTCAGACGTGGTGAGTACTTTGATAAGATGAAGTGAGCTTTTTCTGCTCTTGCACTTCACCAGCATTTTATGATGCTAAATAGAATTTTTTTTGATTTTTCAATATTATAATTCGAATAAAAATTAAAACACATTTGAAGTTTATTTTTAAAATCAAATAAAGAAGGACCATCAAGAAAATGAGAGGGATACTGATGAGTCATTTTGATTTCTGTTGGCCCTTACGTATAACTTTAAGTCTGATGCCATATCGAGATTTCCAGGTCAGCTTGTCACAGCGAATTTGGGGTAATTAATGCCTTGAAAGACCGTGCTTTTTGAATATTCAGGTCAGGAATTTTGTCTTTCTAAATGCTCTGCTCTTTGTCAGGAATATCCGTGGATTCTTGAAATAATAAGTTACAGTAACACTGGGCCAGATCCTCAGCTGGTGCAAAGTTAGCTTTTCATCATTAACTTCAAAGGGACTCTGCTGATTTACACCAGCTGAGTGAAGATGTGGCCCACAGTGTCCAGGTGGATTTAAATCATACACATGAGAAATACCTCAGCACATCCAGGTTTGTACTGAGGTTGAACATAAAAGGCCTGGGTAGCTGGAAATCCATCCCTTTTTATTTTTAAATGCTCAAATGTTTACCAGCTGACCTTCGCCTTTACTGCAGATCTGGGAATCAAGGTGCATACAATAAAGTTCAAACCAATCAACTGCTTTCAGCTGTTCTTGTGCAATGAATTTTTAAACATTTGATCATTAAGACCAATCTATATGCAGGTCAGTTTTCTGAACAGGATGGGAACAGTTTTGGAGCAGATGCCAGGGCACTGACTCATGAAGAGAGACTGCTAGAGAAACACAGAGAGTATATTTGTCTTGGGCTACCCATCAGGTGAACACTACCAAAACCTTCTCTTTGCTGGATGGATCACAGTCCAAAATAGTTTATCTTTAGTATAGCACCTTCGTTAATTGAGCAGCGGCACAATAGTAGTGCAGTGCTCACCAGTAGCACTGAGACGGTTATCTTATTGCAAACAAACTTCTCTGTAGTTTTTGGTCCTTCTCTAATTGGTAAATTCTCTAGAAATAGCGCTTCATGCTGCTGTTTGTTTATTTTTTCTGTAAAAATGCCTGGCAATTGCTCATAAATACATGGACAAATTTCAGCTATGACTGTTTGTGATACATTCACCTGCTTTGGGTAGTAGTCTTATTTCACAGAATTTGTGGCTGGGCAGCAGCCCTAGGCCACTGCTCCCAATCTTCAGATCCGTTCAGTTTTATCAGTGGGTTACTGGCTGTGCTTAAAACGCCGCATTCACCTTCCCAGTCACATCACTGGGTACCTGGGTCAGAGTCTGCCCTTTCTGAGACCCGCTGGCTCACCCAGCCTGTCTAGAGCAGAAGGTACCTGGAGATTAGTCTCTCATCTCAAGGTGACAGGACTTGGACGAATGTACTTAAGGGCCACACAAAGATACATGTGGGATTACAGCAGGTGACTGGCACAGGTCCACTGGAGTTAATTATGCTCAGACATACATTAGACACTCTAGTAATGAGTGGTGTTGAAATGAGGACACAATTTAAGCCTTTTGTTTCCTTGAAACGCATATGCAATACACCTGGTCTTTATTTTAAAGCCGTCTACCTCCGAAGCTAAGGGGGAAAGCAGACCAATCCTGGAAGCACCGGGGTTATTGTCCATTTTTTGTTATTATATCTGTAGAGGGGCCGATCATTGAAGCCTGCCTGATTTTATCAGGTGTATTAGAAGCAGGCCTTTGGAGGCAGAGCTGCTGTGCTGAAAGCCCATTCCTAATGTTATACAGGAGTGTTTTGCAATTCGCCTAATCTATATGTTCATTGATTGAATTCCATTTTCTTCCAGTTCAGTGCTGATGACTGCAATGCACATGGTTGCTTTTGGACAGACATCTTCACTTGCATACCGCGTTGCATCTAAACAAAAGCATCTAAACAGCACTCAGCAGAATTGGCACATCGGTGCCTGTGGAAACACAAACAAGAACATTAGAAAAGTTGAATCAATGCATTTGATTCGAGAATGGAAATTTACAAATAACAAATATTTTCTTCCTTCATTAGGCCAGTTCTGTGGGTACCTTAGTCAAGGCCTATGGCAAAGAATTACTGAAATATATACCCCAACAACACCCACACGTGGTTAGTGCTAGACCTGAGCCCTTGGAAATGCCAGCACCAGATTTGAGCTACTTGGAGAATTTTACACATTTTTTTTGAGAGTATTCACAGGCGCTGAAATCTGCCTAGGTTTCTGTAGTGCACCCAGGCACTGTGATACGCTGGTAGCCAAACAAAAGAATACTTGTTTGACCCAAATGATAGCATTTGGGTCAAAGAGCAGGTTGAACGATATGGCGTGTTACTCCAGGCTGACTGAAAGCTTACTTGCAGCCGTACAAAGCAACAAGGAATAGGAAACAGAAAGTTGAAGGTGCAAGTCTAATTCTAACACTTGCCAAACACATCATCTAGGCGAGTCACTCAACTCGTTTGTGCCTCAGTTACACTGACTGAAACACTGAGATAGTAATAATACTTAATCATCTTGGAAAAGAAGGGAGAGACCCTCAAACAAAAGCAGCAATAAGTGTGAAGTATTCATTATAATATTAAAGAACAGATGGCCGAAGCAGAGATCCAGTTAAAAGGACTGCACAGAGTTATAAGAAACCTCTTGCTGTGACGTATGCACTTTACGATGTGCGTCCCTCAGACAATACATGATGAGTCGGCTGCAGCAGTTTATGTTCTGGATTAGAGCATACGCATAAATAAAGCTACGTTTTTATGTGATCCCAACAAATAAATGGGAAGCACGGACAGGAATGTCTAGCTGATGGAAAAATGAGACACCACAAACAAACCACAGCTTGATGATGAAAAAAGAAGTCTAAGATTTATATGGCACAGCTGGCTATGTGTAGTGCTTTTGTAAGCCTACTGCATCTGGTCACTTGTTTTAAATGTCTGGATAGATAGAGGCCTGAACCTTGCACGATTGTGGAAAACAAGGCAATGTTTCATAGTAAGCTGCACAGCTACACATTGCACAATGCCCTGGTGCACATGGAGATCTGTCTGACTTCAAACACCAGGTGAGAAGAGGGAGGAGGTCTCCTGCGCTGCTGGGCACAGCTGTCTGACTGCGTGTCTGTTCTGCGTTCAGGATAGGCACCCACGCACTTACATCTTTCTGAACATGCTGTGCTAGAACGGAAACATGTATTCTAGAAAGACATCCAAGCACAACTACAATTGACAATGATTTTACTATCTCATTTCTGTAGCTCCACTGATTTAATAGAGTTATGCTAACTTACACCGCTAGAGACCCTGGCCCACTGCCCTTCAGCAATTTTAAGAGAACACCCCAAGCCATCCTAGATGTTCCTTTTTGAGCTAATATGAACGGTGCTTCTTCACCTGTAAAAAACAAGGTGAAAGGATAAAGCCTGTTACAGAGACAGGAAGAGCCAGCCATCTCCATGCTTTACTTGTGCTCAGGTCTTCCATCACTAACAGGTTATACTTTTACTCAAATGTTCAAAAGGGACAATACACAATGAATTGCGGGAAAAGCAGACTCCCAGCTATGGTGTGAGTCGCTCAACAAAAGGAGAGAGCTAAGCTTGTTGAGCTGAAGAGCAGCACCATGGCAGTGGTAGGGATGGCCAAAGGATGGTGACGAGGGAGAAGGGCAGGTACTTTTTATGTTTGTATTTGAAGAAAGTCTACTGAAAGTCAACAGGTTGAATGACAAGAGGAATAAATAAGGTGCCTCCTTGCTCCAGAGCACAAAAAGGTACATTGCAACAGCAGAAACTTACCCCCCAAAACTATCTAAATCCCAAATTTTTATAAGATTTTGCAGTTGATGGAAGAAGTTTCTAAGAATTAAAATATTTCTACAGCTTTTAAGCCTGCCATGTACTCACTGGAAAGGTAAGATGTGGAAGACACAGCCTCATATTTTTAAAAGTCTCACAAAACCCCAAAGGTTCATGCTCCCTCTGTTGGTTTTAGGAAAGAGCTTTGGTTTGTTTTTGTTTTCCCCACAAATATCCTTCAATTTGTTCTGACATCAGTGGAAGGACAAAGATGCATTCGTGTGACGAGATGTTATTTACACTGAAGTTTCTCTTGTTTAAATAAGAAAACGGGCATGCTAATTTCAGCTCCATCCCAAATGCAAAGAAAATGAATAAACATTTAATAAACCAACTGCAAAACTGGAGGAAGATTAAAGTATTTCAGCACTGCTGAAGGAAATATCACAAACAAATGGGGGATAACACCACACACACATACAGAGTTATGTCACATATATATCTCTGAGTGGGTGTCCGTGACGTTGTTCACCAATGTTCAGAAGCCTACAAACCCAACAGTGTGTGTTGCTCATTGTTTTTTGCTATTGCACCTACTTTCACTTTAGCAAAGGAAAAAACAAATGGGGGTATAGAAACCAAAAGCCTAGTTGCAAAAATGGACTAGATGAGTCTGAGAAGATATGATGAGTAAGGAAAAAGTATGACAGAAGGATGGATCAAATTATTGCATATATTTTTTCCTTCGGTGTTAATAATTTACAATATATATTTCTTATCTACAATCTGTTTTTCACCGTATCTTTATTCAGCACAGGGGAGCCCTGATCTTGGTGGGTCTTCAGCTGCTACTGTGACACAAATACTAAAATATGATATCAGATACACTTGTTCAATTATTAATTTATAGGAACAGAATATGAAGTCCTTATTTGCAGAATATGAAACTGTTTTGGTTTAAATGGTACTAATGACTTCGGAGACGCTCATTGGATCAAAATGCCTACACTCTGGCCGTGAGAGGAGGCTGGATCCGAAGTCTCTAGGGGGTAACCCATGGCCTTATCCAACACTCTCAGTTTAAATGGGGAAAAATTGGTAGATGCAGGCAAGATGTGCGCGTCAGACATACTATTCCGTTTAGCAGCCTAGAAAGCTATAGGTGGCTCGCAGCCTGCATCCATAACCACAGACTCAGGCAATGCATTAGGAAAAACCTACCAGGTTATGTAACTGCTATTTAATGCAGCTGTGGAAAGGGTGGCTGGGTAAATACGCTGACTCGCAATGCTAACGTATTCGACAGCAGTGCTGGTTTGGCATACAGTGTCTGAACTGCTGGCTCCACATCCGTCCCCCTCCCTGTCTGGCTCAACTTTTTTGTCGCTGGCTCTCTGCCCAAGACCTGTGACACTGCCATTACACCAGGGTGGCATGCAGAGTCTGTAGATATTTAAGCCACTTTGCCAAAGCTAGAAAAATCCTGACTAAACTGGAGCAGGAAAACAATTTGCTGAAACATCACCTGGAGCAGGAAGTTATTAGATGCTTGAGTGACTTCTAGAACAGAAAACTATGTATGAATATGTACACGAGGCAAAACAGATGTTGTCTTGACCTCTGCACACTGGAATCTTATAGCTGCTCTGTTTACTCTCTGCTGTCCATAATGCATCTTTAAGCCAGGTGCTGCCACTTATCAGGTATCTACATCTCTTGTTTAAACAAATGTTAACTGAACTTGACAGCAAAGGGGACCCCTGCAGCAAAATTGTCGGAAGAGAGCTTTAAAGCTACCTTCAGTTCTTACTCCTGAAATAACTGAAGTTTTGTGTGGCTAGGTAAGGGGAGAGGGTAGAAAGTTAAACTTTTGACCCCATCTCCATGGGATTTCGTGCACCATCTGCCTAGTTCTCTGCTGGGTCGTTAAGGCTCAGCTCTGCAGGCAGGAGGAGAGCTGGTCTTCAGGAGCTGGGAGGAACCGTGCCGTAGGCTCTGTCCCCTATCCACCAGCCTCTCCAAGGTCCCTTGAATCAATTGATCCTTTTATGGCTATGCCTCATGACTACTGCTAGCACCATAAGCTGCTCCTTGCATCATAGCAACTGCTTGCACCATGGCTATAGCTACCATCTCCCTGCCGGGCTACATCCTTGTCTCCATTGGAGAGAGCTGCAAGAGCACAGTGTTAGCCATCCTGTGAGTCTGGGAGCTGCACACTGATTCCCCTCCTTCCCAGCCTCATAGCAAGGTCTCTCTTCCATATTTTTTTTTTTTTGTCAGTGACAACTTACACACAAGCTTTAGGGCAAGACAAGGCGAGAGTGCTCTAGTGACTGGTGAAGCTCCAGTGAGATCTTGCCCCATGTCCATTATCATCACCATGGCAGCACAACATCTCCACCAGGGGCTGCAGGTTTCTGCAGTCTCCATTTTCCTTTGGGAAATCACACAGCCCCGTAAGATAGGTGTGAAAATAAACTCTGTCACCTCTTTGTTAAGGGCAGCCCCACAACTGTTCATCCATGACGAAAAGGCAATGGGCAGTTAAAGGCAGAGAAAGCTGCTCAGCGTTGCTCCTTCTCTCATCTCCTGGTGTACACAGCGGAGATAAAAGATTTTCAGGATCTACATAAGCTCCTGCAAGGGTCTGAGCTGATGAAGTTGAGGAAACACCACCACTAGCAAGGAAGTTAGTGTGAGGGTTTGGCTGTCAGCGAAGAGCCAGATAGCATGGTCAAGACAGAATCAACTCACTTAATATGAGATGAAAATTGCCTTGATTTCAGGGCTGTATTACAGCATTTTTGGTGCCCAGTTTACAGAATGCAAGCACAGCTAGTTCACCATCCAAATGCAGCTAAAGAAATAAATACTCTTCTTATCAAACCTACCCAAATACTTGTCTTATCAAAGCTTTGAATTTAAATTGGTCTTCTGATAGATTTGATACAATTTTTTCTTAAGTGCCTATTAGCAACTTCTCAAAACTGCCTCAGAAATTCAGAGACAATCCCACAGGCATCACATAAATATCTATATCTGTATTTCTGTCTACCAATCAACCTATCTGTGTTTATTTTAATTAAACATGGATAAAGGCCATAGCAAATACATACTGGTAGCACTGACAAGTGTGAGTTGGAATGCTGAAACTCTGCCAGGACCCTGCTAATCAGTTACTTATAGAGAGTTAAGGAAATCCTAAAAATTGGAAGGTGAAGAGCTGTATTCAGCATTAGAGATAAAGCTCTGAAGTTTATTTCAGAAAACTGGAATGAGTGCTTTTGTGGAACCAAGGGAAGACACTTTTCTAAACTTTACATACTGGGAGATAACATTCGCTTTTCTTGTTCTAAAAAGAACAGAGCCATATAGTAAAAAGCATGTAACTGCCCCCAAAATGTCTTTTGGATATCAAAAATGGCTGTAGGATGAAATTTATGTTCTTTTCTCCAGTCCAGGAATGCTGCTGTTTCATGGCTGAAGCTTGGTGCCTAAGTTCTAACTTTTGCAGCTTCAGTGAGCTGTGTCTGCAAGTGATTCCAAACGCAAAGTTTAGGGTCATTAAGAAAATAAAACATTTCACCCCTGCAGAGTCTCAGGGTGTGTACATGCTGAAATAATCACCTGGAGAAAAATATATTTTTCTGTCTTATATCCTTCATTCACAGTCAGTGCTTTATCCCCTGTCACTTCATCAGAAGACAGAAAGGTAAGAAAGATCAGGTCAAATATGTCCACTATCACACAGAAGACAATTTCTAGAACTCATTCATTCCCAAGGTTCCTTCCTTAATGCCTTGCAGAATGGATGTCTGGTATAAAGAGACTTTGCAACTTCTTTCATGTAACACAGATACATACAAAGGAAAATCCCATTCAAAGTACGTTACTTGATCTCAGGCAGCAGTGGTGGACACAGCACATTCTCCAAAATGTACTAAATTGCTGTTGAAGCTGAATATTTTGGATATACAGGATACACATATACTATGTGGGCATATTCCTTCCTGTGTTTAGTGTAATAAGTGCCCCTTTGTTCCGGTGCAACAAATTTATTTTAAGGGTATCTATTAATGCTCACAGATTTGTTATGTATTGGAACAAACATCCCTGTTTAGGATGGACTACCCAAGCCTTTTCCTGTTCTTCCAAAAAAAGAAAATAACACAGTTTTTTAGGGGGAAACCCCATCTCTTTCAATGGTGTTGGAGGAGTGGCATTTTGCTAAAACTTTTAACTTTTCTCCCAATGTGTTTGGGTGTACACACAGCAATAATGGGCCACAAATGTGTCTGATATCAGAGCTCAAAAATAATCCCAACCTCTGAAACTACAAACTTTCACCAAACACCTTTGTGGAAAGGTTACGCCGCTCATCTTGAAGAGTCCTTAGGCTGTGTAGAACTAGCAGCTAGGTACACAGAACCACACAGATGCTCTCTGCTTCAAAACAATGGCAGCAAAGAGGAAGAAATATGCCAAACTCTGAATAACACCTATCACAGAAACAGGTGGAGATGCGTTTTCGATTGAAGCCTGCAGGCAGATATTAGAGAGAACAGGGATGTGTTATGGAAAATTTACTGTCTTACCCGAACATCAGAGGTTGGAAATTTTCTGATGAAATGGAGTGTCATCTGGTTCCCTCTGTCACACTGTCCATTTAATCGTGGTTGAGAAGGAAGGGGGCCGGTGAGAGTTTACTCACCCTCTGACCACCAGATCAGACCATGGGAGATGGCATATGTAGCCATCAAAGAAAACAAAGAAGTCTGTAGTGGACAATACAGTAAGTAATGCCTCAAAACAGAGGCCAGCTCTAAGCCAGAAAGGATGAAATATTAGGCAGATGAAATGGGTTGGGTTTGAGGATGCGCAGACTCAAACATGACAGTCTAATTCCTTATGTGATAAACTCTGCAGTCAGCAGAACTGCAGGCTGCCAGAAAAAGAGCAATACTGAGACTCAGGAGATTTTTAGAACAGGACAGCTTGTTCCTGCTGCAAGATGTGGGAACACTAAATGAGCTCAATAATTTCAGTTTCTAAACCTGTCGTTACCTGCCCTGCTGCTGATAGTGCTGTTATCTTGTTACTTCTGCGTGCGTACTTCCTTCAAGGATTTTAGTGTTCTAGCTCTGAAAGGATATCTGGTTTGCTTGAACACCAGAAGACTAAAAAGCTAAACTGAAACAAAAACCCACACCTACAATGAGATGAAAAGAACCACGCGTTTCAATGAATGGACGGCATACTCTCCATGAAGACCTAAGTTTAGTTACAGAGCAGCTGAGAAGAGCACTAGATCCACTGAAAGTGTATGATTTACCAGCCATTGAGGCTTTGTTAATATTCCTCCTTTACAGACTTTTTTTTGCACTGGCTGATTAGCTAATTAAAGTTGTAGGCTGTTTCCTTTCAATCAGAACAGAGAGCGTGTACCAGGTGCCAAGCATCATGACATGCAGAAAGGCAAACTAGCTCACAGAGATCTAGAGGCACAGAAGAGGCTCAGCTCTGCCAGATTATCCCACTGGCAATGGGCTAATGCATTGGGTTTGCCCATTCACCCTGTCCTGGCACGAAGTTCACTATACCTCACTGAAAACAACACAAACACCATGGAAAAGAGGTACAGCATTGGGTGCAATGGTCAGAAAAACAGATATACCACAGAAAAATTTGCACCAGCTTCGTGCAAGCGTGGTTGAGTTAAATGAGAGGAACAATGACCTCTAGATTAGTATCCCTTGGAGCAAACAGCTCTCCAATGAGCTTTGGCTGCATGTGCTGGCACGTAGGCAGAGACCTGAGTCTGATCCAGCTGGGCACAGCATCTTCTAACCTGAAAATCCTGACATCTTCACCTGGAGCTGTTCACAGCATTTGTAACAGAAAAGTGGGTGTTCATTGTTAGCAAGAAACAGTCAACAAAGAACTGATTCACAACCCTTTATAGAGCAAAATCAGCACAAAAATAGGTATTGTTTCCTGTGGCTGTATAGCTCTGCCTTCTGCATATAAGTTAAAAATCTGTGAGCTCTTTGGGACCAACTGAATGAATGCTTTCTTTGTTGTGCTACCAGGCAAATAAACTGGGTCCCTCCCGAATAACGTGAGGCAAATCATTGGTCTGAAAGGCGATTAGAAGGTACTCAGTTAAAATTTAAAAGTACCTGATATACTAAAACTTGGTTAAGTTTTAAATGGAAGATGTGTTTTCAAAATCCACCTTCTCTGTTAGGAATTTTATGGCTCAATTCTAAAAAAGGTTTAATAGGTAAAGAAACAATAGCACCTCCAAGAATACAAGCGGGGCATGGATTGTAGCAGGGTTTGCTGAGGTAAAACCTTTCAACTGCTCTTCCAAAATCATTGGAAATTGTTCTTTTAATAGAAATTGGCTGAGTTACCAATTAAAACAATTTGGATTGAAAAAGGCAATGTGGTTTAAAAGAGAGAAACTTTTGATCCACTGGTAAGGTGACCAAAGTACAAGATATCAAAGAGAAAATGATCAAGGCAAGGCAATCCAAGGCTTCAAAATTTAAGTGTGAACTCCAAAATGCTTTCCAGTGGGACAGAGAAGCCTTTAAATATTTAACTATAGCAGTTTTAAATGCAGATTGGGCTACATTTTCTTGGCATTGCAGATTTTTTCTCCATTTCAAGGCTAGCAAACCTTCTGGAATCTTACCAATAGCCATGAAAGATTTAAAAATTGAGTAACTGTGGTAAGAATATGCATAGCTGATAAATAGGAAGAAAATACTTGGACTCTCTTACAGCTAGTCCTAGTGTTCCACGAACTTCTTTATCTAAAATTATGGCAACCGGAAATCCTAAGCTAACATGAAAACGTTTAACTATGAGTTCAAATACAGATATTATATAGAGCGGTAATAATACTTCTTTTGCCCAATGGAGCTCACAATATTAGTTTGCTTACAATCAGAGGGATCCAAAAAGAAATAATGCCAATACGCTAAGCATGTTTCTAAAATATTTTTTCCGCTAAAATGTGCATCATTCCAAAACCAAGTCTGAGTGGTTATGTTTTGAGTGAGGAACAAAATCATGGAAAAAGTGTCAAATATATCTTCATACTGCAATAATGGTCTTTTAGATATGTAAGATGGTTATCTATGCAAACAGAAGCTTAATATATACAAAAGGCAAGCAGGAAAATTTTGTACTCTTGTTCAGTTCATCACTTCTGATTTTTAATCAAGACACTGGACACAGGTGACGCAACCTCCCCCTCTACAGTTCCTGTGGGTCTCTTGCTTTGATTGCATCAATCAAACTGCAAAACTATCCACTTTCAGGTGGATCCAGAACCTGTGCATCCCACAGGGATCAATTCGCCCTCCCTGCCTCTCCTGAAAGTTGGTAAGACTGTGACAAGCTTGTGTGCATGACAGACCCTTATAAATCCTTGTGTTCCACCCTCAGAGAGGGACGCTTTGCAGTTCCATATCTACCTGTCATTGAGCTCCAAACACACCTTCACCTCCTGCCCTGGGAAGGGCTCTGGTCCCATTGACAGCTCCCTGGTTCCTGACTTGCCTGGATGTTAAACAATTCCTGCTACCAGAAGTTCCTGTGGCTGCAGATTTCCTCCTTATTAACTTAGCTCAATAAGTAACATGTGACTGCAGGAATTTTGGCAAGAGAATTAGGAGTTAACATAAGAGAGAGCATAGGAAAAAGGTTACAAGGGCTAATCTAAAGTGACGCTAAAGGTTTTACACGGCTATGACTAAAAAGGAACTTGTAAATAGTGCTTTTGATATTCTTTACTGAGGTTTATAAATGACATTTCCTCTACTTCACCTTACTGCAATAATAATGTAGAGTTGCTATGCTGTATTTTTCTAGAAATCTTGTAGGACACTGAAAGCTGACTGTATCCTATTCATCCTTTCTGCATGCAGAGAAGTATGTTCTTGAACTTTTCAAAGTTTTCCATTTGAGGGAGTAGAAATTTCTCCTCTAAGAACCAATTAATCATTGCATGCTGTGAGGCACCTCTAATATACAGATTTAACGAGACAAGCCTTCCTGGTTTAGTTTTTTCCACCTTT
This sequence comes from Neomorphus geoffroyi, assembly GCA_033558235.1. NCBI lineage: Eukaryota > Metazoa > Chordata > Aves > Cuculiformes > Neomorphidae > Neomorphus > Neomorphus geoffroyi. The sequence goes on from JAUMJM010000039.1 coordinate 304,242, forward strand.
GAATAAGTACTCCTTGACACATAAAAATCAAATATAAACAGCACTAGGACCAAAACTGATGTTCTTGGAACTGCACCTAATTTAGAACTGCAGGAACTTGGGAATGTTTATATTTCATCCCTAAAGTCTTTATCTGTTTATATCTAAACTGCAATCTGAACTTAGACACAACTACAAGGCTCAGTGAAATAGGAGAGTGTTCCCTTGAGCCATAGTCCTGGAAAATCACCATCCTTTTTCTTTATTAATATCCAATCCCCATTTAGTAAGAATTTAGCTACTTTTATCCTGATGTGAAACTTCAGTAGAGCCTATTTTGCTCTACTGCCTGCTGCTTCTAAATACAGCAGTGCTGGTGGCGGAGGTGGTGATTGTGAGTCATAAACACTCTGTCACTGTAACATGTCAGATTTGTCCAAAAGAAACATATTTTTATATCTTAGATTATTTTATTATTGGTTTAAGAAGGTTCGTTTAGCTCCTAGCAAAGCCATGAGGAAGAATTATGCACTTAAGCAGTTCTATCTCTGATGTGTAATGCCTTGCAGTCATTTAACATGCTGAGACAAACAAGAGAATCCCCAGAGTGTTCATCTACTACGGGACTTATTTCATAGTGCATCAATAATGTAAATTGAGATGTGAAGATAGCTCCTTGTTTTTGTAAGGTATGATTACACTAGTGCAGACAACATCCACTCAGCTTTACTGGAAACACTGAAGTCAGTTCCCCGAAAAAACCTGGCCCAATCTTTATCTTAACAGAAGAAAGAATTATACTATCAACAGGAAACTGTTGGGAGCAGACTGGCTTTGTAAGATCAGTGGTTTGCTCTGATGTTTTCTAAGCACCAAGTGAAGTGTTGAAAATCCCAATGCAAGGGTTAATATTCCTTCCTAAAATGACTTCTGATATTAGTTTTTTTTCTCAGTGAACTACACTGGCCCATGTTTAATCACTGTGGTGAATGCTGGTTTGCGTAAATAAGACCTCATACACACACAGATTCAGCTGGATTCTTTGAGTCTATAAGGGCTCATTCGTGAAAGACTTGCATCATGTACCTCGATGCTTTTGGTGGAAAACAGAAGCCACCAAGAAATTAATTTTTTCTCCCTTTGACCTTTCATCTTCCCTTGTAAGACACACAGCATTATGTGTAGTTAATGTACTGGTGCACTGCCCATACGTACTATTGTACAATACGTAGAACAAGCAAAAAAGACATCAATCAAAATCCTGAAAATGTCTTTTTCTGCCAAGATGCATAAATGTTTCGTATCTCCCATCAAATTATTTTAATTACAGCTGCTGAGCTTCATAATTATTTTTAGCCAGGCTGGCTTTTCTGTTGTTATTGAACATATGATATACACTATATTGCATTTACACATCCTATTGGATTTTGTTATAGCAGAGCGACTCCTGTAGTTCAGATGGAGATTATTTTTCCGTTATTATGAAACCATTTGAACTCTCATTGGAAATTTTCCACCTTTGGTGTCTTACTAAAATATGGTTTGGGGCAGGAAAGGCAGAGAGAAAGGAAAATTTTATGTGCTGTCTCAGGTATCTTTCCTTCTTCTCCCCAAGGTGTTTCATACTGATGAGTTGTTTGGTTTCTTTTATAACGATCCTATATCTTCAAAAAAACCCAAACTGAAACATGATATGGGCAGATTCTTACTGACAACAGGAGCCAAATCACTTTTTTTCTTGACTTGTTATAATCCAAGATCATAGAACCAAGACCTTTATCTTTTCGTGATCTTTTTTTTCAACTATGCATCCTTAACTTTGTTTCAGTTTAGGGTCTCTCCCTGCAGGTAATAAAATACAAGGTAATTACTGAAAGACATAAAACAAGTAAGCTTGGCTTCAGCTGAGTAAAACCAATTGGGTTTCAAATAAATACCAGCAAGAAGCCTGTGTGTTTGAGTGCTACTGAAACACATGCCATTTATAACATGACAATAGCGACAGTCCTCTGAAAGACACTGCTAAATGTGCAAGTCACTTACCTAGGAAGAATTTATATTGCATTTCTGAAAGCAAGATTACAATAGCTGACAAAACATGAAAATTCCATCATGGTGGATTAGAATATGCACAAGGAATTCACAGGAATTTCTTGTTACTCAACATTTCAGCTAGTGCTCTTTAATGCGTCTTTGGGGAGCAGATTTGTCTCTGCACTCTATAGAAAACCCATGCACACAAAAGGTTGGATTACAGAAATCTAGTAAATAATATAACAAACAACTAGTTGGACTATACAGTCAGATGAGTAAATATGTGTTGCTCCTACAGTACTAATGCCCAAAGAGAATGTGTCTTTACCGCTAATACAAATGTTTCTTTGCCCAAGATCTTCCTTGACATGGAGGAGCTGGCAGTTGGTTTTAAGATTTCTTGCTTATTATGGACCGTGCTTGAGCAGGTTTCTTCACATTTCAAGTAACAGAGTGCAGTGCTTGCAGATACAAAACTTGATGCCATCTCTCCCCATCAAGTAAGAAATGCTCTCAGCATTTATGATCTCCAAAGATCTGTCCAAAAAAAGGACAAGAAAAGTACACAGCTAATATTTCATAGACATAAAAGGTTTAGAAAAATAAACAAAAAAATGATCCTATTTGCTGAAAGAAGACACAATGCCATTTATTTTTGGATAAGATCAAGAAAATATTTAACAACCTTAATTTATTATTAAGAATGCAGACATAAGAGAGGAAAAGGAGGACATTCAGTTCTCAGTCGAGTGAACACTAGTCAAAGGTACAGCATGAAAACCTTTGTGGTAGCTACAGAATCACAGAATACAAACAAACTTAGGCAAACAAACTGAATGAACTGCTCTAAGCTCCATCCGGCTGCGGATGATACCTTAGCAGAGACAACTACACTTCATATTGCAGAGTAAATGTGCCATTGGTCAGTAGACTTTTAATGTCATTAGCTTTCCTTTTATTACTCTGAGATATTTTGATTAATAAACCAGAAAAAAAGCATGGCAGTGTTTCATGCAGTCTTGTAGGAAACAGTTCTTGGCCTTGTACTATGTAACATTAGCACACACCAGGAGAAAATCAATTACTGCTGCGAAGCTCAGAAATGAAACAAAGCTTGGAAGAGCAGTAAATATGTTTATGAAGGGGTTAATGAAATCGAACCAGATTGACCATAAAACATCTGAAGGCAAAAATCTGAGTTAGAGATGTGACTTTATATGAAGTTACACGTCTAGTAATTAAAATGTGAAGACCACACTAAGTGTGGGACTCTATCGCTGAAGAAGGCATGAGGATGATCCATTCAACTTATCCAAGTGTTAAGCTGTGAACTAAAGCATAAACTCGTTCTAAGATGCTTAAATAGGAGTATACTTAGCAGGAACACTTCTGTATTTCAGCCTGTTGTTACCTCTGTGAGAAGATTGTGTTGAGTTCTGGACCCACCCAAAAGTACATTGAAAAATTAGGCAAGTATGGTAGAAAGTTGTAGGAAACATTAAAGAAATTGAAAAAGATGCTGTATCGTGGAAAAGCTCATTCAGCCTAACTGTCAGGGAAACACAGAGCAACTTTAACACAGTCTGTAGGAATTAGACAGATGCTCTGAAAGAAAGAAACTGGAAAGTTCCCTGACAGCCAGATCGCTTGCGAGCCTCTTCTCAGGTTATTGTTCATCCTGTGTCTCTAGAGGTTTTTAAACTGTGATTTCAAAACTCAAACTTCCCTAAAACTTTTGTCCCTATTTCTGGCCTTTTCAGGCCCAGATTGTGCAGGAGGTCACAGGGAGTGGTCATGGTGGTCCCTTCTGCTCTTTCCTATGATTTACTGCCCAGCATTTCCAATTCTTATTGATGATACTGAGCATTTTTGAGTTGCAAGAACCCCATTAGAGGACTATGGGCTACAGCAGCAACTCACAGATGTCACCCAGAGTGGGTAACTGCTCCAGCATCAGCAAACGCTACACTGATATTATTCTGGGGTCAGTCTCACCTTTCTTGTGTATGGTCGCCTTCTTCTGCTCGTACTGGCATGCAGGCAGGTGCCACTTTCACTGCCCAGGGTGCCCTTGCACTAAGAAAGATCTCAATTTTTTTCCTGGATAAGAAAAATCCTCCCCTGAACCTAAACTCTCCTGCCTCATGGAGAATATTCTCCATGCCATCTCCAGGAAGAATCCCTGCACACCCTCTCTTCCACCTCCGAGAAAGTAAATGAATGAGGCTGTGGCCCCACGCCTTTGTATTGTCTATAATGCTTTTAATCATCTTACCTACGAAAACTGCTGTATAAGCTTTTTTTGTCTCCTGGCTAGGTTCATATTAATATATTACCTCCCGCAACTTGTGACTACTTTCAGCTGGTGCCAGAGAAAAAGAACTGTTTAGATGCTTTCTCCTATTCCTATGTTAAAAAGCAAAGAAAAGGAGACAGTATATTACAAAGAATAGAAAACAGGTATCTTCTATTAGCGTAGCTGATAATGCTGTACAGTTCACTGTTCTTGTTTAATTGGGCTACACATTGAGTCGATTGTGGCAATGGAAATAGATGAATGTTCCTTAATTACATTTTAAATTCAACTTTCTGAGGCTGAAGGTGCTTTTGAAAATCACATGTAGCTGCTGGCCTCACTGCAACATGGGTTGTCTTCAAGTTGTGCTAATGCTGAGTGCTTATGCCCGGTGCTGAACCAGTGTAAAGCCTTCATTAAAATAAAAAGCAGCTCTATAATGATATTTACATGACATTCAAAGAGCTCTTTGTTCTTATAATAAAATACATTCCAGATAATTCCACACTACCAACCATAGGTCCTATTATTCAATTTTGCAATTTTTCTTATGTAAGCAAAGTTTTTTGTAACATGTCCACTAATTATTACTTTTGTAAGGAAAGGTTCAGACATATTTACATTCCTAGGAGAGTGAAGACAAATGCATTACAGAAATAATGCATTTACCCTCCAGGAGTAACCCTCAGCTCACTTATAAAAGCTCTTGCCAGTCAAATCTACAGAATACGATTTGATTCAACTCTAGGGGAGAAAAGAGAAACACTTGCCTGCCTCCAAAGTTCAAACAAAGATGCTTGAATTGCAGCTGCCAAGATGGGAGGTGGCAGAAAATGGAGGATTTGAATCTAGGGGGAGAATAAGTAAAAAAAATATTTATACATTCTGTCGTTCAGCTCTAATTGCTTCAAAGCTTATTTATTTTTCATTTTTTTGGAAAATAGCTTGCAGCTTCTTAACATATTTTTCAAAGAAGGAGCTGGAAGGCATAATAAAAAGCAAGCAGGGATATGCTTTCCGAATAGGCTGAAATAATTAATGTGAGAATGCTTCCGCTTGGGCATTTTTTATGAACAAAAAATACATTATTTTTGCTTTTAAATTGGAGATAATTTGTTACACGGAAGTGGTGGTTTCTTTAATCTTGAAATAATGCTAATTACAATGGTATTTGGAATCTGAATTTTTGCAAAGCTATTCCCTTGTTTGCTGCTGACATAATGAAGCTACTTAAAGACTTCAGAGGCTTTGGCACTTTGTTTGCCCATTGTCCCTCTTTGGTTTCCCAGTCCCAGACCTTGCTGCTCCCCAGATTTGACCATGTGTGGGTTTCATCCGCTCTAGTTCACAGCCACTCCACAAGCAGTTGGTTAGAACAATCCTTGGTCTAAGCATAATCATCTTGTGCTTCCTTCGTTGATACCAGCTCTTTCCAGAGAATGACCCAAGCTCACGGTCACAGCCAGGCCTAAAAAAGCAGCAAAGTTTCCCAACACCACACCACATCAACAGCACGCTTTCAGGAGCAAGGTAGGAAGGTTTCTTCTGTTTGTTCCCCACTTGAGAAGCAGCTTTTCCTTCTTTTACTTCAGTGTACTGTGGGACTGCCAGGAAGCTTAGTCAAGGAGCTGGACTATGCGCCCGCACAAACACATAAAAAAAGCAAACCCAGTCTTTGTTCTAAAAAGCTTACAGTCCAAGTACATCTCTGATCAGATACATGGAGACTCCTTTATCATCCCTTTAATTTTGAATCAAGGTCAGTTTGGTTTTGCATAGACATGGGTCCTGAGGCTTGAGGTCCTGCACACTCCCTTTCCATCAGCCCCAGCAGTGCAGCGCTCTTCGCAGAGGTGTTTGCCATGCTGTGGGGCTGCATGACGGGAATTCAGTGGGTGTATTTACCTTCTGGAAAGTAAATGTGGACACTGTTTCTGCAGCCACAGAGTTTCATTTGGCAGAGGAACTGGTGCTTATCCACCAGGCAAGCCTGACACTCCCTCATCTCTAATCAGGGCTGTGTACACAAACAGAAACAATACGCTGCAGGTACATGTACACGCCGTGTTCTTTTCTCCAGGCATCTTTCATTATTCAGCATGTTTTCACTGCTGAACAACAAATTGTTAGTGGTGTAACAAGACAGGAACATGTGTTTGGGTACAGTGTGTTACCCACAAAGCCTGGCACTCGCTCTGCCAAGCTGCAGATCTCTGGTCTGGCATGGTCAATGCAGCAGCTAAGGTAGCAATGCAGCTTACGTTGCTATTGAAAAAGAGGAGATGAGAAAGCCTGCATTCATCAAGGCTAGATGATAAGACAAAGATGATGAGAGGTCATATTTTTTCATTATTTTACAGGGTTAATATTCTCTCTCCCCCCTAAAATACAAATATAGTCTGGAATAGGGAGGCAGGTGAGGTCCCAGATACAAATGAATTCCAGGTTCTAGATTGGAGTTACCAGCAGGCTGACAGTGTTATTCAATGTGATCAAAGGAAAAATAGGGGACAGAGGGAATTTATTATAATGAGATTTTTTCAGCTGTGCTGAACTTTGTAGAGAGAAAAACATCTGCAATGATACAACAGGAAAACAGCCTGAGCTTTTATTTTGAAGAGTGTTAGCTAGATCTGAAGTAGGAAGATGGATAGACCCGTGAATCATCGGCATAGAGGTAGTAGTTAAATTTGTGTTTTTAGATGAAAGTGGATAAGGCCAAGCCTCTAAAAGAAGATCAGAAATAGATTTAAGAGAGATGAACCAGCAGAAAACAGAGACATAAGACCATGAAAAAAATTCTAAGAAAAATGGGGATGAAGAGTATTCACAGTTCAAACCAGAAGAGTCACGGATTCTTGGCAGGTCACCTGGTGCATCCCTCTGCCCTAAGGCAGGATCAATTATCCTCCTGTCTTTGCTTTCAGAAGTCTGTCTGCCCTGCTCTGGAAGGCCTCCAATGGTGGAGATCCCACAGCCTCCACAGGCAGTCTACCTTAGTGCTTTATTATCCTGTTTGTTGTGAAAGTTTCCTGATGTCTAACCGGAATTCTTCACTGCAATTTAAGCTTATTATGTCATGTCCTTTCTATTATGCACAAATTGTTTCTGTCTTCCCTGACACTGTTTCTTCTGTAATTACCTTCATGTCCCCTCTCAAGTGCTTATTATTTAGACTAAACAACCTCATTCATCCAATCTTTCCTGTTAGGTCAGGGTTTCTAGAATTTGTATTCAGCCTCTTCTCCAAACAAGCAACATCTTTTCTTGAAATAAGGAACCTAACCCAGGAAAAGAACTCCAGTTGGGGTCTATGGCAGTGTTGGGAGAAGGGATTTCTTCCCACGTCTCATGGCTGATAGGTCTGTTTGAACACTGCAACTCAGCAACTACCCCAACCACAGCAGGATGCCACCACTGACTCCTAGCCAGGTTGTGATCAGCAGTGATCCCAAATCAGTCAGTTTTTCCTCTGTGTAATGCGATAGCTCGTTATGCATAAATACCATCAATTTGCAGCTATAAGATTTTCATTTCTGTGCTCTGCTGCATCCTGGGCAGGAATCTGCTCAGAAATATCATTTAGTTGAGGATACAGTGCGTCTGCTCTCTGTATTTCTTAGATATTGATTTTTGATAATGCTCCTTTAGAGAAAATTATAAAAAGCTATCAATCTAAAATCAAATTGTTTTTCTATAAGACTGTAATACCTATTCCATCTGGGCCCAAAAGAAATTTAAAATTCCTGTTATACATATGATTATGGAGTCTACGGAAGGTTCAGAATGAGATTTTGGAAATAATATTTTCCATTTTTTTTCTGCAAATTTCTTTTTTTTTTAAATACGATGTTCCTCTGTTATAAATGCATGATATGTATGTATATTTCTTTAAAGAGCTAAGTCTTGGTGGTTTGAATCTATCAGTCTTTTGAAAAACATTTTCTATTACTACAAATGAATATTCATGTTTTCCTGTAATAGTATCCCTTTCACAATGCACCTATACAAAAAATATAGATTTACGATTCATGCAATGGCCCAGCATGACTTTATATCTTCCCCAAAATGCCTGTCCCATCAGACACTCAGAACAGCAGCCTACTCTATTGGATCACAACAGCCTGCATTTACATTTCTTCTTTTTTTCCCCTAGCAATTATGGCTCTAGTAGTCTACTTCTGTTGGCAACTCTTACTGCTGTGTAATAATTTACTATCTACCAGCACCCCAGCATGCCTGCGATGGTGTAGCAGTACAATCATTAGTTTCTATTCTACAGTGGCAGGATGTGACAGGGAATCTACGATTTCGGATGATTCTGGTGTCAACTAACTGTGACACTCCATCAAACCCTGCATCCTTAATGTCATGGAGAGTTACATCCTTTCATGGGTGATAAAGCATGGGCGTTCTGACAACCCTGGTTTAAGTGTCCTCGTTGGCCTCGCTAGGCTCATGTCACTTCATTGTTTTATAACTTAAATTGTCTCATATTGAAAATGAGGATTCAATTTAAGATTTTATTGTTAACCTTTAAGGGCCTTGGAGCTCAAAGTCTACTCAAGAGGTAAGTGAAGTTTATGCTCCAATTCTTAATCTACCTTCAGTTACAGGTTTCTGCACACGTACCCCATTTCTTCCTGATAGCTGTCTCAAAACTTTTCAGTTTTTAGTGACAGAAAAGAATGAATGTAAATCTTCAGCTGTTTCCAGGGAAGTTTTTAGAGATAGTTCCATTTTTCTTATGTTTGTTTGAATCTTGCCACTTGTTTCGCCTTAAAATTTTATGTTAGAACAGGAAAGAATTGTTCATCTTGCCCAGCCTCCTCTTTGAGGAAAACGCTGTTAAAAAACAAAAATTCAATGAAGCTTTCAAAGGGCAAATGCTAACTTTCAAATTGAAAATGCTTTAAATTTCAGTTTATAACAGGAATCTTCTTTGTTCTTCAAGTGGTCATTTTTCTTTTATTAAAACATGTTATCATCACAGAAAGCATGCTCTCTGTGAAATAACATTTCAGTAGTCAAAACCCCAATTTTCCCTAAGGAAATATTTCAAGGGAAAACTTTTTACACGCCCTACTTAGCACCAAGTGTTCCCATTTAAACACCTCCACAAGTGGCCAAAGTTTCAAAAGAGATACTCTTCCACTTAGGCACCCGAAGGAAGTGTTTGAATTCTGAGCAGCTTTTGAAACATCAGGCCACCTTGTTTGAGGTGTGCAAGAGAAAGACATGCCCTTTTCAAGATGTAGCTCCAGTGACGGATCCTTAAGAACTTTTGAATAATTCCCCTTTAAGAAGAAGAGGATTAGATCAAGGCGTGAATATTCCAGACATAAATACAGATATAACTCTGAAATCCATCTCTGCTGCACGTGTTTATGTGCTATTACAGCTCGCTTTATCTTTGTATTTTTAAAGCAAGTATTTTACATATGGATTTGAGTGGATTACAAATACGCTATCTACAGAACAGCATAAAAATTATTGCTGTTGAGAAAGATGTTTTTGTTGCACAGAAACACACATAAATTCTTTTGGTGCAGCTGAGATTTCTTGAGGCCAGGGCTGATATCCAGCATGCCATTAGGTTCGGAAAGAGGTCCATTGTGCTCCAAACTGGCAGAGAGCTTGCAAAAACTAAGCTTAAAGAGAGGTGGATCCAAGGCAATCCCACCGTCAGCTCTCAGATCTACTCCCCTGTTCTTTTCCTGGAACAAGTAACCTTTTGCCTTTCCATTTTGTAAGGCATAAAGCAACTTCTTAATTAGGATTATTATTTTCCCCTGCTGGAAAATGTATTAACAAAGATTATTCTCAAAGCATAAAACTGCTTCCTCTTTATCTGGCACAATGCTGCTACAGAACAACCAAGAGGTTCACAAACCTCTAAGTCGAGATACTGTACAGTATTTGCAATAATATCCCAGAGAACACCACAGAACAGGGGGCTTGCAATTGTGCTCAAGAGCAGTCCTCCTTGCTTCTCTGTATCACCCATCCTTGTTTTAATTTTGCTGTACGGACCCATCAGATTATTATTTTTCCTGAAACAGTCAGGTCTGGCCACTTTGCTATAAACCAATCTGTTGCTGAGAATGTTACTTTGGATGCACTTCATGGGATGCTAAGAAAATATTAAACTTGAGGAAAGTCTCCTTCCATTTCCACAAGGCTCTGCAGGCAAGTCAACAAAACCTCATTGTCAATAACATCAAGGACTGTTGACAGATCTAATAAAATCAACATAGATTTATTTTCTGTGGCCATTGCCAAGCAGAGATCAGCAAGAGATAACTACCCTTCTATTAAACACACATCTAAAGCCAACACAGTAGGGACGAAGGATGCTTGTGAAAGACATAAACAGCCACCTTCTGCTTGCATCATCCCAGAGATACTACTGAGATGAAGAATTCCTGTCAATATATGGGCTAAAATCACCCACTGTGAACAAACTCATGAATTACAAAGAACTGGTCATAGCATCAACAAACCAAAAGAAGATTTTATCATCAGAGTGCTTTGCTGACTCCTCTCTGCTGTAAACTCTTGTCACACCAATCATGATGAAGGCAACAGCATCAAACAAAAATATGGCAAGGACACATGTGAAACCGGGAAGGAGATTTTCCCATACATCCCTGCTACGAAGACAAAGAAGCTGGTATGTGTTGCACATCAGAAGGGTGATCTGATAAAGCACTTTGCTAAAAGCCCTTCTGGAAAGATAAGCCCATCTGCTCTAGTAACAATACATAAGGAAAAACAAGCATAAACCCCAAACAAACAAACAGCCCCTCACACATCACAATGTATGAGTAAGAAGCTTGGCAGACTCTGGGTATATTTAGTCTGGTTACCAGAACAGTTTCCCCTATATATATGTGTGTGCATTTACTTACATATACGTGTAAATAATTATTTTCAGATGATCGGTACACGTAAGATACCGGACACAAAGTTAAACTGATTTTCCTTGTGTTCCTAGGTGCTGTATTTAAAAATGGCTTTACTCTGGCTACTTTCCAAACTTCATAGATCTTCCTGAACTAATAACCTACTCTAAGTGGAGAAGATAAGTCTGGCGATGAAAAGGAAGAGTACTAACATGTTCTCTTTGATTTTGAGTAGATCCTTTTGGACTGAATTCAGCTGACTTATCCAGATTGCAAAACTAAGGGTAAAGATGCTTCCAGAGCTGGGAGACAGTTCTGTTGCAAGCAGAGCTCTCTCCTTTGAAAACTGCAAAGTATCTGCTAGCAAGACATCGACTACTCTTATCAGGTAAACCATTAGTAAACATTGATACCAATAAGCAATGAACTGGAAATTATTTCCCCTACAACAATAGGGGAAACAGAGCCTCTGTGTGCAAACATATTTCTTGACATGAAATAAGGCTAAACCCATGTTTTTGTAGTTTGGTTGCTGCAAAATTCTGCATTAGAGTGGAAACAACCATCATCTTTAGTCATCCTCAGCTGGTTTGGAGAAGTCACTGGAATGTCTCTGGATCAAATCACTGAACACCCTATAGTGCTCTGTGCGCCATCACATTGATTTCATCTCAAGACCAAAATTTTGGTGATTGCTTCTATCCATGGCTCCTGGCAAGTGAGATTCAGTCAGCTGACATTAAAGGCCACACAGGATGATTTTAAATTGAAAATTAAATTTAATAATTAAAAATTAATAACATAAACATAAATATAATAAAATAATTCAATAATAAAATAACATTTACATTTAAATTAAGGACTTGAAAACTGGCAAATCCAGACACTTCTTAATTAAAAACATAAGAAAATTCATACAAAGTGGTAGTAAAGGTGTGTCTAGCCTGGTGTCTTGTTGCCTGGGCTGAGAAGAGAGGCTCTGGGCAAGCATACCCTGGCAGGAAAACCACTTTGTGCCTACCTGGGATGCTCTTGCTGTAAAATGTAGAAGTATTATCAGGAATAGCTTTTCTGTGGCAATTCTGGGACTAAGAAATAGATATTTTTCTTTTAATTATACATCCTGGTGTGTGACGTCCTCACTGATCTAAACATTGTCTTGAACTACTGTTTCCACTTTGTCTACCTTCTTTTCAGATTACTCTCAGTAATGTATATTAAATGTTAAAAAATCACATGGTTTGCTATATAGCATCATCTGCCTTCTAGATAGAAACCAGTAATGCTTGGTGTCTCCATCTAAATTTTACTTTTGTTTCTGAATTTATTTTAATTTCCTCTGCACTTCTGGATTGCCCTTATTACAAGAAGCAAAAGATCATATTTACAGTCTGGCAGCAGTCCAGGAGTACCAGGATCTTTAAGAAAGGGATTTCCTCCTTCACACCTGGTCTCCTTCCCCTTTTCTAGCCACAGAAGACTGAGCCCCTATGGAAGCTCTGATGATCCCTGGATGGTTCCAAAGCCAGAGGGAAAATGGCAGTAAAGTTCTATAAACCCAGATTCTCTGCTTGAAACGGGTCACTTAAAGGCAATATAGAAATGCCTGGAAATGCCACTGATAATTCCCACCACACAGACATTACTGCTCTCTCCTGTTCTGTCTGTGCTGAGTTTTGAGTCCGATCCCATGAGCTCCTTCAGGCAAACAGGGAGATCCAATTGCAGAGCACTTTTGCAAAGTTTCCAGGGCAGAGACTCCTTTCTGAAAGGCTTATAAACTCTTGAGCCCTATGCCAAGGGGAAATAAATTACTGTAATGAAGAACAATACTAATACATCAGTCTTCTGCTCTGTGAGTTTTATGGTATTATTTGTGTGTGGCTGTGACTTAAAAGCTACAGCTCTTCTGATGGTGGCAAACAGACTGGAAATAGCAGATCTATTTTTCATAGTAGCTACTGTTTATCTGGAAAAAGTTTGCTGAGACAAACAGCTAAGTACAAGGAACACAGCCATCCCTCCTAACTAAAAAGGATCTTAAACATAGTAAGAGCACACGCTGGATGTGATTCTCCTCCACTGCACACTTTTATAGCCTCCAATAGAGCTGTGAAAGATCCTTTCCCTCTATCATGGAAGCACTTAAGTTAGTACTGCAGAAAGATGTTAAGTAACTGAAGAGGAAATCCTGCTTCTTCATGGAAAACAAGAAGATGTGAGCTAATTGAAGAGCATTTTGTGAGATGACAGGTTTCTTCGAACTTCCTACAGCTCTGTTTCACATCTGCGCTGTAAAGCAGTACCGTGTTGGATTAAGACGCTAGGCTTTAACCTGTGCTGCTTTGGAAAAGCAGACCGTAAGCTGCTGTTGTCCCAGCAGTCAGTGATGTACCTAGAGTGTGGTCAAAGAGGAGTTCAGCTTCCAGTAATCTTAACCCCTCTTGGAATGTGAATTGATCACTTAACATTAAAAAAAAGAAAAAGTCAATTTTGCATCCGACCCATTCACCTTCATATGACGACATGACATCTTAAAATCATAATAAGTATTAGAAAAATTATGTTTTAAATATGGGCCTTTGTATCTTTTACCACATTCTCTCCTGGAGTAGTTATTACCTAATAATTTTTGACACTAGTGATTAAATATAAAAGTTTTACATTTTATGATTCTATTTCAAATACACAATTGCTAGCAGATATATCAAAGCAAAAATTACGCCCTTCTTAAAGAGTTCATAATTATATTTATGCATTAAAGTGTCAACTGTTTAAAATGAATGATTTCAAACAATATTTTTATGTAATTGTTTTAAAAATCGATCTATTAATCAGACTTTATTGTCAATCTCAAATAATGGCTTGCATTTCTATATTTTAGACCACTCAGGACATTCTCTAATTTGAGAAATTTTTATGCGCAATTTAAACAGCTACTTAAACAATAACCACAACGAAACTGGTGAGTAGATTTGGTAGACAAAAGCTCCTCAGGCACAGAACTCTGGCTATAGCATCAGCAAAATCCATCACTGAGAAAGCATTTCATGGCTCACAGTAATCAGCAACACTCAAAATAAAAGAAGAAGGAAAAACGAGACCTTTCTTGAGGAGTTCAGGGGCAGGAAACTTTTAAAATTTTATTTAAATGGTGATGTATTTTTCGGACCTCTGTTTCCAAGATCTTTTTATACACTTACTTAGGAGGTTGGATCTCCATTCCAGTCAATAACATCTATACAAAATAATCTTCATCTTCTGTTCTTCCCTAAAATGGTGCTGCTTTTGCCACTTAGTGTATCTTGTAGAACAAATACTGAGTCAGTGATGTTACTGCTCACTCAAATGCCACTGGGTATGTGAATCCCATCTGAAGTCACGGATATTTTTAATATCCATTTCTTAGATGATGAGCTCACATTGCGCAATAACTTCAGGCCAACAGCAAATCCCAAAGAATTTGAGATGTGGCAGCCAGCTAGGAAGCCTGGCTGGAACACCTCAAAGAGTCTGATTTAAAAGAGGGTGAGTTAATTTATAAGTTTTTAAACAGTGTGCCAAGGGAAAAATCAGTCTTCTGTACATCTGCCTACATTTTTTTGAGATCAGATTTCCATCACTGAATGATAAAACAAAATGGAAAAAAAAAAAAAGAAAAAACCCAACAAAAACCAGATGAGTGGATTTGCATGGGAGGTGATTTATTCCTTAGTTTGCCTGCAGGAAAAAAATAAAGTGGTATTGCAATTTGATAGGTACATATTTTCAAGTAACACATCAAGCTCAGTCACAGATTTGGACTTCTGGATCTTCAACTGCAGCTTTTAATTCTACTTTGAGTTAATGTAAATAAAGAGACCAGGAATGGACAATCCCTGGAAGTTTAAATCTCTTTTATGTAATCTTTGTCTGAGCTTCCCCACTGGAGGCTATCTGTTAAATGGATGTGAATTATTGCTCATGCTTTTTTCCCTCATGAGTAGTACTCCAGGTGACTACAGCTGCTGTTTAAAGTAAACTGTTGTTTTTATATGATTCCAACTATAAAGGTGGCTGCAGCACTTTCTGTAATTTTGCTGATTACCAGATACAATTTCTACAGTTTCTCCAGTCCTTAAAAAGACCCTCATCCCTGGAAGTGATCTTAGTATGGGATCACCCCTGCCACGAGAATCCAATACTTTGATTCCTCTACTAGCTTTGGAATAATATTACCCTAAAAAAAAATACCCTAAAAAAAGTAAATGGTGACTTAATTACTCTGCCACATTTCTCTTGATTTCAGTTGATTTCCACTTAATGCTATAAATCAGTCCTTATTTGTTCATACTTGGCCAGACATCACTTGACACTCAGCCCACATTTGCCAAAAGGTCCACGAATCTCACTGAACCAGACCTAAGCCCTGGATTTGTAACAAAAGCTCAAACAAAGCAACTTTCACCCTGTTGTAGGTTTTAGTAAGGAAACTTTAGCATTGCTCTAGGAATAACGTTCTGCTTTCTCAGAGGTTAACAAAAAGTTATTAAAATAATAAGATTGGAACACACAGTGCAAATTAATCTGCCCTGGACTGGAAGATTGTTGGATGAAAACAGACTGTTGTAAATAAAGTATTTCAAAGGCTTTAAACTTGATACTGAGGATGACACGTCAGGCTGGATTGCAACAGAAAGTTGCAGTGGCCCCCAGACAGGTATCCGAGGAAAAAAAGCTTAAAAAGGGAATTTCAATGTATAGATCTGGCACGCAGCAGAGTTTGATTATTTTGATGAAATTGGCTCAGACATTAAAGGTATAGCTGCAGGTGAAACACAATGCACCTTTGTGATGCACTTTTTGAGACTATTTTGTACAGAAGGACTGTAGTAAATGGAGGGAGTGAGAACGTTTTCTTAGTGCTGATGAGTCCCTCAGCCTCTTCCAGTTGAAAAAAAATGGCACTAAATTAAAAAATATTGTAAAGGTGAAAGTAGGAACCAAGCTGTGCCAGATATTCTTGCCCATTGTAGGATCAAGGCATTTGAGCAGTAATACTTTCAGTACCTTTTGAGTCACCCGACAGGTAATTCTGCTAGAAATTAACTGCATCTTCTGTTTAGCTGTAATTGTGCAATAATACCCCAGGACATCACATTCTTGAGGATCCATCTGAAATGTGAGTGGTTCCCCTGCCTATTACAACACCAGGTTTGCTTCATATATGATGAGGAGCCTGTTCTTTTCTTGTCCCCACACTCATGGTAAAGCATTTGGTATCTACTGCACAAACATCATTGCTTACTGAATGTGCAGACAGTTGGCTTTACTGGGTGATTTCCTGACTTTTAAGGCTACATTCTTCTAGCCAATCTTGCTGTAGTTTAAACTGCATTGTATGAGTTTCTCTTTCTTTTTTGAAATAGTATAATTTGCTTCATAAATTACATATGGTGGAAGCCTGTTGAATGAATAACCTTGTTGCACAGAAAATTAATTCTTTTGACAGGTTTATTCCTTTAACAGATATTTGGTGGAGGATTTTACTGCATTATTGTATATATTGTGGCTTGCTGCACAGAAAATGTTTCACAGTATTTCAGCAGATTTATTCCTTTAACAGAAATAACTATTCCCGTCCCTTTACCATTTGTTACCTATGAAATAAATTTCTTAGTTACAGATTCTTAAAAGCAGCTTACTTATTTTACGCTTGTGTTTCATTTGAGTGGAGAGAAAATACATTTTTCCTTCAATCAGCATTCATTTAAATGCATGGTAATATATGCAGTTGTAATGAACCATATTTTGTTTGATTATGTTAATCTGTAACAGTGTTAATTTCCTTATATATATGTTTATGTGATTTTTTTTTTTAAATTGACATTTTACCATGCCTTACTAGAATATCTTGGATTATTTAAGGCTCTGTACACTATCTTGGCATGAGAATTACATAGCACAGATAGTGAGACAGCAAAGAAAGTCAGATTGAATGCCACATGACCTGATTTGAGCAAGGCTAATTATGTAATTAAGATATTGAAACAGGAGCCAGAATATCTGAGTGCTGCTCCTGGTTTCGCCAGGAACCTCCAGTGAGACATTTAGCATTTTAGCTTTTCTGTTCACTACTTTTCCCTTCTGTGAATGGGGGTTCTGATATTCAAAAAGTATAATGAGCAGAATAAAGCTGCTCTGGGTGCACTTCTTGCAGCACTCCATGGCTCAGAGGTGTAAAGTGTTTGTAAAATAATTCTGGCATTTTACACTGCTTTTTATTTCATGCATTTCTTAAACTCAGAGTAGGCCCTCAGATAAAGCTGTAAAGGAAATATGGTGCTTACTGTTTGTCCATTAGATTTGGGGAAGAATGAGTTGATTCTTCTTTTTTTGTTTTCCTCTTCATTATTTGAATGTTTAATCTAGGGAATTAAATTCTGTTGCTTTGAGATTTAGAATTTGGTGTATGTTCAGCTTCAAGAAACTGATATTCTGAGTTTGCCAAGGGAATCTACCCTGCATTATACTGGAACTCAAGAAATAAGAGACAAAGAAAATAGACATGACAGGTGTTTACGACTGACTTCTCACAAGATATTAAGACAAGAGACATTTGTGTTACATCAGTACAAACGACTGCACAGCTAATAAACTTCTCCAAATAAATGTTTGTGGATCACTGACATAAAAAAAGAAAAAAAACAGAAGCAAAAAATCTTGAAAATTGATATTTTTTCTTATAGCACGATTATTTTAGTATTTCCCCAGCAATGTCTTTATACTTGACACATCAGAGTATTCTTGCCCAAGACTGTAGGCCTTCCCTAAACTGACACCAGTATAGTTTCTACAGACTAGGAAATCAAAACACCTGTTTTCCAAAATCAAAAGGAATCATCACTGATGTCCAAAATTAGTTGGAAAACTCTCTTCTCAAAGCTAGAGCAAAACATATTAAAAATATAAAAATAGGTAGCTATGCAAACTGGAAGGCTCCAGTTTAACATTAAATGGAGTTGTTACAGGACAGAAGAGAGACAGTGGTAGACATACAAGATGCTCCCATCCATGACAAAAATAGGCTCTACACAAAAAAACACATTTACTGTGCTTTTTTGAAACTGAAGTGTTTAACGTAACTTAAGGGTTACATTTGGTTTCATTGTCATATTATTCTAAAATGCTTTTAAATACTTACCTTTGGACTATTGCCATGGCTGTGATGTGAGAAAAATTGCAAACGAACTTGGGTGAATGTAAAATCAGAGACACGCCAAGGTGATGTGACTGTGACAGAATCACTGTATGGAGTAGTAGAGGGCATGGCACGGACACCTACCATCTCATATGTGAGGCTACACCTGTGTGGAATTCCATACTGTATTTCAGAAAGCCTGCTCAGTCCATTTTCTGCTCTGACCACCAAACAGTACAGGGAGCTTGCATCTGAAGCACAGGTCCCCTAAGACAATTGCATCAATGTTTATCCCAAGTGAGTGAAGAAACAGATTTTGTAGGTCATATAAATACTTTGGAAGTGGGTGTGTGAGAACGTGTAAGCCGTAAAGAGCACTCTGAGTGACTTCCCTACTGTCCTGCCTAATTTAGCAGCGTACAGACTCATTTATACCAAAAACGTGACCTCTCAATTTAGATTGCCTGGCACTCAAATAGTACCCATCGCGATCCAGAAATAGGCTTCACACTCCTGCTCCAAACTGATTCAGGGTAAGGATCTGTAAAATTATGATTACTCATGGATATGGCAAAAAAGAATTGTTACATCAAGACAACTTTTGAAGTCCTACCTGCTTGGTAACTCTGACAAGACAGAATCCTTTCAGAAAACAAAATCCACACCAACACAAACATCCCAGCAGCTACTTGACATTATGTTTCATTGAAAAAAGCAGAGAACCTGACTCACTGCTTTTTAAATACAGAAAGCTGGAGGTACATGCCAGGGAAATCAGCACAAATCTAGGCTAGCACAGGAGTGAATTACTCCCAGAGATGTCAGGTCACATGGCACTGGGTCAAGTGTCACTGGCTCAAACGAATTTCTAGGGGGCAAGGAGAAATAATAGAGTTAAATATAGATTGGCTGCAGTGTAGGGAACTATTTCAATAATATTCCTTGTACGAAACTTAAATCTGCAAAATGCATACACCGAAAGATAGTGTTTTAGTCCTGACCCCCCTACATCTTTTCTTCATACCAAGTTTGTACTCGGTGAATTTCCTTGAGATTAATGACCCACCCTGCAAGTGGCCACCACACACTCCTTGTCTTGTAATTTCTGGGGAATACCCTGTCTAAATTGATGTTGTTTAATTGTAGTCTAGTAAAAAATAGTTCCAAAGCTGTCTGAGAGAGAGGCCAATAGATATATGGAAAACACATGAATATATAATTTTAACAGCTGAAACTATATATATCTGGCAGGCCTTACCTAATGGTTGAACTGAATCCCCTTGGCAAGCTTATACCTGTGTTATTTTTACTGTTCCACTGGTTTGTTATATACATGAAAGAATAATATTTTATCCAAATTCCAGGGCAGCTGGTCCATTCACGACAGGCGCAAAAGAGAGCTTTGAAAAGAAAAAAAAATTTTCTTTGTACAGAGTAACCAAGAATCCAGTCAGAGTCAACTCCTTGTATTTGTTGACTTGAAAATTAAATTCCCAATCAAAAGTTACCCATGACTGGAATTTGAAAAGATAAATTATATTTCTTTAAAAGACACACTGAATTTCACAGTAAGATGATTTCTTTTTTTTTTTTTCTTTACAAAGACCAGTCCAAAACACATAATATCAGGAAAATACAGAATTATACTTCAAAAGATTTGGAAAAGACTATTTTGCAATCTCAGCAACAATTTGGCATGTGCGTGCCTGCACATGCATGCCTGTGCAAGCGCAGGCTTGCATCTCTTCTGTTGGAATTGACTTCATCTGTATTTGCATGCAGCTGTCTTCCTGCATGATAACCAGAACACTGGAAATTTGCTGAGGGTGACACACATGATCAACAAGGAGATTTTAGTCATTGCATCAAATTAGAAAATTCTCAGTCCTGACTAAGATGCAGCTAGGAAATGAGCTGCCAGCAACACCCTCTGAAGCAGATGGTTTCCACCACTTGGAATGCTTCTTTCCATGCGCCGCAGCCACTCCTGAAATAACAGAGTGCTACAGACTGGGGAGGGAAGATGAGAGGAAAGTCACACACGGCACCGAGCTCCATTTAGCAGCCTCTTACTGGTGGTTTGGTCAACGCTTCTCTGCCCACTGGAGAAAAATCACTGGCAGGTCATCACTAATGACACATCTTTATCCTAGCTGGTGCCATTTTACAAGCATCTATTGGGTATCTCTTAGCCAGTATGACTCAGACTTGAAAAAAAAAAGAGGATATTGGAGAAGGAGGTCATGAAGTGCAGGCCACCAGCAGATCTTGGAATAATTGGAGTGCTAGATAGAAAGGAATATATTGCACACATTGTCCAATAAAATAAATTACTTATAAGGCATCTCAAAACATGCTAGAAAGTTAGGAATTATGAACAATATCACACTGTGAATAAGGTGCACAGTTTTAATAGTTTGGATAATTAATGATGGGCACAGTTTGCCAAGAGTTGTGGAAGGTTATCAGTCACATGACATTTTAAAAATTAAGATCTTGTGTCTTTCTGAAAGCGTACTTTCTTTAGGCCACGAGTTGCTGAGATCGGTGAAGGAATAACTAAATGAAATGCTAGGGATTTTGCTCAGTGGGATGTCAAATTAGATTATCCATCCTTTAAAGCTATAAATACATGAATTATTACACTTGTTTTACAAATGAGAAAACTGAGGCATAGACAATATCAAAGGGCTTTATAAATGTGAATGACTCAATAACATTCTGCTATTGTTTATTATCCATATTCCTGTTTTTAAATGACAGAACTGAGGCACATAGAAATGAAATGACTATCTAAAGTCACACCAGTCTCCTTCTTTAACCTGGTAAATGGGTAAGTAGGCATGCCATTTTGACATACTAATATATGTGTTAAGGTATTAATTTCCCATACATCTTGAATATATGGATCGTTGGGGAGCAGTTTCTGTTGAAAACAGAAACAGTCATATTTTTCTCACTTCAAACTTTTTTCTTATTGTGAGACTTCTATTTAACTAGAAAAAGTTCTTGTTTTTCTGTAAGCTTGGTAAGAACAAAGAACAAAATGTGTAGCAATTTGGGTGGCAGAAAGGGGGGATTTGGGGCTGGAATACAACAGCAGTCAGAGTTGGGAGGGTGGCATGACATCCATACACACTGCCTTACAGAATATCAGTGATAAATTCCTCTCAATTCATTCAGAGTGGACTATTTTTTGTGATAAATTCATCAACAGCCTTTCAAGGTACTTAGGAGGGCAAAGAAGCAATGTCTTTCCTTTATGGCTACACTGCAGTCTCTGCAGGTGTGTAATTTGAAGAGGTGCTAGGAAAATAAACAGGAAGGATACAGGCTGTATATGAAGGTTACTGTAGAGGCTGCAGCTGGATGGCTGCAGGGCTGCATAATCCTGCATCAGATAATGCTTGTGTTTATTTGCCTTGATTTGAACTCTCTGCTTAGAGCCAGGACACAGGGATCAGACACTAACAGGGCGATGCTACTCAGAACAAAATAACCTGCACAGAGTTTGTTATAGAATCAGGCATGACAGTCCAGATCCTGGCCACTGTAAATCACAGCAACAGAGCACGTGTATTTACAGAACCTCCATGTGGTTCAACCACCCAGCCTCGTGCTGTAACGCTGCTAAGATCGATCCCAGCAGAACTAAACTCACCTCCTACAAGCCACTAACCACCCAGCTGCTTGTTCAGTTAAAAAAGAAAGTTTTCTTAACGACATTGACCCCTGTCAGAAATCAAAGTCTTCATTCATCTGTTTGCCTATCTACCAGTGCTAATAGTCAGGGATATACCAAAAAGGAAAAGCCACTGACTTATCAACATTATTTTCCTTGTTCTTGATCTAGGTCATCAAGTAGATTAATATGTAGTTGCAAGCTGTTCATTCATTGTGGAGGAGCATGTACATAGCGGGAAATATCTCCCATGGCACTGATAAACTCTCAGAGGCTATAGGCCAAGGTGTTTATGCTCCAATGGAGACATTTGTGCCAAGTACCTGCTCCCAGTGATACAGTTATAAGCATTAAACTCAAAATGTAACTTTAAAAGTCTATTACGGTCTATAGCTTTTATTATTTTCAAGACGGACAACTGTGTTGGTTATTATCAATATGTTGTGAAAGGAGCTTTGACACCTGGGATTTGATACGGGGGGATGGGGAAGAGGCATGCGGGAACATCTAGACCAAATGTTAACAAACTGATAAAGGGTTGAAAAAATGTTTGAGAGAAACATTTCCCTTTTCCAGCCCCAGCTTTCAGCATGTACCCAGCAAGTACAGAGTGAGTTAACATTTAACTGATAAGATCTAAACAGTTCCTTGACGGGATTTGGAACTAGAATGGCAGCTTTTCCAGTCTCTCCATTTCTAGGATCTTCCTTCATTATTCCACTCCTGATTCATCCATCTTTTGTCCGTAAGGATGTCCCACAGTCAACAGAACTTACAGATTTATCCCAGCCATCACTATCTCTGAATCTACTCTACCTGGCAGTGAATTTTACCTTTCTTCCTCTTTGCTCTGTACTCACAACTTTGTTTGCTCCTTCCAGAACAATTCTCCTTCAGTTCAGTACTGGGTTCACTCTGAAATACAAAGCTCACTCTTGGCTTGGAAGTTCTCCTCTTTGTTGTCAAGCTTAGCTTTCTACTGGGACCATCTCTCAAGAGCTCAGATTCCCTCTTTCCTTCCTCGGATTTTCCCTCCTGGCTCCCGACTTCACACTTAGCTGTAGTAGATTCACAGCCCTCTCAGTGTAACAGAGGTACAAGGGCTACTTCTGGCTCACGGTTCCCTGTCAGGACACTTACTGTCTTCCTCAATGAAGTGATAGGGGAGGGAGAGATGGCAAATGCATGGTTGCAAACATTCATCTGGAGCCAACAGAAACAAAGAAATCATGCACAGAAATAGTCCATAAATGGTAGATCGCAAAGTCAAATCACCTTAACAGAAGGAAACTGTTTCCAATGAGTTGAGACACTGGAAGTCAGAATACACCTAGAAATCTCACAAACTAAATTTTTGTTTGAATTGCTTTGGAGGACAAGGGCACAAAACACATATTCCAATAAGAAGTTACTTTTCTTCCCATATAAAAATGCGGAATGTCAACAGCAGTGGATATTTCAGGCTGTTTACCAGTAAAATGGTTATTACAACCATTGTCATGTTGTATTATATCACTTTAAATTTAGTGAGCCCTTTGATGTGAATTCTGGGGCAGTAGTATCCACATATGGCAAAGGAGAACTTGGCCTTCAATAATTTGGAGATGTAACACAGAACCAAACCCCAAAAGGTTGTGATTTCTTGTCCTGAATGATTAGTTTTACAGTTTTACAAGAAGAGCTGTAGCCCGCTTCCCCTGTGAAAGAAAATGGGCAGTCTCAAAGCTGCAACTTTGGATTAGAAAAACATTTACACACACGGCCCTGTCATTGTCCAATGCTCTTAAGAAAGTAAATCTATGCTGTTAAATCCACTACCATAACTTCAATTGGAATGATGGTAAAAAATAGATCCAGTCGAGAAATCATTCGGTTTTATACAGACCTAGTCAAATGCCACACAAAAGTTTCCCTCTATTAACTGACATAATGAAATTTTTATACTTTCTTATGTTTAACTTCTGTATAGTTTTAATCTTTTGAATGAAATTTCTGATTCCTTTCTCTCCCAACATAATAAGAAAAAAGTAAACTGTTACTCAAGCAAAACAAACAAGTAAGAGAAACTTAGAGAAAAGCACCAAGAAAAACAAATCCTACAAGCAAAAATAAAACACCAAGTGTTAAAAAAAGATTTCATACACATCAGCAAAATTATTTTCTTACCTTGTTGTGACATTATGAAAAAAACAAAAATCAGAATGCAAGTTTTGATTAAAAAATCTGTCAGTCAACATGTAATTTAATATGGAGAGACATACACTGCTAAAAGGTACATTTTAACATTAAAGACCAAAACTCCAGTGATTAATATTACAGTGATGACAGAATGGGAGTGCCTTATTTTAATCCACTGTTTATCTCAACAGGGTAATTTATAGATCACTCGACATGTTTTAATAGGAGGCATAAAAAGGTACCCTCTAATATCCACTTGCTTGCAAGATCTGACATTTGGAGTTACGTGTTCAGAAAATATCAGCAACTGCTTTTGTTGGACATATATACAAATAACCAGTCATCCTACACACAGTTTATAAAAAGTGATCTATTAATAACAAAACAGCTCTGGAGACATATGGTCTCTTAATATTCAGGTGGAATATCAAGTGTTTAAGTTAAAATAAGGGCAGGAGCACAAAGAGTGGTCAACGCATTGATTCGGCTGCCAAATATAGTTTTTACCATCATAAATCTCCAGCTGACAACTGCACAAAGGCTGCTTTACCTAAACCCTGCCAAGGAAGGGTGTTTGCTGCCGGATTGCCTGATAGTCACTATGACAACTGATGCCACAATTAGACAAGTACAATCCCACTTTCAAACAGGCACACAAGTCATTAATTCAGCAGGACTTTTGTTGACAATATGTTATGAGGGAAATATTTAATATAATTCCAAGGCTTATATATTCTCTTGTTATCTATAGTAAAACAAATTGCAAGAACTGATGAAAACAACCAGTTAATTAGACTAAAGTGAGCCAGGGAAGCTACCTCGTACATTTTGGTTTAACAAATTCACAGGTGCACAAAGCTCCTTAGAGCTGGTGTAGACAATTGGAAGAACATGCTAAGAAAGTTGTTGCATTTGGGGGGACAGCGAAAGAGAAAGATAATAAAAAGTTTTGAAAAGTGAGCAAATAAATTGTGTCCCCAAGTCTCCAATTCTATGAAGGTATCCGTGAGCATATTTTCCTTTATGGGAGTGAAAAAACTCTCAAGGACTCAGCTAGCAGATCTGAGCAACTGCAGATGAATAAGACTCTATGGCAGTCACCACTACAATGAGATTTCTACATCTAGGAGAAGTGAAGTGACTATTTTTTTACAAGTCAGTTTTCCCACTTGACTTGTTCTTTGAGGCCACCAGGAAGTTCAGGAGAAAAGCAGAGAGTCAGAAGAGTCATAGGAGAAGAAAAATGCAGAAGATAAAGTGTCTCACACAACCGTGAGTGCTAAACTCAAAGAAAGGCCTTAAAGGAGTCAGAGGACAAAGAGAAAGATGAGTAAAATGTTGACTCACATATTCACAGTAATGACAGGGAGAGCTCTGAAACCCCTTGCTATAGAAGCCCATGAGACATCCTTGTACATAACCCAGACATTGCTCAAAAGCAAGTGCTGTGGGGAGAATGACACAGAGGCAAGAAGCATTTGACATTTGTGGGCGTGGCTGGCAGGAGGAGGACAAGTTGACCCTAGCTTGGGCAGGGACATGGGCTGGGGGATGTCTTAAGGTCATTCCAGTCTACAAGAAAAAACTACGTGTGGATGCTGACATTGCATCTGAGTTAATAGAGAAGAAAAGTTTAGTTGCTGGAGCTGTTGAAGTCTCCAGCTGGTTAGACCCTAAGCCAAATCCAACCCATTTCAGCCCCACATGAGCCAAACTTGTGAGGTCTGTGCATTCCTCCCTATCCAGGTCCCAGTATGTTCAAAAGCCGCATTCAGTGCTGCTGGTGAGACTGGGCATGGGCACAGACCGAAGTGTGTGGATGATATCAATGTAGGCAGTGTGAAGCATTACACCTTTTTGAGAGTGGTTCTGGACAGCTTCCCAGGCAAGACATCCTTGCATCTCATTTCATCTGCAAGAGCAGAACAAGGAGGCAGTGAGAGGCCGGTTTGGCGTGGCAGCTCTTCTCCCCATCCCTGCAGTAAGTGGGCACTTTCCAACCACTCCTTACCTGAATGGCTCCAGGCAGCGTAGCCAGAAGGCGGACAACGAAGCCATTTTGTACAGGGAGTCAATGCCCTTATTTCTGAAGTTGTTGAAAGGAAAAAACAGCTCTAGGGCTGTTGGCTTGGGCAAGCTCTTCCTCTGGCATCAATTAATTATTTCCCCAGTGAACACTGCTGCTTACTATCTACCAACAGCAGCATAGGCAAAGGGACGGAGAGTTGTGCTGCTCTATGTTGCAGCCATAAATAGGAAGATTAGTTGTCGGCATTTTGATGTCATTTGACCTCAAAACTGGACACAAGGACGTAGTCACCGAAAGACATATTCTCTGGCTGAAACCTTATCTAATCACTCAAGAAAAAGAGCTCTGTACTGCTGACAGTAAAAATCTGAGCCAAAGCTGAGATTTGTACCATGGCATGTGGTGTATACATATATCTATATGCAGTGAGGATGGGCCTGGAGATGCACCTATGCCTCGGCTGCCCCAGCCCTGCTCTGCTCTCTTCCATACCCCTACTCAGGAATCACTGTCCCTCTCCAGTTTCAGTTATTAGTTGCCACGTACACAAAGGAAAAGAAGTGGTTTTCTGACCTTATTAACCTGAAAGCATGGGGCATTCTGCCCTCACAGAGGTGGTATCGAAGTCTATTTGACAGATAAATATTACCTATGATCCCTTTTCAATCAACAGAGAATTCTCTGTTTGCAGCCACTATGGAAGATGAACACAAGAGCCCCAGGAAAGCCCCGTTTTACTGCTTAAACTGAAATTATGAAAATCTTTAAAATAAAAAACTAAACAAATATAAATCATTAATTTGGTGCATACACAGTCAAAATATCTTTGGACCTTGATTCCCTTATACTGAAATGGGATAACTAGATACTTGCAGCTGCTTCTGCAGTTCACAAGGTAGTGCAGGATTGCACTACTGTGTGTGTTATAAAGAACCATACTATGATGAACAACATTAGTCGTAGTACTTTCTTCCTCACATTCCAATACTTTTAAAAATCAGGCAAATATATAACATTCTCATTTAACACACACACAACCTGGTATACAGAAGTTAAATTATTTACTCAGGATCAAAATGTAAAAGACTGCAAGTCGTCTTCTCTTGTAAGAAAAATTATATCCTCTGTCTAACCGAAGTATGGATTAGAGCCAGAATAATTGATTCTGTTCAGCAACAGTAACCTGATCTGTGCAGTTTAAGAACATGAGTGACGTGTTTTACTAAAAATCAACAGTTACGTGGAAACTTCAACTTTCTTTCTACACAAAATTCCCCACATGTGATTTGTCTCCAGGAAAATTTAGTAAGGTCTTAGTCCAACTTCATTACAATTAGTAAGGTTTCTGCCTACTTAGAATCAGCCCTAACCATTCTCTCTCTTGATCACTTCTTATGCTGAAGACTACATGTAATTCAACATTTGTTTGTAGATGAAACACAGACATATACCTATATTGCATTAAAATAGATTTCCATGTTCTTATGCCTAGTGGCACTTATGGATGCCTGCCTGCAGGGTTTGTTTTGTCAGTTCTAATTTTAATTAAGAACTAACTCTGCAATGTTTCTATTTTCTTTACCCCATATTTTTCCTCCCAAAGGATTGCATGTCACTTGCATCACACCTTCTTCCTAAATCTTCTGGAAGGGCTCTGCACACCAGGCCAGCTTAGCGATAAAGATACAAAGATACCAGTTTTCCATTCTCACTCTTTCTCATGTTTGATTACATCATCCTCTTCTAGATAAGTGTTTGTTAACATAATGACATTACTGTTCAATTTTAGCAAAGTAATTAAAGATGTGTTTAATTTGAAGAATCTCAGCTGGTTTATTGTCTGTAATTAGGTATATTAACTTCAGTAGGAGTAGTAAATACTAATAAAAATGCTTTGCTGAACTGAAGTCTTTCAGGAAGATATACAGACAACAGAGCTGTATACATTATTTTACCTACTCAGCACAACCTTGATGTATATAGTTATTAGACTGGCTTCTATGCTTGTAGCACAGAAAGTATTCTACATTATAGCAATAGACTGCATTTTCACTCCCCCCCAACTTAGCTTCAGAAAACGCATGCTTAATTTGCATGAAAACCTTTTGGTTCTACTGGCACATATTAAAAAATAAATCTACTGTGATTGCATAAATAAGGATGCCTGTTCAATACACTGTTAAGAGACAATATCCACATTTTCTTTTCCATGGGATAAGTTTACTGCTTTTTCAAATGAATGCATGATTGCATTGTTAGTGCCAAGTTCTTATGTAAGAGTTATTAGATATTTAAACAACAATGTTTCAAAGTCTGTTGTACACTTAAAATAGATGGCTGTCAAGTCTTGTAAATGCCAAAGCAAAGCTGAAATGTTTATCTGATCTGAAAGCCATTTATTGAAACTATATTTTGCGACTTTCAAATGGTACTGCTATTATATAAAAGGAAAGCTGGATCTAACACCACAAAACCCTAATGATCCTCGCCTGCCTTGCAGAAGTCCAGTGAATCAGATCCAGAATTCATTGGAAGTGACAGGTGCCTGTCAATGCCAACATCAGTGGTCGCTGGGCAGGGAGGAGGGTAAGTGACAGTGATATGGGAATTTCAAATGGATTAGTGGACCCAGACAAAGCTTGATGAGGAAAGGAGTCATAAGAGTGACAAGAAAGTTCCCCTCCTTGCTCCCTTGGGTGATGTCTTGATGACCTGTGTTTTAGGGTTGAAATATTACTATTTTGCTGGTGGTGGATTTCTGGAGGAATAATAACCCTTTTTCTTGATGCTGGTTCTATGGTGGCTGTTTGTGTCATTAAAGGCCAGAGAACTGAGCTATGGCTTCACGTAAGAGTCCCACTGTCTCTGGTGACCTCTTGGTCAACATAATTGTTTAATGCTGCAAGAGCTGTGCTTTTAATATTTGGGTATTTGAGATTTCCTCAAGGCACTACAGCGCTGTATATTTCAGTATTTACTGAAGGAATATATCAGTGTTTCTGTACAGTCACCCAACAAGAAGAGCTATTAAAAAATAATGTTCATGCTGCTTTTATTTTGGTCTATGAATAAATATAATCTCCAACTTCTTTCTGAAACAAATGTCTTCTCTCGCAAGGCCTGCCATGTTATGTTGCATCTCTGCACATTAAAAGTTAAAAAATTATTTAGCCTGAATTGTTAAAATTTTCATTAATGGCAATTTATGTCACTCAAAGAAGCCTCCTTGGGAAGAACATGGCATACTTGTACAGACCTATTATGAGAGTTGTCAGAAACATTTGTCCTTATAAAATATAAATAGACAGTATGTTAGATGATTTAGTGAGGGATCTGTTATTTATTTAAAAACAAACATATTTTTTTCATTTCTTCTTTCAGGAAACCGGGTCATGTAGCTTAGACAAGGAGAATCTCAGGCTAATGTTAACACACCTGTAAGTATCGCTTCAAACAGCTTATCCACCCCTCAAATGCACGCATCCATAGGCTGAGTGGGTCAAGCCACCACAAGCCTGGGACTCGGACGTGGCCCCGGGCAGGAGATATCACCTAATTCTGTCTTCGGTCTCTCATGGGAATACACCTGTGACCTGGTGATGGCCCACTACATCACCTCCCTCTGCCTGGGGATTTCTAAAGCACCCACTGCTACAGCACAGGGACACTTCTGGCCAGCACACTGTTTTCCCCAGTATTCACAGATCTTGCTGCTTCCAGATACCAGGTGAATTTACCCCGGCATAAACTGGGTTGTGTTGTCTTTGAACTAGACCTGGGTGGCTAAACAAGGGTGATTTCTGTGTTTGTACTGATAACAGCCTAACGAGCCCCCGCTTAGAGCTCCACAGTGATGCGGAACTTACTTCCTGCAAGTGCTGAGGTTTATAACCAGAATCCATTTCAGGTGGACATAAAAATCCAGCCCGATATTTACTTGCAACTGGATACAAATGTTACCTAGTGAAGTCTGCACCAGTGTCAGAGAGGTGGATAAATCCTTCAACTTTGTTAAATGTGGAATAAAGGAGAGAATAACTTGAATTAAATTCCTGTGCCCACTTGAAATGATGTCTGGCTGTGCCTCTGTACCTGTGCCTGATTTTTGCATGAAAATATTCTCTTTGTCCCTATCTGGTGTTCTCCTTCAAAAAGGAATTGAGTTAAAAAAGAAGGCAATAATGTAAGATTTTTAAGCAAACAGTTCAATATTTCCTTTAAAATGTTCTCTGTATTCAAGAGCACTTTGATTTCTATCTTTTTTTTTCCTCCAGGCTTTGAAACTGTACCTCTTTTAAAAAAAGACCATCCCTGATTTTAGTCTTTTGTTCCTTTATGAGCTTTGTCCCCGACTTTTAAATGTGGAGAGAGTTGAG
Organism: Neomorphus geoffroyi; assembly: GCA_033558235.1. Classification (NCBI taxonomy): domain Eukaryota; kingdom Metazoa; phylum Chordata; class Aves; order Cuculiformes; family Neomorphidae; genus Neomorphus; species Neomorphus geoffroyi. The sequence goes on from JAUMJM010000039.1 coordinate 334,901, forward strand.
AGGCATGTTGTGAGAGGAGAGAAAATAAAAAAGTAAAAAAAAAAGAAACTTGCAAACTGTGTTAAATACACCTTTTGTTCATTACGTTTAATATAACATTCGCTATGAGGACTGATATTGAATTATACATTAATTTCAATGCTAAATAACTCTTCTATTTAAAAAACCCTTAGTTTTCTTATAATGTACAGTAATTAAAAAGTGAACCAAAAGAGGCAGCAATAAATCAGGGTGCACAATGTAGTAAAAATATTATAATTAATATTTAACATACGTTTTGATTACTTTTAGAATAAGTACAAGAAATATCAATTAGAATATATATTCAAACTTTGCTGCCTTTTCCCCATTATACTCTGGAAAGGGGCTATTTTTAATTCTGGTTATTGCATACAAAATAATACATAGTCCCTAATTAAATATAAGGCTGCAATTCAATCGAGAGTTTCTGCTGATGTCATAAATAATAAGAGCACAGCTCGAGGTATCAATGAATGGCAGCCAAAGCCCGAGATTGAATTACAACTTCAGCATTCAGTCTGTGGATCTGTATTGTTATTTGTAATAGATGGAAAATGATTATTATTATTTTTTAAATACAGACAAAAAGAAGGAAATTTGAATTCAAAATCTGTGACTCGGTGGCAGAAGATTAGAAGTCTTGTGATTAGAGAACGCGGCTTATTGGAAATTGAAATGTACAAACGTGCCAGGCAGCAATTCTGTAGTCGAGGTTATATTCTGCTCTTTTATTGTTGTTTTTTGAAGCCTGTGGGCAAAAGAATTTTTTCACTGGTATAGTTATACCTACAAAATCAGCCATGGGTGTCGGTCTCAAGAGTTTTGCCTCTGTTTACCAAATTTGTGCCCAAAGCCAGTGCTGGAGGTGCCTGGCTCTTGCCCTGGCCTTGGGATCCCAGCAGGGAACGGTTATATTGAAGGGGGAAGGTGCTGCCAGGGTGAAAATTGGTGATACCATGTTCTGCACCCTGACCCTGCTTATGGAAGGAGACTTTCACCCCTGCAGTCTTACATTCCCTGTGGGTTTTCTGCATAAAATCTGATTATTTCTCATTTCCATTCAGGTTGAATCAGGACTATATGCTCATGCGGGCATTTTCCCCAAATAAACGATCCCTTAATTACCAAAAAGATTTTTATTTATGTAGCATATCAGATTTCAGTTATGTTATGGCAGTAGAAAGAAGGTAGTTAATCAATATGAAGGCTTGCTTTCAACAGATTGCAAAGCACTCAGCATGACAAGATCCCCCTTCTGCTACACCACAGGTCACTCGTTCGTATTTGGGAGCCATTTTTTCATGCTTACCACATCCATCTCGCCATGAGGATGTACGCTTCTCCATCTGACTTTGGCACACAAAAGATAAACACTTTAAAGGCACTAAAGTACCATGACTCCTGAGCAGGGAGTAATACCCAGCTGTAATGCCATAAGTCTAAACTAATTTGTTACTGGTTCTAAATGAGTTCGTCACCTAGTTTCTCCCCAAACTCGAAGCATCACAAAGTTCCTTCTTATTCCTCCCTCTTCATCCTGGCTCAGTTTGTGCTGATGGTTTGGGTCATTATTTCCCTCACCCTATTGAATGGCAAGGAGTCTGGTCTCTTTGCCTACGTTATTGCCCCATAAGGGTGGTGTAGGGTGCCCCTTCCTTCTCTGGATATGTGTGTACTGAGGGTTATAACCCGACCTTTCAAGAAATAAAAAATCGAAGTTTTATAGTTGGTAAACCTGTTGATCCCTACATCTTGCTTGCTACACTGATCATACTGCCTCCAATAGAGACTGGCTATGCAAAAACCCACAGGTGTTGTATCCAAAAGTAAGCATACTGCTATCCAAGAACAAGCATTTTGTCTCATTTGCACTAAGAATAAATTGCTAAGGACACATAGAAAGTAGCTATTGGAAACATAGTGATTTCTCTTCATACAGTAGGATTTTTCAATGTTTTAAACATCCTAGTGCTCTTAACCACATCGATTTTATTGCCTTTTCCCTAAAAAGAACTGTTTCCTAAACAGTCTTACACCATACAGTAACAATTGTCATGATAACTTGTGTATGCCTTCCATGTGATTTTCTGAAAGCAGAACATGTGCGTTTCTTCCAGATACTTGCAGTTAACTGCAAACAACCTCTAGAAATTTTGATGGGTCACATTCATAACATCCAAATAAGCACTTGGGTTTAATAGTGCCTGTAACTGAGCATATAGACATGGGCATGGTATTTTCCAAAGAGCTTTGCACGTGGTATGGTAGACAGAGGAGTAGCGAGAACAAAGTATGAAATACTGAGAGGACTCTTTCTAACACAGAATACATTTCAAGTCTTTTCATCAAGATCAACACATGCAACCCAATTTACTGCCAAACACAGATACTTTAAGATTGCTGAAAAACAGGCATTTCAACTTGTAATATATGTAAGCTTACATTGGTATGGGGAGATGTTAGTCCCAGGGTGATATTTAGAAAATGCAAACAGCTGTCTCTGTCCCCAGATACACATAACATGGTAATAATAATCTTCCTCCATGATAAGCTGCTATAGGTGTCTTAGTTACATCTCTCCTATGTCTCGCTTGATTCTAAATTTGTCAGTATTGCTTTTTTGTTTTTCATCTTTTTGATTTTGGAGATTATTTCATTTGGGCTAAGAAGGCTAAATTCTAGGATCTATTGCATAACACTCGAATTTAGTATTTTCTAGGTTTTTTGAAGAGTAAAAGGGAAATCTTTAACAGTCACATCTCTCACCATCTCTCATCCATCAGTGATCTGCTGACATACTGCAGAAGCAGTACCTAGAGGAAGAGCCCAACTCCCAGCTCCACCAGCTGCAGCTCAAGTTTAACCCTACCTGCACTCAGCTTTGACCTTCACATGTGAGGTTGTATCTTCAGCCACTGCTGCTGACTTGGGTCCAGCCAGAGCTTCATCTGCAAAACACATCAGCAAGAAAGAGGTATTAGATGATAGATTCCAAGGCTGGTTTGTCTCCAGATGAAAGGAGCACTTCAAATAGCAGAAATATCAAGCAAAATAACCCAATGATCCATCACCCCGCAAATAGCTGGTGCTGCTTCAGGGTGAAATGTATTCGTGTTTGGAGAAGGATAGGCTTGGAGAAAGCAGTGCTTTACTTCTCTCTCTTCAAGGTGGACACAAGATAAAGGGAGAGAACATAAAGGAGAAGAGCTGCTGCCTCAGTCCAAATGTCAAGGAAAGCAGACTTATTCGGAAAGTAGAGAAATACATGCTAATCCAGCAGTGTAAATCCACAGAAGGACTTGGAAATCTAGAAGAAAACCAGCCTGTCAGGTCCAAACTGAGCTCCTGGGATTATGTTGAGTTTCTTTCTTACTATTGATTGTTGTCACCAAAATACATCTGCTGCGTTATGCAACTGAGGCTTCCTATGAAATGCATATATAGGCTCAATGATTCTTATAATTACAGGCTGAAAAGAACTTTGCATATTCATGAATATCACACCATTTGTCACAGCTGCAGACCTCCAGTAAGCAATGCCTGTGATTAGGGTTTTGTTCTTCCCAAGTATATATTTTTCCATGAACCCTTATTGGTTCTGAAAAGTTATGATCTTAACTCTCCACTCTTGTCAAACACAATTTTCTTTCTTTTTCCTGCCAGCAATATGAATTAATTCCTGCTTCTGTAGCCAACAGCAGGACTAGCCGGAACTGGGATTTGCATTGATGAGGCAGTATTTTATTTAACTAATGTAACAATGTACAAATCTATAGTTGGCGTAACAATAATTTTTTTATCCCAAATAAAGTGCTACCCATTCATTTTCTCCCGTGATTTAAGACCTCTAAACTCTACACTGTGCTGCTCATAAACAAACAGGTTTTGTGGACCTTCCTAGGTTCACGAAAGAGGTCAAATGGAATAATAAAGATCTGGTATGCTACAGGATGTTCTAATCATTAAGCAGCAGATTAAAGATTGAAAGTTTTTGAAAGCTAGACAGCCACGTATGAAACCTAACCCACCCCATGGACATTTCAACATTAAATGGCAATAGAAGTGAGAAAAGTAGACTTTTTTTTCCTTCTGAAGCTATATTTTTCTAACATAGAAGACAGAGAAGTGTAATCAGTCATGGTCAAAACCCTGCCAGTGAGTATTACTTATTTAGCCTCATATTCCAGGTGACTCACAACTTGTCTACCTGCCAACATCTGAAAATAATAAGTTATAGTAAAGTTATTAACTAGAACTATGCGAACTTTGAAGTAGCTAAACCTAAATTAAATATAAACATAGAAAACAGCCTGAGGCTAATTAATCTAATTTGGGCTCAGCCACCTCACTCCGTTTTTGTTTGTTTGCAGTTGTTTTCCCCCATTCTCCTCATATGTGGTCTGCAGGGAAGGATGATCTAGAAGCTAGTTGCAGGTAAAGATTTCATCTTTCCTCTCCTTCGATCAGAAATATGCGGTCGCTTTTTCAAGAATCCTCTCTTGACAAAGGGCCAGTTTGCAGCAAGACCTGCACACTCATTACCTTTTATCTGCTGAAAAGGAGGAGGGCTGTGCTGAGACAGATGTGTACCAGCTGAGAGCATGTCTCCGGGAAGCCTCATGCCCACGCAACATGTGTGGCTGGAAGGGGAACCCTGTCCTCCTCCTTGCTGTCAGATATAAATTACATGCTGGCGGCTTTGATGACAACATGGTGCTCCCTCCAGGAGCTTCCTCTGAAGCTGTTCAGAAAGCTGAGCCTGAAAGCAGCACCAAGGGAATCACCGCTTGCTCACTTTTTTAAAACACACTGAGCCCTTTTACCACCAATGAAGCTCTTCTCCCATCCTAGGTAGGCTGGTAGCATGACCAAAGATTACAGCGCTCTTCAGTGTTTAGAGAGGTTACATTAGCCAGGCCATTTTTAGTATTTTAGAGGTCTGGAACTTAAAAAGTGGAGGGGGAAAAAAAAAAGTGCTAAAAATAATCTCTTGATTATGTGTGGGGAAAGTGAAGATTTGAGGAAATCTCAGCACTGCAGCCCCAGCACGAGGTAACAATAGACTCGAAATACAAAAAACTGTCAGTGCAGTTAGCTTGTAAAAAGAGGAAAATGCACAATAGCACAACAGTGAGTTCACCTATTATATAATTGGAGGTTGTGTGTACACGTGCAGACAAGAAGACAGAATAAAAAGCCTCCTCTAGGAAATCCAAAACTTGGCAGCTTTGGCCAGGTAGAGTATGAGGCGGGTAGTGTCTAACAACAAAAAGAAACAGTCTGTAACTAAGGTTTGAAGCAAGCTACAGCTCTCCTTGCTAAACAGCAGCCAGTTTTACTGCTGCAAAACCCATAAAAACAAAGGGAGAATAAGTCTGGTGCAAGAAATAAGACACAGGAAGAATAAGGCAGAAGAAGAGGTGCAGCATTCAATATACCAAGGCTGAGTTGTGCATCTGATTTCATACGAGGATAAACTGGAGAGCTAATACAAAAAGCAAGAGGATTTCATTCATACTGAGCTTCCACATGGTCTGAAGTGCTTTTCCCAGGGGACTGAAGGAAACCCAACCTGCCTGACTTGAAGGACTTGGGCAGCATTTTTGCCCTGAGCCTCCGCCACCCTTGTGCTTTGCTTTGATGTCTGAGAGGACTTCCAAAGTCCTCCGTCTTCCCTCCCCAGAGTGGCCACCCCACTTCAGGGTGTTAATGGGATTTGTTGGCTTCGTGTGTCTGTTCAATAGTACAAACAGTTTTTGATTTGAGCTTGTTTATGGGCATTTTTCTGATACTTAGAGCATGACTATGTCCAAGACACTGGCCAGGTTATGTCAATATTTCACACAGTGGTCGTGGTGCTCTTATGGTAACAGAATGAAATATTTCAATCGAAGTATGCCATACTTGCTATTTTACTTAGGGAGATGGCTTCAGAAAGATATTATTGACCATTTTGGTAGAAGGAGATGCTACAAACAACTCTACTCTTAACATCACCTGTCAGGTCACTTCTACTCCAAAGTTGTCATCACTCTTCAGGCATCTTTGTTAACCAGTATTAAAACTGATAAAGCAAACCCATTTTCCTTAACACAAGTTTAGCATTTAATGTATCATTAATCTTATCCTTGTTGCCCCTTACTCCTCCTGCTGCATCTCCCAAAGCTCCCCAGTGTCTAAGGGATGTTTTTCACTAGATGTGTATGGTATGGCTCTTTGTGAGTGATTGTAGAGCATAGGATAGAGGTAGAGCCATCCAGTCCCTTGTGATGCTTGTGGATAGATCAGATGATCACTATGGTATGATCTCTGAAGAGATCAGGTTATTCCCTGGTTTCCAGGGTGTTGCTTTCTGCAAACACTAGATCTGTTGAGGTAGCAGTCTTACCATGACGGTAATGCAGCTATTTCCAAAGTAAAAAACAAATTCGTCGTAACATGCAAACAGGAATGTTGCATAACGGTTGAAAAAGGGAGCAACAAGTATCTACATCACAGAAACAATGATGGAAGGGAGGTGCTGTCTCTTCACTGTAGTACCAGACATTTACAAGACTGAAAACATAACTCAGTCAGCAACCATGAGGATATATTCCCTGAGAAACTGTAGTCTTCAGTGATCCAATGTGGAACAAGCCAGTTTGAGTAATGACAGTACAGAGCCCCGCATGGGCTCATTTACCGTACTTGCTTAGGGCAATAGGTATAAACACTCTCTTCTTCTGAGGAACTGCATTACCAAGCAGAGTCACAACTTTCTGTAGTTTAAGTCAATAGATAATGAAGTTCTTAGATGCATTTGCAAAACCCTAGTGGAACTTGGACATCTTAAGCTCCCATTGCAGAAATTTGACAGCTACAACCAAAAATTACAGGAGATATCCAATTTATTGTGGGTCCTATGCATGCTCATTTCCGATAGAATTTGCCATGATCCACGTATATGCATGATATGCATGATGGCCATAAGAAAACTATAACCAAAACCATCAACTAACTTGTTTTCAGTATCCACCATACCAGTCACATCTCTCTGTCCAAATGTTTTGTCCTGCTAGACTGGAAGTTTTTTGGGAGCCCTTCTTAGCTGTTTATCACTTAGCATATGAAAACTGTACTAAAAATTCACTAATAGAATAAAAAATGCATTTTTTTTTATTAGACATATTAAATAGTGTTCATTCACCTGCAGGAGTTCCCAGGTCATCCAATAACTATAGCTATGTCACTGTGATTTGGACCCTGAGCCTGCAACCAGACTGACAGGGAACGGATCAACCACAGTGCTTTACCCCGTCACTCTCACTGCACACGTAGGTTGTGTTTTGAGACATTACTAGATCATTTTAATGTTTCTTTTGATCAAATAGAGTGTTAAACCTCAGGTTTATTTATGTATAGAGACAAACACATCTCTCATTGCTAATAATACCAAGATTAAAAGGTACTTCAAAGCTAATAAGTTCTTTCCATTTAAAAATATATAATACAGTAAATACTCTACAAATGATGATGTATGTGCTCATAATTGACTCATTAGGTATTTGCCCAAACAAAAGGCACAGGGTCATCAACAACAAGCTTTAAGTGTTCAGCAGTGGAATGTGGGTTGCAGTTTAGTACATAAATGATTCCAAAACTCTCTTCCCTTCCCCCTGCCTGAGACTCAACTTCTTGGTGTGTTCACTAACTTACTAGCTGATGGGTTGAGTTTTGGAGGTTTTGTTGTTTGTTTTTGAGCCAAACTGGATGCCTCAGATACAGGAAAGCATTCTGAACAAATTCCAGAGCAGCTGCTCCTACCCAGGTTTCTGTTCTCTTAATTCCTCAGTTGCATGGGCAATTCAGTGCGTTATCTTGGGTCTTTCATTTTAGCAGAAGGTTTTGTATACAGCAGTGTTGAGACAGACCCTCACAATTACACAGGAAAGGTTGCAAAGTAAAAGAAAAGAAATGAAAGGAAGCACTTGGTTTTAAGATATATTCAAACGAACATGACAAGCAAGCTGAGACCAAATCCTAAGCAGGATTTTTCTGTAAACATTTTGCACCACCAACTTAAACCCAGCCACCTCTGAAATTTGGCCATGTTTAAAATCGTAGGCCCAAAGATGGTAGTTTAGACCTATTCTGTAATGTTTACCATTTCGGGCCAGCTCTCACAGATATGTAAATACTTTACTTGTGTGAGCAGTCCCACTGGGTACTATTTGCATGCATAAAGCTAAGCACACATTGCATTGTTTGCAGACTAAGAATATGATTGGCAAAGTACTTATGACCCTAAAAACGCACGAACGTACCAAAGGGCATTAACAGAGACCAAACCAGCAGCTCGGCAGCTAACTTGTTTGGCTTTTATAAATATGACTAGTCATGTATTCTCTTTTTTAATTGTCTAAATACATTTGTAAATCTATCCAGTAATAACTGAAGTTTAAGCTTTGGGGGCATATTCTCAAGAACAACTTCCTTTAGATCTCTTTGCAAAGATACTACTGGTTTAGGAGAGTTATTAAAGTCCTGGCAGGTACAGAATATAAATCTATACCGGTGAGAGTCTGTTCATTCCTATTCATGAACTGTGTATTATTTATACAATGTTTGTGGGCTCAGCAAAACAGAGGATATTTTTTAAATAAATGTTTATGTTCAAATAACTTTGCTAGTCTTATCTAATCTACCTTCATCATCTTAAGCACTGTAGGTGATTTTAAAAGTTTGCAAAACATTCCCTTGTCTGCTTTTACACATTGGGTTTGGCAAAAACCAGTGATTTGAATACTTAGCAACTCTGACACACACCAAAAATAATCATGATACCATCAAGTATCTTCAATCTTCTGCAGAACAATGTTTGTAATCTAACAGGAGGATTTTCCCCTCCCTCTGTTCCTACTCAGCCCCTGACTCATTCATTTCTGTACTGTCTTTAACAGGCTTGTCCATTCCAGCACTGCAGAGAACAGGTAAACGTTAGACCCTTCAGTTTCCAAGTGGACACATGAGCAACACAGATTAAAGCCTTGTCCTTGGAAACATTCCCTCATTTAGGTTCCCGTGAAACTGATGAGGGGTAAAGTCCTAAATACGTGTGACAACCTAAACCTGCTCAATCTCCTCATGACCACAAAGAAATGGCAAGGCACTCTGGGATTTGACTTCTCAGCTGCACCCTCACCATTGGAGCACCCTTTCTTTCCTGAATCAGGTTAGAAGTCACTCTCTTATGAAGAAAATCCATTTCTAATCCTTACTAATTCTGGCCGTGTAGTAACAAAGGCTTCTCCTCCTTCCCGAAAAGTGTGTTGCAAATTTTAGCAACATAACATAAGATGTTCTCATTAAGTTTTATCCACATTCCATTTTTTCTTTAGTTGTGGTAGTTTTCTTGGCCCCACCAATCCCTGCTGGTTGCAATAAGCACTGCAGATCTGCAGCACGTTGGCCATGTATGCAGACTCAGAGGACTTTGGCAAAACGTACTGGGGAAACTTTCTGCCCATCAAAGTAAAATGTGCTGCCAATGCTGAGCTTTTAGCAGTGAAGTTTACTATAGCGCCTCCAAGGGAAAAGGGACACTGGTGAAATACAGCATCATTGCCATGCTACAACCACACGTACACTGTTGCTGAGAGCCCTACAGATCACATCATACTCCCAGGTGATGCAATGGTGTGATTTGGTCTGCAATGTCAGCATGACCACTGCATGGAATTGACACCAAGCACTGTGACAGCCATCAGGAGAAAAAAACCACAGATAATTGGGCACTGTTCATTTCAACTAAATGTTTACCAATTTTTATTCATTGGTGTTGTAAGAAAATGACCCTGGTACGAAATCAGGTGTAGGCTGGGAATAGGGGTAGGTGGAGAGGGAAGAGCTTGATCCTGCTTTATAAGGGAGGTTACACGTATTTGGGTGTCAATTCATTTGAGAAGTTTCACTTGACATTATCTGATGTGGTCAAAATACTCAACCCTACCAGTTGGGGTTTATAATAGAAATGCCCACTCAACCTTAACTCTAGCAGCCACAATTGTAGCAATATAATACACCATCACTGGACCTACTCAAGCTGCATTTTGATGATCCGGCTTACTCTTAACACACAATCTTTAGCAACTGCCAAGCATCAGGGCTCTCCTGATCGTTAAAATGTTTTGTCTGAGCATGGCTCAGACTTGCTCATCTCATGAATGCTGTCTTGAGGGCTACTTGAAAAAAAAAGTTCTTTTTATTTAAAGTGACAACACACAGGAAAACGAATATATAGCTTATGAATAGCTACAGTGATTGTAGTGTTCTTTTCAGTTACTGATTGCACACATGAAAATTACCCTCCTTGCAGGAAGAATTTACTACGCTTTTCAGACCAACCGAACTCTGCACCCACGCTTCCCAGCTACCGAGAAGCAAGTTCGATGATTTGATGCTCATTGTGCATTGGAAGGGGGATGTGGAAGGAGTGAAACAAGCCTCTATGGTCTTTGGAAGCTGACCAGGGATGAGGCCATTGGATCTATATTTAGAAGGGGTTTCACTTAATAGGGCTTGCAGCTGTGCATAGGTTGGGGTGTGAATTCCATCTCTGCTGGCTCACAAAACCAAATCTTTATTAAAGAAGCAGTGATTTTGAGCTGATCTGAAGTACCCTATCATTTTCACTACACTATTCATCTGTTAAGGCATTTACATGACACATATAGGAAATAAGATCCATCAATAAATCCTGTGTTTTGAGTATACTGATACAATGACCAATAACATTAATAACTTGAAGCAATGTGAACAGAAACAATACTTTGTACCAATATAGTTTTTCACAAATGAATATTCAAAAGTATCGTTCCCTTAGCCACTAGTGTCAAAGCTGGAAATATTATTACCTCCATTTTATATGTAGGAAAACCTGGAGCACAGAAAGGCTTTGGGATTACTCAGTCATTTACAGTCATGCCACATCCTTATTTTCAGATCACTTCGTGTGAAGTGTAATGCCAGGACAATATCAGTTGCTATGTATTTGTGCATGGCTCAATTCAGTGGGACCCTGAGCCCAACCTGATGCTCTCCAAACCTTCTGCTAGCAGCCCAGATAGGAACAGTTTACCACCATAAAGTAAGTTTCACCCATGCTAGTCCAGGCAAAACTCAATGCAGGACTGAAAACAGGCAGTAGCTTAATTATATACTCAATGAGAACTCAGGAGGAGAGGACTTGCTCAAGTGCAAAGTCTTTATTTTATGGATTTTCAGTTTCAAGAAGGCTTAGAAATTTTTTTTTCCTTTTCTCCATGAGTTGTTTTTTACTCCACATTTGTGCAAGCCCACAGTTAAAAGCAAGAACTTGTGTTTCATCATTAATTGAGATATTTCTCTAAATCTTTACATATGGGCCCAGTCTTGCAAAACATTTCTACATAACAATTCTCAGACATGACCTTTTCTGCTAAGCCACAAATACAGACAATCATGCACTGTGGTGTTCAGCACCCTGTGTCCTGTTTCTTCAGCATCCTTTTTCTTGGTCTGGATGAACACACTCTTACTCATTTGCAATACTGCCACAGAGATCATTGCTCTAACATAAAACTTAATCACTTCTCTCTTTGCATCCTTCTCCTGATTGCCCCTTCTCTTCCAAACTAAGTTGTTAGTATTCACTAAAGCCCTTTATGGCTTTAGCTTCTCTTTCCCATTGTCTCTAGTTTGCCGTTAAAATGTACGAAATGCTCTTAGTTAGACCATGACACAGCCTCCTTTGCTCTAGTTAAATTTTCCAACATGTGTATATCTGCTTTTCCCCAGTCTACCCCCACAGGGAGAAAAGCTCCTCATAAATACCTAAAGAGCAACCTCTTCCACTCAGTTATTTGCTATGCCTCTTCATCAGCTCGGCAGCGACCACAGGTCCAAATGAAATCTTTTTTCTTCTCCTGTGTTTGTGGTCTAATAATGGCCGTATGTTTGACCATGACTCATTGGATACCTATGTATTCTCCCTGGCAACGAGCAGAATTGCTCCATTTTTGAGACCAGACTAGATTGGGTTTACCAAGGACAACATAGAAACAGATCAGACTTTATCCTTCTTAAAACATTTCACTGCTCTCACTAAAACCAGGAATTGTAACCACTTTGGGACAAAGACCATCATTCTGTTCAGCATTTCATAACACCAAGCACAGGAGAGTCCTAGCCCTTCCCTAGAACTCCTAGCAATATAAATAAAATAAAATAATATTAAAGAACCCAGCTGTTTGAGTGGAGTCCATGTAATAAATCTCTACCTTTGTGTGTACCACTGGAGAAATAGCAACATGCCCCCATACGTGCCTATTAGACAAGCACACAGTAATGCAAAGTCACATACACACAATGATCACCATTAAAAGCTTTTCAATTTTCCACTTGCAAAGATGGTTCTGTATAGAAATGAAAGTAATGCAAAAATAAAACTACAGTTATCCAAACCCCACCTCTCAATATCACCTAACTTAAGTTGTTCAAATTACCTTTCTGTAACTGCTTTTTTTTCCTATTGGCTAAAATATCTATTGTAATATTTAGCAGTGAACAAAGTGCAGAAATGAATGACTTTGAATGGTTACAAATTAATGGCTATATAGTAGGACTTAAATGCTTTTATTCAAAACTAATTATTTGAGAGCAGGTATTCTTATACTTCTTTAACAGCAGGATGCAACATTTTTAGCATTATGAAAAAGAAGCTTTGCCATGTAAACTCACGGGGTGAAATCTCATCCTTGATCTTCAAAGTGTGACAAAGAGCTATTGATTGGGAGCATATTGTCATTTAAATTACAATTAGGGATGGGTGAAAGGTGGTTATTCAACAATTCAAATCTTTTTAAAAAATGCTGTCAAGGGCAACTTAACCTTAACCTAAACACACACTTTCAAAAACTTCTGAGAGTTTCAAGCATTTCAGATAGTAATATGATGTGTTTAAAGTAACAAATCTGTAAATTTTGAGAGTAACACATAGTGCGTTTTATTGGTGCTGTGATTAAAAGAGCCCTTGTGGAACGCTTTCATTCCATGTTACCATGAAGCACACATTCTCTCCAAAACTGAGGGCGAGAGGCAGAAAGGGAAGTCTTTGCAATTTTTAATCATATTGTATCACTCTCTTCATCTCACTAGAAGAGCTAATAATGTGATTTAAAATCCAGATTTAATTTCTACTACAATCACAGCCAGTTCTGTTTTCAAAGGAATTTGGTTTTGGTCTCAAGAGCCAAGTGGAGAAGACCACTAGACGGGGTTTCAGGAAAGCCGATGCATTTTGCAATTGCTGCTGACCATGTGGCAACGTTCAACAAGCCACCACTTATTCTGTTTTCCACCACCTCTATCTCTCTTAACTGAGATCCCTCAGCCTCTGCCCGGAGTCTATATGGACCACAAGATCCTCTCTCAAGGTGTCTGCACTCATAGGAAATTTCAGTCACTACTGAAGATGCAAGGGAGAGGAGCCTGTGGTCTATGCTGAAATGTGCAACTCAGTGAGATTTTACCCAGAGGCCAAGAAAAGGTAGCAACATACCCCATAATCCACAAGCTCTGGGATACAACCTGCCACTCAACAAGATTTTAGGCCCTTGTTGGGATCGAGGTCCATGGTCTACCTTCTATCATGACACAAAAAGCATCCAGCACCATGTCATCTGGCAGCGCGTTGGCAAGGTGAGGGAAGGGCTGTGCCAGTTTCTGATGGGCTTTTCTTCAATCTCATTAGTCAGTTTAAGTTCAAGCAACTCTCCGCTTTCAGAGAGGATTACGCTGCCCTGCCAAGTTAGGAAGAGCATTCCTAGCCCTGCAGGACAAACAGCTTCCCAGACCTGTGTTTGTTTTCTTGGATGGCATATGTAGCCCATTGTGTGATTAGGTAGCACAGCGGGGTTTGGAAAATGGTATTTCCCAGGGTGCTCTGGGCTCTGGACGATCGCCAGCATCAGGATCAGGGAGGAATGTTTTCTTTCACTGTACAGTGGTGAGCGTGGCAGAGTTCGAAAGAGGTTGTGACTTTTCCCTTTAACACTTGGGAGATGAGGACTCCTTTTTCCTCATATACAGTGGGAAGTTTTTCCTTGCTTTGCCAACTTATTTCACATTTGGGTGCAGCTCCAAAATTGCAATGAAACCTGTGGATCCTGTTATCTTCAAGTAACTCCGCATCAGATTCCCTGTGGGCTTTTCTTCCCCTAGTGTGTCAGTGCTTTGGTGGCAATGGCAGAACTCAGAAGGCTCCACCAGATTGTCTCAGCAATCCATGCTCCATGGGCAGTGCAGGATGTGTGGCACATGAGCAAGGACTGTAGCTAAGGTCAAGCTTCCCGTATTTTGAACTTGCTGGCACAGACTAGCTGCAAGAGGAGGAGGAATTATTTTGAACAAAACCCCTACTGATCTGTTTTGGGAGTGGTGATAACCAGAACATCCTATTTAACTTTTGACCACAGAGCAAGGGAGAAGAGCCAGCAAGGTTTTAGGAGAGAAGCTTTTATATGTTTTTTTCTTCTGATCTGTTTTCACACTGCTAAGTAATAGAAAGGGCATTTTGGCTAAAATGCAGTAATTACAACATTTGGAGCTATACAATTGGTCCAAAGAATAGTAGGTGCAGCTTCTATTTCTGCATTTCAAAACAATTGTGACAAGGAGTGTCAGCAACAGAAAAAGACATTGTATAGATCTCGTTCTTAAGTTTAGTTAAATCTCTTTCATACCTTGCTAAACTAAAATCTCTGACTAAAATAGTCCTGCTTTATTGGGAATAGGGACACATGGCAACAGGACTTGCATGTCTGAGCACACCCCGCTCAGCTGGCCTTTGGTGACAGAGGGGCGGAGTGCGCGTTCGCTGCTATTAAACTTTGTTTCTCCGGTTGCATTTTACTACGCAAGAAGATTAGATGTGGAAACTTATTGATAGCTGCAATTCTGTTAAGTTCATGCAAACGAGACTACTTGCTATTAGGAAAATAATTTTGTTTTTCTGTGCCCACTTCTCTGCTGTCTCACTTCGCTGCTTATGGACAGAGTTCAGTATGCATTTAAGAATGTGTAGTAGGACCTAGACCTCAGTCGGCTGGGCTCAAGTTTGCAAAGATAAGAAACAGCTTCATCTCACTCACCAGCTGTGATCAGTGGGAAAAAAGGAAGTGGAGCACACAAGTGTTGCGTCCATTTATTAACACAAAGAAATCAAATAAAACCCTGTAACTTTGTAAACATGTAACAAAGATCAGGAAAGAAAGTGTAAGTAGCAACTGAGTACCTATCACAAAATTTGCAAGTCACTAAAATACTGAAAAAGTACTAAAAGAATGTTGTTTGTCACTGCAAATAGGCAATTTACATTATCATTGCTTTAAACCTCCCAGAACGCGTAATAGCTATTGTATAGGAAATTAATGACACTCTTATCAAGGTTAACTCCTATTTTGTTAACCTGGCAGTTTGCAGTATAACATGAAAATTTAGAGGCAGAACAGTTTTTTGATAAAACACATGCGAATATAATTTCTAAATGTTTGGAGAACGAGCATCCACCAGGCACCGAGGACTCGGGCATGCGAGATGCGTTAGTGCCGCCTCGTGGAGGCTTCAAACTCCGACCAAAATCCTGTTTACTCAAGCTAATAGCTCATTTACAAAAACACTCCCCGATGCAGGGGCTCTTCATAACATTTGTACAAAGCAATTCTGCAGATAATAAATAAAACAAAGGCATAGGAAAGCTGTATTTAATTTCAGATGTAATCCTGATTTAGGGCAGGGTGGCACAGTAATTCTCACAGCTACGAGAACCAGATTTTTTCCATCCACACAGTTTCAGAGGTCCTTTTAATTTTCTCAGGAAATCGTGTTTCCGGTTACCATCACCAAAAGAAATGCAAACCGTCAACAAGAAAAACAGGAGGGAGAATTCAATAGCTTCATTCTCCACCAGTGCTCTGTGTTCCTCCTTTGTCCAAAGGCATGGTGCATGCTTAACCTGAGCAGGTTTTCATGTCAGCTCTTCAATCTTCTCTAGTTTGGGTTAGCTTAGCAATTGTCTCTCTCAGTACACTTTTTCCCCCCTTAACTCAACTATAATCAGAATGGGCATATGAATACGAACTTGCTTTTAAGAAGTACTCTCCATCCTAACAAAGAAAGAAAGTAAGTGTGGGGTTTTTCGGTCTCTGACAAGTTTTGATTTTAGACGAGGATTTTTATCAATATCTTATTTGATATTAAGTTTACCCAAAATCCCTGTTCTCAGTTCTAGAGACCCAAGTTATATGACTGGTTTACGCTGATTATTGAAAAGCAAATACTTTGCAAGACATTTTCCTTAGACTGAGCTCAAGGTTCAACTTGCTCATTTCTGAGGGGTACTTTTTGGCCAGATGATTTGGGCTACAACCAGAAAACAAAACTTTTATAGGCTCTGAGAGCTTTGATTACTCTTCATAAATATGGCAGCAGCAACATTTAACATTTTCAATGACTCATTTTCTTGGGAGCTAGGGTAGAGTTTTTATATGTATTCTTAACCACTGCTGGTTCATTCAAGATTTTTCACAACATATTTTATTCTCATGGGATAAGTAGTGGGCTAAGTGGCCACAAGACTTCTGAATTATCACCCCCACGCACAATACATTTTGTTTAAATCATAACCACATAATTTAAACTACTTAAATTTTAAAATATTCCCAAACCCAATACATTTACATTAAGTAACATTAATGCAGGGCTGGCTTATGCATTCCAAGTTTTTGTGGTTTTCCAATTAGTCCTCCAGTAAGAGTATCACATTATCATAATTTTAAGGTGTTACAAATATGATATCCAAATTAGAGATCAAATTTCCTATATTATATGTTTCTTCCTCGAGGGCTTACCAACCAAACACAGACTCAGCAAAGATGGAGATGTGCTGAAAGTGCTTGTTCTTCATATTCAGTCCCTAGTTTCAAAGCAGTAAAGAGTGACTCTAGGAAAGGCGGGTTATGAATAGCCCTTAGATGAACACTTCACAAGGTTATTCCTGAAGAGCCGGGGAACCTCTAGAAGTGATCTTTAATTACCAGAAGTTCTCAAGTGATAAATTTTCAATAATTTTACTAACATCAGCTTATACAACTGAGATTTGCTCAAATTCATTACTGGCTTACATACAATACTAATTTCACGTGCAAACTAACTCCCAGTGCAAAGCCTAAGTCAATGGAAACTGCAGAGTTTCATTTACTTTCACACTGGAAACGAGATGCTGTGACACAGAGCCATACAAGTCAGCCTTATTCACCTCAAGACTGGAGAAAATTATTGAAACTTTCATCAAACCGAATAATGACTTCCATCTGTAACCTAACTCACACAGTGCCTCTCCCAGTTCCTGGTAACTTGCTTTCAAGATACAGAATACTGTAAATGTTTGGATTTTTTGGCTGTTCAAGGTTTAAAAGGAAGAGAAAAGGGCTTGAGTTACTGCATCAGCCCCAAATAGGTGAGGTTAGTGTTCTCAAAAGATACATAACAAACTACTGAAATGGAATAGGATACAGGTGTATGCTAGAAAAATATATTTGTTGAATAAAAACTCAAACAACAAACGAAGCTACACTCACAGCAGAGCAAATCCCAAAATGCCACCAACACATATGTGCTGCACAGGTGAAAAAGGAAGATGGTACGATCCTTTTTCCAGAAACATCACCCATTTCTGCAGAGGCATTTCTTGTGCACTGAGTTATTCAGTTCACAATTGTAGGCAGTAAGACAGTTTCACTGTATCCAACCATTGAAGTTTATCTACATGCTTCTTTCTTGCAGTAAAATTATTAAGTAACAACTACCAGCCACATCTGACAATCTTTAATCAAACTTGGCATCGGTTTAAAGATTGATTAGGTATGTAGAACATCAAAGAATAAACCTCAGGGAATGAAAACGAACAATGGCATTATTTTTTTACACTGTATTTAAGAATAAGTTGTATTTACAGAACATTTACAACTCATATATAGCCACCTACTTTGCTTACATCTCAGAATATCGCAGAAATATTAATGAACCAATATTAAAGATTATCAGAATGATTGTGTACTTTAATAAAAACATAGGAAACTAAACCTTCTAGACTTTTAGAAGGGCATCCGAACATAATGTTTTGTGTCCACTGCTTAGCTAAAGAAGTGATAGAGTATATAAAAAAATCAAAATTAAAATATAGGCAAAATTTTAAGTCTAGTATATTCTATTAAGTTCAGTTCCAGAAATGTGATATTACTATCAAAATTTTCCTCAAATACATATACAGTTTACAAAAACCCTACTGTTTCCCTATTTCAGCATTTTCAGATTAACTGAAGAAAAATATCCTCCTAGAATGAAAAAATGGTACTGATATTTTAAAGGAAATTTGTTTTTTTCTCTCTCAGAAAAAGAAGGTTCAGCCCAACAGACTACGGAGTTGAGAACCATATAGGCTCCTACAGCTCACTGGAGCATTAATAACAGCAGCTTCAAACAGTCTGGCACAAATACACAGTATTTTTAAGATGGCATGGTTTAAGGGGGGGAAACAACTTTGCAGAAGTGCTGGCATCTGAGAGAAATGCCATCACTTTCCAGTGATATCTGAGTTAACAGGTTGTCAAAACACAGTTTCTATTAGAAAATGATCTTTTTGATGGTTTGCCTGCCAGGTTCCCACATGTTAGTTTGAACTGGTCATTTCAACAAAGCGACTATAGACTTTGCCCCTGCAGAGTCTCAAACACAGGTTTTTTTATTCAGTAGGCATACAGAGAAAAAAGAAATATAGTGTGAAAAGCTTTTATTTTTAGACCTCTTGCTCTTTTTCCTTTTATTATGTATTAATATTATCATTAACTATCAATCACTCAGGTTAACCTGTGCATTGCAGGAGGTTAATATATATTTGAAACATCAGTCAACAAATTACACGGTAACGCCACAAGAATGTTACAGATAACTCATGACAAAGCTCCCTCCTTTTGCTCTTAGGTAACGCATTTCTACAAACCCCCAAACCCACCAAGGCTACCAAATTTGTATGAAGAGAGTTCACACCTTTTGCCTTCTCGATAGAAAGGGCGTTTGCATGAGAAATAGGATCAGCAACTCCAAGTTCCTCCAGCAGAAGCTCAGCATGGACATGGACCATGAACCCCATCTTTGCTACCAGTTAAGTATAATCCCAACTAAATGTATTCACCCTCTTTCCTATATGCACCAGCACTAAAGATGATGCCTGCGGGAAATTCAGCAGCTGAAGCACCAGGTGCTCACTGCTTGGATAATTATTTTGTAGCTGTCACAACTGGCTGTTAACACTTCTCTCCTGGTCTTCCAGCCCTGTATACAGTTGACTGCACTGTTTTATTCTCTTAGATGTAATTTTTTTCTTTTTTAGGGTTTTTTTTTGAGAGTTGGGGAGTGGTTGGTAATTTTTTTTTTTCCAGTTGATTCCTGGTGTATTATTCTCCGTGGTGGGAAATATCAGTTCTTGGAGAGCTGTATATATGATGCTCTTTTAAGATTCAGAAAGTCTTCCCTGATGGCTGCATCGTATTTGAAGACTGTATGAAAATACATAGAAGATGAAAACCAGCACACATCTTTCTTTATATTCAGTTTACCCCAAGGTCAGGGAAATTTTGCAGGAGATTCTCTTCTGGAGAATCTTTTCATTAGCTTGCATGCCTAAACTTGGGACATAAAACATTTGGCCCTATAACTTCCAACTCTGCACAATCAGTAGTGCTATTAATACCAAGGCAATCACTTGTGTATTTAATATTGCACTCGGGGTTAATTTTTTGCCAGGTAACAGACTAAAATGACATGGTTGTTATTAGCCAGCTCCAAAAGTGAGCTATGGACATGAAAAAAAATTCAGATATAAAAAGAATATCTAGAAAACTAATGATTCTGAACAAAGTTAATACCAGTCAACCCACAAAATATAGAATATTTTCTTTGCTCTTCTTCCAGCACTTTCCACACAGACTTGCACAAATAAGTCAAAATAACAGTTGCAACTTGTAAGCGGAAAGGAGGTCATCAACTTTTGATAGATCCTCTTGTAATCAACAAGTTTGGGGGGGTTTTTTAATCATGAAGAAGTATTGGCTCAAATTGCTTTTCAATATAACTCAAGCTTCCTTCAGTTCGGTAGCATAAAAAGGTTTAGCAAATTCAACACTCAGGCAGTGATGGTTTCTGCAGTGCCCCAACATAATGTCATTAAGTGCTCAACAATGACTTTAAATAAGTAGCTTTTGGAAGTTATATGTCTTTGAAGTTTCATTAATTAGTCATATCATCGGGAATGTATGGCTAAAGTAAATTACAGTGTTTAAAATATCTACTCTTTCAATGTGAAAAATGAAAGGATCCAGCTACCTTGTCTTTATACTAATGAAGATATTATTAATTGGTTTAGCAAAAACATAGATCTAACCATAATGTGCAACAGTTATTAAAGATAATTAACTACAGATCATTGGTTTGAAACATCTAGTCCAAAATGATTTCTGAAGGGCACATTATTCTATGAGATAAAATAATTAAATTTCTAACAGCTGCATAAGACAACTGTGGCATATCTAGTGTTTTAATTTCTTTTGTTCTATCCTCATGGTACTCCTCTGTTTTAGATTTTGAAAATGCTACTAGTGTTTCACCGTGAACAGTCTGTACAGCATGTTAGACTGAAATATTTCTTGTCTGAGGAAAAATGATGATTGAAAGAAAAGGATTAAAAAATGACAGCACAGCTAATAATACACACGTATGTGTGCACGTGCACACGATCATAAAGTCAGCTACTTCTCTTGGAAGGAGAAAAGGAGACGATAGAAATCAAATGAAACAGAGGGTTAAATATGTTTCCATTCTAACATCACCTACACAAGCCTTGTTCAAACTAAAACAGCACATTTGCAAATTAAAGAAATCCTCGAAGATGAAGCAATGCCAAATACTTGTATATTAATTAATAATGGAATCATACACAGCCACATAAAATTAAGCAAGTACAGTAAAAAAGAAAGGGGGAAAAAATGAGACTGAGGAGCTGGAACAGAAATTTGTTTATTAAAACCCATATGTTCCAGGTCCAGAATTTTGAGCTCGCATCTGTTCCGGTACCATTCCCAAATCGGTTTGTGGCCAGTATTTATTATGTACTGAGGTCATCATCCATTTCTTGATTTTTTTTTTTTGATAACAGTAACCTACAAATACTTTCAATAGCCTGAATCTGCATTAATTAGAGTGCTGTTTGCTTGCAGCATTAGATTTCTCCCCAT
The DNA here is from genome assembly GCA_033558235.1 of Neomorphus geoffroyi. Taxonomy (NCBI): domain Eukaryota; kingdom Metazoa; phylum Chordata; class Aves; order Cuculiformes; family Neomorphidae; genus Neomorphus; species Neomorphus geoffroyi. The sequence goes on from JAUMJM010000039.1 coordinate 356,287, forward strand.
GTTTTTTAAGAAAATTTGTGTCCCAAAATATTCCTCATTTGCAGCAAATTTAGCTGCTTCAGCAAAGAGTGAGACTTAGACAGGAAAGGCAGGGAGGCAGGAAATAACACAGTTCAGTCAAGATTAGGTGTGTTGTTAGCTAATGTTGATTTAGTAAAAGAAAGACTGAAAAAAAGGCATCACCCAATGCCCCAGAATTAATATGGTATAAACAATAACAATACAACTTTGTGTTTGATTTTGTTCTGTATTCCATATTTTATTTTTGGTCTAAGAGCTTTATTTATTGTGATCAGCTGGTTCCTCTGTGTCTTGAGAGGGGAATAAAGTTACATGAGGACATCTCAGGCTCTAAAGAGATTTTTTTAAAAAGTCTCTAAAACAGTGGACGGTGGCAGCATTTACCTCAGCTCCTGTACATTACTCTAATCAGGGAGGGGAACTGCAATACACCTGTAAATATGTTATGAGGTAAAACAGGCTGTGGCATCAAAGAAAAATCAGACCATTGCATTTGAAAAAGGATATTTGGAGGGTCAGTTCAGATGCTCCTTGCCATGAGGAACAATCCTGTCCTGCAAGTTCTTAAGGAGAGGTGAAACATATGTGTTACTCTTGGCAGTTCTGGGGTTTGGTATAAGAGACCGCTCACACCGTAGATATAAGAAACAACTGAATGGTCTCTGGGGCCACTTCCCTCTCACCTTCCATCCCTTGTCAGACCGGGACTATGCAAATACTGCAAAGTGCTCCCAACTAAGGACAGCAGCATTTCCTACTCGTTTGTGCTGATATAGGGGAAAGCAGGGGGACACAGGGCAGGAGGTCCCACCCCACATGATGGTTAGACCAGGCAAAGTGCAAGTGTGGAACACCGAGTCACAGGCACAAAGAAAACCCAAGAGAGAGAGAGCATGCAGAGACCGGCCTGCACTGCCCGCTGTGCACATCTCCTGCTTTCACCTCAGAAACACAGTTCCCCTGAATATCTTGAGTTGTTTTTTTAAATTAAAGATTCCAAGACTGACACGTTTTCCAGTGATCTTCATTAAAAACCTTACAGAGGATTACAGAGAGAAGAAGGTGTTACTGCAAAAAGGAAGACTTTTCTTGGCAAGGTCTCCTCTCGATCTCATGTAGGTGCTGCAGTGTAAGGCTGGCTTCTGCAGTCTTAGCTGACCTATTTGTTGATGTGTTTCAGGTAGCCAGATGTCCCAATACTTTAGAAATTCAGAAGAAAATGTTATTTAACTGTTTGTCCTGGTTTCGGTGCAAGCAGCCAGCTGGCCATCCACTGCTCCCTTCCAGTCCTCCCTCCTCCACCAAAAGCCTCCAGGTCACTTGCTGACCCACAGCACATCCCTCCCTACCTTCGAAGATGAACCTGGGGTCCAGCTGCATCTGTGCTGAGGCCTCTTGTTGTGTATCTGGCACACAATGAACGTGAGGCTCTCCAAATGTCAGAGCATGCCAGCTGATGCACATTGAGATTTAGAGCATCACAGATTTCATTGCACAAACAAATGCTCAAGAACTTGACAGGGGAGTTACCGTCTTTGCAAGGGAAGGAAAACTTGCCAAGGGTGATTTCACTGCAGGTTAGGAGAGCACTGAGCACTGAGCAGAGCAGAGCAATGAGGAAGGTTGACCAGGCACTGGGTGTATAGGGGGAAAGAGAAAGAAAAGCAAGCAGCCTGCAAGCAGGTAGATCTCCTGTCTCACCCTCCAGGGGCTCTAGTATTCTGGCATTCCCAGAGGAAAAACTGCTCCAGTCCTACTTTCAGCTGCCAAAATGTTCTTCTACCAATGGGAGTTCACTCAGCTAATGATGCACTGTGCCTTGCAAGCACAGACATCTCATCTGTATGACATCTCATCTGTGTGACAACAATATTCAACCAAAAGGTCTTTCTTGAAAATTATTTCCTTCATTAGGGAAACTGTTTGCTCAGACTAAATGATTCACGTCCCAAAAAGAGCCACCAGCCTAACACACCCCAATAAAATTTATGCCGTTGTTCTCTGTTTACTCCCATACCCTGCAGCCTTTCCCTCACCATCCTTCAGACTACCACTCCCTATCCACATTTTGCCCTGCCACCTTGCACGAGGTTTGGCTGTTGGGTCCTTCATTCCTAGGGCAGCAGCACTGCTCTGTACCCTCTGCTTGGTGGAACAGTGTGTCTCAGTGCCCCGTGGTTGTGAGATGAGCAAAGCGGGGAGAACAGCCTCGGCTTTCTTGACAGGTAGCGGTCTCCAAGGACCTGTTCTTCTGAGCAAAGCACAGGGTTTGGCAGGGTTGTGTGTTTTCCTTTTTAACATACAGCTCCATCCTGCTCCAAGGTACCACCTCAGGAGACCAGAGGGAACTGGCAATGAAGATGGGAGGATGTTTGGTGAAACAGTCTAGGCTTTAAGAGGGGCCTAGCCCATCTTGTCTCTCTACTGTTTCCTCCATCAGGGGGTCAAATTAAGGAAAATATGGTCTGGCAAGAGCAAAGCCGTTTCCTGCAAAGGAAAAGAACAGCTGCTGAATACCTGGGACTGCAAATGTCAACGGGGCTCCATTAGCGTTCATTCAGCTAAAGGACTGGATTTCCCTTCCCCCCAGTTGTATAACTCTAATTTCACTGACTACAGTGATTCCACCAGTCTAATTAGGCCCCCAGATAATAGTCAAAGTACTTATTATGTTATCTTTTCACTGATTTTATATTATACACATTTGTCTGTTAAATATAATGATTCGATTTCCCAGATTTACAAACTTTGGTTGGCAACCACTTAAAAATCACAAGCTACCTGCCGCTGGTCTGGTATGTTCTCTATTTACGTCAAGACCAAGTGTTTGCTTTATGCTGTCAACGAAGAGAAACCGTTTGGAAAAAAAAAATAATAAAAATAATTGAACATCAGCCACTGAACCAGCAGGAACGCAAAATATTTCCATTAAAGGGAATCCAACAGAACCAGTGATATGTAGGGTAACTGTTCTCAGTGTGAGGAGGAAAAGTGAGCCAAGTGCAGAAGCCAGACTTGTTTCCTCTCTCCCCATAGTATGTCCTATCCCAGTACTTTCTGAAGGCAGGGTACACGAAGTTCCTAGGCACAGCCACACTATTCCACCCCCTACTGGGAAGCTATTTATTTTAACAGCCGCAGAATCTTTTCATTGTGTTCTCGGTCTAAACAGTCGGCTCTGTTTGCAAGAGAGGTACAGCTGCACTTTTACTGGGAACTGTGAGAGCAAGAGAGGAGGTGTCAGGAAGGAGCAATGTGCCCCAGTGCTCTGCCCTCCTCCCCATCGTCAACCAGATATAAACAAAGTTACTAAAACAAAGGAACAACACCAAGTTCCTAGGTTGAAAATAGCCCTACACTCATTCAGGAAAAATTCCCTTTCTAGTTAGTGGCTACGCTTGTATCACTGATGGATGGCACTGCTGCTGGTGTGGTGGCTCTTCTTTCCCAAGGCAGCTGAGCAGATGCCTTGACCTCCTCCCTCTGACCCAGAGCCCTGTGGCAATCCCAGATTTGGTGTCTAAACCCTCTTCCAAACCAGTTCCTGATGTCACTAGGTTCTGCACTGCTGCTGGAAGATTATCCAGCAACGTACTTGTGTTACAGGGATTTGAAGCTGCAGCAATTTGAGAACCAGTAACTGCTAGGAAAACAAAATTAACAAAAATTAGCAGCAGTCTTCTGCATGCAAAAATCTACACTTTCTCTCTCATTGGCCATAAGTACTGCCTTGCCTGCCAGCAGACCTGCAGGTATCTTTACACCTTTCTGATTAAAGCAAGGATACCCCTCTTCTGTTGCCCAAAATTTAAATTTTGATTGTGAATTTTATGCTGTCTAGGACTGAATAAAAAATGCATTGGTTCACTGATATTTCAAAGACGTTATTCTTGCTCTTGTCATAAAACAGGTTAGGATGATAAGACCTTTTATCCTCATATCTATCTTTCAGTGGCTTATTATTGGGTGCTATTTTAACAAATGTTTGTCACTTATTCACAGAACCACAGTGTCATGCTGGTTTCCAAAACTGTAAATACAGGTCTTATCGGATGTTGTTCCTAATCCAGGTGGTTTAGCTCCTAGAAATAAACAGGGCTTAGAGAGCCCAGGTGAGGGAGAGGGGCTACTTCCCATAGCATCCCGCTATGTCAGTGTGTGCCCAAGCTATCCCTGTCCCCTCTGGACACCATCCCGACTGCTAAAGAGAAAGCTCGGGGAGTTGATTTAGCCAAGGAGTCCCCCACTGGTCTTAGGGGAGGAAAAAGAGATGTTTGCCTATGTGTTGCATGATCTCAGACTGCCATAAAAGATGTTATTTAAAAGCCTGAAAGATATATTTATTTTAAACTGAAAGCAAAACAAAGCAAATATTACTTAACCGAGTCTATTTTCCCCGTATCCCCCTAGACTTGCCAAGGGACCCTGGAACTACAGCAGGCATTTTATCTTTCCCTCTTCTAAATAGTGAGTTAAAATTAACTGCTTCATCTTCACATTGCTCACTCCTTAAGTAGTTTAAACTTACTTCTAACTGTTACATGCCAACAAAACAGGTTGCTTAATTGATTTGACCTTTCACAGTATTTTTTAATTTTCAATCTTAGTTTCATTGTTCCATCTGGCACTTTAAAACGGCATCTGGTTAACTGTACTTAACCAGCTGATCACTGTACAGTTATTTTTAAATGTAATGTATGCTTAAACAGATGTTATTTTTATAGATGTAGATCTAAACTGCACTTGTATACGTGCTATGTCTGCATAAGCTCTTTCTGCAATTCAAATGTTGACACCAAAAATTACAAGCCAGAATGCTTATGAACTTCACTATTATGTTACTGCACTTTTTTGCAGCTTGTTAGGTAAACATCAATTCAGTTCTTTTTTCTCTGTTCATTGCACATAAATAAAACATTAGCGTTTAGTTTATAAAGTGATGAACATTTTGCTGTGTTGGATTTAGCTTTATAAATACAACTGCTGTCAGCAAGAAAAAAGGATTTATTGAATAAATAATAAGAAAGCTAGAGGAAAATGAAAGTATATGTATTATGCAAAACATGGTGTCTGTCCACAGGTCACATAAGGGTCTTCCGACACATAGACATCCCATGTGAGAATATTTAATAACAGTGCGTTTTTGCAAGATACAGTTAGTCTCCTGGAGCAAGAGCAGATTGATAAAAGGCAGTACAACATTGATAGCTGTAATTGTTAGCAGTAACTGGGGGCTCCATTTTTAATGTTGTACTGTAGAAAGCTCAAGTTCAAAGGTCCTCTGAAGACAAGAGTTTTACAGAACAGATAAAAATGGAGAGTAAGACATGACTAGGCTAATAGAACTAGCATTGGCAATCTACTGAATAAATACATTTATGTAATAATTACTAAATTTTGCAGGATATTGCCCAATTTTACAGTTTGAAATAAACTCATCTTTATTCACTAACATTAAGACCTCATTTTTCCAAACACACTACTGAAATTAGTGTTAATTACTAAGCTTTGGACAGAGGCTAGCCTAAAATACATATTTTTTCCATTCACTTAATGTGTATAGTTTACTTACTAAATTACAGTTTTTGAATTCGTATATTCATTAGATAAGTCTGGGAAACATAAAACATTATATATAAGCACCCAATCCTGAAAACCTACCTTGATTTTGAGAACAGTAAGTAGAAAAATTTTCCAGCCAGGACATTGTTTTTTCCAGGGGAATAATGAGATCTACAGTAGCTAATATCTTTTCTCCAAAATAACTTAATATATAATATCAAAAACAATCGTTGCAGTGCACAAGGGCACAAAAGAAGTGGTCATGGTGCTGAATATTTCACAGAGAACTTTTAAGTATCATTCTCAAGGTTAAAAATTGCTGTTATACATAATACCTCAGTAATTGATAGACATTTTCTCTCTCCAGAGCCCATTTTCTGTGAAAAACACCACATAACATCTGTTCATAAACAGTCCTTCTGTGAGAACACTGACACAGGTCTTGAGCTTCTACTGGCTCAATTCCCCTGCCATACACAGATGGCACGAGGTATTTATACAGCTGAATTCTTTGTAATACAAGCTCAACTATATCTTAAGGTAAGACTATAGGCAAACATGTGCTTATACTATTCCACTGGCTTACCCCGAGTCATTTAAACTGTTCCCTCTGATACAAAGACAAATTATATGGTACCATTATGCAAGCATTTTGTCTCAAAATCACCTTCAGCAATCAGCACAAAGCTCTGCAGAGATAAGGACATTTTAGGACACACAAAGCCCACCAAATTTTGTGTAAATGAGCTAATAGTTATATTAAGATTCAACACTCGGGGTTGTTCTCCTTGATTTCAATGTATGTGTTTTCCTTTTATGGAAAATATTTGTTTTGATGATATAATTCTTTGTTCTTTTGCACGTAAAATGTTAAATAAAGAGACAAACTCTGGCATTCAACTTCCACATACCTAGCAATGGAGCGTGTAGGTTAGCCACAATATTCTACATACTGTATTGGTTATTCTCTCAAAGCAATTGAGTGAATAACACTTTATAATGCATTCAGAAATTGCTTTCCTCTTTATCTCCATGAAATTATGGAGGGCTTCAGTTGATTTCTGAAGAAATCTAGGTGCCATGACACCATCTGCCAGACAACATCCTAGTCCTACGCGCACATATGCACATGCTTTGACTGTGGTTGGTATACACTAAGAAATAAAGCGCATACATAGACATTTGCAAGGTGAGAGCCTTGAAAACTAGAAGCTCAAAAACCAAGGACAACCTGTCAGTGTTTTGAAGTAGTGGGAGAGAAAAGAAAACTTTGGCCAAAATTTCAAACACTTAACTGAATCTCCTTCAATTGTTCTTTCCGTACCTCAACCCCTAGCAAGTTACTGAAGTCCACATTGGTGATTTAGAACGATCTCATCTACATAAAGACATAGGAAAAAAAAACAGGATTCTCTACAAAAGTACCCTCTAATGAGGATACATACTGGTGAAACTTTGGAAAAAAAGATATATTTTAGGTCATTCTTTCAAGCAGAAGTAGTATATACCTGCAGGGGGCTGGTGACCAACAGCTTAAACTATACATGGATTCTTACATTACCTACAGAACATTTAATAAAAAGGTTTCTCTGGGAACTACTTATCCTGAAGAATAAGTAAAAATGTACTTTCTCTGTTCAGGGAAAGTACAAGACGTGTTTTGAGTAACCTATGCCTGTGTACTTGTTGGGTGACCCCACAAAGGCAGGCTATGCCATGCAGCAGAAGGTTAAAGCAATGATTCTAGTGAAAAGCAGCAGTGCTTCTGTGGTGTGTGATGGGACTGAGGAACCCTCCAACGGGCCCTAAGCATCTCTGCTAACTTGGAGCTCCATTGGCAGTTGTGCCTCCCTTGTCATTTTTAAAACTGAAGAGGAGGCGGATTTGTGTATTGGCACTCTCAACTACACTAGATGGAGAGATAGGTTTAAGAGGGAAAGAGGTGTCCCATAGCAGGGGACCCAAGTCAGTTAAAAATTTTAAGAGTGGCAGTTAAAACAGCAAAAGAAAGGTGGTTCTGTTCTCAGCAGCACCACAGATCCCCCGCACAGTATAGGCATGTCACCGAACCACACTGTCTTTGATCACTCTCTGTAAATGGGAATATTAGTAGTGTTTCCTGGTCTCTGGAAAATGTGAAATAAGGCCATCTGTGTTTGTGAGGTCCTTAAACTTCATAGCTATCAAAAAGCCAATAAATAACACCTTCCCACTAAATGTCTTTGTAATACTCTTCTAAAATTTGATGTTTTCTCAGTTACACTTGGTTTTTTTAAGCTGATAAGAAAAATATAGTTAAATGCAGATATGCTTTAAGAGAGATTATTTGGAAATGGATGGTACTTGCTTTTTTTTATACTTTATTATATAAGAATTAACTCAGAATGATACCAAATGCATCATTCAATTTAAATATCATGCTTGCTTATGGCCCGTAATATGATCCGATGCATTGTAAGCAATATCTTGACACAGTATATGTGATGAATACAACTCAGTGTATCAAACACCAGCTGTACTAAATCCACAGTAATACTTCCTTTTTGTAAGTTCTTTATGCTCCAGTAGCTTTCATTTTTATGATAAGTATGAACCAAACCAGCTCAGAATACCTTCCGTCAAGTGCTTGTTCTGTTGTGGGAATCAGTCACCTAAAATTTATCAATTAAGACATGTAGAATAAATATTGCAGAGAATAATTTTATAATACTGATTTTAAGAAAACATAATTCTCCAAATATAATTTGACCTGCTTCTCTTAGCATTGAATTGTTTTAATTTTTCCTTCCCTTTAAATTCTCCTCCCTGCTACCAAGCATTTTTTTACTCAAATGGCTTCAACTGCACTTAATGCACATTATAATGATCATGTCTTTAGCTTTTTTCTTTTGAAGTTCTTTTTAATTACAAAATAATACCCTGTTTGAAGAATGCAGCTTTGATATCTCCCTCAGCATTTAGTAATTATAAACTTGTTCTTATTATCAATATATTTTGAATGTCGTTAGTTTGTTGTGGTTTCCTATTTTTTTGTTTTTTAATACAGGAAACATAACTTGGTTGACAAGAGGTAGAAGTAGAAGTCCATTTCAGAGCCCTCATGACATTCATGAGCTACTGAGTCCTCGCTATAGACATCAGGATAAAAAGCCTGGATCAGATAAGTGAGAAACAGAGCAGTGGCTGATGGCTGGGATGCAACTGTGGGAGTCAAGAAAGGTGGCCTGGTCCATCAGTCCCACTGCGTTGGTCTATTGACTGGACTACATTCTAACTAGCAGGATAAAAACCCAGCAATAAAGGTATCCAAAGCTAAACCAAAAAATAATAAAAAAGAGTAATTTACATGTCCCCCTTCATCAGCATCTGAAAAGAGATTGGTAATCTCTATTCTTCATATGTCTGAAACGTAGATTTAAGTTATTCTTATTTGTTAACATCTTTAGGACTTCTAAAAAAAAAGTTTCACAAATCAAAGCTATTACAACATCCAACAACATGCAACAAAATTTACATTGCCTGAAAACGTATGGTTAACACAACTGCCACACTTGTACTGAAATCTGCTGAATGATTTTACTGAGAAATAAAGTCATCTGCTGATAGCTTCTGATCATTTTACTGCAGATAAGATGCCAGCTCCTGCCCTGCTAGACCTCAGCATTAACAGAAATGCTGATGATTCTCTGGAAGATCTCCTTGATATATTGGAAGCAAGCACACAAGCACAAAAGGGTTAAAAGAATGACGTCTTAGGGAGGTTTGGGTAAAACTTATTTTACTTTGGATTTAGACCAGAATTTGCCATTTGAATAACCCTAACATATACATGACAGAATATAATGTATGTCTTTTTTCTGAGCTAGTTTACACAACTGCCTCTGTAGACTATGGTCCAACAGCGGTGCCTGTCGGGAATTTCACTGTGGTCAGTAAGATCTTTGTTTTACTAAAACTGCATAAAAAACTATAGTTTTTACTAGCTGTAAAATATTAAGTGGGAAATACAGTGTTGAGAAATAAGAGGCACATATTGAAAAGGGGTGGTGTTTTTTAAATAAAACTTCCATATGATCATAAGACACTGGAAGAGATTGATCCTTTTCCCTTTATGTATGCACATGCTCTGATGCAGAGGAGAAGTGTTAACTTTAATTACTTCTGTGGACCCTGCAGGAATGTCTTGCATGTAAGAAAAAAATCACTTTAAATGTGTGAGCTAGAAAAATTTCACGTGTATATAGTTCGTCATATAGTTAAGTGTTTGGAAGATCACCCCAGAGATTAAAGCCACTCCAGGACAAGGACCCCATCTTCATACCGGCGTCTAATGCACCTAGCACTCTGTTAGTGCTGTAATAAATAATAATAATATGTTAACATTAGGTGAGCATCCCTTGAATGATCAATTTCCTGCTATTGCAGAAGGGTGAATGTTGGTGGACTTTGATCCTTCCAATATTTTATGTTTCTATCATAAGAGAATCATAGCACATAAGCACATTTTTTACTAATGCAGTAAGTAAGGTGGCAATATATATTGCACTGACATTAAATGAATATTAAAAAGGATTGAAACCATTTCCACATCATGAGGGAAAAATCCTCCAAGAATTAGATATACAGTAGCTATTCAACAAAGATACCACTTTTAACCTTCTTCATAGATTAAAAAAGTCAAATCCATTAGAAAGAAAATCTAGTGTTAAAGGTATACACTAAAGAAGGTTCAGATATAATTGTTGTTTCTGTTTTGCCTACCGCCAAATCTCCCTCTTTGCCTCTCATACACAAACACCCCTGCACAGCCCCCCACCGCTTTTCTGTTCCCCATGCTCTAATCTCATTGTAACATCTTAATAATGTATCACAGTACAAATCTTAAATGCACAAGGACTTATTTTGAAGAAAAAAGTGAGATACAGCACTTCTGTGTATAAATAATAAAGGCAAATATTTCCAAGAGGAATATACATGGCAAAACATCTTATTTGTTGGAGGGCATCAGTTTTGTGTACATCGCACACTTGTAATTTACGTTAGTTTCTTATTTTTGTAACATCTCTACACAGTCATATATTAAATTAGATATTTCAAACCAGGCTGAACAGTCCTCTTTTTACCCCTGTTTTGTTGCATCTTGCCAATTCAATGTTTTATTATGTTTTCTGTCATAATATTACTCTTGTCCTTAGAAAACATGTATTTATTCCTACTTGGAATATAGTGTAACTACTGTAAAGCACCGCTCAAAAGATGACTACAAATTCTGTCTGAGAATAGAAAACTTGAACTCTTCTATTATCCAAATATTTTTCAAAGATTTCGCTTTTGTATGCATGTCTATTGCTGACACACATAATGAGATCATGGGAAAAGCCACACAGCTGACCTGAACTTCTGGTTATAGAAGTATAAAACTATGAGATCTAATAAACCCAGTGCATGACCCTGTGCAATTTTGGGACTTACAGAACTAAATGCTATTGTGAGAGGAATGCAAGCCTACGTATTTTTTCCTGTAACATGGCAGAGTTCAGATGTATTATGTTTAGAGTTGTCTATAAATGTAACGATACAGAATGAAGCGTATAGACATCTCCGGTCTCCAGCCTCACCAAGAGAATATCCCGACACCTTCTTGTCACACACAAGGCAGATATTTTTATGCACCAAACAGTAGGCAGGATGCAGTAACAGACTGACTCCGTGTTACCACAGAGTGTCTGAGAGGCTGTCAGCACGTACTTTGCCTACTTAACGTAGCTCTTTCAAATAATTTAAAAATATGTTGGGCTTTGATTTTTCACCTAGCTCTTGATATGCCTGGCTAGTAAACAGGGAGCCAAGGTTTGGTGCATCATTTGAGAAACAGATTATATATAGCCATGCTGCTCTAGGGTATAGCAGTTACATATCTCAGCTGCTGAGCGCCACATACAAGACCAGTTATTATATATATGGGAAAATTTAAGATCTTCTAGAAATTATAAACTACCCTCAATTAACCCTCATGGATCCCATCAACACTGGAATGGATATGCCTAAAAAAAAGGCGTCACTGTATGCAAGCTGGAAGCTCTGGAGTCAGAACTTTAGCATATAAATATATAGAACTAACTCTGTCCTCCGAGACTCAAGGATTATTTTGTTCTTTAGGATTTAGGTGAGCACTTCAGAAGAGCACTAAATTCTGCAGGAAACGCAGAAATCTATTACTGTTTAAAAACTAGATACTTTCAAACACAGAGACAGAAAAAATCCTTTTCCTCAGTAGTACGAGTGATGCTAACTTAGAAAGGATGAATTCTCATTGTAAGAATAAAACCCAGCACCAAAACTTAGCATGAATAGCAACAGTCTAAGACATGATTACTCCAGTATGACTAAAAGGGATTTTTTATTATGTTAATTCTTAAAGATCTTTTTGGTAATGCTTTTGTTCATCTTTCTTTTTTTATATTCCATTAGTTTCCTATTTAACTATAAATAAAGACTGAGTTAATGGTTGATAATACAAACACGTTACAATAGAATCAAAATGTTTATTTCTTTTAAAGTCTTACCCTCTATACCTGGCTTCAATTAAATAAATCTCGGAGTGTGAGATAAAAAAATATAAATACCTGCCTAAATTTTAAGTTAAATATTCATTTTAAATAATGGAAAAATCCTTCTCAGTCTGACGTTAGCTAGTAGCTATACCCAACATTTGAACATTGTTTATTCTTTACTAGCTAATCATCCTTCATGGTCTTTCAAAAGTTCCTGGCATTTCACTAGTTTACACATTGATTGAATACTGTTCCCAGAACTGCTTGTGGCACTGTGCCAAATGCTGTGATAATCAGCTGGAAGATTTATTCCAGTTGAGGAGTGTTATAAACATAAGGATTCATAAGGCTCTGCGTTGAAAATGAATACTGATGCTTTCTTTGAGATGGCTGAAAACTTTCTGTGAGCCTTCAATAAGACACAATGATAGTCTTTACAATCTACTTCTATATACAGGCTTTGATTTGAAAAACGTATTCATTTAACTTGATTTGATACAAATATTAATAACTAACAGAGGTTTTAGCAAATTAAAACATAATTTTAAAGTGGCTGATGCGAAGCAAATCATACATGAAAAAAACCTTAGGGAAATTCATGGATTAACTACTGCGCACAGGATCAGACACATTTGCTGCAACAGGATATATTATTATGCTGGTAGATGGGTGGAGAAAGAATACAAAGGAAGCTGAAAAAATTCAAAGGGAAGCAGCTGGCAGGTAAATGCACTGAGCCAGAAAGAAATAATAAGGAGAAAGGCAGTCACTGGAAAACGGAAAGGATAGTAATTTCTTAAATAAAGAAACAAGAAGTAGAGAGAAATGTAAGCTAGAGATGGGAAAACTGTAAAAAATGCAGAACCATATACAGTCCCAGTTAGAAAGAGGGAAATGCAGTTTGCTTACTGGACTAACTGTAACAGTAAACTAATACTATGAAGGTTGAAAAGACTATGCTGGAAGAATATAGGCTTCATCAAGCAACAGTGAAATCAGACAGCATGACTGAATGGCTTGTGTCATGTCTAAAAGGCTAAAAAAATCTTACATAGAAATTAAAAGAAATAGTAAAAATGATGAGAACTTCATTGCTTTGTATGGCTGCTGCAGCCAGTGAAATGACACTGGTATCAGCTTAGGTCACGGCAAATATCAGAGCCAAGATATTAAAACCTTGCAATTATGGATGTCCAGTTTCATGTAAGAGAGGAGCCCTATGGTCTTCCAGATTTCTTTGTCGAATAAACCCAAGTTACTTAGTGCATGCAGCCCCAAGGAACCACCCCTTGATGATCAATTCCTCAACACAATTTTCAAAACGCTTGAGATGCACTCTTGAGCAACAGGGTGTCCCCCTGCCTCTTGTACAGGTGGTTACAGTCACCCGTAGAGTGAACATTCAAGTAAGAATGCACTGAGTTTAAACCTGCCAGCAGTCATTAGGGCCTTCTGCACCACAAGCATCTTGAAATATTTGGTCATACAAAGTTTGTTGGTACTATTCAAGGATACAAATTACCTAATAAGGAATTCAGGGCCTTAGATGATCTTCCCATGATAGTGCTTTCAGAAATGTAATAAATTAATAATTCTAAAACCTACTCTCTATTAAATATGGTACAAGAAATAGATTGAACTCCACAAATATTATCCTTATTCCAGAAAAAAAAACAAATTACAGTGGGCAAGATTTGAGGAAGCAAGTAACATTTAAGTATTTTATAGATTGTCAGAATGGAGGTATTACTAATACCTAAAAATATTCAAACCAGAATACCTCAACACAAATTTAGTCTCCAAAACTTTTGAAGTATATATTGTATGTCTTCACTCACATGAAACCAAGATACCATTTTCATGGCGAAAGCTTTGTGTGGGAACTACTGTTCTGTCATTGTTTCCTTGGATGTCCTCTCCCAATAAGGCAATTTTGGGCAGTCAGTGGCTTTCTACAGCAATGCTCAAGCCCAGGTAATCAGGTGTTTTCGTAATTATTCATGTGGACAAAGGTGATGTTTCACAAGAGCTAACAGAAGTATACATTTTGAAAGCTGCCAAAATAATAGGCAGGTATAGAAAAACAGAAAATGTCCAATAGAGCACCCCAATATTTTAATGAATGAGCATTTTGAAGAATTTGAAGAAATAAGACATAAGCAAAGACTTGCATGTTCTGACTGGAAATGTCTAGATGTTTGCGACAAGGGGAACTGAAGAGGTAATGAGGAGACATGAATTACAATGTTCATAAGAAAATTGTTTCTTGGCAATATTTCATCTTCGTTTTAACATGATTGCTACAAGAATGAATTACTGTCTCTCATTTTAAAAAATGAACAAACCATTTTTAAAAACAACAACAAAGCCTCAACGTCCACTTTGCAAAAGAGGTTTGGATGCAACCCTTTTAAATATTTTGAGCCACTGAGGTTCTGATATTTTATTCTGATGACAAAGGTTCTAATGAGAACAGGAAATGGAAAACAACAATCCATTCCTTAAACAGTGATTTAAATGAAAAAGAAATATTGAGAACACAACTAATTTGCATAAAACTCTAGAATTATCATTTTGTGGATTTGCTCAGATGCTGAAGAAAAACTTTTCAGTATTGGTAGAACTTAAGGGAGAGAACATATGCAAAGTGGCATTGTGTTGTTGACAGCATGGCCCTCCAAAAGTGTCATGAATATTGGTAATACACAGACAAGTACTGAAGATGGATAACTAAAAACCAGTCTCTCTCCATTGGAGTCACCACAAAAAGACCAAAAAATATGAGGGAAATTAGACATGTTTATGTGTCCAGAAGATTTATGCCTGTGTATCTGCTTTCTGCTAAGTTGATGAGTATGACTTCTAGTTTGAAAGCCCTGTAGACATACAATAGTGGCCAAAAACATTAGCTAAGAAACTTGAATGATTTCTTGTGTCTCCCCGTTGTCTTTGAATTAAGGATTCTAGAACAGGACGTGATGCCCTGTCACCGGTCTTGACACTACAAAGCGGGCAAGACCACTTCTATTATATTTCATATTCCTCTTTTTCTGCTTTGCATTGGTGCTTTTCTCCCTGCACATAGTCTTTTGTATGCCTTATGGAAAATCCCTCTGAAGACCTGCACCTGGGCTGCTAAGGTTACTTATAAAATAGAGAGGGGTGAATATGGTTTCTATTCTTGCATAGCACAGATGAGGTACTCTGAATTAGGGGCCAGCTGGGGAGGTAGAGGAGAAGAGGGAAGAAATTTCTTGCATAGTGACCTCCTCTGCATGAAGGAGAAATTACCAAGAACAAGACTGAAATCACTCATAGTTACAAAATGTACAGAGACATTATGTTACAAATTAAAAATCTGCTCATGCTTTAGGCAGCAGTGTGGTGGTTCTTTTGAATGGCAAGAACTTCAACAGCACCTTCAGGTCATGTTCACGGGTAGCCACTTGGTAAAGGAAAGCTTGTGATCCCCAGAGACCGCTACCTGCCTTTTGCAGTCAGAGACGCAAGTTACTGCATAATGATTTTTAACCTTAAAGTAAGCATATCTACCATTAACATATTTGACAACTATACTGATTCTCAGGTATTGATTACTTAAAGTTACACTGTTACCAGTCAAAGAGCCTTCAAGCTGAAGGGAGTAACACCTAATCATTAAAAAAAATATATATATATATTATAAAGTTATGTCTAAAACTTCCAGTCTGCATTTGGTTTCACATTTAAAATATTGATTATATCAAGAGAGAGGAACTGTCAATGTCAACAAGATCGTTCACAAATGCGCTGTCCAGAAGGGAACAATACAAACAGATTTATGTTTTTTGATGCCAGAGAAGGGGTATCCAATTCTATTTGCATTGCTAACCAATCAGTTTAACTTATTAATCTAATTCTGCAGTGGTACGGTGCAGTGCATATATTGATATAGTTCAGTGATTTGCTAGGAAACAGATCAGAAAATATTTGAACACCATTAGTAAACGTTCACGGGTCATTATACTTGAAAATGACAGATTTCTTTAAAATATTCTTTATTTAAAGTATAGTAAACTACGAGTGCCAATTTTATCAATACACCCTTAGTTTAAAAGGTAAGGAAGGACAAAACTTGCTGTGAAGAATGTACCGTGGATGTAGTAAAAATAATAACTTTCAGTTTTTTCTCAGTTTTTCCTCTGCAATTGCAGTTGAAGGTGGCTGAAAGGGTTATCAGCTTCATAAAAAAATGAAGAGTTTTTTCCTTATCAAATGGTTCAATACAGATTATAAAATGGTTTTTCTACTAAGATCTACAAATTCCTTAAATACAATATTCTAAATTAAAGACTAAGACTTGTCTGTTTGTAAACTAAAGACTCCAAATATCCGTGATGGTGGCTCCCAGCACATAGATAATGCTGTATGGGGTGAATGGCTCTCTGTCCCTTATTCCATCACACTGCACATCATGGTTCAGGATCTTAATTTTGCCTCTTCTGTAGCAGATAAGGGAGCTGGGGAGGAGGATTTTTTCATGTCCTCAACCCTCCTCTCATTTCTTCTCTGCAGAGATTGCCACAGTAAGGGGAACAGTCTGATTTCTGAGTTTTGCTCAGCCTTTTCCTCGATTTAAATTTTGGGGACACCCCCCGCCCCCCCACCCTCCATATGTATTAAGAGGGAGTTTTATAGGATAAGGCAAATTTCTATTTTGACAAAAATGTAGAGATTTTGGTTTTGTTTTAAGCAAACCAACACTATCTAGCAAGTATTCTTGATGTCTTTTCCTGATCCAAAAACATCCTTAGCAGGATGAAATCACCTGTTATTTGTCTCTCTGTAGTCAAAGTCCAGGTTAGTAAGATTTTCGGGCTTTACAGCATTTTGAAAGAGAGAAGATGGGACCTCTGTCAAAACCAAAACCATGACAATGCAGAGAACAATGATGGTCATAGCCAAAAGGTGCTGTCCTTCCCCTCTAGCAATACTGCTGTATTTTCCAAACTGATGTTTGGCTAAGTAATCCTGTCCACGCACTGACAGCAGCAGTTTCCACAGGAGGCGAAGGACACGTATTGCCAAGAGCAACTGTGAGTTGCCAGCCTACAAGGATTGTGCCTCTAATGATCAATCCATAAACATTGGTGAGAGCGCACAATTGGACCCTTTAAGTTATTTCCCCACATTTCAAATCTACTTGACAACAAATCTGAAAGTCAACCCTAATTTTAATCATCCAGTAATGTTTTATGTTAGCCAATTACAGTGTTCTGAGAGATTAGCTGAATGTTTCAAGTCTGATAAATATGTGACTGGGACTAATTCACTGGACCCTTCTCTAACCTGCATTAGGTATAAATGAGTAGAGCGTCACTAAAATCAATCGAGCTGTATCCAGTTACACTGTCACAGAAATTGGTGCTATAGACTTCGGATAATTTTCCTAATAAAAATAAATTTTAACCAGTAGATTTTTGACTTATACTTGTAATCTAATATTTCAGGCAATATACAGACCTACTAAATCATCCACTTTCCCTGCATGCATTCCAGATGAGCTTTGCTTTTACATCTCTACCTACTAGCAAGAATGCTCATGGAACACCCCATAATTCAATTATAAGTACCTCTAGAAGGCTTCTAATTATATGTTAGGCAGGTCAGAAATGAAATAGCCATGCTACCCTTTAGTCTTAGATAACAGACTTGAAACGGTGAAAAGAAAAGTTCATCTGTTCATTAAGAGGCCAGTTGTAATACAGTTAAGGGCTTCAGCAAGCTGTTTCTGAATATCTGGGAAACAAGCCCCTCCAAAGCTGGAAGTTGAGTGTCTTGCCTTTCTGTCACTGCATCAGCAAAGAATGGGCAGTAAGTCTGGAGAGTGGGTGCCGTTCATTAGTCATTTGTTTTCTCTTACACTAAATTCAGTTGTGGGAGTTCACAGGATCAGAATGAAAAACAACTACAGGTACTTAAAGGTGGTATTCTTTTCTTAGAGATTTCAGCACTGATCTTAATTAAATCTCCCATAGGACTGCAGGGCTTTGGAAAAGAAAAAAAAAAAGGTACAAAACAAGAACGTGTCCATCAGGCAGGTTTTTCCAGGGTTTGACAGCTCTAAATGCAGGCAGCTGCAATACAAGCTTGTCCTCAAATCCTTGACAATGACCTTAACCTCAGGGTGAAAGATAATGTAGTTGCTATGCTCATTCTGTGCAGAGTGTCTACTGATCAGAGGGTTGTGGCAAAATATGTATATTTTTTCCTTATGATACAGACTATTGTTCACTGGCAACTCAAATGATACTGCAACATTTTCTCTATGACAGTATTTTTTTAAATTTAATTTTAAATGTGAAGGAATGTCACAAATTCAGGCAGACTTCTACTTCAATGGCTAGACAAATGACTTTGTAATGCCTTCCAAATTAACCCCTCCACAGCCACATGGTTGAAGGCGAGAAGAAAAATTAAGCAAATAATCTAATCTCAGGTACTTTTACGAGGTGCTTCACACAGACACCTACAACAGGGAGATTTCCCATATACAGTGGTTCCCATTACACTTAACCCAGTGTTATTTAAGAGCAGTATCCTCCATTGGTGAAAACTGTCATTTAACCCACTTCCTTGGAATAATGACAATCTACATCCTAAGGATCTGCCTCAAACTGAGAATCTGCCTTTGCTATTTAAAGGCAGATAAATTTTGGACTAAGAAAAGAGACAGCCATGTAGGAACACTCTAATGCAAGGTGGCTACCTTATATTTAAATGACAAAGGAAAATTCCATAGTAAAATGTCAGTATTAAGAATAAAAATGTAGATTTAATAATAATTATGTTTTAAAATTATTATTGAGATTGCAATAATAAAGTATATAAATTTAGGAACAGCTGTGGGAATATATTCTGATGTAATCTGGGGGTATACCCACCACAGTGCCGCTGGCGGTGGGAGCTGCCATGGGGAAGGATGTGTTCAACTGCTTGGCAAGGGGGCAGCTGCACTGCCCGCTCTGCAGAGTCTCAGCTTTATTCTTCAATGACAGAACATATGGAAATTTTAGCGGCTAAATATCAAAGTCTTTGTTGCTCAAGTGTAACCCTCAATTTCTGTCAGTGTATAACCTGGCTAGATTTTGAAGGTTTTCACAATAAAAGGCACATTATGACACCCTCACCAACCTTCAAGTCCCTGTTCTGAAGTCTGGGCATAGCAGACCAGTTCAAACAGAGCAGTACAGCTGCAGTACTTGCAAATATTTCTCACAGGAGCATATAAAAATAGTAATTTCAAGTGACACTTGTTAAGCAGGGTATTTCTCACGGGGAGGAAAATCTTTTTCCAAAGACATTCTCAACAAAAATAAGAAGAGACGTGAGTAACACAGAATGCACTGACACTACACATACCTTTTGGTGGGTGTGCACTCTGTGAACATGTCTCTTCTTATTCAAAGAGCTGGGGTTTTTTTACATTACATTAGTCAGCTAAGAAATTAAGGAAGAAAAAAACCCAAACCACATCATTATCATGTGGGAGCCAAAGCTAAGTAATTTAATGCTTAAATGAAAACATGAAAAGAAATTTCTTTTGGTTTTAATTTTTTTTTTTTTTTTTTTACCATAGGAAGTTTTGATTTAGACATGACATTCTTAAAAAATATTACAATGAAAATAAGGTAAATTTGGCCCTGCAGAACTATGTGAGATTTTTTTAAAAATACTATAAATATTTTTATGTATCAAATATAAGATATTATTGAAATGGTCAAAATCACGTATCAATTTTGACCCAAAGGCATATAGAAATTTAATTGCTTTTTTACAGCAGAATGGAGGGGCCAAAATCAACCCAATGTGACTATTGCACTGCTGGGATTTTGCTGATCAAGCAAATGTTACCATAATCTTTGAACTGATTTCACAAACTAGTGCCAGCCTACAAAATAGTCAATAAAACTCAATAACATGAGCTTGTTGTTACATATAACAGGTATTCAAAGATATGGTTGCTTCTTTTCTTTTCTTTTGAGAAAACAGAGGCAGAAATCTCTTTAGTGTGTGCATTGGGAAACTCTGCATGTGATCCAATAACAAAACCATTACCCATGACTACAGGCACTACCTATTCCCTTCTCTTGGTTATCAGCACCTCCTGAAAAGATGACTGGCTTTCCCAACCTGAATGGAAAAAAAATTAGAGATAACAAATTCTGGTCTTCCCTCATTTTCTGTCCACAGCTATTCCAGATGAACAATGTCACACAGATCAGCAATCCCTTTGTATGGGATCTGATCCTAAGATTAAAATAGTCCAGAAGAAACATGTAGATTCTCTTTTCTCCAGTCTCCCATGTGTTTGCATGCCATTTTTCCTCTTCAGGGATGTGTTTCTGCTTTTCACAAGGTGCTGTTTGTTCATGGTTGTTATTTTGTTCACATTTAATTTTTTGAGAACGTGGTTCACTAGATGGTACCAAAATATTTTACTCTCCATGTTCCATTAAATCTTCTGACAGTCAATTCAAGATTTTATTTTTTAATTTTATCTTTTTCCATATTAATTTTAAATCTCATATTAAAATAACAGGAAAAATAGAATAAAAGCTGATACCAGCTTATAACCAGAAAGGTATATTGAGAATGTGTTAACACAAGGTTGTCAGACATTTATAAACTTCTTCCAATGAACTTTGAATTACCCTGGTCCTTTCATATTTTCCAGTTAACATACATACATCTGCTCTGCCATGTAATCAACTGATTGTTACACAAGCATTTGCTAAAGCTCTGACAAACTCAGATTTATGAGGTCAAAAGGTTCAAACTTAATCCATTCAATAGCTGCAATTTATTGTCTGATGATAATTGTATACACAAACATTGTAATGATTTAGATGACATAGTGTAAAGATGAAATCCGTTTATTTTAAAAGGGTTTCTAACCCCTAAAATATGTTGCCATGAACACCTTTCTAGGGCTGCTTTTAACAACATAGTTATTATTGTTTTATTGATCAGGATTTTATTACTGATTTGACACTTATATTTCACACTAATCAAAAAAAGTATAATTTTTCTACGAGAATAAGACTCTAATGAATTATATCATTATTGTGTTTTCAATTCCTTCCATTTATAGGGGTCTAGAAAAGAGTACTTAATTTATCATACACGTATTATAAGGAATATGTAAACCTCTTTAAATGGAGAGCATGATCCTTTAGTGGATGATGGGATATGACATAGGTATTATATTTATAGATAGTTACCTCTATAGTGACCTGATTTTATAGCGACAGCTATTGTGGAATGGGATAGTAAATTAGCAACTTAGAAAGCTTAGGTAACTAAAACTGTTACTATTTATTAATTTTATAACACTTATTAGTGACCACTCTCTAACACTTTAAATAGAGAAGAAAACAACCTGCAGAGAGCAGAGAATGGTACAGCAGAACAACAGTGTTACGTATATCATACCATATGCGTAGTTTTATATATATATTCTTATACACCCTTAGTTCACAGATTTAGAAAACAATTACTACAAATGGACAGCAGATGTATTCATTTATTTCTTCTAAACATAAAACATGTTAGTGATTGTAAATTTCAGAGAGACTCTAAAACAAGTAGCTAAATGTGAAATTTAAATTGATCTTTGGTTTATTGCCATTGATTTTGTCAATTTTCTAAATGTAACACTGTTCACCACTGGGAACTGAAACCTGTGTATCTATCAGCAAAATTTATGCTTTCAACCAACATAAACTTCACAGGAGGAATGACTGTCCTTGCTGTATAAAATAAAATGCATGTGAAGTGAAGGATTTTCTTCTCTAATTAGATACTATATATTTTTTTAACATCATGTTAGTAAATTTACCACATAAATTTAAATGCTATTAGCAATATTGCTTGCCCATATTCCACTCAGTTTTCTTGCTATAGATTTTCACAAGTACCTTGTGATAATGGTATTAACCCGTATGCCTAACTCCCACGTACAAAAAACATTATCGGTACTCATCAAAACGTTCCTCTAAAGTGTTTTACAAAAATGTCAGTGTAAGCACAACCTAAGCTGGCAGATACTTGTATAACTCTAATGCTAATTATTGTTTTCCCAATTGAAATCTGGGAGATTTACATTTTGATACTGTAGTACCCACTTAGGCTATGAGTCCCCAAACACTAAGCCTATCAGTGACTTTCATTTGCAAGTGGGGATTGCTGAAACTCATGTAAGAGCAAATATCCTGCATTTTCCAGACTGCTTCTCTTAGTAACAAGTGTGGGATTTTGTTCACTGATGTAGCTGAAGTGCTGTTTCAGTTCACATTAGGAACCCACCCTCATCAAACCCAGCTTAATCAGTCAGGGAAACCAGCACAACTGCTGCAGAACGGCATCCTGAGAGTATTTATTTTCTTAGGATTCAAACTGAACCACTTGCAGACCTATTTATGAACATTAAGTTTAGGGGAGGGGGAGAAAACATACAACTTCTTTTAAACCACTAAGTAAAATAAAACCAATGGCTGAGCTCATTTTGTGTTACGAATTTTCAAACGCCTTCATTGTTTCACTATTCTTAAGCAACGCTCGAAATAGACACATATATAAGGCTTTATATTACCAGTCTCAAAATAAGGAACTTTTTTTTTTTGCTGGTATGATGTCTGATAAGACTTGCCTTAAAACATTTGCCTTAAAAGATAATGTCACTTATCTTAGTCTAGTAATACACTAGCTGGTGAGAAGATACCCCACGTGAACATATCTACTGCATACACAGGAACGCATATTTGTTTCCATGAAAGTGATTTTTTAAAAGCATTATGAACCTTCCCATGTTTTAAGAGCATTGTGTGCCAACCTGCAATATGAGCGCAAAAAGGGAGAAAGAACCAGCAACACTTTCTGTTGTTCTTACAAACACAAACACGTAATCAGCCTCCAACAAGGGGGCAGCAGTCAGAGCTGCTGCTCATCCCTGCCACCCCCCCCAAAAGTGTTTCAGGAACACAGATCGTGCACCTCACTTATGTGTCCCAGCTCTTCCTGAGTGTGACCTGTCCGATATGTCTCACCTTCCTCAACATTTGTCAGCCACCACGTTGAGGAACTGACAAGCTTTGATGTGACACTTAAGGACATGGTTTAGTGGTGGACTTGGCAGTGTTACCTTTGCGATTGGACTAGAGGGACTAGATCTTAAAGGTCTTTTCCAACCTGAACAATTCTATGACTCTGTGAGGGTGACTGGGGTGCTGTGCCCCCAGGCAAAGGAGACATTTCCTGGGCATATCTCTTTAGCAGAGAGGGGGTTTGCCAGTGCCAGCTTGTGACATGACTCACTGCTCTGTTCTCCTCCAAACTGAAGCACTGACTCTATAAAATGATTTGTAAACAAAATCTTACAGGTATGATACCAAATCAAATGGAATTCCAAGCTGTACCTATCAAGGAGAGACTTTTTCTAGCTGTGCCACTGATCAATGCTGTCCTTGTGGCATTCACCCTGTAAGCACACATGGAAATGGTGAGTACCATCAAGGCTAAGCCAGCTCTTGGCATCTGCAGAAGCAAAACTCGATCTTCACAGCCACTGGCTTTCTATGCCTCAAGCTAATGCTTGAGGCAGAAGGTGAGTAGGATTTTCAGGGTTATAACACTTTAAACTCCTGCTTCCATTACATGTAAGTGCTGGAGTACATTACTGGATTCAACTCACAGATCAACCCAAATACTTTTCCTCCCTCTGTCCATGCATCAAAGGCAAATAGCACAACATGCTCCAGCTCAGCCTTTGGGCGAGAGTTGCTTTTGCAGACAGACTTAAAACCAAAATTGGTTTCAAAGTCCTCAAAGTAGAAACTGCCTTCTGATGCAATTAGGTACGAAACATCCATTTGGCCCCATCAAAGGGGTGGAGAACAGAGTTCCTCAGATAAAGACATTCGTGTTTGGAAAGACCATTAGATCATATTGTTATCTCTGATTCCTCATGGCTGGGCTGCTGCCGCCTCTCCTGTACTTCTTGATACACTCATTTCCTTTAAACACAAACCTACTCACTCACATGTTTTATGCGTTAGCTGCTAGCACAGTCTGTCTTACTCAAGCTCTTTCGATCTCTGTGTTTCAGAAGGGACAGTTACGATGCAATGAGAAGATAAACAAGCTATAATATCTTGGTTTTGCTACCGAACTCATGTTATCAGCATTTACTTTGACATTTGTTTGGAGCTCTCGTTTTCATACAGTCTAGTTCTATTGTGCTTTTTCTGATAAGAAACCTCAGTAACAGAAGTGTACGTCTGAGAATGACAAGAAAAAACTCCTACTTTTGCAGCAGTTTGACTGTTTTCCCACTTTCACCAGTGCTACAGCAGCTTGGGAGTGGCTTCCAGCTGCATAAGAAAATGGGAGGATCGGGGTCAGTCTCACAGTATCTAAATAAAGTCAGTTTGAAGAATTTGGCAGAAACATCAGTGATAAAGTTTTCTTTTTACTAAAGCAAAATGAATATACCTGACTTATTTTCTAAAGAAAAAGGCAGGATTTATCTGATCGGATAAAATCTCTTCTCAGTTGCTCTGCAGCACATGTGGTCACCTTGGGCTTCAAAAGCACCGCACTTATCCTAACAGCAAAATGCTTCTCAGCCAATTTTAAATACACATAACGAATCTCTTCACTTTCATTTACTATAAGGTAGTACGGCTCCAGGTTCTGTTTTCTGCAGCAGTGGGACCAGTGAGATGGATGTCAAACCTTCAGTGGGAAGAGTCTGCACCGGTTCTGTTTTATTCTCTCTCACCATCCAGCTTCTTCAAGAAATCATTTTCAAAAAATTTGCTAGCAAACTACTATCTCACTTCCTAGATCCCATACTGGCGTGGGCATTTTCACCTTTCCTACTGAGGGCAGTGTCTTGTGGACTCCGGTAGAGCACCAAGCATTTGCCAACAAAGTAAACAAGGTATCCCATAGCCTTGGCAGCCTTCAGAAGAGCAGTAAAGGGCTTTTCTTTCTGCCAACTCACTCTCTTGATGTAGTGGGGAAGGTCTCATCATCAGTGGCAAGGTTTGTTCGGAAACTGGGTACACTGGGGAGAGCACAGCAAAGCACTTGTGAGATGGATGCAGCCCTACCTCGGGGCATCGAAGTGCTGAGATAAGGTCTGTTTATTGGATCCGTTATCAGAAGTTCTGCTTGGTGGCTCACAGGCAGGAGTGTACCTGATCTTTCTGCTGAAACGTGGCTCATCCACTTTCACCAGCAGAGCCAGAGCCAGAGCAGACAAAGGATTTGAGGTGAGGTGTTCTCAATATGCACCAGGGTGCTAAAGTCTGCTTTCTCCTAGTTCACAGGTACAAATCATTAGTACTTGGCCCTTTTATTTCATCCTCTCCTCCCTTGAGGGTTGTGTGATGAGGTCAATTTGAGCTGTGCTTACCTTGAACTTCTGTTAGCAGAAAGTAAAATGCCAATTACTTATATTTAAAAATAGACTGCGAGAACATGCCTTTCTCTCCTCTTTTTTTTTTTTTTTTTTCCTTACTGATTGCCTGGTGGTACTTATGGCTGAGAGAAAAATCAAAACACCATCTCTGATTAGGCATTCAAGGCTTGTTTTTATTTGGGAATCAATCTAGAGGGAAATGAGATGTTGTCTGGTGACAAAAGGAAAGTACTCTATCTCACGGCAGGTGCAAGCAATGCTGCTCCCTTCCAACAGGAAGACTGTTAAAAGCAACAGGTTGAGTTTAACAAATTTTATTGTCTTACTAAAAAGGTCCCATGTGTTTTAGCCCACGGATTTCCCCTGTGCCAATGAAGACTTGTACCCTCAGTGCAATAAGTAAGAGTGATACAGAGCCCACAGCATCGCAGCTGCCTCTTCATGGTGAAGAGACCAAAATGTTTTAAAAAACATAGAAGTGACCTGGCTAAAGGTGAGCAAACTGGGAGAATCAGAACCAGAACTTTGATTCGTGTGAAGGATGGCACATCTGCCTGCAGAACAGGCATCTGGAGAGTGTGGCCGAGCTCCTTGGTTCATATTCATTGGAAATCCTTCGGATTTCAAACACTTCAGCCATTAGTGGGTGCTTTTGGGACAAATCTATCTTCATTTTGTTTCAGCTTCTGAAGCACTTTTGAATAGTTCAGTTTTACAGCAGAGAGGAGAGCTAGGACAGACTCATGCTTGCCAAGTTATTTCCATGTCTTCAGATATATTTTAGGGTAATGGGAATTTTAGGAAGAAATTAATAACTATATGAAAGAAAGAAAGACTTTTAGGCTTTACAGTCAGTGTGTTAGGGTTATTATAACATGCTTTGTTATCTTCACACATGAGAAAGCTTTATGAATTATTCTTATGGAAATGATTCCTTGTTTTAAAAAAAAAAAACAACAAGTCTGAAAAGCCCTGATTGCTGCTTTCACTGGATAAGTACTAACAATATCTCTGCTTCTCAGGGAAATAAATATCCCTGTGTTTTCCCCAAACCAACCACTGCAGACAAGATAGACAACTTTGTTTTCCAAAACTCGTCCAGGGAGGAACCCTGAACTTGCTGCACATACACTAAACCAGAAGAGAACTACTATCCAAAGCTGGTAAATGCAACTTTACGAAAGACCCAGAAAATAAATCTTTTAAGAAGTTAAGATACCTTCTGGAGATGTTTGTACTCGGTCTGTTACCCAGTCTATTCAGTGAAGGATGCATCCCTGTCCTTCTGACTAAGGAAAAAAACATAAAAGCTGTGTTATTAAGGACTGAACTGGCAACTTGCAACGCTTCCTGAGATGTGAGGAGTATCTACATTGCTAGTGACCCAGCAATGATGGATGGAAATACAAATGTACCTTGGGCTATTACACAGATTATTAGGAAGATTGTGTCAGTGCTTCACTTGCTGCAGCGGCACTAGCTCAGCTGTACAGAGGGTAAGAAGAAGTAGAAATAAGGGACCTCCCTCCTCAGGGACCACCAATGTTTCACACATACAGTGGGGTAGGATCGCAAGTGGCATGTCCATCATTGCTGCCAGTGGCATCCATGACCTAGGGCATGGGGAATTATGTTTCTCCTGAGTCAGAACCATAGCGCACTCAACATCAAACCCAACAGGCTTGTCTGATCTGAATGGATTTCAAAAAAGACGGAAGTTGGGGTTTGCTTCCCACCCTCCTCTCCAAGACTTTTCTTCCTGAAAGTGCAATAAGAACATCAGTATGCATGTACAGACACAAGAACATCAGTATGCGTGTACAGACACATGGATTATAGATGATTTTTCCAAGCTCTTTTCGAATATTTGTGAGTCACAGTGGCTATTTGATGCTTCTATTGGCTCTTTTGGAAATTCTAGCCATTGATTAAAAAAATATGTAAGACAGAACTACAAATGTGTCAGTATCCATAAGAGACACTGAAGAATTTAGTACACCTAAAATCAGGTATAAGACTTTGGACTTATGGTGGATTTTTAATATGTAGAAAATGTTATTTCTTAGAGTTATAGGAACAAATTACTTTGTTGCACATAAAGATGTTGGCTGAAATTATAAAGTGATTATAAGGATGTTGCTTCATCAGTACTCATACAGGACATTAGTAAAGTCATATTTTATTTTTCCAGACACTTGCAGAGGTAGTGTAAATTTAAACAGTAAGTAAGCTATTCTCAATTATGAATTGCCTGGCCACTGGACAGAGCTGATAGATGCATGTGTACACTGGATAATTTAAAGAGATAAAACCACATGTTTGGGGGTTGGGTTTGAGGCATACTTTCCACAGGATGAGATCTCCGATACTCATTATTTGTTTTACTCTTGCCAAGTTACAGAGGTTTCAAACATGATAACAATTGTTGAGTTTACTTTGTTAAAACATTTACTTAACATTAACAATGCAGAATGCTAGCTTGTAGGCTGTTTCTAACACAAAACCTATGACATTTCCTATAATAACTGAGTTTCATTTGACTCTTTAGGCAAATATCATTAAAAAGATATTTAGCTGATCATCTCCACATCAGTCAGTATCACTAATACAGAACACTATATTTAGATCCAACTTATGCCAGGTCCAGAGCAGGTCCTTATACATGAAGCCCCCTTCAATACTTCCTGAGCTTGGGTTTTGGTTGTACCATGCAGATTTACATTGCAAAACTGGTCGCTGAAACCATCCACGAACAGTGTACTGACACTGACTTACTGGTTTCTGTGTTACTGTCTTTCCAGTCATGACTTACATACAACTCCACCAAACAGCACTGGAATACATGGTGGCGAGGTTGTTTGGGTTTTTTGTTTGGTGGTTGGGTTTTTTTCAAATTCTTATTAACTAGCTGCCTCTTAAAAAAATTAATCTGTAGATTTTATTAGGATATATTTATCCAAGTTGTTATGGCAATGGTACATTAGAAAGCAAGTGAAATATTTGTTGGCATGACAAAATTAATTGTTGCCTAGGGTCTGGAACAAACACAACAGTAGATATAACATGCCACTAATATGGCTTGTCTGAGGTAGCAATACTCCATCAATTAAAACGAAGCTAAGCTACGCAGCCTTCCTAAGTTACTTAGCTGATGCTTGGGGATGTGAAACTTTACAGTCTCTGTCAGGGGAAAGTGATTGGACTTACTGTGCTAATGAGGAGCTAGAGTTTATCATTTTCTCTAATATACACACACTTTCTTGTCCAGTGTTTTGTACGGTTATATCCTTCTGAACTGGGAATGTTAATAGTATTTCTGTGCCTCCCATAGCAACAGCATTATGGGAGTCTATTTCTTCTTTTTTTTTTTTTTTCCAAGAACATTGTAGAATATATAAAATTTTGACTGAACTTAAGATAAGCTCAAGTCAAAATGTTCAAATATCCAGGTATCAAACTCAAAGGTCATTTATGAAATGCCCTTGCTTTAGAACGGTGCTGCTTACAATAAATAATTTGTTGCAGGGTGATTTCCTGACTAAAGGATACAGAAAGACCAAATTTAACTCTGAAAAGAGGAAACAAAGACCAGTACAGCCCTCTTTTGGAGGGATTTAGTCGGTGTATTAGTCTTGACACAGATCTTTGGAGAGGAACTGATTTCAGCCCTAGTAATGGACATAAATCTCTCCATAAAGATCATTACAAACACAACTCATAGATGCTACTAGGGCTTTTAACCCTTCAAACGTAACCTAGTCAATGGACAAACTCAAGTGCACTCCCTTCGTGCCTGTGTGTTACAGAATTGAGACTTCAGGTAAAGCCACCCACGTCTGGAAGGCTTCACACACCTTTCAAGCTCAGCGAATCATCACAGAGCCTCCACAATCAACCCAGGAAAAAAAAAAAAAGTGGATAGGAATGTAGTGCCTAGAAATTCCTCTTATCTACGCACTCTTCTCCGGCAATGTCGCAAAGGCTTCATCTGTTGTTCTGCTCCATGTGACAGGAGGGACTGGCGGTGTAAAGCACAACTATAGGAGAGCACATTTCAGTGAGAAGTCACGCTTTCCCTGAGTTTTAATGCTTAGTCTTGTGGACTAAGGGTGTATATGTGATCCACATACTTGTTACAATGTGTCATCTTAGATGATTCTCAGTTGTTGGTGAGATGAATTTTGATATGAAAGCACCAAGGCTCTTATATGTTGCCCAGAGAATACATTTTTTACTTGCAAAATGCTTCTTTTTATTGGCCATAACATGGTACAGCTGAGCCTCATGAGGGGATAGACCTTATAAAACATAGGCATTTAAAATCAGATATTAGCTGTTAGCAAGAAGACCTGCACATATATTTCAAATTACTCTGGCCCACAAGTATGGCTAAAAAAATAGCAGAGCTGTTGTACACAATTGTATTTCATCCAGTCCTAGGAAAACGCAGGTTTCTTCCAGATTATGTTGTATGCAGCCAATTTTCTGTACAGCTGTATTTACAGCATAATGTAATCACTGAATGCAGCTATGATACCATATAGAAACCCTTAATAAGACACCATAACTTTTGTGTCCATCCACCAGGAATGTGCTGCCAGGAGATATCATATTTACAATATAAAAGGGGACGTATTTTAGATTTGTCCCAATTAACCTTGTAATGAGATGTACTGGAGTGCTTATTAATGACAGTAATGAGATGCAGACAAGACAATGTATAAAACATCATTGGCATATAAATTAAATTCATATACACAGATACCTTTATGCACTGGATATGAAGGGATATTATTAAGAGGCAATTTCGTAGGAAAAAAAGACTAATTAGAAAAAAATTCAATACTTTTCCTAGCTTGTATCCATCAATGCTAGAAAACCTGTTTGCCCACTGACTGAGGAATCGTTCTTACTGCTTTTAGTGTGCAAGTTAAAAAACTAATTTTATGATGGTTCTCTTGGAAGTACTTTTTACAAACAGTTACATATCCATCACCGTTTGATCACATATTGCTCTGTTTAATTCACTTTGGTATGGATGCATGATTTAAAAACAGAACATCTTTTCTATGTTTTGAAAGTTACTCAAGATACGTTTCTTTCTCAATGATACAAGTAACAATCACCTTATTTGCACAGATCCCACAAGTCTTAGATTTTATAGGCAGCATAAAGGTCCCAACCTCCAGCATAAAAGCCTAATGTATATGCTTAAATAGATAAATGGGAATTGTCCACTTAAAATTTGTAGATCTACCCATGAGAGTGAAGTTTATTCATACATTGAAGTGCTTTGCTGAACTATGGCTTAATTTCCCTGTTCTACCATCACGTATCTTTATTAAAGTCATGGCTAAATCCCATCCAACTTGGAAAAATTTAAGGTGTGCCATTAGCAAAATGGGGATGTTAAAATCTTTGTCATGACCAGCAATAACAACAAACTGATTACCATGCTGAGCTTCATAATAGCATTTCACTTTCTTTTCATTATTAGAATTATAATAAACAGATAAATTACATCGACACATACACAAACAGCTATGTAAGCATGGCTGAAAAAAGTCAGAAAATCACTTTATCAGAGGAGTGATTGGATCTCAAAAGATACTAGAAATTATATACAGTAGAAGTAATAGCTCGTGCATGACTTATAGTGATCAGGAGAGGCAGGAGGCAAAGGAATAAAGCTTCGGATACCTCAGAGTTGTTCATATTATTACAATCATATCCTGCCGTGTTACTTATTACTTCTTTAAAAATACTAAATGATGAGAAACTACTTTTTTTCAGTGTTGTTTAACTCTGAAAGCCACTGCACTTCCCAAATAACTTTAATGTTCTATATTTTTTAAAAATAGGTAGGGAGAGAGGAGGAATGAAGCCAAAGGGAACAAAGAATAAGTAGGAAGGGGTGGGGGGTGGGGTGTAGTAGTGTTTGAAGTCAGGATTGCTCAGCACCCCAGAATCAGTCCCTAAAGGAGATCTCTCCCCTTGAGATCTGTACAATGTCTAGCAGAAAGACACCCCAGGTGCTGATGTGAAACAGATATTATCCCAAGAAGTCTATAATCCAAATAGACAAACTATGAAAGGGGCCACCCTAGAGCTCCACTGAAGGCAAAAGGTAGTGTCTTTCGGGTCAGTGTACTACAGTAAGTCACAGATCTACACTTGTAACAAGACAGAATTAAGCTAAATTCATGCAATTCAGTATTTTTCCCCAAATGCACAAGTTTCTGATCAGTGCAGAATTGGAAAACAGTGCTGTCGAGGAAGATGAGTCTGTTTCCAGAAAATCTTATCTCACACTCGCGCCTCTTTTCTAAACTGCTGTGGAGTTTTTAGAGTCTACAAAACCTAGTACACGAGTACAAAAGGTTCAGTACCATGCACTGCTTGTTTCAATTCCACCTTTGAGTTGCCACAGACAGGTTTAGTGAAAGCTGCCTAAGTTTTACACTACTGAAAGATTTTACTGCTCAGTCACTTAGGGCTTTAAATGTGAAATGCTGTCTACTATGCACAATACCTTAGCTTCTTCATTTTATTATAAAGTATTGTGCTGGGGAAGTGATAAATGCAAAGCAAGGAATCGGTGAATGACCTAAGCACTGGGCTGGGACCACCTAGCCTGCCAGGGGCCACAGGATTGAATCTCAGCAGGGTCAAAGCAGCTCTTCTCCCTCAGTTTGAATAAATTAAATATCACATAAACTACAATGTGGGGCCTTTCACATAAGTCTTTAAAAAGAACTGGTATCTCCTTACTCTTTTTTTTTTGTAAGAGAAAAATTTATTTTAGCTCTTGCTTTAAGTGTTACAGCCTTGTGTTATTTTGCAATGAATTGTGGGTTTCCCTTTATCTGGACTACTACACACCTGCACTTGGCACCCTGACATACAACAGCCAACAGCCTTGCCCCATGCTGGGAATGGAATGGGCATCAGTGTCTACTGGTATTTCCCTACGTGTATACTTCGGGTTTGTAAAAGTTTCACTCAGTTTCAACTCATACAGTAAAACCTGAAAACTCAGACTACCACCACCACCTCCCCTGACAATGTAGTTATGACTGAAAATAAGAGATCCAGTCAAACAATTAAGAAGCAATCTACTTGCAAATGATGTGTGCCAAGAGATAGGCAGCATCAAGAATCAAAATATATGTTTAGTAAATTCTATTTTATAATTCAGGGATATGTTTGTTCTTTGCATTTAAAAATCACAGCTCCTAGGTGAAGTAAGCATGAAGATCTTGCTACTGAACAACAAGAATAGCTAAATTAGTTACTGAGTACCTATTGCCAAGGGCAACATGTTCAACAGAGGATATGATAATGACAGACGAAGCCTCACTAAATTCTCTCTCTGCACAATAAGTGCACAATGTCTTAGATATTTTCACTCATGCTCGACTCACCTTCCTTCCACAGCAGCTGCTTGCAGCTCTGTCAGCAAAAGCCAATAGAGGTACAGTTTCCTGTCATTAATATGACAGAATCGCCCCAATTTTCAGCTGACAGTACTAGATTTTTGTGGTTGCTCATGCTTTTTTCTTTCCTGCTCCTCCTTTGTATTTATTTTTTTCTCTGAGAATTTTGTCCTCTTCCTTTCTGTTTCCCTTATTATGTTGCCTGAGCCAGCAGAGATTCCTACACCTTCTACATCCCCTTTTCACCTTTCATAGAGGTTGTTTTTTGTTCCAAACAACAACAGAAATGAAGAGATGACAGCGCAAGGTGACTTCATTTAGTCAGTTAGTTTGTGTCTGTCAAACAGATCCAAAACACAATATGGTGACGAGCAACACAATCTCAGTGCTAAGTGACAAGAAAAGATTGGTCTGGTATATGTAGGACTCATGCCTGAGTATTTGAAAGATGAGCAGGAGGGCAAGTTTGTGGATCATGTGATGGTGGGTCCTCTTGGAAGAGCTGATCCTCCATGACGGGAGAAATCCAGGTAACCCATAGCCGCACTACCTGCACCCACAAAAGGAGGTTCCTGCTGTTGACAAGGATTTAGCATGGCCCCACTATCAATCAAGAATTGTTATTCATTATGTACACTAAGGAACCAAAAATTTTACCCAACTCCATGCTTTTGCTTGGGATGGAGAAGTTTTGAAGCTGCTCATTAGCCTGACACGGGGACTTGCTAGAATCACACAAAATCAAGGTCCTTACTTATGCAGCAAGTGCAGCCTCAACTGCTGCCATATCTGCACGTAGCAATTACTCACTGTACTCCAGGATGCAAATCAAATTTTCCTTCTGTGTTAGGCAAGAACATTCTTAACAAAGCCATCAACTCAACCAAAACACTAATTATTAGGAAATAAAATCATAGTCCATGCTCACAGATTTCTGAAATTACCAGAGGCCAGCAAGCAGTATCTAGCAAGAAGTACATGAAAGTACCTTTGTTAATATCCTTTTTATTCCTCCATCAAATTAATTTTGTTTAGAAAGAATATTTCTCTGTCTCAGTTTAAGGAAACTAACATGTCTATCTGGACTAGACAGGGGACCTCTTCCTAAAACTCACCACAACCTTTGAAACTGAGACTTTAATCAGAAAATATATAGAAAATGATAACATTTCTTAACTACAAATATATATATGTATAACAGGACACACAACAACACTGTAACCAAAACCTTTAGACAAATTAAGTTCTATCCCTGCTCCTTTTGGTGCAGCTATATTTACAGACAGCACTCCAGGAAGCAGCGGGGCCCTCTCCTCATCCTTTTGTCCCAAAGTGTTGGGGGGAAGGCGGGATGTGTGTGTAGGATGGGTAGGGTAGCAACTCCCCTGCAGGTGACATCGGCCCCCAGGGATTCTGCAGCAAATCCAGGCGGTGGTGATGGCTCTCTCACTGAAGGACAGCACAGGGCGCATGGGGGCTGAGCCAGGGGAGGTCCCTCCAAGATGCCTCCCCCAGCCCAGCAAAACGGTGGCTCCCACTCCCAGCAGCCGCTGACCAGAAAAGTGGCACCAACTGAAAGAAACTTCTCACCCCTCTCCCCTCCCCCAGCCACCAAACTGGAACTGAGAGCCATCAAACCACCTCCTGCCACCCATCCTGGCTCCCAAAACTCCTGTGTTGGCAAGGGAGAGAAAAATTCCCTGAAAGATTTTGAGACTATAACAATATCCACCTTGAATTTTTCTTCCATACCTTGTATTGAACTTAAACTTTTTAACTATATACACACATATTTCAGCTATATACTCATCTACAGATATGTGCATACAGATATGCTAGTATGGGCAACTCACCCTAAGACAAGGTCCCCTTGAGGTATACATCATGTTTCTTCATCTTCGTGCATTACCCACCAGGTGCAACCAGATTCTTAAGCAAAGATAATCCCACGAATGGGTTTACCTTTGCTTAAGGCTGGGTATCCCAAACGGTTTTCCCTAACATACCTCTCAGGTGTATCACAGGGACTTTATCTCCATTTGCAGTGTGAGGGAATTCTGACTGGGCAGGGCCGGCTCAATTGACGGAGTCTCTAGTGTTGGCCAGCCATGTAGCCTTTGCTAGATGCTGATCCCAGTGTTTGAAAGTCCCTCCACCCAATGCCTTCAAAGTGGTTTTTAACAGTTCATTACACCATTCATCCTTCCTGGAAGCTGATGCATGGTAGGGGATATGATATACCCGCTAAATGTCGTGCTCTTTTGCCCAGGTGATAACTCAGCTGTTCTTGAAATGAGTTCCATTATCTGACCCAACCTGCTCTGGGGTGCCATGTCACCACAGAACTTGTTTTTCTAGGCTTAGGATGGTGTTTTGGGCAGTGGTGTGAGGCACCGGGTATGTCTCCAGCCATCCGGTGGTTGCTTCCACCACGGTGAGCACATAGTGCTTACCTTAGCAGATCTGTGGCAGTGTGATGTAGTCAACCTGCCAAGCCTCTCCACATCTATACTTATCCCAGCACCCACCATACCATAGGGGCTTCACTCTCTCAGCCTGCTTAATGGCAGCACATCTCTCACAGTCATGGACAACCTGGGAGATAATGTCCATGGTTAAATCCATCCCTCAGTCTCATGCCCATCTATAGGTGGCATCTCTGCCCTGATGGGCAGAGGCATCATGGGTCCATCAAGGCAGGAACAGCTCTCCCTTATGCTGCCAGTCTAGATCTATGTGTGATACTTTGACTCGTGCAGCTTGGTCTGCCTGTTTGTTGTTGCAATGTTCCTCCCTGGCTCAATTTTTGGGAATGTGTGCGTCTACGTGGCCAACTCTCACGATCAGCTTCTCTACTCATTTGACTGTGTCTTGTCATATATCAGCAGCCCAAATGGGTTTCCCTCTGTGTTTCCAGTCGGCCTTCTTCCGTCAGTCTAACCATCCCCACAGTGCATTGGCCACCATCCATGAATCAGTGTAGAGGTAAATCCTTGGCCACTTCTCTTGTCCAGCAATGTCCAGGGCCAACTGGATGACTTTGAGCTCTGCAAATTGACTCGGCCCACCTTCTCCCTCAGTAGCTTCCGCAGCTTGTCACGTGGGGCTCCACACGGCTGCTTTCCATTTTCGATCTGTACATACAATGCGTCAGGAACCATCAGTGAAAAGGTCGCAGTGTATTTCCTCTTTCGGCAATTGATTGTATGGTGGAGCTTCCTCCACACGTGCCACCCACTCTTCTTCCTCTTCATCTGCTAGACCAAAGTTGCCCCCTTCAGGCCAGTTCGTGATGATTTCCAGGATCCCAGGGCAATTTGATTTTCCAATTCAGGCATGCTGCATGATCAGAGCAGCCCACTTGCTCCAGGTAGCATCAGTGGCATGATGTGTGGAGGCAGCCTGTCCACTGAACATCCACCTTAGCACTGGTAATTGGGGTGCCAAGAGGAGCTGAGCTTCTGTGCCAGTTACCTCTGAGGCAGCTTGAACTCCTTCATAAGTAGCTAAGATCTCTTTCTCTGTCAGGGTGTATTTGGCTTCAGATCCCCTGTAGCCTCGGCTCCAGAATCTGAGTGGTCGACCTTGAGTCTCACCAGGCACCTTCTGCCAAAGGCTCCAGTAAAGACCATCATTCCCAGCTGCGGAGTAGAGCACGTTCTGCATGTCTAGTCCTGACCTGACCGGTCCAAGGGCTACAGTGTGAGCAATCTCCCGCTTAATCTGTTCAAAGGCTTGCTGCTGTTCAGGGCCCCCGTGGAAATCATTCTTCTTACGGGTTACCAAGTAGAGAGGGCTTACAATCTGACTGTATTCCAGGATATGCATCCTCCAGAAACTCATGACACCCAGGAAGGCTTGTGTTTCCTTCTTGATGGTTGGCTTAGACATTGCTGTGATCTTGTCAATGACTTCTGTTGGAACCTGACGACATCGGTCTTGCCACTTCACTCCCGGGAACTGGATCTCTCCCTTAACCTTACTCTGATAGCGAAACCAGCTCCCCGGAGAACCTGGATGATTTTCTTTCCTTTCTCAAAAACCTCTTCTGCTGTGTCCCCCCATACAATGATATCGTTGATGTACTGCAGAGTTTTGGAGTCTCACCCTTCTCTAGTGCTGCTTGGATCAGCCCATGACAAGTGGTGGGACAATGTTTCCGCCCCTGGGACAATCGGTTCCACGTGCACTGCACACCCCTCCAGGCGAAGAACTGCAAGATTTTGAAACTATAACATTCTCCTTATTTTCTTTTGCCAGATAAGTGCAGAACGGGGGAGCTTTTGTAATAAGGGCTAGCAAACAATGTAGAGTGCTGGAAAGAAACCATGTTTAGACAGGCAGACCATGGATAACAGTGATATTGTGTGTGTCAAGCAAGAGAAAGGAGGGACTGCAAACTAATAATGACAGGGTTATTTATTACTGCATAACCATCCTCTAATTTTAGAAACATAAGATCTCCTATTTTCTATTGTTCATTTTAATTAGTATTTTCCCTAAATAGTCTTCATCTTCCTATATGCTATTTATACAATTGTGAAGAAAATATAAAGTACATGCAATGTTAGCAGAATGGCAACAAAATGTGTTGTAAGCAGTATGTTAGCTGCGCATTGTCTGGAGCGGGGACTATCTAGAGAATGAATTTGTCTTTTGCAACAGGACATTCTCATTTCCTTTTAGAGAAAATATCCTTCCTTTAGTATCCCACTGTATCAACATGTACTAAAGACAAAAAGTTGCAAGCAGTACATTGAACCCTGTAAATAGGATCAAACAGGTAAATATTCCAGTGAAGAGCAGCCTTAAGCAGTTGGGGGAATCAAGCCCTGAATTGCGTTCTCTCTCTTTAAATTTTTTTTTCCTTTACTAAGCCAACAAAATACTTGGCAATGGCTCAGAAGCTGGAGCACTGCAAGATACCCTGTCTTGCTGTTTCCTTGCACTTCTCTCATCTGCTGTAACCACTTGTTTCTTGACATAAGTAGGCGAGAAACCTGTGATTTAGTATGCAGGGCCCCTCAGCTACGCCCTTGTGTGCATTCTACAAAGGGCATTTGGGAAAGGGATATTTTCATCATGGGCATAAAGGGTTTGCTTACCCTCTGAGTGTCTAAACACACTATTCAAAATGATGTATTTCTCCTTCCACTTCCTGTAAGATGGCACAAAACCTTCCATCTGACAGCAAGAAAGGGATCTGGGCAAAGGTCCTTCCCACCTGGTCCCTGCATCCACCACCAGACACAAGCAGATGCCTGGGCAGGAGTGCAATCGCAGGTCAAACTTATAAAAAGATTCCTCCTTTATATACTTCTTAGCTCTATTTTTTCCTTAGACATGTGTGATTTCTTTCCGTTTAATAACGCTCTTTCAAGAATTTGTCCAGTCTTCACCTGGACTTATGGAAACCTGTAGCATTAAAGATGTTCTTCTGAAATGAACTTATCATACGTTAAAAAATACTAGTTTTGGTGTGCTTGAACTCAGCTCTTACTAAATTAATTTTGATATTCACCTATCATACACTTGCATTCAGGGGTTTGAGAGCAGATTTTCTTTTGACTACAGCAACATATTTTCTACTCATTCTCCAAAATTACCAGTGCCCTCACTCTTAATAGCGTTAACTTCAAGCCAAAGTAAAGGAAAACAGAGGCAACGGAGCTGGCAAATCTGAAAGTGAACACAAACGTGCAATCTGGACTCTCCTCCTTTCCTTTTGAGATTGTCCTATACCAATGCATTTTTAGAAGAAATCCTGCAGGATTTAGATTCGTCAGCCGCTGTTCATTTCTGCCAGCACAGCTCCCCACCTCACACAACACTTCCATAGGGAGTGCACATGTAACAGTTATGATACTATTAACTCCCACAAATAGGTATGGGAAACGTGCATTTGTTCCTAACACAGGGGCTCTGTAAAGAGGGTCCACCTAAAAAGAAGTTACACAGATCAATATAAAATGCTGCCTGTTTCTGAAAAGAATCTAAACTCAGATGTTTAAACTTAGTGCGTGTCTAAGTCTTACAAATGCATATGTCAGAAGGTGAAAATAAATAAATAAAGATCTGTAAGAATGGTATAGATTTCAGCATAAACCAGTCCTTTGGCTGTTCCGATCCCCAAGATACCCCTGCTTGTCTGCACTCCTGAGTATTTTCAGGAGAGCATTTCCCACTGCCAGGACCAACTGCGGTTGGCTGCTTGTCCCAAAGTGGCAAGAAAGAAGAAAAAGGTAGTACATGGTGGGATGTTTTCCCTTTGGGCAGGGCTGAAACTCATGCAAGGACTCAAATGCCTTCCTTCATTGACAGACTTTCTTCAGCCGTCGCCAAAACTGCACTGCTTCTCTCTGAGAGCTGGCAAAAACCAGCTGAATATTCAGTTTCTGTTGTGTGGAGCCATGATCCTCTACAAACTCTTGGTGCCAAGTTTTAAGCAGCTCCATGTGCAGCGTTTGTAAATCACTTCCAGATATGCAAATAGCATCATTAAAACATTTGCATATACCCTTAAGTTTCTACTTCAGGTCCATATGCCCAGGCTGTAGAAGAGGGCAGAAAATAATACTGCAGCATGGCATGAGGCAGGTGCGCGTGTGGAAGGTAGGGAGCAATGGGAGCAGGGAGGTGGAGACTCTCTGGCTGCCCTGTCACAGCCACTGCAGGAGCCCCTGGGAGCTAAAAACTATTTTCCCAAGGAGCAAAATGCAAAACATGCTCTCTCTGGTTTGGGCAAGGAGCAACTGTCACAAGTGGATGGTATGTGACATCCCCAGTGATGGGGTGTACCTGTCGAGAGACGTGCATAGCTGAAGTTTTTTACCCACTCATTCCGCTGACTTT
Source organism: Neomorphus geoffroyi (assembly GCA_033558235.1). Lineage (NCBI taxonomy): Eukaryota > Metazoa > Chordata > Aves > Cuculiformes > Neomorphidae > Neomorphus > Neomorphus geoffroyi. The sequence continues at coordinate 396,177 of JAUMJM010000039.1, forward strand.
AATACTCCCTCACTCTGCAAGACTTCATAGCATCAAGGTTTCCTACACTACAGCATGGAAACTTGAGAAATGCGTTTGGAGAAAGATGCCAATCACCCGTATGCAATCCGAAGAACCACTGCAGGGCTAGAGACCATGAGTACCTCTGAGGAAATGAACAAACTGGGGTGGCTTAGCTTTAAGGAAACAAGTCAGGCAGGGCATAGGAGAGCAGCCTTCAAACACATAAAAAACTGCTGCAAAGAACAAGGGAGGAATTTATTTCCCATGCCCATAGCAGATAGGAGAAGCAGTAATGGGATTAAATTGCAGCAAGAAAGATTAAGGTTAAACATTAGAGAAAATTACTGAACAATGAGGCTAGCAAAGTACTAGAATAGATTGCTTGGGGAGGATGGAGGGTCTCTGTCATTGGAAGCCTTAAAGAGTAGATTAGACAAGCGTCCATCAGATATGACAGGTTCAGGTGGTCTTTCCTTAAGGTGGAGAGAAGGGGAAATTGGCCCCTTGGGACCACTCGCTGTCCTGCAGCCTTAGGAAACAGGTAACATAACATGAATCATATCTATGCATGCTCACAATCTGCAAAGATATTTTGAATAACATTTTAAAACTACTAAAAAAATCATTGCAAAAATTGTAGTCTTATTGGAAATTACATACACTTTTAGTCGTAATGCTCTACTAATTTTTTTCACAGCCCTGATTTTAGTATTGACTGGTTTAGATACTTTTATTATCAGTTGTGCTCTGACAAAATTCCTGGGATTTCTCAAAGCTTTAAAGAGACAATTTTGAAAGATTCCAGTTTCTAGCAGGAACATTTTAATTACTATTTTTCCTAAAAGGAAAAGCATAAAGAAAATATAATAGAGGAAATATTTTTCTAATTTCATGCTTCTCCCAGTCATAAAACAGAAAAAGAAGCTCAAACTGTCAAATATTCATTGAAAAACTATTTCTTAGTCCATACTGATCCTGTAAACACTTCAACACATGTTTAAGTTTGTAATAACTTCGATCAACTGGTCATAATGCCTTACTCCTAAACTTCCTATAACATGCATATTTGGTAAAATATAATGCCAAAGACATTTGCCTAGAAAAGGCAAAACAAACTGCATCCCACACATTAACAGAAAAAAATAAATCAAATACTTTTTCCAGCTTCTTATTCTCCCAGGATCCAGAGCTGTTACAGAACTCTTACTAGCCATATTTTTGAAGGACAAACCAAGCCTGTGCAGCTCACCCAGTCCCACACAAGGAATCTGAGTCTGGAGAAGAAGCTGTCAGAGATTTTGGATGTGTTTTATTCAATGAGAATTTTCCATCCACTCCCATGAAGCCAAGTTTTCTCCCCAGATCTGCTGTTGCTCCAACAAGTGAGGCGTGCTGTCATGTGGCTTCCCTTACTCAGACATACAGACCTAACACAGATGAGTCTATTTATGGATGATTAGAAATAAATCTGCAGAACAGAGTCCTAGAAAAAAAGTACCATAGAGATTTGCCAGTGCAATCAGGTGCAGATCGTAATCTGGAGGGGGACTTGCACTGCAAAATTAAGCACTTTGCAGGATGGCATTGGAGATAACAGTGTAAAACAGTTTCAGATAAATAATCAAAGAATCCTAACAGGCTAGTGGAGCTAATCTGTGGCTTGGACATTCATGTGGAAAAGACGGGCAGGTTCACTGCAATTCTCATTAAACAAGAATAGTGACTAGCATGGCTTCTGCAGACCACCTCGTCTGCCTGTGTAGGACGGATTGAACGTATTTTGGCTCCTTTACACAAAACCACACACTTTAACTCTCCAGTTATAGCACCTGAACTAATAAAATATAACAGACCCCAAATTCACACTGCCAAATTTATAAACAAATCTTTAAGCCTTGGCCACAAACCATCCGCAAAAGAAATAGTCCTGCCTAGCATTAATTCATTCACATCAGGCCATTGAAGAAAACGACCTTTCTACTAGCTTGCAGTAAAGAACATCTACTTCAACAGCTCAGCTCAAAATTAAATCTCTGCCCTCAGAATAATAAACCCATAACTACCAGGATGAAGGTACCAACCCACTACCTCATGGCAGCATTTCTACCCCAAAGGCACACTTTCAGACAGGCACATCTTTCTTTCCTTATGGATCTGAAAAGAGAAGAAGGTGTAAAAGTGATAACAAACCTAAAACGGTGATGCTGGATTTTGAAAGAAGGAATTTCAGAGAGGTGAGCATGCATCCCTCTCCTCCATCCCTGCAAGAACAGGAAAAGGTGCAGAAGTCCCCAGATGACCTGACATACCTTTCCTCTTTAATCAGAGTAAAATATTTAAATAAGAGCATAGTAAAAAGGCATCATAAAAAAAAAGTAGGGCACACTAATTCTTGAGGAAAAATATAAAATTCAGAATGAAAGTTGCTGGTTTGTCAAAGGCTTTAAAATTCCTAGTGCCCCAAATTCTTTGTGAGGTACGTCCTATATCATTGGGTTTGATATGACACATCCCTGTAGACCAACACAATATTCTGCCTGCACTAATAGGTCTAGTGGATATTAAAAGGGATTTAAGACCAGCCTTTCAAAAGAAAACATGATTCAGATTAGTCATATAAATCACTAGTTATGCAATTTTCTGTGTCAAAAAAGTTTCTGAAGAAAGAATGATCTGTGAAAACAACATTGTAATTTGTTTCCCAGTTAAAGAAGCTGTAGGAGTAAGCATGGTCACTAAGCATGGGGCTTTAGTAGGAAATCTAATCAGCTAGAAGATTTGGCTGTGGAGTTCTGACCATGCCATTCCAGAGCTGGTGTATATGTGCAAACAGACCACGTATTTCCTAGTGCTTGGTGGGGAGAACCATCAGTGTCAAGCAACTGTTAAAAGAAGTAGCAGATTTTTTTGTGTGCCAAACAGGACCAGCACTATCTGAAAGAGGAGCTGGGCTAGCTGGATCTCTAAGGTGGGACAGAAAGGAAAGGAAGGAGTACGTGAGTTGTATCTGGTCACAATACGGACCAGATTTAGTGTTGAGCTTGCCTTTACTTGTAAGGGCTTGGAGGAAGACAACAAAAACGGGTCTTTGAGAATGATAAAGAAAATGGTGATAAAAATGAAACTGAAGACCACACAGAAAAAAGAAACCAGAACAGATGGCCATCCAAAAGCTATGGAAAGATGAATTTCCTGCATGGTATAAAGTGCTAAGGGAAGCACAACTACAGCAGGAAAAACATCTTATTAGTAAAAAGTATCTTAAACCACCCCGATTTTAAAAAATAATTATCAACAGCGCTGCAAATATCTCAAAAGTTTAAAAGGATGATTTCTCTTATTCTCTATATCCATACATTACCATATAATTTAGCACAGAATAAAGACCCATCAGTTTAATTATACAGCTGAAGACAGGTGGTTGTTGTTGTTTTCTTTGATGATGATGCACAGCAACAATAAACAGGCCTGTTATTTTTAAATTAGCATATGGATTCTTTCTTTGATGATACAACACCTGTGGTTAGAGTGTATGTTGAACCGGAGAAAATACCTCCTGGAAACATCTCCACAGACTTAAGATTTCAAATTTAGAACAACAAAAGCTCCACTTGAATCCTCTGTTGTTGGAAGGAACATCAATTAATTATTAAAAAAGGAACCAAAACATTACCATCAATCCTGCTGACAAGAGGTGCTGGTGGTTACAGTGGACAGGGACAATTATGCACATATCACAGGGCTACAGACAACTTCTGAATTACAATTACACCAAGAAACTCACTACGAATATCACAGATGAATACCACCGAAAAACATTATCAGGAGTGGCTTGAAACATATGTTGCATTAGTGCTAGGGGAAAATAAGGCATACACCAACTTCAGAAGAGATATCTCTCCAGGCAAATTCTTACACGTTAAAAAATTCCACAATTCAGGAGCCTGGGCAAAGAAATTACCAATAAAATAGAAAATAAAAATCTTGCACTACATTAATTATTTTCACAACTGTAATAAAATGTCCAGTTTGGGATTTTTCAAGTGCAAGCGGAAGAAATGCACACTTGCAGGGTTTTTTTCTGATGACAATAGTCACAACCATGTTGATGAACGCATCAAAAGAGGATGACCAGAGGGTCCTTGCAAGATGTGTTGCAGCTTGAACAAGCATTACTACTGCAGATGAGCTGTCTTGGCCTGCCCATCATCTGCATCATTCTCAGGCTATCTCGTGGCAATGTCATTTGTAGAGGAGAGGCTTCATTCAAGTTCATTGCAAAATCGGGAGATAGAAGAAAAAGGAAAACAACCCAATCAAAGCAGAGAAATTATAAACCAACTGGGTAAAAAAAGCCCATCCTTTGAGGTACTCTGAAATGAGATATTGCTTGATATTTTAGTATCAATATTTGAATATTAAGCAGGATAAAATTCCTGGGTATTTGCTAAAATGGGTTAAATTGTGTTCAGTAAGAGGTGGAAGAGGTAGGAAACTCAAATTGAGCGCACCTGTAAGACGAATTGAAATGACCTGGCTCTTCTTTATGTTAGAAAAACCTTGGGTGAACAGAAAAATGACTAAAGCACCATCTGTACACTGAAAATGGAGAAGAAAGATATAGGAATAAAATTGGAAGGCGATAATTAAAGAGATGTGAAGAAATCCTATAAATATATATTCAAAGATGGAAAATTCAGCAAACAAATTCAAATAGTTGGCATTTTTTATTCTCAATCCAGGTTTCCTTCCATCAGTGGAACTCAAAGCAGTTTACAAATATTAGCTGATGAAATTTGTTCTTCTGCCAAGTTCTCATTGACAAAAATCACATCTGTTAATGGAACCAAGTAGTAGAATAGAGTTTAATGATGAAGATTTGATAAGCTTTTGGATGTTCAGTTTCAAAATACTGTCTCCAAAGTTCCCTAAAGTAGCTCGCCTGGGAAAGGAAGACTTGCAGACTACTCTTAAAAAGTAAAAGTTCCATCTGCAGGGAGTTTGTATCAATCCTCCAGTGTCCCAGTAAAATATCGAAGTACTGATCATTGAGCATAACTCACATACGATAGCCTAAGCCTAGAGGTTCTTTGATTCAGTCCTTACTAATTAGCCATGAAACAGCTCAGCTTGCAATTAGGGAATGCTTTGGGTTAGCTGGTCAGATCCTCATCTGCTGTACGGATTTCAACAGAGTACTTTATTCCAATTGAATATCAGGACAAATATCATTTATGAATATCTGCAACTACAGAATTTTGGTCTCACAGCACACAATTTATAACTCATTCTTTCACCACAATATTTTAGATATCCAGTGTTGAAGCAAAAAAAATAGCCTTGAGTGGCATAAATCTGTGATTATGCTATCTTGACATCATTTACCATTTTTACTACAACTTCTTTTTTACCATGTTCCCATTCTTCCAGAAAATAAAATCTATAATACGTAATAATTTAGAATTAATATCTTGATTCCCTAGATCTTTTAATGAATTCAAATGCACCTAGGGAATCTAACCAAAGACATCTGTTCATGAATAGTGAGAATTATTACCAAGTCCTGGTGGAGACAGCAAGATGCCATCTCTTCCCGAAGTACCTCCCAGCTGAGAAATCAACTGTCTCCTGGCTGAATTTTCTTGTGTCAAGGTTTTACCGTGTTATGTCTCTTGGGATTACTTACTAACAAGAGCTTCCTCCTAAACTTTTTCAACCCTTAGAAAGAAGATGAGCACAGCGGTTTTTTGTTGTTCAACTACACGTGCATACTACCTTTATCATATAAAATAATGATGGCCTCAATTAATACTAATTACTACTCCAAAGTTTCACAAATCCCTTTTTAATCATCTTTGGGTTTAACTGATTTACCCTAAAACCCTCTGACTGCCAAAAAATTAACATTTCATTAGACAAATCATAACCTACTCCCTATTCTCCAAAATCCAACCCATCTGGAAATATTCTACCTCATCAAATGTCAGACTTGTGCAGTATAATAGAAAACTATTTTTATTTTAAAACCACACATACGTACACATAGTCAGTGTGATAAATCTATACTTATAGATGCAGACCTAGAAATATCACCACACCCACGTCCCACCCACCCCTCACTACACTCCAGAAGATGTCCAGTGCCTTCACCAGTTACCATCTTACTTCTTCCTTGCTTTTTGCAAATCTTCTCTCTCCCTTCCAAACATCCATCACAGATTAATTTACCTCTACTGTCAGAAATGTAAACCATCAGCAGCTTGTTATATTGAAGAGGTTAAATGAAACTTTTGACATGACTTGTGTTTAAAATCCATCTTTAGCTGATGGCATGTCATCAGCTAGAAAATGTGTAATCAGGAGAGGCAGACCTGAAAGTCTGAAAAGTCAGAGAATGCAAAGTTCTGCTGGAGGTTTTTCTTTCCTCTCTTATTTTTTTATTATTTTTTTTTTTTTTTAATTTAACAAGTTCTAAAATATATTTTCTATTTTTGGCTTCAAGTGTGGCTATGGTCTGAACAGTGACTATGTAAAAATGGCACCTTCCTACTCAAAAGATCTGCTCCCTATGTGGATTCTGAGGGGAAAAGGAAAATTAATTTGCTTCAGAAAAACTACGAACCTGATCTCCAGCTGCTTAATCAAGGTATGTGGATTCAACATCAGATCAAGACCTATCCTGTGGTTTTCCAGCTTTGTAACTTGCTAGGGACACATAAATAATATATAGAGAGATACATACACTTTAATCTTTCTCTAAATTGTCATTTGGGGTTTTTTTCTTTTTACAAGTTCCTGTTTTGCAGCTGTCAATGACACATTTGGTAGCACATGGCAGCATTGGACAATTACAACACAGGTCCATTTCTTGCTCACATACACATTCGGTGTTGTGTGCCAGTCTAAGGAGTACCTGTCTGTGCCTTCCAGTGCCCAAAGCTCTCAGACTACAAGGATTTTACCTAAATTCTGATTGAGATTTATTACCTGAACATGCACCTTGGCTGTGCCTTTACATCTCAAATGTCCATCTCAGATCAGTCTTATTGACAAAAGGTTGAAGTACAAACTGCAGTGAGCTTCTCTTTACCTTTGAAACAGTACAAAGTGACTACCTAAGTCACTCTGCACTTCTGCAGGAACTTGCAGCACCCTTCTGCCTCCCTCAGACTGATGATAAGATATGTAAAGAAAGATGATTTATTCAGGGCACTGCTGGTCCAGAGAGGCCAATATATCTGCTTTACCTTTAGTGTGCAAAGTCCACAGTGGTTCTTATTAAGATACTGAGGACCTTATTTCAGCCTCCACACCCAGCAATAAAATAAGTACATAGGCTCACTTACAAGATACCAGCTCCACTAACCTCCCTGCTCCAGGAACTCTCCCTGCAAGCTTTCTAATGAACCAGGAAGACACGGCAACTACAGAACCCCAAGAGACCTATTCCCATCAATTCCCAAACTGCAGCCACAGTTTCACCCTTGCACTGCTTCCTCTCTCTGATTCACAGCTGAATCACCTCTAATTCATCCCTTTACCTCTGAAGCATAGATAATGATGTTCAAGCCTTGTTTGACATTATACACATGTTCTAATACATTTGGTGTTTTTCATGCTTTCTCACTCACTTTTCTCCATAGTACTTTCATTCCCCACTAAATTATCCCAATGCATTTCATTAAAATATCTCATCATTGGGCATATTATTCTCTCCTTTCTACCTTTTTTACCTCATGAGGATTGATTAAATCAGCATGATGGTAGCTGAGCAGTGTTTAGGACTCAGTGTGACCACATATGATTTGTTCATAAAGGATTTTCCTTTCTCTGGATGCCAGAGGGGTGCAACTTGATGTTCACTTATTAGTGCCTTTTCTATTTAGAAAATCAGCTACTGAAATTGTTCCAGATTAGTTTGTTTAATCAAAAGCACCAGATAAAATTAACACAATACTGACAGAAAGAGAAGTTTAAAGTCTGCAACTGTGCCAGTATTAGGTGCTCCAAGGTAATTCTTACAGTCTTGTTGCAACTTGCAGCAAACTTACGATAATAATACCTTAACAATAATAATACCTTAAATTTATACAGCAGTTGTTCTCCAGAACTATCCGAAGGCACTTTAGTGACTATATATAGTCATTACTTCACCTACCACCAAACTGCAGCTACCTTAGGGATGAACAAAACACTTGCTTTCAGATCTCTGCATCTTTTAAAATGTGATTGGAAAGAAAAAAGAAATTCTCTATAGTTTCAGTTGAGCAGCTAGTTACACAGAGGGCTGATCTCCAGGAGAACATTCACAGAACAGCAAGTCCTGGTCCTGGTCAGAGTTTCCATATTTAGCTGTATGTCTTAAGTGCCTGGGATTATTATGTTTTTATGTACATAAAATAAGAATTGTCTCTCTCAGTGGAGATGTCTCAACCTGCAGCAAATCCACAAAGTGAGGATAATGCCCAGAGGGCTAAATTATACCACAAACCCCTTAGAATGAATGGCTTTTCCATCTTGTCAGTCCACAAAGCCATGGCTTCCTGATACTTGAAATTCCAGATTTTCTATGTGTTTAGTTATTTTCACGATAATTTGCACCAGAATTTGAGCCTTTCACCATGTGCTTGTCACTCACTGCCTCACTGATAAAAGTAGGAAGATTTCATCTTGTTCCTAAGTCCCGGCTTGCAAAAATATTTCTTTTTCTGCACACAAGCAGCAGTTTTTGTTGAGTGAGAAGCCTTATTTCTACATGTGCTCGCTCTCTCTCTCTCACCCGCCACAGTCCCTACATGGCTACTCCATTTCTTGGCTACAGCAGCCACCAGCAAGTTAACAACATGTCCCCCTACTTGCTTGGCGAGGATCCACGATGTATCTGCTGGCCCATTCTCTTGCTTGAGAAATGCTGAATAGCATTGCTGGCATTTACATGTCTCTCAGCACTGCTATGCCATTGGCCCAAGTGCACCTCCTGTCCTTCCCATCCGTTGTTGAAGTGGCAGCAGCATGACCCAAGCATTGCCGTGCCCCCAGGTCACGTGGTAATTCCAATGAATGACCATGCTTGCTGGAAGTTTGTTTTGGGAGACAGCAATTTGCAGAGAAGAGTGTTCTTTGGTGGAGAGACCCATCAAGAAAATATTGGACAAAGTATGATTTACAACACTTGTAACTGGTCATCTGCCACAAGAAGCTGCTTCAAGCCCTATGTGTCTCTCCAGAAATAAATGCATTACACTATCTAAATGCTGTTTCTGTGCATAGTGGAAGCTTTTATCCTCTGGATAGATGCAAAGTGCTCCAGGACACATCAAGAAGCCTGGGATCAGATGACACAGCTGTTCCTACCATGTGTCATCCAGAGCAGGTCTTGTAAAATCTCGATCTCTTTTTGTCTACCCACAACCAAAAGGTCTTGCTGACTGAGCCTTAGTAAAATTTAGATGTATGCAATCAATAGAGATGTACCAAGGCTGTGTTTAGCCTTTTATGGTTAGAATGAACCACAGAATAGCACACTCAAGGCATCTTTCCCCACAAACGAGGCACATGCAATTAGATAACGGCAATAATATTACAGCATTAGGGAAATGCTTGCTTCAGAGATCTTGTACTTGTTAGGGCAAAGTCTCCATGGGATATTTACAAATGGTTTGTCAATACAAGTACGTACATGGTACCCTTCAGAGACACCGTTCACATCAGTTAAGGAAAAAGCTGCATTCATGACGGACTGTTTTCATGCTTCTTTTTCTTCAGAGGGTACAAGGTGGCACCAGACACTGGTGGCACGCAGTCCCATGGAGGTGCTACAAATGTGTCGGGGCACCTTATGCTGGCACTCGGTGAGCAGTGAGGTGCAAGTATCACAGGAGGACTAGCTCTACCTCCAAAAGGAACAAGACCTGTATGATTAACTCGTAAAGGAAGACTGCATTGTGCTTGAAGGTAATTTTACTCTGGCATTGATTTGAGGTGAAATTTGAAATTCATGACAATCTATGTAAATGTGCTTGTGACACTGAAGAGACGCACAGTGCGGATTATACGTGACATCTTAAAAGCACACAGATTTTTTCATAAATACTTATACAGTGTCTGCCTTTTAGACATCCTGGATGTACTCTGCTCTCAGGTTACATCTATCACATTTAAAATAACTCCCATGATTATTTCAATACAAAAGATTTTAGTTTGGCCTCTAATTCTATCTGAAGATGTAATAATATTCTGTGTGTAAATGTAACAGAGAATAAGAAATCTAGGGGTCACGGGTACCGATCATCCATCTTTCAAACTGGGAAATATAATAGGAAATGGAAATAGTGAGGAGGGGCAAGGAAATTCTGGAGAAAGAAAGAAGGAATGAAGGAGCACTGACTCTTCACTGCTGCTTGATTTTCACTATGTGTTGATGAGACTGCTTGACCACAAACAGGACAGTGATGATATTCAGCTGCTTCTTGTTGAATTTACATTTATTCCTTAACGCAGTATGGCCTTCCAAATGTCAGTAAAACACCAAAAAAGACACTGACATTCCAAAGCAGACAGTGTGCTGACAGAGCAGATAACCTTAAAGGGGTTAAATTCGAAGTGAGTTACAGAAAGAGGCTCTTTCATGAGTGAGAGAAATATGACTAATGTACTTTTACTAGAGACAGTTAAAAATAAAACCTTAAAGAAGAAACACATGCATTCATATTACACGACAGACACTATTATTTCTACATATTTCAGATTCATTTGCAAGTTAGGAAAATTGTGATTAAAAAAAAATGTTAGCAATCACATTTACAAGCAGAAATTCTACTGTGTTGAGTCATAAACTGCCCCCTTGCCTCAGCTATATTACGCTTCAGAGTTAAATCTATTCTTGAGCATTTCCTTCACCTCATTTAGCAGTGGGTATATCTTTTGGATTAATTAGAGCAATCCTCTCATTCAATAATAGCCAATTGTTTTCTGTCCAACCATTATGCATAATTGTTTTCTTTGATCCATACGAATGCCGGCTATTTTTCATGCTTAATTAAAGCCGCTCTCCCTCCCGCGCGGGGATGCGCGGAGCCCTGCGCGGTGCCGCCTCTGCACCGCGAAGCCGGCAGAGGGCAGCCGAGCAGGAATAATCCCACCCGAGCAGGGATGCTCGCCGCCCAGATCCAACGATCGGCCTCAAAAGCTTCACTTTTCTCCCTCCTCCCTTTTTCCCCTCGAGTCCCTCCTTCTGACAAGCGCATCCTTGGCAGGCCAGCTCCGCGCTTACTTAACCGGGTCTGAGCAGGAGGCACTGCCTCACCCAGGTGACAGATCAGGTGCCTGAAAGACACTGCTCCAGAACAGGGAGGTGTGTGGGGAAGAGAACAGGCAACAAACTGAGTGGTAACTGGTGTTTGCACAAGCTTACTTGTACGATCTAGTTCTAATAACAGGCAGAAATAAAGTCTGGTACAGCCCCACCGTGTGCACTTTTGGGCACTGCAGTGTAAAAGGAATTTAAAGCTACTAGAGAGTGTCCAGAGGAGGCCACAAAGCTGGTCTAGAGGGAAGGCCATGAGGAGCAGCTGGAGTCACTTCTGTGATTCTGTCATTTCCAGATTATAATAGCAAGCACAGTGGAATGTATTTTTGCGATGGAAAACCTGCTAGTTGAACCCTCACAGGAGAGCTACCATCTAAGACTCAGTCTTGAAAACACTCATCCACGTGAAGATTGATGCTTCTATGACTGTCCTTCCTAATGTTACATATGTGTATTTTTCTATATATATGAGGTCTGACACAAACACAAACAAAAAGAGACTAATTGTATAGCTTGGGAACCAAGAGTGAGAGGGGAGAGACGAAGAGACAGTTAGAGAACGTGTTCTAACCTAATTTGTTAAATAAAAATTTACAGGCACAGTCTCAGGTTTTTGTGTTGCACCTTGTCTTTATAAATACAAACATACTTATACAAATATATATGCACACAAAATTTCTAAATCCTACTTACTAAATAGTGATTTCTAGTTCCTTATAAATTGTGTGTGCTTATAAATACTTAAGAGTATACAGATTTTTTTGAAAAATTACTTTAAAAATAGGATGTTGGCCACCAGAAATGAATGCGATACGCACAACAGCAAAATAGCACTGATCTTTAAGGTCTTTTCCAATTCAAACCAATTCTATGAGAAGCATTTAGACAAAACTCAGAAAGTTACAGGAAAATTATTCCAAGGCATTTTCTGAACTACTGTGAATGTTCAGCATAGTTAAGAGTAGTCAATGCATCTTCCAATCTATTTTACTTTAATGGGATGATTGCTTATAAAAGATTCTTACTCTCCCATATGCAACTTAAAACAAAAGCTTGGTTTGAGAAATGTTACTAATTAAACGTGCAAATGTTGACCAAAATGACTGCGTTAGCTTCACGTTTTATTCTCTCCCTACCACAGTTTCCATCTGCAGACAGCTTCAAAGAGCATGGAAGCAACAACAGGGGTGCTGCTGGATCTGCCTGTTCTCTGAGGCAGTATCCTGCACCCCAGGCCAAGGAAGCAGAACAGGACCAGGATGTGTCCCACGTCCAGCAACACTGGTTTGTGCGCAGCCTCAGGAAAGCGCTCCCGCTTCATCACAAGCTTTGCACTCCCCAGGCTTCTGGCCCTTTGGTTTTACTACACCATTTTTTCTTTAAACTACCAAGTCTGGGTCTTGGCTCTGCTCAGGCTGTGTTTAACTGCATTAAGGGTTTCTTGGTTACAATGAAAAGAGCTCATCTCTAACCTTGCTTAAAACTTCACCTATGGAGGTGTGTAAATTGAGGCAGTTCACAATCTCCCTGAAACCCAGTGTCATCCCATCACAACCTTTAAATACTAGCCATGGGCATGGCCTTGCTCTCACGATACTGCAAAGTTATTCCAGATTTTGTCCAATTTTGGAGCAGACATCCGCTAGCTTCAGATTATTTTATGAGCCCAACACTGGGTGCATCCCTCTATATCAACTCACAGAGGATGGTGGTTGATTTCCTTTTGCCTTTTCACAGAAACTTCTAAGTGGCAGACTAAGCTACTGTCAAAAGAATGTTTTTACAGCAGTGAAAATAATCAGTACTAGGCTAGTTTTTAAAACCTGCTCCTAAAGTGCTTGGAACATTAAACAATTATTTATGAACACTTGAAACATTAGCTGTTCCACTTGAAACCACTGGCAGGGCTTTAATAACAGCCCAAGCAATGTTCTGGAAGCAACACCAAGGGCTCTCACTAGTCACAAATTCTTTATTTCATTTTTAAAGCCACTGTTGCTGTGCACCAAAATTAAAAGGTTTATCACTACGATTAAAAGAAAACCTCATTGCCGGCATGAGTATCTACACCCTTCAAACTGGCTCCACTGAGCCTTTCCCACACTTTTTGACTGCTTGGCATGCCTTTGCTTTTACTCTGCTTCTTCCTAAAACAAGTTACTCCTGAAGAAAGCTTGACTGGGGCACTGCCTGCCCTTCTCTCCTAGGATTCAGGCGGATTTTCACATCAAGGAGGCCAATTGACACCAGGTTAAATAGATTTCCTAATCAGGATTGCAAACTCTTTGATAATGCAAGTACCCTAAACTTGTGCTATTTATTTTAAAAAAAACAACACATCTTTCTGGTGTGAGAGGGAAAGGAGAATTCAATGACAGAGACTGCTTAATGACAGGAAAGACCACATATACTGAAGTTTGCAGGTGTGCTTTTTCCTGCAGTCCACATTTCCCAGGAAAACAGAAGTGTTCAACCTTTTTGATTTATCCTGATTTATTAATAAGATATTGCAACCCAAAGCAGAATCACGTTACACAATGTGCAGCAGAGGCACACAGTCCCGTCTGTGGTATGGTACGATTGGAATGGAAGGAAAGGAAGAGCCTTGCCCTCTTTGCAGTGAGGAAAGCATGGTATGGAGAGGCTAAGACCCAAGTATGGATATAAGTGTCTCTGGAAGGGAGACCCAATCCTTCAGCAGTCTGCCTGTGCTCCTGATGTGGTATTACCAAGCAAAATGCAATCCAAAATCCAGCCCTTGTGGCGTCAGCAACATAAAACCATCCTACACAGAGACCCGAGGAGGGAGATGTTTCACAATCACTGTTTAAAGTTAAAAAGTTTTTGGCCAGCATGTCAGAAAACCCTGACCCTGCTCCTGGTTTGTGAGGACACAAGCTAATATCAGTCAGACACAGCCAGCTACCAAGCAAGGCTCATTCTTTGTCTTGTGGTGATGATGTTGCTCAAACTTAGGTTTCATGGGGTTTTTTTGCACAGAGGGGAATGGAGGCAGGTGGAGGGCAGGAAGATGTGACTGTACGTCCTGTTGGCCTGGCAATTTGGAAGCCGAGTAGTGGGCACTTGACCATCTGTGTTAAAAACAAGGCTAACAAAAAAGGCCATATTTCACCATGTCTATGGAGAAGCAGGCAACATGCTGTCAAGACATAACTGAGGCAGAAAAAGCAGAATAAAGAATCTGAAAGACATGAATGCCTGAGGAAATGCAGATTTTGGGGAATCTGTGAGTAAACAGGCATATGACTGACTGAGCCAAAATATATACAGGATTTCACAATATTTAAATCATGTATCTTTGTGTTCTTAAAAATAAATTAAAACTATACCAAGACTTACACATGGAGAACTGACGCATGCTGGGTGCTACTAAACCTGCAGGTTTAGTAGCCTCATCCTGCAGCCTCCACACAAGCAGACCTGGGAGCCTGCACACAGCACTCAGGATGCTTAACCACTGACACCAATGGGAGCAAAGGCAAGCCAGCTCTGAGTGGCTTTAAACTCCCACATGAAGAGCCCTAACAGCGTCTGAGAATCACACAACAGAACATGCATTATCTGTTGTGAACCTCGTGCCCTCTTTTTAAGATGGCTGTTAACTTGCAAAAGTTACTGTGGCGAAGGAGTGGAAAAATGATTTGATCATATTCAGTGATATTGCTAAGAGCAACAGGGAAAGACATTTGAAAAAGTGGCTTGCAGTCATTTATATACCTCTTTCCACACGTTAAGCATTTACACTTTCAATAACCATGCATCAGTGCTCTTGCTGCATTACCTTATAACTCCTTTTCTTCTTTATGGTCCTTTGTGGACACATTTTCACCTGCTTAAATCTCTGCATATCTACTAGGGAAAAAATGTGAGACACATGCACACAGGTACTCTGTCCTAAGTTATAAATATATTAGGGACATACAAACGTCATCACTATCCTCAAATGCAGCTTCACTGCTGCTACAGAGACACATTGAAACTTACTAGATGTACACCAGCTAGAATCTGGAAAGGTTTCTACAACTGGTCCTCCTCACTCATCCAGGTAATTTGTTACTCAGAATGTGCTGATCTTATTAAAAGAGCTGTTTTTTCCATTATGACTGTTTGCTGCTAGGCTAGTTTGCCCTGAAGAGGTGCATAGTCCGCTTTGCTTGTATTGACAAAGCGAGAGCGTAATCTTTTTTTGTTGCAACTCTGAAGTTGAAACCCTGGACTTAAAAGGCTGCCAACAAGTGCATAAAGGAAATTCTGAAAATCTACCAGAATAAATCTGACTGCCCAGATCAGTGCAACTTTCATGAAAACCATGAATTTGGAACCAAAATACGGGCAGCTCTTAATGTTTCCTCTCCCTTCCTAGCTTAGGTCCTTTCACCTGTCCACTCTAAACTCCTTTGTCATCTACTGGAGGTGTTGTCCCCAACTCATCTTGCTCTTCCCCAACACAGCTGTGAAAACAAGAGAAGGCTCTGCAACACCTCTCAAACTCCAAGTCTCCTTGGAAAAGATTTTGAATCCTTCCTGAATGATATTCTCAGAAAGATGTTGGCCCTTCTTTAGAAACCTGTGATCATCAAATCTGCAGGAGCGCTCAGCATCTGCAAATGTAGGTTCTTTGGCATTCCGGCTGTAACTGCCACATCTGGAGATGCTGACCTCGACACTTGTGCAAACCTTTAACCCAGCTTTAAAGATGGAAAAGAAAACTAATACTTTTAAAATAGCTTCATATTGAAAAGGCAGCTTACAGCATCTGTAGGATTCTTCTCGGGTGCCTCTAAGATCCCTGGTACATAGAAGTTACACAAGGTGCTTCTGAGTTTAAAAATACTCCCCGTTTAGCATGGAAAACAGGATGCATACTCCATTTTCATATTGTCTCTCTGTTGTGGTGTTGATCTCACACTGGGTAGGAAGATAGCTTCGAATTTCACCAAGATTGTGGTAAAAATACACTGCAAAAACGTGCTGGACCTTTATTGTTTTCTGTATCCTTTCTGATGTAATTCTTGCAAGCAGATGAAGCTGTGAAATCCTTGTATCTATGAGCAGTCCAGTAGATCTATGCAGATGTGGTTGAAAATGTTGGGTAAATCTTTGGTAAAGCATCTATACATCAGCCAGAAATTCCTTCTGTTTGATGATATTATGCATCCTTAATGACTGCCTTCAGCAGAAGATTTTCCTAAACGGATGGACTGAAAATGCATACAAGTGGCTGGGCAACAAAGAGCTTTCTCAATGATTTCATTTGTGGTCCAGAAATATCAAAGGGCTTTGCAAATCAGAAAGTTAACATGCAATCTCAGACCCAGGGAACTTACTGCTTAAAACTGAAGGTATATGAAAAACAAAAGGAATGGGTAAGATGTGTAGGGTGAAGATGCATAGAATAAATTAAAATTCATAAATCCTGTTTTAGGACATGGATCTTTAACTATGGTTCATCTCTTTCCCAGTTATTGATCAAGTTGTAACTTACCAGCTCTTTATGAAGGAGAAAAGACCATTATATTACTATGTATGTTTGAGAAATCAAAATATCATCAGCATAATGAAGTAGTTGGATTTCCAGTTATGAAACACACATTTGAATCTTAAGAATGCTGGAGGCTGAATAAAGGTTAAAAACTCAGAAATAATATTGTTCCTGCAACTTTTGCAAAAATCTTTGAGAGATGAATTTAGCAATATGTGGCTTTTAATGGTGTTACATTAAACAGCAGGATTTCCATATGGCGTGAATCTGCTGAATTGTATCGAAGATAAGGATTTTGTTCCAAATTTCTATGGCATTCTGTGATTGTGTCATTAGATACCCGCAAGCCTTTGCTACAATGAAGAGTACAGAATGTGCCAAGTAAAACAATCTTGAGCATTCCTTCCAAGCGAAAATATGAACGTTTAAAATTTCCTAGCTTCGTTTTCTTTGAAATGCAGGGAGTTCTTTTTGTTAGAAAAGGGTTAAATGGAAATGTGTCATTTTCATAATAATAATGTGTTTTATATTGAAATTTGTTCTTCGTGTCTTTTCTTTTCAGTATAAGTGTTGGTGTGTATGAGTGATATGAGGATAAGTTTGTGAGGGCAATTACCCATTATTGTTGAGTAGCTGAGTAGTCCCCTGAGCAAACTCATGCATAATTTGTTTGTTCATAAGATACTGTAGAGCTGAGGCTGCAGTATCTTCTATGCCCCAGCTTATGGGAAAATGGAAGCTTTTTCCCACTACTCTGCATTTCGTACCCTATTGTTTGAACTCTGATCATCCTTCTTGCCTCTGTCTTATGGGCACCTTCACTGAATAGGAATCGCCTATCAAGTGGGCTAAGGTCAGAAATACATCATATAAAAGGGGAAACAGTAAATTCCTTTTACAAGATTCATTATGATAATCATGTCCAAATACATTATTAGAAGCATTAAAGAAATCCTCTTCTAATTTATTTTTGTGCCTCTTACTATCTGCATACCCTTGTTATCTAAGAAAGACAGCGTGATCTGCAAATTTGAGGTTACAAATGTGCAGTGGTCTTAGGATAGACAGGACTGGCTTGAGATAGAACTTCAATGTTAAATAATTTTCCACTTTTTAAAACGCCCTAATCTTTTCTTACATAGTTTTCTCCCCTTACAACTCTCTCCTCCCTTATCTGTGAGAGGACTTGCCCTTTTCTTCAGGTAGCAGCATCCCTATTTACCTCTTTCCCTTGCACACGCTAGAGCAGTGATTTCTTCCTTTACCGATCAGCTCTTCTGTAGCTTCACCCTGGAGAAGTCCCACTATTTAAACGTTGCTGCCTGCAGTCCTTCTCCTCCAAAGAGCTGCACACCTTTAACATCGTGCTGTATGGGCAATGTATTTTGGTATTAAAATTACTGTAATAGGAACATGCTCATTTCAAAATGATTCATGTGCACTAAGACAACTGTACGCCTAGATTTGTAAGGATTTTCCTCCCACCTTTTTTGTGTTTAAGCCAAGGCTGCTCTAGGCTATACCGCAAGGAGGGAGGCAGGTTGATAAACACAAAAAGTGAACCCTAGTTTTATCCTTCCATAGGAGCAGCACTGGGCAACAGAACATTAGACAATACCAGTGTAACATTTTCATATTTGGACCAAGCATTATTACCTGTAATGAATTATATTTGTGTTCTACCTGTATCTAGCACATCTTCTACAATGACAAACCACTTCTTTCTGGAAGCAATGTTATATATAGGACAATGAAGCATTAATTGATATCCAGATATCAAAAATTATATATTATTTTTAATATGACAACTATCTGGGGAGGATCCTTATTTCTTCTTTTGATCCTTTCCCTGTATTCTGTCCTATTGGTAAAGTAGGTAAGAATTTAGTTGAAGCATGGTCATAGAATAGCTCTAACTTAATTTGCATCAAGTTTTAATGTTTCAGCTTGGAATAAATGCTAGACCAACATGTGCATCCGTCCCTATGTAGCTCTCCTTTGGGAACTCCAGCATAAGGCATTTGTCAAAGCAGCCCCCACACTCACTCATACCTGAACAGAATGAGCTGTTCATAACAGCATAAATCCTTAAGAGAAAGAAAGAAAAAAAAAAAAAAATAAAAGAAGTGTCCAAATTCAATTATCAGCCTCTGTTTGTAACTTGTGGAGATACATTAAATATCTTCATTCTAGTTCTGCAGAAATTAAATAAGTTCTAACACAGGGCTCTCAGACTAGCCTTTTCCTGACAAAGTTTCAGAATAAATACATTAGAGTTCCAGGCTGATTTAAATGACAAAGCCAGTTATTAAATTTTGGTACAAACTTCAGATGAGTCTTCCAATACTTTATGACACCTTCCTTTGCACGTGGAACTCTGCCACCAGTGCTTTTATCTCCTCTTCTGCGCTGGCTGATGTTATTAGTATCAGAAATGCTGTTTAGATGTAAAGAGGAAATGGAGATACAGCTAATTTCTTAAAAGGTGGGTCCATTAATCCTGTCAGAGTATTTGGATCCTATGGAAGCAGATACTCTCAAGCTGGTAGCTGTCAGTTATAGATGAACCTGAACACACCAGTTCCAAAAGCCAGTGCTTTCACCACAAAGCCCATGGGTGCAAGGTGGAGGCCTCCGTCTTTCTGGAAAAATACACGTGGCACTGGGGTAAGAACAGCCTAAGGGGAGAAGACTTTCATCACCATAAACAAAGAGGGAACTGATTAAGAAAATAATAGGTTTTAGAACCTGATATATTTGAAGAAAGGTGTTTGAGTAGTATGATATCCTGGGGTCAGGACAGCCTGTCAGCACCCCAGTATGATCTGGGCTGCTTGTGAAGAACTGCATCTCTTCAAGGTCTTCTTCATCAGTTGATGATGAGCTGCCAATGTCAGATGTAAACATATCTATGGGTGAGCAAATTTTCATAAAATGTGTTAGTTACTTACACCAAAGCAGCTTGTGCCAAAAACTAGGACATCCATTGAGATCATGAGCAAAGAACACAAAAGTGATGGGTCAAACAGGCCTTAAATGGAGAATTGAATAAGGAGAAAATGGGCATTTTTGCCCAGCATCTTCTGGTGATCTTAAAAAGAAAGAGCTGTACTGCACTTCATATTTCCCGTGTCCATGGCTCTCTAGGGATTTGTACTGCTTGCCACAGCCAAAATTTAGTGGTAATAAGAACAAACCCTGAGGGGCGTGAGACCTTCTTACTCCTGTTCACTGTCCTATTATCTTTCTTTTCACTCTCACACAGTTTTAATTTAAACAAATAAAATGTCCAACAGCCTTAAAACAGATGTAGTACTAATTGTAATAGTTTTAGGGTCTCTATAGATGCTTTTTTTCTATCATCTAGAGCACAACATATGACCACTATCTTTTTTACAGATGAGGAAAATATAGTCTGCCCAGATCATTCACCATGGAAGTGGCAGAACAAGAAAATGATCTTGTATTTTGAAGTCCTTAGCTGTTAGTCGGTACTTGCAATACAACATTAGCTGCTCTAAATCACCAGTTACACTAATATATTAAAATGCCGTAAAAATTCAAGTATCTTTATCACCATAAATCCCAAAGAGTAAAAGGAACATGCTCCAAAAGATATACCAGGAAGACTTGCTAGTGGGGAAAAGAAAAATATTTAGAACACATCATATAAAATAATATCTAAAGACTAGAAATATCTGTGCTACGGTTATGTGGTTTAAACAGCAACAGAAACTCTCTGACATCTAAGGTACTATATCTGAAAACTTGAAAGCAGTTCTTGATGTCCAAGACAGTTCTGTTCCTCAGCAAGAACTCATAAGAGCTGAGAGGACACTGGGGAATCACTTGGAAAATATGACTTGCAGTTAGGCCCTTGATCAATCCGTGTAGTGAAAGGAGCGATATCACTCTTCGGAAGTTAATTAGACACTAAGAGTAATACTCTAGAAAGCTTTGAGAGCAGATTGTGTAAAGACAGCTCCCCATATAAATCATTACTATACCTCAACTCTGAATTTCCATTAATTATTAAAGCTTTCTAGGCAAGCTAAGCAGATATTCTAAGACGCATATTTCAGAAATTTCCACGTTAAAAATTAAGTACTGTCAAACAAGCTGGGCCAGGTAATGAGAGCCTTTGGAGGCCCCCATCACAATGTACTCATGTACATCATCATTTCCAAGGGCTGTGTCAAGTTCCCTGCTGATGAACAGCACAGCCTCTGAGCTAGCCAGGTCCCTCCATGTGTATCACCACCCTATACAATTGGTGAGTTTGAGTTTCTTTCCTTTTTTGGGGACAGACTTGGAGATACAGATGTAGCTGAGGATGTTCAGAAGTGCTCCTTGGTTCTTCAGTATACTTTGTGCTAGCAGGGTTTTTGAACATGACACAAACTAAAGGGAAAGGGAGTGTGAAATCAAGGATTTGCCTCAGGAAGGCTATGAAGAGTAGTTCTCCCCAGGGCTCAGTGTAGGAGGGTCCAGTTCTGTTTAATATCTTTATCAATGATTTGGATGAGAGGATTGAGTGTACCCTTAGGAAGTTTGCAGATGACACCAAGCTGGGTGGAAGTGTTGATCTGCTTGAGGGTAAGGAGGTTCTGTAGAGGAATCTGGACAGGTTGGATCGATGGGCTGAGACCAATGGGATGAGGTTCAAAAAGACCAAGTGCTGGTCCTTGCACTTGGGACACAACAACCCTGTGCAACGTTACAGGCTTGGGGAAGAGTGGCTGGAGAACTGCCTGGCAGAGAAGGACCTGGGGGTGTTGGTTGACAGCCGGCTGAATACAAGCCAGCAGTGGCCCAGGTGGCCAAGAGGGCCAATGGCATCTTGACCTGTATCAGAAACAATGTGGCCAGCAGGAGTAGGGAGGTGGTTGTGCCCCTGTACTCAGCACTGGTAAGGCCACACCTCAAATCCTGTGTTCAGTTCTGGCCCCCTCACTACAAGAAGGACATTGAGAGGCTGGAGAGTGTGCAGAGAAGGGCAATGAAGCTGGTGAGGGAGCTGGAGAACAAGCCCTATGAGGAGCAACTGAGGGAACTGGGGTTATTTAACCTAGAGAAGAGGCTGAGAGGAGACCTCATCACTGTCTACAACTACCTGAAAGAAGGCTGTAGTGAGGTGGCTGTGGGTCTCTTCTCCCAAGTGACAGGAGATAGGATGAGAGGAAATGACCTCAAGTTGTGCCAAGGGAGGTTCAGATTAGACATTAGAAAAAATTTCTTCACTGAAAAGGTGGTCAGGCACTGGCAGAGGCTTCCCAGGGAGGTGGTTGAGTCACCATCCCTAGAGGTGTTTAAAAGACACGTAGAAGAAGCATTTAGGAATATAGTTTAGTAGTGGACAGGTACAGTTGCACTGAATGATTTCAAAGGCCTTTTACAACCAAGAGATTCTATGATTCTATGATTGTGTGAAGAACCAAGCTGGATGGTACAAATAAGGCTCTTCCCCTTATCCTTCAAGTTTCTCTGTGATATTTTCCTTGGTTTTGTGATCAGACACAGAAAGAAACAGATCTGGACCAAAGACGTAATATGAACAAACCCTCCTGGCATTTTCAGATGTTTAGAAAAGTCCGCTTTTGCTGACCCTTGGCTTGTTTTGGAGTTTAATCAGAAACAGAAGTCCACTAAAGTGCTCTCGTTTGGGATGAATGCATTAAGCCCCCCCTCCCCAAGTTCAGCCTCCCAATAAAGCACTGGGAATAGGGGTCTTTTTTCTATTTTAATTAGATTAATTATTTTCAACATTTCCAGCTAAGAATAAGAAAAGTGCAGCTTCAAATTTTCTGAAAGACATCTACATCAAAGGTAGATATTTCTCGTATTCCTGCAGTAAAACAAAAGAAAAAAAATCAAGGAATTTTATTTAAACATTTCAAAAACATGGAAAGATAATACCCCAATTCTATTTTGTGGGTCATTTTTCTATATTAAATACAAGAGTTAACTTTATTTGTAAATAACATGTAAGCTTGTCCTTTTGTCAGAACAGACAAAACAGGAAAAGACTGGCAATGAAAATGTTCAAAGGAATTGGAGAGAATGGCAGACTTGAGATTTGCACGCAAAGCTTTCCATGTGATGAAATGTACCCAAATAAAGCGTCTCAATTTTCGATTATTCAAATCAAGATACTGCAATATTTTTGGACACTCAAGACTTTGAGCTGTTTATTTATTCATTTTCTTTCTCTACTGCCTTTGTCCCCTGAGAAACCTAACAACTGAAATATAGCAACAGTGCAGAATATTTATTGGAGAAAACAAGCACTTAACAGGATTGCAAAATTTCAGGTTCTCAAGAAAAAGCAGTAGACATTAAAACAAAAGCTGCTGA
Organism: Neomorphus geoffroyi; assembly: GCA_033558235.1. Classification (NCBI taxonomy): domain Eukaryota; kingdom Metazoa; phylum Chordata; class Aves; order Cuculiformes; family Neomorphidae; genus Neomorphus; species Neomorphus geoffroyi. Next base: position 419,345 of record JAUMJM010000039.1, read on the forward strand.
TACTCTACCACTTTTCAGTGTTACAGATAAAAGAGACATCTTTTGCTTTCAAGAATAAAACTAAGCATAGTTGAATAAGAGTGTTAGACTGCTTTTCATCCAAACTGCACAGCAGAAGATGAGCTTTGCAAAAACAAACAAATCCTATATTTTACCACCTAGAAAATACAGACACTATCAGATTAACTAAGAACTACTGACAATTTAGGTAGAAAATAGTTGAGAAAATAGAACAGCTATGATGATGGGTTTGAAATATTTTGAGCAATGACATCGAGAGTGTTTTCATTTGCAATTTTGACAAGGATAGATGGTGCTTTACTACTAAACCAAAATAAAGATTGAAAGTTGACCATGCTGGTCAGAGAGAAGCTGTCCAATGTGACAACCACTGCTGAAGAAATGAGTATGTGGGGCCATGGGTATAAAGGCTTGGTTGCCTGGGTAACCGTTGGGGGCGGGGGGAGAGCAGAGGGTGAAAGTTTGTCCCAAGAAGGCAGATGGGTTCCATTCTGTGACGACACAGATGAGGAATTCTCCTCAACTGAGTTTTTCACTTACATTTGACATACCTCCTGCTCCTTGCATTTTCTGCAAAGCACTTTCAGTGTTTGAAAGTTCTCTGAAATCCTGTCTCCAAACCCTCCATGGCAGGTGAAGTTGGCTTGCACAAATCCTTGGCTAAACCTAAAATATGACCTGAAATAAACATTGGCATCTTCAATTATAGGAACACCTAGTATTTTAATGAATGAAGGAACAGAAATAAGGTTGCCTGAGCAACCTCAATTCTGGCATTTCTTAATATCAGAGTACTTGGATAAGCAAGAGGAATATTCTTTTACTATCAAGTGGGTTTCTTGAACAGATCTAGAGAGCACATTGTCTTCATACACAGGAGCAAGGATACGAGCATGTATATCTCACTTGCATTAGCTCGGCAAACTTGGAAGGGATCATCCCAGCTTTGGTCTGAGGTGCAAAGTAGTGCATAGTGCAAAGCACCACATCCGAAGTGCTGCCTGAGCTTGCACCATGGCAAATTGCTCCCCAGAATAGCTCCAAAGCACATTTCCACTGTGCTCTTGCGCTTCCCTGGGTTGTCTCACCACAAGCCAAATGAACCTTGTAGGGCATCAAAGAATGCTTGACCTAGAAGCGATGAGTTGAAACTCCAGGGCAAATTCTAGCCTCCTTTGTATCACTTGCATACTGTTAGGACTGATGACAATTTATTGTCTATGTTCAAGTCTAGTGTTGATTGCAGGCATAGTTTTGCTCTGTTCTCATCTGCATGCTTTCTAAATATAGGACTGGTATTTTTTTCTTCCTTTGCAGCAACTTTGACAAATTATTTTCAAGCTCAGGATGGAAAGAAATGCTATCTTCAAAACAAAACAGGAAAAAAGAGGCCATTTCAAATAAAAATATGAAATTGATACTATTTCACCTGTGACACACCTTCCCCACCCTCCTCCAGCCTGTTACATATTTGAGAGAATTTGGTACTTAAAAATATGATGAATACATACAAATAATTTTAAACCCTATGATTGTTTTTGAAGTATCATGCTACATTGAATCAGACAATTCTCCTCTTTCATCTACACTCCAGAGAACTGCACTTTTTCCCTGAAATTCTATAGCGTTTGAAAAGAAATGGTCTCAGTTTAGAGTGATAGCGCTCCAAACAGTTCTTGTGTTTTCCATTAATTTTAGGTTGTATTGGTATTCTGTTCCAATTAGTCTCTGTTAGTGCTTCAAAGCTCTATCTTATCTGCAGATAACATCAAAGATGAGAGCTTCCAGTTTTAAATTTGGTTTGTAGTTATTTTAAAGATACAAAGGCATCATTTGTGAATAGCTGATCAAATAGAATAAATACTTTTTTTGTTTGGGCTCAAAAAGGACTAGAAAACTACTTTTCTTTTTAAGTTCAATTTCTTTTAGATATCAGGCCTTATTTTTGGGGTGCTGAACTCGCAGAGTTCATGTTGACTTCAGCTACAATTGTATGTATTCAGGCAAGAAATATATTTAATCTTTCAGAAAATTTTGAGACTTTATATTTTTTCCTCATTTTACTAGTCCAAACTACAAAAATTTACAGACCTTCTCACAGAAGTATTAGCAAGAAAGTTCCCAAGTAATTCCCATAACAACCAACCTATTTGTTCCTTTAGGACAAGTTCTTAATCCAGTTAGAAACTAACAATCATTCAGAAGGAGATTGACCTGAGGTTTCTTGTACTCCAGGGAGACCCATCTGAGTTCACAAAGTTGCTGTTTTTTCTCTATTGCTCCCTTCTCTCTGATCTGATAAAGATTTAAACAATGGCAAACAAACTTAGGAAATGAACAAGAAACTTATTTCAGTAGTGGTTAGCTGAGAAACAGGAGTGCTGAGTTCAAGGAAGCTAGAAGTTCCCTTGACATCTTCCTGAAATAAGGTAGACGTCCAGTTTTGTTTTTTTCTTATAAGACTGATTTAGACACAACCTCTCCTTCTTAGCTGTACTCGGCTCCTCCAAGAAAGTGACCACATTTCAAACACTTTGGGAAGCAGCTTAGGTAAAAGCATGAAGGGGAAACACTTAAGTGAGTTTCCTCTCTGTTTGAAAAGCACACTTCTTTCATAGACATCTTATCTGGGTCAGTGCTGTTCGGGGAGGTGCTGTCAAGCTTTGCCAGTCAGCACAGAAGTCCATAAGTTCTCAGACTCCCCTTTGTTAAAAAATGCTTGCCATCATATGTAAAAAGCCAGTGGAAGATGTAGTGAATCACTGTTGCACTTAGGTGGCTTGCAAATAATATTAAAGACACTGTGATCTTGCTGTCAGCAACCGCAACATTCACCCTGAACTTGCTGAAAACGTGAGGTATTTTTCTCTGTGGCCCCACATATGTACTTATGCATGCAGATGTGCCATACTGATACTCAGGAAGCTGCCTCTGTAGTTCATCAAACCACAAAGAGCCAGAGATTAAAGGTATTAATGGATTCCTGTAAGGGAGCAAACTGTGGGGAACACATGCCACCAATGAAAGTTTGGGAAACGTAGGTCTTTGTTTCTGACCTACTCCAAATACCTACATAGTAGAGGCAAGTAATTTCCACAGCAATTCTCCAAACATTCACTAGCCCTAGCACTTTAGAAGACAGGATGAGAGTTCAAAATGATCTTCACAAGCTAGGGAAATATAATAGTGCAGAGGAGACTGGGATGAAGTTCAGCAAGCACAGCAGCACTATCCTATGCATTGGTAGGGATAATAAGTTGCATAAAAAAAGAAAACAACTGGTTATGTTGCTATGCTGCAGAACAGAATGTGGGGAACAGGACGGATTATAAACCAAACATAAGTCAACAATTTCATGCTGTCATGAAAAAGACAAACTTCATACTGAGATCTATAAACAGAAAGGAATCTTGTAAAACATGCCAGTAGCCTCACTGCTCTATCCCATGTGGCTGAAGTCTTAAGAAGAACGTGACCACTTTTGGACACCACATTACCAGAAAGGTGAAGTTCCAAAATAATCTTAAGATTGACCATAGGCTAATAAATGTGATCTAAATCTAAGTGCTGAAAGAAGCTGAGGAAACATGTGGTGAGAGTCCTTTATCTGCTGATAGGATTGTTGCAAATTGCTGTTGCAAAGCTGTTGAAAATCAGTTTGCACAAGCACAATGGGAAGGACAAGGGGTAATGTCTTGAAGAGTAAGGTTAGACATCAAAAAAAAGTTTGTATTTGTTATCAGGACAGAAAAGCACTGGAGTGGACTGCCTGGAAAGGGCGTGTACCTGGGTGTCTTCATGGGACTTCAAAAACAGGTTGTCTGAGTATTGGCAAGGAGACACAAGTCAATCCTGCATTGACTAAACAAAGAGTAAATAATCTCCTCAGGTCCTTTAAAATTCCTGCAAAAATATTCAGCTCGAGGCCTTTCAATAATCTGAGATAGCCAGTTCCTAGACAGTAGTAATTAATTATTTCAATGAAACTACAACCTTCATTTTTTTCACCTGTTACACAAACTACTGTACAGTCACATAAAAGCCTTGTAACTACCTGGCAAAGGATATATTCTCTCTATGAGATGGTCTTATTCCTCTCTCCCTTAAACTAGCGTATACTTCAACAGGACAGCAATTACACCATTCAGCTTATTTTCCATTTTCCACCTTATCCTATAAGGTCTTCCCCAATTTTTGCTCTAATGCCCAAAAGGCTTTCAACCATTTCTCCACAAAGGACTCCTGTAGCAGCTGTCCTTTGGCCTGGAGGGGTCCACCCAAGGGACCTGTTTCACTCTCCTTTTCAAATGCACCAAATTGAGCCTTTAAAAGGACAAATCATCCCATAACACTCTACGTATCATTTTTTTAAAAAAGCTCTTTCATTTAAGGTACTTTCCACCCAAACACATCCATCTAAATGCCAAGGCATTGCAGAGGATATCTATAAAGACAACACACACGGTGGTAATGGAGAACTTGGCTGGTGATTGATAAAATATGAAACAGCACAGGAGGATTTTCTGCTTGAAGCCAGGGTAAACAAAGGCACGTGTAGCTCATATTTTGCTCTACAACTATTATAACACTTGGGCTTTAATTTTGACTGGGGCCTCTAATTGTTTGTTGCTGCTGGGAGGGGAAATGGTCAAAGTGTGTTGGTGCATTCAGAGGCCCTTTCCTAGCTTAGACAGAGCTTTCGTGGCTTCAGGATTAGAAGCTGGATTTTTCTGTCTTTCCCACCTCAACACTATTATCTTCTCAACTTTATTTCGCGCTTGCTCTTCTTCTCCTCCTAACATTGTCACTATCATGACTATTTAGCGCAGACACCAAGCAACCTCCCTCATGCCCTCTTGGAAGATGAAAGACATGCAGTCTTTCTCTTTCTTTAATGTTTAGTAGAAATATGGAGCATTTTTAATCTTGCTGCTTTGTGCTTCCTCCACGTTATTAGCAACCTCTATGCTAACCTGTTTTTACAACTCTTTTCAACCTTCCATTCTTTCCTCCAGTCTAAACATAATCCCAGACCTTCAGTGACCTACAGTGGTGCTGCATGGAAAATTTAAATAAAACCCCATGTCTCCCTTTGCAGGACACTGAGTTATTAAAAAATGGTCTGGAGTGTCTAGAATGCAGAGTGATAGAGAGTAAAATCCTGCTGTCTTTGTACTACTCAGAGCTTCTGCAGCATATAGATCATTTGTCAGTGCCAGTTTGAGGTAGTCTCTGTAAACAGGCTGTTTTGCATTTGAAGCACTCACAGGACATGATGGTTTGGCTAAAAAACCATGCATTTTACATGTAATCACCAGGATAATTTGGGTGTATATCGTGTTCCCACAACTTAATATTCGACCTACAGATGCATGATCAAGAAGAGATTCCTTAACTTTGACAGGGCACATCACATTATACTCACTTTATTATTGGAAATGATCACCCCAGGGTGCAAAAGGGAGCAAAGACATAGTTTCATCATACTTTTCTTTTTTAAACACATTTACTGCAATGTCAGGCATTCTAAAGCTACAGAGCGCCACTTGCCAGTGGACAAGTGGCTGAATTTTACCTGGATTGTGCAAGAAAGAAATAACTGCTTAGTCTAATGCTGTGCTGTGAAAATTTCACGGTAGAAAATTCAACTTCTAGGCACACAGTTCATATCCTCAAGTAAAAAAGCCACTTTAGGTAGTGAGATATGACGCTATAAATGTTGTACCCATGGACATAACCAAAAACTCCCCTGGCTACGAATACACTTCCTACCTTAGGCTCAGGACAGGATCTGATTCTGGAACCCTGACCTAACATTAAGAGTATAAGGCAAGCGTAACAATTTTGATGCTTGCTAGGAACAACAATGAGGTTTTTTCATGTGCTTTGATTGTTCTTACAGCCTATTAAAGTTTCCTATTCTCCAACTCTGCAAAGACTTGAATGCACTCCCAGTTGAGCAGACCAGAAAAATATACTCAAATCTCAACAAGCCCTTGATACAGTACTTTTATCTGGCAGCTGATTGAAATCACATATATTTTGGCATTATGATGATTTTATTTTTTTAATCCTACATATAAATGCCTTATTTGACAATCTGGAAGGAAAAGGAATAAGTGATGGCCCATAGCTATTTAATAGCTATAAAATAAACCCCATTAAATAGAAGTGAAATGAATTATCAAACCATAAACTAAAGTTTGGTGTTTAAAATTGGCCATGGCTTTAAAAATTCAATTACGCTTTAATAGAAACAAGTTTACTCAATGTTCTAATGACTTTCTCTCATAATGTTTTTTTCTTCTTTTGTGAAGCCTGGCATGACTGAAGATGCATGGCAAGCCTGTCTTTCCTCTAACTACTCTAAGATTGATAGGAAACAAATATTGATGCATTTATCCAAAATAACTTAATTAAATGAAGCAAAAAATAGCACACAGAAACACGTTTCGGTAGAAAACTGGAGTTGATTGAGATTAAGAAAGGATACATTTAATGTCCCTAGATTGAAAACATCACTACCATTTACTGAATGTCAGCAACGGAGAAAACTCCAAATAGGAAACTCATTTAATATTTTCTTAACTTGCTGGTGAGCTATGTCCTGAGGTTCAGGTCAGGTCATTCCTGCAGATTTGCATGCTGCCAACATGCGGAGCAGCTCAGCTGAGAACAGCAGATGAACAGAGCATCTCAGAACAGGAATCTGCGTTATATTTGAAGTACAGGTATACCGTCAGGTTTTTGTTTGCTTGGTGTTGTCAAATTGGTATTGTCATGGTTTTGGTGATACATTTAGCAGCATGTTGCCAGCAATATTTGTTTCTTGCAGTCCTGTATGTTGGGTCTAGACTCAGTCCTAGCTCCTGCCTGTTCTAAGGGGAGCTTGAGTGAGAAAATCCCTTAAGGACAAAAGTTCAGGGGTTGTTATTTCAAGCAACAGCAGCTTTCAGTGTTGTGGTTTAGGAGGGGCCTTTCTTGTCTGTTTTACTTTCTTCGGGAGACATTATGATTTTGACAAGACCTCTAGAAAAACAGGGAGGGGGTACTGAATGAACTAAAGAAAGAATCTTCTCTCCAGTTTGTTTTGGAAGCAACCCATATCTTCATTTTAAACAGTGTTTCTGAAATGCACAGTAGAATCAGTTCCAAGTTGCAATTAGATAGGTCTAGGGTGATCTGTGTGGAGTCTGATTTTATTAGGATCCAACCAGGAGCTCTATAGCCTGTCCTGACAAATCCAACCAAAGAATCATCATCATTGATAAATTCAAAGCATTGCAGATGCAAAAACATTGAAAAAATAAGTAAGAGTTTCTGGGAGAAAGAGGGGAGCTGCAATTGAAAATACATGATTCTCAAGGCTGCATCCAAGGGGAATGGAACAAAGATCTTAAAATATTACCCCTAGATGTTTCCCCCCCGTGGCTGCAATTATTTCCAAAGTACCCTGCTTAAAATAGGTTTTGAAACCATGCAAGACTAATCATCGCAATTTGGAGATGTAAGTAAGCACTTACCATGCAATTCACAATTAGCTAAAGATGGTAGAAGAATCTCAGTCATGTTGGCACAGGAGATTTAAAAAAAAGAAAACATTTTTTTTCTTGTAAGAATGACATGTGATGGGAGAGTAGAGGAAGATAATTGTCATAACAAAGGGAATATGTTATTATTTATTGGCCACACTTAAGCACTGGGATCTTGGATTATAGTATCTAGTGACAAATGCTGCTTGAAATTTTGTAAATATTGCTTAAAAGGTAAGATGACTGAGTAATTCTGAATGTACTCTGCAACCAACACTTTCAAAACTCACTTCTGGGAAACAGAGTGACATTTTCTTTTTGTCCTATAGAAAAAGTAATATGCAACACCTGAGGACCCTAAAATCTTGTTCTCCTTAGGCTTCACCCTAGTCCCACTAACAACAGAGCACTGTTGCTGATAAATATGGCAAGAGAAATTTTTAAAGCCAGCTAATATCCTTAAGTATTTAGTGCCTTCAAGGCACGGGGTAGTTCAGACTGTTTCCCTGCCCTCTGTGCTGCTGACTGTCAAGCCCATGCGGCACACGGGCTGTCCTCACTAGAGACCACTCAGCCTTGTTGAAATGGAAGTAACAACTGTTCATCTACAGACCTGCACTCCTTTGGGAATAAGGGATTTCACCTTCTTAAACTCAGGAGAGTCACAGTACCCAGCTCCCCCCAGGATTACACCAGTTCTTTGCCAAAGTGGCAGCTGTAAATAAACATTTAGGGTCTAATTTCTACATTCTTCATATTTTAACTTACGTTTAGCAAAAAGCATTGACACATTTATCTGATTTGTCGCTATTAATTTCCTGTTTCCCTTTTTATTTTCTTCCTCCTCTTACAGACTCACTGGGTTATGAACTGCAGTAATAATCTTTCCAAACCACTTTTTCTTTTTGCAAAGCTTTTGAGGTTTATTTTATCACTTCACTAGCACTAGGATGCTGATCACCCTCCTCCTTCCATACCTTACCCAGCTCTAGAAGTGCATGCAAACAAAAAAAAGAGGAAAAAAAAGCCCTCAGCAATAAGTTGGCTGATTCTGGCAGCAAGACAAACCTAGCACCATACAGCAGGCAGGCAGAGAGTGCACTGCTCATCCTTTCGGTTTCGTCAGTGTATGGGAATGCTGGACATCAACACACAACAAGGGATTCGGCCGAAAGCACTTCTCCTTGGCATCTGAACCCTGCTGCTTTCAACCCCGGTTGGAAGATACAGGTAAAAATAGAGAAATGCTTTAGCTAACTGGATTCAGTGAAAATATAAAGCCGTTAGCAGACGCCCGGACAGCCTAATCTTATTCCTAGCAGGCAATGAAAGTAAACCACAGCGTAAGGGCTGATAGCTCCTGTATACATAATACTGCCAGGTGCTGCAACTTGCATGTGATTCTTTGCATTACAGCAAATAAAGTGTCACGAGTGGCAGTGAAAATTTTTTTGGATACTTTGTTCAAGTTGCCTTTATAAATATTTATCATTGTTTACATAATTATACCTCTCTCTGACAGCAGGCTTTACAGCAACTTTGAACCACAGTAAACAGGCAGACTGAATGCCTCATCTTTAGCCAGACCATATCTATTCTGTGTGTTATGTGTACATTTATTACCTGCATGCTATGAGCATATCACTCATTCATTTCATAATGTAATTTATAGTTACATTACAAAAGAATCCATCTACAAACAGCAACTATGAAATATTGATAAAGCATTTAGGAATAGAACATAAATTTAATGACTGGGGTATTACCCAGTAACAATAAACTGCAGAAAAAATATGTCTGTGTAAGTAAGTACTATTTATTATAGCAGAAACCTAAACAGAGAACATATTTCTTTGTCAGGTACTTTCTTTAAAATAACTTGACATCCCAAAACTCTTTTTACCCCACAGATGTCAGAAGCCGAGACAGATAAGGCAAAAATCAAACCAGCAGAAAGTTTTGAACATGACAAGCAAAATATTTCTTGGCTGAAGAAAGGTAAGTTACGTTGCTGAGTTATTAGTTACTGGTTTGTGTTCAGAGATATTTCTGGTTTATTAAAAATTATTTTTGGAAGAAAAAGCCATAAGAATACTTTGCAGGCTTAAATATGGCCAGGAAAATCTACCACATGAATTCCATAGTTTAACTTCTACAAAACATGCATGTACATTTGCTTGTGGTGCAGAAAGGCCTGAAAAAAACAAATTTTAAAGTAACCTGAAAGCTCTTTTTTTTCTAATATCCTTGCTTTCCTGGGGAAGTTTTATTTTATCTGAATTACAATACACTAAGAAGTATGGACCGTCATCTTAATTCTGATGAAATGTTTTCATCAACTGAAGCTATTATTGAATTGGATGAAAATTTGTTTGGTTTTCCCAAACACAAGTGAAGATCAGCCCTGAATTTGGATCTGGCAGTGCGTTATCTTAAAATAAAGTAGCATCAATTGACAACAGTTTATTGAATATATATTTTCAGAAATAGAGAATTTATAAAATATTAAGAGACTTTTACAGTTTTAGAGGCTGAAAAATGATGAGTATTAAGTAAATAATTTGTGTCAAATAGTGGCATTTCAAATACTACTTTCTATTAGAAAACAAATATATAATTTTAAAGGTTTTCTTATCACATATGTCCGTAAGCATAAAGAAGAATATCTCTTAGGATATATTTCTTGCTGGAAAAATTGATTTGCCAAGTTAGTGCATAAATTATTACATTTATATGTATGTTTGTTGGTCATAGCATAGTTGCTTAATTGTCTTTCATACACAAACAAGAACATAATGAATTAAACAGGTACTCAAAGCAAAGACTTTCAAGATGCACGTGGTAAAAATTAAATACTCGTGGTTAGGTGCAAATTATGTTCTTTAATGGGAACAGCCATATTCTAATCCTAACAAAAGCATTTTGGGAAGACTCAACAAGTGACCTCATATTTTGAAAACATTAGTTTGGAGGGTACTGGGGAAAAGGCCCATCTGTAGCCACTATTATGTCATCTGTAAAATATGCATCACTATTTTAGGCTCCTGTAGTTAATTGTGCATTAGATTGCTTAGCTGCGAGCAGGGCTGAAGTAAAGTAGGCCTAAATTAATGTTTCTGCTTTGCAGTCCTCCTTGTTCATGCAGCACTTCCACAGAATGAAAAACACACATTCGAGCAGAGCTGACTGGCCAGCATGCATGCTTTTTTTGGCTGGACACCCAAAATCCACTGCTTGCAAGGTGTCAGCTAACTTCAGTAAAAACCCTGCAAGCAGAAGGTTTGCAGTTTGAGGACCCCAGAGAGCAAAAGAGTTGAGTGAGATCTGCTCTTTAACTTGTAAACAGTAAACACATAACTGAATTAAATATACATTTCATCAGAAGAGATTAGAGCACAAGACATTTGCAAGTGTACAAACAGGGTATAAAGTACAGGGGATTTTAACTGGTGCATGTCTCTGAGCAGGATACAACTGATGGCGTGGGCCCTCAGAGTCCCAAGCGATTATTTATGCTCTGGTCCAGACCAACTCCAGTAGCCAGGTGGCATCTCTCACAGCTGTGTGTTCCTCAGTTTATTCCACTTTAGTGCTGCTAATCCACAATGCTCTATTTCTTCTCTTACTAAGGAGAGACACCATCCATAGTTTCTAGTTCATTAGTAATGTTTTGGGTTTTTTGTACTTGGAGAAGCCAATCTCTTCCAGAGAGATCCAAATGCTGTCTATTGGCACCTCTTCTCTCTAAAGTGTCACAGAGCAGAATTGAGCCTTGAAGATCTAGTATTGCAAATAAGGCAATAAATAGCTGAGATGCATCTCATAAGGAAAGGAGATCTTCCTTGAGATAAGAATATGTACATTATTTTTTCTTATATTGAAGTTTGCTTTTTAAAAATTTTATTGTTGTTTCTTTGCTTTGAGCAACTCTGTGGTACGTGGAGGGTTTTTAGAATATGGTGAACCAAATTGTCTGAAGCAGAAGCTTAACTTCTATGTTTAAATATTTTAAAAATACCTCACGTATAGATTTCAGGCATTCCAATAAACAATGAATTGTGGAGAACAGACTTGTACTGTTTCCGTCAGGCACAGTAAGAAGACTATATGTTCTTTTAGTATCCAGTTTTAAAGAAAAGTTATTTTTATTCATGGTTTTTTATTGATTATTTGTTCCTTCTAAAAGAAACAATCATGAACCACATAGTATCAGAAATAAAAAATATAGACTAGGCTGTGGCTTTAGTATCTTTCCTAGACTTCAGTTTTTTCCTAATGCTTTGCAAAGTAATAACTCATGGACTGGTAGTGCAGTGGGTCAACATCAAAATAAGATACCTATTACATTTTTTGTTGCCTTTCAATGTTAGAATTTGATTAGTCAGGTAAGGGAGGAGGGGGATTTTAATCTGGCTGCTAGTTGTTTAGTTTCTTCTTTTTCGGAAGAAGAAATTTTGCCTCTGTCTTTAAGCCTCTAAAAGCAAAAATCAAAGCCTCGTTCCAAGGGAAAACTTCCACAAAGCAAACCAGAAACCAAACCAGTCTTATAAAAAGTATTACAGAAAAACATTAGGCCAATACAGCTGTATGTTATCATATCAGCAGGAAGAGTATAAACAGCCCTACTCATACCTCTATGCTTCAGTGAGTGATTTGGACCTACTGCTCTGCTCCTGCACCTCTGCCATAAGCGTAACAGAAGACTAATGGATGTTAAAGATGACACAGAAAAAACCAATGCTGCACAAGCCAGTACAGTCTTGGTCTACATAATCATGGCCCTTGGACATCACCAAATTTTCCCTCTCCTTTTATTTCTTGCTTATCGTCAAAACCTTTCTTTGGTGGAGGGCCTGATGTCCTCCACAGCACCTAGCAGACTGTAGAACTGTAATGAAATAACAATAAAAATGTTAACAGGGAAGCAGACTGGTAAATGTGTGCTCCTGGTTTGCTAAAATTTAAGAAAGTCGTAAAACATCTTTATACCTTATAATGCACTTAGCAATTAGGTCTCAATATGGACAACGTGAGAGACTCCCTGGACTGAGAATGTGAGTGAGGATGGTGAAATGATCACAGTCATAGGGCCAAGATGTCTCAAGGTGAAGGATTCATACCAGCAGTCTTTTCTGACAGTATGGCATGTTCCTCAGGACTTTGTTTCTAAAAATCACACAAAAGATGAGAAAAGCTGTGTTTGGAGAGTATGCATCAGACCATCACATGCAAATCAATCAGAAGTGGTATGAACGAGCACTGAGAAAAGGCTCTTCTTGGCCTCTTTTTCTGCTTGTCTTACCTTAGCACTGGTGAGAAAAAACTCAAAGAAAGCCTGGGACATAACAGTAAAGGCAGATAGAAACTTCTATTTTGTGTAGGAGTAGAGGCAGTTGTCTCTACTTCGCTTCTTCCCATGGGGAAGCTTGTTTGCTGGAGATGGGAGATGGTTTTGGGTAGAGACAGTGCACCCCATGCCAAGATTTACAAAACACCAGGGCAGAGTGAAACATGGGCTCATTTGCACAGAAACTGTTGTGGAGAGTTAACTGTTTCTGCCCTGAAAGACAAAATCGGGAATCGTCAGCACATGCATTATCCCCATTTACACACATTTTGTCCTGACATACTCAAAATTACGTAAATGACAAAATCATACAAAATATTAATATACCTGTGTAAGTAAAGAATGACCAATGTAACTTAAAGGTAATATTAAAGAAATGTCCTCTGCGTGGTCCTGTGTCCCCACTTGTTTTATGCATGCACAAGATTTGCAACAAGCAGACTATCACATCCCAAGCAAGAAACATCTCTTTGGGCTCTTAAACAAGCACAGTTATTAGAGTGTCCTGTGGAATGTGGAAGCTACACAAGACACAACTTCAGAAGTGCTGTACCAAAGCAGGAGTATCACTCCCAGTGGCTGGCTTCAGATGCTGTCACCCTGCACAGCACAGCTGCAACCCAATGAGCTGCCTCTTCCATGTGGACCCAGGCTCTTTCCACCATGGGGGTGATTTATTTGCCAGATTAGCAGCCATCTGGTGGAAAGGGAGGTCAAAGCAGAGCTAAATTCACACCAGCCTTGGCATGTGGCTTTTGGAGCTCCTTACAAACATTTAATCTCTCGGTATCACTTGATGATTACAGCCATATGGATACGTGGGAGCAGGCAGGAGCTTATCTGACTGACATAAAGCCGTAAAAGGTGACACTGATTTTGCACAGGGGCAAACAGAGGTCTGTTCACCATTTCTGCATCCATTGCAAATGCAAGGGAAAAGTGCGTGAGGGCCTAATGCTGCCCTCTGATGTTTTCATCCAAAACTGGCCACAGCAGTCCAGGAACGTAGATCTAAGTTACACAAAAATGAAATTTCATTTCAGGATATTTTCACACAAAGCCCTCCTGTTTTATGCTGCCCAGCTGTGTACACAAATGCCCTCCATACATAACTTCCAGTGAAAAGTTAATGAACTGGCTTCCTTGCTCTCCTGCCAAAAATATAACTGAAATGCTAATCTCAAGACTTTCTCCAAAATAACCCCTTTATGCACTAAAATTCCCATAAATCAGAAACATTTTTCTCCAAAATAAGTCTGTTTTCATTGTTTTGCAAATAGTAAAAACTCTAGCCCCAATTTCTTTAATCGGCTGCTCTAGCCAGCAGATTTTCACTGTAGGGTGAAATTCAGCCCTGTACCGAAGGTCAGTATAAGGTCAGCACTTAAACCATAAAATAGGGCTTAAGTGGTAAATAGAGCCTCTGTTCAGGATTATATTTCACCCCTCCAAGGGCTGTAGTTCATATGAAAATGGAGATTTACTCATATCATAGACCTGGCTGTAGTGACATTATTCACATTATTCAAATTATACCTTATTCCACAATTAATCCCATTGGGTGAGATTGTGCCACATTTCTTGGTTGTACATCCCAGAAACCCAATACAGGAGCAGACTATTCCTAACTGCATTGCAACAAAACCTTCTGCAGCCTGTACCCAGGGTTATATTCCTGTGGGTGGAAAACCTTCCTATACTGCAGCACTCAAATGCCTTTTCCCCATCATATCCCAGTGACTGGCTACCCAAGGGGTTTAAGTCACTTCTACAAGAAGTAATAATGTAGGAAGGACTTAATGTCATGAAACTTGTTTTGCAGAAGCAAAGTTATCCTAGAGACAGAGACTTTCCTAGTTCTTTCACAGCCTTCCAGATTTTCACTTGGCTTTCAGAGGCTGGAGTAACCTTTACAAGGCTTGTACTTTGGGTTCAGGGAGAATATTCTCCACAAAGTGTTCTGATCTGACATGCACCCAGGCATCTAGGGAGCTTCATGACATTTTTAGAATTTATTCCTAAAACCTCAGAAGTCAGTGAATGCACTTTTACATACACACTTGGACACTTGTTTCCTGATTTTTTCTGACTTGGGTCCAGAAGATTTTTTCACTCTGTTCTCCCAGCCTGAACTCAGTCATTGGTTTGAAAAGCTTTATAGAAGACTGATAACGAAGAAATATCTCTCAATTTCATGTAACAGAAAATGCCAAATACTTAAAAGATGAATGCTGTAATCCAAGCAGACTCTTTCCAGATAAGAATACCACACACACAAAAAAAGCACATTTGAAAAACTGATGACAAGGATCCCAGGGGGCTGAAATTCCTGGAAGATGCCTTGTCAGCTTCAAGACCATGACCAAATGAGTTAATCAAGACAACCCTTCCTTAAGTTGTAAAACAGCAGATTTAAAGACTGTCTTCCAATGGAGAGGGAGTATATGAAATCTGCAATGGTCCCAGCTCACCATTCCTAATTATAGTTTTATAAACTGAGTAGTCCTTGACCTTTGAACTGGAGGGTCCTTGGAGATGCAAGACTTTGAATACTGCCACAAAAGCAGAATGAATGTACGGTAAGGACACTGGTACTTCTCTGGGTGATATGGTTAAGTTTAAAGACACAATCCTGTGCTGGATATTGACTATAAAAATACAGGTGGAGTGTTATTTAGGCTTGATTGTCTTAAGTGAATTTGTTCCATAAAGGAAGAGAAAAGTCTACTTCATTCAACTGTCAATGCTAAGGAAGACCTAAAGAGGTTGTTTCATTCACCCCTGGAAGTTTTCCAGACCAATTCTATTCTTTGCTGTACTTGGGCAAATTATTCAGATTTTTGCCCTCAGTAGAGCAAAACATGGAACAACAATATAGATGCATATTAGTTCTTTATTTTCTCAGCAACATACAGGTTAGCAGAATCCAAATATCCAGAGGCCTCCATATAGTTTCATACTTAAGATGATGAACTGTGGTGCATGGAAAATCGTAGCCTAAGGATCAGTGTCAAAGTGATAAGTAATTCCATTAAAGCAACGGAGCTGTATTTGTCTACAAAAGATTTAATTTGTCCCAGTATATTTAAGACAGATACCTGTAATCATCTCAAGACATCTATGAGGCAGGAGGATGAAGCTACATGTCTTATTTTTACAATTTCAAGTCATGGAGGGAATGGTCAAATGCTTAATTGGTCTCATAAATGTAAAATAATTCAATCCAGAAAGATATCTGTGCTAAACAGAATAAGTAACCTGAATGATAAGGAAAATTCAGTACTAATAAAAGTGATAAGTATTTCAGAAACTTCATAATTTTTAGTGTTTGTATATCTACTCCCTATTAGGGATGTTGTTGGCATTAGATTCCATTGCACATATCACTTTCACAGAGCGGTTTCTTTCTCTTCAAGATGGAAGCGGAGCCCAAAGTTGTCGTCTTTAGTTAGCTTTACCCTGAATTTCTGCAAGCTCAAAAAAAAAAATTATTTGTATTCCTTCTAATCTGGAGTAATACAAATGTCCTCAAGGACAAATTCGCACCTTCTAGAAGAGAAATCTGGTTTTCAGGTATCAGATACTCTATGAAATTTCATGGTTTGGAGATTTCCAACTGCCTATGTCTAGATGGACTACTTAAAGCTCCTGGCTCCACAGAGAATGGAAAAGACACTACAGCCTAGCAAGTAGGAAACCCATGTGAAGGGCAGGAGAATGGCTTTAGTCTCTGCAAGAGAAAGCATTCAGCTATCCAGTAAAAAGTAGAATACCTTTGACAGCTGATCTCAGCAAAGTGCTGAAAGTAGGTAGAGAGGGATTTGAGCCTGGACCATGCCTGATCCCCAAGCTGCTCTCATTAGCAGGGATTTCATTCACATGGGTGGGAAGGGACTAGAGCATCTTCTCCTGCTCTGCCTCAGGAGCAGTGGCTGGCAGAGGTGCCCAATGAAAGCAAAGCAACCATAAGTACACTGGAGCAGTCTTCTCCCCATTCCTTCCAGTAGTTTTTGTACTTTAATTCTTGTTTCCTCACCTCTCCCATCATCTTATTGCTCCCAGTTACCCAGTCCTCTGCATCTGCTATACAGAAAGTTGAATCTGAGACTGATGCCTGCTGGGCAGAAGAGCATATGTAAAAATTAGGTTTCAGTTGAATTTTTTGACAGCTCTTACAACGACTGAGATTCATCTCTTTGAAGAGAATTGCACAAGGTCTCTTTACCACCTAAGTGATTCTTCAGTATTATGGAGAACTTTGCTATCCTAAACCAAATTAATTTTTATTTTAGAGGAATCACACAGTCTTAGAGTTTCCTGATTACATAGTCTCATTCTAATTTCAGTCTTTAAACTGAATAACCATGTTAGAAAAACACAGACACAATTAACTTAATCATAAATTCAGATGGATTGTTTATTATCTGTCTACTTAATGTGCTTATGATTGCAGCAGTTAAACATGATAATGTTTTCTTCTCTCACACATAAATGAATATACACAGTACAGAAATATGTGCAGGAAGGAAAACTTCTCTCTGAGAACACCAGTAGGCTCCAGAGAGAGAGAAGTAGATGCACTGCTCACTGTTGTGCTCTACAGAAAACACAACACCATTGCCATGATGGTGTTGAGACGTCTGAGAGCTGATTACTGACAAATTACTTTCTTCTTGCTGAAATATGCTTGCATGCAGTTTTGAAAGAAAGAAAATACTATTGCAGCAAAGATGCAGATAGGAACACCACTTAGCTAGACCACTGCACATGTAATTAAAAAGCAGAGGTGTAGGTTTTAGGTAAATAAGATCACTTGCATTCTTTAGAGTAAAATAGAGGTCAAATCAATATCTTCCTACTGAAACAAAGTCATCAGACAACAGATTTAGAGTTTTCTGCTGTGTAATCTTCTTAAAAATCATTGTCTTAAAAAGGGGTTAACATTAAGTTTTCTGTTTTGTTATATGCCCATGGCAACTAACACGTGCCAAAATGCCATCACATATCCACAAATACTTGAAGGCCAAAGTTAAAGTTGAAATATGATTCTTCCTATTCCCACAGCATAATGGAAGTAAATAATTATTTCAAGTATGCATTTAGTTAAATTAGTGGTTATTAGTGAAATAGACTTCTCTGTCCTTATACTATTTTTTTAATGGCCACATAGTATACCACAACAAAGTTGTATTTGGCTTTGATATTCAAGTTTTAGCTAGATTTAAAACCACAATTCTTCCCCGCCCCCAAACAAGAATCATTTATCATCCTTGTTACCTTACCCGTGGGTCTCAAATAAAGCAGCCCCAACCACGTTCTTATTATGTATTACTAAAGGTAAATTCAGACTTGTATTTCATATCTCTAGCCTTCCTAGGGTTTTTGACTTCCATGTATTGACAGTCAAAAAAGGGTTTTCAAGGTTAACTTAATTTTCTTAACCTGCACTTCATGCTGGCTCTCTTCATGACAATCACTCTTACTAAACGGACCTCAGAAGTAAGTTGAGAGGTGTCTTAGAAAAACAGAGCGTATCCTCAGGTAATTACAATTTTGTAGGGCTGCTTCATGTAACACGTATCTATCAGATGGTGCTCTTCCAGCTTTCCACCTTGTGAACTGCCCTTGCTCTGCTTCCTCACTGAATACCAAAGCAGTCAATACTAAACTAAACCACAACTTCTCTCTTTTTGGTTAACAGAAGCCTAATTCCATGCTGTTACTGAATACCAATTCTGAATTTGTCTCAGACCAAGCCGAAACTTAATGGCTTTTAAGATTGTCATATAGACATATCGCTTCTGTTGACTACTGGTCCTAAACTTACATCATGTCTGATATATCAGTCAGTATTCTTGACTAAAAGCATACACCGTGATGGTACATGGGCAAAGAGGAAGATAAAAGAATGGAAACTCAAAAGTCCATTTAAGCCTCTTCGTTTTTACATTTCTGCTTCTCAACAATTTCCTTCGTATATAAATACTACAAAAGCAATTAAAATTCTGTGGGTTTTTTTTCCTGGTTAAAAGGAAAAGAGAAGTTGTGTGTTTACATGGAGATGGTGAGAGGCAGGAGAAGAAAGTCAAAAGAATCATAGGAAAAAGCAGTTATGGTTAGATGAATTTGTGACTAAATATATTGCTTCAGATACTTGAAATGTTTACTATTTTAAAAAATAGTATTGCTATTATAAAAGACATATGAAAAGATCTAGCACACAGTATTTGAAACATATCCATTTCAAGATAGCCAATTCAGCTTCCACCTAAGAAATTTTTTATCTTTCTTTTTTAATAATTTAAATACATAAATAGCCTGTGAGCTTAAGGCAGATACACACTTGACTCACATTCTTGCTCCCTAACTTTATGATCACCTGTGTTCCGTTAGATGTGGTAATCACCAAGCAAAGAAAGTCTGAGTAGCAGAAGAACAGAGGAAGATGTCCCAGCTCTTGCTTGGAGGGAATCACTGACAGTTGTAGAAGGATAGTACATTCTCCATGCATTAAAATTTTTTTATGAAAAATAAATAAAATATAAAACTAAGTAGCAGTTTTTACAGTATGACACAGCAGTATTACTTGCATTAGGCCAATTTACCACTTATGATAGCAGTAATAGCACTAAAAGCCAATAAAAGCGGTCTGTTCGTTCAGAGATTGGCTTTTATGGCTTATTCTAAATATTATCAAGTGAATCAAAAGCTGTCATTATAGTGTCTAAAAAGCCTTCGTACCTTGTAAGCAAACAGTGTGACTTTGACAAATAATCATTAACGTGCCTGTGTGAGACCAGGGGTAAAAGAGAAAGAAAAAGGAAAACCCAATATTTCATTTTACATAAATCATTAAGATCATTTCAGTTAAATTTCACACAAAATAAAACAGTTTTGTATGTAAAAAATCATCATTTTCCCAAGGTTTTTTAAATCTGTGAACAGGCCTTTTCATGAAACAAAAACTTTTCAGATAACTGATCAATGAATGATTGAGCTATAATGATATTTTCTCATCAGCTTTGGGAAAACAAATGATACATTTTTCTAGGTAGTGCCTTTTAAGGCAGTGTCTCACCTAACCTTCCCTTGGCTGCCATCCTGCCTGCCAGAAGCCCCAAACAAACACAGCAGCACTCCACCTCTTCTTGCCTCCTATAGAGCTAGAAAGGTGCAATTTAATTTATCTTTTGTCTCATAACTGGACAATTACTCTTGGGAGAAGAGCAAGGCTCTGGCAGATTTCAGCTGCACTTCACCCACCTCCTGCTCACGTGCATATGAACACGAGTGTCCAGAGAGAGAACTGTGCTCTCTATTGTATGCAGAGCAAACGCTAGATATATAAGACTTCCTTTTTGCAGCATTCCTTGCTGCTCCCTAGCAATACTAGGGCAAGTCCTCTTCAAAGCTGCACGACCCGAATAACTACCATTTGCCATTTCTAGTCTTTGAATGGCATTGCCCAGTGTGCAGTCACCAGCAACAGCTCAGGATGAAGATTTGGTCTTACCACTGACTACCTAAGACAACTATTACTGGGAAAAATGTGGTTATTCACACGTAACTTCCTGAAGAACTTGAGTTAGAGAAAAGGTGAAGGCAAGGAGAAAACACTCTTATTACTGCCCTCCTACTGTCACATCAGTGTCCAACGTTGCTTCTTCATATTCTCCTGCTGCATAACCCAATAGACCTTACGGATTAGTTACTCAAGGTCACACACGTTCAACTAGGAAGCCCTGCTTGCTCTGTAGAAGTGTCCTCATCTGTTTCATGTCCCTGTGTCATAGCATTACCTACGATATGTGGAGACAGGGCAAGGTGGACAAGTTGGAAACACAAGATCGTCAGGTCATCATGTGGTATGGGACATCATCTGATGCTGGGCTGACTCCATCCTAGGTAGGGTGAGCATAACACCCCATAAAGAGAGTAAGTACTGGGAAGGTTAGATGTGGATTGTGAATATAATCAAGATTTTTCTCAATTAAAGGATTCAGACTGAACTAACAGGAAAATCTTAGCTGCACACACACTGTGAGCCCATGAAAAGATTTTGCAATACAATGTCATCAGTAGGATTTGGGAACCCCAGTTATTTCTAGCACCTGGAAGGAGTCTGGCCTTAGGTCTGTGGGCCACAGCACTTCCTGAGCCCCCAGGCAAGCCAAGGAGACTTCATAGCCATGCTGGCAGACACCCAGGCTCCAGACTCAAGACCACACTATGCAACATGGCAAAAGCCTGGGACAAACGGAGTGCCTTGGGCCAGGCAGGGCCACCTGTCAAGTCTTGTGCATTGAGTGCAGGCCTTGGGCAGTTGGCTCAAGTGTTCATGCTTCCACAGTGAGTGCTGTGTCTTGGAGTTTTCTTGCCTATTACTATTTACAGTTTTGGGGGCCTCCCTGGAATGGCAAACTAGCGTGCTTGCAATTGATGGCGTTACGTGATACATTGTGCAGCTGCATGGAGTGCATGGGCTAGCAGAAACATGTGGTGCTGCACTGCCAGGAGAATTATTCTCAGCGCAACCCTTTAAGGGCCATGTGTGTTTAGCAGGCAATTTATGTGAGCAGAAAACCAACAGACCTCCCATTCCAAGCTTCTAATTTCTTTGGCTTTTTTTCTTTCTCTATAGATTAAAGAATTTTCCAGAAACGCTACATTAACAGTGGGTAGAAATATCCCAGGTAAAAACCAATACACCAGATTTTGCCTAAGGTATCCTAAAGCATGGTAGGAAACTTGTTAGGATCCTGTATGTGCTTGCATTTGTCCAAGAAACAATGTATACTGTTCTCTACATCTATAGCAAATAGAGTAGCTTCCCTAAAAATTCTCCCACTGAGTTATGTGTTTAATTATTTCAACCCAAGGAGTGTAAGAGTAGGTAAGAGCTGTTTATCTACTCAAGAATAAAAACGCTTTGGTCTATTTGAATCTCCTTTTTCCAGCAGAGTGTCTAGCAACTACCAGGCTCCCTTCCAGACCCAGAACACAAACTGAGCATCTGCTCTTCTGTGCCCAGACATAAGCCAGTTTAATAAAGGTCCAAAAATTGAGACCCAGAGGACACAAGCTGGTCATTGAAATTAATAATCCCAGTTTTCCTCTTCCATTTCTACCAACAATGCTTTGCAGTACTGATTTCAGTCTCAAGCATTCCTATAAAATAGTAAGAAATTTTTTTATCGCACAAAAGTTCAAGTGGTTTGGCCTCTTTGCTTTTCGTGTCATGGGTCTGCAATGCATGTATTCATCACATACAGTTTTCCTGTATTATTTTTTCCCAAGGGTTCAATCTCTCCACACTTCAGCCCTACCTTCAGCACTTTGTCACACACAAGTTCTTTATTATTGCTGAAAAAAATCAGAACACTGAACTCTATGGGTTGCTGTGCAACCTGAAACAACCAATGCAACATTGACAAAAAGCAATCAGATATGATCAATTGACCAAAATTTCAAGAGCCAAGTCACTAGAATTACTCATGTGCTTGAAGTCAGGCCTGTACATAGGCCTGTTGCTGAACCTGCTTCTGATAGAAGAGGAAGAATGTCTTGGCCTAGATTACAGTCCACATCTTGCATAAATTGTTGCCTTGTTTCTAATTGCTAGTGTAGCCAAGAAATTGTATCCTTCCCTCCACTTGAGAGACCACCTGGAGAAAATATATTTGCACAAAGGCCCAAATCTTAGGTTTAATAAAATAAATATTTTCCATTTTTCTCCCTTTAATGAGATGCATTGATATTTTTACCTGCATATACTGTGTTTTGTTAATGGGAAATGTTTCAAACATTGTGTGGTAATGGACTGTGGAATATGGGATTATATATTATTAATCTCAAGAGCACTGTGTAAACTGTACCAGTAAGTTACAAGCAGACTGGCAGGATAGGGTTTTAATTCTGGCTGGAGATCTCTTCCAGGCTTGTCTTTGGCTCCGCTTTAGAACTTTGTACTGCGCTATAGTTGCTTTAGGCAACTGTGCTACAAACAGGCTGCACTGGGCACTCCACTCTATGCCAGTTGTGTTAAAACTATGGTGACCTGGTGGCCAAGGAGACGCACTTTGAGCAGCTGACCACTACAGTTTGTTGCATAATGTAGAAAATGTTTCTATATCCAGAGATAACAGGAAAAAAAAAAAAAAAGTTAGTCATAGTGTGCTTCCATTGACAGAAAAATGCTCTCTCTGCCCATGGAGATTATATTTATACATACGGTGTCTAAATCTATCGGTATGGGGGTTTACACAAGCATGCTACATGCTGCAATAGGTCAGTCTAGATTTTTGAATGTGATGACTTTTACAGAAATGAAAAACATTCTTTAGCACAACTGAAAGACCGCCATTTTAAGACGATAAAGCCAGCTTTTACCCCTGAGGGAAAGTTGGTGAAAGTTTCATGGATTTGCCCTTTGTAATATTCTGGTTTGTCTGCAACAAGAGGAAGAAATAAAAACTAATGGAAAGAGACATTTCTTCCTGGATCAAAACTGAATATTTCTAAGAATGTATTCTCAGATTGTACTTATAAATACTTAGAAGAAACAATTGCTAGGTCAAATGATTTGCAATGTCCAGCTCTGCTCGGGCACTATATTTTTTCTAATCAGGTAAAAAAAATATGATAAATGTTCACTTTTCATTTGAGTCTCAAATGCTTTTCATCCATTAACCCCTAAAACAGTCTATTTGCTCCATGAAGGTGATTAATAGGAGTGGAGGTAAAGCAATTAACTAGAAATGTGAAATTAATTCTTTCCTAAAATTGGACATTGGGGCAGAAACATACTCTATAGCCAAACAAATGAATGCTCAGCCCAGAACCTTTTAAAACTTCAAAGCAGTTCAGTTCCAAAGTTTTCAGGCTTGTTTCATCCTTCCCTATGCCACTGCTTATCTTGAGGAACTGAGCCACGCTACAGGTAGACACAGTGAAAAAACAAGCTTGTATAGCTAATGCTAAATTAGGATATTAGATATACTAAATATCCAACTTTCTGGGTAGCCAAGAGCCTTGACTGCAGTTGCCAGAGCCCAGCACTTCTTCATGAAGATAAGTTCTGCATATTTCCAAGAAATATACAGAAATAATTGTAGCTCCCAGAATTAGCAGCAATAGATGAGGTTGATTTTAATGACAGAAATGTTGAGCCTTTAATAAAAATGCCACTTCTAAGTTATTAGAATCCAGCTTTCCCTGTTTCTCAGTCTCATTTTCTAGTACTTGTTTTATTACACCTTCAATGCTTTACCAAAAAAACCCAAGTGGCAGTACTTCCTTTTTAGGTCTGTGATAACCTAGTTTGTGCAATGCCAGTCTGTTCAAAATCTTCCACTTAGTTTTATGAGCTCTGGACTATGGCTGTAAAATTGGTTTTAAAACAACTTAAAACTTTTCCTCCAGAAAATACAACAGTTTCGAAACACTGGACACTAACAGCCTTGCACATGAGTTTTAAGAGGTCTCCTTCCGGGACTGGCCACATTGACCTCCTTCTCCCAGCAGTGATCCATTGGAATGCAGGTTGTGTGTCCTGTAAGTACCCCTAAATTGTCAATTCCCTTTCAGTGTCAGGAAAGTAACAGTAGTACCTTGGTAATGACAACAACACTGGAGTTCCTGACATGGAACTTGCCTTGGAATGTATGTAGATTTACCCTAAAGCTGTTTAGATGGCTGTTTTTCAAATGTTTTCTTCATCTACATTGTCCATAATGTAAACCATAAAATTCTTACTTGCCCTGTGATGAAGACTACCTAAACTATGGCTGGATAAGCCTATTTGCTTTGTCTAAATAATGCAAGCTCTCCCATATCCAATGACTTATTATTGGAATTATTTTGTAAACTTTTCTGCTAATATATGATAATTTGTTATATACAAAACCATTCAAATAAATAATTGTGCTGACTGAATAAAAAAGCAATTTAAACTCCCCCCCCCCCCAACTGGAGACACTTTTTACAAATAGTTCTTTTAAGTAGTCTTAATAGTCTGTCTTTAATATTGCCATTAAAATTCACCAGAGTTCAAGAGCAGAGCAAATTTACATCTGTTAAAATAATGGAATTGACACTGATATTACATCATTGCTATTTTAAATAATCATTCTTCATAATTCTAACCTACTTGCTTGAAGTTGCAAATAAAGGGCTTGTTCCTACTTTCATCAAAGTCGATGGTGAAACTCAGTTTGGCTTTCAGGGAGCAGCACCTAGCTCTAAAGACAGGGGCCTCTGGTGCTATGCAGAGGAGTGACTGCATTCACCAGTGCAGCGAACAATAAATCCCTCTGAAGGAATAATTACCAAGGATGGTTCTATGAGCCCCATTTAGACAGGAAAATTGTACCGGACTAGCTTGTTCCCAAACATCACAAAGCTCTATAGACTCCTCTGAATTTCAAGATAGTTACAGTTGTTCTGTTTAGTTTGACAAGAAAGCAACATTTTATATGGGTCTTTTTTGCAATTTTAGTGCAATTTTGTGCGTTTTCTTCCTTAAAATTTTGGGAGAGATTGTTTAAAGAGAAGCATAATGGCAACCATAAAATTCACCTTCTTTTGGGAGAACATTAGAAGTTTCATTGAAATTACATGTGTTCTGTGAGCAATTCAAACTGAACTTAAAGGAATAAAAAACATACACTACACGCACCTGAAAAACCCCCTAAAAAGTGAATCAATATAGTCCTCTCCCCAATTACAGAAGAAGATGAAGCAAGAATTTTTAGAAATATAAGTGACAAAGGTTATAACTTAGACTGTTTAAACTGGAGAAAAATATACTTTTTACTATCCATTTAACACAAAGAACCAAGTTTTTTTCCTGGTTATTCCTAAGCTGCCTTTCTGATCTTCAGAAAGATGAAAATTTGTGTCCATACCACATTTTATCATCTATAAAATTGTCACAATCCAGACTTCAAGTTCTCAGGGACAGGAACATTTCAACTGTATCTGCACAGAGTACCGCATTTGACAGATTTGTGGCCGTGGCAGAAATCATCAGTCGCAGAATCATAGAATGGTTTGAGTTGGTTGGAAGGGATCTTAGAGACAGTCCAGTTCCAATTCCTCTGCCATGGGCAGGGACACCTCCCCCCCAAGCCCAGGCTGCTCGAGGCCCCACCCAGCCCGGCCCTGAACACCTCCGGGGGGGGGCAGCCACAGCTTCCCTGGGCAACCTGGGCCAGGGCCTCCCCACCCTCAGCGTGAGGAATTTCTTCCTAATGTCTGATCTAAATCTTCCCCCTTCTGATTTAAAGCCATTCCCCCACATCCTGTCACTCCTTGCCCTTGCAAAAAGCCCCTCTCCAGCTTTCATGTAGCCCCCTCAGGTACTGAAGGCTGCTCTAAGGCCTCCCCAGAGCCTTCTCCAGGCTTAACAACCCCAACTCTCTCAGCCCAACCCCATAGCAGAGGGGCTCCAGCCCTCGGATCACCTTTGTGGTCCTATTCTGGACTCGTTCCAACAGCTCCAGATCCTTGTTATGCTGGGGATTCCAGAACTGGACACAAGACTCCAGGTGGGGTCGCACGAGAGCAGAGTAGAAGGGCAGAAGGCCCTCCCGCGGCCCTCCGGCCACGCTGCTTCTGATGCCGCCCAGGATATGGTTGGCCTTCAGAGCTGTGAGCACACATTGCCTGCACTGCACTAAAAGCTGCTGAAAGTTTACTGGACAATAATCACTAGCTGAGTCTTAAATATGATTTTGCACTGCAGTATAGGGCCTGCTAGGTGATATCTGGGAGCCAGAGAACTTCATTAGCACTGTCATAAAAGCTAAAGGAGAATCAATCCCTTGTTCTATTATCTCTGACACTGCCTGTTATCAATAAAACATCAAATCTTAGCAAGCTTAGCTCCTAACTGAAATGGCAATTGTCTTTGTGTTTTTAAGGGCAATGTCTCTCCCATGATAGAAAAAAAGTGACCCTTTACTGTGAATGAAAGTGTGAAAAAGCAGCATCAGCAGGACCAGGGAGGAAACAAATTATGTGACAGAAAAATCAAGTTTTGAAGAACCTGCAGTGCTAACTGCTTTACTCCAATTGGAGTTACTTACCCTATCACATTTCTTTCCACTTCCACAGTGGGACATTTGCCTTTCTGTTTACTTGAGAAAAGAAAAAAAAATGTAGCTTGGATGGTAGGGAAATATCTTCGAAGTAAGGACCATTAGGCAATGCTCTGCCTCAGGAAGCATTTGAAGGACTGTCACTTAATGGTATCTAAGAAGAAATGAGAGGGAAAGCACCTAAAGGGCTAGCCTACAGAGATTTTCATTTCACGCAGGCTGGGACTAGCTGAACTAGGAGGTCCTTTCTGGATGCATCATCTGTAATTCTTTCTGGCACAGTTCCCCAGCTTTAAAAATATACTGTCTTCCCCTATGCCAGTGGCACTAACACAACATGATGTCTAGTGCAACTTAGCCTTCAGGGTAGTCTTGAATCACACAACAAATGAGTGCTGTGCAATTAAATAAGTTACAAATACAGTTTTGCAAGCAACTTGCCTTTTTGTGGCTTTCAACCATGCTAACAGGAAACAGCATACACCTGACATGGAGGACCAGTTGCTGGCACAGCTCTTCATTACTGGAAGAAGGAGAATATTCAAATATGCATGTCTATTGTTATCTAATCAATCATATATATTATAGAGATAATTTTTATATTATACATGCATACTCTAGATTCTTCATTCCAACACTATTCTTTTCTAACACTAAAATATGCTTATTTGAAGACTTCACGTAGCTGCAGAAATCTTCCTGGGAAGAAATATGTTCTCACATTACCTATTTCTGGCTTTCCATGCCCTGACAACAGAGGCTGGCCTGGTGCTTCTATATATGAGCGCTTCTCAGGTAGCGGAACAGCTACCGCAGATTGCCTGGCACCTGCTTGGGGATGAGGTGAACAGAAAGTAAAGCGAAAGTATTTTTGTTTCATCAAAAACATCTTGGGCAAGCCATATATGTGGAAGATAAAAACTGAGAAAAGTGTAAATCGATGGGAAATGGAATCTTTTAATATTTTAGGGGCATGAAATGGCGAAATCAGAGTTCTGAACCTGAATAGGTTTTAGATGGAGTGGAACAAAAATTGCAGGTGCTGGGGAGAAATAGCCTTTTCAGGTTAAATATTTTCAAAACCTAGTAGTTACATTTTGTTAGTTCTAATCTTTAAAGGAAATAACTTCTGAAAAGGGATTATAAAAATATGTAGCCTGAATGCCAGTAGAAACATATTGTAAGTACCATATATCACCAAAAAGTCTATAGATGCTGGATTAAGAAAAAAAATTAATGCACTTAAGAGCTGCTTTCCAATACATTTTTTGAAAGACTTGGCTTTTTAATAGAGTAGCTATTAAGAGAAACTAATTATGACTTGATTTTTAAGGGCCTGGATTTCCTCTTTCATGTATCATTCTAACTCAGGAGTAAGCCCATTCAAGCAAATGAGGTGAGATTCGTTAATGAATTTAAACATGATCAGAAGCAGGCCCCAAGATATTTATGGATGGAGTGAGTTATTCTTGTTCTGGTTGGATGATTACAGTCTGTTATCATGCTGAATCTAAGCCCCCTTTCCCTTATATCACCATAGCCCAGGAAACACTGTGTGGAGATCACTGGTATTTCAGTAGCCCAAAACCAACAAGATGGAAGAGCCCAGTCCTCTATACTAGTTGTGCATTCACTACAAAGAAGCAGATCCTCTAGTCTTTCTTCCTTAGTCTGCTTACCTATTAAAACTTTCATATAAGTTATTTTAAGACCTGTTTCTCATGTGAAATATTAAGTAAGTGTGGTCATAGAAGAGCACATTCTTTTTCTTGCATCACATTCAAGAAGTTACTTTTTTTCCATCCACCTCCAGTGACACATCCACAGATACGGTAAGGAAAAATCGAATAGACAACGTGAACATGACTGCTTGAAGTCCCTCTACACCAAATGCAGTTCTGCAAGAAATCTTTAGCAGTCTAAGTCTCTAAGTATTTTGCAACAATTTCTGTGTCAAACAACTATGCCAGACTCGGTAGCATTATTCCCTTCTTAGGCACACAGCAGATTTGATGGTGCTAGAACAACATGTGATCCCTCCTTCTTGTCCCTCCATTGTATCTCTAAGAGTAGGTAATACCGGCTATTCAAGAAGCCATCTCAGGAAACGTTGTAGTGGGTTGCTGTGCGTATCTAGAATAGATTATGGGAGGAGAAAAAAAGGGCTGGAAAGCCTGCAGCGACTGTTGGAATTGCCAAGAAGTTTTTCCCTCATGGCAATGACTTTAAGGCTAATTACAGGCAGTAAACCAAAATGTCATCCTACAAATTCCCTAGGCACCACGTGTTTACCAGAAAAATCTGTTCCCCAGCCACATGCTGTCCCTGTTCTCAAAGGTTTCCATGGGCCTCTCCCCTACCAAAACCAGGCAGTCTGCCTTCCCAGTACATCTGCATACTTCTTACTTCTGAGAAATGGGGAGGATTAAAACCACCTTTGAAGGGGAGAAAAATGTGTGGTTGATTCTTGGATCTAGCTCAGCAGTGTCAGAAGTTGTCTGAGAACTATGATGCTTTTTTGTATCAGCTTCTTCATGATATGGGCAACTACAGAGCATTGTGTTTTGATGTTATCTAGTTCCGCAAGGACACTGAGCTAGAGAACACTGGATTTAAATTATTTGTGGTCCAGTTTTACTTCCTACCATTACACCTTTTTATCAAAATATTTAAGCATTGCAAGTATCATGGTTATATATTCATGCTATACTTTCCTAATACTACGTACAGTTTCTCTGCATTAAGTGGTGTATTTTATCTTTTCCCACAAATAAGAGACATCTGCACCATAAAATATCCTACAGGCAGCTCTTTTCATATCTAAATCCCAAGGATTATTTTTGGTAAAAAGAGAAGATTACATATTTATTCAGAAATTAAATGAGATTAATAATTTTGAAAGTAATTTACAAATACCAATCATCCTCTGCAATGAAGGTCAAAAGAAAAAGGACACATTAGCAACTGAATATCTTCCCGCCCTTTAAGGTTTTAATACTGCATACCTGTTAATAATGGGAAATATGCTTCTTCAAGAGTAGCATTTTCAAAAATTGGTAGGATCCTTTTGCTAATTCTAATCTTCTTTTAATAAAATAATTTGTTAAAAAGGATTATAAAAAAGCATGAAAATGGAATGCCAATAGAAATGTACTGCCTATACAATAAATAGTTAATGTATTTTCTAAATGAATGATTTAAAATAGCTATTAAAGTAAAGAGAATGAGCTTATGTTTCTAGTAATGACTTCTCTGCCTCAGAATGAAATCTGTAAATCCCTGATTGCAATTTCACATCCCAAAAGAACAAGCAGTCCTGGGACCAATGCTTATTGCCTTTATCATTAATACTAGCATACCACATACTTGATTTTTATATCACTGGTTTGAATATTTAGATTTATACACATGTATACTTTATATTTTAAATCTCATACAGCTATTCTGTCAAAGAAAAGTGAAGCAGGGCTTTTTTGTATGTACATGCATGCATGTACACACAGACTTTCAGTGTAACTACAATTTTATTCATAAGAGTGCATAATGATTCAGGCTGTGATTGTTAATAAAAATGCATTTCTAACCATCAAATTTGAGTCTATTATTCTAAGTTAATTGCATTTGCCCTAAAGAGACTTGCGACTGGCTGTCAGCCTATTTGTGTCAGTTCCATTTTATTCATCAGTCAATCTTGTCTCCTCTTTTTTCACATCCCATATATTGATCAAATAGATTCGTTAGCATGCCGCTGCAGCTTTAAAAAAGTTTGGTTATTTGTCAGGTTTATTTGATTACTATATTAGTTTGCATGTTATCTTAATTGTTATTTCAATAGAAAATAATGCCCTTTGACAGTCCCACAAGATTCTCCTTAACTATAATCCATATAACAAGTTAGCAAATAGAGTGAATGTGGTAAGAAAATAAACACATTAAACCTATTTTAAAAGGTGGTATTAATCTGCAGTTGTATTGTACTTGATCCAAAAGACAGGAATAGAAATAGGTACAGTGTGAAACAATTTTGATAAACATCAGTGCCGTATCATTGCATATTATGCTATGTATAAAATACTTAAAGAAAAAGACGTGTGATATAAAATAAACTGAGGTCATATGTGGAAGAGTGGGTTTTGTGGTTAAATGTGAAATGGAACGATATTATATATGGCTTTAGACACTAAAAATTAGGTTAGAGAGCCTGCAAGTAAAGGCGGGTAGAAATGCTCTGTTGCATGGGGAAATTTTTTGATAGGGAGAGCAAAGGTATTTACTGGAACAAAAGAAACATCTAAGCAGGTAGCTTCTTCCTCTGTAAAGATATAATATGCTGTTTAGTGAAATAAATAAGAGTGTATCTAGATTAAAAAATTTAAACAGCATCTTGTGCAAGTTTTCTGTCAATTTTGGTAATGACTTCACACAATTTTTACCTCAGTCTTCCCAAAGGGGAAAGCAATGCAACCAGTTTTTCCATGCAAATGTCTCAGAAACCTGCCTTTAATACCTTCATTATCAGCAAGACTACATAACCCTGCCTCCTTGCTTAGTGTTGAATCTGGGATCTCCCAAGCTAGTACCTGAGGTTATGAATTGTCAGAAACAAGTACTGTGAGAAATCAGCAATTACATGCTTACTGTCTCATTAAAATGTATATATATATACAAAAGAAGTCCATGTGTCTTAAGATAGCTGCTCAAGACACAGAAGCATTGATTTAATAAAAAATTTAGGAGACAAAATCTTGTGTTCTACTAGTACATTGACTAACCCCTTGGCTTTCTGAAACTGAAATGTGAAATTACCAAGCTTTCCAGATTTCTTATGACAAGTGAAGTTCTTTGATTTCTTTGGCCAGGATTAGTCTTTGTATTAGTTTGTATTAATTATCTAGAAGATTGCTTTCTGCTCTGGGTGATTATCTATGTTATGTCTGTAGCCAACTGCAGGGTCATCATCTTCCAAAGAGTGATTTCTTCGTGGTTTGAACTCTTCTGTCAAGACAGGCTGGCTTGCAGGACAGACTTGTCTACTCCATTGATTATTGTAGGAGTTTAGACCAGACTGAGCACCTATCACATCAGCTACAGCTGGTACGATGAACACCACCTAAGGTGGGCCCATCTTATTAAAGCAGGAGGATTTTTAAATGCCTATGTCTAGCCGTGGACACTTGAAATGTGTAACTCCTAAATATTTTCATCCTAATATTTCATCTGCAACCTCTTTAATAGTATTTCATTCCAAACAACCATGTTAAATCTTCAGATGCCCTAATATAAAGCTCAAATTTGCAGTTGTCCTAGAGCAGTTAGCAAAACTCCTACAATTCAGAAGCACAAGGCATGATGATAGTTTCAAGCTAAACTGTTATGACCAGCTAGTATGGAATATAAACAGGAACAGATGAGAAGAATACAGCCTCAACATTTGAGACAACAAAGAAAGACTGAAATGATTGCTACATAAAAGACATTTCAAAGACCTCCCAG
This sequence comes from Neomorphus geoffroyi, assembly GCA_033558235.1. Taxonomy (NCBI): domain Eukaryota; kingdom Metazoa; phylum Chordata; class Aves; order Cuculiformes; family Neomorphidae; genus Neomorphus; species Neomorphus geoffroyi. Next base: position 451,837 of record JAUMJM010000039.1, read on the forward strand.
AGAAGCAGGCATAAAAATCCCCAATAAAAAGGCTCAGTAAGAAAACTGTCACACCCCCTAATCCTCAGCAGACTTTAACAAGATGTTCGAATGAGCCAGAGATTGTCTCCTTCCCCAGAAGACAAAAGGAACAGAAAACAATACTGTCTAGCATAGGATTAGGAGGAAAGAGATAGATAAAAAGGATTCCTTAACCTTACAATTAGAAACCCTAACTCTCCAGCCAAAAGGATAATCAGAAACAGACTGCAAACCTGTGTCACAGTAATTGCTGCATCTTTCTTTACTCCTTGAAAACTGATACATTTTCTGAAGACGTTTTAAAACGTATTGCCATCCCAAGGAAGGTTTTGATGGCCATTTAGCTACAAGGCAACTTCTGCTACCAGACCACAGTTCAGTACATATGGCAATAGCCCTTTATTTCCCTTTCTTTGTATTTTCACCACCTCCAACCAAGTAAAATTTAGATTACCAATGCTTGTACCCATATCCCAGTTAACTGTACAACTAAAAGCAAAATTATATGCAATGGACTAGTCTTCTGAAATGATCAGCTTACTGTGCCCTAAACCTGACACGTACACACATTTTTCATGCCAAAAGTGGCATAAGCATGTGCTCTGATTAAAAAGGAAACAACTTAGTTGTTACAGCAAGCGTCTTTAGATTTATTTGGTATTATTAATGTCTTTAAACAGAAGGCAGGGGTACTGGCAGGAGTAGAAAACAGACTTGAAGGGGGAGGAAGCCTACAGGCTGGAAAGAAACTAGAGTTTCGCAAGTTTGACCCTCCTGCTGTAGCTGACTAGTGACCGTAAGCTGTAATAGCTGTAAAGGTTTGCTGCATTGAAAAAAATAAGGCTCTTTCTGAAGCTGAACAAGGCAACCACAAGTCATTGACATATGACAGAGCATACATTAACTTAGGCACGTAACTTCAGTACCCAAATAATCGTATATGATTAGGATCTATATATGTCCCCTCTTTGTAGGGGATTTTTTAGAGGCACACAAGAATTAAATGGTTATTATAAGCACTCACTGAGTGACAGCTAGGATTTAAGCAGCCAACACCTCCAGTGGGCAGTCGAGGTTGCTAGCCTTTCCCAGTCTTTCTGGTAGGATCAGGACAGGAAAAGTCAAACAATTTCTTTTTTCTTCAGGTGCAGAACACTTGTGAAATATGGCTGCATGCTCTTGTGATCCTACTGTCTGTTGGACCTTGAATTTCCTGCATTAAGCTAATCTTTAGTTTTCTTGTTCTGTGCAAGCTAGACTCTACCTCAGAGCTGCCTCATATGCTGTGGCAGATGAAATAATCCCTCTTTAAGTAAACTACTTGAAACCACTTTGAAAGAGGATGGCAGAAAGGCAACCTTAACCATTGTCATTTGTTATGGAAACACAAAAACAAATCACACTTCCCAGAAGAATCATGTCTTAAAATAAACACACCAAAAAAGGCATATATTTCTGTTCTCTTTTTAGCAAAACTCCAAGAGAGCATAAAGCTTGGCTTACGCATACTTGAAAGAAAGGCAGAACAGTTATCTACAGATTTCTACATAAATTGTCTAGATCTTGGTCCAGATGAGAGCAAGTAATTCTGTATGTACAACTCCAAAGCATGCAGCACTGCAAAACTCTAATACAGCGCAAACTGCAGGAAGCATTGTCAAGCTGAAACAGAAAAATAAAGATAGATAAATTGAACTTGAATCCATTACGAAGCAAGTGAGGATCCTCAGGCAGCCTCTGCTTCTCTGGGTAAGGCAAGATGTGTTGCTCATAAGAAAAATGCCTGGGTGCCATGGAAGAAAAATAAAGTCATCTAAGTGAGAGGGCAGAGAACACTAGAGCCTAAAGGAGAGGTAACCCCTAGCTTCTGTTAAGAGCTATTTTTTCCATACTTGTAAAGTCAATTAGGGAAGTAAGTCTCCAGGCCAAACAGCTTGACTTTTCTCTTTCCTCTGACAACAATACAGTTTTTGAACAGTTTACACGATACTGGTGCCTATGTGGGACAACAGAACAACCTCAGCAGCTGAGGAGTTTTTTCCTGCTTAGTGAAGCCTTCCTCTCCCATTCTTGTTTTCCAGAACAGGACAGCCCCATTGTACAGCCCCTTGGAGACTCAGGTAAGTCCCTCACCTTCTCAGCTTCTTCTCCTTACAGTACATAGGGTGCAGCACTAGATCTTTGCACCTACTGAAGTGGTTTCTTTCATGCAAGGAAGTGAGCTGAATTATTCTAATTCCGTAAGGGGTGTGGGCTGTTCCAATAACAATGAGCTGTGTTAGAGACTATGCAATCTAAAAAGGTTTAGAAAGCAACATACCCTTGTTAGGATCTTTCTTATTGGGGCATCCAAGACCCTGCTATTGCAGTCAAAAAGCTTGCATCCAACAGTTCTGTATCTGTTTGTATTGCAAACACACAGGATGCAAACTTTCTCTGCTAGATAGAGGCCAGTGCTGGGGCTCTGGTAGGCAAGGTGAAGACAACGGTAGTCCACTCTGATAAAGTATCAGGAAGTAAATCATTCTTTGCAAATCAAAAGTCATTCGAACGTTACTTTTTGCATTCCCTCCCTCCCCCCCGCTTTTGTTCTGTCAGTCTAAAGAGAACAGCTCGTGTGATGTAATTTAGAATGGGGCTTTTTTAAAGCTTTCACTCAGGAAAAGCTTCAGGAGCTCTGGGGGTATAGCTTAGCTCCGAGAAATAGAAAGAAAGCAAGTTTGCATTGACAGCTTGATCCCAGAGAGAGGTGGCTGCTTGCTTGTCTAACAGGTCCTCTGGGTCTGGATGAGGCAGAGACAGAGGAGCAGTCATACTAAGTGAATGTGCGCTGCCAATGTTAAAGGAACAATTACCATTATGCTGCATAGTTCACTGTTTGCTACTGCTATTTCCTTCAATAAAACCTCTTTTCACTTGCCAATTGGAGCTTGTCATGTAACAATATTTCTTATGCACAATACACATACTAAAATGCCCCTGTGTTTTTAATACATTTATAGTTGTTAACAATAGCAGTATAGTGACAGAAAAAATGTACTTGCTTTGAATACAGAATAGACTGAAAAAAGAACAAACCAGAGGCCCTGCTCTGAAGGATTAATGGGGGTTAGATTTTGCCTAATCTCTGCATTAAAACAGTGACACCTCTTCTATTTCATTGACACCCACCTTTTTCCTCTCAGGACCTGGCCTATGACCTCCCCGCTTGGAAGGGGTTGTACACCTGAGTCTTGAGCGAAAGCTTCGGTGAAAGTTTTGATATGAGGAAGTGTTGAGGAGAGGGTTGAGCTCTCACCCACTGCTGTGCCTGGGCAGCCCCATGGGGGAGAAACAAGGGCTGCCACTCCTGGGGCTTTGGTGAGCTCAGTGCACTGAAGGTTGCTCAGCCAACCTTTTGTCCCTTGTGTGTGGTCCACAGATGGGTGAGAGCATGCTGATCGACATCTAGCGGCATCTGAAATCTCTGGTGTTTGCTGCTCACAGTGGACACTAGCGTGAACAGCTGGCATTGGTGAGAGGCTGGCATTTCACCAAGGCTGCAGGAACTCTGCAGCTCTCTAGAAGCTCATACAACGAAGGCATTGTGCTAGTACTGCACTTGCCAACTTTACAAAGCCAGGTGGAAATGACCACAGTGAAGGTGCCACAGTGAGAAGGTAAATTCTGTGTTTTCACTTGTGAGCAGGCTGAACCTAATATTTCATATGCCCAAGTGAACAAAAAGCTATTTGGAAACCTTGGTAGCACACTCATGAAGGAAACTTTCCTCTGCCATAAGAAACATGTTTTCTAAGAACACTAGTTTCTTCTAAACAAGTTAATATACACAGGAAAAGACATCTTGAGTGTTCCTGAACTCTCCTACACTATCCAGGAATAGTGATAGACTGTGAGTTTAAATGCATCCTTCCACTGCACAGCAAGAGAAGTGTATTTAATACTGTAAGCAGAACAGCTACCATGTTTGCCTTTGCCAGTGTCGACGAGACTACACTGTCCTAAAAGTACTTATTACATAATTAAGGAACAGTGAATGTCATCTCTGTGCCCCAGAACATGTGTTCTGCATCTTTCGTGTCCCCCAGGAAAAAAATGTTCTGTGAAAAGAAGTGTAGCATGATACACCTTCTGCTTCAAATATTGCTAATTGCTTTTTCTAGGACTCTTTCTGAGGAAAAGAGCACTAGTGAAGCCTACCTTATTAGCAGAAAGACATGGGACTGCTGGAGCGTGTACTGAGAGGGGTAACAACACTGGTGAAGGTTCTGGAGCACAAGGGTTATAGGGAGCAGCTGAGGGAACTGGAGCTGTTTAGTCTGGAGAAAAGGAGGCTGAGGGGAGACCTCATTGCACTCTACAGCTCCCTGAAAGGAGGTGGGTGCTGGTCTCTTCTCCCAAGCAACAAGTGATAGGATGAGGGGAAATGGACTTAAGTTGCTCCAGGGGAGGTTTAGACCGGATATTAGGAAATATTAATTCACCGAAAGGGATGTCGAGCACAGGAACAGCTGCCCAGGGAAGAGGTTGAGTCCCCATCCCTGGAGGTGCTTAAAAGACCTGTAGATGTGGTGCTTAGGGACATGGTTTAGTGGTAGACTTGGCAGTGTCAGGTTTACGGTTAGGCTCAATGATCTTAATGTTTGTCGTAGTGGACAACTTCAGCTCCCAGTTGTGTTCCAGTATGGCATGCAGCTGAAAGAGAAAAAAATGGAAGTGTTTGCTAGGAAAGTCCCTAGAAGACCTAGGACACCCACAGATTCTCACTTCTCATTGGATGTGAATCAAAGGAAATCTTTTATAACTTACCAGAAGACATGGGGCTTTGTAGTCATACATTATCACATGCCAGTTTACCACAAGTAGAGCTTTAAAGACCGTCTATGAGAAATGTGATTTGCAGATCTATTTGATGATGTTTAAACTGTTTGGATATATTTTAAGAATATATGAGGGTTTGATGGTGTTTCTCTCCACCAAATAAAAATGCTGACAACCTCAGATCTCCTCTGGCATTAATGCTGTGCAAGGATATCTTTGTGACCATAACCGTGTGTAATACCTGCTTTGGGAATAAATTCTTGGCACATATCTTCAGTGTCATTCAGAAAGTGGCACAGTTGCCAAAGATCCTGGGACATGAAAGGAAGACACTGTGCTGTCTTTTCATTGGAAAGTTCATAAATTCTGCCTAGAGATCCCGCTGATATTTTCACTCTTCAATAGAGAGTGCTTACCAAAAATAAAGCTGAGCATTTTAAGTGCTTTCCAAATTTAATGACAGAGTTTCACATGGAGAATATTCTTTTGTAATAAACTCAATATTTTCTGGTTTACATCACCTATAAATTTCCCAAACTAAACAGAGTGAGCAACTACACAAGCCTAGGTGAGACCTACCTCTAGTTACTGTGTCAGTGGATTAAATAATGCCTTGTCCACTCTGGCTATTGCATTCTGGTTGGGATATTGTTTCTGGAACGTCATCGTATTGAAGACAGTCTCAGCCTCGTTGATGGGGTGAGTAATTAGCCATGAGAGGAAGGAAGGAAGGAAGGAAGACTGAATTAATGCAGCAACAGTGCTGAGGCAAGGACTGTAATAATAATAATATTTCTTTTTTCTCTGATTTGTAAACAACACGATCAATTCAGATAAGACAATTCATCAAAATCTTCAGCTTAACACTCTGCAGCGAGGAATAAAGAGAATTTGAGAGTTTCGAGTTATCCCTGCAATACAACAAGCAGCTGCCCATGAATGCTGGGATGCACCTGCCCTAGCAGCTGGTGCGGGGAGTCCATACAGTCCTATCAGCAGGGTGCCCTCTAGGGTTCTGCGTGGGACTGTGCGTTCTAGATCCTTGCAGTTTGGGGTGGGTATAGGCACTGGCACAGCCCTATGGTGGTTGGGGTGACCAGCTGACATTAATAAAAACAAATAGTTTCTTAGCCCTCCGCCAAAAGACCATGGAAAGAAGACTTTATTTTTCTGTAAAAAGGCTTTTTGGGGCTGTTTCATGTGACAGAGCTGCCACACCAAAAATCCAATCTGGGGCCTAAATTCAGCTTCAGAAACAGCCACTCCTTCTTAAGAGTCCCAGAGAGGATGATCACTTTCAAGAGCTGCTGGACTAGCAACAGGATGCCAGATTGCCCTGATCATAAACTGAAGGAAATTAATTCAAAAGAGGCAAAAGAAAAAAAAATTACCTATTAGCAAGCAGTATGTGAATGCCACAAGATCCTGCTGCTCTCTGGACTACTCCCAATTACCATTATGGATTTATTTCATGGATGCCATTTGATACAGTCACAAGAGCCAGGACATAAACAGACCTAAAGAAAGATTTTGTAGGAAAGAAAACAGTGGCTGGAGGAGAGTTTGGAAGGTCCAATTTACAAACAAACTCTGGAGGCTCTGGCACAGCTCTTCCAGAGCATGCATGACTGTATCCCATTCCTTAACCCATGGGTTTCAGAAACTGCCTTGCCCGTTGACCATCTGAGGTTATGTTTCTGCTGCAGTTAACACTTGATACCAAAGCTGCCAAGTTCCTGTGAAAATCTGGTGATTTATCTTGGTGCTTATCAGCCAAGCGCTCCTGAGGACCTGGCATCAGGCTCTGACACAGAGCAATGGAGAGTGCAAGTCTCTGGGCAGGCACCTGTAAACCATCCAGTGAACACTCTACAAAAGCAGTTGTGAATTTTGCTGTTGTGTTTTTGAGAGCATGAATTATGTCCAGTGTCTAACACAGGTAATGATGTCTGGTGCAATAGGAACTTTCGAATTAGCATATAAAAACCTTTTGATAAAGCGTTTGGTCCCCCTTCTTGCAAAGTCTGTTACAACCCTAAAGTGTAAGTGAGCAACATAAAATTTACACTGATCCCTTCAATTCTTTTTTTAAGCATCCTTAAATCTAGCTCTTTTTCCTGCTCTACCTCTTACTTTTTATAGTTAAAAGTAATTTTGAAGCAAAAAAGAACATAAACAATATACACTGACTCTTGACACTCCATTGCTTTTTTAAACTAGAATAATAAAAATTTGCAAATGAACAAAAGAGTGGGAGGAAGATATCTGATTTACAATGTTTTTGAGATAAAGAACACTATAAAAAAAGATCAATGTGAATAATAAAGCATTGTTAACTGAGTCATGACATTTCTATTCTCAGTGAAGATTTGAACAGTAGAGCTCTGCAAATGAGCACCTTGTGCCATTTTCAAAGTAGGAGGAAGACATATAATTATAATTTTTAAAGTGAAGAGAATTTTTAAAAAAATCTCTGTGAAAAAGTTTATTGAAAAACATATCGACATATCAATATGACATAAATTACTTTAATTTTATTAAACTAGGAGGGGGGGGAAACCTCTTTTTGAAGACTGGCTGCAGAAAGCATTCCTTGAAAAGAATTTTCTTTATTAAAACCTCTTTTTTGCTAAGATGAAACAGCACTGAATGTCAGCACTACTGTATATTTATTCTGTGAGTCTTCCAACAGCTGAGATCTATAAAAGAAACATATTTTCAAAACATTTTTAACCTCCATTGTCTTGATCATTCGTATTAACATTTTTCATGTCACCTACTGAAATCCCTTAAAGAAACCTTTTATTCAGTCAAAATTAATGAAGCCATTTTCTTAAACAGCCACCAAAAAGTAAAAAGGACGTAATGTTGTGCATTTTATTTGACATACGTTTTCTGCCATTTCACTTATTTGTATGATGAGAGCAAAACTTCATATTTATCCTATCAAATCTGCAGAGAAAAATGATTTTGAGAGGGAAGAAAACTAACTCTGCTCTTGCTGAGTGTGCAATTTAAATCCACAGTTAAAATACAACATTGATCAGATTACTCCAATTGAGTCATTTAGTGCTTTGGCATTCCTGAAGTTAGAACCCAGCTGTGAAATCATAGTTAGGGCCAAACTTTGCTGTTAGGTGAGTGCACATGGCTCCCATTTTCTTCAAAGAGAATGACACAGATGGCCAATATTTAACTTTCACCTCTTCCATTCTTCAGTTAGCAAAGCCAGAACCAATGGACTGTATGCAGGTGATTTAATAGAATTAAGAATATAATCAAGATTTTCCAAGATTTACTAGCCATTTGGGCTATATAATTCAATACATCTCAAAGAGCAGATGCTCAGCATATTCTGAAAATCGGGGCATCTTGAACGTCTTCAAGCAGGCAAAATCATAAATCACTTTGAGTATTTTTACCATTGAATCCTAACAACAAACAGCGTGTAGGATACCTCTGCAGAATCATAAGCTCTGATTTCTGGGTTGGCTGGGGAGCTCAGGAGACTTACCACATCCCAAACCATTTTGGATACTGCATTTGCAGTCTTTTCTTCCCTGCTATTACCAATAGGGCTTGAACACAGTGCAGACACCTTCCTGCAGTGTTGACCCCTTGAGAAAATCTAGGTTCTGGTTCTGCAGACTCCTTGAAATGGACTGTACTACCGGGATGGCTTGGAAGACCTTGAGGTATAAATGCCACAGAGAGAAAAAAGCATGCATCCCAAAATCTAACTGATCCACGGTGTATGCAGATCTTCATTTCAACTTAAGGTCAAGTGGAAAACTTTGCTGCCATCATTGCTGACTCTCCTTTTCGCTTTGCTCCAACTCCATCTGTTCCTCACCCATCTCCCTCGTTCTGCACTTGCCTCCCTCTTCTTCCTGTGTCCATCTGTTCCCTCCTTCCTCAACACAAGTTGGGGAAGGGAAGTAAATTCAGTCATTCACTGAACAGATTTCAAGCTGAACCCCCTCCCTCTCCAGTTCTAACTTCATTCATCATGGTAAAAATTATAATGAATAGAAATGTTGAAGGTGAAAATTTATTAGGGATTGCGTTGTTTTCTTATATCAAATGCAGTTAAAGCTGCATATAAACATTGGCTTCATTCATTTTTTTAAAATATATGGTATAATTAGTGAGAAATATTAGTGGAAGTGCTTGCTATGTGGTCCATCAACACATGCCTGTCAGAGTTTAGGATCTGGGCCAAAATTTTTTGCCAGTCCTGTGATAGATTTATAATAAGCCTATAGAAGGCTTTATAGTCAGCTGGGTCACTAATTCGTGAAGTTAAAACTTATGTGATGAGGTTAAAAATTCACTATTGATAAAATCCCCCCTCCACAGATTGCACCATTAGTTTTGCTACTGCAACAGAAAAAAAAAAAAATGAAACCCAAAGCTCCTGTGAATTAGCAGTCCATCGTCATAAATCAGATGAGAAGCATTTGCATATGTTTATGATGTCATATGAACCCCAAGATGTATTTCTAGCCTTGTGTACTATTTCCTGTTTTCCTACCACAAAAGTAAACAGTCTCTAAATCCCCTGTATCCTTACACCTGAGCTCAACAAAATATAATGGGCATGAAACTATGACAGAACTCATGATATATTACTCTAGATCAACTTATTTCAGGTTGGCTGTGATGCCCACTCTCCCTCTGACCTCACCTACATGGACGAGAGGAGTTCCCATGGAATTTGTTCCATCTGCTGTACTCACTGCAGGGATAATCCCACACCCCCTCTTACTTTTCCTCCCTGACCCTGAGAGAGAGAAGAAAGGGAAATTTAAGACTCCAAACACTACACATGGAGTGGATGACTTGCCAAGCACAGCAAAAGTGGAGGAGCTCAGCAACCACGTGGGGACCTGGGCTTGCCACTACATGGACCTTGGGCATCTTGTCCATCAAGATGCCTCAGCCAGGGAGGTTGGAGCACAGACTGCAATTTCCTCTCATTTGCTTTGCTGATGATTTGGGAACCTCATCTAAGGTTTCTGAGTGTCTGGGCATGAATGATGGTCCACCTTTCATGACACACCTCTCAGCCTTCAAATTTTCTGTACCTACCTGAAACAGGAACTTCCATGTTTGCCAGTGATACTCTTCCTGTCTTCTCAGATGAAACTTTCTCTCTTAGCAATTTGTTTTTCTTGTGGCTTCCTTCCCAGAAATGACACAGGAAGTATCAGAAACAGTACACCGTGCTGCATAACCTCCCCCTTCAAGGAAGCTCACTTGCTTCTGCTTGCCCCCAGAGCAACAACTCCTGAAGTCAATGATTGCCACTGAGTGGCTGCAGGTGTTACATGTGCCAAAACACATTTATTTACAACATCCCTCTGTAACCTTGTTTTGTTCTTCCACTAAGACAGCTGCAGCAGCTCCCTGCCTCTCCCGGTGCTCCCTGGGGTGACTCTGAGTGATGAGGGCCATCCAGGTAAGCTGCTGGCCCCACGCAGGTGTCAGACCATACAGACATTCCTGACATCCTCTCCTATTTCTTCTGGCAAACAAGTTATGTCCTTTAGACTGGCAACAAAAAGTTGGAATCTTTTTTCTTTTTACTTTCTCTTTTTTTGAAACATGGTCATTGAAACCTGGGTTTGGGTTTTGTTTTACTATGAGACTTTTCAAACCAAGTAAGTTCAGTTCAATCCTTTATACTTAAAAGTTACCATCCATCAGGTCTGACGTAGCTCTGTGTAGCTCTGCTTGCTTCATCTCAGGAGTGAATGGACATGGCACACAGCTCTCTCAGCAATGAGCGTGTGATGTATTAAACAGACAGGTAGTGACAGCAGTGCACGGGATAATAAACGGCAGGATGATCAGCCAGGCGTTCCTTTGGTTCTTTCACCGTACTGATATACAAAAATATCTCACGGTGAAATTAAAAAGTTGCACATAATAAACTACTAGAGTTTTGCACACAGCTCACATTTAACTCTTGGGAGTCCTTGCCACAGTGGTGTGAGGCAAAGGGCACTGCCTGGATACATCGGAAACAAAAGCCACTAGCAAGTAGAGCCAAAGGCTCTCTTGTCCTTTGCTTGTGAGGTGCTTATGAGCCCTATGTAGGGTGATAGATCAGTTCTCCTCCTCTTTCAGTAGCAACTCACCTTAACCAGTTGCTCCAAACAGCTCTTTGACACTAGCCATATTGCTGCAGTCCCCATTCAGCAGAACAGAGCACCTCTTATCTCCTCTGTCCCTTGTCAAAAAAAAAGAGCCCTTATATGCTACTGTATAAAAGCTAACTTCAAAAAGGTGCTAGGAAACTCCACCCTCCTATTCTTCAAGGTTGCAAGGCCCTGATTTGTATCCGAGCCGATGAAGAGAAATAGGGGTCAGGGAAGGTACTGTAAATGCCAGACTCAGGATCACTGCTCCTCACTACTAACCAGAGGAATCCGTGGCTGGCACCAGTGGAAAGTAAGTGATTTTCTTTATGCTTTCATTAATTTAGACACTGTACTCAGCCACTGAAATCACCCACTTAAAAAAAAATAGAAATTTCATTGAGACGAACTCTATCTTTGATACAAACATGAGTGGCCAATCCCAGTCTTCTACTGGAACTGCCGAGGCAAACCTTAGCTTCTCTGTGTGAGGGAGAAAGTTGCTACTTCAAGATACTATTTAAAAATGGCACACTTGGGGGATTTACCTCTGGCTGCCTCTGCCTAACTGTCTAACACTGAATAATATGAGATTTTTTCCTCATGATGCACTTATTTTTCCCTTTTAATTTGCTTCAGTTGATGGTTCCTACATATTAAAATCATAGGCATTTGTGAATATCTGAAACTGAAGGCAGTCTCTAACAAGAGTAACAAAGTTTGACCCTCTGCTCATCTCTAATTGCAATTTTAATTTTTTTTACATTCTCATATAATAGTAAACATAAATAATATCAGTTGTACATAATATATTTTTAAAGCTTATTTGGCTCCACTAATTTGTTCCAATCCCTCAATCTGCTGCTGTTCCATGCAGCAACAAACTGTAAAAGAAAAAAAAAGTGCTAACCATTTTTTTTTTTAATGCTGGTCTAGTATAATCTTTATTTCTTTAGACACTTTATGCAAATACTAAATTGATAAAAGACATAATGTAGATGGACCCACAGCTGAACTGGAGGTAATTGCATAAAAATGAAATGGAGACCTATAATTGTACAGTGCTTTAGCCTCTATCATACTGTTTTCTGGAAGCAAGGATCTCGCTTGTCATAGCAAGTTGCTTGTTATGGTGATTGCATGAAGACTTGATCTAGCTGTACAAGACAAGTATAACATTACTTAAAGGGAGCTTTTCAAACTAAGAGTCTGACACTAAAATGTACTGTATTTTCAAAGATGTAGCATGCTTTAACAAACAGAAGAGTCCTTGAATGACAGCTTTTGTTACCCTTTTGTTTGATGGTGCTGTATTGAAAAATTCAGGTTATGTCTATGCCTTTCTATTTCTGGTTTTGATTTCTCTTCAACAGCACTTCAAGAATAAAAACTGAGTTGAAGCATGAATAGTAGAAGTCAGAATGTTAGTCTGGCATTTACTGATTACTTCCGTCTGATTTTTTTCAGTCTCGTTTATTGAATGCTTAAATGCATTCTGTGGGTTATGGTATTGTTGCAGTAATGGAGAACTCAACATATATATTGCAATTTAAAATATATCCAGTTTAGACTTCTGGGCCAATTTTGAAAGTGGAAAAAACTAAGAATTATCATTCTTGTCTAGACCTTTTAGTCTGATCCATGTGTATTCAACTGCTTTGCCAGTGGTAGTGCTCAGCCTGGACAAATAATATCCATTTGTAAGATTGGCACCTGAATAACAGGTGGAGCGTGTGTATTTTGGACTTACAAATAAATTATTATCCAATTAATCCAATGCATAAGCAGGACGTTGCTTCCTCCAGAACTCTGTTACCTCAATTAGAACAACTTTTCCTGGAGACAATATGTTATTGAATGAAAGCGTAGAAATAATTGTGGTATGTGATTGATTTCTAAACAGTGGAAAACATTGGTCGCTGTACATGTAAGTACATCCAAAATGCATGAATTTTCACATTTTGGCCTCAGGAAGTCTGAGATGGAAAAAAAAAAAAAGCTATATTTTCTTACTTGGGGGGGGGGGGAACCATGAACAAATTATCACAGATGGGCAAAATCAGACATGCTTTGCTCAGAATGCTGGGTTCCTTTGACGAAGAGTACAGACAAGACAAGAACCACTGTGCTTTGTGCTGCTGGTTCACATCCAGAGGAGCCACTGGCCTTTCCAAGTCTTGCCTGTGGATTTCCTATATCATAACATCACAAAACCTGACAGTTACAGGTTTGTGACACCTCTCTGTGCCACTGCTCTCTCACTATCTCCTTCCCTCCACTTCTCTCTATCCTACCTGTCACTCCCTGCCTAAGGCCAACCTGTAAGCTCTCCAGGACAGGGAATATTGACATTTCCTTCATAGTAGACTTTGTCTTTATTACAAGTTAAAAATCAAGCCAAAACATCCACCAACACACAATTTTAAAGCAGTGTTTTAAAGTTAAAACAAAAATGATAGCTTAGTATTTCTTATCCTCTCCCAAGGTCTTATTCTGCTAATTTCTACCCAGCTTTTCTGCTCCTACATATTTTACCACATGAAGTTGATATGAAATGGTATGAAATCTGACTATGAGTAAAAATTTAATGAATTGCTCACTCATTCTGTAAGGAAAGAGAATCAAAGAAATCACAGAAAAGAATAGCTTGGAAGGGACTTCCAGAAGTCACCTCATTTGGCTTTTGCCTTAAACAAGGGCTAACAGCACTAAGAGCAGATTATTGGGACCAGGCCCAGCTTCCCTCTCGACACTTCTCCAGCCTCATCGAGGGATGCCCCAGTGCTTTACATCTCTCATAATGACAAATCTGTTCCTGTATGCAATTCCAATTGCATTTGCTGCAGCTTATGACAGAGGCACCTTGTCCTTTCACCTCAGTGCACTACTGGGAGGAGTTGGGGTCTGGTTTCTCCATTACCCTGCTAATGAAGTGGAAAACAGCATCTAGCACCGTTCTTTGCCTTCTCTTCTCCAGGCCAACTAAGACTATCTCCCTAAGCCTGTCCTCACACGTCAGGTGCTCCAAACCTCTCCCCACCTTGGTAATCTTCATTGGACTTGATCCAGGTAACATTTAGACCCCAAATCCTTGTTTTGAGCCCAACAGTCCCAGTGGTTTTCACCTGCCTCGGAATCCACCCATACCATCCCGTTGCCTCCTTTTGGCTGCGAGGATGCTATGGGACACAGCTTCAGTCTCATCAAGGTTTCGCTCTCTGTCAACCTTTCCTTGGGTTTTCTTTAGTATGTGTCAGGGGTCAAAGGTATCTGAAAAACAAGAGATATGCAGGGTCTCTCTTCTGGCTCCTTGCAGAATAGTGCAGACTAACTGCTTTAGAGTACTTATTGTTCCTCTCGGAAAGTAATGTTTGCAAAATGGAGATGTTTGTGAAGATTGATTTTCTGTATATAGCTCAGAGTAAGTATATCACAGGATTTAAGTAAGATAAAAAGTGAGGCTGTGCTTGATGTGAGGTGCAGGGGTTAATCAATTGTAGATAAGAATTGACAAGGTTTTATCAACCCAGCCATAAATACAATGACTGTGTTACTTGGTCTCTTGATCACTTCAGAGAGTGAGTGAAACTATGTATCAAGCCATGTTTATCTGTGCCTGAGAAGTTCTTCAAGAATAAATTCAGAACTCTTCTTAACCTTTCTCCTAGTTGGGGCTTAAAATTAAGCTCTCTCTTTCTGTTTTTTGAGCTGCCTCTCTGGCACACTGACAGCATGTGAAGTGTCCCACCTTCTAGTTGACTTCCAGGCCAACAACACAAGCGTGGATGAAGTTACGAAATAAGGAATCTGGATGTTAAACAGAGACAATCTGGCTTGCTTTGCTACAAGATTAGGAGCCATGGCAAGCTGGCACATCTGCATCTAGGTACTAGCTACATACACATTGTTGGCTGCAAATTTAGGGAAACAGAGCTGCTGTTGAAAAACAACATGATAATTGTTTTGCCTACAGTTCTGTCCTCTCTCCTAGCCTGATCCCACCCAGTGGAAGTGAATTATTACTTAGCCTTTGAGTCCACTATGTTTAAGAGAAAACCTTAGAATGCCAGTTTACAAATACTTATTCTGTGAATAAACTTTAATTGTGTAAAGAGTGTAAAAATAAATCATTAGGTAAGTAAGGTTAGCCCTTGGAAGTAAACAACTGTAGGCTTGGAAATTCTGCATATTTTATTCTTTCAGATCTTTTTCTTAAGTCTTTTTTTTTTTTTTGTTTAATCTAATCCCACCAGATAACCAGCTTACAAATGAAAAACATACAGATGAAAAGCCTATGAAAGGCATTGTTATGAGTTCTGTCGCAGAATTCAGCATCACAGACACTTCATCAAAGGGTACCAAAAATGAGAAGAAATTGTCAAATATAAGCACATCATCCATTGCTTCCCTGGAGAAATGCAGAGAATTCACTTACATTGAAGATGACGCATCAGTACATCAGAGAGACAGTGACGGTACGTTTTATAAAACAGGTCACATTTAAGCTGATTTCAAAATAATGCCCATTGCAAGAGTACTATGTGTATCTAACAAATAAAAGCTTACATGCTGATCAGCAGGTTTAAGAACGTAGCCAAAAGCAGCATTAAGTTGTCCTGCAGACATTTTTGTGATAGATGAGAACCTGCAGAAGATGATTCTAAACTGTCAGGGATATTAAAATCATTGAAGAGGAGCTTAGAGCCTGTGGAGCTATGGTGCAACAGAGCATTTGAACCTGTGTAATGAGTATTTGCACTGAGGTATGAGTGTTGGTATCAGATAAACAGAGTATCTCATGTAGACCCACTGCTCCCCAGTAGTAGAGGCTATTGCTTTTACCATTGGTACTGCAGCAGCTGTTGTGGTTGCTGAGTATATGCTGTGTTTGGTGGTCTGCACGTTACTTCTATGGTCTTGTAACACAGTTCTTGAATAGATCATTACATCCAGCCCAGTCATTCTGCTCACCCAGCATCAAACCCTCCCTGTAGTGCCCACATGGAAAAACTCAGGTGAGTTGGGATGAAGAGCTCTCTTCACAGTCTGTCCCGATTCCTCTGATGACTGGGCCGTGTAGATACACGTGGATAGGACTTTTGGTTAGTTCAGTATGCTCTGTGTTTTGAAGAAGAATATTTGAAAACAAAACAGTATGAAAGGTAGCAGAAGCCCAATAGTGCAGTGCATTTTTGCAGAATAACATAACTAAATTATAACTTGCTCTGGGACTATTAATCAGAGTTGTTTTATCTTTTCAGAAAAGGAGCAAAGTACAAGTTAGAAAACCAAATATCTGCACTATTTTTCATAAAAATTTCAGAAGCAATATAATAACCAAGAGTTAGAAACAGAATGAGTTGTGAACATTCATTACAAACCAAGAGTCATGACTCCTACTGATCTAATAGTGTAACACCCCTGATTTTAGTGGAATCATGCTGAGAAACAGTTATTCCTGGTTATTCCAGTGGTTGTGAGAAAAGGCCTTCTGTGAAGCATTTTTTAAGTTTCTTATGTGTGACTTTTGCAATTACAGATTAGTTTGTTATATCCAGTGGAGTTGAGATCTATTATGCACATCGTTCCTAAATGAAGAATTTCTAAATACAGATCAACACAATAAACTGCCATGCTCTCCAGGAACCATTTCCACTTCTATTGTATCACTGATCCTGTAATAAAAGGGATATCTCTGATACAGCTATTGGAATATGTTTAATTCCAGTTAAAGATCTAAAGTATTTATTTCACTTAAGGGACTTGTCCTCTAATCCAGTCACTCAGTGTTTTCTGAGTTTGTTGACTGTCTGATTGGGCCTCTCAACCCTTACTGGCACACAGGTGTGTGCCATGTGATGCAAATAACAGATTTCATACTCCTTAAAAAAGCTAAAAGTGAAGGAAATTAACAAAAAAATCCAATCTGTGCTCAATTAATAATGCTAAGGGCTGGATGGAAGCCAAGAAAACCAAAGGAAGCCAGATTTGTGGTTGTCACTGCATACTCTGCTCACTCAACTCTGACAAGTTACTGCTTATTCCACATGCATAAAGCCAAATCCTGCTTGCTGATGCATGGAGAACCTCTGAAGGCAGAGTGATAGCTGAGGAAAACAGTGATTATTTTGCTTCCTGTGCTCAGAGAGGGACAAATTCAGAGCTCATATGTCTCACCAAGGGTGACCATTGTTGCCTCAGTGCGCCTTGGACCAGGTTTGTTGAGAGCATCTTCTGCATGAGCGGAGGGTGAGCTGGCAGCCACCAAACAACAACAGAAAGATTTAGAGATGGGTCAGGCTAGCAAAATTGTTAGAAGTTCTTCTTTTGTGGTAATTAATCTACTTATGTGGAGAATAAGATCTGAGGTCGTTGTTCTCACTGAGATAAAGGCAGTAATGCTGTTTCGCAAACAGCAGGGAAAACAGAAGAGAAAACAGGAGATTGCATCTTCTTTTATGCAGTTTGTGGCTAATTTATTTTCAAATACATAAATGAATGCATAGGAATGGATGTTTAATTGCTAATATCTATTATTTATATACATTACTCCACTTAAAACAGGACAAAAAAGCCTCACACATGCAGATTTTTTGAAATGTGTTACATCCATTATCACAGTTCATGGTGTGTGCTCTGATGGGAATTTAAAAGCATCCTTACTGCACATCACAGACTCTGTGCTGAAACATTACTTTATTATTAAATTCTTGTGCTTTTTTCTGTGCTCTCTTTCCTGGATGAAGCCCTAAGAATCATATCTATTCTCTCCAGATTACATAAGCACCATTACAGTTAACACATTCAGGTAAAAAACTGTTATTAGAAAACAGATCTTTGGAGAGAAAAAAAATTAAAGATTCTTAATTGATATATAATTTTGAATTTCATTTCTCATATCTATGTATAGGAAGGAAATTTCATAAATATAAGATGTCTAAAAAGAATAGTCTTAATTACACCATGGACTCCTGGATAAAATGATTACATTTTCTACGCTGTAAATTTCATACAATTAAATGCAGCAGTGTCACCTTATAAAATCTTTCAATTTTATAATTATTTCAGTTCATTTAGTTAGAAAAAAATATAAGCATGAATTTACTAAGTATCACCAAAATCTAGTCATTCTTATTCTACAGAACTGACTTAGAAGTTAGTTGTGCTTGTCTGAACTTAAATAGATCTTGACATATTTTAATAAGTATTAAAATTGATAACATTGGTGATGATATGCTACTTAGAAAGAAGTTCAATCACATGCTATTTATTCTTGCTACCTGCTTTAACTGTTTGGGTTTTTTAATATAAGGAAGCTGGAATGATTTTTCAACTTTGTTTTTCATCAAGAAAGCTTTCTTAAAAAGAAAAAAAAAAAAAAAGAGCATAGTTCTGGAAACTTCCTGGCAGTGAACTTTATGTTATGTGAGATAGAAAATGCCACAACAGAACCAATGCAGTTGAATGAGTTCACAGTTAGTCATCCTAGGGCAAGAAATGTGGATATAACCATATGCTTTCCTGAAAGAACCAATGAAAAGGCATTTATATTGTTGGAGGCATTTTTCCTTTCCAAAACAAGGAGGGAAAAAAACCTGAAAGGTCTGGGTCTGGGTCTGGGATTCACACAGGCAGAATCTCACACCTGCTCCAAGCCCTGCTGCACCTGGAGGCAGCCTCCCCAGATGCTGCAGTTTGAACAGTGGGTAGTTAATTAGTTGATCTTTGAGAAGAACAAATATAACACAAAGACTTTGTCACAGTAGCCAGATTTTCAGGAATATTCACTGGCTCCAGAAACACGTACTAGCTGATACCAAAGTTTTGTTTCCTTTCAAAAACTAACAAGTCTATAAAGAAAAAGGTGAGAACCCCAATTTGGTGAGGAAGTGGCAAGACCCTGGGCTGAGGAGCTATCAGCACACTGCCCTTTGTCACCTCTGTCCTCCAGACTTGCTTTTGCTTCCTGTTTTGGGTTAGGCAATCTAGCTGTCCTTAAGCGTTTTTACTGAAACAGAATACACTTACAAGTAAAACTATATGCAGATGATTAATCCACACTCTTTTTGTATGTGTGCTTGGATTTCATCTTGGTCATAAGATCGTCTCTGTCCTTATCCTTATTCCTGAGCCAGGGATGCACTATCCCATGCATCCAGAATGGCTGTGTACAAAAGCCACAGCTAGACTTGAAGAGTCTGAGGGCCTGATCCACTCCTCACAAAAGCTTTGGGTGCTTGCACACTGACTTCCAGCAAGGATTGATTCAGATTGCAGCAGCCCAGAACGTAATTGTTTCAATAAGAAGGAGCTAGTTTTTTTCAGCTGAGGGCTTTGGGGGATGTTGGGGGGCTTTTTGCCTTCCTATAAATAGCAGGAGCAGTCTGCTAATTTTTATCTTTAATTGCAAATTCTTGTGAGAAAGAAGAGAAATGCCAGTATCACCTATATTGTTCAGGTAGCACAAGTGGCATCACGAAACAGCAGAACTTCCCAAACTCCTGGAAGACTGCAAATTCCCCAGCAGAGTATCTCTGCTGCACGAGGTTCACTACTGTGCTGAAATTTATTGCCCAAACTCTTTAAGAGTACACTATCGTTTAGGTCAGAAAAGACATTTAAGGTGATAAGTCCAAATGTAAAGTTGGTTCAGAGTACTTGTTCCTCTGAACTTCACTGCCACAGAATATTTCCATTAGTATTATTTTCATGCTGCTGTTGTTCATCCAAAACAAACAACACAGAAAATAAACCCATTCATTTGACTTTATGTAAATAGTTATCGTAAATGTATTTTTGGCCTACTGTGTGTGCTGCCTTGCATCTCATTTCTGTGTAGTCACACTAGCCTAAACCTGGGTAATCAAGCAAGCCCTTTTTCTTACATCTTGCTGCTTTCTCTTTTTCTTAGATGAGTGCGCAACACTTATCCTGGCCTGCTTGTTCTGCCAATTTTGGGACTTTCTTATAATGCTACCTGATACCTGTGAACATTGGCTGACAGATACCTGTTGTCCATCCAATAGATACTACCAGACCTCCAACGAAGACCACACCAACAACGACTGCAACTGTGACTGTGACATTGATTGCAGCCTGTTTGAGTCATGCCATGAGACTGGTGAATGCCTGGAACTTGCCATGGAGATTTCTGAAGTCTGCTATCGCTAGTAGGAAAATAAGCAATAAAACTCCTCAAAACTGCCTAAAAGTGAACTAACAGAGCTGAAAGCAGATCTCCTTTTTCTTAAGGGAAGAAAAAAAAAAGATAACGATAATAACCAGAGTGTTTGCCAACCAGGACTACGTGCATCATATTGCTCCAACCCTGGATGTCTGTATATCTATACCATTCTGGTTGTATGATTTCACAAACTGCTGAAACCAATAAAGGGCAAAAACGGGTCTTCTCCTTTTCCATAGATGACAACAGAATTCCTAAGTGCCAAGCCTGCTTGATGCTTTACCCACTGTCAATCTGATCCTTTTATAAACCTTCAATTACTTTAAATACGGATTTTCCCCATTCATAAATGCGGGACAAATTAGGATATTATTTTAGTACTGATATATATTAGTTCATCTTCCTAATGGATTCATACATAAACATGTATTACACATTGTTGGTTATTATTAATAATGTATGATATAGCATCATTTTATAATTAAAAATTTATTTATTCAGTCTCTTAAAACACACATATGCTCAGTTTAGGTAGAAAAGAAAATTAAATTAATTAGAAACCATGCTAGCAGTAATTACAGCAAACATCTCTAAAAACCTCTAGTGAACTTTGTAGAGGAAGCATTTGAACGGGGTTGTACAATTCGACAGTGTATTAATGCGTGTGCCTACGGTTATGTAATAACAGGTTATGCCTATTGTTCATTAGTTATAGGAAAGGGCTCCTTAAGTGTAATTAGCCTAAATGAGAATTGACTGCACACTTCCAGAGGAGAATTATGCCATGGATAGCCAGTAACTCCTTTGCTTGATTTTCGTTTCTAAGATTTCTGCAAGAAGCAGAATATTGCCACCTATCCTAGTGGAAACCGCCGTCTGCTACCTATGCACAAAAGATTGCAAAATTTCTATCCTGGTTGTGCTTTCACACTCCCTCTATCTCTTTTCTGATGGCAGGTCTGATTAATTAAAAGGAAATACATATTGTATATTACATATATGACAACAAAAGCATGTAAATTCAGCTGCCTGAGGGTGCAGAATACATGTATTAAGCACAGAGGAAAATACAGAGTTGCTTGTTCACATTAGGTATTTATAGACTAATACCAGAGACAGTGTTTGCTATGTAGAAGCACTAAAACTTCTCCCCAAAACCCCACTGATTTCAGTGCAGAAGCACCTGGGGAATCCCAAACAAGAATCCTGGACAAGGTGCTGGGATACTCAGCATTGCCAAAATAGTTGAAGTCTCCTGTTTAGTAATTCAAATTTCAAATTTGTAGTCCTGACACACAAATATTTAATGGAAACAAAAATTTGCATTGTTTTTTTTTTCCCCTATTTCTGGAAAATTCATGTTTCCATAAAATCAGAAAATAAGAATTAGGTAGAACTGCTGAAGATCTTTGTATAGGTGTCATAAAAAGCTCAGTGACCTAAGGATAGCAAACCTTAGAAATGCAGTGAGTAGCCCAGTGCACCTAATTTATGTGCTGATTCCAGGATATCTGTGAGTACTAAAATAGGTTTGTTTATTTTAATTGCAACATCACAATGTGCCACCTAACAAAACAAAGTCATTAGTCCTTAATTGCCACACTTGCACTAGCCTGTGTCCAGACTGACTGGGTCTAGACCCAACCCCAAGAAGCATTAACCACCACCATCCAGGAAACACTGCTTTTACACACCCTGGGCTGGGCAACGCTGAGTTGTAATGCTCTGGTCTGCATCCTCCTGCAGAGTTTTGTAAACCTTCCAACGCTGAGACTCTCAACTAAGCTGTCAATGCAATGTATCGGGACACAGAGGCTTGGATCATTCCACTTTCTACCATAGCTTGTCCTCAACAAGGTGGCAAGTGGGCCTGTATGAATAAAAAACACAGACCCAAAGCATTTAAGAGTCAGAAAAGGAGAAAATTCACCCCATGTATCATTTCTCAGAGAAATACCAGTAGAGATGCGTGTTGTCAGTCCTTGCTCTTGAAGGTGCCATCCAAAAGGGGAAATTTCCTGTGTGATGGCTGAAAGGAGCCCAAGAGAGGAAACCAGGCACACCCCAAAATGATGCCAGTGAAAGATCCAGAGAGGGGAAACTTGTCTTGCAAGCCAGGATGTCTTCCTCCAGCTCTAAGCCTGCAAGGTAGTGTGCATTGACCATGCTGGGATCAACCCTGGTAAGTGAGGTCTCCATGCATCAACTGTGGAGCAGAATTAAGGACTACTGGCACAATTTTTTATTTTTTTTTTTTTTTTTCCCAGGAATCATTATTCAAAAGAGCTTTTTTTCTCATGTTGCAATCCATAGGTTGCCAAATTGAGGTCATGTCTACTACAGGGCTTGGGCAAGGTCAAAGACAGCTTTACAATGGTCCCAGCCATAGCTATGGCTAGACAGGATGTTCCGACAATATGAATTGAAATACACTGTGGGATATACCGAGAGCTGCTGTTGTAGTGAATGGTGGTGTTCTAAATAATGTAGAAATAACTCCTTGCCTGAAGTGTACAATGACACATTGCTCGATTTCCTGGTTTAGGAAGTAGATTTTTAGAGGCCTTCTGTATGAGCAATGAGACCTTGTGTTATTTCATACAAGCAGCAGCTTAAAAGGACTTCATTTTCTGCCATAAAATTGTTAATTGCATCACTGTATTTTCATAATACATTAACATCACAGAAAATCAGTCAGGGTTTTCCATTAACTATTCCAGAAACTGGATTTCCTCTTTGGAGAGTCATCCTTTTCCCACGTTAAACTGTCTTCCTAGGCCAGAGAAATATCCATTTATCAGATTTGAACATGGATAGACATTCCAGTGAAACAGAAATATTTTGAACAATTCAAGGCTGTCTCTGTATTTTTTATTTACTGGGAAGGAAGGTCTGAGCACTTGAGTAGGAGGCGTTTGGGTGGATGGCTGTTCTGAACATGTTGGACTCAGCTGTGCTCCCAGAGAGATGTCAAGTCTGCAGCATGTGAAACCAGCTCCTCAGAACAACAAATATAAGTTACCATTTTGCAAACGGGAACATCATTCTGACACGACGCCTCTCCTCAGCACCATAAATTCTCTGACAGATTGGTTGGGGGAAGAGAGAGACAGAGATAACGAAGAGCTATATTGCTACTTTCTACAGGAAGGGACCATGGGATGTTCTCTAAGGATCTCCTGTTGCAAATGACCCAGTAGTCTCACCCGTAAGAGGAAAATATCTTTTCACCTCCTTTCACTGTATTCTCAGGACACAACACAGATTAGGACATAAACTCTTTACAGCAGTTGTCATTTGCTACATATTGTGCTTCACCTTGCACACAGAGGACTGAACATGAAAGGCCTCAGAGTACTTCCAAAAGGTTAAAGACCAGTTTTCTCAAAGGAAATGCAATTTTCTAATTAAACATGAACCCTTCCATGTCGTTCTGGTGCCTTACTCTCCATGCACACACTGGGTCACTTTACATATGAGACTAACAAGAATTAGCCTATGTACACCCCCAAAGACAGGGAGGGAGCATATTACATTATCTCCTTTGACTTTCTTCTGCTTCTTAGAGTGTTTTTATTGTTCATACTCTCTTAAGCAATCACAAATAGAATGACCAACATCTTCCAAATGTCAAGACAATGTACAACTCTGCCTTAACTCCAGTGCTGCTTAGGGATCCAGGATGAGTACTACAGCTGAGCTCTAGAAGGCTTTGGTTCTCAGGAAGAAAGCAAAGTACAGAAACAATTAAGATGCTCACAATTGTATTTTTCCTATTGTTATGCTTGTACAGTATCAAAAATGTTAAATAATCTTAGACTAAGAATGTATGTGTTATTAAATTTTTCTTTTAATTACATGAAACGGATGGTTCCATTGCTTTAATCTTCATCAATGTCAAGCTATATTTTAGGCCTCTTAAATGCAAGGGGAGTTTCCTTTTATGCAAGAAAATAAGTTTACCAAACAGACTGGGATCTCCAGGCACTGCTCCACTATAATTCACTGTAACTGAATGTTAACCATGATTAATAATCTAACATTCCTGTGGTTTAAAAAATAAAAACATTCAGGGAATTATTGGGAAACTGCACGTTCTCTTAGCATACTTGATGTAATTACACAATGGAACAATTCTATGGAATTCATTATTCTGCTAGTAATGATCTAGATTTCCTTAACATTGCACATGAACTGGAATTGCTGCCATCTGATGCATGTTCCATGGCCTGTGCAAAATGAGTTGGTGAGTGCAAGCCAACTCATAATGGATGTGTGCCCATATCAAAAAAACACCATTATAATTGGTAGCCTTAGGAAAGATGCCAAAGTCTGAGTGTAAACAGAGCACCTTCTGTCCCAAGAGCTGGCTCTTCTGTGGTCAGAGGTGAAACAAAATAGAAAGAGCAATACTGAACTGCATCTGTTGCCTCTGTATTCAAACTCCTGAGGTATCAGCTGGCATCTCAGATCCCTTCTGAAATAAAAGAAAAAGCACTCTGAAGTGATGCACTCATTGTATCTCGCACGCATTAAAGTCATCATGGAGGTACTGGAAGTATAAAAAAACCAAAAGACGTTCACTGTTACAGTGTATAATTTGTCCTTTATCTAGGTGTATCAAAAAAAAAAATCTATTATCACTAAACAAAAAGTGTCTATTCATCAATGCTTATTTCAAGCTAAGAAAACTGCAAATCAAAAAATCCTGGAAGTCACTGATCCATCATATCTGAGTGCTTTCCAGTGGTGAGCCACCGTTCTCCTTGTGTTAAAGACAGACCATGAAGAAGTAAGTTCATAGACTGCTAAAGTGTTCTATTTATCAAATGAAAACCAAAAAAGGAGATGTCTCATGGGCATTCTGTTGATGGCCTGCCTAGGCAGAGCAGTTTAAATGACAAAGAAATACCTGAAAAGTCTGATTTCATATTGGAGAATCTTGCAACTGAAACTGTCATTCTCATGCTTATGCCACAGCATATTAAAATGGCCATGGTATAAAGAGAAAAAAACTCCACCTTCCACAAGTCCACAAGAAAATCACCATCGATATCATTAAAATGCAGACTTAATTTATATTGCCAGCTTTGCCATGATTTCTATGAAGTAAATAATAATGCCAGGAAGCAGTGAAGAAAATAGTATTAGATCTACTGTATAAAAAGCATGAGTGATTCCATTACAAGCATAGCTGAGAGAAGACAGGATTTAAATCAAATTTAAATATGATAAGATTATACAGCCTGTGACATGTCCATTTGAGAAAACATACAGGACAGGGACAGAAGAAGCAAATCAAACGTAGAATTTTGTGTATAGGCTGTAAAACATGTTCTACCTTGCACAGCATTTAAAAACCTGATGGAAGCATCCTGTTAGTGCCTCACTTTTATATTGTACTTGTTCTAGGTAAACACAAGCGTGTAGTTAATTTATAGGAACACCCTTTGTTCACTTTTAATGCAGTATATTTGCATTTTTCATCCCCTCAGAGTGTCAATGCGCCTTATCGGTTGATACAGACTTCATACACACAAACTTCTGCTCAGGAAACAGCAAAGCTGCCCACAGAACCACAGTTTCAGCTCCTACAAACTTTTGGGGTGTTTTAATGTGTCTTTTCTCCTCATAGAGGATGAAGAAAAATGTACTGAAGGTTGGTGCTAAATGGTACAGTCACTTGTTTGAAATAAAAGGATCAGATTTTCTAATCTGTTGTCATTTGGAACAGGAGAGGTCACCCTGCAGTTCACTAGTCTTTCCATCAAAAATGTAGCTGGAAAAATCTGTCTCCAAAAAGTGCTTTTTGGATAGTATGGAGTCCAACGAATTCTACTCTCTGTGTATATATATATATACATATATATACACACACACACACACTTAGAGAGGTAAAGGATTAAGAAGTAGAAAGAGTAGCTTTGGGGAACGTAACAGAGCAGTGGTTACTGGCTCATGATCGCCAGTTGCTCCCTGGAACAGTTTTCTCCTGTCAAAGTAATCTTTGTCATTTCTACCACACCAGAGCCAGATGAGCTGCGGTAGGAAAGCAGGACAAACATCAACAGGTCTTTGCCCCAGCTCCCGGATCTTTATGCTTCCTCATGCACTGCCCACTCCTGTCCTAATTTACATCCAGATGGTCTGTCTGAAATAAGTTCCATTTGCAAGGGATTTAAACACAGTTCAAAATCAAGAGTGGAGAAGGACATGCATCAATATTCATCTTCTCAAAGATATAATCAAATATTAATCTATTTTAAACCCCTTGATCTTACCATGCATTTCAATTTTTCCTATAATCTATAACCCATACACACCATAAAGTCATCACTGAGAGGGGAAGCTGGAAAAATCCAGCTACCTTTCCGAATGGAAATCAGAAGATATATTTTTAGCTACATTAAGCCAACTGCATTGCAGCGCTGTACACTTATGTAATTCCAACATAAAAATAATCCATAATATTCCAGAGGAGCAAATCCAATTCTTAGTCATATAAATTTTCATATAAGTCTATCAAAACCCATTCCAAAAATGTCTCAGTCTCTCTGAGCGCTAGAGTTGGAACAAAAGAGCAAGTCCTTTAAAATGCCTTTGGAGCTTCCAGGGATGTTAAATCTAATTGCCCTTAGCATAGCACCGATCCACAAAGGTTTAAGTCATGGAAAATGTATTTTACCTTTATAGAAGATATACTACGCAAAGTTTATTGTGGCACAGTAAAGTCAGAACTTACTTACTGCAAATTTCAGACAGAAGAAAATTAACCTTTGATGCTTCACTTTAACTAACCAGGCCAGAAAAACGTGCCTTCTCATTTCAGAAATGCAATATTATATTAAGTTATATGACACAGTATGGTGTGATATGATAAAATATCAATTTGTGCACTTGAATGTATGTGCATACATAGAAGTTCGTATTTATACTCATAGATATTTATAGCAATGCCTCTATGTTCCAAGAAGCAAGAAAGAATGGAGAGTGGGCAGAGATTAATTGTGATATAAGCCTTCTTAAGACAAAGCCAGAACCAACATTATTTGTTAATGCCTTTAGAAGCTGTATAATTAACAGAGCTGAGGTTGAGCAGAAATTTTCCAGTGAAACAGTTGCTCATGACAGAGTGATCACTTGCTAAAGCAGATCGTGCAGCATCACAGACAAGGTAGCACTGAGAACTATTTGTTTCCCTGGAGGACTCCACAGGGCTTTGGCAGCCCACAAGAAAAAAGAATGACCTGAGAGCCTTCCCGAGAGCCTGGGAATTCCTTGAGATTCAAGTCAGCCATCTGTTCCTTTTCGCTAATATATAAAATAAGAACTAGAACATAAACCTTCCTTTTTTCCAGAATGAGTTTTCTTCGACAATCCTCATATATGAGTTCTTCCATTTTCTGATGTGTATCTAACCATTTTTTCCCCCAAACTCCAGAATCTTTGGCAGAATCAAACCCCTGTCTTTGTAATGTCTCTGTCACAGGCACAGGCACAGGAGACTATGAGGGAGAAGTGTAAGACTGTACAGTCTGCAAACAGGAAAGCAGGACAAAGGGACCAAGGGTAGATTTTTTTCCTCTGAGAACTTTGTTTCTAAGCTAGAAATGTGATCTGGAGTGAGGGGGGCCAAGGGACAAGCTGTGTTTATAATACAGCCAAGGACGCTGTTCCCTCGGTTCAGTCCCCCGACACACTCAGCACTCCTAAGCTGCCTCTACTCTATAACGACAACTTTTCTGTAAAGAAAACTTAAGCAGCCTAGGAAAAAAAATAAAAAAAGCATTTGCTTTTTTTGCTTTAAGGTCTTCTTAAGCAGCATAATGGAAAAGTCACGCTGCTCTGCATATAGCCTTCAGGATTGTGTCTGTAACACTTGAAATCCTGCCCAAGTCTGGCTTCGCTCGCACTAACAGGTACTCTGTGTGCTTCTGCATCTTTTTCCTACAAGCAAATGTTGCAACTTTCCTATTGCGACAGCTGTAATAGGCATTCGGTTTGCTCTGTTTTTCCTTAACACTCCCAATTCCTTTTATATCTAGTTGGGAATATACTCAAGTGCTAATGGTGCTTGTTCAGCCATCCAGAGACGGCACAGCATCGCCCTTCTAACTATTTGTATTTCTTCAGTTTGGAAAGCTGAACTTTGCCAAAATCCAAATGCCTGATATTTAACTCAGATTCATCTATCTTAAGGTCAGAAGGAGCTATTAAAGGATTTATTAAAATTATCTGGCAACACAAGATCAACATCTACTTAGAGAAAGGTTTTAAATCAGTCATTCCTTTTTACTTCTGTTTGGGCAGAAAAAGAATTACAGGTGCCAGATAATTAAGTCACCACTGACAGATGAGACAGGTGATAGACCTACATCCATACACTATCACCTCTTGTCTGGTAACCTCAAAGGATGTGGCTCCCACCGCACAATAGCGATCTACAGCGGCTGGTGTTTGCTAATAAATCAGCACAAGATCCTTCTGCCTCCACCTCTTGGAAAAGTCCTAAGTGGCTGAGCAGAAATGTACATTTAAAGGCTCCAAAGACATCTTTTTATGGAAAAGGACCTGCCCTGGGTTTCAGACGATAAGTGGCCAGCCCTGCGTGGTGATTCAAGGTGTAGGGAATAGCATAAGCGCAGTCCTGCACAACAACAAATAGTCTGAAGGGCAATGCAAGCCACTTTAAAACCTTTGAATTCAGGTATGAAAAATAGCTTGAACGATATAAGAAGAAACGACATTAATAAGCCATATAAAACCCGCTGGTAAGACAAAGCAAGGAGAGCTGCAGGGGAACTGAGGGACTGTGACAACAGCCAACAAAATCTGAAACTCCTTCAGCAAACAGGGAGAGAGACACACCACCACCCAGGCAGGCCTGACATAAGGGTTTTGAACAGGAGCCTTCAAAGTTTTATTACTGGGCTCCTTTTTGTAAGGCAGGGCACAGCAAATACTCCATTTAAGGCTTCTGTGGAGTAGAACCAGAAATATCCAGCCTTGCAAATATCCTCACCAGCCAAGCGCGGAGCCGAGACATGCAAAATGAGCGCCCGTCAACTCGATGCCAGCACAACAGAAGGCAGAAGTGCTTCAAGGAACTTGTGACAGGTTCTCTGGATGCACCAATTTGAGACGGGCCAATCCCTGCTTGAAATGTGCAAACTCTCACACTCCTTGGCATGACCGCGCAGCCAAAATGCACATTTTTTAAAGGATTCAGAGAAAACACGACCAAAGGGACAGGAACGCAGAAGAATTTGGCAATGGGAAGCAGATGCTTCCTAGGGAGGAGACAGGAATTAGTTTGAAAAAGGTTTGAGGGAAAACTTTATATATAGCAATGAAGTTGCAGAAGTTTATTTTATTGCAGAATATCTAACATAGAGGCAGGACTGTACTCTGAACAGTCACACCTAGGAAAACAACTCTGTGGAGGTTCGTTTGGAGGAGTGGGGCAACTTCAGCAGTATAAATGTCAGTGCTCTGCTTTGCCTGCAGCAGCCGTCCATCACAACCCAAGTCACCCAGGTTCTGTCATTCACTGCTCTCTAACAACCCTTCTGAAACCCTTAAGGTGATGTACTGGGGAAGCCTACAACAAAAGGGTGACTTGGTGTGGGGGGCTGGAGTGGGAAAGAGAAAAAGAGGGGATCAAAATGCATATAAGACACAAAACAAAGTACAGACACTCAAGAGGAACTTCAAAGTTGCTGGCATGAAAGAGAAACATGACCACTAGTTTTGAGGAAGAGGGTGGTACAGTTCAGGCTTTTTCCTGGCAAGTGGAATAAAGATTTTAGTTCGACTTTGTCTGAGAACTGTAATGGTGCTAAACACTGAAATAGGAAGAAAATGAAGGACAGGCTGACCTGTGAGGGATGGACTTACCTTCCTAAAAGAGAAATAGCAGGTTTTAGAGGCAAATGCCCAGGACAGGGTAGAAAGACCTACAAGAGAAGGAAGAGAAAGAACATTGCCATTCTGCTTTATTGCTCTAAAAACGGGCTTGCCTCCATCCAAAGGGATCTTATTTTACTTTCTTCTCACAGGCAAGTATGAAATGCGTTATTCCAAATGAACCTTGGCTATATCCTTAGCTGAGCATTTGCATCCTTCGGTTAAAAAAAATAAGACACTTGCAGTTCTCTGGGCTTCAGTCCCTTTCATACTGGTGTTAATTTTATTTTCCAGGCTGTACAAGATCACTCCTCATTCACATCTTAGGGCCTCCTCATAAAATTAGCCTGGGAAAGCAAGACAATTGGACTGAAATTTTTTGGACTTGCCTTGGCATTGGAACACCCCTAAAATCCCTCAGGTTTCCTTGGAAATACTCCCTCTTTGACCAAACCAAACCTGCTCTATTTCCACTAAGTGTCACAAGATTGTACTTCCCTCCAGTGGGACCAGAGAGTTTCCTTCCTATAAAGCTGGGTTTAAAGGCCAGCTGCACTCCCGAGGCTTCAGCAACAGCCTGCAGTCTCCAGCACACCACATGCCAGAAACCAGCATCTATACGGGCTCACAAAGGCTGTAAAACATCTTGTGCAGAGTAGAAAAAAAAAAAAAGTGCCAGGGAGCTTTGCCAAACACTTTCTGCTTGTTTGCACCTCTGCCAAATGCTTTGCAGCCCTTTGGAGGGGGCATCAGAAAGTTACGCCGCAGCAGCCCCAGGAAGCAGGGACCTCCCTTCTGCCAGCACCCTTTGAGAAGGGCTGAGGCAAAGCTTGTGCTCCCAAGGAACTGCAGTAGATTTGAGATGCCTGCATAGAAATTTTCTGTCTGATGCCCTTGGGGAAAAAACTTTCATCTGAGGACCAATTTCATTCCACTCCTGCCACAGAATCCATTCACAATCCTGCTGACACACACAAGGCTCCTACCTCAGTTTTTCCACCCATAAAACAAATGTTAGTATGCCCTTTGCACAACTGTCCTGGGCACTGAAGGGACATCCACTCCTGAATCACACCGTTTGGAAACCAAGAAGCAGAGCAGCAAGAAAATACAGGCCATGAGCTTCTGCAGCAGTTTAGCATTGCTGCCCACGCTATTCCGGAGAGACCTGTAAGAAAAGCTCTTCTCCACACCTCACAGTAACGTCTGGCTTCAGCAGAAGCAGCTTTTCCCAGGCTGGGATGCGAGAGGAGGGATGCAAGGGAAGAGCTGACTTGGGCTGTGCCCTTTGTTGCTTTGAAAGGAGCTGAAAGGAGCTGCATTCACCTGTTGCAGAGAGAAAAGAGACAGTTTTAAGTGCAGCAATTTTTAAGCAGTAGGAAAAAAGCCAATGTTCTGTTTGGGATGGGTGATTGGAAACATCCTGCACTACATGTGGAATGAGAGAGACAGCAAGGCACCAGCCAAGCACTGGTCAGAGGAAGAGAGGTGAAGATAAGCACTTTGCAGATAAATAGATTGTACCTCAATCTAACTTTTCCCTTCCTTATTTCATTTACTTTACCAGCGGTCATTCCTTGCCCTCTGGTGCTGGCAGCCCGGCGTGAAGCACCAGCTGCTTTTGCCTCTCCTTTTTCAGGCAGTAGGGCAGCCCCGGCTGCTGGTGCTACTGGAAGACGTGAAGCCTTTCAGGAAGGAGTAATTTCTTCTGTTGGGGGAGCATTCAAAAGCTACAAGGGGCCACACAGATGTCCAAGAAAACATAAGCCTGTTTGAGGAGCTTACAATGTAGGAAGGAAACAACAACATAGAGAAATATTGGGAGAAGGCACAGGCAGAGGGATATAGGATGCTTGAGGTTCAGGCAGCCAGTCATTAATTCTTTGCTCTAGTGTTTTACTCTTCCTCTATATAATCATTTGCTCAACCAGTCTCAAGTCTCCAGCTGCTAACTCCCCTTCCAAGACAAGATAAATACTCAGTTTTGAAGAGGAAACACAAAGCACCAAAGGTACCTTCATATCTCTGAGCAACCTTAGGCACGTCTCAGAAAGCACAGGCAAAGGCAGCTCCCAAATCACTGCCCTCACAGGTCAGCCTAAATCTGTCCTTGGCAAAGGACAGCTGATTTTGGCTTAATCACAGCTGTGCCTTATCCCCAGCTCCTGCAAGCTGGCATCCACAACCTGAAGTGAGGGTTCCTGCTAATGACTGCCAGTGAAAGACCCAGTCCTCCACATCCACAGGTGTTGTGGAGGACACAAGAGCATCCAGACAGCACAGATTGGAGGCTCCTGGCCTTCATGTTATCGAAGGGAAATCCCTCTCCATGTGCCTGCCTTCGTCCCTCGTGCCACCTCCCTCTCACTGTGCAGGGACCTCTGCAGAATCTGCCCCAATAATGAGATCCAGGACCAACAGTTCTGACATGGGGCTGACTAGGACTATGTTTCCCCACTGTTTTGAACTTTCTTACATACAACATTGAAGCCTCAGATTTGTCAAAACATGCAAAGGTGCTGCCAGAGGCTGAGCAACTCATTTTAGTCCCTTTACAAAGCCATTTTAAGGAAAGAAACAACATGTCAGGTCGATGCCAACAACCGACTGTACCAACAAGGAGAGATCTGACGTATTTTCCTATGCTGCAGTGACTGTTATGATAAAAGACAGCAGTACATTAATGAAAGATTTATGCTAGTATTTCAACAATGGAAAACATGAGCTTTGCTGTATTCTCATTCACACCGAGACAGGCAGCGAGGGCATGTCGTGTAACACTATTTCCAGGAATGATGTTACAACTGAAGAAATGCTGATTTGCTGGTATAGCAAGACAATTCCTGGAAGCAGGGGAGACCCTCATATTATTATCATTGCAGAGGGAGAATTTGATTGTACAACCTCTTATCCCAGACCCTTTAGGAAGGATGACTCTTCTGCTCCCGATGGGTAGGAAGAAAAGGTGAGCCAGCCAGCCTGGGAGAGCTGCCGCTGCGTTGTGGCCCCCTTCACACGGCAGCAGCCTCCCTGGCACCATCAGAGCCCTCCATGCCAGCAAGGACAAGTGCCAGCTAATTGAATTTGCTAATGATACATTCGCTCAAAACCCTTCACGCTGCACCCACCATTTTGTGCTTGCAATTAAATCACAAGAAAAAAAAAAAAGCCATGTGGTGTCATTTGACATTTAGATGTCAAAGTAACTGATTGACAGGGAAAAAATCAACAGCGAAAGGCCTGTTCCTGCCAAAGCCAGCAGGGAGGTTGCCAGCGGCACTGGGAAGAGCAGGATTGGGGCCCTCATGGACCAATGGGATGAGGCAAGGTGATGGGAGAGTGGACAAGCAAGCCCCGTGCTGGTTTATCCTGGCCCTGAGAGATGCGGAAAGAGGGAATCAGCCACCTCCAAGAGCCTCCCTCTCTGTCCCCCATCTTCCAGCATGGAGGTCTGGGAAGATTGGGCTCTCCCTCCTTGTCTGAGGTTTTGATGTCTCAGTGTTTTTTTCTGCCCCTGTTCAGAACAAAGAAATGAAGGAATTAAAAAAAAAAAAAACAATTTCTGAGCTGGCCGTTGGGAATAAATAGAGTTAAAGCAAATGACTCATTTTGATAATTTTGAAATATTTTATTCAATTTTTTACCTTGTGGAGTTTTTGTTGTTTGTGTATGGGCCAGTGCAGAATTCCAAGGAGACTAGGTGACGGACATTGTTCAGGCTTCCCACACTCTTGTACCCAAACATGCTGCAAAAATAACATTATTTTTGCTCTAGCCAGAAACTAGAAAGTGAACAATACCAAGCACTTGGCTTCACTGTTCACCAATCATATGAATAGACGAGTAGTACTTAGCCCAATCCACCGTTTGCACGTGCCGATCATGCACCCATCTAACACATAAAAGCTAAGATGTGCCAGACCCTGTGCTCCTCACCGTGGGTCAAAGCTTGGTGACGCCATGAACATCTCCCACTTGCTGTGAACCTCCGACCCGGTCATTGTTGGGGAGCCCCAGGCGGATTGCGAGGTAATAAAGTCCTATTGTACTGCATTGTCTCTGCGTATTCCAGCCTGTCTCTGGGGGTGCAAAGTCCCCGTCCCTTAAACCTAAAGAATAAAGTAATGAAAATTTTCAAAGCATAAAGGAAAATTTTTAAATGTCAAAACCTGAATAGCTTTCATAACTTAAAAAAGCTTTTTTACCCAAAACTGTTTCAAACCAAAAAGATTCAACCTGAGGGGCCTCTTCCTGCAAAAAGCCTCAGCAATGGCAAACATGTTTTCCAATGAAATTAAAGGTTCGCACCCAGATTCCTGGTGAGCCCGAGAAGGGAGCCCTGCCTCAGGGTCAATGGGGTGGGAAGGGTGATGCAGAGCTGGGGCCCCAGACTGGCTGTACACACGCATGCACACCGGCACACTCATCCCCGTAGCCTCCTTCAGCGTCTGCGCATAGGCCAGGAGAGCGAAGCACAGCTGCCAACACATGCCTTTGGTTTGAGAAAAGGAGAAGAAAGGGGGTAAAAGAGGCCGTTGCAGTTGCTTCTTTCCTCTTTCACAGACATCGCCTGGAGGCTGGGTAAATAGGTAAGGTTTTGGATCACCCACTGCAGGCAGCCCTGGATCCAGTCACACGGTGCTTGGCTACTGGAGGGGTATGAAGGCACAAATTCCTGTAAGAGAAGAATATTAATAATACAAAATTAAAAGCTCACTCTCCTTCAAGCCCACTCACTCACTGTCTACAGCAAACAAGGTCCACCAGTGAGCTCCCTTGCCTTCCATAGCATTCTCCCGCAGCTCCCACAGTCTCCCAGTGCCGTGGGTTTTGGTGGGCTCCAGCTCAGCCCCCTGCAGACCAGCGCTGGGCAAACAATGGGCACTGGGACTTGTGTGTCTTAATGGAGTGGGTGAAGTATGGACATAGATTTAAAAATAAAGCTTTGTGGCTTTTTTCCTTCTCTTAGATGCAGGTGGGGCTATAAAACTCTGTTAGCATGAGTCAGAGAGCCAGACTTGGCAAAGTTTGGCTTGCCACTTTAAAAACAGAGCACTAATTAAATCAAGTAACAACAAGGAAAAAATATATCTTTTTTTCCAATAACTAATGCAGCCTGAAATGAATTAAAAATATTTTACCTGGACTCTATTCATATACAGGATAAAGCAAAAAAACATGCCTGAAAAAGAAAAAGAATTGCTTGGCAAAAACCTAATGCAAATTTCTCTAGCAGGAATGTGCAGACTCTTTTTTAAGCAGTTTAGATAGATTTAATCACAAAGTTGAAAGCCTCCTTCTTCTCTAAGGAGAGGCCAAATGAAGAGCTCTTGCTAGGGTGTTCTTTGTAGGGGAGAGAGGATGGGACAGCCAGAGCCATTCTGAATATCTCATTACAAACCACTACTAACAGGCAAAAGCGTACCCTTTATCTTCCAATGTGTATTTTACATCCTATTGCCACTGTAAGAGAGGCTGGGAGTGGGTTCATTAAGGTGATGTTCTGGCAGAAGTTTAGGCTTTGAGCTGGTCCTGTGTCCCCTGTACAAAGATTTGCCATCGCTCATAAGCCTTTGCTGGGGATGGTGCTCTCTGCCTCTGTCTGTGACACATTGATGCTGACCCAGTCCTTCAGCACACCTTATGTGCACAGCCAACCCGGAAGATTTTAATAGTCATCGCATCAATTTCATTCCCCCGTCTTTCTACTTCATGCAAACATTTCAAGACAATGAGATCCATTTTGAACCTGCAGCAATGCAGAGAAACGTTCATACTTACACTACTCCATGGTTCCTTGGCACTATCCTCACAGATTTTCTTCCAGCGATTTTTTTTTTCAAATCGTATGTTGTTTATTAAAAAAAAACAACATAAGAAGTGTTAGTATCAGTGAGACACAGAAAATTAGTGCGAAAAACACTCAGTAAAAATACTGGAAAGTGACGGGAAGTAATCTATTTTTAAAAAGCAGCTAATTCCTCCTGCAGAATTAGTTAGCAACAGTCAGGTTTCACACAGGAGTCACAGGACAAAGTTGTACAGCTTGCGCTGTGCAGGATGTCCTATCAGCTTGTCATGGGATTCACTTGCCTATAAAATTACTTGGGGCAGAAGAAGGCACAAATCCAGCTCACTGTACATGACAGTCATGCCATTAACTGCAATAGAAACCCACTCGCCTGAATAAAACAAGAAAGACTTGCTGGGGAATTTCTATCAGCACAGTGAGCAGTAATAGATACAAAGCGCACAGCCTGCAGTTATTCATTCTGGAGATTTATATTTATTGGGAGCTATTTACAGAAGTATCTGCAGCTGCACATTCGCGGATGCTCAGGCCAGCCTGGACCACAGAGCATTTCCTCAGGCGTGATCCCGAGTGCAGCAGAGGCACGCTGGCTCCTCTCGCCGTCCTTATCTGCTGCAGCCACTGCTCAGTGTGCACCCAAATCATACCTGCACCCAAATCTTCCACTAACTTCAGGGACAAATTTGGCTGCCAAATAAAAGTGATGCCTTGCCCAGTGGGCCCAGTGGGTGGAGCACACACCGTGTGCCATGGCAGGGTCTGCATCACCCTTGAAACCTAAGCATGAATCCCAGTAAAATTCCCAGCCTCTTTGGAAGGAAAGTAGACATTGATTGGTATGCACGGGAGGTCAGGGGGCGGGAGGAGGCACCGGCGGATTGTGCAGCTCCTGATTAGGCTACCAGTCTGCTGCAGAGGGGTGTTCCTATGGGTTAAACCTGGTTTGGGTACAGGTCGCCAAAGCAAGGGACCCACAGCAGAGGCAGCTCCAATAAGCGAGATACTGAACCCCATCAGAACTTGTCCTCGCACTGTCCCAAGCACTTCCCCTGTGTGAACATGGCTCTGTAATATTTCTGCAAGGAACAGAAAGCTCAAGGACCATGCCCAAAATTACATGGGAAAAGCTGTGCTGCCTGACTTTCCAACTCCCATCCCCTGCATTTTTCACTAAAGGCATCTTTGGGTTTTTTCAGAGTGTTCATTTAAATTACATTTAATAAGATAGGCATGTCAGATTTTGTTTACAGAAGTTTACTGTTCAAGTCAGTAGGGAAAATAAAAATCTATCGACTCTGCCTTTTAAACAATAAGAACGCAGATTTTTTTTATTATCGCTCTATTTCAGTGCAGACAGAAACATCACTGACTATCACTGTTGTTTACTGTTAAAGGCACAGCTCCTACTGCCTTTCCACACATAGAATATTCCCATGGCAATCAATGGAAGTTTAGCGTAAAGAGCAAAATATACTCCATCATGTTGTCTCTCTATATAGTAAATGCTAATTTCTTGCCAACTATGAACTTGAAAATTTCTTGCAACACAAACCTATTCTCTATGTGTAATTTAGATTTTCAAGATGTACACGTTCCCAGCGGATAGTCGCTTGTGTGTGTGTCTGTGTGAGTATATGCATAGAAGAAATGAAATGTTAATGACTTCTCCATCTACTTTTCTATACTTGTTAGTTTTTCCTACTAGTTTTCTGCTGCCTCTCAGAGTGCTAATTGTGCCTGTAAAAGTCCAGGAAATTTGTGTCATAAATAGTTTCTACCTATTATAGCCAATGAAACACACATTGAGACAAATATATGGGGCTGAATCACAAGTTGTTTCACTGAAGTCAATGGGGTTACTCTGCATTTTGATTTCGATTTGGCAAAGCATGTGGTCTAAAGTTGGTCTTAGAGACGAGAATAAAACCAAGCACACGCATACGTACTTGTCTGGGGCTATTTTTTTATAAATTGATTCCATATAAGGAGCAGAATGTAGCTAAATATGTTTAATACAATTTCTTTCTGATTTTCATTACTCTAGATAATATCTTGTCTTAGGAAAAGTCTACCATAAATATCACACATTTGCCAGAGGATGGGCGAATAGGAACTACTGATGCTGCACTTGAATCAGAATTAGTGCTGATTTTGATGGCCATATTATTGCCATCTGGCCATTAATTTTGCTGGTAGGTTGGAAAATAACATGCTTTCCTATGTTAACAAGTTAATTTTGTATTTAGGAGGAAAAAAAATCCTTTATTTTCTCAGGTGTTCAGAAGTATTACCATTTCTTTGCCATTGTCTGTTCCCCAGTATTTTGGGTGTGTCACTCTTTTCAGTGGGTATATTCGACCCCTAAAACTCAGTTGCTCTTTTTTTTAATGTGGTACAGGATTGTGTGCACGTGTGTTTTTATGCACGTGCATAAAAAATGTCTATCCTCATTAGATCCATTTTCTCAATTAAATTCAAGTTTCTATGTCCAAAAGGCATAAATCTGGGTATCGATTTAGTCATAAAATAATGAAACTCCCAGCAGTCTTCTAAACCCGTTTTACTTGGATGAGCGTATAAGCTTTTAAAATATCAAGTTATTCCAGTATTTAATACACATAACTGCTTCCAGAGGTCTAAGGCAATAAGGCATATCTTCCCCACTCCATTTGAAGCGCTACAGTCAGAGCTAGCCAGTCCCTCACTACTGGTTTTAAGGCTTTTGACAATTTCATTCAGTGTGAGTTTGATACTTTCTCAACAGGGACTATATCCCCCGAAGCCAAAATCAATAACCTATCAAATCAAAGCTCTATAAAATGCCAATGGGCTTTTGGTGTTTTTCTCTCATAAATACAATTTAGCTTAACTCTACACTTCCAAAACAGGCTGACTCTACATTTACTGGCCCGTTCCAACAAATGACTTCTACCATCAACATGTACTTCCAAAATGTCTTTTTAGGCAACAAATAATGATCTATTCCTTGTAACATGAAGGCTCAAAACCAATTCCTCTTACTTGCTTTCAGGGAATAACTCCCAGTCTTTTTTTTGTTTTCAGATGGGACAGTATCTTGCTGCACTAGTGCATCCTTTACTTCGTTCAAAGGTTATGCCCCACTGAGAAAGCATAACCGCTGTGTGGGGATAGCTGGAGCCTGGGTAAAGCATTTAAGCTTCTTGTAGTCCTATTTCAGGTTCAAATGGATTTCATAGTGCACAGATCAACGTTTGTAAACAAGCTTTAAGGTACATTGGCCTCTTACTGAGCCCTGTCTACACTCAGGGCAGTTTGAAAATATAGAAAGAAGGGTAAATTAAAGCAAAATTTTTAAATGTCCATGAGTTTTATTTGAATCTTTTCCACTCCTTAGACACTTGCAGAAGTTGCTGCTTGATAAAACAAAATCTCACAGAGACGAGCATTTTATAAGCTAAGAAACATTCTCGCCTACATCAAAGTTAAGTGTAACAGGGCAAGGAGTAATTTACCTTGCTAAATCAAAACCAATTCCGCATGCAATGTTTTACCCCAGCTGTCAGAGTTTAGCAAACAAACTTGTCCTGGATAATATAACAAACATTCTTCTGGTAACCAGGAGCAACAGGTAAAATTCAGTGAGTTTGCAAGGTGTTTTTATCTACTGATGCAAGCTTCAATTCCTTTCCTTTCCTTGCTTGCCTTTAGCACCAGAAAGCTCAGCTCACTACCACATTATTCCAGGATTTACACGGCTAAACAACTGGAGTAAAGGAGCCTTACTGCTGGCTGTTTCCAAGTGATTTCAAAAGAATTGAACCGTCAATATTCACTGAAATTGCACACACAGAAATCTGAGGTAACGTGGTGATGAATTATCCTCCAAGTACATGTATTTTGATTATTAATGAATGTGAAATACAATTGGTCCGAGTAGTTTCATATATACTCCCATTCAGCAGCAAAATTAGTTTCCAAACACAGTTTTGAGGTCAGCATGTAGAAAATATAAAGTGTGGTCACATTTCAAAGTAGTTGTATATCATAAATCAAAATTAATGCCAAAAAATTGAATTCATGTTAGTGTCTTTCGGTTCTGCCACTCCTCTCTGATTAGCTCTAAATATAGTGAGATACTTGCTAATTTTTTTCTCTGGATGACATTTACAAAGTTCCCCTATAGCAAACCTCATAGGAACTTATTTATGTGTTCATCTCTCTGTTGTCCTCTAGAAAAACCGACCTCTAATTCTACATTATTGCAGATGAGTCCTTATATTCTTGACTCCATTCTACACCGTTAGTAAGCATATTGTCTTTTATGTTAGTCAAAAAGAAAGCTAGAGTCATTGTTCAGATCCAGTAACATCATCTGGAATAATCTCCTTCTGCTATTAATTTCATCTCTGTAGCTAGCAAGGACAATGTCCAGATTTGGAGGGCTGAACAGCTGCCGAACAGAACCACAACCTTTGTTTCATGACACCTCTTCTTTTGACCCCTGCTTTCTGGTCGCCGGAGAGATGATTGACTAAGTGTGCAGGGAAGTCCATTTTTAGTACGATGGACTGGAGCACGGCATGACAAACTGTGATGTCTGGGTTTTGCGTTACACCATCTGGCCTGCCATTTCCAGAGCCTCACATCAGAGTCCTGATGATGTATGTTTAAGCTTGGCACTATCATTTATCTCATATCTTGTGTTTAAACAGATGCAAGCTGAATATAACAGAAAAAGAGACCTTGATGCAGGAGTTGCTGCAGAAAGCGATGCTCTTGAGCTGTCTACAGACTCCAAGATTAAGTGTAAAATCTGACAGGGAGGATATGTATTAAAAAATATGTGTTGACAGAATGATTTAACTAATATTTTAAAGGCAAAACATGAACTGAATTTCCATATCATTTATAATGTTAGTGAACAAGGTACTACAAAGCAGGCTATCCCCTTCTGTCACCACCATCTTATTCACAACTTCATTTTACAGATCAAGAATGTTTTAATAAAAGGAAGCTCCAGGGCCTGATTTTCAGCTGCTGCAAATCAACTCAGCTACACTGATAGCACCAGGGTAGCCACATTTAATGAAGCGATGCCTGTTTGCATCAGCTGAGGATTCGCTTCCTAATTCTGATACAAGTTCCTGTATACAGAGATAACTTGCTGCATTGCCAGGAATATGCGACCTCAGCGATTGAAATGAACCCTTGAAACGACATCGGTGGGAAATCATGACTGCGTGCTCTGAACCAGATGCATTCAGCAGCCCAGGAAGAGAAGAGGAAAGGAGAGGAAA
This sequence comes from Neomorphus geoffroyi, assembly GCA_033558235.1. Classification (NCBI taxonomy): domain Eukaryota; kingdom Metazoa; phylum Chordata; class Aves; order Cuculiformes; family Neomorphidae; genus Neomorphus; species Neomorphus geoffroyi. The sequence continues at coordinate 493,003 of JAUMJM010000039.1, forward strand.
GGGGTCTGCCCTGCACAACAAGGCCTTGCAGTGGTGCTGGGTGTAAGGTCCCCACTGTCCCAGTCGTGCTCAGCATCACTTCCCTTCATCCCACATTAGAATACATGTCTCCTCCTGGATCTAGCTCACTTAAATCAGCAAATCCACTGGAGGAATGACATTTCACACCAGCTTTGAATTCAGCCTTAGAAGCCTAGATTAAGTTCACCAAACTGTAGGAATTAAACTAATTGCAATGCTTAAATTAGCAGTCCAGGGCTGCACTCCTAATCCACAGAAAGATGTAGGCACAACTAGGAGAGGATGCAGCCTTTTAAGATATGAAATATATCTTAAATGAGGAGTGCAAACCTCCTTTCATTCACAGGAAAGGCAGTGTTGAGCACAGCATTGCATCTTGGACACCTAGGTCCTGACACCTGGAAAAGAAAATATCTCAGGACAAACAAATTAATTGATGCAGGCAAATGGGAATTTCTGGAGGACAAACTGGAGGCTGGAAGGGGAAGAAAACATGAACCAAATAAAATAAGTAGTTAATTGAGATGTGAACAGTTTGGGAAGACTGAAATGTATAAAACCTAGATATATCACTACCTTAATCCCTCAATTTTGCTGTAAGCCATAACATAACTTCCACAGTGTCCGTGGGACATCCTGGTGCTGAAGTTGGACTAGAAGCAACAATGGTGCTTGGGGGACAAGGCAGCAGCCCCTGAGTGATACACACCCCGCAGCAGCTCTGAAACAGACAATTTTCAACCCTTATTAAAATGTTAACACTTTATTTTGTGAATGGAGCAATACTTTTATTGCATGCACAATTAGCTTTTCGTATTAGCAACTTCCTAGCAACTGTTTCTTAAAATAGGGACTTATAGTGCAAGCTTTTATCTTATATAATCCCTTAGAAAAAGATAGCTCAGACACCTTTTGGGGGTTTTAAACATCAAACCTTCAGCTTGAGACCTGTCTTTATCAAAGGAACTAGCAGCTCTATCTAGGGTTTATGTTCTTTAGAGGAATTCCAAATTGCCTGTTTTTTATAGACTACCTACATAACAACCTCCTACAGTATTTAAATTTTTGTAATTTTCTACTCCTAATGTGATTTTCACATTTAAATGCGCACAGAGTATTTTACATTTATCTATTTAATATCATAGTTATGCCTTTCTTTAAATGCCTGTTATTCAACAACTTATTAATAGTGAACTGTTTTTTTCGAACAGAAGCCATTTAAATTTAGTTGGTTTATTGTGATTTCTTGCATCTTTTCAGCCAGGAGAAAAGTCTTAATAACCTAGATAACTGTATTTCTAAAATATGTTTGTCTATTTAACCTCTGATGTATCATCATTATGAGAGAATTAGAGCATTTCTCCTGACTTTTCACAGTTATTTCATGCATTTCACTATGCATTAATAAATGTGATTCCTCTGAAACTGACTTGCTGTTTATCACCAATCCTTAAAAGTTGTTTTGCCATTAAAAACCAGGAAAGTTCTGTGCCACAAGTATTTCAGGAAGCTGTCTCCAAGAAGCAGGTCACGACAGAGCTGTGCTTGCCTTAGCTGTCACACTGCGATGGGTCCCAATGCAAGAGAGCACCCCGAAGCCTGGGCTGTGCACGTGGGATGAGCGGGCTGAACGCGGCTCAAAGAAACCTCATCTTGTTAGTGAAGAGTGTTTACCTCTACCAGGCAGGAAAAGATAAGAGAGGCATCACATTTACCCCAGCAGCTCCCGTGGACTCGCATCTTGGTGCACACGGGCCATAATCATGAGCAAAGCTTTTGCGTGTGCTGTACTTGAAGAGCATAAATGTTCACAGGGTTTTGAGAATGCCCTTGGCCACTGCTCTGTGTGGGGCCTCCGGGAGCACACGGCAGTGAGATGTATGTTTTTCTGATGTGCTCTGGCGTGAACGGAGAGGAAGAGATGTAAGCTGGGAGAGAAATGTGATCAGCCGCAACGTTTTTTTTTAATGACCTGCACAGGTGCATCAACAGTAGCTGCAGTCAATAGTGTTGTTAAATTCACCCACACTGTTGACTCGAGAGCATCTCCCAGGAAGGAGGGAGGTGACCCACTCACCTCCGATGGGTGTCTGAACAACACTACTCTGAAACAGGCTAAGCAGGAGGAAATGGAGGGCTCCCTATGAACAGGGACAATTCAATTTCCTCCATTCCTGCTGGACCAACAACATCAAGTGATGTCTGAGAAAGACTTGAGTGTAGAGGTAGCCCTGAGTGCAGGGAGGGCTTTGAACTCCAAGCATCACACCCACCACTTTGGGTCATCCTCTTCCCTGCAGGACCTGAGCCATTCACAGGTCATTCTTGCCCAGCTGCAGCTCCTGGCTTTCGCCCTTGCTATGAGTACCTAGCAACAAAACTTCAGGTAGTCCTTTTCCTCCTTTTTATTTATCCACCAGATGTGCTTTGGAAGAGCTAATTTATGTTTGAGCAGCAGCGTGTATGGAGGTCTATGCAAGGCAGCTCAGCCACCAGAAAAGTTAATATGTGCTTTGCATTTGCTGTCTCTAATTACAGGAGGGAATGAGTGGAGCTACAGTTATGTCTGCCTCTGCAGGAGCCACTTTGACTATTGCAAAGCTAATTAAATATGTCTCCTGTATATAAAATATATCATCTTCAGATAACAGCATACTGTTAAATTCTTCATCTTATTAAAAGCTTGCATTAATGCTTTTCCTACATAAATTTCAACTGTGGACAGGTACTATTTGAGGAGCCTGACAATAGGAATGACCTAGATTAGGCTGACAGTGCCAAAAGATATATCACCTCTAGCTGTCTGGAGGAGAAGAAGGATGAGGAATACATTCTCCATTATTGCCTAATGCTGATGTGCCGGCATTATCTCCAGAAATCCGGTCTTGCTTCATGTTGTGCTTTCTTGGTACGGTAGGTGGCTATACCACGCCAAGGAACCATATTCTCTGCCTGCCATCCCTTATTTCCCATCCTATAACTCAGTTCAGGGAGATTTAATGGGGCACTGGATAATGATTTTAAAGCTGTTGATAAGCCCCCATGTAGTTTACAAAATTATGGGAGAAGTCAGATAATTCCGGGTGGTGGGGTATATGCAGGAACTTCTTGCAGGTATTTAGGTCAGGGCTGTTGTCTGTACAGGAGCAGAAAGAAGTCTGCCTGTACCAACAATCAAGCCTTTGCAAATTAAATCTTCTCTAAGGTTTCTTGGACTGTTCTCCTAGGCCGGAGCAAGCAAGGGGGAAGGAATGACAGCTTTAGAAACCACAGGGAGTTTCACAACATAGGAAACATTTTGTTCTTTTAGGATCTGTGCACAGAGCTGATCAGAGATCTTTTCAAGGCATCCTTGTATAAAAAGGAGACAGCGAGTGGGTTCATAAAAAACCCTTTACTGTCACACAAATTCTAATGCAGCAAACAAGAAGACTGTCGAAGAGCAGCAATATTTCTCGCATGCATTAGTGAATATTCAAAAGATATGAAAATAGCTTTAAGAGTCTAAGAAAATAGAAATTCCAAATATTAATAGGAACTCTACCATTGATTTTAGCTCATGGCTTGCATTGACATTGTGAAATTGCTCAGTCTTAGACACTTGATTGACACAGTGATGGCTCATTCAAAGTGTATGCAAAGTCAGTGCAACTGTATTAGGCTTTTCTCTTGACTTCGTTTTTTTTAACTTTTTTCCACTGACTTCCCAAGGGCCATTGTATTGACAGAATAATTCTTTTATTGCAATGCTGGTGTATGAGAGACTCTCCTCTTTGAGAAGGGGGAAGGGAAGACTCTACCACTGCTGTTCTCCTGGATGAAGAGCTCGAGATACAATGAATGAGGTGTAGCATTGTAAGAGAAATATGTTTGGATGTCCAGTCATGGCCACAGAGTCTCTAGCCCATGAAATTCTTTTTGGACTAATCAGAGAGTTGCACATTCAAGAATTCAGTGAAAAACAGTGGCAGCTCCCTCTACAAACCAGCGACTCTGAAAATGAGGCTTTATACGTATTCTGCTGTTGGGACAATAAGGTCAAGGATCAGTTTCAGAGCCACACCTTTTTAAGAGCTCACTGCAGCGTTTCCCAGAGCTGGGTCAAACCCTCAACAGGACAGGAAAAAACCAACATTGCCATCTCCTAAAAGAGTTAAAAACTGCTTCCCAGGACAAGAATGTCATTTGGTGTGTTTCACCCATACACCCATATAAAGCAGGGCTGAGAGAACTGGGTTTGTTCAGCCTTGAGAGGAGAAGGCTTAGGGGACACTTTATTACCATGTACCAGTACATAAGGAGTGCCTACCAAGAGGATGGAGACTCCCTTTTTACGAGGAGCCACATGGAAAAGACAAGGGGTAATGGGTATAAGTTGCTCCTGGGGAGATTCCTATTGAGTTTCAGAAGAAAATTTTTCACTGTGAGAACAGTTAAACGTTGGAATAATCTCCTCAGGGAAGTGATAGATTCCTTTACACTCGACCTTTTTAATGCTTAGCTTAACAGGGTGCTGGGCTTTCTCATTTAAACTACATATCACCTAAAGAGACTGCTCCAGATGATCCTTGAGGTCCCGTCCAGCCTGGCATTCTATCATTGTCTGCTGTAGCACTGAGCTGTATCTTCCCCTGGCAGCAAGCTCATGGCCCTGCCATGACTGAGATACCAATGCAAGGAAAGGTGGCCCTGTTCCAGAGGGGAAAAAAGCCTCATTGCCACCTACTTTTGCTGCACAACTGGGTGAAAGACGTAGAAGAGGAAGAAAAACTGATGGAGGAAGGGCATCTCTAGGGGAACAGTCAGCCCTTGAGCACTAGGACAATAAAGTAAAACTTACTGTATCTAGGGATTCTGTCTGATAAAAAGAAAATTCAGTGCCCAAGCAAAACTGAGGATTGGAAACACAATGAGCAAGAACTGTGAGGGTCTCAGGATCACTTTCTCAGCAGGAGTAAATGGCTATAACTGCACTGGATTTAACACCAGACAAGGATATGTCAGGGATCTATCAAAAATGTCCTACAGAAACAGATGTTTCCACCTACGCAGAGATATGGACAAGAGTCTCAGTTACCCTAAATCCCTCTTGTTCTTTTCTAAATATAAGCCCATCATATGCCCTTTAAAGTGTGAGAATGATGCAAGACAGATTTCACGTGTATGAAAATCTTATCCTGGATTTTTACAGGGAAAAGCATAATTTTTCATTACACTTTTCCCCAGCAGTTCCACTGGATGTGGAAATTCACCTCATTTTGGAAGGTGTGTACAGAAATGTGTCTAACTCAAGGAAGAAAAATGAAAACTGACAATAAACCATCATAATCTGCTTGATCAGCTGGAGCACAGAAATAAAAAATGCTACCTCTTAAAAGAGCAGCCTGAATTATCTTGATTTGTGCATAGAAATAAGTGACAACAACTTCTAGATAGCACCACTTCCTATTCACATATTTAAACTTAAAAGTCAAGGTTGAGTGAAAAAATATCACTGCCTTGCAAGATAAATATATTACTTATATTAGCTATAACAGGAATATGTACTACTGCATAAATATTTAAATTCAGATTTGGAAACCATATATTTTTAAGAAACCAAGGCCAATAAATATTGGATTACAAATTCATATTTACACTTTCCTTTTAAAAAAAACCCCTTATGATTTCTGTTTAACTGAACTGGTATGGTAATTATTTGTCTATGTCATACAAATGCTCAGTATGCACTCTCCTCTCCAAGCTAACATTCCTCATTTCCTTTTAACTACCACAAAAGTAAAAACATAGCTCTAAAATATTTTCATTCAAATTTCCTAGATTAAATCGTATGCTTTTAAACCTTATTATATGACCAGGACTCTTTTCTCCTTTCGTGCGGCACTCCAGCCCAGCTAGTTGAGAGGGATGAAAAGCAATAGAGTTGTGCTAATACAGCAACACTTGTTTGGAATAAATAAACCAGAAATGCTGCATGGTGGGCAGCTGACAAAGCCTATTGCCAAAAGACATGCCTAAAAGAAGGATCTTAGCAAATTTTTTAAAAAGAGGATGGGAGGAAGAGGTCATTGTATCTAATTAGAGCAGAAACGTCTTGAAATGTCTTAAAGTACAAGACATGCACCAGTTTTTAAAGAACATGAACAAGTAGGAAGCATTTTGTTTGGCGGGGTCTTTCATTTTGACCTACTGTAAAGATTACTGTATTTAGCTCCAGGGCAGCTCTTACAGGTCATTTTTACCTACAAAATTAGGCCTCTATAGCCTAGGTTCTTATATGGTCTGGTGGTTCCTACATCAATTACTGAAGAACAGGTTCTTCCTTTCTTTCTCAAATAAGCTGTTGTTGGTCTCTGACCAGACTTTGAATGAGAGGATTTATAGCTATGTCAGGACAGGAGTAGAGAAATGATAAGCCAGGAGGAGCAAAGAAAAGGCTGAAAATTAACTTGGCAAGTGCCGTGGTACTAAAAGTTTAAAGTATGCAAAGGATGTTTTTATAAAGTTTAGAAAGAATATAGACTCCAATCGCACAATTACATGTGAGTAAACCCTTACTTGGGACTAATTATAAAACAGTCAAGGAAGAAAATATTCTGGTCTGCCTACCCTGCAAATCCACGTCTGCAATTATTCAGGGCGAGTAAGATCCCAGAGGGGTTAATTATGTCACTAAACTTGAAGAATCCTGTCCCTTCGTGCCGGACCTCCAGTTTAATTCATGTGGGGAGCCAGCACCTCCACACAAGCATTAGAGGAACACTAAAATGGTACAAACTGCACATTGTGCTAAATTTCAGAAAATGATTGCCAGATTTAGTTGCTCTTTTTGGGTGGCTGCCCAAGAGAACTGATTGCCGGACAGCAAAGGCCTGGGCTCACTGTGAATCAGGGGCTAATAAAACGTCCCAAGGGACAGGTGAAGGCATGCCAATTGTTTCTGAAAGTGTAGGGTTTAAAACATGACATGGCTACAAAAAAGAAAAAGGAAAAGAAGAAAAAGAAAAAGATAAAAGAAACAAGTTCAGTTCATAATCAGCACAATAAAAATATCTGATTTCAGAAGGGGAAAGGAAATATGGATTTGTTGCAAAATCCCGCTAGAGGATTAGCTCATTTTTGAGCACCTGTAATGTTGACTCAAAGGCATCAGACTTTTGTTTTATTTTTCCCTGGCAAAACCAAGTTACCTTTTACATTCCTCTCTGCATTCTACAATTGACTGTTGTGATAATGTAACATAACTCTTGCCCATTACTGGACCATCAATGACTGTATAAAAAGAAAATGCTCCATACAGTTAGTGCCTTGATCCAAAGGGAAACATAAATGATGAAGAAGTTTTAAGAAGCCTTGGGATATACTCAGTTTTCACTAATTTAAGCTACTTTACCACTTTTTCCAGTAAGCTTGCATCAGCACTGACAACCTACTGTGTATACATGGAGTGTTGACATCAGGTCCACAATTGTAAAATGAACTTCAACGACCCATCTAACTCCCTGGGATGCAGCAGGCTGACCATTGGGTTTTGAAATCCTCCACTTCTCAGGAAGTTTTTACACTAGTTCATTAACACTAATCTTAAAGGGTAATTTGCTGCCCAGCACTTTGTGGACAGCATTTTTTAAAAAATAATGCATACTGTGTAATGTGGACAATAAATGCCAAGGTAAAAAACATAAAATATTTTAATGGGATGTCTTGATGAAACTTTCCCATCACCTTTTCCAAATACTTTATTAATGATCTTCTAGCTTGAGGAGCCTATTTTTTTTCTTAGAAACAAATTCATAATCTAGTAATAATATGCTGCTAATTATTGAAGTTCTAAAGTTCAGATGCATTATTCCAGGTGTTCTGGCTGAGTAAATGTGCTTACATACCAAACTGAAAGCTTCAATAGGGTCTTCTTCAGGTCTGCTCTGCCTGGGACAACTTCAGCCTCTCAGCACAAGGGTGGATTCTAGTTTTCAGAGGCAGACTGTGGAATAATGAAGTGAAATAATAGCATTAACCAATACCTAATTAACACACAATCTATTTAATTTCTAGCTCCACCATTAGGTTACTATTAAAGTATATTTTGTTGGCCTGTGTAAAACCGCATTATGGCAGCTTTTCAGAGTCAGGCTATTCACAGGCCATTTGCAATTTTCATTTCTCTTCTCTCTTTAATGTCATAGACTTAACTCCACAAAGGTCTATAGCAGGTTAGAGCAGAAGATTGACGATTACAGCCTAATAGGTTTTTTTCCCTTGGCCTCTCCACAGCATGTACTAGAATCTTGCAGAAAATCAGAGCAGTAGCTTGTCTGCTTCCTCCTGCCCTCCCAGATAAGGAGAAGCAGCATTTTACGTAAGAGGAACTGGGATTTTAGGCAGAGCTTTGTGCTTCCTGCTGGGCACCAAGATGTTTAATACATTTGGATACTCAGGCAGCTAAACAGGGCCAGTGCCTTAAACTTAGCACCCACGGAAATATCAGAGTCCCATCCACTGCAGGACTTCGCACTGAATGCAATGCACAATGCGTTACACCTCTCTTGTACTCCTAGCCCAGCACCTGTTAGGGTTGTGGCCAAGGGCATACTTGTCTACCATGTGCACAACTCCAGTAACTCCAGTTCTGGATCCCACTATGTCAAAAACCCAAGAAGCCAGCTGCACGCAAGCTCCTGCTTATGCTCAGGGACTGGCAAGGTTCATGCACCACCCACACACTGAGCAGAGGGGACGGAGCAGCAAAAGCAGGTCCAGCACTGCAGTGAGCACCAACGGGCAGAGTCGGTGCCTGCAGTCCTGGATTTCAGACCAGATGGATGTTGGGACAAGGGTGCATTCCAAGCTCATTGTGGATCGGTCCATCAGTATGTATTCCCTCTCAGTAAGGTCTGGGACATGCGCATTCACAATTAAACTATTCAATCTGAACCAAGCCTGACTGTGGTCACAGATATTATGGTCAGCAGCTGAGACCATGGGGAATCACAGTCCTCTCTTCTTCCCTGCCAAGAAAGATCACAGCAACAGTCCATATACTTAGTTGTTAAATTTACTATATCATTCCAAATACTGCCTAGCCCACAATGGAAAGGACAGCTGTGATTTAGTAAGGCTCTCAGGCTGGACAGGGCAGAGCTGTCTTTGCTACTCATGCTAGAAAAGGATGAGTTTTCGACAGACCACCTCAGGATATTTTAATTTGTGTAAGTGCATTCAAAGCATGAAAGCAGATGGACAATATGTGAATTATGAACTAATTGTGGGAAGATGGAAATGAGAAGGTAAATTTCATTTACATTATCTCCCTTTTTACGCTTGCTAAGGTCTAAGGTAAAGGCTTGGTCTCTTTCTGGTCCATAAAATATGGATTGCTATTTTCAAACTACATCAACACTGCTAATAGCCATTCCCATTAGTCAGCCGTATAATAGCATTATGATGCTATGAAATATTGACATGATAAAACAATGTAAGCCAGAGGTTACTGATAGTGCACACTCTGATATTGACAAATAAATGCAGATTTTTAATGCACTCCTTTTGCCACCTTACTACCTGGCTGACAGAATATAAAAAACATTTTTTGAGATGGCAGAGGACCCCTGAAATTAATGGAACTGTTTCCACTGATATTTTCCAGTGCAGAAGAAGAATGTAGAAATTTAGCTGAAATGGGGCCAGCACTGAAGGGTTTTGTATCTCAGCCAGTGCAGTGTGCTGGAGGAAAGACAAGGATGGAGGTACGAGAAACCAGCCAAGGGGATGCAAACTTGCTGGACAATCCCAAGCTTTTTTGGAAATGTGAGCTCACCGAAATGACCAGGAGAGGACAAAGTGATTGACCTGGTTGCTCTAGCAACTCTTTCTTGCACTCACGCTTCTTCTCTGGAAGGGAGCTGCCCTGTACTGTATTTCCTTTACCAACTAGCTGCAAACTCATCTTTCTGCAAAACAAATACACGTAAATATATATGCAGGTACTCCAAGAAAGTATCACATTGGACATGTTTAAATAGGAAAATCATTTATAACATCTGTTCAGTGCCCAGTTTTTCACCCTAAATCGCACTTGCAGTAAATTCTATTTTGTTGGGTTTAGACAAGTTTCATGTAACGGTGATACAGTGTAGATGAGAGGGAGAAGCTTATTTTTCCAGAAATGGTGATTACTGGTCACCTACTAGAATGTATTCCAGAAATATTAAGTCAGATATTATCTCTTTAATGGAAAACATATGCAGAGGGCTCCCATTCATTAGTGCTTTCTTTAAATCTTGTCTTTAATTACACCCATTTTCACTGTGTTACTTTTCCTCTCTAACCAAAACATATACACACAATGTTTCAGACATGGTTGTCTCTATTTTCCAGTGACTCCAATGATGCCACATCATTTATAGCATTATGTCCCATCAAAACTAGGATAAAGACAAGGGTGCTTCGTTCACTGGCGTGAACTGAGCAATTGGATGTTCTCAGGTGCTAAGGTCTTGCATGTGGTTCAGGTTTCCTTTGTACCCAAGAGGTGCATAGCACAGTTCTGTGTTTCTCCTATGGAACACGTTCACTGGACTCACTCTCCGCTTCCCAGGAGTCTACCCTGGGACTGAGCTCTCCTTCTCCTTCCTCCAACCCATCTGTTTTAATGATGAGTAATTTCCACCACACATAAATCACCAGCTCCCCCTGATTTTCATGGAAGAATCCTCATTCCCTGGTACGTACCTCCTTGTCTATTCCTGTAACCAGCTGTCCTTTCATGGTTTCTACCAGAATTCTCACACGAAGTCCCCAGACTGTGTAACATCCCGTTCAGTGGAAATGTGGTGATTTTGCCACCAGGGTATCCAGCCCACTCCTGAGATGACAGGACGCAAGGAAGGCTCCGTAACAAGTACTGGCTTTGATATTGTCTTCCCACATGCACTGTCACCTCATGTCTGAGGCTGTGTATGCTGCAGGGGGGTACAACAAGGGCGGCCTGAGGAGAGCTTGTCTGGTGGGTTTCGTTCCAGGAAGATGCGTGATTTTGGTCCCCATTATCTGCAGGAGTCAAACAGAAGACGTGTCAGTGTGGGTTGATGGGTAGTGCTGACCTAAGCAGAACACAGCTATGTCTGAACAAATACAGCTCCTGTGTGTCTTTAACAGCTTACACTTCACAGGCAAGGTCTGGATAACACAGGAAATTTCACCACCAGATGCTGTAGCCTCCTACCTGCTGACACAGATGGCACAAAGGAGTGGAGAAGCAGCAGGTGAGGAACAGAGGAAGGGAAGGATGGGGTCACTGCTCACCTCCTGCATCCTGGCCCTGCTGGGGCAATGAGATCTCCTCTTGTTGCCCAGGAACTTGTGACACATTCTCTTGCTTAAGATACAAAGTGTAGCTTTTCGTTATGGAGGCACCTGAACACTTTAAACTCCTGTGCAAGTAAAACAAGAACAAACCAGAGACACAGGAGCAATGAAGGGAACGATAAAGAGAGAAAGGAGAAGCTCAAGCTGGCAGGTAACGTGCTTGCTCCTTGGCTATTGATGCTGAAGGCATGAAGCAGTGAAGCAGGTCCCTTTGTTAGGCCCTAGTTACAGGGTGTAACTGCCATCCCCACATGACAGATGGGACAAACAAGAGAGGCAGAGACCCAACAGCACAGCAGGCCCATCAGTGGGGCTCAGAGTGGGGAATCATGATGGACAAATGATTTCCCTTAACAGGCACAAAGGCTTGCTAGAAATATCCTGCTGCCTCCATTGATGCTCGAGGGTCACAGACTCACATCCAAACAGCCTCTCCAGTTAGCCAAGGCTACCTGAGGGTACCAGCAACAGTTTGCCACTGTGGCTGTTGTAGTGCCAGCAGGCTGATGGAAATCCTGGAGAAAGACCACAGTGTGGCTAATTGCAAGCATTTTCCCCAGTCTTATCCAGGAGACAGCTCATGAAGACAGGCGCTCAAAAATCTCTTAAAATGTAACATTACCAGATTTTAGTACAGGTTTGAATCCTAGTGATACAACGCTTGGAATATGCTGTCCTGAGTTAGCACTTTACTCTGCTGGTCTGGCTTCTTACCTGAGCAATGCTTAATAACCGTAAAGGAGCAGAAAGCATTCCAACTTGTGTGCTGTGTTGCTGAGCTGGTGGGTGAAGCATGGGCAATTAAAACTGTAGTCAGAAATAAGTTTCCAGCCACAACAGATAAGAGATGTGATATTCAAAGCAGTTGCTTGTCCTTACTATTTACCTTCACTGAGAGGCTGATGGCAACCCTCCACAGAAATGAGTTTAAACTGAACACTGAATCCAGTTTAATTAGTTTTATGGTATTGACACCACAGCAAGAACCATCAGACAAAACCTCAGTGCTTGATCAAACATATGGCCTTATCTGTGTCCGCTGTGAGGCTTTCACTGCCTAAACCTGAAAACTTCTTATCGCTTAATGGCGTGGCTCGAAAGAAAGCTAATTTGGGATGGTAAGTGGATTGGCTGACCAATTTGTGTTTTAAGACTAATCCACACGTGCTGTACTTCACAGTGCTCCTTAGTGAACTCCTCACCCTGTTCTGAAGCTTTCTGTATAAGATATCTTCTGTGACAAGTGCAGGAAGATGCAGTGAAGAGTTAAAAGTGAATCTCCTGCCTCTTTGAACTGTTTTCTCAGTACTGCGTGTACACAGATACACTTTTGATGTGTTAACTAGAAAATCTGACTGAAAAAGAACAAAGCAGCTGTCACTGAAAGGAAGACACTGACGAAGAACCACACAGCCTTTTATTGAAGAACTGTCAAGATTGATCCTACAGCACTCAGTTTGTCTGTAGTATTTATCAAAGACCTAGCTCAGATGAAGGAAATTAAAAAAATAATAAAATTCTATCCACTGGACATTTATAAATGGTATCTGAAAATGCATTACATTTAAAACACCTATGAGAATGGGGTTTTTAACAGTTCAGAGACTGGAATATAAACTCACTGGAATTTTTCACAAATCTTGGAGGATAATAATTTGTCATTGTTGAGCAAACTCACTTAATTGCTTGCAAAGTTTTAAGCAGCAAACTTGATTTAAAACCTTTCTGTGCAAAGAAATAAATGAACTCATAGAAAGTTCAAAATCTCTTACCTTTAAAAAAATAAAGTATGCAATGCATCCTCACCAGTACTGACATTCATGTTACAGCTGGACCATGAGAACTCGAAAGAAGGTCAGGGCACAAATGTGCCAGAACTTCCCCAGACATCTGGGTGGGATGCAGATGGCCACATGAGCAGAGAAATAAGGCATTTGCCCAACGTTACACAAGGAGGCCTTTGGATAGTCAGATCTGCACCCCTGAGTGTTTCAATTTAATATTTTTACTGCAAAGCCAACTGCTAATCAAACATCCTTGCTGTCCTGGGGATGAAGCACATGATGTGATGGTGTGAAATACCTCACAGGACTGGGAATGTCATTGAAAGGATATTAAAAGCCAAAAGCCCCTCTGGAATATCACAGGTCCTAGTCCTGCATTGAGCCCCTTAGGGGAACCAGCATTCCCTGGTGGGCAACACAGCAAAACCTGTGTGGTATCTTGGCAAATGCTGGCAGTTTAACAATGAAGACTCCAGAGATACCTCCAACACAGAACCAACCAGGTATGTTCTCCATCAGTCTTTCTGTAAAGGAACAAATATGCTCTCCTTTCTTCCAAAGAGGCAACTGTTGGGACAAAGAGCTCAGAAGTACTACGCAAGCACTTATTGACATTCAAATTCTACTCATCTATACACACACACACACACACACACTTTGGGAGGGCAGGACAAATTAGACCTTCTCTCAGGAATAGAAATGGAAATTGCACTAGGGAGATGTAGAAGACCATATTAAAAAAACGCTTTGTGGCATTTCCCTTTCTGGAAAAGTAGCAGTAAATTCTGGAAATGGTAGTGTGTTGTGCTGCTGCCTGTGCCATTTCAGGCACTGCTGCTCATGGGGTGTAAGAGTGGTTACCGGCCTTTCTTTAGCCAGGGCTCACATGAAAAAAACAGGAAGAAATCGGCGGCTCACCAGGTCCAGCTCCTTACACTACACTGACAGGTTTTCACTCAGTTCCTGGCTACTGAGGCTGCCAATATTTGCACCTCTCCTTCCAGCAGAGTAAAACCACGTTCCCGAACAAGATAGGGCATGTGGCCAAGAAAGGCATATATATGGTACATCAAAGAACTGTCCACAGGGGGTTCGTGCACACTCTTTGCACCAGCTAGCAAGATGCTTGCTAATAAGGTAGTCAGGCCTTCATAATTAATTCATGTGCCTACCGATGAGCACCGCACTGGCCTGCTCTCCCACGAGGAACAGCCCTGGGAAATGTGGCAGTGGGTTAGGCAAAGCAGGGGTTAAGGAGTTGGATTGGGAAAAGACGTGTGTCTCAGTTTGACAGTCATACGCTAACTGGGGATGGCTGAACAGATGCTCTCCGAATGCTAATGTCACTCATGGTGTTCTACTTTGGGCAGACTTTCTCCACCAGCAGAAGTCATCTGGGAAACGGTTGGGCTTGGAGGAGCTGGTGGCTGTCCTCCTGGAGCACTGGGGCTCTGCCCAGCCAGGGCTCACCCCGGGCACACATGGCCAGGCTAAAACCCTTTTCTCAAACGTTATTTAAGTGTCTTAAAACAGCCCTTTGTGCCAGTCCTTGGCAAGGGGTCGATTTCTGTAAATCACCCGGGGATGGGGCCTTAGCCATTCAGAAACTCTTGGAGGAATTAAAAAAGTATATTGGACTTGCCGTGTACGCTGTGAAAGACAGTAAGTCCTCAGCCAACGTATCTGCGTCAGCTTAGACAGCAGTTCTGTGCTCAGACAAGCTGCTGCTCGGACTCCTGCTTCTGAAGCACCTTTTGAAGCTGAAGGGTCGGTGCTATCAAAGCTAGTGCACAGTCAAGACCCCAAACAATAGGCTGCTTAGATCGAGGATGTATGCAGTGCCACGGGGACCTGTGACATTATATAGCAATCATTAAAAAGACTTACTTAAACTGCAGTTGGAAAAAAATATAAACTTAGAGCAAAGGCCCTGAAATTTTAAAGTCACATCGAAGCTGTCCATTATAAATAAAATGGCAGGGTTGTTCCTTTAGCTCTGCCCATGTAAACGTTCCCTGAATTTAATCAGCTATTTGTTTGAGTGATTAGAGATTTGGGACTCTGGGTGTACAGGCAGAAGCATAGGGTGCTCTCAGTGGAGTAACACTGATTTACACCGCAGAGAATCCATCCCAGAGATTTTACTTTTTCTGAAAAACACTTCCCACTGTGGCAGACATAACGCCATATCAAAGGCATGTGCTGTAATACACAATAAAGATATAGCTTTCATAATTTTCAATTACACTTCCTCTGCAATGATGTTAGTGAATCTCACCCAAAAGTAAATTATTCAGTGCAGATGATATAGAAATCGTTTGATGAGTGTCACTTTTCCATTTAAAGTTTTAGCAAGATCTTCTTGGATAAGGGACTCTTCTTTCACATGACACATTTTATATTTTGTTTCTGTCCCTCACCTTCATTCAGCAGGCTGTTTCAAGTTTTTAATATACTTTTCTAACAAAACATTGAGTAGCCATTTAAATAGGTCTATTCAGGGGAAGTGCTCTTTCAGTCAGTCAGAAATACTGATCTATATGTTTTATTTAGTTTTAAGAATACCTTTTTTTTTTAATTTTGAGAACATTGAAAGCTAAAGCCAAATATGAAATGGCAACCTTCTTTCAAGGCAGGCTTGGAGGGAGAAGTATCGTGGGCTGCACTGGGAATCCTTTTCTTTCATGTAAATAAATAGTTCATTTACACGAGGTTTTTAAATGGAAAAACATATCCAATACACCAATACATTTAGACTCAATCATATGGTAAAATACAGCAAACTGAAAAGCTGAATTCCAGGATGTTTTTATCTTTCTTTTCATGAAGTTACAGACACATTGGAATCTAATTTAAAAAAAATTAAATATCCCTTTAATGTTACAGTTATTTTCTACTTGCCGTGCTCCAAGAAATGTACAACAATTAATCATTTCATTTTTCAGCTACTCTTTCTCTTCTACCAAGCTATTCAGAATCCTGCCCATGTGACATGGACAGTAAATTATGTCCTAGGCTTATTTTTATATGATGTAAATTCCTACTTTTATATCCGGACCACTAATACATTCCTTATTACCTGAGTCATACCAGTCTAGATGCACCAAGTATCAGTATTGTAAGTGTTGAGTCAATTATTTCTGTTCAGAAATGGGTAGGTAGTACAGAACTCCAACCATAACTACTTTTGCAAGCAGGCAACCAAGGGAAGGATGTGGAGGAAGAAAATGAGGCTTGCATATTGTTATGGAGTGTTTGACCAACATACAAGGAAGCCTCTATACCACCATACTAAGTTGGCAAAAAAGTCCCACCTCTCTCTACTGGAGAGAGGATGGTGAAATTTTACTGATGAACACAAATATCAAGACAGACCAAGAGTTTTGAATAGGAAAATCAGCAGCTTCTGTCAAGGACAAAAAGATGTAGCAGCAAAGGAGATAAAAGATGATAGAAGTCTGGATGAGAGAGACCGAGCATGTGTTGGTACACAGGAGAGGCTGCGTCAGCCGTGATGGGAGGAAAGACGACATTCTTCACTGTTTTCCTCCTACCTTTGAGGAGTACTGCACCTGCCTGCATTTCCCTAACCGCTTAAAAAAGGCCTAGAGCTATCTGCAGCTCACGACAGGTGACACGAACCCATAGAAAACCCCAAGCTTCCACAGTTGTCACTGAGCCTATCAAAAGCATAGCGAACTGTACCTGTTTATCTTGTCCTTGCCTTGGTTTTGGCACCCCTTAGGCAGGGCAGTGCAACTCTGGCTTCAGCTTGTTCTAAATAACCCATGAGTGAAGGTCAAAGACAGCCTTTATGCCTTGTGTCTTATACACTCAAGGTATTCTTCTTGATGCTCAAAACAATCTTCCTGAAGCTTTCTCCTTTCGGTCTAAGACTTCCTTGTTGTGCATAGACACACACAAATTTTCATCCTCTGCTACCAATAATCTAGTGACAGAGAAACACTACCTGAAAAAAGCAGGAAGTTTTCCAGTGGTAAAAAAACCTGCTGTGTTACACTGCTGGGATCTGTAAGTCCAACTGAAGTTCTGTATCTGCAATTGATGCACAATCTTTTGGAGAACAAACCACAAAACTTGGTTCCAGTATACGGACCAGAACAACAGTGATACGGGCTGGCACACCAGTATTAATCAGAAGTAGTTCATGGGCAAGTTATAGAATAATAAAAGCTATGGAAAATCCTTATGTAAAGAGCTGGAAAAGTCTTGGGATTGTTTACCTTAAAGGGCATACAAGAGAAGGAGGAAATAGATACCAGTGAGGACCTTCTGGTCTCCCTGACCCAAACCAAAAGGAAAACATTAAAAGATGGGAAATTAAAAATTGATAGTTACTCATAATTTTCCCTTGTTTTAAAGTGCAGCAGAAGTCCGTGAAGCCTACAAACTTGCAAGATTCGAGAAGGAACTAGTCATTTGTACTAATTTCACTATCCAGAGAAGTTCTAGCTCTGTTTAACAGCCATCTGGTAAACACAACACATCATGATTTTAGCCAGGCTTAGATTTTGAAATAGCAGACAAGTGTGGAAAGCAAAAAGCTCATATCTCTCTATTTTTGGGTTTTACATCACAAATGTTGATGTTCCCGGAACTTTGGGGCTCATGGACCACCATAAATCCACTGATGTTTCTACCGATTCACAGCCTAGCAATGGAGGACTGATAGACGCACTAGTGTTGCCATCTCACACAGATCCATACATCAGCTACAGACCTTGCCATATATCCAGATTGACAGAAACTTTGACTACTGTTGGCGTGCTCCTTGTACAGACTTCAGTTCAAATGTGCGCAGTACTCAAAGAAACAAGACCAGGGCTTAAAAGACAACAGGACACCCCTTTTTGCAAGCCGGCTTAGCTCTCTAAGCCAGCGATCTATCAGGAACATGATTCCTCCCTACCACAACCGCTCATCTCTGCAAGAAAATTTGTAATTCCCGTTCTTGATTTCCTTTCAACCTGTTTCTCTAAAACAATCTTCCCCTCAGGCAACGCGAGTCTCCAGCCTTTGTTTGGCTGAAGATGTAAATATTTGGGCACTCACAGATTTGATATATATATACATATTTGTTGGAACATTTACCACCTGCTATTCAAAGTTAAATCCATAGATTACAGAAAACAAGTTCTTTATCACTTTTTGTCTAATGTAAAATTAAAGACAGCTGAAAGCCTACAAGCTTTCTCTTGCTTGTAAGTCGGTTGTAGCATAATTACCCCTCTAAGGCTTGAATAGCAGCAAAGAGCCAGATCTTTGCAAAGGCCCATCAGCCCAGCAAGAGCTCCAGGAGCTCTTGTGCTCCTGAGGACATTAAAGCAGAAGTCATTAAAGCAGGGGACACATACTAATGAAAATTCCTCGGCTGTACTCTGCATGAGCTCTCATCTGCCAGTGATAGAGGCTCACTTGGCTCTTGAAGCAGGAAGACTCAGTAGAGCGTCATATACATCCTTCCAAGACCAATGCAGACAATACCATAGCGATGCATTGCATGGGGCTTTCCCAGACCCATTCCCAGAGTTAAAAGTGGATTTTAGAGGTCTGCAAGATCTTTACACAGTCAGATTCTTCCTGTACGTGAGGTCAGGTCTACCACACCTGCATTGCTTTCGCAGGGTTCACCACTTGGCCATAGGCAGGTTTCTTCTCTCACTAGACATCTCAGAAACCTCTTCAGACTCAAAATCAGATAAAGTATCTGGGTGCCTGCTTGTAGTCATTGAAGTGAGGTTCTGCCAGCACTCGAAAAAAACCCCAAAACCAACCAACCAAAAAATCCCAAACGAAGAAAAGAAACCAAACAGAGCTGTGTTTGCCAGGAGAATTCTACTTTGTTCTCATGTTCATTTTTTTCATTATGTTTTCAGATGGTGCCTGAGGTGGTATAAGCAGCAATTCCATGACCTCCAGTATCAAACTGGGTTTGTTTCTTAGTACTACATATAGATCCCGTGAGGTTTATTTCAACCTGTGATCTTTCAAAATAAGCTTGAATGAAAAATTACATCCCTAAAAGAGGTCAGGTTCACTGTAAGCATTTCAGAACTTCCCAGTCCCTTGTGACTATTCTCAGTAAACGGGTACCTGCAGTTTCAATACCTGCATCCACTGCTGGCATCCCTACTCCAAGCATAAAACCAAACTGTTCACCTGAAAAGTGCTTTTTGCACTTAATTGTATATGTGCAAATATTTGTGAATACCCAGCTATTCATATAGGACTTACATAATGCACACCTAATGGTACACACAAGAGTATATGCAACACCCTCCAACAAAGAATGTTTGGAAATCTGAGAAGCAGAACCACTGATGACCGGTCATTACGTTGACTGTTTGGATCTGATTGTTATAGGAGAGGAAAGGTACTTCTCTGCTCCCTAATGAAAAGGATAGACAGACATTGAAGAAGAGTAAGTTGGACTTTAATTATTGGTTTTGATGTCTAATCTATAACTCCTTGCAAGTTTTGCACAGGAGTAATATGGAAGCATCAGAAAATTCCACTGGGATATAGATGAGGTCCAGCTTGCAAAAATATCCTCTTCGTAAAGAAGCTCAGTGCCCTCTTTTGCTTGGCAAACCATCATGAATTTATGATGCATTGCATTTGGAAGGCAACACGGTGCACAGCTGAGGCAAGTTACTGAAACGCAGGGAGAGTAAAAGCAAAATGTTCTGAGAGTGAGGGTGCATATGGGGATGTATTTGAAAAAAAAATTATATATATATAAATATACACACACATTTGCTAGGGAAAATGTATATGTATTTATAAAAAAAAATCTAAACTTCTCACCAGTCAAAAGTTAGAAATGATGCAAAACGCATCTGCTTTGATAAGCCTGTTATAAATCTCACAGCTTGAAGCTTTTAACTGACCCTTTCCAGTTCATGAATATTTTAAGCAAACCCAGTTTAATTTAAAACAACCCTGGATCAATACATGCATTTATACTGGCACTGTCCAAATCTCAGGTCCTTGTATTATCAAAAATTGTATCATACATCTCCAGTTGGACTTCAAATCTAGGGTTCATTCAAGGCTGGAGCCCAAATTAGGGGTAAATCTACATGGATTGAAACCTAAAAACGTCTGTATGGAACACGGCCAAGCGAGGCAATTCGGCTAACTATATTTAGAACAATCCCATGACATAAAGTCTCTTCTAGTGCCCGCAGATGACGCTCAGAGAAGCACACAAATACCCTGGGGAATAGACGGTTTCCAATATCACTTCTTGATGGTATTCACCATCGATATCAGCAAGGAGACATTTCTGCATGCCAAGGAAGTCCATGCTACCTAGCTTCAGAAAACACACCTGCTTGTTCTCCAGACCACTGATGGGGAGAAGAAATGCCCACTCCACCAAGAACTGACATCTCCAACCTAGAAGGGGGGCGCTTTCCATGCAAAAATAGTTTCAAAAACCAAGAACTTCTACTGCCCTGAACACTCTTTGGAAGAAGTCCTCTTGGCTGTACGGTTTCTCAGCTGAGAACTGTGAGGCTGACAAATTATTCTTTGATGATATATAGGATCTTGGAACACTTGTATGACTTTGCAGGACTTGGAAAAAGCAGCTATTTATAACTCCAAACCTACCGTCCAGTTCAAATTTTAATGGAATTAAGAACTGTCCGCTGTCCCATAGATCAGTGTTCTCCACCTCTCATCTTCACATCAGTGAGAGGCATTTCTTAATAACTACAGTGAAAATTAAATCCTGCCTTCCTCTTAAAAAAAAAAAGAAGTTTGCTCTGAGACTTACATTTACTATGTACTTATGTTTTTCCTTTCTAGTACTGTTTATTTTTTAAAAAAATGTCTCTTGAAAGACTACTGTAGTAGATACATTTTTTATTTTAAAACCTCTCTTTCCATACATCTCCATCCACTTCAAAATTCATTTGGTGCTACTAACATAACACAGATCCTGTATTAATCCAAGCAGTGTACTTTTAATGCTGTTAAATTTCTTAGCAGCGACAGCTGCAAGGCCGTCATCCTCTCACCTGGTGCTGGAGGCAGCAGCCAACTCCCTGGCTGCGATCCTTTGGGCTCACTGGGACACCCTTGTGAGCACAGCACCCTTCAGACACTTCCCAAAAGTGTGGACACATTTATAGGTGTCCACAAGGGAGTAATGAGGAGATTCTTTACTTTTTTGGCATAATTTTAATGCCTGAAATACATTCCGTTCTAGTAGGAAAGACAGCCTAAGCAAGCTTTGGTGAAGAGAAAAGGTACCGGTCATCTTAAATGCAATGAATAACAGATACTAAGCTAAGACTGCATCACAATTCCAAAGTTTCTGCCTCATCACACATGTAAGCAGAAACACAGACCAGCTCTACATTTGAGATGCATTTGTAGGGGCTTACTCAGTGCATGGATTGTCTTTATTACCATCCTCTAAGGTAATACCTACATAAACATCCAGCCTGTGACTTCATTAAGATGCTCTCTGACTCAAAGGGAAGTCCATAATAATCTCTATAGAAAGAATACGATCAATATGCTATTGAGAAGATAAGTCAGTGTCAACGCTAATGTTTAAATATTCATCTACTTGTACCAACATCTTGTCTGTTACCGAAACAACAGGAATATTCAAAGATTAACTCTACATAAAAGACTCGGTAATTTTTTTTTCTCCAATTCCTTGTTTTTCTCTCGTCAGTTCTACGAACAGTTGTTAAGTAGAACAGGTTGGCATTTTTTCATCAAAACGTTACTTATTTGAAAAATGGGTCTTGGAACAAACCAAGACTTTTGCAGAAAATTTTCATTTGGGGAAATTTTTCAGCTTGTTGTCAAGAAAAGTGAAAACTGAAAAGAACTCATTTTCCAGGATACACAATAGTTCTGAATATATAATCAAAAGAGCTAAGAGAACCAGACGGTATTTGTTTTAATCCAAAGAATTTGAAAGGAGAGAATATAAAAGGACTCATATTAACTGCAAGCACATTTATGAGGAGCTTCGGAAGAGAGAAGATTTGCTTCTTCTTTCGGGACTGGAAACTAACTCCAGAAAGTACCAGAGGAGAGAAAGAGGGAGGATGACTTCCTAGGATTTGCGACCCACTCAAGCCATTTCTATCACTCAGAAGAGACTTCCCAACATTTTTGCAGTGAAAGATCTGTTTAAAATCAGAAATAAAGAAAAAACTTTATGTAGAAGCTGAAGGAGCATGTGAAATGCTTGGACAGAAAGATGCTGAAGTTCATTGAAGATTGTGTTCTGCGTGGTGCTGCATGGAGGCTCTAAATATAACCAACCACCAGAGGCAACAGTCCTCTGCAAAAGGGAAGAAAATTGATCTCCCAGATGATCACATTGCCCTGAGAAATCTTGCTGAAGAGCATTAATATGGTTTCATGTAAGACGACGAGTACATCTACCTGAGATTTGGAGAAAGTAATACATCATAGTGAACCGAGTCCCACAACTAATTCATCTGTTACAGCACAGGCACCGTGCAGCACATCAGAAGCAAATCAACACTTCCAACACCTTGTTCACAGCTAAGCACTGAAGGAAAGCCTAGACTATTTCTTTGGTGGGATTTGAACATCAGGATTTGATGAGAGATATGACAATAAGAGAAGCAACAGAGACAAACCGCACTGTCATCAAGAGAGGTTTGTAATGGAATAGTATGGTATTTGCCATTTTGCTATTTACCAAAAGCCTTGTTTTAATCAGGTCTGTAATTAAAGCCCTTAATCATTCTGAACAGTTTCAATTGAATGGCTTCTCTCATGCGTTAACATACCATTTATGCAACAACTGTACATGTAAGGTAGTGTCAGTAGTCTGTCCGAACATAGGAAGTAGCTTATGGAAACACAAATCTATTTGCCGGTATTTTAATACAAATCTGAAAATGCTAGTTTACACATTTAAGAAGCTGTTACAAACTGTCAAGCAAAAAAATATGTATCTTGTGAATTAATGAGGCTTCCTAAAGACAAGAACTGTGTCTGTACACAGCATGCTATGCTGCTGAAAAGGGGAGCAAGCAGAGCATGGCAGAAAGTGCTTGCAGCTGCAATGTGGGGTTCTGTCCTGAACATCTTCCAGGAGAGAGTACACTGTCCCCTCACCCAAGCTAGCAAGAGCTGAATTATTCCTCATCGAGCCCCAGCTTGGGAAAGAAGGTTAACAATAGTGGAAATGGGATCTGCAGCCTTCCTTTGTGCCTGGATACATTTTCAGACCACCCATGGATTCAAGAACATACATATTAAAATAGGAAGGGAAGGAGGTGGGACTTACTTGCACTCATCCATGAACAAGAGCCCTCCTGCGTTCCACTACTGCTAATAAAGTCCTGGTACCAGAAGCTTCATGGATTGTGGTAGAGTCATTTTTGAGTGCAAGTAAATGAAGGTTGAATCTGGGCCCAGTTATTGACAGGTATTTCCAGGTAACTCATGTGTACTGTCAACCTACTCTGCTTGGTCCCTCTCCACTCTTCTCTGTTTTCCTTGGTGCAATAGCAGCAGCACCAGCAGCAGAGCAGGGGAAAGAGGTCAGATAGAACAGCTGGGGAAAGGAGAGCTCGAAAGAGAAAAGAGATATTGAATGGAGAAAAGACACAGGGTAGATGAAAATCTAGCGGCAAACACTCACCGTGTTTTGAGAGTTTTGAAGAACTTCAACCCGTTCTGATGAGAAGACATTTGCTGTAAGACTGCATTGGGGTTCTCCAAGGCAGAGCATGTATTTTCATTTCCTTTTTTAAAGAATTAAAAGTGTGGAAATTAATATAAATTTAGATTTATAAAACCACTATAAAACACATATGGTATTAGGCAAAGCTGAGAAATTTTCAGTCCTCAGCTCCCTGTGTTTCCCTGCCTAACAACTGTTTAACTGTCTCTCTTGAAGATCATAAACCTCTTGTTCCCAGGTGCTACTGCTCCCTTCTGTTCCTCCATCATCTGGCTGGAAAGGCAGCAATAGCCTCCCAGGGCTTTTTCTTTCTAAAGGAGTAGGAAGGGTTATCCCTTTCTACCTTACTAGCCAAGGGTGCAGGAATTTGCCAGAAAATCTTTTGCCCTAAGGGAATTGCTGTTTTCTCCAAGACAGTGTCCCAAAATGGGGTTTGCCAAACTTCCAGCAAAACATTGATGTGTTTCTGAGAAAGAACTTGTAGTCACACAGTGCTATGGCAAACCATAGGACAGCCCTAGCAAGAGGGATGTAAGCCCTCAGCAGGGCACATCGGAGCCTGGGCCTCCCAAAAAGCAGAAAACCACAAGGACTTGTGTCCTCACAGTACCTGGTACATATAAATTCCTCCACACGCAGCAGAGAGCGCCAGGAGCCACATCTCACAGCGCACAGTTTCTTCTCCTGCTTTGCACTGGAAATTCAAATGGTCCCTACTGCCTTTACTCCAGTTACGTGCTGGAACAGGTAAGTATAATGCACTTTAGCAACCTGCTACCCTTGGCTTTGCATTCCCACATACTCGAGACCCACCTCCCAGATGGGCTCCAGCATGAGAAACGTTACTTGTGCACTTCAGAGCTGCTGCGTGAGGTGCAATCAGCAGGTATTCCAGATCACTGGCCTTGGGTCACCAGATGTCACCCACAGCATCTATGCCTTCAGAGGTGTCACCTTCATATATTTCAGGGTGACAAATGATGGATGGATAAGCTAAGGGTATAAAATTCGCCTTCTTCTCTCAGAGAAGATTCAGCCCCACTTCCATGTCAAGCTTAGGTCTGCATTTTAACATATACATCAAGGAGATTGTGTTTAAAAGAAAAAAAATCTAATATTATGCTTTTGAATAGAGAATTTACCTAAGTAAATAATTATTTTTAAACCCAAGATTTAGGCAGCTTTAGTATTCCACATTATGCTAATGTTTGACAATTACTAAGTGTGGGTATCAGCCAGTATTTTTTTTTTAAGTTTAATTTAAAGCAATTTGACATGGAAAGGTTATTACTTTAGTTGCCAATAAAAGCTGTACTTTTAACATAAGTGTACACCAAGCCCTAGGGTATGTGACTATTATCTTTTCTGCAATTATGTGGTGTTCTACATAAATGTTTAAAAAAAAAAAAAAAAACTTAGAAATATCAGAAGTACTAACTTAGCTACAATATAAAAGTTGAATAGCAGAGCCGGGAAGCCGGGCTCGCGCAGACACAACACAGGTTGAGGTTTCCTCCTAGAGGTACCGCCGGGAACGGCGCCTCTGCCCGCCCCGCACCGCACCGCTTGGGCTGCGGAGCCCGAGGCTGCCCTGAACGCCCTCACTTAGCACAGATGCTGCCATTTCACAGCTTCACCCGCTTTCCCCAGAAAAGCACTTTTCTTCCAAATTGTTTCCTTCTCCCCACCCCCTCCCCGACTCCTCCCTGATCATCTGTGCTAAGAGGATAAATGGCTTTTCTTGCATCCCTCTTGTTCTTCTGCCTTTCCCTTCTCCGAGGAAATCGCCGTTTCCACTTGCTGTAGGGTTGTGTTACCAGAATAGACCCTACGACTGTGGCAACAACCCTCCTGCTCTGCATGGCAGGGTATGATCCTGCCCAAGGCAGGGAGCGCTGTGCCCAGGGAGCAGCTGCCACGCAAGGAAGCACCCATCTCAACCCAAAAGCAAAGTTTGGTCCTATCAGACAGAAGCACCAGGGCACAGTCAGCCCTGCCTTTGGGTGGAAAGCAGCCTTTTCCCCCAGGAAATTACAGGTGAGTTCATGAAGATGCAACAATGCTGATGCTGGAGCCCCTGAACTGCTCAAGCCCTGGAGAGAAGAGGTTTAAGAGTGTCCTTAGGAGGAGACAGGCCACACATGCATGGAGAGAGCCTTCTTCCTCCTGACAATTGCTCTCCTCCAGGATTTGTTTTCATGGCCAAAGTGAGGATGCCACACAAGCCAAAAGTGCTGTGAAGGTGTTTGCCTGTCACACCAGGGACTTTCACCAACTGCCACACTCCCTCAGGCTCCTTAGTCTGGAGCTGTTCCTGTATTTCAGAGTGAGAGATGGGCTCTTCCATCAGCCTCTCTGGGCCAACAAGGGGCAGAGCTGGGATCCAAACACACCGCAAGCCCCACGTCAGCCTGTGCAGGGAAAATCACTCCTCTCTGATCTGCCCGCTCAGCCCTTCAAAGGCAGGGCCTGGAGCAAACAGGTCCAAGCGAGACCAGCTCCAGTCCAGACACTGCAGGCTGCTTAGTCAAGAGATCATTTGGGGTGTTACTTTTTTTTTTAAGTCTAGGGTTTTTTTTTTTTCTGTCTGGGTTTTGTTTTTAAAGTTAATTTGTAGCTTGTGAAAGTTACAGCATGACCCTTGCTGGCTGAAAATCTTCTGCCCCGAAACACCTGGCACCAAGGCGATAAACTTCAGCTTCCAGCGCCTTTTCGTGCTAACCTGCAACCATCTCCAGACAGGGAAAAGGAGTTCAGCCTCAGCAGCCTGTTCAGCCCTTTGTCTTTCTACCAAGAAAGTGAGAACACTGGTTTCAGTTCCAGTGCCAACTACAGTTCATGTTTCAAATTAGCTAAAGTTTGTTATCTTACACTTTCGGTAGGAGCTGCAACAAACTGTTCACCAGCGGTCCAAGCGACGGTATACAAGCCTCTCCAGGATCCCTTGGAAGAGCTTCTGATGAGTTCACCAATGTTTGCGCATTAACCTCTGGGTGAAAAGCCAGCAGAGGGATGTGAAAACTCCACCGAACCCTCCAGAGCATGACACAAAATGATGCAAGTGTGGGAGCTAGGAGGGAAAAGGGTTTCTGAGCCCAGAAAAATAATAAAACCTTTAAATCCTTAATTGTTTTTCTTGAAGATTTATCCAAAATTGAGCTCTCCTTAAGCCTGTGAGTTTGCAGAGCATTGTCAATAAATTAGATCATGCACACAAGGCAGGGATTTCAAGCCAAAAAGCTCTAGCCCTGAGTCGCTTAACAGCAACACTCCCCAGAAAAACGACTCGAGATGAAACACGAGATACGTATTAATTATCAATGGTCTAATAGAAAATTTAATGAAGACAAGTATCTTCTTGCACTTTATCCATGATAACGATGATAGTACGTCAGCGAGATGCATACCTTACGATGTGGCGGTGAATGTCAAGTCTGAAGCCATTATAGCAATTCACCGCAATAATGGCCAGCCAATGTATGGACTTGTAGCACTTAATCAAAGTAACGACATTCATCCACAATTATTTATGTTATGGTAACAAAGAGCTGCCAAATGAAAAAACAAATGACATGAGGATTTGCAAGTGAATTCCTTCCCGTAAATTTTCCTTAGGTTATGCTTAAAGGCCCTCAGGATGGAATTCTGTATGAATTCAAAGTGTTATCGAAACGGTGGTGTTATTGTTCCACATTTTACTGCCTATAAGCAATGAACCCAGCACTATTGCTGAAATGAGCTCTTCAGCCACTAGAACTGTATTGGTACCATTTGAAGTGGCCCTGTTTTACACCCAAGAGTTGTCTTCAGAATTTTACAAGAGGAAAAAAAAATTGGAAGACGGCCTTTGCTTACATCTGCCCATCAAGACAAACAAAGAACCAGGTGTATCAACACTTATACATGTGTTTAACTTAAAGTATATGAGCAGTTACCACTTACCTCAATGGGCTTTGGATTAGAACCATTATAATTACCAACCATGATTCTTTATTAAGTGCAGTACTTTTCTTTCGGGGGCATTTAAGTGGGTGTTTGTATAAAAACACTGTCAAAAACTAAGAACACCACTAAATATAAAATGGCAACATTCAGGTTCAAATGCAATGAACTAATTTATTTTTTTAACACTACATCCAACTGTTTTTCACCACTCACAGATGTCACTGGAACAACTTGAATACAAAACATTGCCCAAGAACAATATACTACATAGACCAGCTAACACTGATTGCTTAAAAATGTCCCCTCTTAAACTAAATAATAGCCAATTCTCACTGCAGTAGACATGCCTTTATATCATTAAATACTAATTTAACAGAAATTTGAATGTGTAGTAAAAAACATGGAAATGTTGAAAATTAAGGATTGCTCTTTTTTTGGATTGGGTGGGGGTTTGGTGGGGTTTTTTTAATTATTATTATTATTATATGAGTCTCCAAAGCAATACCCAAGGGAAGAAAACAGTCATTTCATATTAGCTGGCTACTTAGCCACACAGCCTAAAACTGGGACTAAGCTAAACTCTAATATTGACTTTCTAAAGTGATTTATCTCCTGCAAGGGAAGGCTGGAGGACACCTCTCACCACAGGCTCTGGCCACCCTCAATGACGAGATTATGGCCCGTCATGTAATCCGAGGCCTCAGAGGCCAGGTAGACGACGGCAGCCTGCAGGTCTGTCACCTGAGCCAGCCTCCCAGCAGGAATGTCCGCCAGCCAGCGCCGCACCAGTGGCTGCAGGTCCTTGGAGCGGATGAGCGGCGTGTCAACAATGCCCCTGCAACGAGCACACATGTCGAGACCTGAGGAGCAGTGCTTATAGGTATTGGAGAGGAAAGCCATGGAATAACACAAAGAAGATTTGAAATCAGCCCTGCTCTGCCTCTGCGGAAAGTCATGATGCAAATTTTGGTAGAGCTTCTTTCCTATTACCTTCACCACCAATGGGCAGGCTGAGGTTTTCTTAGCTGACAGCAATACCTCCTTACTTTTAGGTTACTCATAATCACCAATTTAATTTTTTTTAATAGAAAACAAGCTTGGCATTGGAACTGAAAGTGCCTTGAAGTGGGTCTATTGTGGCTCTTGGGACCTGTCATCTTTTTACCCATTTCTCTTCTCATTGCTTCACAGCATAATATCACACAGTATGTTTGTGTACAGCCCAGAAACTGAAACCAGCCTGACTTCCGACCTGTCAAAAAATGAGGGAAGCAACAGCCAGTGCCATTCTGGGAACCAGAACCTTTCCATGCAAAAAGGCGAAGCAAAGATAAGCACAACCCACTCAATGCAATTCCCCCTAAACCAATACCCCAACAAATCACACTGCATTTACATGTCTCACCTTTTTAACATTAATGAGTGACTACACTATTTATTAAAACTCTGCTAAGTTCATTTTCTCCAGATGCCCTAAAAATAAGTGACGCTTCGGAAAGCACAATGCTGGGCGAACATTTGGCTGGCTTTTATGACTTTAACTGCGACTGATTTGTCATACTCCTCCTTAACAACATATTTGTATTTTGCGAAATGTATAATTTTTTCAGCCCCTGAACAAATATATTTACATAACTGTGTCTAACGAGAAATTACATTTAACTTCTCAGAAATGACAATAACTAAAACCTGAACTGCCAATTCCACTTCATTAGTGTGGTAGAAATGCATTCCAAATGTTAATAAAAATTCCAACATGCTGATAAATTAGCGCTTCTAAGGAGCATGTGACACCTTGGTTAACATATTCAACCTCAATTATATTTCTCTTCAGCACCCTGTTATCTGGAACCTTTGCTGGCAATCAGAGGTGCTGTTTTTCAGCGGCCAATTTTCTAGATAATGTAGCTTATCAACACTGTGGGTAAACTTGCCAATGAAATCAGGCTGCACTGAACCACACACACGCTAATTGCATCTCTTTTTTATGCATATTTACAGACTGTCACTTCAAAGAAATCAGTGGCCCATTGAGGCAGCCAGTTAGCTGGAAGAATTGCCTCTTGCAAATGAAAATTAGCAAACAAGCTAGTGATAAATATGAAATGAACAAAGTATAAAAATACCCGTTTTGTTCTGAAACTTCATCAGCATCCCAATTTATACTTCCAAGGAAATAATTTTTTGAGACACACAGGATTCTGGGTATGAGATTTACCTTTTGTTTTAAATGAAGGCTGAAACCTGCTATTTACTCTGTTACAAAGTGGAACTAATTCAGACTTTCACCCAAATATTTCTGTTTTCACTAATCGGGTAAGATTTAAATATCGGCTCTATTTTTTATTGTAATTGTCAATAAACACTAGAGCAGTTCAGAAACACTGAGCGATGCAGTTCATTTAAGCTCTGGCAACCTAACAAAATCAGACACATTCCAGTATAGATCTGCAGACAGTTTACTTATTTCCCCCAAGCACAGCTCCCCGCTCTTCCTCTTTGCTCTCCCAAACTCCTCGAGGACAGCTTTTCTTCAGAGAGGAACGTGTTTTGAGCAGCAGACGTGAAATATACTGCACTCCTTTCCCTTATATGCCTCTCACCGTGCTTACAAAACCATCTATACAATCATTCTGGCTTTACATTATCAGAGATCAGAATAAGATTCATATGATTTTATAATTTTTTTAATTTACATGTCTGTTTTAACCCCAAGGGAATGCAGATTAAGGAATACGACACACAGTCCTCCTGCACAACAGATTTTGCCAAGAGGAGGACATTTTTCAATCTGTTCAGAGAAATGATCTTTGGTCTTGGTCTAATCATTGCAACCTGTAAACCACAGCGTTGTTCCTTTCACCAGACCTTTTTTTAAGTTCATTTCAAGTAGCAAAAATTTAGATGTGTAACAAAACTTCATTACAAATTTTTATTATAGAAATGAGAAAAAAATACAGCGCAAAACTTAAAAGTTGCAAACACACATACTGATGGCACTATAAATATTAGGCATGTCATTGATACTACACATCTTCTGGGAAAGCTTTGGTGCCAAGTTGGGCAATTTAATGTTGTCGAACCCTTTTAGGCAGATTTTAGTTGGCTTCTAACCAGTTCCAGCAAAGACAACTGCCAATGCATTAATTCCCTATCTCATCTCATATGCAGTGCTGAGCCTATCAGTAATTTCTGTTGCATGTCAATGTAATATCAAACTGCTGGTTCCTTAACGTTAGACATGAGCATCAATATTTCATTATTGATACACAGGACAATTGGAGACATTAGGAAAAAAAAAAACCCAACCACAATTACCTAAAACATTTCCACTTCGAGAGACACATTAGGAAAAATATCACTTACCAGATACTTAACTGGAATTGTTACGTGCACTCAATCCCCAAATGAGAGCAAAAAAAGATTCCATCTGTGTGTAACTTGATTTCTTTCAGATGAGTTATTAATTTGAATGAGTTAAGTACACTCCACTTAATCAGGAAGTGTTTAATCAAGAGATCCACTTAATTGGGACATCTCCCAAGGAATTAGATTTAAGTCCAAAGATACTTACCAGCAACGGCTGCTGCTTAATGGGGATAGTAATGCTGCTTAATAGGGATGCCTTCAGGTGATGCTGGGGTGCTCCTTCTCCTGCCAGCTCTGTCTCTGCTTCCCCTGTGATGGGGTACACCAAAAACCTGTGGTGGTCCTGCCCTACCTGCTTTCTGACTCCTTGTACCCACAAGGCTAAAAGCTCTCCTACAGCACCGTATGGCTGCCTCTGTACCATCCCTGGGGAGCAAGGCAGGCATGCAGGGGATGAAGCCGCTCTGCCCGTCACAGCCCAAACCTAAATCCCTGCAGGCCAGCAGTGGGGAACATGGTTCATCCCCTGGGACTACTGTGTTTTACTGGATCTCCAACAAGCTGGTTTGGCTACAGCTGTGGGTAGAGCTGAAAATCTGTTTCCAGGTGCCCATCCCAAAGATCATCACATCATGGCATTTTATGCCTTGCAAATCAATCACAGACACACAAATAGCCCCCAAAACGGACATTGATCCAAGTGCAATGGCTGCAAAAATTAAGCATTCCAATGTTACAACGTGCCAAAACCTGAGCCCCTGCAAAGTGCCCTGCTCCAGCACACCCAACACGCTTCTCGTGTGCAGGGACCAGGAAAGGACCTGAAACACACCACGGGCAGCCAGGCATCAGCCACCAGTCACTGCTTGTAAAGGTCCCTAATCACACCCAGGTCCCTCTGTAGCCTGAGCCCCATATCTCCTTCAGGAATTCTCCAGCACCTTTTCAATTTTGCATGGCATCAGCTGTGCAGCAGGTCACGAGGTCACTGGACAGTGGCAGAAGAGCTGAGCACAGGTTCCACAATACAGAGACATTTGCTGCCGCTGCATGGAGCAACAGGCAAAGTCAACTAAAGCTCCCAGGGACTCCTGGCCACCTTTCTCCCCATGCCACAATGCTTGTCTGGCCAGAAAGAGAGGCCTGAATCTTTAATTTTGCAAAAACAATAAATTATCCTAAGGACTGCCATAATATTTTATGCATTGATAACTTTTATGCATTGCTCTGCATAAGTTTTATGCACTCATTAAGAAATTCAGTTGATAAAAAGTGACCAGATAGAAAGAGGGGAAAGGCCCAAACATCTGCACGGTGAAATAATATTTAAGGCCAGACTGGAGTGTTTGGAGCTTCAGCCAGAGATACCCTGAGAGTGCCTTAAAGCAACAGTGCAGCCGTGAGTGGGAAGAGCAAAGGACTTAAAGGCATACTTATGTACTTTATTTACCCAGAGATTATCTTGGCTGCCATCATGCCCTATATGGTGTCCCTGCCCATGGCAGGGGGATTGGAACTGGTTGATCTCTGAGGTCACTTCCAACACAAACCACTCTGATTCTAAATCTACCTCTGCGCTCCTCACGCTCCTCAGAACACTTTCCTGTGAGGGATGGCTAATTGCTAGGTTGGACACCCATGCTCAGAAAGACTTGTGCATTTAGGACGCTTTTCAACCTTGCAAAGTACTCTGACAGCATGGACAGATGCGTGGTTGCATTGAGGGTACTGCCCAGTGGTGAGCACTAAGCACAACTGTGTTGAAGATGCCTTGGTGAGTCACACCAAGAGACACGACAATGAGACCTGTCAGGTCCACAGTTCTAAGGATGAGTTCAGAAGTCCAAACGTGCACTGAAATGCAGGTTTGCATCTCATGGTGTGATTATTTATTCTCTATCAAGCATATACGGCTTTTGCTTCTGGTGAGGATGGAACTGAACTACACAAAGCGCTGCAGGCTCCTTCCTCTGAATGCTACCCAGAGATCCCCAGTGGCCCCAGCATGAGGGGCTCAGCCAAAGCTTTGTGCTGCTGGGAGGAAAGCTCTGCCTGACTCCTGGAGCTGTTCGGTCCGGGTCCCCAGCTGCCCTGGGGAACTCCTCTGTCCAGAACAGGAAGCCTTACAGACAGCAACAACATTTGTCCTCTGTGTGCTCTTTCTGGCTACTCCTCCACAAAGAAACCCTCCTTCCTGTTACAGGATTGTGAGCTCAGAGCTGGAGTTTAAGACAGGTAGGGATGACAAAAACACAACCCCGTTTTGGCTTGAAAAGCAGAAAAAGACTACTTTTTCTCCATGCTCTGAGAACCGCCTCCAGAAACGTAACTTCTTCAAATATGAGTGTATGCTTCTAACTCGTACAAAACAATGAGTTTTGATCATTCAGTGGATATTTTTTAAATTTATGTAAGTCCTCTAGAAATGGGTAATTCCTCATCTAAGAGACTTCTCATCCACAACTGCTGTGAATGTGGCACTCCTATCCCACTCTGTTGATACAGATTACCTGTGTGTTTTCAGACACAATGCCTGCCAGGTCCTGCTGAGCTTCCCTAATTCCCTTCATCTCTCCTGGCTCTCAAAAGCCAGTGTAAATTCACTCACACTAGTTGTGGGAATGCTATTGCAGTGCTGCTAGCATTGGCATGGGGAAAATCCCACTACGCAGTAAGACGCTGTTTAAAGAATCTGTGGATCCCTTAGAACGATGGCTGACATAATTAGTAATAAATAATCATAAGGAAGACAGCTAGCACAAGCAAGTGGAGCGCAGACCGACAGCAAAAACACAGGCACTTGCCATTGAGCTCTGTGATTTTTTTTTTTACTCCATTTTGTGGATTAAAATATGTAATTTGTTTTTCCTAATTTGATGTATATTATATCTTCATTATTGCAGTTTAACTCCTGGGTTAAAATCCTGCCCTTCTTCCTTACTCTGATTGACTTCAATGGTCTACGGAATTTGACCGCTTCCAATTAACTCTACCCATTTGGATTTCTGCTCAGTACTATCATGCACTGTTAATTGTTTAATGAAATGACCGTGTTGGGTAAATGTGTGAGAAACAGGGAGAGAGAAAGTGTATGTGGCAATAAAACTTTTCTTTGTGAATAAACGCCATACAAAAATCCACACAGCTTTAAGCCTCTAAAAAGAAGGAAAATGTAATTTATAATAAATATATATATATTTACAAAATTACACCTGGCCTCCTGTGATTGTCAGAGCTGAACAGTATCTCAATTACAGCAGTACAATGTGGCTTTTAAAGTGCCTATATATTTGTTTCAAGTAAAAAGGAGAAAGAAGTATTGTCTATTAAGTGTCAAAAGCCTTTTCTTTAACCGCAGAAGGCTTGGACAGACTAAGGAAATATTTCATCTGGAAGAGAAACGCTAAAAACTACCCTTCACGTTATTGGAAAACCTATTATCAAATGTTAAAACCTCTTCTTAAATCCCTGAGTATACACAGCAACAGAGCAGGCTTGGTTCTAAGTATTTAAACCTTTGTTAAGGAAAAGACAACATAAAAAGGGATGCAATCCACCTGCTAATTAGAAACTTTATTTGCCGAGATACTGTTCATTTGAGCTTTTTAGAACATTTCATTCTCTTTGTACTTTCAAAATGAGACTACATTTTACTTACGGGGAAATGCAGTTGACTTTTACTCCTCTGTCAATCCACTCAGTTCCTAACGTCTGTGTTAATTTTACGACCCCAGCTTTCGAGGTGTTGTACGCCAACTGCTTCTGCGGGTGCGGGACTAGAAGGGATTCAGAAAGAGAAAATTATGTATTCTCCACAAATTAAGATAGCTTAGGCACTACATAGACAATTCCCTGTATTGAAATGAACTATTTGCCATTTTCCCTGATACCAGGCAGGGAGCCACAGGAATTCAGCCACCCACAACACAAACCTCTATCTATATTTTGCCGTATAACGTTTTTGCCTCAGGGAAAAAATGGAGGGGGGGAAAAAAAAAGAAATAAAGACATTTAAAAGGTTCCATATTTGGGCAAAGCCAAAATCAATGCATTGAGCATGCACACACAATATTTGACTACTCCCAAGAAAGATAAATAATCCTATACCCAGATGCACATTTACATATTATACACATATGTAAGTTTACATCAACAATACTTGTACACAGTAATACTAATACAATATAGCATAATAATATAATATTATACGATATGATATGCAATTATATGATGTAATATGATATAATGTAATGTGATATAATATAATATGATACAATATAACATGTAACATAATATAATGTAATATAAGTGCATAATAGATTTTATGTCACATATTATATTATATATAGCTACTTGGAACAAATTATTCTCCTTAATTTTTAAATTATCCATAGTCTGAAGCAAACACATCACATTATCTAATCACTGTTTGTGTGGCTGTGAGCACAGGTGCGTCCCGAAAATTCAGAACACCCACCACTTTCAAAATGTGAAGCTTTAGAAAATGTTTCAAAGATGTCACATGTCAGTCACAGGGAAAATGATCGGCTTCCTAATTACAGTGTTCAGGCTTGTTAGTGCTGTGTGCTGGGGTGGCTCTGCCCCTCCACCAGCTCTTACTCTTACTGTGTTCCCGGGAAAGCTACTTAAGGACGAATCCCCAGTGGGTGTAAAGTGCTTTAAACCCACAGGAGCCAAACCAAGTCAGCCCAGCTGTTGGGATTTATACCCACAAAGTGTCTTGCCTTGGATTTTTCTGGCTGCCATCATGACTTCATTAAACAAATCCAGTGCAAAGCACTGATCCATAATTAGCACCATATCGGCACTGGGAGTCACCGAGGTGCTCACTCTTTCATGGAGGGAGAGTGGGGAAAGTTGGTGATGATATCAGTAATCACTAAGCAAATCGATTGTAGACAGTGGGGTTAGGAGGAACCACCCTGGCAGCAGGTGAACCACTGCGTTTCTGTAAGGTACAGCGGGCAAACCCCACAGTGTTTTGACAAAAGCACATGAATAACACTGGTAGTTGGTATTAAATTGGTCTTAGTTTATCAGTTTAAGCTGATGCATCACTTCCAGATCAACACTATCAGTGCTATCCCAATATATCCAAACCTGCTTTATTGGCTAAAACTATTGGCTTTGTGTATGTCAAGTTCAAAGGTGAAAAGGAGATGGTAACAAACTGAGTTATGCAGATTCTAAGAGAGCAAGATGCTCTGCTGGAAACTACTGCTCGTGTGAATAAAGACGTTTGCCTTCAACATAGATGTTTGGAAATAGATTTAAAGCACACACACGATGGGAGCAACAACTAATGTTTCTCTTTTCCCACATGTGCCGAAGGTTTGATCAGCATTTGGAGGCCTTTTGCTTGCTACAAAGAGCATTTCACACCATAGCCCCCCCCTGCCAGCACATATTCTGCGCTCATTTTTTGTTCAATATGAAATAATTCGTATTCTGACCAGCAGAACTACTTTGCCCACTGTGTGTGCCTGTGGACCCAGACACAATGCACCGTGTGGGCTCTTGAAAAGATGTGGAATGTAATTTCTTGATTAATTGCCACGCATCAGCTCCAAGTTACATACAACTCCGGTAGTTAACCTTGTAACCTCCCCAGAGCGGTTCTTTGCTAAACTTTCCAAATGTGTCTGTTCGTGATAAATCATTTGGCATTTGCTAAGGGGAGAAAAGTTTTTGCACCAGCTCTGCACCTTTAGCACACACAGGTGAGAAGTGCACGTTCCTGTAAGCTATCAGAATCAGCTTTCTAATCTGGGGTGGGCGCTTAGACAGGACTTTTTAAGAGTCCTTCCATGTAAGTATTTTTGTCTTCACAAGAATATCTAAGGAAAGTAATTCTGAAAATTGAATTTCCCACTCCTGAGGCACTTGGTCTCTCTCAATTGGAAGAGCTCAAGAAGAAGGTACTGTGAAGCTCTGGAGCTGGGTGGCTTTTCTGCAGCTGAGCACCGCACACCTCTCACCTAAGGTGCCTTTTCAGGTTTTCTCTTATAGACAGAAGAGCAAACTTTCAGTCCTCCAAACTCATACAAAACAGTGCTAGAGCTTGTGGAAAAAGCCACGCCTCCAACCTTGTCACCAAAAAATGCAAATTTGTAAGGCCTGAGGGAACTGAGGACGCTCACTCCCGTTTCAGACAGAGAAGATGGGAAGAAAGTAGATAAAAATGCTGCCAGCATCCACTGCATTATATTTTAAACAACTAACAGTATGGTTTTGCAACCCTGTTTGGTGCAGAAGACTTCTAGCCTGACCTTGAAGCAGTCATGTAATGTTAATGAGAGGTGCACACAGACAGAGAAGAGCAGACCACTTACCACTAAAGATATTCACTGTAAAAATTACAGATCTGAGTTACACCTGTGCAAATCGCAGAGCCGCAGCAGCCTCATCTCCGCTGCTGAAGCGTACGTCTGGAATAATTCCAGTGCAATACCAGAATCAAAATGCACATATGCAAAATGTATGCAGCTTATCTTCAATTAATTAAAACTAATTCTGAGCAGTATATCCGGAAAAATCACAAACAAAACCCTTCCTATCCTGCTAAGTCTCCTCATTTCCTGTATCTCTGAGGAAGGACTCAACCTACAACAACAACAAAAAAAATATCCCCTAACTATTTCTAGAAACATTTCATACTATGCCAGTTGGCCAACATACTTAAATAACCAACCAACCAACATATTTATTTAACATTCAGCAGATGGACATGATATGAACATCGTGGGTTTCAGTTGTAGTTTTATAACTACTAGAGTTTTTCAATGCCAAGATTCAAACAGGTTCAGAAGGTAAACACATCTCTTCATCTTTTACCTTCTGACCTAGTATCTATTAACTTTCTCTGACATCTGAACACATCTTGTGATATCCCTTCCAGGCTGCTCTCAGGGTTGCTTTCTGGCCTTTGTTACTGCTCCAGGACCGACACTGCCCTCAGATTTGATTCCCATGTGGGCTTCATTGGACTTGGCATGCCAGCCAAGGAGGTGCAGCCTGGAGCTGGTGCTAGGACGGAAGCCCTGCTGGAATGGCATCACCTCCAGCTCAGCAGAAGTGTGCCAAGGCCCAATGGAGAAACTGGGAAATCCTTCTCCTTAACCAGCAGACAGCAATTCTGGGCTGCAAGAGCGCTATGTAAAACCAGCAGTCCCCGAGCTGGTGCCAGCTTCCAGAGCTTCATAACCTCCTCTAGAGTGGGATACCTCTCAGTAAATTTTGCTTGGTGATGATAATGTAGACTGTGACAACCCAAGCTCAGACCAGAGCCCTGCTGTACAGAGCAGAGCATGAAATTCTGGGGCATTTGAAATTTAAAGCTCTACATTCTTTTCAAAACTGTTTTTTGGGGAGAGATTTTGTAACTCTGCAAAGCTGGGGCAGAAGGACGGTGCCTGTGTTTAAGCATAAGTAAAACAGCTGGTAAAGACACTTGAAAAAAAGATTAACAACAACATTATAAATGCATTTTTGAAGAAATATTTAAAATTACTGTGCAATAAACTGAGCAGAATGTCATAGAATGTCAAACTGGGCACAGTAAAAATAAATGTTATTCCCAAGGAAAATAAAAAGACTGCATATTTATGTAACATTCAGCAGATGGACATGATATTAATACAGGGGTTTTCAGTTGTACTTTTATAGCTACTAGATTTTCTTGCCTAACTTGGCAACCCGAGGCACCATTTGATTTTTGGATTTGGACAATACTGCAACAGATGTCCAGACCAATAAAATAAATTCCTAAAGGGCTATGCTTAATTTGTGTAATTGATCAATTTTTGTTACATGGGCCTCAGTTCACCAGCATGTAACTGCCTTCCAGATTAGCTCAGCAGTAGGGATTTCATTCCATATGTTACAATGGTTTATTGGGGCTTTTGACGACACTGCTGATTCAGCAGCGTTGGTGGAGACACCTGTTGGCAACGATACTAAAATAAAACCACAGGTACCAGGGCATAGACGGGTACAAAAGCTTTGGGGTGGCTTGTAAACACCATGGGGGCACATCTTCCCACACTCAAATGTGTTCTCCTGAAAGAACTGGGAGTGGACCAGTACCTCTCCCATGCCATCAGTGCACTGGAGTCCAAGAAGGTGACTCCGCCTCTTCTATAAAAAGTAATAAGTGCTCTAAAACATAAAGGACAGATAAATGTTGAAAAATGATATCAATAAAAATTTTGTAGTACATTTCCTCTAATACAAAATGTCAGTGATTTACTCCTTCCCAATACAGGTTTAATTGATTCAAATAGCATCGGTAGTAATTAAAATATGGATTCTGAAGCACAACTGTTAGCTCTCATCACTCACCTATTAAACTTGCCATAGATGCTGTGTTAATTATCTTCCCATATCCTTGATTCAGCATAATGCGGCCTGCAGCCTGTGACAGAAATTAAAGGAAAGACCAGTGACCCTTTTTGTGATTGTGCTAATAATGACATGATAATAAATTAGTCTTCACTTTTCAGAAGAGTTCATGTGCTAACACATTTTTTTAAGCACTTGATATAAAAACTTGGTATAAAAATGGCTGATGCAGGAAAAAAAACCCACTGCGTTTCAAACCCTCTTCACTGTTGGCAATATTTTTCCAAAATAATCAGTAATGTTAGGAATAGCACCCCAAAGCTTTCTGAGTTTCGGGATGTGTCAAATATTTACCCTTCAAGAAATCTAGCTATTATTAAATGCCTGGGCTTGGGCAGCCAGTAAGTACCAGCTGCTTTTGAAAACACTGACCAAAATATGGAATTGTTATAAATTATATCTCTCCTTAACTCCACCAAAACTAGGAGCAATTTTATTGTGATAATTAGTAACAAAGTGTTATTAAATCTTGTTAAAGTGAATGCTTAGGAAATCATTACTCATTTGCAAAACAAATCAGTACAGCACTTCACACTTACTTGGCAGCACAAAAATAACCCTCGTAAATTAACATTAAAAGTTTTGTCCCATTCTTCTAGGGACGTGTCTTCGCTTGCAGAGTTCATATTGATTCCTGCATTGTTGCATGCAATGTGAACTGTGCCCC
Organism: Neomorphus geoffroyi; assembly: GCA_033558235.1. Classification (NCBI taxonomy): domain Eukaryota; kingdom Metazoa; phylum Chordata; class Aves; order Cuculiformes; family Neomorphidae; genus Neomorphus; species Neomorphus geoffroyi. Next base: position 533,294 of record JAUMJM010000039.1, read on the forward strand.
AGCGAGCTACGATTGTGTCCACAACCCTTTGCACATCCTCAGGTTTGCTTACATCTGCTGCGAGGGCAATGCTTTTAATCCCTGCGTTTAAAGAAGAGTGATGAAGTCAGTACAGGAATTCACAGAGAAAGGAAAAAAATCTATTTTTTAATTATTTATTAACTCGTGAATATGCATTTCATACGTAAATATAGCACTATAATTCACTGTATCAAAAACTGGACCAAAATGTGTGTTTGTGACTGTAATACTGCTATTACAAAGTGGCTTTTTGGAGGCAAACATAAACTCGAGGTATGCGAGAGAAGTCTGCCACTCAGCAGGATGAAGCTTTGAACACTGCACCATCTTCCGTCCAAACCTTCAACTGCAGCTTCCCCATCCTGGAGCAGTTCAGCAGAGAGCATCACCCGTGGGTGGGTGGTGAGAGCTCAGGAACAAGATAAAGCAAAGGACTCTTTCATTTGCTGAAACGCAGATGGTTTTTACACCAGTTCCCTCCAAGATGCTGCAGAAATCAAACCAAATTGTTCAAAAAGTACTCTCCGGATAAACCACAGTATCCAGACAGCTGGGAGCCTCAGCTAAAACCAAATCAGATTCAGGTGTGAGCTATGTGGGAATACCTGCAGGTTCACAGGCATAACAGTCACAGTGCCTGCCTTCTTTACCGAAAGTCACACTGCCAGAATAACACAAACATTCAGAAGTGAACAGATTTACTGGATTCGAAACATGCAAATGTTGGGCTTTTTTGCCCAGAAAAATCCCAACATTGACTTTTGCACCAGTGCTGATCTGCAAATAGCTTCAGTTAATTTACTATCAAAATCAACTTGAAATACTCTTCTTATTAAACAAAATAAGCAGCCTAGTGATGCCAATGGGGTTATATCCATCCTCAAAGTCAAACAAGGCTACACCAGTAAGGGCTGGGGTGAAACAGGTCTCAACCCACAAGGTGGGAGGCAGCTGTGGGGTTGGACCAGAGCAGTCTGTGAGCAAAGAGTGCACAGGCTGGGAGAAACAGCTGTTAGAACAAGAATTTTTCCTTTTAAACAGAAATATTATTCCCCATTGGTTCCTCTTTAAGATCATCCTAATAAAAAATTTAAAAGAAGCCTTAAACCAACCCTAGGAGAACAGGAGAAGGCTCTCCCAAAATAAAGCTTTGAGGTGGAGACTTCTGTGAAAGCCAGGCAAAACAACAACTGCCTGGTGATGTTTGAAGAAAATGACAGGAAAGTGGCTTTTGGATGGAAAATCTCCTCTTGGTCGCTGGTGCCTCCAGGAGGCTGCCCGAGCGCACGCCCCAAGGTGATGCTGATCTGAGGTGCTGCCCATGCTGGGCCATGGGTGCCAACGTCCCCTCTGGCCTTCAGCTATGCCACGGTCCCCTTGCTTTCCACGGCAGAGAAAAGGGCAGACTCGTAATACAGCCACCTACAAAAACGAATGCACGCTCTGCCACAAAACAAGACCTCTTATTTTATTGGAGGTTTTATACTAAATATGCTGAAAGAATAAGAATAGCCAGACAGCCCCTGTTGCTCCTCCTGATCAAGACATGTAATGTAAAGGGAACTTCTGCAGTCTTTCTTATTCAATTTACAGACCAAACGGGTGCAAGCGTGTTACTAATGGTAACAGAATGAGGCTCTTCACCTGCCCTCCAACTCTCACCCCATTTATGCCTTCATCGTATACAACAGTTCATATAAACAAGATAAAAGGTGCCACACGTGAGTGTCTAGCAAAGAAGCACTGAAGGCACGCTCACTTCAAACCAGAGTCCCACACTTGTCCTTAATCAATTCAGCTGATATCCCTGCACTCTGAGAAGGGGGAAAAAACCACACTTTGTCTCTCCACTCTCCCTTCAAACCATCTGTTAAAAATAAATTTTAAAATAAAATAAACTATGGAAACATAGCTTAGAATCTGTGGTTGTAAGGTAAGAAATCCAAGATGTGACTGTGCTGCTATAAGCACAACAGTACCAATGCACCTCTGCGGCCCTCAGTTTAGTTTTGTGCTGCCTGTGGAGGCAGCTTTGTTATGAGAGGGGTGGGAGAGAAGCCCAGCGGCTCCGTGCTGGAAGGGCAACGATGGGCTGAATCTGCTCGAGGTGCCCTTCTGCAGGGGACATGTACATGGCTCCCCTGCCACAGGGCTTCATCTCTGCTCTCTCCACATAAATGGAAGTAATACATTGCATAGAGACAAGAAGATCAGAAGTGACATTGTGAGGAAGGCATTTGCATAGTTTACAGTGAAAATGCACATTTTAAAAATCCCATCAGACTAATTCTTCCCTTAAGGTACAGGCAGCAATTCCCCCTGAAGACAGAGGGGTATGTAGTGGAAGGTAACCCTCAGGATTTTTTGGTTATGTTTCATCAATTTTGGTTCTTCTGTCAGGATCCATTAGCAACTGTTGAAAAAGGTATTCACACAGGATCTAAAAACAAAGACCTGTGCAGCCGAGGGAGACACACCAGAGCTGCCTAACAAAGCTAAAACTGAGATCACAGAGGTTCTGATGTTTAAAACTCATCATGAAATGATGACACCATCCCAAAAGACAGTAAAGGGCTTCTTGGTATAAGAAGCAAAGTGGGTTTAAGAAAGCTAAGCAAAATGTTATGAAAAAGTATCTGTATGGGAATGACTTGGAGCATTGCGTTTTCAACTTTGATTTAGAGATCCACAACCAAAAAGGAGGGAAGGGGGGGAAGAGGGAAATCATAGTTCCTTTGTGTTCATTATAGCAGGAAAAATATGTATAAATACTATGACTGCTTCAATTTACTCGTGAATATTTTGAGATTAAATCTAGCTGAACCTTTTTGTCAAAATTTATTTCCAACAGAATATGTTACTTCTTTGAAGCCAAATTATTTCATGGAAGCATATTGATTTCAACAAAAGTTTTCAAGGGAATTCTTCTGCAATCCAAGGTAGACTCCCTAGATAACTCTGGTGAGAAAGAAATTGAAAATCTGACCTCTTCAAATCCTTTCAAAAAATGGGAATTTGGACATAATCCCCTTTCACAAAAGCATTACAAAGTTTGTGTTTTGTTCCAACAAGGAATGACAATACATTTGAAACCTTGAAAACTAACCCGAGATAGATGTGCCCTGACCAGCTGCACTGGTCAAGTTGATAGACAATATTTGACTCCAAAGGATGAAGAGGTGTGAAGACTGAGAAGGGATATTTTCCTTACTTTAAACTACAATACTATTTACTATGCTTCATGACCTCTCCAACTGCATTTTGTAAGATACCACCACCTCCTCACAGCCCGCCTGAGAAGGAATAGACATGTAGGGCAGGCACTGAAGGGTGGATGATCAAATTCCTACTGGAAATACCCTGGAGAAAAGTTAAGTTAGTTTTCAAATAGGCTGTTGGCATCCAAAGACTCATAGCTCTATCAAGTAGCCCATTTCTATCTGAATAGCTCTACTTGACATGCAGGATCGCACTGGGAAAAGATGTCCAAAAAGCAAGGTAACTTTTAGGGCACCACTAATTTGTGCCAAGACCATATGGCTTCGGTGCATAAGAAAATGAAAAGCTTCAGGAAAGGAGGGACTGGATGATTGAAGAATTTGTAATAGGAGTCAGACACTTCTTATTCTAGGTTGTTATTCAGGGTCAGACCAGCATTCAAAGCTTTAACCACTACAGTGATACTCAGAGTGAAATGTCTCCTGCTTACCAGAGCTGGAACTGTGCAGACTGGGACTTGTTATTTAAAATGTTCTCTGCGGAGGCTCAGGATGGTATGAAATGCAGAATTAAACATTTCCTCACCCCTTCATCAGGAAGCTGATTGAGACTTTGTAATAGAAATACATCTGCAGGGGCTGGTTTTACTGGAGAATGTAGTTTCTAATGATCTGATCCCTTTCTGAAGTCAGAGTGGAAACAAATACTGACTTTATCCAAATGGGAATTTGAAAATTTCCTGGGTAAAACTCCATTTTTAGGGGCAATGAAGTACTGAACTTCGAAGAAGGCTCAGTTGTAATCTCACAAAAGGAATTATAAAATGAGTAAGCCTTACTCTCTTTTCTCATTAAAATTATATTTCCAGTTTTCTTTTTCAACTTTACAATTGCGGTTTAGCATGACTCCAGGGGGAAATTCAATTTTATGTTACATTTTCTGGTTTTACTACTAAAATAGAAGTCTCTTGTAGAGGATTTTACCTCTTGTTTGGGATTTTAGTTATTGTGTCTATTAGTATTTTGTTCCTAATCTAATCTTGCATGTTTGAAAGAGCTATAGCCAAGGGCTTCAAAAATGACTTTACTTCAGTTTAAGAGAATGAGAAGAGGTTTCGGCTGACAATATCTCTTGGTTTTAGTGTTTTGGCTCACAGTCCAGATATTAGGTGTGGAAGAGGTGCCAGGGAGGGGGTATCTGCTAACGAGCTCATAGGCCATGTCTGACACCCATCCTTAGTGAAGTCCAAGGTACCCTGGCTGCTGCATCTCCATGCTCTCTCTCGGATTGTTCAATGCAGGTTACACAGATCTCCCTTACCAGAGATGGCCCTCCTCTGTCCCTGTCAGTCATCGTTCACTGCTGTTTCCTCCGGGCACTCTTGGCAAGGAAGTGGTTTTTTGATCACTTTTGCCTCTGTGGTTGATTTTATATTGATAATAACTCTCGCAGATGATGTGTTATCGATGACTGTTTGCTGAGACAACACTGACATCTAGCCTGGGCAGGAGAAGCTTTGTGACCACAGCATATATTTGCTGTTTGAATATCCTCTGCTCTAACCTGTTCCCTAATAGAGCTGGATAAAAGATAATTGCACCACAGAGAAGGGGCCAGGTTTGAACAAGGAAAGCAGTCCGTTACAGCGCTCGTCATCGGGCCATGTACAGGACCTGCAGGTCTGCCTCGTGCTTACCTTTGAGGCTGAGCTCACACACCACTGCTTCTGCCTTTGCAAGGACCAGATCCACAACAGCTACTTTAGCACCAGCTTCCCCCAGCGCATGAGCAAAGGCTCTTCCAATTCCTTGCCCTCCACCTGTGACATAGGCCACCTTGCCATCCAAGCGCAGCCGATCAAGGATGCTGCGCCTGTTATAACCCCAGAAGACGTCATCCCTCACCACTTCTTTCTAAAACAAAAACATACATACATTTCACAATAAGACGTAAAGCTCATTAATGTGACAGCTATGAAGGACTCCACCTGTGAGAATGAGGTGGGAGCATACACAGGGATCCATGTCTTCCTGGCCCATTATTTTAATCCAAAATATAGGATTAATTCAAGCTGAAAAGGACTCTTAACCCCACAGATATTAAGCTCCAAAGGAAAATTCAGGTGCAAAAAAATGAAGCAGAAAGGCTGTGTTTTGGGGAGATGCACCGACCACATGAAAGTAGGGTATGGTATTTCCTGACCTGGCTCCCCATGAGAGATGGATCAGGTAGGACATCTGGAAAGATAACTGACTTTAGTCTTTCAGATATTTCAACCCCAGGGCCAAATCCTATTCTCAGGCTAAGCTGGCTCCACGAAGACACAGAGGCTAAGAACGAGTTGCAAAAGGCAGGATTTGGCTCAAGTGGAGTGCAATCAAAATATCTTCACAAGGCTGGTGCACAAATAAAGACATCAGCCAATAACTTAAACCAAGCTGTCATCTGATCAGCTGCCATACATCATTTCCCCCTGACTGAATCAAAATGGAAAATACAAGATGTTTAAAATATTGGGTTTGAAATGCCAGGAATTGTTAGTAGGCGTAGCTTTGGGAGCTGCAAAACAATCAGGAAGTTTGGGTCTGGATTTACAGAGTAAGGCCGTTATGATTCTAGGTGAGAATCTCGCTATAGCTGGATGATGCCCACTACATAAGCTGGAGAAAGCTAAAAGCACCATCTTTTCCACAGGACAAGCAAAATCTAAGGCCATGAAAATATTCATCTCAGAGAGCATAGGAGGGCATCATGTGCTGCCTCTAGGCAAAAAAAAGAGCTACTTCAGAAATATTGCATTGGTTCCTTACAGCTGGGTCCCTGCTCCATCTGCCCACGCTCCCACACATGGGAAGGACCGGAGAGCACAGGGCACAGACACTCGGCAAGAAGCACGTCAGCTGCTCTGGGGATTTACCACAGCACCAGCGTGGATGATCCGAAAGTCTTTGTAAAGAAACAGTATTTAATAGTTTTAGTGTAGCCCCGGACTAGTGAGGCTAATACGTGCCAAGCCCTAAGCTGGGTAAGTCCTTGCTGCACAGCACCACAGCACGACACAACACGAGTTTGGGCTCTCGCCACCAAACCTCTGGAAATCACTCTGTCACTGCCCTTTGCAGAGTCAGTTTTCCCAGAAGTGCTCACCACTGAGAGGAAATACGCACCTTGGATTCAATCACTGCACGTGAAGGTACACAGCTCCTTCGAATGATGCTCAGTCCGCTCCTCACAGGTAGAATTATCTGCAAATATAACACATACACGAACAGGTTTCAGCTGCTTTGTACCCAGCTTTCCATCACCCAGATTCTACTGATAGGGATAGTCTTTCCTTTCTTAGGCCGTGATAGGTTTTCTCCTACTTCTATTCTTTAGCTGAAATTCCTTCCAACACAAATATGCCAGGCATTTGTATTTGCTCACATTCCTCTTCCAAACTCACAGCTTCCACAAACGCCAGGAAAAAATGCAACTTTGTCTCTCTGTTTTCTAAATCAGTGCCTGCTGCTGAGGTTTCTGGGTTTCCACTGCCTGGGTAATGCTGTCATGAGGATATTCCAGTCTTATCCTTGGAGCTCAGCAAACCATAATAGCAAAGTTTGTTGTTCTTCAGCATTTGCTAGAACATCTGTTCTGCACCCAGGGATCTCTGGTGGCTCCCCCGAGATGCAGCAGCCCTGCTGCCATCCTGGCACAGCCGTGGCATGAAGGCAAGCTTTGCAGGCTGGTGGCTACTGCCTTAGGATAGCATCATTCATGACTGCTTTTAAAGCCCTGGAGGATATTTTTTTAATTTTGCCTCTAAAACCTGTTGTTTATGCAACCTATTCTTTCATTTTCTCCTCCTGGAGCAGGACTTCGTTGACCTACACCCTTTAAAGCTGAGCGGTGGTTCCTCGGTTATACTGTAGAGCTGATTATTCACTCTTAAGTGCTCCTCTTTTATCTTGCCTTTAACACTGTATATGATGTAGACACAGAGCAGAGACCATTTCTGAATATAGAAACTCATACATAGAGCTCAAGTGAGGTGAATTATAATAAAATTTGAGTTCATTTTAGGTCCCCTGAATGATGGCATCAACAAAAGAAACATTTTGAAGAGTACTTTGCAAAATCCATAGATACAGTACCACGGGCATCTCAACCAATTGCACTGCACTAACCTGCTGAACACGAGGATCTGAATTAATCACTGTATTTAATTTTCTGACAGCTAGTACATTTTCATCAGATATGTTCTCCAGGTAGACTTGTCCTTTCATGAGTGTATTCTCTACACAGATCACTCCATCCATTCTCAGCAAGTGGTTATCCATGACAAAGCCATAGTAGTTAACAGCATTCTTTTGATCAGCATCAATAAAGACGATATCAAAGTGTTCATCCTCAGCATGTAATGCCTGGAAAAAAATCCGGTTGCAGAAAACACTAATTATTTACCTGAAAATTTAAAGTCTCACCATTAAAATATCCTTTACATAAATCCGAAACCAAAGGAAACACTGTTCTTTCAAGGAGACATTGTTAGAGTTGATTCTAGGGATCTTGAGAGATTTCCATGCTTTGCTAAAAATTCTTCAGCAACATTGGTGTCCAAAACTCTGAACCTCTTGAAGAAAATTAGGATACAAAAGAGGACGGCTCATCCCAGTTTGTGGTGTCGAGAGTCCTAGCAGAAACATTCGCATAACTAGAGTCAAAGGGAATTGATCCATCGGGGTAAGGGAGAGGACTGGCAACAAACCCTGTGGCTTAGATGCTGCAATAAGTTATCTCTTCTCCCAAAAGTAACTATCAACAAATTGAAGAGTGGCAATTCTAGCATTCTTTGGGAAAAAAGAGGCATAAGACTTGTCCTGGGAATTGCCAACTAGTGTGTCCCCACTTCAGTTGCAGGCAAATAGTTGAAATCCCAATTAATAATAGAATTATAAAACACATAAAAGAACAGGTCATGATAGAGATAAAGCAGCACAGCTCCTATGAAGGAAAATGATGTTTCTTTAATCTAAAAAAATGCTTTGGATGGCTCAGCAACAGAGAGGATAAAAGAGAACTGGCTGCTATCATCTAATTGGATTTTCAGAAATGTGGCACACCTTCCCTCCAAGCAGGCTGCTGATGATAATGTATAAAAGTGTTGATGGATGACCAGATGGGAGCCTTTACAGCCTTCTCCTGTGGCAGTTAATGCACTCGCTGCCCAAGAGGCTGCTATGGAATATTTCAGATTCCATCTGGGACCATTTAAGTGCATCTGTGTGCGTTGCAATGAAACAACGGCTCATCTACCTATCTCGGCAAGCAGAAATGCTTTCAATCTTGGCATTTCAAGTGAAAAGAGAAACAATTATGTTTTCCAGAACTCACTGTTTCTACCACAACTTTTAACAGCATTTCTTACGTCCAGATTTCCCTTTTGTGTTTGGAGACATTGTGCACAATGAGTGATGAGAGATCCCCTGAGATGTAAGAAAGAAAGCATCAATAACAAATGGCAACAGAATGGGAAAAACTAATTTGTTTTTGGGAGTGAGGTTGATGGCTCCCAAACAGAGATTTCAGGAGCCTTTCTGAAGCAGCGAGCCCATCATTCAAACATGAAATAGTGGGAAGTGGATCATTCAAGCTCTGAATTACTCTATTGTGCCAACTAGTATCACTGTGAGCTTTTTCAGCAGCTAAGAAATTAAGCCTGCTGGAGAGCCTGGGTAGACACACTTAACTGCAGATGCTTGGTAGCACAAAATCTCTGCCCAAAGCATTCATGAGTCTGCATTTAGGACACCTTTTGATACTACATTGTAATGAAAGATGACCTTTATGCCAAATATGTGCTAGTATATAATAAATGTAGCAGAAACTGGGACATCTGGTTTCGCGGGATTCACCTTTTCATTTCATGACTGGTAAGAATATTTTGCCTTGGTTTCCTCTTGGGCTGTATTAGGGGAAAGCAGCAGGAACACTTTTGCTACTGTGGAAGAGCATCTTATATCAGATTACAACTCAGCCAATCTGTACAATATAGATACTTCAGGAAGGGTCAAGAAGACAAAAGCTGGGGGGGAGTTCATCAGGAAGAAAGATTAGATGTTTCACTCCCCAGAGAGAAGAGCCTAAGCCAAATTCAAGTAATTACCATGACTTATCACTACTTTCTGACTTGTAACCTTGCCGGGCGAAGAACGTGGGGGCAAACATTGAGAAGCAGATGTGACCATCTCTGAACATATGTTAATACTGCTGCATGGTATGGCTCCCTAATGAAAAAGAATCTCACTTTTACACATTGACTTCATTAGGTGCATATGGAGTTGTGTAGTCCTTTGGATATTAGCTGGACTTCTCATTTCAACCCTCTTTCTGTGCTATCTACCTGCTGACAACTTATCTCCTTCTTATCTGTCTTCTGATACAGATAAACCACATTTTAACTTCACAGCTTTCATCCCAGGAGGGATGTGTTGTTTTATGTGCATCCACCACATGCCTTTTTTTGTCCATGCATTACATACGTGTGCAAAGCTACTGTTTGGAGGGTATTTCTCTTCTGCCAGATCACCATGGCCAGCCAAGGGTCAGTTGGATGTGCTCCATTTCTTCTAGATACCTACTACTAGACACCTATATGGAATCATGAATCATTGTCTTGAAGTTCATACAGCAAACCTGTCATCATTTAAGTTTCTTGTTTCTGCTTGCTTCAAGAGTGCTGTTGGGTTTTTCATGGTTAGCTGGAAACAGCTCCAGGCCTATAAAGGGAATCCAAGGAATTCCTTGGACCAGCTTTGCTGCAGAATGCAGAAAAGGCTAACAGCCACAGGAATGGGAAAGCGCTCCATCTCCTGGAACTCCTTGGCCAGCAGAGTATGGTTCACCTGAACAGCCCATCAACGTAGCCAGGGTACCACACTGGAGAGGATTTCCTCACTGCCAGCACTGAACGAAGACAGCCAGAAAGGAAAAGGCTGTTCTGCTGGTAGCTCTGACAGCGGTGCCAAGCACTGGAAACACCAGTGCAGTGACAGACAGAAGAGGAAAACTTGCTGCTGTTCCTCTCAAAATGCACAAGGGGTTTAAGGGGGGATATTGACTATCCTTGTCCTCCCAGAGCCCTCTTGGGACCTCACAGCACATTGGAGATGCTTTTCTCCTTTGCTAAGAGAGAGGCAGAGCCCAAACATCTCCAACTGTGAGGAAAGCTAAGATCCAGAAGGAAATAATCTGCCTGCAAAATATCCTGCTGAAACTAATTTCCTGAATGTTTACAGTGCAATCCCTGCTCCTTGCTACAGAGGCATCATAGATGGTAACAGATGGCAACAAGAAGTGTCTTAATTCAGAGCAAACTTGGCTAAAATCAATGCTTTTGCTTACAGTGAGTCATGAACTTCCCATGGGATTAAAAAAAAAAAAGAAAAAAAGAAAACCCTTGTAGCACTGCATCGCACAGAGGAGATGCACCAAAAGTGGGCATGGGAAAAGGCACAGCAGCACTGTTGGTGGATACGGTAAAAGATCAGGGAGAGGACATACCAAATAAAAACATGAATGAATCTTCTGCCAAAGCTAAGAGAAAACCTGGTTGAGTCCTGATCAGAGACAACATTCTCTCCTAAGACACATACAAACTCAATCAGAAAAAAATGACTGTCCAGTTCCTTTGATATGGATCATACAGTCAGCATATTTGCAATAAAGACATACTCAAAACTTATTACCCTCCCTATGCCTTGTTCTTGACCTAAATGTAATAGCAATCCATCCTTAGGGTACACAGAACACATGAAAAAGTACAGCTTCCTTTTAAAACACCATTAGAATATTTTACTGTATGTGGACATACACTCTTGTTACTCCTAAATGCTATTCTATTGAGTACAGTTTATATTCACCGGCAAAGCTAAATCTCTAGGGAAACTAGAGAGGGAATGCAATTTCTAGTAATAACAGCTCACAACAGTGAATACTATCCACTTATCCCCACAATTTCCAGCTATTTTGGACTCCTTTCTGAATTAACCTTTCATATCAAAAGGAGCAATTCTGCACACTAGAGACTCCGACACAATTTCATGCATAATTTATTCACTCAGTTCAACATTAAACGCAGAGTCCTTGACTTTGTCAAGGTGGATTCTGTTGGCAGACTTCACAAGCAGCAAAACAGGAGAAATGAGATCTGCAGCTCAACCTCTTCACCTATTCTGTCTAGTAAAAGGAGGGAAAAGAGAAAAAAGAAACCCCCGACATGCTTATACAGTGCCCTGCAATCAGCAGAATCTGCTGAAAACATGGTGTTATTTTTTGTGTTGTGTTTTCGATTTTAATACGGAAAGGATCAAATTCATGGATGGGAATAATTTCCTGGTAGTTTGCATTCCCTCTGGACTCAGTCCTGCATCCATTGTTCAACCAGAAGTCCACTGGGAATTAAAGGAAGCTCTTTGTGCAGGATCAGGCCTCTTGCTCACAGCTGATGCATGGCAAGAAGCATTATTCAGGCACAGCACGACAGGGTTTAGACTTAAGGAGCTTGTTGGGAAAGATTTTTAAACCCTGGCCCAGCACCCGTTCATGGGGTAGTTGATTCCCAATGGAAACAACTGTATCAGATTCTGAACCCAAGGAAAGGCTTCCCCCCAGTTCATATTTCAAAACATTATTTCCCTGTTACTGAGGTCATTGGGTACAGAGGTTTGTGGACGGTGTACGTGAGCTACATGCTTTGGTGGGGACCTAACCTAGCTTGGCAGTGCCCGTCCCTCATGCATGGGAACGGTGGATTTTTTTCCATCATGCCCTCAGGTATCAAATGAGCCTCATCATGTACCTGAACTCTGCAGCTCCTGACTGGTATTTGGCGTCCTCTGACAGCTCGAAATCCCCAACGTTTTGTAGATGGCTTTGATCTGGGACTAGTGACAGGGAACCTGGTCATCCCTGCCAACACCGTGTGATAGTGCAAAGGAGCAGCAAGAGGCTTCAGAAAGCCTGGATAAGGTGCTGCTATGCACTGACGTGCTGCCTTTGCACTGCTCTCTGCTTGCTCACAGCCCTGAGGAGGTGCTTGTAGTTGGGAAAGCCAGAGCCATATTGGTCCCACAAAGGTCCCGCTGCATGAAGTGGGCACAGATGTGTCACATCCTTGTTGGTAACTGCTGCAACATCTGGCAGCTTGCTTTCCTTGTAAAGGGCATCGACAGCACGTGTTGATGCTGCACTGAGCACGTCCTGCAACACTGGGATGGTATCCTCTACCTGAGGCTAGGATGTAACTCAGGGGCAGACGAGTTTTACAACAGAAGTGAGAGTACATCCTATACCTTCTGGCAGATTGCACTTCCTGAATCACAGCTTCATGCAACAGAAAAGGACTTCCCTGTCAGGTACTGTTATTTATATAATATATGACATTTTTGTGCCAATGTAGCGAGGCAAATCCTCTGCTCCCAGGAGCCTGTGCTGCTGCAAAGACTTCAGAAGCAGCAGATAAGAAAAAGTCCTGCGTTACTGCACTCAGCTTGGAAGCAAAATTCAGCCATGGTTTCCACAGCAAGAAAGCTGCATTAGGCATCTCCAAAGAGCAGGTGGTGGTTGGCTGACTCTGCTCTCTAACTTCTGTAGATGAACAGGAAAAAACCCTAGGGCTGCAGACAATGTAGACAGCACAGACAATCCTTTCCAGAGTTCTTTGGGCTCTCCTACAGTCACCACACTTCTCAGCATCTCTTACCCAGCTCTGCACTAGAACAGCCTTCCTGCAGATGATGGGGAACAGAAACACTGTTGTCCACTTCCTCCATGAAGCTGAGTTGCAAGAGCTCATTTGTGCCAGCCCTAGCCTGTCCTTGCCCATGACTGCCTTGGCCTCTTGCCTTTCAGCACGCCCATGTGGCAGCGGAGGAAGCCTCTTTGGTCTCCAACCCAAGCTGGTCTTCTCTGTGAGAGAAAAGGCAGCACACTGTTCACAGCCTGAGCCTCTTCCATGCATCCAGCTGTGTTTGCCCCACTCCAGACAGGAAAAACACAATGACTCCGACATGCCAGGGCACTCAAAAGGCCACCAAACAAGTCACTTGACCTGTAAGATAATCCTGATTGTCCTATACCAATGACAAAACATCTGCCAAGTTGAGCAACTGAAGTTCAGAGCGCAGTGCCGAAATCCTGCATAGAGAGGTACCGCCACTACTGGGATCTCTCCTGCTGAATACAAACATCTCCACCTCCATCAGTTTCAACAGTTTTTCAAAGCCCTGAGTACCTGCAGAACTGGGGTCAGGATGTGCCCTCGCGTTGCAATCGGAAGATATAAAATCAATTGCCACGTTCTGTTTTAAGGATTTAATTTTCGTGTCTTTGCTCCTTTCTTTAATCTCCGCACAGCATGTACTCTGCCTGCCTCTAGATATTTTAATTCAGTCACAGTAAGTCAGTTGCACAGAATGGGCACTAGAGAGCAACAGCAATTCAATTAATTTCACACTCACTGCAGGAAGCTGGGATTTTAAACTGCACATTGCAGGTGATCTGTAACATTTCATTTATTCATATACTTGGCAAATCTCTTTGTTTCTTTCTTATCAAACTTAGAGGTCATGAAAGCCAGAGGTCAGAAAGCTCCTGGCCATTTCATTTCAGAAACAAATATGGTACCTGTTAATGCAAATAGTCACAATCAAGCTCACACTGACACATCAGATTGAAAATGGAATCAGATCAAATTGCTTTGCATTAATAATAAAAAGGCTATATATTTAATGAACCCGGCATGGGCAACACCTGTTCGCATGCTGGACTTGCAGCGACATCCTAGAGACCCACAAAGCGGAGTTAAAGGTGAAACTCCTCTAGCTGCTGGCAACCATAGCTTCTCTCTTTCTTGGGACAAAGTCACCAGTCAGAATGAAACAAATACAGCTGACGCATTTGCATGGGAAAGTGAGCAGCTTAGGGTGTGATGGCCCACAGTGATGTCAGCTGGGGAAAATACTGACAGGTTGTGGATGAATTACCAACTTCTGCAGGACTTGTCCAAATCTTGTGAACAGGACAGGGTATGCCCAGCCAGCACAGATACACTCTTTGAGCTTGTTACGTTATGAATTAGAAACCTTGAAACAAAGCCTACCCACGTCAAGTAAAACTCTGCCACTGAAGCTTTTTGACTCACATTTAGAGCTTGTGAGCCCTTTGATGAAAACGGTGCAGAATTTTAGATAAGAAGAGAAAAAAACTATCTTGTGTGACACCCGTCCCATCGCGCATCATCACAAATAAAAAATTAACACCAGTGCAAGAACACGTTCACACATTTACAAGCAAACCAGGGTCACCAACCAGCATTTTTGTGGGCAGAAAACAGAATCTGCCCAAAACTCCTTAATCTGCTGTGCACAAAAGCTCCCAAATTCCCCTTCCAACTGACTTTACCTCCAAAGTGTCTGCCATTGGTCCCACTCGCATGCTTATCTTCTTACCATCTGAGGAATAATCAAATGCTTCTTGGCTGTTCACTCCAAGATATGGCACTTCTGCACATGCAAAGATTTTGCCATCATCTGGCAATTCTTCTGCAATAGCAAGGATACTGTAACCTTTAAGCTTGCCAATTAATAAAATCTTCCTGGCTCTGATCATATGAACAAACATCCTGAAAATTTGGCCTGTTGAAAGACAAGAAGGAAAATTTAAAAATAAAACCATAGGAAAGGGTGTGTCCTGTTCACAATGAAAATCAGAAGTATCTTGTAAGTGATCATTAAAAAAGAAATCTAATCTTAAAACACCTTCAAATAAGGGTTTAACCACAGAATCTGACAAAATTTCATCTAAAATACATTTAAAAGACAACAGAATAAAGGGACTGGTTTCAAATGTAGAACCTTTGTTATCGATGCTATTGTTCAAGTGCTTGTTAAATAGTGCTTGAAATATTGCATATTTTAACATTCCCCCCATAGGAAAATGGCTTTAAGATGTCCCCATATTCTTTCTGGATCCCAGTTAAAAAAAAAAAATCACTATATTACCTTGCATTTGCTCTTAGAGTCATTATCCCTAGACAGCACCATCATTTAAGGAATTTATCATCAGTGGTGTCCTTCGAACAATGTATTAGTGTAATACATTATAAGAGTACTTCAGTGTGATGATATATTACTCAAAAGATGGGAACATCTGGGAAGAATGAATCTGGGAATAGATTTAGTGTAATAGGCTTTATATGGGCATATAAGCTTGGGTATTGCCACTTGAAAGGGTACAGTGCTTGGCCACAGGCCACCTCCACCACAAAAGCACATCAAGCCCTATCAAACACCATCAACCCCAGAGCAACACGATTTTTCCCTTCCTTCCCCTTCCAGCGAGGACAATGATTTCTCTGCTGCTCACTAAAGGATGGGACTGGAACTGTGAATTAAAGCACTTAAGAGCGTGCGTGTGAGCATGTGTGCATGGGCACAAGGGCACAGGAGACGAGGGACGGGGAGAATTAATGCAAAAGAAGATCGAAGTCTACAGGAAGTTCTTATCTTCCTTTTCAAGTGATTAAGTAATTAAGTAATTGTTCACATATCTGAGCATTTCCGTGTCATTCATTACTTCCCCACTCAAGACAGGCTAGAGGATTATGAGCTTCAGTGACAACCCTTACACCAACGTGGTGCAATTCTATCCTCTTTGTTGACCAACTTGCCATTCAAAGAGCCAGAGGCACATTCGTCTTGCAGCCTAACTCTGGTTTCAGTTCTTCCAGCATCCCCTGGGCTGGGCTCAGGTAAAGTTTTTCTGGAAAAAGAAAGGCATTTCAACCATATGACAACAATCAAAATCGGAGTATCCTGCATGAAAAACAGCAACCAAGAGGGAGCTTCTGGAAAACGTTCACCTGTGCACGAGCAAGTAGAAGCAGGTCAGAAGCACAATATGTGCCAACTACAATCCTAAGAGGACCTGGCTTGGCAACAGCCCTGTTTCGGTGCTGGCAGCCACTCCAGTGGAAGGGCCTGGGAAGAAGGGGTTGTGGGACTGGAGGAAAGTGTTTCCCACTGTTCAGCCCCAAACCTTTCCCATTTCTAGTTGGTCCCAGACAGGTGTCTATCTACTGGTTTGGAGTAAACAGCTCCAACTACCCTGGGCAGGTTTTGGTCAGCTCTAGGGTGGAATGTTTTTTTCAGCCAGAAGATTAATAGTATAATAGGAGATACGATGTAAAATCTGCATTTTTTTGGAAGACAGGAAAAACATGGTTTTCCTCACAAACTGCTGATAAAATCAGGCTATGTCCAGATGCTGTTTCACAGAAGCCAGGCCTGTGATGTCTCTGGATGAAGTGAGATGCTACCTATTACAAAGAGAAAGGATCAGACGACTGGAAGAAGTCCATAGCCTCCAGACAGGTTAGATTACCCTATCTGAAGAAAGTAAGAACCAGAACTGGCTGCTGATACTCCTGCAGGCCAGAATTTAGAGCCATTTCAGCTTTTTTTTTTTTTCACCAGCTCCCCTCAACACTATTCAGTAAAATAAGAAAGAATTCATAACCCGTGTCAGCCACACTCAGATAATCCAAGACTTAAAGAGTAGAACATTTCATATAACCTCTTTTCTGCCCCTCACAAATGCTTTAACAACTTTAATAAGATAATGTATAGCTATTATCGTACAGCAAGTGAAAGTCAAACAACTATCAGCTATTATTTCAGCAACAGAACGAACGCTGAGCGTTCCCATAATCCACAGCCTGGAACAGTTTACACATTGTCAATTTCAGGCAGAACTAGCTTTTCCCACATATCAAAATGTACAGTGATAAATGGGAATTGTTTAGCAGACCCCTCATGGCTGGATAATATACTGTAGCTCAAAAAAGAATAATGAGGGTATCGGTTGGACTTATGAATTAATGATACCTTAAATTAGTTTAATTAATTAGTTTAGTTACTGCAGTAATTTAGTTAGCAGATTAATTAATGTTTGTGGAGTGCTTGGAGATAAAAGCTGCATATAAAGGCTGTTATTACAGGGTGGATCCAGAGGTGCAGGTTTTCTTCATTCTTTATTTATCCCAGCACCAATTTCATCCAGGGGCTCATTCTTTGAGCCTCTCAGCAGGCACAGCGGGGAAGCTGGCTTTTCACAGGATATGTTCCAACACAGACATTGCCATGGTCAGTTGGTAGAATATGTTCCAAAACATAGAGTTAGGGCCATAGGTGCACACAGATACACACACGCCTGTGCACATTTTGCTGTATATTTGAGTGCGGTTAAATCTTGTTCGTCTTCCTGCCACTGTCCCCTATGTTTATGACATATTCTGAACAGAAAATCTAAGAATATGTTCATACGATCACAGAAAAAAATCACAAGGTTACGAAGGAGCATCCATACCTCTTAGAAGTTGCCATTGCATCCAGGTAAGGGTCTAGTCCAAGAGCAACATCGAGAGCTTTTTGTAAGTAGTTCTTGAGCTGTTCAGGGACACGAGAGTCTTTGAGGGCTATTTCTTTGGCTTTGAGGAGGTTCTCAGCAATGAGTCCCGCTGGAGTTTCTGAAACAGAAAATAAAAGGCAAACCAATGATTTTGTAACTGCTCAAATCAGTAGAACAGGAATTAAGACTGAAAAAAAACAGTGGTTTTTTTCATACAAAACAATCATGAAAACATTTTCAAACTGAGAAAAATACTATACTTCTAATTTTCTATTTTTTGTCACCTGCATTCTCCTTTTTTGCCCCTCACAGCCGGTCCTTTTCTGACAGAAAAAGCATAAGAATATTTCAAAAACATGAATTTTCACTTTTGAAGCTTTGAGACAAATACCGAACACCAAAGAACTTCATATGAAACCCACCCATCTAGGTAGCATTTTGCTTGGAGAAACAGAGAACTTCTCAAACCACGCTTGCAAAACCAGGCAGATCTTCTCAGGCCAGGACATGCAGACACTGGATCTAGCTTGGTAAACCAGAGCATCTCCACTAACCGCATGCCAGTGGGGTTGCCTGAGTGCCCCGACACATGTCTGTGCCATGGAGACTGCTGTACACAAAGTCTGCAGAGAAACCCATGATGCTCATGTCTAAAATACAACTATACCTGTCCTAATGCAGTCACACTGCAGAAGACTCAGACAAAAAATTATTGTGCTAAATCCACAATGACATAAAATCAAAGATACTCTTCAACTAATTATTTTAAGCAGTTGATATAGCAGTCATCCTGGCAGAAATGCTACATCCTTACCCTTCTTTTGCTTTCAACCTACCACAACAGCTTGAGGTGGTGATGCACCATCCTGAACACTCTGTTTCTCAGGTCACAAAAAATAACTTTGCTTGAACTCGTCAGCACCACATGGTAAATCTCCCAGCATCTTTTCACAAGCCAAATCCTGCCAAAAGGCCACTATTCAGGTAAAGTTAAACAGTTATGCACAACACCACAACATTTCTGTGTCTCAAAGGTTGTGGAAATACCTCCAGAAACAAGATCACCCCCTGCCCTGAGGGCAAAAGCAATGCCACCCGTGGCACCACTTTCCCTAAGACCCCAGAAACCCCAGAGGGCAGCAATGTAACAGTGGAGCTTGGCAAGCTATGGCCCCACAGAGTGAGACATGGTTCAGGAAAACTCCCCCACTCCTCAGGTGTAAGAGCATGTGCTGGGTTATGAAAGCACTGGCTGGACCAGATGTTGTAGACACAGGGCAAGTAGGCTGTGTGTGTAACTGGGGTGGAGTAGATTGCCCCTGGCAGTATTTTATTCCCTACGACAGAAAAGCTGTAGACAACTGTGAAGCATCTGTGAAGTGAACCGGGTGAAAAGAGAACACACTTCCTCTGGAGGACTGGTCCAGACCAGCCCAGCAGCTGTGGGGCAAAGCCTTGGCCATGTGGAACTTGCTGTTGCTGCAGGTACCATGTTTCCATCCCAGGATGGGATTCTGGTGGGGTTCTTGGACATCATAGAAGGCAGAGCTTCAGCATAAGCCACAGAGGGCATCAGAGAATCATCTCGTGTAGGCAGCTCCCCCACAGCCCACCCTTGAGACAGACTCTATGAAACACGAGGGCAAAAGCAACAGCATATTTTAGGAACAGCTTTTAATCAGAAGATCTTTAAAGGATCAGACGGCAAAGTTGAGAGATACATGTGCCTCTGAATTCTCCATTCTCCGCTTATTTCCTGTCTACTTAAAATGCCACCTTGGATACATTCCCCAGACACTGGGGCTCACGTCCTAACCCAGCCTTGGTGGTGGCCTGGTGTCAGCTTCTAGCTAAGTGGTAACATGCCAGGAGGGCACTTTGGTTTTTAATGTCTTTTCTGTCCAAACATTTCCAGAGGTAAATCTGAGATGGCTGCACTGAGCAACTACATACCCTCGCCACCGGATCTGAGAACAGCTGAGTTTCCCTATTGTGGATGTGACCGTTGTGTCTCTCCCAGCACACCAGGATCAATTGAAGTACAGTAGATGACCCCCACAACCAAAAGAGCACCACGGCTTCCAGTTGCTGGGGACTGCTCCTTCCACCGGTACTGAGGGGCACCATATGAATAAACTCATGTTTTGGGGAATGGGGAAACGTCTGAACCTCCCCAAAGGTCTGCTTCCCAGAGCAGTGTTTCTCACATTTCTGGAGCTACTGAGGTAAGTCTGTTACTTTTTGAGACTTCACTGATTTTCATGATCCAATTTGCAAACGAACATGAAAACAGACAAGGAACATAAAACATACGTGCATTTTACACAGGAATTGCCAGCCTAGACCAGACTCAGAGGTCATCTAAACAGCATCATGCTCATGGCAGTAGCCCAACCCAGCGTATGAGGAAAGCAGATCTAGGCTAGCTATAGCAGCCTCCGATTTCCAGATCATGCTGATCTCTGGCCATAGGATCGGTTATATCTCTTTCAGCATTTTTATAATTAATTGCAAGTGCAGGAATAACTACACCCCTTCCCAGGTCTTGTT
This sequence comes from Neomorphus geoffroyi, assembly GCA_033558235.1. NCBI lineage: Eukaryota > Metazoa > Chordata > Aves > Cuculiformes > Neomorphidae > Neomorphus > Neomorphus geoffroyi. The sequence continues at coordinate 553,535 of JAUMJM010000039.1, forward strand.
AGTTTGTTGACTTCAGTAAATCCCTTAGCCCAATGTGAAGACACATTTTCTCTGTACAGTATTTTCACCATCGCACGCGCGAGCATCTCCGGGCTCCCGCAGGATGCTGGAGGTCAGGATACGTTCATCCTCCCTGCTAAGTACTCCGAGGCTTTTTGTTAATTTAGGGGGGAAAACATGTTTATAATCCATGTTGGATTTTAGTAATCAGCATGTTATATGTCTGGATGAGTAGCAGACAAGGATTCCCTGTCACCCAAGGAGGGTGAAAACAAGATTTACACGCAGTTGTTTTGTAACCCGTGTTATAATATCAGCTGCAAGTGCCAAGAATTGTTAGCGGGCAGATGAAGCAGGCGGCGCATGCCAAGATCAGCTCTGTATCTCAGGTTACACAACCTTTTCAGGAAGCGCTGCGGTTTTTTTACAGCTTGATGATGCTTTGGGCCAACAGCAGAGGTCAGAATTGCTTTCCTTTACGCAAGCACTCGACAAGCCAGAGCAGAGCTCAGGGCTGGCTGCCGGGGCTGCCCGGGCTGCACTGCAGGCCCTGAGCACTAAGGGGAGCGAAAACTTATGTAACTACTACTTTTTTTAATGCTACTCCAGGAAAAGTGCTTCATTTTAGTGCATAGTTTTGCACAGCCCTAGCAAAGCTGCTGAACTACCTTGAGCACCAAACTAGTTTGTCTGCTTGCGTCCCACCGCTCTACCTAGGCAGAAATCTCTTTCCCGCTAGTTGGGCATTGTCCTTTTCATGCGTACAAAGGGGAGTCGCGGGGAGGAAGAGCTCACTTAGAGAAGGAAAATGCTGCCAACTGCAAAGCAGAGGATTTCAAGCCCTACCATGAAAGGGCAGGAAAAGGTTTGTTTTAAGGCTCCAGCATCTTCCTACATGTATAAGGTGGCAGTTCTTAAAATGGCCCCCAGCTGTCTACTGGACGGTTCCCAGCATCTTCCTTTGGTAGATACTGAGAGCACATTCAGCCTGTTTTATGACTAAGCTGAACAACACACTGCAGCTTCTACTTTGTGTGAAATCAGGCACTTCTGGTTCATAGCAAAGTCAGGATTGCAGGTGGGAGCAAGGTTGCATGGGGAGGGCGTTGGTGTCCCCTGAGCAGACAGGCAGTGCATGGAGGGATCTGCTCCTCCCGAAGAAACATCAAGCTCTGCACCTTGGGCTAGAATGGCACTTTTGGGGTGGGGGGAGCTCAGTCAGGAAAGGGAAGGACACTGTACTGTTTGCAGGCGGCTGCCCAGGGGAAGGCATGGAAGCAAGCGCGCAGGAAAGTGGTCTGGATTTGGCAAAAGCAAAGCAAAGATGCCACATCCAAAGACGCAGGATCAGATCTTTGGTTCCTGGTGTGGGGCTATCCGCATTTCACTTTCCAGCCTATACATCTATTTTAGAGCCCCAGCAATGACTTCCAAAAGAGCTCCTCCTTCCCAGCCAGGGCACAGCATTGACCCTGTTCCACCCGAACACCGTGCTGCCAGACTGCTTGGTGCTTGGGTGCCGAGCGCTTTGGCAGGAGCTGCTCAGTGCAAAACACTCGGAAATCCAGTCTGATAAAATCACCCCACACAGCACCAGCCATCATATTCACCAAGGCACCTCAGGCATTGACTTATCACAACGCTCACCACTTCATCTTGGTGTGTAAACACACTCAGCCGTTGCATTTTACCAGGCAATCCTGTTTATGGAAACGACAATGCAATGCTGGAGCTACTTCCTTATCCCACCAGAACCCTGCACACAAAACTGCAGGCTCTCAGGAGACCATATGCTACTGCTTCACCCAAATGCATTAAACACAACTGTGATGCACACCCATTGTACGGATGGAGCTGTAGCAGAAGGAACAGGAGCGTGGTTGCAGCACACCTGGGGCTGCTCAGTGGCTCCAAACCCACCGCCCACAAACCTGGACAGGGCATGCACTGGGGCATGGACAAGCCATAGCCCACTTGGGGCTGAGAGGGGGCTGGCAGCAGGGGCCAAACCTGACTGCCTGGCCATTAAACATTGCAGGAAGTCCTGAGTGGAATCAGCAGGGTTCAGCTTAGTTTATTAGCTTGTCCTCAGCATCAGTTTATTAGTTTATCAGCATCAGTAGCATCAGAGCCTGCAGTGAAGTCAGCAGTAATGGCAAGAGGAGAGGCAGCATCTTTGAGGTGAAACAAGAGCATGAGGAGAACGAGGGGGAAGAAGAAGCAGCTGGGGTGGGGAAGCTGCTTCTCACAGCAGGAACGAGGGTGATAAACTCTGCCTGAACTTCAGGGGAAGACAAGGAAAACATACACCAGGCAACACATTTTCTATGGGCTCTACTGCTGGAAAAGAAGCAGAAAAGCTAGATGCTCCTGAGCACTCCTCTGCTTGCATTACGGAGGCTCTGAAGTCACTAGCAGAGAGTATGCAAAGCATATGTTTATTTCCATACATAATAAAGGATGCTGTATGTGGCAGGGTTTACCAGTACCCACTGACAGTCAGATTCTAAGCCCAAGGCAGTCAAGTGGAGTCTTTTGATAGCTTCAATGGGCTTTAGATCAGGGTGTGAGAGAACAAAGTCTCTCCCTTCAGAGCAGCCTGGATTCCTATCCTCAGCTGTTGGTTTTAGAAAACAGCCCAAAAAGAGAGCAAACGTCTTGCTCTGTGCCACACCAGGCACGTGTGGCCACCACAGAAAGCACTGAGGCAAGGTTAAAGCTGCAGAAGAAATACTTATAAAACAAGCTACACAATCCTTCAGAAATTAGTCACAACCAAAGCTCTCTTTGCACTGCAAGTGTCCACCTTCCCATCCATTCCTTTGTCCTGGGAGTGTCCTCCTGCCTACGCTTCAGGTTTTTGCAGACCAACCTCCCCTACTCCTCTTCAAACTCCTGTCCCCAGTAAGCCCTTCCTCTGCCAAGCCACGGAGCCTGCAGGTCACATCTCCGCAGGTCAGTGGGGAACTCGGGACTAGTAGGTCCCACGGCGTCCCCTCATGCCACACCATGTCACCTGGAGCTCCCCACCCCACAAAGGGAATTTACCTGCAGGATTATGCATGTTGCTTCTTGTCCCCCAGCCTCAGAGGATGCTGCTGTGGGTTTGCTATCTCTGCAGAGGAGCACGTTGTTGCTCAGGTGTCCGCCGAGGGGATGGGCTTCTCCACCCACAATCACCTGGGCAGAGCCCCAGCCTGGGGAGAGGCTGTGCAGGGAGGATGGCCCTGGGCTGGGGCTGCACCCGCTCCAGCTGCACCCAGATGCCCCCACCCAGAGCACAGGTATTGGGTGAGATCCAACAACATCAGACATGAAAAAAAGAAGAAAAAACCCGCCAACTTTCAATGCCTTTCCTTTACATAAGAACAATGTTCACATCCTTACCTTGGGAAGCTGCTGACTCTCAAGGAGATAATTGGCAGTTTCATAACCTTATGTTACATAGCACAGACATGTGTCCCAGCTAAGCCATCAAGTTGGCCATAAGGCCAAAAAAGTCCCAGGACTTTGAACCCAGATTACCTTCAAGTGGTCCTAGCTACGAGATCAGGCTGCCAATTCGCACAAGTGCTGGATCGCCCCCTGCTCTGGGATCCAGCTCAGAAGCCAGGTCCCTGCATGGGCTGGGAGAGGCTTTGTCACTGCATCCCCAGAAACGGTCCCAGGGATGCATTGGCTGGAAGCATCAGGAGAAACCAGTGGGAACATCAAAGGCATCCAAAAGCCTAAGCTGGCCTGCAACAGAGTTGGTGCAAAAAAGGCTGGTAGGGGATTAAAGCAAAGTAATAAAGAGCACACAACGGAGCTGAGGTCAAGCAGTTGTCTCCTCTTCACACAGAAGAAACACAAACTGAAGCTAATGAGGAAACGTGGACTACCCTGTAACCAAAAGGGCATCTTTCACCTCTGGGCTGTATCGCTCTGGGCTTGTTCAGCCAAGGACCGAGTCAGTGTACCTGCAAACCCTGACGAGAGAGCTCATGCCTGGGCAGAGGAGGGGACGGGGCTGTGGGGAGCAGGCCTTCACTGCAAGGCTCTTGGCAGCCCCTCTGCAGGATGCATGGTAGAAGGACATGGCAGTCATTGGCTAGGGCAGACAGACATTGGAAAGTCAACTTGTCAGCTTCTAAAATGAAACAGGAGACATTTCAGAGCTCCCAGAATAGAACAGGGAAGTATAAATGGAAAATAAGTAAATGCACAGGACAAAAGAGTAAAAAAAGGCAAATAAAATAAGTCCCAATGCTTAGTGGATTGCTATTAATCAAAACAAATAAACAAGATGAAGAGGACAGACCTCCTTGCATACCTAAGATTATTCCATCTTATGATTTAGTAAACAAAAACTACATTAGACCCACAATCCCTGTGGAAAGCAATCCCAATTCTGTTTGGATTGGGAGTTAAAATTTCAACAAGTATTTGTTGAACGGGCTAAGAGCTTTAGTATGCCATCTAATCCACCCTGCACCAGTTTTGGAGGTGACTTTGTCCAAGTTGCTTCTCTTCTGGTGACGGTTTTCCTCTTCTGTGAAACAGGTAGAACAGGCTGTCTTTGCAAATCACTTGGCTATCTGGAGATGAAGCTAGCAGTGAGAACTAGATGTTAGGAGTTATCACCCTTCCTGGAGCAGGGCTACGTGGCTTTAGAGCTTATTCTTGCAGCTTTTTCCCAAAATTAATTTTGAGGTAAGTGTAGGTTCCTAAGTGAGTTTGGCTGCAATTCAGCCTTCAATGCAATTAAGCGGTCTTGGCCCATGTGCTCTTGAAGAACCATTTTTTCCAGCCTCTGCTTCTATGCCCAGTTTTGGTTTTCTTGATCTTTGTTTCTTTGCTTCTGAACAAGGACAGCTTTCAGAAACACGGCCAAGAAGGCAAAGATGGCTTTGTACCTTCAGGCACTGCTGGTGAACTCAAAGGAAGATCTTCCCCTGTGCTCAGCACACAGAGCCGTGTGCCAAGGAAGTGTTTGGTTTGGCAAGCTGAGCTCAGGGCCCTCCAAATGCCCCAGCTCAAAGATCATACGAGAGGTCAACTGCACATTCTTCAGTCACATGGGGACCCAGAACCCCTTCTGAACCTCACCACACTGTTGCTTCCTAGAGAAGGGGAATTCATACCTTTGGCTGAGCCCATCCAACAGGATCAACCTGCCTTTGGGTCAGGGCGATGGGGTCTCGAGTACTCAGAGGGGATCTGGTGTGGTCGTAATAAGAAAAAAAGATGACAACTTCAGGAAAGCACTCTTCTCCAAAGACAGGGTCATCAAAGCTCAGCTACCATTGCCTTGAACACATCACTGATCCTGAAATGACTCCATGGCAGGAAACCTCAGCATCTCAGGGTCCCACAGGCAGTTCGGCAAACAAATCGAAACCTCACCTTATGTCCATACAACCCTTCAGGAGATAAACTCTCTCTCTCTCTCTCACTTTATTTTTTTTTTTGAAACCCACCGTAAAAGCTGAAAACAACAATAACAAAAGAATCCTGGGAATGTGAGCTCAAAAGAGGTTTAACCAGGTGGTATTGACCCCATCCCCATCCTCCTGTTCCTGTTTCACCCCTTAAGAGCAGATTAGAGTCACAGCCAGATCAGAGGCTCTACATAGCAGAGAAGGTTCCTCTATGTCATAGAGGATCACACAAATCGCCTTTCATAACTTAAAATTTGCTGTAGGGCATCATGTTGGAACTTAACCTATGCACTCCTATTGTAATTTTTACGCATTATAAAACTAGCTGATTACACAACCCCATCCTGGTACCTGCACGTGTCTTCAGATGCTCTTACCATCCATAACGTGCATCCCAGATTAGGTAATCTTAGTTTTGTAATTGTTTTCCCCCGTGGAGACACAAGACCTCCCCTTTCAATGCCTGGTCACCTAGAGCCTTTAAAAAGCACCTCAAAGCCACCTGTGGTTACAGGAGATCTCTTAACTGAGAGATTTTTACCTTCTGCAACCATGCCAGCGTCGGAAGAGACCTTTGCTCCAGTGGCTTCAGCCCCGATGCCCCAGGAGCCCCGGCAGACAGACTTCCAGCTGGTGCGAGTCAAGAGCACGTGGTACCGGATCAAGAAAGGAGAAGTACTTTCCAACTGCGAGGATGAGATCTCTCTCTCTGAAGCAAAAATGTAAGTATAGGAGCCCATGTTTCTTGCGGTGACTGCGCTGGGTGGCTCTGGCTAGCAGAGTGTGCGGTCTCCCTGGTAGGATGCATCACAAACGGAAAAATGATCCTGTGTGTCCTTGCGGCTTAAACCCACCATTACGCATACATCCCCGCAAACGTGGGCTTCAAAGCATGGGCACAGCTATTTGCTGATCTCCTTGGCGTGATTTGGCTAACTTAGAGGGGGAATTTTATCAACAGCCTGGATTTTTTAGATGGTAAGTTTAAATAAGCTTCTGAAAAGCTTATAAAGGGAATTCTGGATGCTGCAGTTGAGCTTTTTCCCACTCCCTGTATGTACATGAAATCTTGGTTTGCAAAAGCTCATGTACAGGCACGGGAGAAGGATCATTGGTAGAGAGGGCTGCAGGTAAATGAAATACCGAGACTGGAAAAATATACTCAGTAGATCACTGAGAGAAGTAAAAACCATAACACACCTCTCAAATTGTAGAAGTCACCTAATGCTGCTACAGATAGAGGAGAGATACAAATTTCCCCCAGAGACATAGCTCTTTGCTGATACTACATCTCTATAGTTAATTATCCTTTAATTACAGGATACTCCTTCTCAGAACCTGTGAAGCCCCATTTGTGATACAGATCTTAACACATCTGTTTCACATATCAGAAGTTTTCTAGCATTAGTCATACTCAGGTTTTAATGTTGCAAGTCCAACCCCTTTCTCTGTCAGGGCAGAGGCATCTTCCCCAGGAGGCAGGGGCTGCGAGCGGGCACTGCTCAGCCAGAGCTGCAGCGGAGAGGACAGGGCAGGGCGTTAACAGATCCAGAAGCTGTCTGCTGGACATCAGTCACCAGCAGAAGGGACTTAGGGCCTAGAGCACACCCAAATTCTCGGCTGACACATGCTTCAACGAGGGTAGGTTCAGCCTCAGAGTCACCGCTATCTTTGCACAGCAGAGGGGTTGCAATGGGTGCTGGTTGTGCCATCCAGCACCCAAAGCTGATTCCACCAACTAACATTCGAAAGCATCCCGTCTCTTAAAAGGGTCACCTGCAAGAGATGTATGCACATGCAGTTAAAATACAACTATAAGTTATATATCGGCTGCATTAAAATGTACGATTTTTTTTTATAATACTGTATTTTAAAACCCCAGAAGAAACTTCCTGGAAGGTGTAAATCCTCACTGCTTTGCTTTAACACTTGAAAAAGTTAGGGATAGACTGAGGGGCAATTTGGTAAAGAAAGCAGAAAAGCATCTATTTAGACCTATTAGAGAAAGTTCAGGCATGTGGAAAGAAACGAGGCATGTACAGAAATCTGATTACCCAATGAGCCATCTGCTCATTCAAAACACTAAAACAAAGGTTCATAGAAGCTTTCGATTTTTACCTGACTGCAGCTCAAGAAGAGGTCTTATCCAAAATACATTTTGCCATTTCCTTTTATCTTTTTTTTCCTTTCTTGATTCCCAACAAACTAAAAAAACTCTGGCTCCCTCTCCCCAACAGAATATCTAGGTTGTAGGGCTGCATTCTTCACTAGTTTAGAAAGATACTACATGCCCACTTTGTAGCCTTTTATGTATCCTTTAAAACTCCAGTATGGAAATCCTTCCTAACTCTGAAATAATCTTCTTTTACTACCTGGGAGCAGTTCCTATTTCTATCATACCTATTTCAAGGTCAAGTGATGAGCTGTTTCAACTGGAGCATTGTAGAGACACTATTTTGTATGAAGGTATGTGGCTGTTTGCAGATAGACAGGAATAAATCAACCCTTAGCAACCAGATATACTGGGTCGACAATATTGCCTTCATAAACACTTTGGAAAATTTTGACAATTTCTTCCCCACTCCCTTCTGGGAAGCTGAAATAATTGGTCTGGTGTTTTCTGCTGGGGTCCTCAACTTCCACATTGAATAATGTGCTCCAGCACTTATTGCTCTCGTTTTTATCGTTACCACGTGGAAGTTGAGCCATTTGGCTGCTTACTAAGATGTGGGAGGGCTTCTCTGGTGCCAAAGTTGTTAAGCCCTGACAGCCAGGAGAGCCATTTCACCCTTAAAGCCGGTGCACGGAAAGGAAAGCCCATGTTTTTCACCCCTCAGCTACATCCTTAAGCTAGTTCAGAAATGCAAATTACAAAAAAGGAATATAAGTATTTCAAAGCATGTTTTCTGATCTGTGCCAGAGGTGAATGCGTCTCCGAAGGTGGGATTTCCTGGACGATTGAAGCTCCCATCTATTTTTGCTACAAAGTGGTAGAAACATACAACATTCTGGATCCCTCCAACACTACTCTGCTCTGGGGTCACATAACTGACCCCCCGCAGCTAAAGCTAGCCACCAGCAGCAAAAGGAAGCTGAGGCGCTTTATCGTCATAGATGAAGTCGTTGACAAACTTTATGGCTCCGAAGTCAGAGAATACTTTGAACAGAATAACGTTCAGCACAAAATCCTCGCTCTGCCTACCACCGAAGAAACGAAATCCATGGACCTGGTCTTGACCATCTTGCAAGAAGTCCAGAAGTTCAGCATTGACAGGCGAACCGAACCCATCATCGCCATCGGAGGAGGCGTCTGCCTGGACATCGTAGGACTAGCGGCCTCTCTCTACAGAAGACGTACCCCTTACATTCGAGTACCAACAACCCTCCTCTCTTACGTTGATGCCAGCGTGGGGGCAAAGAACGGGGTGAATTTCCTGCAGTGTAAAAACAAGCTTGGGGGCTACACCCCCCCAGTGGCCAGTTTCCTGGACAGATCCTTCATTCGGAGCATTCCTCGGCGACACATCTCAAATGGCCTTGGGGAAATTTTAAAGGTATGCACTTTTGCAACTGCAGTTTTCAAATCTGAAATGCTGGTAAGACTTCCATCAGCATCCACAGCACTTCATAAACCACCTTATTTGAACAGGGGTGGGCCATCGAGGGCGCATGGGGACTTCTAATTCTCATTAAGCCTATATTTATTTTTATAGCTGCTAATTGTGTTAGAATATCCCTTATATGCAGTGTCTAATGCTACCTTTGTGAAGTAAGCTCCAAAACTCAAGGTTGGATATAGACACAGCACAACCAGAGAAGAAAGCACCTTCCCATTGAGGCTGATCCATAACACTCTCAAATGAACTGCTGCCAGAGAATTAGAGGTTCATTATACTGGGGATTAATAATCTGCAAGATCATTTGCACCTGCCTCACAGGGTATGTTGAGTGTGGTCAATCAATCTCCTGCGAGACAAATTCTACTTCTAAAATTACCTGGGAAGTGCAAAGTAAATGGTTTTATGCCTGAAGAGCTTTGAAAACTTTTGATAGAGTTCAAGCTATTAGGGTATATTAAATACGAGTTCATCAGTAGCACTTTTCAGTGATTGCATAGCAGGAACTCCCCAGGATAGCTGGAGTTCTGGCAGGTACCCACAGGTCACTCTTCCCCACTACAGGAAGGGGCTAATGCCAGAGCCAGAGAGTGGAAAAACATATCCTCCTAACAATGAAACCACTTCTGAACCCTCATATATCCCATATGGCAGAGCTTTCCTACCTACCCTCGCCCAAAGAACAATGCTAACGAGCATTACCCTGGGGGTGTCCACCATCCAGCTGCTGTCCTGGGCATGGTCACCATTAAGCTGCCAGGCACACAAATGACCAAAGCTCATCACAAACCAACTACTTGGCTATTGGAGTATTCAGCAAGCTCACTGCACAGTCAGGGTTGCCCAGTAGCAAGGGAACCTGCCCATCAGTGCTCCCATCATCTCTGCCGCTTTAGCAGAGCTCCACAGGGCATTTCCACATAGTCTTTTGTAAACACCTTCACTTACCATAGCTGACAACACGTGTAACAACACCCGGTCACATTCCCTATACACCTGTTGAAAATACACCAGACATACTTGCTAGCCAGGAACTCTGTCTACAGAAATACTTTTGCAGGTTGCAGACACAGAACTTGCCCACATACCAAATGTGCAGGTAATTCTTTGCTAGCGGATAACATGATATTATAGTCCAGTCTATCGAAACACTCAAGTTCTCAACGGCACATACAAGGATCACAGAATTACCTTTAATTACCTTTTCTGTTCTTTGTCCTAGATGGCACTCATGAAACACAAAGGGCTGTTTGACCTGCTCAAGAGCCATGGAAAATACCTGCTGGACACCAAGTTCCAGTCCTACCGTGGCTCTGCGGGCCACGGGGATGCTGCACTGCAAACTACCAGGATTGCCATTGAAACCATGTTGGAAGAGTTGGCTCCCAACCTCTGGGAGGATGACCTGGACAGACTGGTTGATTTTGGTCACCTTATAAGCCCAGAGCTGGAAATGGTGAGTGACAGGCTTGGCTTTATATTGCAACATCCATTTAGAAAAAGAAAACAAACCATGTTTTAAATTGGCGGTATGAAAACCTTGTACCAAAGGCAGTAAAGGTAAACTCCAGACTTGCTCATGGTGCCTCAGACCACCCAACACACCCACCCTGGTCCTTTTTTGATAAAGAGACCCCTTTCCCTGCTCCGTTTCCCCTACACCTGTGTTTTATTCAGACTGCAGACCAGTTATTGCTTCTTATCAGGCATCTACTGAAACATAAAATATGACACAGTGCTAGTGAAGCCACTAGAAATCCCCAACGTGAGCTGTAGCAGTGCAAAGGCATGGAGACCATAGCCTGTAATACTGGGGAAAAACTGCCGCCGAGCACTGAGGGGGGAGGACTGGAAACGAAAAATTCAGAGCTCTTCTCTCCATCCCATAGTGCTCTTCATCAGTGATTTGAATGGGAGGAGAATTAGATTCTGGATCCCTATGGGAGATTTTACATGTAATTAATCACATGTGAAACCTATGTAACCTCATTAACCTATAAATCACAAGATGCTAACATCCAGCAAATCTGTACTTCTACTGCTGTGAGTCAAATGTCAATTTTCAGCAGTAATTTTAGGAAAAAAAAATTCTTACTATTTGTCAACACCCCTTTTCTCCCATGTGCCTTTGCTCTGTTTCAGAGAGTTTTGCCATCGCTGATGCATGGAGAAGCTGTGAACATCGACATGGCATTCATGACGTACGTTGCCTATGCACGGGGGCTCATCACCGCCGAGGAGAAGGAGCAGATCATTCAGTGCATGAGGGGCCTGGAGCTGCCAGTCTGGCACAGTGGCTGCAGCTGGCCTCTCATCAAGACAGCCCTGATGGAGCGCCTGAAGCACAGCGGGGGGCAGCCACGGATGCCTCTCCCCACTGGCCTTGGTGTAGCAGGTACTGCTGAGAGGGACACTGGGGAGCCCCAGGAGTGGGCGCTTGTGGGGCAGTGGGCATCCTGGCACACCAATATGCTGGAAAACATGCCCTGCAGTTCTGCAGTTGCATGGTTCTGGGTTTACTTGTGCTTTTCTTAACATCTCATAGAATCACAGAATCATAAGGTTGGAAGAGACCTCTGAGATCATTGAGTCCAACCGTGCCTGTCTCCCTACTAAACCCTGTCCCTAAGGAACCCAATAAACGCAATGAACCCACCGAGAGACAGGATCCTTCCCTCGTGTGTAACCACCAGAACTCAGTTAAGGACTGACGTCCAATTAATTGCATTACAATTGATCCATTCACTTTGCAAACATATTTGCAAACCAAGAGTCTACATGCAGTACTCTGCCAGAAAAACCAACAATGTAATAAGGGGAAAACAATTCCTCTGTTATACTTGAAAATATTTGTTAAATAGACCTTAGCAGAAGGAACTTAATGTATTACTGTGCCTAGAACTAATACCTGAAAACTGAATAGAATCTGTTTAACATCTGGAGTGAAACACACAAGATTTAAAAAAAGAAAACCCAACCCCTGATATAGAAGTGATGCACAGGATCAGGTTGTGATCTCACGCATCAGTATCCATTCAGACTCTTTCCATGAAGCTCAGTCTCTACATGCTCACAAGCAAACAGACTCTCGTAGACTGTTTGGAGGAGCAACTCTCCCCCCTAGAGAGTTTGTGTGTGCAAGCAGGAAAAGCTTCTCTAGATGCGCAGTTAATGACAAGCCTTATTTTACAGATATATTCAATGACACTACTGAGGAGACCCTGGAAAGAGCGTACCAGCTGTGGGTCAGGGACTGCAAGACTGTGCTGGAAGAAAAGTCAGCTGCCCTCTGAGGAGTGTGGGCCTGGGCTGATGGTCCTGCCCCATCTGTGGAGTTGTTCAACATCCTAAGTTAGTGAGCAGGACTTAATTTTAAACAAGATAAATACAGCAGCACCTGTGAAACCATGTCCACCCCAGAGCTGCATGAAACAAGAAGAATGTTGGCATCTGACCTGGTTTACCTCTTTTGATTGATCTATTTGAAAGGGAATTCATTAGTGCTCAAGAAGTGATCACTCAGAAGTGAAGCCACTAAGTGCCTGTAGCATAGTTCATAGCAAGCTGTTTCCATTGGGGGAAGTAAGTGGCATTATTCACTGATTTGGGTAACGCAAGCTGGGGGCTGCCACGGCCTGGCACAGCGCTGTCCCATCATTGCTTGTTGTTGGACCCCTCAGTCGGTAGCTGTATCTGGCTCATAGACCACGTAAAGGAACCACACAGTATCTCCATGCTATGTAAAATCTTTGAAGTGGTTCTGGCATTCTGAGTTCTTCTCATTTTCTCAGCTCGTTTGAACTAGCGAAAAAGAGACGTAGCTTCCAGCCTTTGCTCCCAGCATAAGGGAATGACATGCTCCTTACAGGCACCGTCACACAGCACGTATTGCTGCTCTGAAGCACAACAGGAGCTGTATCTTGACAGCATGGCAGTCCTATGCCTTGAAACTCTTAGATACTGAGCACATACTGGCAAGACTCATCTTGCTGCCAAAATGTCTAGTGGTGGTTCCACTGTGTAAGCCCTGCAAGCCGCTGATGTGACAAATGCAGTACAGTTTGCATCAGCGCTGCCTAAGAACAAAGCTGAGCTCCAGGCTACACCGCAGAACCCCCTGGGCATCCCCATGGACTGTCTGCCGTGGGCTTCCTCCTACCTGGCTGGCCGGCGGTTCTTCCCCATCGCCGTGCTTTCCAGGTAGATAAGGTCAGCTGGGGAAACCCAAGAGAAACAGGGGGACTCCAAGCAAGTTTATCATCTTCAAGCAGCCTCTGTCATGTCTCAGGACCCTGGCAGACACAGAGCAGGTTATATATCAGATGCTGACTCTGAAAAATGTAAACACAATGCAATCCTTCTTGCTGGATGTTGAACCAAAGGAATCATAATCAACAAAAAGCCTTTGAATTATTTACAGCATTATTATTTGGGGGGGTTTCCTTATGTTATACCAGTTTGTGCTGATGAGCTGGCCTCTGTTTTGCTGAAGTAATAAAAGCCATTAAAACTGGAAAACTTTTAAAGTAATGATTCCATTGCTGCACACAGTGCACACCTGTGTACATTTTCATCTACTCAAGAGACAGAAAGACGCTGAAGGAGTAGGGAACACAGCTGACATAAATCCCGTTTCCTCTTGAGCCCATGGAATGTGTGCCTAGAAGCACACAAAAGAGTTCCCTGGTCCTTCCCCAGAGGTGGGGGTTTCACATAGATGGTGCCACCTTACCAAGCAGGCCTCTTGTAGGGGTCCCACAGAAAACGGTGTAAAAGCACATCCTCAGAGCCACATCATCCCACAGAAATAATCCTCTAACACCTTGAGTTAAGGGTCTGTGGCTGAGGATATCAATGAGATTGTGGGTTTTCCCAGACTGTCACACACGTTCGTTCAGGCAGTTCCCTGAAATTTTGAGGAGCGTGAGAGACCCCCAAGGACAGCACTGCTGTGGGACAATGTGCTGAGAGCCCCTGGGGGTGTTTAGGCTGTCTCTGCTCCATTTGGGACTGGCCACCTCTCAGAGATGATCTGGGACCAGAGACCTGCAGCTTTGGTGCTCCTCTCCCAGAGCTTAGGGTGATAACTGAGTACGCTTGTGACTAGTTTTCATCCTCTCCAGGAGCTGCTTCGGTCGTTTTTCACAGTAGACAATCTAGAATTGAAAGAAGCACATGATTATTGGCTGCCCAATAGTCAGTGTCCTTCAGTGCAGGAGTTCTACTCCTGGCTACCTATGTGAAAGAAGTGAAAGAAGTGCAAGAAAAACATCAGCTTGAACTGTTTATTTTAAATGTCTAGGGGGAGATCCTCAGGGGCCCAAAGGCATTTAGCACTCCAGCCCCATGGAAAGACAAGCAGCAGCTTAGCAGGGTGCAGCCAAACTGGACCCGGGAGAGTCACAAAACCATACGTACCCACTAAAAGCCCAGCACGTAAGACTGATGTGCTCTCAGTGACAGCAAGGTGGCTGGGGGTCAGCTGCCAGCCGCTCCCACGTGTTGGCTTTACCTCCCCCTTCCGGAGCCGATGTGTGTGTAACAACATATCAAAGGAGCTGGAGCACAATTAAGACTGAAAAGTGAACACATGATTATTATTTTTTACCCTCCCTTCTGCCGTGGGTGACAGAATACAATCAACCCCTGACATGCTTGGTTGCTTAGTAGCAGACAGCCACATTTTTAATTATATACTAAAATATGCTAAAGAACATAAAACGGCTGTGTGAGTAATACATGTATATCAAGAGAGGCATATGACAGCAGCTAAATTGCTTCCGTGTCTGATAAAGAGTGCTTCTGCCAGGCTTGTCATCAAAAGATTAAGGGAAGGAGGAGGAAAGTATTATTAATAAAACAGCGACTTTTTAAAATACACCTCATTGTTTGCAGTGCATTTTTTTTAATGTCTAGCAGGAATTTAATTATTTTCCATTTATTCAGTTTTGAATTAATTCCTGCTTTTTCAAATGGAACTATTATCATTAGACCCAAAATCTCTGCTTATTTTCTTATTATCTTCAATGATGTATTACTCTGAAGACGAAAGTGTAAAGACATACGGGTCCCAGCTGGGTTCTCCGCAGCACAAGTTCTTCATGGTTTTGCTTGAACAAAATTACCTCAGTGGTGTCATAGTTTCAAAATCTTTCAGGGAATTTTTCTCTTCCTTGCCAACACAGGGTGTTTAGGGAGCCAGGATGGGTGGCAGGGGGTGGTTTGATGGCTCTCAGTTCCAGTTTGCTGGGCGGAAGGGAGAGGGGTGAGGGGTTTCTTTCAGTCAGCGCCACCTTGGTGGCTGCTGGGAGTGGGAGCCACCGTTTTGCTGGGCTGGTGGAGGCATCTTGGAGGGAGCTCCCCTGGCTCAGCCCCCATGCGCCCTGTGCTGTCCTTCAGTGAGAGAGCCATCACCACCGCCTGGATTTGCTGCAGACTCCCTGGGGGTTGATGTCACCCGCAGGGTAGTTCTCCCCCCACTCCCTCAAACGCTTTCAGACAAAAGGGCGAGGAGGGGGCCCCGCTGCCTTCCGGAGTGTGACATTGTGTCCTGCTGTCCATAAATATAACTGCACTGAAAGGAACAGGGATAGAACTTAATTCGTTTGAAGGTTTTGGTTATGGTGTTGTCCTGTTCTGGATTTGGTTATATATATTTGTACTTAAGAACTGTTATCTTTCTCTATATGTTTTTTCCTGATTAAAATCTCTTAATTTCAAAGGTCGTGGTGGTTTCAGACATGCATATTAGTTTTCCTTTAAACTGAGACAACTGGTCACGTTATGTACACGTTCTGAAGTAATTTGTTTTGCAAGGACCTGCTCTAGAAACTGCTTTTCAGCGGGGGGGGGGGGGGGGAGAAAAAAAGAAAGATTATGGTTTCCAATTTTTTTAAAGGAGTATCTAAGTAGTTATTCCTCATGTCCAGTCAATAGCAGTATTCAATGTACCCAGTGTAAAATAAGAATCAGGCCAGGGGTCTGGATGACACTAAAATTTTTGTCTTCAGAGGGGAAACACAAACAGTTCTGAACGTAACAGCAACTGCCCTGTTCCTCATAACAATGCAACACGTGCTCAGCGATGCTGTGCTTGTCTCTCTGGAGCCATTACTGCTGATACAAATCACTGCTGCATTCAGAGAAAACGACTTGCAAATGACATTATTAGATCATAACTCACCTTAGAGCAAGCCACGGTCACTGGCCTGTGCCAGGCTGGGGTTGGCACGGCACCGCAGGTGGAAGCCACCTCTGCCCCGCCTGCAGCAGGATGCAGCCTGAGCCCCCCGAGGGAAACCCACCGTTGTTCAAGCTTCGCAGCCAGCAGGAAAGGATGCAGCCCAACAAGAGTGTGCTGTTCTCCGCTTTCATAATTAATGTCTAGCTCTTGCTGCCATCAAAAGCAAGGAGAAAGCCAAAGGGAGCTCTGGAGAAGCACTGCTGAATAGTGATAGCAGGTCAAACCCCTTGAGCGATACCAGAGCCTCCAGAGCTGCGTGCCCCATCTGCCAAAGCCTGCTCAGAGCCCGGGGCACAGCCCAACGGCTCAGCGCACCCCTGCCAGCACCTGGCCCTGCTCCCATGGGGCAAGGACCATGCTCAGATGCCAGGTCTTGCGCTGGAGCCAGGCGCAGTTGCCCTGCTAATGGCTACAGCAGTCGTATGGCCAGATGCTCATGGGCTGTGCCCCACTCCCAAAGCCTCTGCCCATGTCCTACAGCCACTCCAGACACCCAGTGCAGCTCTCCTGGCTGCCCCTGCTGACAGCAGACGCATCAGGGATTTCTCCTGTAGCTCCTTGAGACAGCATCCATAATGTGCAACTGCGTACATCAACCTCATGGTGATTTTCATAAATATATTAAAAGAGCAATCAATATTTAGATGCTTTGCGTGCCCTGGCTCATCCTACAGACAGCAGCAGCCTTCTCACTGCCTCACACAGCTCTTGGACAGTATTTAACATAGAGGTCTGGCGCAGGAACCATCATTTCCATCTATGATCACAGAGCACAACAGTGCCTCAGCCCAGGCAGTGCAGGGAAGGGGGAAAAGACTGGCAGCAAAAGGGGTTGGGAGCTGCCTTCTTTCCAAGGAAATGCTAACGAGAGCATCCACTCACGTTCTGCACTGCCGGAGCTTGACATAAGCCTTTCTGCTTCTTTGCAATCTAGGTGAGAAAGCTGTAAAATGAAGAAACTGCAACTTCAGGCCTTGGTCGAGACATGCTCAATAAGAGAGTCTCTCCCAAAAACTTCGTTATAAACGGAGCCGCAAGTGCACTGGAAAGGAGCCTGAGAAACAGAAAGCGTGCCCACTGTTCAGTGCCCACATCACTCCGAGATGTGACAGCAAGAGCAGCATCAGCTGCTGAACCCACAGAGGCAGAGCCATCACCGTCTCCTTCCTGGCTGTCATAGTTTCTAAATCTTTCAGGGAATTTTTCTCTCCCTTGCCAACACAGGAGTTTTGGGAGTCAGGATGGGTGGCAGGGGGTGGTTTGATGACTCTCAGTTCCAGTTTGGTGGCTGGGGGAGGGGAGAGGGGTGAGGGGTTTCTTTCAGTTGGTGCCACTTTTTTGCTCGGCGGCTGCTAGGAGCAGGGGCCACCGTTTTGCTGGGCTGGGGGAGGCATCTTGGAGGGAGCTCCCCTGGCTCAGCCCCTATGTGCCCTGTGCTGTCCTTCAGTGAGAGAGCCATCACCACCGCCTGGATTTGCTGCAGAGTCCCTGGGAGCCGATGTCACCTGCAGGGGAGTTGCTACCCTACCTGCCCACACTCCTCTTCCCAACAGTTTCGGACAAAAGGGCGAGGAGGCGGCCCCGCTGCCTCTCAAGGCGCAACATTGTGTCCTGCTGTCCGTAAATATAACTGCACCCAAAGGAGCAGGGATAGAACTTAATTCGTTTGAAGGTTTTGGTTACGGTGTTGTGTGTCCTGTCCTGGTTTTGGTTATATATATATATATTTGGTTATATATATATATTTGTAGTTAAGAACTGTTATCCTTCTCTATACAGTTTTTCCTGATTAAAGTCTCTTAATTCCAAAGTTCGTGGTGTTTGTTTTTTTTTTTTTAAAAGGCCCCTTGCCTAGTTCAGATACACATCTTAGTTTTCCTTTAAACTGAGACACCGGCATTGGGAGCTGCTGAGCTCCAAGAGCATCTCCTTGGAAGGAACACACAATGTGGTGACGCGGTGGCAGGGTCCTGCCGTACCACTGCACCACACAGCTGAGCCCCATAGCATTCCACAGCCCAGCCACAGGGCTTTCCAGCAAACCAGACCCCACCAGGCACCAGCAGCCTTGTTTTTAACACCCACTTTCTTCACCTGTGGAGTTTTTCATGCTTATCCAAAGGAACTAAAGGCTTCTAAGCAGACCTGCTACCACCCCTTTGCTGGCACACATTGAGAACTGCTGACAGCCATCACCCTCAGGACGGGCTTCCTTCCTGTTCCTCTTGGATTGGGCAATCCATTCAAAACCTGGACCTGCTCCTACCAACAGCAAGAAATTCACTCCCAAAATGCAGCGCTAGCACAAAAGACCACCAAAACGAAAGCCAAAATACATCTAAAAGCTCAAATTAGAAATTATATCCAATTGCAGTACTACAATGGCACATTATAATACTCTGCTGAATTTCTACAGAAATAGCATTACAAAGCCTGCTGGAAACACAAGCTTTAACTCAGGTATCTTCTACAAACAGAGTGCAAGGCTTTTCTACTGTTCTAGCAGAGTCAGGTAGATTTGCCCAGCAATTTTTGTTTGGTCAGTTTTTAGATTGAGTGATGCAGAACAGCGAGGCACTTCTAACTGCAGCTGAACTACGTATTTTCTACTCTTGATAGGTATCAAATTTTCAAGACAGGTTAAATTCAAAACCTTGTTTGTATTCAGGGCTAAAACCCCATGAGACACAACATGCATTAGCCACCACTACTGCTGCAGCAACGTCCACAGAGATGGTGAGAACTCCATGTGGTGAGCACACCAGGCGACAGCCTGTGGAAGAACAGGACCAGAAGGGATGAAAGCAATGGAGAGACAGGGAAAAATAATGAAGATGGGAAGACAGAACAAGACCCCAGCTGGTTCCTACCCACCACTAGCTGCAGCTCCCAGCACAACCCAGGAGCAGCGTTTTGCTCAATAGCTGAGCAGAGTTTCAGGAGTGACCGTGGGCATGACCACAGCAAGGACTGGGATGTCTCGGTGCACAGGTCAGCTGGAGAAGGCAGGAAGGCGCTGCTAGAGGTAGGTGACCTTGCAGGAGAGAACAGCGAAAAAAGGTGTTGGCACCCTGAGGCCTCTCTGAGCCCATGCCTGACACAGGGCAGCTGGAGGCAAAGGGCAATGCAGCCGTGGGCAGGAGGGAGGAGTAGCAGACACCCCTTTGAGAAGGGAGAGAGGCAAAAGGCAAGAGCCCACTGGGAGAGGGACAACGACATTTTTCCATGTCCACCTGTTCCGTTCCTTATGTCAGTCCATAAGTTTAGGGTCTATCTGCCCTGGTGTGTATTTGCAAAGCCTAAGTGGGGCCTGATCCATAGCTCAGTTCCTCGGTGCTACCACTGTGCAAACACAACCAGACAGCTCTGGTGCAACCAGGTCAAGAACACGGACAAATCCACCACCAAATCACAAGCACAGCAGCTCTGTTGAGACTTCAAAATGCACATAAAAACAGGATTCACTTACACAGAAAACGAGTGGCTTACACAGACATATGTGAAAAACCAAATGCTTTAATCCATCTATCAAGAACAACAGTTCAAATTATTCATTGGATACATTAATATTGATCCATAATTTACAGTGCTATGGACCATACACAAATTATTGCTGCAGTCAACAGCAGATGAATATCAACATTACAGTACCAAGCATCATAGCAAGAGGCAGTAATTAATGTCACTTTTTCAAGAAATATAGGTATTTATACTATTATCAACATCAGCTTCCCCCCCAGTGCATTTTATGTCAAACAACATAAAGGTAAGTGCATTATTTTGTGCTTTGTGCTTTCCTTATGTACCTTCTTTTTGCTTTTACAGGTTGTAAGAGTTAAATATTGCTTCATAGGCCAAAAGCAGTAAGGAAGAACTTCATGGTACTCTGCATGTTCCTGCTTGTTGCATGGCTTTGGCAAAGTGAGAATTGGTAGGAATCCTGTCCACCTGCTCAGGAAGCCACCACTGGCCCAAGTGTCACACAAGACACCATCATCGAATTGGGCAACAACTTCTGTCCACCTCACTCCACCTAATTCTTGCCAAACCCTGCCTCCAATCGCCATCTCTGTCCTCTGCCATCAATCCCCTGTAAAACATTACAGCCACACATTCCGTGATGTGTAAATAGGCAAAGACACCTCCAGTTTGCACCCACCTGGAATGTCTGTGTCTCCTAGAGATGTCCTCACTGCAGCGTCAACATGCTTCGTTGAAAGGGTGGGCCTACTCCGAGGAGTGCTGTGATCTTTGGGAAACATGGGATGAAGAGCGAGCAGGGCAAAGCTGAGTCATGTTACCCCAGAGCAACACAATGTACAGGGAGCACACAACAAGGCTGCAGGTGCCATAGGTACTTCTATCAAGAAATCCAGCTCTTGATGTAACTGTTTTCCTCGAATCCTAACTCATCTCCACACAGCATGTAGCCAAAAATCAGAAGTCACGGCTGTCAGTGAGTACCAGTGGTTTCAAGCAAGCTTAAAAAGTATTTATATACCACAGTCCTGATTTCAATTTCTGAAAGCCCAGCATGGGCATCAAACCAAAAGTCCTACTCAATATATTCAGTGGTTTTCAGTCACTACCACTCAAGTGTGTGCACCCTGATTGTGTTGTACAATGCTGCGGAGCTGTCCCACTTTAATGCGGAAGGGTAACGTAGCCCTGTAGCAGCTACCAATATTTTACAGCTCTGATTTCTTTACCTGTCAGCCTTAGCTAACAGCAGCATCAGAAGCCTGTACCTGCATTCTCGACTCAGAGCTAACTATGACACCACTGCCTTGGGCAGGAACAGGAGCCGAAGGACCATCTTCCTGCCCAAGGACCACGACGGGTGCAGTGCAACCTGCAGGCTCCAGGTCCTGCCCTGGGTCAGAGTCTCACTAACCTAGGAAAGACACATTCCCGAAAGCTGTCTGGGGGGGCGGGGGGGGGAGAGGCATCATCATAATCTTACTCCTGCTCCTCCTTCAAAAAATAGGGAAAAAAAAAAAAAAAAGCCACAACCTGGTGGTTGCATCAATGCTAACACATAGCTCACTGCTCAAGCAGAAACAGAGACAGCCGGACGCAGCCAGCTACAGCCACAGAAAGAGCGACACAAACATAGACCCCAGAGCATCGTAACAGCCAGCTGCATCCCCGCTAAGTCCCATGCCCCTCACCATCAGTGCCGGGAGGAGCAGTGCCAGGCAGGGGACACTTCAAGAACCCTTCCATGGGGTGAAAGCTCAGCACGCCACACTGCAGGCTACAGGAACGCCTGACGTTGTCACCAGGTGTCCCATTGCTACCCAATTCACATTTGATTTCTGAACGCTCACTGCTGTGACCAAGGTTTTCTTATAACGCCTGCCAAACTGGCACTCAAGTCACTAACCGTTCCACTAATCCTATGTAATTTCCAGTGTAGCACAAAGGAGAACGGGAAGCTCTTGTTCTCTCTACGTAGGCACCATGCTGTACTTCAATAAAACACCACCCAAAAGCTCTCTCCTATGCCACACTTCAGTCAGTGCTAGTCGAGGAAGACTACAGCTAGAGTTTAAGGCACTTCATTCTGAACGAGATCCGCTTGCCTGCCGCTCGCGAGTCAGCTGTAGGCTGCTATTGAGAAATCCGTTCAACCCACCTGGCTCGTAACACCACGTCACCTCTGTAAAACACCTAGGCTTGATATAGTACAAGTATAACTACCGTTATTGCATAGGACTACACTTGAGTAGATAATGCACCCAACTACTTTTACAACATTGTTGCATGTTAAAAATTAATAACATTGTTATCAAGTAACAGTTATTTGCAGATACAGTAATTTACTCTTTTTTTTTGTTTGTTTTTTTCTTACGTCAGCCCCAGTGCTGAAATAAAACACAAATTACTATAACGGGTATATTAACTACATAGTTATGTTTCCAAGCATATTACTACTTGTTTTCTGTATCACTAAAAATAAATATGTAAGTTCAGTTTCTCTACAGAGTCGTTTTATTACCTAATCTAAATTTGTACTCTACTTTAAATGTGTTTAAAAACATTTTCAAAGTGAGACTGTAATATACAAAATATTCTCAAAATCTCTCTTAAAACACAGAACCCTGCATAAAAGCTTTCTTTCAAGTGTTTACAAAGAACGAAGAAAACTTCCAATGAGTTTTAAAAATGTCAAAAAATTGTTGCAATATTAAGAGGCAAAAATCTTACAAATGAAATACAAACATATTTAAAACAAAAAGCTGAGGATAACTAAGGAATCCATGCAGATCAAAATAAACTGTACAATGCAATTTAAAAAAAAACTAAAGCCAATTAGATATGTACAACATAATGTGCCCAGCTGATAAAATGTATCAATTTTTTTTTGCCCAAAGAGTGTATACCAACTTACAGCATTCCTGCCTGGTTTACAGTCAGCAAGCCATCAACGCGCAGTACAACACAAAATAAAAACCTAAGAGAAAAACTCGAACCGTGATCAAAAGGAAAACCCAAATCAGCTCAGAGTAAAATTAAACAGCACTCTGAGAAAGAGTCTCGCATCTCCCTGCAATTTTCAGCAACAGCATTTTATGTCACAATCAATACAGTCAGGATGTCTTAATACTCTTTTTCATGTTTGTATTCTGAGTGGAGTAGGGTGGGTATTTCTCCCCTAAACACTCATCACGTAAAGCCCAACAGTTGAGGGACACTGTATCTTTAAGGCAGCACTATTCAATGAATACAACTACAAATTGGACTTTTTTGGTTTCTTTACATTCTTTAACTTTACATTTTGTTTCCAAGTAAATAGGTTGCATTTATAATTCTACGATTTTCCCCTTCCCCCAGTAGAAACAGATTCTTCATTTGTAATTCTATTGCTTTGAGTAGATTTGACCAGTTCAAAGTCCTTGGCGAATCCAGTTCACAGATACTGTACATATGCTGTACAATATTTTGGAGGCATTGGTAGTTTTAAAATAGAATATACAAGTTTCTTCACAAAAATTCTAAAAAAACCCCTATATATATAATATGTACACACACGCACACACACTGGGCTACTGATGAAGCACAAGGGAAAAAAAAAATCAAAAGCTTCTACAAAAGGTAAATTACTTAATCTACTGATCAAGAAACAAAGCAGTTTATGAAAGCTGTGCCAAGAATATGCTAACAAGCATGATCGGTGTCCTCCATGCTCACGCTGCTCCGCCTGCTACTCGTCTTCGATGCTCCAGGGGACACAGAGGAAAGTAGTGGGTCAGTTACTCCGACAGGTGAAAGGGTATCGTCCATCAAGATGTCTTCCAGTTTGGATCCCATTTTTGCAGGAACACTGTAAGTGCCAGTCGGTTCAGTCACGTTTCCAAGGTTGTCACTGAAGGTGATGGTACCGTCAGTGAGATCAAGGGTGGTCGTGCAAGACAGGTCTGTGTGGTGCGGCATGATGTCTTGGTTGCAGTTGTCCAGCACGGGTTCTTGTTTGATGACCCTGTTGACCATATCAGGGGAGCAAAGGCCTGTAGACGGCACAAGGGACAGTCCGTGTGCCCGAGCTTGCATCTCAAGTTCCTGTAAAGGAGGATAAGGGACAAATTAAAAAAAAATCTGAAAGCAAATTCTGTCATCTTATGCTCTTCATGTTCTGTGACTTACAGTTCTCCTGTTGGACAGAAACTGTTTCCTTCCTTTCCAACAGCACTTTGTACCCTTCTGCCCTGCAGATTTTCACCTGAACACTAATCTCTTGAAGACGTAGGTAAACACCACTCCACCCAGGTCCTTCATGCTTCTTCTCAGAAATTCCACTAGAGCCAAAACCCTGTGCCCCGTAGAGCAGACACGTTTCCCCTCACGCTACTTCACAAACCAGTGCCACAGTAGGCAAGTTTGACATCAGCTCAGGTGAGGAAAGCAATTGAAAGTTGGAAAAATGTGAAATAGCAGAAGCGTATGCTTAGTGCTTTTTAAAAAGTCATGTGTGACGGCACAGCATGTTTCCCTGACGTTTGTCATTTTCCAGAGTCACTGCAATGGAAATTTCTCATTCTACAGGTCTAGTAGGGCTGTAAGTAAAGACATCAACCAAAACTGAACAACATGATTCCTGCACTGAAAAATTATAGGCAAGTCATAGGAAGGCTTTAGACTTCACACACAGCCAGGATTCTTCGAATCTTCATGGAAAGTTTAAATCCCACCTTCACATTTAATCACACAGAGGCACTTGAGAGAAGACAGATATTAGAAGAATTCATTTAAATGCCCTTTCTTAAATGGAGCAGCAAGAGAGATGTTTTGCTTCCACTTATGCATTACACCAGGCAATCACAATCACTGTTGTGATTGTACTGTTTCTGGATATTCCTATCACTGAGGCTGCTTAGCAGCCTTTTCTTCCATTTTCAAGCAAAGACAACAAGCTTGTAATGGCACACTGCAAGATCAGTGGAGAAGGTGGAAGAACGAAGCACTTCTTCCATCTGCTACCATGCCAAAACCAAGAGTTCCTTATTCTGTGCTTAATCAGAACCAACACAAAAAGGGAAAACACAGGCTTTGGGTTATTTGCTACTGGATGTACTGCCCATTATTTTGAGGATCTGGGTTTTCACGTTATTTCCATTGAAGAAGGAGCCAGAGTGGATAGATATTGCAAAGGAAGGTGAAACATGCTTAAAAAGTCATCTGTCTTAGCTTTGAAATACCATTGCTTGATGTTGCTCTGCAGAAAGGTCTTTATCACCTCACTCTAGCAGACTGCTCGAAGTACAAAAACTGCACTGAAGCTTATCCAGCCTGTTCTATTTTAAAGCTGTTTACTGCCACACTTGACTCTCAGGTATTTCTAGCTTCATTATCTACTTTGTGGATTAGCTGTGCTGTGGTTCAGGGGTCTCCTGACACAGGAGCCAGCCTGGCACGCTGCAGCCTGCACGCAGAGTCCAGCCATTCGCATTACAGGTGGGACATTGCTGTCTCCATGTTATGCGTTCTAAAACACTATTTTAGATATACTTCTTTAATTACCCTTTTATGGACATGGGTGGATATCCATCTACCTTTGCCCACCTGGAGAACAGAGCTGACAAAAGCTGTGTAGGCTGCATAGCTAAGGTTGCCTATCCAGCCTGAAGTGAAGGCAAAGGAATTAAGTAGAGAAATTGAGTTCTCATCCCTAAATCTCTATGTAACACAGGCTATTGGGAAACTGGGTGAATCTAACAAGGCAATGAAACAGAAAAAACATTCACGCTGCCTACTGCTTTTCAGAGTTGAGGAGAACTATTTTACAGTCCTACAGACTTCAAGGAACAAGGCAGGCAACCAACTATAGCTCATTGGCCAAAAAAAAAAAAAAAAAAAAGGCAGTTGAACATCCATAGCTCTTGGCTCTCTTGCTGCAAAAACTCTTGGGAGTGCTCACATTGGGTGTGCTCCTCTGCAACTGCTCTCAGACAAGCCAGGGCATCCTTAACATTAAATAAAGCTGCCAGTCCCCACAATATCTATGGGGAACTCAAGGCATGGTGCTTCAGTGTCTGTCATCAATACTGCCCTCAATACTTGCCCTGCAATCTGTAGAGCTTCTCTGACAGACGGGGCCTAGATTGGTCCCCATGCAATTTAGAAAACTCACAAGCAAAACAAACCAAAATGATTTCATTTATTGCCATTCACCTGGAACTGCTTCAGAAGAAAACAAGTGCTAAAGCTACAGGTCAAAAAAACTGCACAAGACAACCAAAGTGAACGTACTCTCAATGAAGCCAAAACGAATCTGATCACTATCAGCAAATAAATCATATATGAAGTTTTGATTCCTTAGGTCTGGCACTCCCCCAAAATACATTACCATATAAATCTTTCTCATAGCACTTATCTTGGCCATAGTAGAAAAAAAAAAAAAATCCACCAAACAGACCAGCCCTAAGTGATTTACTAGAATGTTGGAACATTATCTATTTCTTTAACATTTCCTGGTTTTTTTCTGGAAAAATTTCTGCAGACATCTCAGCATTGGTTACCACTTATTATGGTGGCTCCTTCTAACCCACATTCCTACAAATAAGCTTCAGTTACCATTACTTGCAGTCACACACTGCAACACCAAGCACATTTGCAGCTTATTTATTAGCAAACCTGTATTCTGAGCAGCAGGTGCCTGTTGGCATGTTCCAGCTTCTTCTGTCTATTCTCAAGCTCCTTCGTGCGCTGCTGCTCTCTTTGCAGCTTACGGATGTAGTCCACTGATGCTTTTAGAATGGTTCCCTTATTCCAGCGCATGTCCCTTTGAAATCAACACAAAAGGAAAAGTTAGGACACTTTCTTCTATAGTCATTACTTTCACATCAGCAGCTATGATCACACTTCATATACACATAACACCTGGGTAATATTTATTCGCAGAATAGAGTAGGCATTTGAAGTGCACTAGAGGGGGCCAGAAGGCAGCTACTGGGAGCCAGAGCTGAGTCAGTCCCAGCCCAGCCCGAGGACACAGAACCCTGGTGCTACCCTGCGGTTGCTCAGGTTCCACACAGCCTGGGGCCAGCACTGTGCAGGGGCTGCTTTCATAGCCTTATGGAAAGGCTGCGAGACAACAAAAAAACCCCCACGAGACATTGCTCAACCATCAGAGGGCTTGCTGTCTGGGTGATGCCCAATTTCAGCTGGGGAATTAAAAAGAGTGCACATGACCTGGTGATTCTGTGGGAGAAAGACCGAGGCCCTTTAGCTCCTGTTAGCACTTCTGTCAGAGCCGTGTTCCGGCAGGAAGAGAAGAGCCCTACAGAGCTGCATATTTAGTTGCTTTACGGTTAACTCCGGCTAAAACACAAATGCCACACTGCAGCCTAGTTGTGCTGGTTTTCCAGTAGGGGGTACAGTGTTCCTATACTGCCTTTTCCCCATTATTCCTCCTACGCTAGCTTCAGCGAGGCTGCCTGCATAGCCTTCTACACCTACATTAACCTATTTTGTTTAAATGAAAAAGGTTTACTGCAGATTATCAGATCAAAGATACACCTGTCCCTTAGGCTGATACCGTGCAACATCTCCCTGTGCCTTAGGGGAAGCTAAAGAGCCTCTCTGAAGAGTAGCTGTAAGTTGCTCCACCAGCAACTGCCTTAAAATAATGCAAACTATCCCCAAAAGCACAGGGCACTGATTCAGATTTAAATGAGACTTTCAAACTCCAGAGCAAAGGGGGGTCTATTGAATCAGTGTTGGGTGAAGTTAGGACAAGTTAGATAACAGTAAAATTACCTAAAAGAACTACTGGGAAACTACTGCAAACACTGGCAAATCACCAATGAACAGATACACAAGTGCGCTCTTTACTTTTCTTTTTTCTTGGAGGGAAGGGTAGTATGATGGCTTCTCAGAGGAACTGCCCTCTGTTTTCACAAAAAGAGCGACTGGTTCTGACTGGCTGAGCTATCACATCCAATACATTCAAAGAATCAGTTAGCAGGACAAGCACTCAGGCAGCCCACTAAGCAGTGAGACTAGACCAAGGCTTCACACCCTGACAGCTCCACCTCTGGTAGGGCAGTCATTCCGAATACCAGCCCCAGCCCTGCAAAAGCGCAGGGTCTGGCTGGCTGCAGAGCTGCTGACAATAGTACGGTGACTGTTTTGTGACAAAAATCAGATTAATATAAACTTAAGCAAGCTCGAAAAGGGAAAGAATAAACCCCAAAACAATCTTCAAAAAATATAATGGAACCTTCAGGCATTTCTACAAACACAGAGTGCCAAGATCACACAAGAAAACTCAGATTTCTTTTTTTCTTTTTTGTAAATTCTTCTTCTCCCCTAAGATTCTTTTATCATCTCCCTCCCACAATTTCCCTGGGGCACATTATACTTACGGGTCATTTGACTTGGGTATCAAAGTGCCTAGTTCTTTTATGCGATCATTAATATTAAATCTTCTTCTTCGTTCAACTTCAGAAAAAACAGCACAAATGTTACAAGTAATATTCACCCGTAACTACAACATGTTAAGTGTTTCATCAAAGATTTCTTTAAGCACCTTTGAAACATTTGCCTGAAGCTTACAATGCAGTGACAGAGTAATTTATTTTGCTATCCTACACATGGACACAATAAGACAGAAGTTCTGCATATCCTCAAAAAATGTGGGACTGCTGAAGTAGTAGACATGCTAAAATCAGGATGGCTGTGTTAGCATCGGACTCAACTGGGAAGTAAATCACAAATCCACAAAAATTTAGATTCTCAAGGAAATCCCAAAGGAGGAAAAGGAACAATAAGTATAGTCTTGCTTTTAAAGTGCTCTTCCAGATGTAGCATTTTGAGGATCCAAAATCCAAACTTCAATACCAGTTCTCCTGCACTAGCCTTTCATGGTACAGAAGAGGCCTCTGAATAGCTCAAGGCATAACACAATTCCTTTTTTCCAGTAATATTAAGTATAAAAGGACAACTTAAGGATTCTTTAAGTCATACAATGATCCTTATTTTAAAATGTTTTTTCCTCCAAGTTGGAAATAAGCATTCCCTTCAAAAATGGAATTTATAAAATTGCCACTCTGAGGATGCAAACTGAAGTTTAAAGTTACCATTTGATCACGTATCTAAGATTTCAGATTAACTTAAAAAAAAAGGCAAAACTCTGCATTGTGGATTTGTTAAAAGCAACTGGATCAAATGTTGTTTCCAGTAATTTCATTGATAACAACCGCCCGTTCACTTGGCTGATTGATAAAAATAAAAATAGCATTCAAACACTCAAACCCCCAAATCATTACTGGAATTGGTGCAAAATGGGAAGAACCAAACTTACTCAAGTTGTGATTGTCTTTCTTTTGCCGCTCCTTAGCCAATGCTCTTGCTTCTGACTCTGTAGAAAAAACGTACGCTGTGCATGTGAATGAAGTAATTAAATTTGAAATAATTCAAACACAAATTTCAGTCTGTGAAATGTGTGCAGGAAGCCTGATCAATATTTGTCAGACCAATTACTACAGCCATTCCAGTGCGTGAGAAGGGCCTGTACCGTAAGCTGTGATTGCCGAAACAACACCAGCGTTCAACTTCACCTCCACCCCTGTGGAACATCCATTCCCACTCTTCCCATACTGACTTTCCTGATGAGGATGTTTCCCACGGGGGCCCTGATTCAGCAAGGCGTTTGAGGACAACAAACTGCTGAAATTCAACAAACCTTCTCCTACGTTTACATACAGCTGGCACGTTTATGTACCACAAAGATGCTGAACCAGAGGAACAGCATGTTTGCTGCATTGCTGCCTGTACAGGATGTGAAGCAGTCAGGAGTCAGAGGCTCTACTCACTGGAATTACAGCTACGTCCTTTCGTGGCATGTGTGCACACATCACCACAACACTTAAGGAATAAATTAAGCGACCTATTAAAAATGCCATGTTTTCCAGCTACACTAACTGTTCTCATCAAATGAAAAAAGATTAAAAACCCAACACCTTTATTAGCAGTATTGCTTGAAAACAATGTTCCTTGCTTCAGGAAAAGCGAAAAGTAAAATATTGACAACCATGCCACATATCAGTTGTCTCCAACTCAGAACTGTTCTTAACCTTGCATCACAGATTCATTATCAGACTTCAGCCTGCAATATTTCAGGCAAACACACAACTAAATTTATTATTTTCAGTTCTCTATTATCTTACATTTCTCAAGCAATTAAGTATTTTGATGTTTGCTCTATCCCTTTTCATTTTTTTTTAAATGTAAGGTCATTAATCCTTATCCTGTTGCATTTAAGTCCAAGAACCAGCAAGCACTATTGAGTTTCCCAGTAAGTCAGTGAGGAGGAATGAGTGTATGATCTATTATCTCCCATTACACTACAGAAAAAAACTCAATCCCAACAAGTTTCTTTCCTGTACTGTTTTATGTTTAAGGAATATGGATTGTGTCCTACCCAATTCAAATTAACAGGTGACACGGGTTTCCCTTGGAGTACTGGAAGTTTACTACCCAATATTACATGCAGTACAACAAGACATATCCTTTTCTATGCTAGGCTCTGAAAGGATCTCCCCAAAAGCTTGAAAGAACAGTGCATGGCCCAATAAAAATTGCTTTTAATCTGACACTGTCTTATGAAACAGATAAGAGGTTCGTAAGGTCAAAACTAATGGAAACTTCATTCCTGAACGAGCAGGATTCCCATTAAATGCTTCAGCTGAGAACTCACAACCATCGTCAACACCAGATGTTGGGAAAATAGATTCGGCTTTTCTTGGTTCTTCATAATTTTTATATTTATACAGTAGGATGGAGAAAGGTGTCTGACAAATGCTAGATTTAAATACTCTAAAGCTCTCCCCAGAATAGTTTCAAAAGAAAAATCAGGAAACAGAGAACCAGAAGACTCCTGCCTGCAATAATACACTGATTTTTAAAATCACTGGCTGTCAGAAGGCACTATCAATACTTCTTTCTGCACAAAGGCTTGGCTAGATCAATGTCAAAGTGACTGCTGTTAAATTTGAGTTTAATTCCTAAACTTCCTCTAAACTAAATGCAATCTGCTATTATACATTTTCATCAGAAAAAGCACTTATCTAAATTCTTTGTGTCTACAGGTGAATGCAACACATGGACATTTATGTTAATTCAGGTCTATTTTGACGCACTGAGGATTTCCGTAAGACCACTCTACTCACTAATTTCCCCTCTCTTTCTGCCTTCTCTGCCCAAAGTTTTACACAATCATCTGCAGGGAATCCAGCAGCTTGGACATCTGACAATTTGGATGTTTAGTTTGCAGTCTACAGCCACCTTTGTGTTTCTATAATTGGGACAATGAAACTATCTGTAACACAGGACTTTTGAGTAGTTCTCAACCCTTCCCACTCTCCTCTTAACACAGTTTCATCACTGCACAAGTTCTTCCTTTTCTAGCAGTAAGAGATCAGTTTGAGTGTTTTCATTTGGTGATGAACTTAAATTTTATGCAGTCATATAAACACAAGTATCAGCCAGCACAGAGATGTGGCATGTCCTCCCGAGAAGCTAACTCCTGTGCTATTAAAACTGCTCTACTTAAACTAACTCCTGCCTAGAACCTGCTTTGGAAATGAGTCAGCCTTCGAGTCTTCACAACAGAAACCCAGAAAAATGACAGCCAAGAAAGAAACTATGCCTCTACCATACTGCACACAGTATGACTCCCACTGGGCTTAAGAACTGCCATTTCTGAGTATTAAGATCATTTTGTCAGCAGCCCTAGAATGGTTCTCCATTGGTTCACACCGCAGACAGCTTAGCCTGTATACTGTACCCTACAATGCGGTTATATCCTTTCAGGTGAAGCAGAACAGCAAATATAAAACATGCTTGAGAACATGAAACTTCTTACTTCCTCCTTCAAACTATTTAGCTTCTGTACACAAGCACTAGACAGAAAGAAGCTTTTAATGTCCCCCTTTCCTCCCTATGCCTCTGACAGCTTATTCATAGCACTGCTAGGAAGAACCAACATGACAAGAAACGTACAGGATACTTCATTTTCATCTTAAAAGATGCATATTCTGTCTCCTGGGTACCTAATTTTACATTTTATAGGATTTAGGTGTCCAGATCTCATATCATAACAAGTTATTTGTTCCTTACTGCCCTCTCCTACCTGAGCAATGCCTCAGCATGTAGCATTCCTTGACACAAATCCCACAGAGACTCCAGATGTGAAGTTGTTAAAAGTTTGGTGTTGACAGAACAAATAAGCCCAAACTAGAAAACAGCTCCACAAGAGAAGCTTCTTGTGACACAATGTTTCCAATGTGCAGGTTTGTCTGCAAGTTGTGGCTCGATCTTAATCTGTCACAGTGAGCACATATACACCCACACATGAACCCAACTGCATTGCAGGCTAATATGTCTGCTAAAAAATGGTCCAGAAAACAAAAAAATATCTATCCATATATTCTTTTTCTCACAACAGATTATGTCCAATATCACCTGAATTCAAAACAATTCTTATATTGCTCCAAGATGGTATTTTAGACATATTTACCTGTGAGCTCCCTTTTTATATTAGGAAGATTAGCTGGACATGAGTTGCTGATGTTTAGTCCCGGAGGAGGCATGCTTTGGTTGCCATAAAGGTCAATCAAATTGCCAGACACAGGCAACTGGAAAAGATAAACAAGGAAAAGGATCGTTTAGTTTGCCGTCATGAAAGCCTTTGTAACAGAAGAATGGAGCTGGGATCTGCTAAGAAATTGTGCTCTTTTCCACACGCAAATGGAGCTTGCAATAAGGTCAGCAAAAGTCACACATATGCATAGGCATGAAGAATAAAACACCTACATTGGGAAAATTCTGTTCTCTTTCCTAAAGTATTTGCAGACAATACTTTATTTATTTTTTTTAAATGCAAGGAAGCACAACACCAAGTTTCAAAAAAACCAAAACCAACTTTGGGCAGAAAAGGTAACACACTGACAATATTGCTGTATCATTGCTCCTTATTTTTCAATGAAACTATTATATCTGTATGCCTATCAATTCTCTTACTCAAAACACCTGAAAGAATCCAAAGAACTCTTCTGGAGAAAGCCCTCATCTTTCCAGGAATATGTGAGTGGAAGTACTTATTTAGCAAGCTGTCACATGCTTGAGGAAGAACACTCAACTAATCAATCACAGTTTTAATCTGATTTGAAACTATCTACACAAGAAGACATTTAAGTTTACTTTAACTTGGTTTTTGCCTTACATAACAAGAACACGCATGAGTAGGAGGAAGATTATTTTCTCATTAAATGTCCTCAATTACTTGTTCATTCTGCTATTCGTATTTAGGTATGTTTAAGCAAGATCTATGCAGAAATAGGATGGTATTCCAACAAAGCTTATCAAAGCTATCCCTGTAAATTGAAAGGTATTTAAAGAAGTTTACATTTATCCTGAGTGGATTATTTTTCCTATCTGTCATCTGTTTTCAAACTAGGTTTGAAAAGACAAGTATAAAACAACTTCATATCTTATCTGAGTGGCAACACTTATTATCCTTGCTGCAAAGTAAACAAATCCCTCCAGGACACTGATCCTGCAGAGATTAGGATAAGCATTAAAGTTACACCCATGTGAAAATAATGCTGTTGAATACAATTGAGTGAGTCACAGTCTGAATTATTAAACTGCTACTGGTAGGTCCTTGCCAGACCGAGACCTAAGGAAACTTCCGTGCCATCTGGAGCAACAATAAGAAGCAAAGCTGGTATGCATTCATACAGTACCATCAGCTTGAAGCCTCGCTGACACTTGTCCGAACGGAGGTCAACAACAGCAATGACGTTCCCTGACTCTAAGTGACAAACTATAACCAAATTCTCACCAAGATTCAGCCTTCCAACAGCCTTCCAATCCCTCACCCTACCCTCAGCTCTTGAATGCCATATTTAAAAAAAAAAAAAAAAAAAAAAAAAGGAACACCTGTCCATCACAGATTATTGTCCAACTTGTGATGTACCCGCACCAGTGTCAGGGTGATCGCTCACTGTCACACTGCTCTACAAGGCTGACCCTTCTATCTTTTGGACCCTCAAATGCATCCATGACACAGGCACAGCAATAGCATCATACACCCTTCTGACTTGGATGCGCTCTTTCTATTCATGGTCCTAAGCACAGGGAGAGCACAAAGACTTTGTTTGTAGGCCTAGGACTTGAAGTTCAGAACCAGACATGTGAAATCTAATTAGGAATGTCAGGGAATTAAAAAAAAAAAAAAAAAAAAGATTTTTTTCAGAAATCTAGAAACTAGCACCTCAAAGGCTGGGTGAAGCAGCTAGGTTACAAAGAAACATGGAGACAGTTAAGGTCACCAAGCTGCCTTCCTTACTGCTAGAGGGACCCTGCTTCCTACAGCAAGTTTGTGGGATTTTTTTTTTCCAATGTGTCAACACTGTGTTTACTTCCATGTAAACAAACAGGATCTGTGTAAGCAATCGCCACAAAGGCGAGGGTCCTGAAGAAATTACAAGCACCAGAGGAAACATATCGAGCTGTGCAATCATTAAAGGAAAAAAAAATGGAAAAAACCTAAACGCTGTCTGCAAACATTTCAGCTCTTAGCTATTAAGACAGTCAAGCCTCTCATCCCCTTCCTGAAGTACAAAGCAATGGGAAAGATTTCAATGTCCCACAGCTATTTCACTGGGAAGATATGAGTCTCAAAACTGAGAAAGACAGGGAATTTCATGTCCTTTTTCTGGTGCTAAGAGGCCCCTTCCCTGCCCTCACCAAACTCCAGCATCCTTCCAACTTAAATATGCTTCCCTTAAGGCTTTGTTAGTCACTTCTGGCTAATAAGAAATTAAAATATAGCATCATTCAAAATATTTACCTTTACTCTCCTGAATTAAATGAAGGAATAGAGGCTTACGCCAGGCTAGGCTTGTTATCTTCATTGAAACAGCAAGATTTACAAAACCTTCATTCGTGAGATTTCATATTTCTAGGCCTTGGCTTTGCAAGGTGCACAAACAAATTACTGCTTTTATATAACAGAAATTTCAAATACTGTAATCATTACTGCAGACTCCTCATAGTGCATCTTCAGGAGAGTCTGAGGCTTTCCTTCTTCCTCTACTAATCCAATAAAATATGCACACACATTCGGGTCGTTTGGGTTCTGTATACATCACTGACATCAGCTAGGTTATCAGCAAGGCTGTTTCCAAGGTAGCAGTACACACCAGGAGGGTTTCTGCTGCCCGGGTCAGGCAGCCTACGATGTTCTCTTACCTACAAGCACACACTCAACGCAAGCCCTTGAAATAAGACTCCTTTCTACCTCTGGAGTTTAACTTCCATAGGAAAGCCACATTCAGAGGTGGAGCTGCATGTACTGACAGGGTTTTCCATGTCAGATTCTTGCCAGAAATTGATTAGTTGGATGAATTAGTTGCTGTCACAACCTGGCATACAAGAGTACTTTTCACAGTACGTAGCAATTCAATTACTAGGTCATATCTACACAGAAAACCTTCTCGGCAAACTAGTGACCATTTTGCGATACCTTTCACCAGAGAAGCAAAGCCACTTAACTTGTGACCCAGTAACAAAGTTTACAAAGACTACCAAAAGCAGTTGAGAGCACTGAGCCCTTTCCAATTAAGAGATACTTGGAAACCTCCCTTTGCTCGCTCTATACAGAAATCTCTGATTTTGCTTATCAATTAAGTACTGTTACCAAATGTAACAAACTGGTTCTTTTGTTCTTTGTTGGTTATGGAACAATAGCAGCCTTTGTTGTAGTCTCAACGCAGCTATTTATAGGTTGTGTCTCTTTAGTGACCATTTCCTCTCTTGATTTCTTCCACCTCTACTTAGCTCAGTCTACAGACATTAATTCCTTATTAGTAAAATGTTCAATGTTTTAAGAGCTAAATCCTGTTCCAAATGAAGAGTGTCTGCTACATCAGGTTTCCCCTCCCTGGCTCCAACACAATTCTCGGGAAATACAGATCCATTTCCACCTCTTCAGGATTGGTATCAGGTTAATTCAGAGACTGAAATATACCTTTTGCCTTCAGCAATTTAACTGTACTAGTAAGAAGTCTGAATTTTACCATTCCATATCCTTAATTTACAGGCACAGTGGGGAATTCATGAATTTCACAACAAATGTGGAGCAGGCATCATTTACAAGGTTAGTCGTCATGCAGAAAGCAGGAGGGAAACAGAGTACCTTAGGTATTGACTATATGGACTCCCTGCACCAAAAGAGCACAGAGTACCACTACATCCCTGCCTGGAAGCAAAGAGCCACTGCTGGGGTCCCTGTGAAATTACAGAGGAATTAAAGCACAAAGAAATCCAAGTCGCCTCTAATTTAACGGATCCCAGTCCAATAGAACTTCAGAGAAAGGACTCCAGGAGAACCTGGACCCTCAATAAAAAGAGAGTAACTATCTTGAAAATTATCTTTTGACGGGTTTTTAAGTTTGCCTCTCAAACTCCAGGACAAACTCACTTTTCAAGTCATCTTGGGTTAAATGTGAAATTCATTCTTTCCTGCAGGATTCTGCAGTTATTTCTGTCTACTCAAAGGGCACTATTTAGCAAGGGACACTGCTGGGCCATTCCCTGCAGCATACACCATGTTTCTGAGAGGGCTGTGGGCATCTGTGGGAGCTCAGGACTAGGTTAACACGAAGTCAGACAACTACCGTCAGCAAATGTAAACCTATGCTATGAAATTGATGCTATATGGTTAGCTGTAAATTTTGGCACTAGGTGAAAAAGAAACAGACGCCAGCACTGGCAGACATCTACTCAGCCTGATCTAACAGCACTTCAGCCTAAGGCAAAAAATTCACTGGAGTCACCCACCACAAAAGATCAAAATAAGATTATGCCAGAACTATGATTACATTAACGCTCACAGCAATGTAAGCCAGCAAAAAGAGACTGCAATTCCAAGGTAATATGCATCTTTAATCACTTACCAACTTACACACCTCCATGTTCTTGTCTTTTCTCACAGGCTTCCTAAGCTTCCTTCCTCTCTTCAGTTTTTAAACTTCTTGATTCCTTCCCCTTCTGTTTGTTTAGAAGGTTGGGGGTTTTTAAACTCTTTTTTCCCTCCTCCTAAATTTTGTAACTTCTTTGCTGTTGTCTAACTAGGGCCTTCTCTCCATTTGAAACCAGGATAAGCTAAAGCTATGATGTTAGAGCTAAGAGTTAAGCTACAGCAGCTTTGGACCAGGATGCTAACACATGCTTAAGCATAGTATACAATTTTACTTGAACATGATAGAATACTGGAACCTGGGGTGCAAGAGGTTCCCTTCTAGGCTTTCTGAAGCCAAGTAAAACGTCCACAGCAATCTAATACTGATGGGTATTAGCTCATTCCCAATGGCCCAGTTCACTCCTCTGTTACAATACTCTCAATTCACTAACTTGGCTTTGAAATAAGAAAATTAAAATTGTTCTTTGCATTCCCTTGACCCGACTCCAGTTTGTGTTTTTAAATTCATGTTTTTCACTGCAACCGTATATCTTAAACTCTTCAAAGAAAAACTAATTATCCTCTATGCGGCAATGCAAGAACTACTTAATTGCTTGAAGAAAACTACTTAATTACTTGGAGAAAAAAGTCATGGTAGTTTGGCCTTCTCTTGAGGAAAGACTATTAGTCTTATCAGGGAAACCAAATGGAAAGGATCATTATACCGTATTTGCCATTTGAAGGGCTGGGTCCATCAAGCCAAGGATTTCTTCATTGTAACTTGACTCCAGACTAATTATGTCATCGATGACATCATCCATCTGCAGCAGAAAAGGTGGACAAAGAAAAACAAAACAGTTATCAAAACCACTAGCATAGAGAGGCTTGAAAACGCACTTCAGCCACACGCAGAGGCCCAAGCAGAAGTGTCCATGCAGTTTTACAACTGTCCAAATCCAGTCCCTCAGCCGTGAATCCTGCTACTCAGCCAGGACAGTTAGGTCATGACAAAGCTGAGGTATCATGGTCTATCTAAGCCACTCCTCCCACCAGCAGATACCTTGCACTACCTGCCCACGGACACACTGTTCCTCCCAGGAACAGTGGAGGAGACGCCCCATAGAACGAGCTACACTAACGACAAGAATCCCTCTCTACCTGCCTGCCTACCCTCCATTTCTCTCCTCTAGTTGTAGGGTCAAAACCTGTGTACAGACATAATGCCCAGGCCCCTGACACCTGCAGGGGACGGACAGTATCTGTTGGATTCACAGCCCTCATATGCCCTTTCAAGAAGCACCACCCAAGAGTAGCTCGGAGATTATTTCAGGTGCTGCAAACCATATTCTTGCTGGGGCTGGGCCCGAAGGTGCCTCTGTAAGCTACTGCACAGTCACGAGAAACAAAGTCCGTCAAAGCACCCATGCAGGTGCTCCGAGTTGTCCTGCAGGATTGACTATTTTCTTTCTGCATACTATAAAAAAGGAGCTTAAATGACAGTCACCTACAAAATCAATGCATGAAGCTGATGGTAGAAACAGTAGTATATGGGATTTTTCTATCAGCTCAAGAAAGCATGATTAGAATGAATTACGCTGACTGGAAGCAAGGGTAAAAAAAGAACTAAAAGTTACAGCCCATATCCACACTCTTGTTACTAGAAATAAAAACTCCTTACAGTAAAAATAAAATTAGGAGGAAGACTACTGAGGACGAATTACTATGAACCGATTAAAGCCTTCTCATATGTTTTTTTTAAATGCAAGTGTGACCTGCTTAGAAATGTGGTCTTCAGAGCTATCAGGACAAGAACACATACATGCAGTCTTGGGGAAGCTGCATTAGAAAAGATTTCCTGAAACGAGACCTTAAAGCATAGCTAAATATGTTCTGCTATAGCATTACAGGGCTAGAAAAGCCTTAACCCTCTTTGGGTGTCCTAATGCACTTTTGACATCAATGCTAATCAATAACGGTGTTTTGTTCTTTAAACACAACTTATATTCAACTTCTTAAAGACACTATGGGGCAAGTTTATTCAACACAACTTCAAAGAAACATGCTCATTAGAAAGGGGATCTGTGCTCCAACTCCTGTGTCATCCAGTACCTGCATGCATGATGCTCGTGAGTGTGTATTCAGAGCCGGGCACTCACTCTCAACCCTGCTTTGCTCTTCAAATTTATAAAATCCCTGCAGAAATAAAGAGGAAAAAAAAAAAAACAACAAGCAAAGCATGGATCTGAGTTCATGGCACAGTCTCAGTCCCAAAAAGAGCACGATTGAAACAGTGTCATGCACACATGTGCCTGATGACACAGCAAAGTGAAGCTATAAATATCTTGGAAAAAAAAAAAAAAAAAAAAAGATATGGGTACAACTTGGATGGCAGGATGGAACTATTCAATTTTAATTTCTTTTGAAGCTATGGAGCACAATTTCTCTCCTGTGTGCAAAATACATTCTGTAATAGCTGATTCTCAAAGCTGCATACCATTCTCCTCACAGAGTGCACTGTATTAAAAACCTGGCATAAAAGCTTGAGGGAGACAAGAGAAGCTCTACAACTGCATCCCATTTGTCAAGTTACAAAAATATAGAGGATTCTCACACTTAACATCTTCCAAATCCTCTTTCTTCAGCACCTGAGCACACATCTAACACTCCACTAAGTTTTTGCCAGAAAAGATTAAGGTAAGGTTGAGGCATAGGCCAGGGAAGTCTTAATATTTGCAGCACTGATTTCATCATGAAACAGCAAATGGTAACATTTTAGGGTATGTTAGCTGGGTTAATCTGGCCTTTCAGCTAAGCCATAGAATTGCTCAAATTTTACTGTAAAAATATCTAAAGTATCACAAAAAGCTTTGTGTTTTTTTCAGTTATTTTTGCTATGCTCTTTGCTCTTTCTACACTGAATGAGCCATAAATAACATTATTCCAGAAAGCTACAGCTTACAAAACTGCTTTGTATTCTCCAAAGGTCAATTACTCATTGCGTGCAAAAAGCAACTGGGGGAGAAGCACTTTTAATAAGCATAAACTAGCTAAAATAGTTCAAAAAAGAGGAAGTTAGAGGGACATAGGGTTTTTGCCAAAATGTTCTATGCAAATATATATTCATGCAGACACAGAGGTAGTAGCTGTGTTTTTTAAAATGAACAGTTCAGAAAAAAGATAAATGTAATATCTTAACAACAAGCAAATATGGTTGAAAACAGAAAGAAAGCAGATGGCAAATACATTTTACTTTAGAACCTGCATAGTGACAGCGTATTACCTCTTTTTCGCAGTTGGAGTTGAGGGTAAGCATAGCCATTGGGCTGTTGGGTGCGCTGCTTCCCGTTCCAGGCGGCATGACATGATCACCAGGCTGGTTTGGGCATGGCAAACTCAGGGCTTGGTTGGCGTGTTTATTCGCTAGAGTGGTAGAGAGGTACTGCTTTACCTGCTGCCGCTGGGCTTGCTGAATATGGTACTTGGTTGGATTCTCAAGGTGAGTCTGCACCTGTATGAC
This sequence comes from Neomorphus geoffroyi, assembly GCA_033558235.1. NCBI lineage: Eukaryota > Metazoa > Chordata > Aves > Cuculiformes > Neomorphidae > Neomorphus > Neomorphus geoffroyi. Next base: position 593,802 of record JAUMJM010000039.1, read on the forward strand.
ACAATTTAAAAAGTACTTCATTGTTTTACATCATCATTCCATGTGCTATTGATTTGAGCTATACATTCGTGATACATATACATATATATATATATATATCAGCTAAGCACTAAAGTCAAAGAACAAACCTGTGCAGCTCCAAAGACGTCAACAGCACTTCATTAATTCACATTCAGTGGCAAGAAATCAGTTTATGAGCTAAAGTTTCAGTAACTGAATTATTAATGGTAAATGAAGAACTTCCACTTATTTTTCTACAACAGGAGATATTTCCCTTAAGGCTAATGCTCAGGTTTTCCAGTTTATACAGACAGTCCAGAACACACAGTTCTTCGTTCAGACCTTCACCTACGCGACGTTTAGTTTTCACTAAAACATGGAGAAACAAATAGCACTGCAGGACCCAATTTACTTGTTATTAGCTACCACTTAGACCCAAGCAGTATGGATTGATATCCTTGCCATCCTTTATCAGATGTCAAGTAACATAGAGATCAAAAGACTTGTTGTTGATTTTTCAGGTTTTATGTTTTTTTGGGTTTGTTTTAGTTTGGTTTTTTTTAAAGTAACACTAGCTAAAAAAAAAAAAAAAAGGAATACAGCATTTTTTTGCCTACAGATTATTTATAAATCAGATATATGGCCTAAATCATATACAAATAAGGCAGCCTGTTTATAAACACATTATGCAAATAAGATGCAAGAAAAAAAAAGAAGTGTTTCAGTTCAAATCAATCACTGTCCTCAGTAACAGCTATTTTGGTTTTTAAGATAAGTTTATCAGTACTTGGAATTTTTTTTAACATAAAATACAAAAAAATCTCATACTGAGCTACTCTCATGCACCCTAAATAAGCAAAAGAAAGGCAATTTTTTTCCATGCAAAATTTTCACCATATCCTTGAAACTTTGTCATCTTTCTTCAATCATTAATGTTTTTATCAGAAGGTAGAAAACAAACGGAAATATAATAACACTCTGAGTAGTTTTTTTGTTTTAAAACAGTTCCATTAAAGGGACTTTTGCTGTTACATGTAACCATGTACGTCCCCATTTCTTTTTGTGGAAGAAATTACATAAAGCACATTAGATACCAGAGGAAAAGAATTTCCTGTATACTGTAAGCCTTCTTAGCAACACGTTTCGAAACAAGTTTGTGATAACAACTCACCTGATAATGATTATACTCAAGCATTTCCAGCATCCTACTTATAGGTTGCGAGAGAAGCGACTGCAATATCCTTTGCTCTATGCTACTCTAGTTTGAGGAACTCACATATGGAAGCACCATAAACAAGCTACCCCAAACCAGCAGAAGACACTTGAACGCCACTGCTCAGGCTTATAGCAACCTACGCTGATTAGCCACGCATGTAGAGAAACAGCAGTTCACACAGGGGCTCTTCTTGGAAGCTATGCAAGTTTAGCCCTAAGTATTGGTATTATTTTTTCTCTCTGGCTTTGACGTCATGCTTTTTCATAAACATAAAAGGACCTTTTAAGTGATGGGCTATCAAAGTCAGATTGACAGTTCGCTCAAGGCTAATTCACTATTCATCTTTCGTTCCAGTCATACTAACAGACAATGGCATTTTTCTTTAGCAGTAAGGTTAAAAGTTTTTAAGTACAGAGTAAGACATAACTGAACAAACGTCGTATGAGCCTAACGCACATTCCCTGGCAGTGGGATGTGCTGGATAAACCCCTGCAGCCACCCACTCCTATCTTCAGCTTTCAGGCACGGCAGTCCACCGCCCTGCCCAGGCAGCCACCAACCCACCCAGAACCTGCAGCTGAACTCGAAGGATTTGAAAAAGTCCAACGTCCTCAGCCTCCCTAGTGCTTCAGAGCCCATTAATTCTGTCTCAATCTACAGCTGGAAAAAGCTTTCCAGTTCAGGAATGGCTTACACAGACTAAAGCATGTTCCAAACACGCTTGGTGCACTGTGACAGTACTGTGTGCAATCTCTGAACCTTCCAGAACTTACTTTCTCTTTTTATCCAACTCCTTGACAAAACCTCGTATCCAAGCACAAGCATCAAAAGCTGCTCAATTGGCACTATTTTTCCAAAGTCTCTGCTGCACAGGGAAGCACACTTAAGACAGCGTTTCTAGAGCTTAATCTGATTTGTTGCACTAAATCCCAAGACAGCACAATACAAAAGTCTGCTGTGAGAAGTACAGCACTTGCTTTGTCAGTCCCAAACTGAGTTATCAATTTTCCTGTCACCAGTGGCAAGAGTTACGCTATCCAGATAACACTATTTTTCACTTAACTACTTGGAAGATGAAAATTTATCACTAAACAAGTTATTTTTCGTAACATTTATCTTTGAATATCTTATTTTAAAAACAAGCCCTACTTGTCTGACAGAAATTGCATGTTCCTTTTCATCCACAGGCATCAGACACCATGACTGTTCTTCCTTGACACTGCCAGGGCAGCGGGACAGAGCTCCTCTCTGCATCCATCTCCTATTCAACCTCTGCACTCCCAGAAGAGGGACCAGCAAAATTCCAAGATCCACATCTCAACTGGGCATCATCAAATATAATATTATAAATAATAGATGCCAACACACTGAACTGCCTTCACTGCACATTGACTTTTGAAACACACACTGTCTAACTGATATAGGATTTTGTTGTAAAACACACACTTATTTCACAAGAACATACTTTCCTCAGGATTTTGCTGTATTGTCCCACATTTGAATAGTTTGTGTTATTTTGCTAATCCATAGAATTTCCTCCTCCCCTTATTTTTTGTTCAAAAGAGCTGTGCTGCCCTCAATATACCTGGGAAGGCAAGAGAAAAAAAGTTGTAAACCTTAAATAAAGCAGCTGCATTTCTTTCTCAGACTTCCAAGTTGCAGATTTCTACCTAATACAGAAGTGTAACTATTTTCTGAGAATTTTGATCTGCTGGGAATTGCGTCCTCTTCACTACAGGGCAACAGATTTCAGTGCAATTCAGAAGCTTCTCTCTGCTCTTTTCCTTTTTTTTTTTTTCCCTGGGGCTCAGGTGGGAATCTTACTTTCTCTACGCACCCTTACAGTAAATGTATCAGTTAGATAAACATTACTGCATATTTGTGTGCAAATTACAATTTAGTCAGTTTAATTCCTGACAGACTACACAGTCACTTTGGCTCAGAAAAACAGTACATCCTTCTGTAAGTATTCTCAACAGTTATCCAGTAGAACAAATTTTCAGGTCGAGTCAACTTTTGCTACACATGGGAAACAAATGACTAAGGAAATTCATTTACTGCCAGGTGTCTGGACTTCAAATCAGTGGTAGCACAGACAATTCCTTTACAGAAAAAAAAAACTACCAGAGGAACCATACTCATTATACACTGGACATGTGTCACCTTCTCACACAAGTCTAGCAGTGAACCGAAGAACAGAGAACTGCAGAACAGAGAACTGTCTTTTCAGTCATTAAATTTTTCCAAAATGATGCAAAGGAAAGATTCAGAGACTGAACATTTCCTTTGAATCCACACTTGGTCAAAGGTACTTTCACATTTGAATACAAGAACATACAATTACTCTCTGAATGTAAGAAAAAGTGACATAACTATTCTTACTCTGCATGGCAGTGCAACAAGGATAGGAGATCTCACAGGATGGAAACAGCTTTACAGATGTTCCTTCTTGGACAGACGTACACGTTTCAACTACCCTTGCTGTGACCAAGTGTGAAGCCCGACAAGCTACAGGGAAGGCATTTGAACTCCAGTTGGATTCGTCCTTGTGTCATTTACTGCCCTCTTGAGCTTCTTACAGGCTTCATTGTCAAAATCCAGTGGAAACTACCTTGATGAACACAGTGTTTTTTGTTGAGACTAACTCTTTCTTTGACCTAGAGCATCCTTTTCTCTAGTGTCTACCTCAAAGAAAGCCTAAATGTGCCTACTTCGGCAAACATACCAAGATAAATCAGTCATGATCAGCCTGTACATAAGTTGTAAAGCAGTCTTACTTTTTGACAAAGTTTCTCACAAGAAAAGAGCTGCAAAACAAACCTTACAATGAAATCCTGCTACCCCAAATTTGAAACCATGAATAAAAGCTTTGACTTAATTTTAAGATTGAATTTTGGTCCTTGGCCTTTTCTTGCCTCTAGCGTAAAGAATAGTTCTTGTTCTTCCAAATTCATGAGACACAAAGTGCAGGAAGATGAAAATTTATTGGTTTGGATACACCCCCTAAGAAATGCATCTGAATGGGTACATGCAAGAAAAATGGAGGAACTTGAAACTGAATCCTCTGGATCTCCAGCTATCCATAAGAAATCTCAAGCCAAGCTTTGTTATAGCATTACTAAAATGAGTAGGACATTGGTTTTTGGACATTTTGGTATTGGTGAGAAAGTAGTAATAGAAGGAAGTAATGGAAGTATCATCTGCAGGATTTTGCATATTGTTTAAACAAGGTGGCAAAGCCAGTTGAATTTATCACACCATAGTAACAAGAAGAACTTGGGAACAACAGATCCATGATGGTCAAGCAGCAGCCTACCATCTGGATTCAGCCCTGAAATACCTGGAAGGCTGCACTTTTAATTTGTATTAAGGTGCATTTTCCATTTGCGTGGTTATCAAAGTACTGCTTACACGGGTGGCAAAATAACACTTGCATAGAACTAGAGGCCCAGAACAGCCTTCAATGCCCACTCTGCAGCATCTCTACTAATCTCCATGGGCTGGCTCTATGCGCTATCATTGCACCAGGTACTCCTGCACTACAAGTCTCATGGATCCAAGCCTCATCCTTTCTTGCCAGTGACTCTGAGCTAGTATGTTTTTTCTTGAGCTGAAGCACTGAGAAATGCATCAGCTTGACTGCATCCATATGTAACCCAGCTCAGGCCCTACAAGGCTGAGATGGGCCGAATAAATTCTGAATGGAGTCACACTCACAGAGATTAGCATCATTCAGCACTTGTCCCGCACTCTTTGGAGCACCCTAGAGAACAGTTACCTCGAGTGGTGGAAAGGCTTTCTTATACCTTCAATAATCTTGCTATCTGACTGCTAATAATAGTTCATACATCCAGTTCAAGTACCTGAGTAGGGGAAAAACAGTTCCTGAGAAACTGCCTATTTTCTTCCAAAACAAAGAAACAATAACCCATACTCATAGAGCAGACTTCTCTCAGCCCTTGGATCTAGAGTCAATCAAGAAAACATTTTATCAATGGTTTTCACTAACTCTAAGCATACACAACATATCTACAGGAATTTTAGGTATACTTTGGACTACGTTCTTCAAAATCCTCGTATTCTATTACACATCAGTAACAAGACTCCTGAGTAGACCCAGATACCTCCTTCAGTTTGAAAAACTAAAAATATTTTCTGTTAAGGTGATCAAGGGCTCAGGAATTTAAACACCAAGCATTGTTGCACACATAAGCACAAAGCATATGGCTTAAATAGTTCCTTTGTATGAAGCCAATACAAGTAACTGGAACAACACCTCTAATACTGGCTCCTCAAGTCTTGCTGGGAATCATTCAAAGACATAACTTACTAATGATGGCAATAACTCGGAGCAGTGTCTCCTGGCAATAGAGCCATGCACTCCCACTCTCAGTGGGAGTGCATGGACCAAATCCCTTTTGTAGAGGCATATAGGAACGTTCGCTCTTGGGCAGGCACAGGGCAGGGAAGCCTATTGGATTGACCAATGCGTTTTGCACAGTGTAATCCAAAAATTAAATCATAGAAACGCCTGGTTGGAAAAGATCTTTGAGATTATCAAGTTCAACCATACCTGTCCACTGCTAAACCATATCCCCAAGAAACTCCTCTACTCGTCTTTTAAACACTTCCAAGGATGGCAACTCAACCACCCCCCTGGGCAGTCATTCCAGTGCCTGACTTCAGTGAAGATGTTTTTCCTATTGTCTAGTCTGAACCTCTTCTAGCACAACTTGTGGCCATCACGTCTCATCCTACCACCTGTCACTTGGGAGAAGAGATCAATACCTACCTCGCTACAACCTCCTTTCAGGTAGTTGCAGAATGCGATGAGGTCTCCCTTCTGCCTCCTCTTCTCCATGCTAAACAACCCTGGTTCCCACAGCCGCTCCTCCTAGGAGGATGGCTAAAGATCAAAATAACAGGGAACTTATACCAGAATAGAAATCAGCAATTAGCTGTGGTTTAACTTCCAATCATCCTCTAGGAAAACTTCAAGTCCATTAATTACAGCAGGATCAGGCTTTGACCCACCCCTTCTGGATGAAGGTAACTAGTTCAAGTCAGTTGGCCTGTGTTATTTACATACTTATGCATTTGTACATGCAAGGGTTTGGTTAGTTTGAAATGTGTAACTGCAGGAAGCAAGCATAAACCCAGCATATCTTGTTTTAAGAGTATTTCCTCGAGGTGGAATCCGCTTATTAGTTTTGCAATCTCAGTTTCTTCTTAAAAATCACAGTGTCTTACTTGTAACATCTCCAAGTACTGCTGTTTTCAAACTTCTCTTACCATCCAGGGAGAAAAAAGAAAAAAAATTATGTATTTCAATGCGATCACAGAATAATTTTGTATGAAGAGCCTTCAGTGCTGCATTGTAAAAAGAAAAAAAAAGTATAACTGAAGTGATACAATGCTGAAGCACTCACTAGTTGTTTCACTCACTTGTGATCTTCCCTATAACTACTGAGCAACTTAACGGGCAATTTCATGTCCAAAACTTTTGCAGATATCCATACTGCTTCTGGTTTACTCACGTTCCAACAACATTTGCATGAAGAGAAGAAAAGGCAACCAAGACTTAAATACAAAAATTATCCTGAACAAACCAGTAAGTGAATCCGAAGAGAACAAAGCCATTTCTGAACCAGCCACACTTGGAACCCAGATGTGGGAGACGGACTTGCCCACCCTGAGGACAGCAGTGACATCGTGTCTCAGAGCCCTGTGTGCACAGGTCTCCTTGCCCGAGGACTTCCTCTGCCACCTCTCCATCTTCCCCACTTTTTATCTCCCCTTCTTCCATAGTATCGCACACCCATCTCTCTCATCACTCTGGCCAAGGCTGTCACCACTCCAGAGCTGCTGGTCACCCTCATAGTGGGACTCACTGTGGGTCCCGCCTGGAGCTGGTGCCGTACTCAGGCCTAGCACCTGCTCAGACAGAAGCCGTATGTGAAGTTGAAACAGCTCCTCCTGCCTTTGCCCTCCCATTTGAGCTTACAAGACACAATACTCAGTTCCTAGAAAATGCCATATTGCCAAGAACCAGGACATGGAGTTAAGCAGTGGAGACCTCAGGCCTGTGCCCGCAAAGCTGAAGATGACCCAGACTCTTTGTTGGTGCCACAAAAGTGACAAGAGGCCATCCTGATGCCAGCAGCTATGAGCTGCCCTGCTTCCCAGGCCCCCACCAGCCAGGAAGGAGCACATTTCTGTTCCCCAAATCATACAGAAGAAGATTCTTCTAACAGAAAACAACATTGGATCTTCCTGTGAACATAAAGTCAAATCACTTAATGCTTCATTGAAACAGAGATGGGCTTGGGCACAGGGACGCACCAGAGATTTAGAGGACAGCTAACCAAGGCAGAGGAAGACTTTCCCCCCCACCCTTTTTTTATATAATTAAAAAGACCATTTGTTTCAAGTAAATTGCCTTAGGACTTAGATTTTATAATTACAAATAAAATACTTTTTGCTCAGTTTTCTTGGTTCAATAGAACTTTTTGTTGCGTAGACAGCTAAATGTCATGGGATTTTTAAGAAAGGTTAAAATTCTGTGTCATTTAACAATTAATGGTACCCAAAGAAAAATGATACAAAACCACATCCACTGGAGTGTTTTGTAAGGGCTACAGGCTTCAGCTGGGTCCACCACAGCAGAAAGCCTGTTCAGCACACTAGTTCAGGACTTCAAAGCTGCTTTTTAAAGCTGCTTTGACCCATCACTTTCAAGGATAAAAAACTAACAGCAGCAGTAATCAATTGTTTTGCAGGACTTCGAATAAAAACAGAAAGCTGTACAAATTGTGTCTGGCCTTTCAGGATAAGGAAAAAAAATCTGAGGAGAATAACATGAGAACAATAGTCCATTAGTGCCTCTTTCATCAGGAGTGATTTATTCTCCTGAAGTTTTCCAATTCAAGTTCAAGATTCTGCAAGTCATATTTACCACAGCTTGATCCACTAAGTCTGAAAATCCTACCTCACTAAAATTGAGATCATAGGTTTTACTACAATTCCATGAAGAACCCTTCTACTACTCAGAGCAATCCAGATAACCAGCCAGACTTAACTCAGGTTTAACTCATTCTCAAAGACATTTTTCCACATGCTGCATTCAAACATCAAGCAACAGTATCACATTTTTCACCCTAAGGATGTCAGTGGCCTGAAGAAGCTTTGCATGAAAAGTTCAGTCCTCTTGCTTTCTGAAACCTTCCCAGTCCTCCAAGATGGAACAGCCATCTCATTTGAAATGTAATCAAAGTTAAGTTGATCAGGTTGTCACATATTCTCCATAGGATCATCGTGAATTTAGTCATAGATAAATCTATTTCAGTAACTTCTGCAGCAGTCCTTCTCCCCTTCCCTCCATCTTTTCTACAGCATATTTCCCTTTTCCTTTAGTCTATAACCCAGGAAAAGCGGCCAGAAGAACACTGACCAGAAAGCCCGAGAGGAGGAAAAAGGTAAAGAATTACATGTATTGACTGGGGAATGACAGGTAGGATGAGCTGATCCCAGTATTTTACCTTATGCCATGGTCAATGCAAGGAAATTATGTTAGTTAGCACAATTAAACTCCCTGGTTACTTAATTCATCCAAAACCATCCCCTGAAGCTCAAAAGCAAAGCAGGTACGAGAAAGTTATTTGAGAACTACCATCATATTTGTAGTCTAAGCGGATCCAAAAGTCATCTTCAAGCACAAATAGTTATGAAAAAGAAAAGGCACATTGTACAGAACAGACATCACTTATACAACTAGGAGTTGTTTTGCCCATCACCAAAAATTCCTCTGTATAACGTGACTTTTTATCCAAGGGAAAGACATCAAGCAGGCAAAAAGAACAAAGTTTTTGTGGATTAGTATTTAAAAACTGCTTTAACTATAGAAGCACATGACAAGAGTATTGAAGGAAATTAAAGAGAGGTTAGCCAAATTTGCTTAAGGCGACAGGAATTGATGTAATTTGCAGGTTAGTGGGATGCTAGCTGCTATTCCACAAGTGTGGCTTTCAGACTGGGCTCAGTCTCTTGATCTCCTGCACTTTTTTGTTAGGAAACCAGCACTTCAGCTGTTTACCTGTTAACACTATGCCATAAATTTTTATTTTATACAGTTACAGAGAGTATACCAAAAAGCACTGCAACATTTTAGGACAGACAAGTAATTGAGTCCATAAAATGTCAGACACAAATCTTTTGCTATGATTTCACCTACCCTAGGTGCTTCAGAGCGTAAATATTTTATGACTAACAGGCAACAATATCAGCCACACAACTGCATCGGACAGGCAAGTTTGAATTACGGTATTGCCACAGAAAAAGCTTAATTCAAGCAACTCATATTTACGTCCACTTCTGCCATCCTCCTCTCTCCTAAGGAAGCTGGGTAGCACTTTCATCAGCCCTAGAGGGTTTGATATTGCTCGCAGTAGGACACAAATGACTTCCTTATAGCAACTGTCAAAGATAAAGTTCCTTCCAAAAGCTCTCTTGCAAGATGCGGCATAGAGTTGTGAAGTACGACAAAGGGAGCAGAGTCGTAGGACTTCAGGCATTTCAGCTGCCCAAGAGCCCAAAGGCAGTACACATGGTCAGAATCTACCTCCGTTCCCAGCTTCCTCTTGCAATGTCTTTCATACCCCAAGCACAACCACCCACCCTTTCCACAGCCCAAACAACACCGACACAAGATTTACCAGACCAGTCTAAAACAGTTTGCTATTGACTTGAAAAAAAGTCACTTTAGAGAGGGAAAAGTATTTCTCCAACCTTATCTTCCTACTCAGGCTGCCAAGCACAGTGTTAGCCAGCGCCAGCTTTGACCTGCAGGCACATATTTAGAGCCTAAGCAAAGCTATTGGTTACATTTCACAGGGGTTACTACTTCAGCCACCATTCCAGCCTGCGGTAACCCCTGCTAGACCTGCACAACAGAGTTTTTCACTTCCAGGTCTCTGGTTCATGCAGGTCTCTGCTGGAAAAACTAGTGCTCAATGACTTTACTCTCCTGCATTTGCTGCAGCAGGGAAGAGATGCAGAACATCAACCCTCCTCCCCAGCAGGGCCTCGGCACATCAGATAATTACTTAAATCACATCGGCCTTAACATGCACAAAAGACTTAGAGATTCTAGGTACCTTTCTAGAGCCAAGAGAGAATGCATAGGCTACATAGAAGGAGGAAGATGAAGTTTTTGTCAAGTCCTGCAAAGCCCTGAGCAGACAGTTTCCACAGGTGATAAGAAGCATAGTTCTCACACCTCATTTTGCTCAGGTTGCTCATCATTGCACTTTTCTCAAACGTGAAAAATGCAAAGGGGACTGGATAATAATGACATCTTTAGTAGAAAATGAACAAAGGAGAAGACAGAAATCAGTTTTATACAAGATATTAAGTAAAACGTAACCAAAGCTAAGCTTAAAACAGAAGGAAAGACAGCGCACACTGACTTTAAAATAAAAGTCCTCATTACCAATTCCTAGAGACACGGAGTTACTCACACAGGGAATGGGATAGGTTGGTTGTTTCCCCAGATTATAATAAATAAAATTCAAGAAGATTCAAGTCTCAGTGCCAAAAGCAGATTTTAACGCAGTAAATTGACTTTGCCCCTGCATGGACTTTGTCTTAATGTTTGTCATGCAAGACTGACTTTTTCACAGGTGAAATTTATGCTAAAATAGGCTATTTTGCCCAAACCGTAAATAAAAAGTAAAAGAAAGGGAAAGAAACCCATATTCTGTTACTTTCATGGATTTTAAATACCCACACCCTCAACATGGGTCTCACTTGTCACTGAGATTTGTGAAAGGCTGCTCAATTTTATAGTGTACAAGACACAGTTTTGAGCCAAGACAACTATCAAATATTGAGGAATGTAATCTTCAGCACTTTGGGGCTAAACGAGCAAGAAGTGAGTTGGATTTAAAAGTCTTTCAAGTCCACAGCGCTAGCCTGTGAGAAAGAACTGGAGTTCAGAATATTGCCTGTGGGCTACTGAGGTATTTATGTACAAAAGTTCAACATCGAGCACTGAAACACAGGATGGGGAGAGAGATGTAGAGACGCACTAGATCAAAATGTATCAAACACTCAAAAGCCACAGACAGATACAGTTGTATCCTTCTCTTTTTTAAATAAAAGCCATTTGTAAATTCAAATGCAACTCTTGAATCATTACATTCAAAGGAAAAAAACTTTCCACTTTGAAGGCACGCTGCACATCAGAAGGACAGCATAGAATAATAGATGAGTTTGGGTTGGAAGGGACCTTTAAAGGTCATCCAGTCCAGCCTCTGCGTCTTCTTGCATACTTGTCTGAAGACATCTACACTTGTTGCATACTCATATAAAATTACCTAGGTGAAAGACCGCTAGACTCATTGTTCACATAATTACATGGGGACTGTGAGGCTGGCAGCGTGCTCAAAGTCACTTACAAAGCACATACCAAGAACACGCACTAATCATGACCCAAATGTGAAAACATAAAACAAGTACACCAAACCCAACCAGTGCCATGCAGTGCATGCTGGAACAACCTGCCCAGTGCATCGACTGAAAAGCCTCCCTACCGAACTTTTAAAGAAGCATCCAAAAATGAGAGTGAAAATAATTTCAAAAGGACCATATATTTTAACAAATCACTTGGCAGCACACTGTCTACAGCACAAAGGACACTTGTTTTGGAACACGCCTGTTTTGAGGCTATCTGCTTTACAACAAATATACAACGCCATTAGAAGTTAACAAAATCTTCATTCTCTTGCTAATTCAAAATAGTTTTATGCTGTTAACACGCCCTAAGTTTCTACATGTCACAGTTAATAAAGAATTGGAAAGACTTAGGCTCTACATCATTTTGCCTACAGCCAATGATGTCTCATGTCAGCCTCAATATGGAAGGCTTGGATAAGCAAAAGAATAAAGCAGTCTGGATATATCCATTTTATTCACACTACTAATATGATCATTAGACACAGCCTAAAATAATAATAAATTGCTGAATTCATTTAAGTGAAGGAAATGCAAGCTGGTTTACCACTGAACTCGTTGATTTTTATCCTTCTGCTCAACGAGCTGTGATATTATTTATGACTGTATTAAAACTTACTGAGTTATAATAAAACAGTTTCAGTACCTCAGAGTGCTTGATCATCATGTTCGCTAATGTAAGATAATCCAAGTCACCTTCATGCAAACTCAGCTGGCTATGATCTGAAGTATTCTGCTAAATACTAGAATTGGGATTTTGGGGGGAACTTTGAGAAGCCACAGAGGTGGGCACACCCCTTAGTATAGGATGCCAAGCCCCTAAGCTTGAGAATAATAACCCAGGGCCAAAACAGATGCCACAGAGCATCAAAACTGGAAGCCAACACTGTTTGGGTTGCTTTTGAACAGTGATGGCTCTTCCAAGAGAGTAGAGTGCTAACGTCTGACGCTTCCGTTAAGCAACATTACATCTCTTCCTGACATCTCACTCAAGTAGGTGCTACAGCATGACAGTAGCCACAAGAGACTAAGGGTAACAACAGTAAGAAATTAGGTATCTTTATTCCACTCTAATTTTAAACCTAAAAACCAGAATGGAACTTAAGTGTTTTAGTTATTTCTTAGCTAAAGGAATGCTGCCATACTATTTCTGTAACTCAAAAGTCAAATTTAAGGCAAACAGCCATTAGACTGCACGACTTCACCTCTATACGCCACGATCTTATTCCCATAACAGTCAGACAGTAGCTATCATTTGGCTCCCAGAAAAAACAAGACTGCCATCGGCTCATTTATTAAATAAGGATGCCAACATTTCAGACCTTTTAAGATCGCGGGCCTTACATATGTAGAGACATAGCATCACGTTCTATTTTATACTTACAAAAACAACATCCAGCCACTTGGCCGTTTTTGTAACCTTCCATACAGCTGCCCTTCCATGTCTTGCAGAGATGAGCTGTTGAAAACCCTTCTCCTCATGCTATTTCCCATACGGTAGGCAAATAATTAGTTACACTGTGAAATGAGAAGCTTCTGTCCACATAAATGACCTCGGATGAGGCCAGAAGCTGGGGTGCTTGCAGGACCATCATCTGAACCAGCGCAAACTTTGACAAAACCCAAGTTTGTTGTCAGTAAGCCCTGTTTATACTGCAGTTGTAACAAAGAACTGCAGTTAGGATAGTTATTTCAACAGATATTGCAGATGCATGTTCCTTACCATGAAAACGTAAAGGCTGTGAAAAACGTGTTATGTAAAAATACGGCCTAAACTTCTGCTGTGATGCTCTTCCACAATATCCACACACACCAGCACAGCAGTTTCAGAATGGAAGCACACGTAAGAAAGACTACAAGCTCTTCATGCTCTACTATGTGGAATCCTAACAAGGCTTGGGTTAGGGCTCTTTCTGCAGGACTGGAAAAACCTTTTATTACATGACACCAGACAAATTCCACTTTCCTGAACAGCTTACAGAAACTCTTTTCAATGGTTTCATCTGAACTTCAAAAAAGCACAAGCCAGCAACTCACCAGGAGAGGCACATTCACAAAACACAAAGAAGAGTGTATGTTATCATTACAGTTCTCCAAAGGTTAGTTGCAAATAAGAATCACCAAGAAATTCAGAAGCAATAGTTGTGTCAGAAGATCAAAATGTCTTTTGAGAAAGAAATTCAGGGCCTCCAGGCTTGGTCTCAGAAGAATCCTATTTTAAACCGCACTTGACCCGTGCTAATGTAACCCTTCAAATGCTATTATGAGAACAGAACTATGTTCACAAGGGGAAATAGGCATAGTACCTCGCACTAAAGCCATATTTAAGTACGTGAAAAATCATATATCTCCTTTTAACACTAAAAAATTACAAATACTGTACGTATATTATAACATACCTCTCATCACTGATGCGTAACACACACAAAGTTTTAGCTACCCAAGAAACCGCATGGGAACACGACATAATTCAAGGCAACCAGATGCTGGAGTTAGATGGATGTAATTAGAGATTAGATGTGGATTAACTAGATCCTACCTGTGTTCCCCATCCTTTTTTAAACCTTAAGTAAAAATTTATTTTAGCATTATCACTGCTTTACAGGATAAATATTTTTAGAGACTGTAATGCTTAAAAAAAAAAATGCAAAAGCTTGCACTGAGCAGAATTTATTTTAAACAAAATAAAGTTTGAACAGAGAAAAAGTAAAACTTGGGGGTTTTTAACATCTGCTAGGAGCCAGAGGAGACACCAGTACATCCACACTAGCAAACAGCTGAGTTTTGGCAATGGCAGATATAGTTGCAGCCGGTCCCAAGGACACCACAGCTGCATCCTCTGGCAGCACAGTGTGAGCTGTGGGACACCAGAGACGAACGGCTCGAGAACACTACCTGCATTTCAAGCCATTGATGTCAGACCAGCTCCAGTCTGCTTTCACAAGTCTGAACTGGTAGCAACTGAAGAACAGGAGGTATTCTTGTTCAATTTCTTCTGACATCAATCTAGTTAGCACTCGGCAACAGCACTAGGCAAAAATAAGCTAACATGTAATAAGTGAGGGAAACTGGGAATTTACTTCAAAACACTTTGCTATCCCACAATAAAGGCAGCACTGGCTGAGGTGGGGTCAGTGCTGATGTCCCGCTGCTCTTATGCCTCAGTTACACAGGCAGAGCTGTCTGCAGGGCTACACTGACCCAGGCAATCAAAAACACTAAGCTGATTTAAAAAAAAATAAAAAAATAAAAGACACCTGTCCAAAACTAGGCCTTCTTGTTACATTTTGAACTGCCTCAGTATTCCCACATTTTATGTGTGTGGCCCCACAAATTCATGTACTGGAGCAATCACGGGGACAGCCCCCACCTTGACTGCAAAGGACATCATCGGCCACCTTTGCTGCCACAGTCAACGTATCATGGAACCATAGCCAAAACATAAAAAACAGGCACAAATTAGGAATTGACTGAGTAACAGTCAAAGCTGCTTCTGCCTTACCCCATCTGGTGGCCTACTGCTTAAATACAGCTGGAGCAATAGCTATTTAGGCACATTATGTTATCTGGAAATACAGCTACTAGAGAAGAAAACACAAAGTTGGATTAACTGTGTTTCCTCTGTTATTTATCTGTCCCATAGCAGTCCACACATTCCTCACCCCACACTGAAAGATGGGCGTGTAGACACTGTGTGTCAGATCACACAGAGCCATCAAGAACTGACTCCATCCTCACAGCTTACCGTCTTTAATTAAAGCAGATAAACGGAATGAATAAATTTTCTTGGGGAAGGTGCAAGTTGAGAGAAAAAGGTTTTCTCAGTTTAAGTCTTGGGAACAGGCAGAAGTCCTATCTGGAAGCTTTTTCCTCGTTACTTACACTAAACACTACAGGAAAAGGCAGAAAGCAACACTGAACAGTGACTCACACAAGCAGCAACACTTGGCACGGAGCAGCCACTCACTGAATAGGCAGGACCCTAGAGCAGAAGGCACCACTCTTCTTCCCTCAAAAAGCCAATGTACATTAGAGAAGGATAAACTCTCTTGAAAAGCCACAGCAGCATGATTAAATACTATTTTTTTTACACAGCAAACCATACAAGACCAAACCCTTAAGGAATACATGAACTTTCATGTGAACAGAGCCCATTAACTGCCGTGCAATGAATGGTGCTGTGGTCCAGAATTTATTTCCTTTCAGAAAGCAAAGAGGATAGAAAGATTACAATTGCTACACACAAGTGCTTACTCATTCAAGGTCATTTTACTGCTTCCCTGAAAAAATTGTTTCTTTGAGACACAGGATATCATGGTATTTCAAAAGAGTATAGTTTTGGTGGGAGTCAGGAAGCAGAACTGCAAAATTAATACTGTAATAATGTAAGACTAATACCATAGTAAAACAGTATTAAGACTGCTCAAAGGACCTTTCAGTTAGTAAGTTATGATAATATAGATGATTGCTGTACTCTTTTTAAACAGAAGTCTCACTTCTCACAATTTTCTCTTTAACAAGACAAGAACTAACTCTGAACTACTGTTTAACCGGACAGGAATTAACTTTGAAGCATCCAAGATGCTAATGTTGTTTCACTGCAACAGCACTACTTTGCATGAGGCTCCAGCAGCACTAGAAGCAAGCTCCATCCCACCAGCAGGAACAAGGTATCTGGCCGAAAGCAGGTTTATTGCTACAGCTGCTATCGGGACAGCAATGCTGGTTAAGGGCGAGGGCTTCCTAGATCACTCGTATGGCTAAACTGGAATGAGTCTTTCCTGAGAATATCATACCCTCTAGACAGGGTTCCCAAAACCCAGAAGAAACAAAACCTCCACATGCCTAAAGAAAAAACACAAGCAGAGAACAACAGCTACTAGAAAACTTCTTAAAGACAAGGTTTAGTGTGCTGCTTATAGGTCCTTGACAGGGCATTTATAAAGTCCTAGCATACACAGATAAGCTGTTTTCTACATCTCAGTCTTGAAACAGGTATCTTTCAAGGAAGGGAATGTGGGGTTTTTTTTAAAAAAAAAAAAAAAGGCAATTTCCATTAGTTGTCTGTTTATATTTCCCTCTGAAAAGAACCAAAAGTTTAAATTCACAGCCAACTATTAAACCCATAAACTGAATTTGGATGGTTTCAATCAGGAATTTCCTGGCAATTTTTAATAACTATGACATACAGCATGTAACTTGTTAATGGCTTAAAGTTACCCCTCAGAAGTTAGTCAGTGAAAATAAAATACAACAGCACAAGCAAACAACACCATCAGAATAATGTGTCAAAACAGTTTTTAAACACCCGAGTATTAGCCTTCATCAACGAAAAGAATAGTCCAGAAAGACGATTTCCCCAGCGGCAGAGAGCATTCTCAAGAAATACACACACTCTTGGAAACAGTAATGCCATCTGCTGAGAGATTATGAAAGTGCAAGGCAGTGAAAGATACCTGAAGGAATACTCGGGGCTTTGAGTGTTTTATGTACCAGTTTAATTACTGCCCTATTGATGTCAAAATGCATGCTGCTCGTGATCAAGGTAAAAAGCAAAAAAAATTCTGCTTGAATTGTGTAAGTTACCCAATAATTTTTAAAGAACTACCTGGAACTTCAACTACTGATATTTGCAAGTCAAGGACACCAAGTCACAGAGGTTCATAACAAAATATTGTTCCAGTATGTTAAAAACATGAGTACAATGTGGGAAACCCAAACTATTCATTTGATTTGGGTATTCTAACTTTGCAATAACACTGGTATTAAATATATCTACATCTAAGTCAACTTAAACTAGAAAAGCTTATTAATAAGTCTCAAAATAATAAACAAGTGGGTAACACCTGGTAGAAGCACTTTTAGTGCCAAGCTGCAAAACTGAGCTGTTAGCCCATTACCCCAGTGCTTTCTCTGCAAATGTCTGGAGGAAACAAGTTATTGTCATAGTCGATAACAAAAAAATTGCTGAGAACTAAAGATGGCAGAGTAAAATCTCTGCAAAGACCATCATATTCTTTTTATTATTATGTAAATGCAGAGATGAGGTTTGGCTGGGTCACAGTGGCAAGTGACAAACATGACTTCTCCCAAAATAAGCACGGGGGAAAGACAAACACGAAAAACAAACGAAAGACAAACAAGGAGGAGGATTCTTCTTATTTGCACTGCAACGCTATGTCCAGTTCTGCCCCAAACAACACTGAGGAGTTAGAAGAGGTTCAGAAAAGTGTTCTAAAGGATGCACAATCTGGCAAGCCTACCACGAGCTGAAGGCTAGCACAGCCTGCTTTTGCTCTAGCTCACAAAAGTTTCAGAAGTGTTGCAGCCTGAGTCTGACATTAATTATTAAAGGAAGATTTACAGTAATAGCAACTTAATTCTTTAAGTCGGACAGACTGACCTAACCAGACCCGCTGGCCAGCAACGGCTGATTTAACAAATCCAAACTGGATATTGCCATATGGAGGTATTCTCCCAGAAACATGTAAAGGCAGCAGGGTATTGATCCAGTTCCAGCCCGGTCTTCTCATCTAATTTCACAGAAATCCTATTCCTATCTATAAAGAAAAAGAAAGAACACTGCATGGATATTTTCCTAAGCAAATACTAACCAGACACGTTTGGTCCTCGATTCAGGGACAATTTTCCATTAGAAACATTACTAAAACAGACAATACTGCTCAAAGAACAAGACATACAGCTGGCATTCATTTCCAAAAGATAAGGGGTTAAAGTAGTTACTCATTTCCTGAACTGGACGACTACTACTATTGTAAAGTCCTGTATTCAGCTGAATTCCATCAGGCCATGCTTTCTTAACACAGTCTGACACGTACCTCTTCAAGATCTTGGATTCCGCCCCCCCCCCCCCCCCCAGTAGTAGACAGTGAAAGTAAATACATCCAAAAAGTAATCCAAATGGTAATCCAAACACAAACTAATAATTAATTATCAAGTCTAGGGAGACTGATGATGGGACTGAGCAATTTATTTTTTAAAAAAAACAAAACAAAACACACTTGCCAAATCCTTTACAGACAACACAATACTGTTTTTTGTTTCAAGTTCATAACTTGGCTCTTAAAGTAGTTGATAATGAACCAGCAGGCATTATTTTAAATCAACCAGTTTTATTAAATGAGCCAGAAAGGAAAGAGGCAGGGCTAATTACCAGCATTCCTTGATGAATTACCTAGCGGTGTGTGGTAAATCTCTGGGCGTCTTTGTCTTTATCCCCAAATTTATCCCGTACTTATTTCTCAAGAGGTTAAAGGACATGGGGCTAATTAAGGAACCAATCCAATGACAGACAGAATCATTCAAGGTAAGGCTGGTTTTCACTCTTTCAAGCTTTTGCATCTCTGCCTGGTACTTCTTAATCTAATTTTTTTTAAAAAAAACTTTACTGCTGGGGAGGGGGAGGAAAAGTGCTAATCTTGTCACGGTCAGGCAGGTTGAAATTGCCATGCAGTGCTGGGCAAAATGCTACATATTTGTAATTTAGCCAATAAGAAATTCCTTAAGCCTCTCTTGAATGGCAGGAATGTCTCCAGCTTGTCACTTTGAATTCATTCACTACACAGGTTCAGCGTCTTGGAGAATAATGCTGCCAAACTAGCTGAAGAACTGAAATATTTGTGAGTATACATAATACCAAAAGATTACTTTAAGTAGATCTAAATTTTCACATTTAAAATTTAATGTCTATCAAAGGTGCCAGGAGAAGCCTCCCAGGACCTCACCCAGCCCCCTCTGCTCCCCAGCGCCGTGTGTGGCTCTGGGCACTATTCTCTGCCAAATTAAGCTATGGAAGCAACAGCACAACTGCAACAATCAGCACTAACGCTCTTTATACATCTTTGGATCAACCATGAAAGTGGGATAAGATGTTTTTTAAATTAATGTTGACTGAAAAAGCACTTAATACAAGCTGCTAAAGCCTGTTAGCTAGTGGGCTGTGGAGCCTTATCAATGTTTTTAGTACCCATAACTATGGGCACCTACAAATCATCTTCTGTAGGTCCAAAACAGCCACTGACATGTGGTGAACCGTCATACTCCCAAGCGCTTTAAGGCTCTAAGAACACAAACTTAGCAACCTCTCCTTAACTTTGTGGATGTCACCATGCCAGCAGGAAGACATCAAATCCTCAAGACCACCAACTAGGGTTTAAACCACCAAGAACCTGGGCGTAAGAAACTTCTAAATCAGAACTTGGACTTCCCACACTACTTTGTGTGAATATATCCTTACCCTGAAAATAGGCAAAGAGGAGTAAGAGCACTATGAGAAGTAGTAGTTTCACAGCTACTTTGCTGCTCTGCTCAGTTACCTGTGCACTCACATCATCGTTTGCCTACACAATACTTTCGCCCACCAACAGTTCAATTCACCAACAGCATGGATTGTCCCTCAGCTTTGGGAGCTGTATTTTGTGCCACAGTGGCCACAGCTGAAGAGCCAAGATGGAAAGATCAGACATCATCAGCAACAGCATTTCTTTCAAGAGCTGGGCATTTACATCTCTAGGAAAAGGACATTTAGGACAAAAGGTGAAAACAGTGTTTTGCACTAGCAGTCAAGCAGTCAGATACTTGAACACAGAAGCATGTTGGCCCCTGGAATTCCATGCATTTTTAATGTCTAATAACCTAGGTGTTAAGCAAGAGTTTACATTTTACCTCTAATACTAACCACAGACATCCAGCACCAGTGCTTGTTTGGGAACAGCTTTCAATCCACGAAGCAAGCAAAAGACTTAAGGCCTAAGAGATACTTTTACTTACGTGAAGGCTTAGGAGACAAGGTGAGTTTTAGTGGTTCCGTAGTTAAATGCAAGTTGTTCTCTATGAAGCATCTGCTGTAAGGCTGAAGTTGTGTACAGCAGTCACTGAGTGTAACCTTAAATGTTCTATCTGTAGTTCACCAAGAGTTAGTCTGGCAAATCACTTGTCCGAGTTCTCAACTGCAAATACACTCCATGCCTACTTAACGTACTGGCACACACTACTATCTACCATTGTCAGGTTAGATTAAATTAACTTTTAATCAGATAAGCATGTCCACAAACACACATTTGCTGCAGCAGATGAGACCACACGTTTATCTTGACATCCCATTGTTCCTGTTCTCCAAAATTGTGAGATAAGTGCTCTACACAATGAAGTTTTATGGTAATTATTACACCAAGAATACTACTGCTAAGTGCTCAGCCTTCCCTGCCAGGCAGGACTGCATTACCACCGTAGGGCACTTTCTGTAATAAGCACACTGGAAAAGGACTAGGAGGTATTTTTTGATGTATGTTCATAGTCATTAACATCACTCAGAAGGCATGCTTGGCATTTCAAAAACGAAGAAATACAGGGTATCTGATGGAAACAGCTTATCGTGGCGGCGCATTTAAAACCTGAATGAACAATGACATGGGGGCGAAGGCAAGAGGCCAGCCTGTTTGCCTGCACCGTTCCGAGCAGCACAGCTGCAGCGATGCTCTCCTGTTGACACAGAAAAGGCAGCTCTAAAAGGAAAGATAAGCACGAGCTACAGCAATGGCTGGGACGGCACTAAGGATGAGACGAACAGAATCACTCTGATATCAGTAGTGATCAGCCCACAATACAAGATGGGCAAAAGCTCCTGCAATAACAACGCAAGAAGAACGTAAATCCAGTAAATAGGTTCTAGGCTTTGAAAAGAAGAAGTTTCAGCTTTAGGACCCCAAGTGAAAGAAGAAAGGCCACATGACAAGTAGCAGCGAAGAGCTGTAATTCTAGCACCAAAGGAGCAACTGATGTCTACCATGAAGATACCAGCACAGGCAGTGCAGCAGGGGGAATCCTAAGCAGCATCCTTAGTGGCAACTGAGTGTTAAAAAAATTCAGCATATTACTAACATTACTGTATGCAAGTACACTGTTCACAATTTATTAATAGCAAATATTGCAAATTATTTTTGGCTATATTTTGACACATATGTTTGTATACACGCATCTCATTTTGGGGTGAGCTGTCCTGCTAGCAAGAGCAGGCACTATGCAGGAGGACAGAGAGGAGCGATCTCAAGCTGCAGACAGCCAAAGCAGTACCCACCTTCCCCAGATCCCTGGAGCAAGGGAACCATTTACTCACTCTCCAAAACCAAGGATAAAGGAGATGTTAGCATCCTGAAAGGCACCTATTATTATTATCTGCTGGTCAGGAGATGTGTTTATATCTCATTACCCACCAAGCGTTTGTGTCCAAAAGACATCTGCACCACTGCAGGAACACACCAGCCCTACAGCAAATTCACACTGTGGGCTCCCACTCCAGCCCTCAAGCCTGTGCTTGGCTGCCACATCCGATGTGGCTCTCCCATCTTAGTGTCTATGCCAAATTTAAGTTATATTCTTTAATCAGCAATGGCAGGCAAACAGAGAGGAAGAGACACGAGAGGCCCAGCAGATTTCTTACTGTGCCATTCATTTGGTGCGATAATGCCCAGGAGGAGGGCAAGGTAAAACAACCAAATTCTTGGGAGCATCAGCATTTCAGCAGTAGGGATAGACTGGGCCAGGAACCGCACCATTTCACCACAATGTACTCAGTTTAGGCTTCCATCAACTTTTGTGCCATGGCCCGGTGCATCACGTTAAATACATGACAGCACAAGTGTCACATCTACACACCAGCTGAGGAACACCAACAAACACCATAGAGAGGCAGAGGGAAGAAGTGTTCACCCTAAGTCTTCCACCTTCCATCTGCTTAGTGTCTCATGCAGAGGGCTGGATGTCAGCTGCCCACCAGTAACGTTTTCAATTCTGCAAGAACTGCTAATGTTTTCAATGGAACTAATCTGCAATTGTGTGGGCTGACTTTTGAGGATGCTCCAGTACTCCTCCCATCCAGGTCATAAGCCTGCTCATACCAGCTGCAGTTCCTGCAATGCCGCATCGTGTTTTGGGCAGGCAGGTCCAAAGTACTTAAGGAATTAGCTTATGCTTGTTCTGACAAATAAACTTTATCCAGAAATCAGGTGAAACAATAAAAATCCCCGAACACAGCTACAATTCAATTTCCGTAATGTATCCCAATGAGCAGAACACAGGTGAGTCCTCACTCCTCCACCAGCCCACTTCTATGAATTGCTGCAATAGGTTTACTTTTTAGACCAGTGCCAATACTGTAAATAAGACTACTTTGAGACAAGTGTACTTAAAAAAAAAAAAAAAAAAAAAAAAAAAAAAAAAAAAAAAAAAAAAGAGATGAGAGCAATCTTCAGAGGCAAGGTATAATCAACATCTCAGGTTCTACCAGCAGAACTTCTCAAAGCCTTACCCAGCAACCAAGGAGAAGACCTTGCAAGCTCTGCTTGTGAGAATACAGCACGATGGCTGGCAATTACAGCCTTTAGAGTGATTTCTTGGAGGTTTTCCCCTGGATCTTTTAGATGTTTTAGACAGAGAAGAAAAAGTATTTTCCTTCATTTCTTATAAGCACATAGAAGGACGTGATCCCCATACCCGTACTGCTACAGTGCAGCTTTGGTAAAGAAGCCTGAGGGACATTACATACAAGCCAGCACTTCTGCCCGCAGAACAAAAAAAAAATCCTAAAATCAGCTGCCTGGACTGACACAGCAAACCATCCTATAGACAAGGTCAGTGTCTCACTGCCTGTCAGAAAGGCAGGGAATTGCCCTGCTGCTGCCTGTAGCTTGGCAGGCGAGAGGGAGGTAACCCGCATTACAAGACGCCTGCAAGTTGCTTTGTAGGAAAATGGAGCTGGAAGCAGGCGAGGGCGGCCAGGGAAGACACAAAAAGTTGAATCCTGCAACTGTATGACACCAAAAGGAGATGTTCCCTAAATAACTCTCAGCAGACAGCCACTAGGACTACAGGAGAAAGGCCAATTCTGTGACAGCAAGCAGGAAGACAGTAACAAATGAAGTTTGAGGCAGCTATGGGGAAGCTGATTAGCAGACCAGCTTCACTACGAAGCAAGAGTGAAGTCTCTGAATTTCTAATAGCCAAGAACTTCAGCACCTTTAATAAGTTTAACTCCACAAGGTACAGGACTAAACAGCAGTAATACTTCGTAAATGGACAACTGAGGAACAAAAGGACTGATCTACCATCAGGTTGCAGCAACTACAGCCAGGGACCTGATGCGTGACCTCCTCAAGTCCTGGACTGCCCCTGCTTACAAAAACGCAGCAACCAGTTCCCAGAGATCAGCTGTAGAACACTAGAGTTGAGATCTGCAGTGCTTCTGCTCCAACAGATAAGGACTACTACGAGACAAGAAAGTAACTGCAATCAACAACAAAAAGAACAGCTTCTTAATACCAATTAAGTATACAGAACTAAAATACAGCTGTATGGAAGAAGCTACTCTGTAAAACAACCACTAAAGGCATCTTAAGACAAACTCTTGGCAAACAACTCTTTTAAATGAGAACATAAACTTACTTTGTACCTCAGGAACAGATCTTGATCCAACATTGGTAAGTGCTTGGAACTACTCCAACGATCAACATTTTAAGTCAAATTCTCCTATTTCCAAGGCAGAGTAAGAAGCTGCACTGCAGCAGAAGCAAACAAACTCTTGCGACATCCCTCTGCAGCACTGGTCCTCAGCTACCAGCAGGAGATGGATGAGAAGGTGGTTAAAGCCAAACCAGCCTGTATGTCTGTGAAGCTAACATCAGCTTTGCAGAAGGGTAACTTAAAGCCCTTAACAAATCTTTCTTTTGCTCTTAGATTCAAGGAGATACTGTCTCAAATGCATTAGACCTGCTCCTAGTCCTTCTCTTCATTAGGCTGCACAAAGCAACACAAAATTTAAATTCCAACAGGTCATTTCCTACCTTGTCAAGCTACATTACTTGGCAGAGAAGTGATGCAATAAGTCATTACTCAAGAAAATTAAATTCTATTTATTCATACAGCCTTGAACACATTAAGTAATTTGGAGATTCCTATGCAATGTGACAGATTCCTAGGTATTTCTCTTTCTTTCTGTATCACTTCTAAATGAACATCTTAAACATCTCAAAAACAAATACAAAATGCAAGCTCATTAAAAACTCTGGCTTCTTTTTAACCTAGTTATTCCAAACTACCATCCTTCAGGCATCCAAGTATTGTTCTCCTTCTCACACTGTAATATGGGAGAAAGGGCAAGTCACACAACGTCATTAACAACACAACAGGTTGACAAATTCAACAGGCTTGGAATGGCGTTTTTGGATGCTAAGTTCCAAAACAAACAAAGCCAACAGCAAAATTACCCACTACATTTGGCCTTATTTGTTCCTGAAGTAATATTCAAAAAGATATCTTTTTAAGAAAGTTGCCTTGCAGATTAACGCTTCTGAAAATGTAAAAATCCCCTTTTTGTCTATCTCATTCTTTAAGGTCATTAAGTCCAGACCATCTGGATAATAAAGTTACCAACTTAGTTCCCTATTTATCTAATTAAAACTTCTGTACAGCTCAAATGGAAAATTCGTCTACAGCTAAAAACAACTGAAGTGTAAAAAGCAGCTGCAGGGAAATGATGTAACTCATACAGCATTACCACAGGCAGAGCTGGCTGTCAGCATATCGGCACCAGGAAGATCCTGATTTATTATTAATCTCATCTTTTAAGCCAAATAACCTATTTAAAAAAGAAAAAAAAGAAAATACATAGACCCTTTTTCAGCCAAATCCCCCTCTCACTGAAGCATCAGTGGTAAATTTTCAGCAAGATCATGACTGCAAGCCTGGTATTTTGTACTAATTCTTTTTTGTACGGAACCATTTCACTTTTATCAGTAAGGTTAAAAGGATAAATCCTCAGCTGCTTTCTCCCACCAGGAACACAAGCAGCAAACCTTTGCAAAGCAGTCTCTCCTCTCTCATGGACAGAGACAACAGGACTTGTTTTTGCTAATTTGACCATTATTCATGTAAAGGTAGGTGATGAGAAGACAGGCATCGTTTTGTTCCAGCAGGTAGCTCACAACCATCACCTCCAGTGTGCAATTCTATGACACCAAAAAGGTAGTTGTTTCCAGTTACTACTCTCACTTTACAAGCCAGTTAAGGATAATTTCTCTCAATATTTTGTCCTACAGGGTCAGGCACACTGGTGCTGGGGCCAAAGACCAGTGGAGGGGAGGTGTCCTCCCTGCTTCCAGGAGAATCTCCTCCCTCAGGAGGAATCAGGGGATCAATACATCTTTTGCAATTTGAAGGATAAAGACCCACGTTCAAGTCCTCCGCATGAAGTTCCCTAGCAATGCTCCAGTAGGTTACAGATGCACAAGCAAATCCTATGACAAGCCAGCTCCTAGAAACCGCATTCTTAATAACTGAGTATGGTCTTTGCGATGCAGCATCTTCTGTGTTGGTTCCTCAGAACTAAAGGGCTGCCTCCTCTCCCCTCCCATGTAAAGAGGCAATTGTAAATGAACAATATAAACAACTGATAATGCTTCTTCAAGAAGTATACGTCTTCCTTAACAGAAAAATATCATCAGAAAATAAACACTTCCCTACAAGTTTTCAGAGAGGTTTAGAAAAACACCTAAAATTCACATCATAACATATTGGGATCAAAAGATGTAAAAATATAACATACATTTATTTAACTAAGTGCATTACAAAAAAAATTTTTCAGAGCACCTACATATCTGCTGGACCTGAATTATTACTGTGGTGTCATAACCTAGAAACAAGTTTAATAAATTGCTGTACACAAATACTGTGTGTCACACACAAATGTCAGACAAAATAGCTCTTCCCAGTCCATTTTAGACATCTTACTATAACGCACCTGCACACACGTTCATCACATGTATTTAACATTCAATGGAAATATGTGTGTGTATATATATAATTCAAAATTTAACTGTTGCCTTTTTGCTCCTACATCGTAAACCATACACGAGTAAAACTCTAGTGTCCCCATCAGGTATTAGTTTTGGCACCATCAGCACAATATCATAATGCAGATTCAATAAATAAAAGCATCCTACATTTTCCCATACACTCGCCACATAGACTGTCTCAAAATCCTGAGCCTGCAAGTCTAATTTAAAACTAAATCTTAGAATACGTATCATCGATATAGAACAGCGGTGAGTAAAATACAAGTGGATTGTGACCAAACTCAATAAACCCATCTGGTAAAAATTCACTTAACGATTGAGAGCCATTACTAAACAGCAGACCGTAATAAAAAGACTTAGCGGAGTAAATAGATAAAATTTCCATTAGTTTCAAAGAGTTCATTTTCATTTAATACATCAGCAAATTTCTCCAAAACATTGTGCGTTCCTTTACTCAGACATTTCACATAGCTTTACTCTACTTGGACTTACCCAGTGCACGAAATTACCTCTTCTCTTATAGTCGTTCACGTTTTTCCTCAGTAATTAGCAAGCTATCACCCCTTTGACAGAGGGATACTAACAAGCTCCTACAGTTTCCAGTAGGACAAGGAATCCAAAGCTACTAATAGCAAACAAGTCATTTAAGCAAAAAAGGATTACAAAGGGTCTTTGCAAGAGACTGGAAACTGACCCGTACTTCAGATTAAGGCTTTCTGAGGAGCTCTTTTGTGATGAATTTTGACTCTATTTTACAAAAATATTTCATTGTTTTCTTTTAAAAATTAAAATACCGGTTTGAATATCTATTAACCATTTCTTCCTTTTGAAAATAATGAAGAACTAGAAAGACAAAGAAGTGTTTTCCAATGGGAAAATGACAGAAAGATTGGTTTTGTAACAAAAACTCCCTCCCGCAACTTCAAAGTTAAAGGAAAACAATAGTTTCACAAACTTTTTAAAGGTTTTTCCATTCTTCATTACCAGGACACCAAAATAAACTGTAAATCAAGCCAGAGCGCAGCTTATTTGAAAAATTTCATTGCCAAAACCCCCTTATAACGACATTCCTATTAAATAAAGTATGTTTAGACGAGCGAGAGCTCCTGAACCGAAAGGCAGAGGGACTGGCATACCTTGAGGACCTCCATGGGTACCTGGGTGGCAGGGGGCAGGCTGGGGGGGACGCTGACGTTGATGGCAGGTGTCTGGCTGACTGGCACTCGCTGCTGCATGAACTGGGCTGCTTGCTGCTTTTGCTGCTGCTCCCGACGCTCCTGCTCCTGCATCTGCTCACGCATGAGCTGCTGTCGTAGCAGGATTCGTGAGGTCATGCTGGAGGAGCTTAAGGGAGGCTTGGAAGCGCCAGGATGCTCGGAATTGCTGTGGAAAGACCAGAGAGAGACAGTTCAGCTTCCACAAGCGGGATCGTGGCTCCAGCATTGGAGTTTGTAGGATTACACCAGAATGCAGGGCGGGATGGGTGAGGATATGCTGCACCACTTGAGCGGGAATTTGGAGCCGACCTACTTCAGGTACTTAGCAGCCACATTAGGCTGCAGCTAACTGTTTCCAAACGCCTGTATCCAGCTGTAACGAGCTATTTGTTGTTTCAATTTTACATTGACCATCCACAAGTAAAACAAACACTCTTATAGAGAGCAACAGGTACTCATATTCCTTTTATTAAAAAGCAATTAAGGGCTGTATCAAACCTAATGATACGCATAGATAATATTCCAGGTCTAATGATCTAGCTCAAAAATAGATAAAATAAATCTACCTCTCCCATGAAAGCATAACATTCAGTTACTTCCTACAAAATACTACCAGGGTTGGATTTGCTGGTGGTAACATTCTTTATAGCTAGAAACCAGACTCAAAATAACCCAACTCCTACTTCAGGCCTACCAGCATCTTCTGAGCACACTAAGACATGAGAACAGGCAGAATAAACACTAATAACGGCTGTATTGTCAGTCACACCACAATGCTTCATCAGCTAAGAGCTATTTCTAAGCCATTGGGAAGAAAAGCATCCCACCAGACAGCATGACACACACACAGAGGACTTTGCTATGGACTGTGGAGGCCCCCAGCAGTTGGTCGGCCCTTTTTTTTTTTTTTTTTTTTTTTTTTTTAAGACATTTCTCTAGGTTCAGTAAGACAGAACAAATGGGGCAGGTAAATACCGAGTCACACACCTTTCAAGGGAAAGGTGTTGGAAGCAGGTAAGAATACATGACTCCATATATCCACGAGAAAAAACTAGAGCACATGCAATTCAGGATATCTGGTTTCTGATCCTGACTGTTGCAGCTAATTGCCATCAGTCCACGGAAGGAAAGGGGTTCATTAGTCTGTAACAAAGCAGGGCCTAGGGAAGCCAGCAGTAACCCTCCTGCTCTAGGAGGAGACTGCTTCTGCAAACCCCACCTCTGGGTCGCCTGCTTAGGTGCTGCCTGCAGGATGCTGATGGGAGACCTTGCTAAGGCATCCAGGAGCCAGCATCTCTTCCAGGTCCCACCTGGAGGCTGCAGGCACTGAGAGCTACTCGTGCTTGGGCAACCAGAGCCAGTGCTGCTAGAAGTTTTCCAGCTTTGTTTAGAACCATTGTTGAAAATAACTCAGAGCAGAAATCAAAAAGGAGAACCCACTTACTCTCTGAAGAGATCAAGCTCTGCTTTTCCAGAGCATACATTCTGGGGGCAGGGAGGGAGGGAGGGGACCATCTTGCTATTTAAGACCTGTCAGGTTGAAACATTCACCCAGACACTGATCCTTTTGATAAAACAAGAGAAAACCTTTGTGGTGAAGCTAATGCAGCTGTGGAATAATCGCACTAATTAGCTGCTCAAGACAAGTCATTGACTGTGATACTTGTAAAAACCACCACCCTTTCAATTAAGGGTGAAGCATTCTCACATCTAAACCCAGCAGCATCTTTCCTGGCTGCACATCTGAACCACTTGCACATTTCCAAACCAAGGACATGCTTTATTTCCATGACAAGACAGTTACAGATCAGTGGACTCAATTTTTTTTGATCATGCATTGCTACTCGGAAAAGTGTTTTGAGCATGTAGCCCCAATATATGTATATTTATTTATTTATTTACAAATTATGCACATGTATTACTGAAGCACTAATATTTTCTTCCTGCCCACCAATCCACCCCACTTTGGAGACCACTGTAACAGATGCACTCAATTACTGCTTTTAAGGAATAATTCCTTCTCCTCCTGGGGAGGAAAAGCTTATTTTGTATCCTGCAAGCAGGATTCTTATTTGTGTGCTATTGGCATTTTTTTATAGAGACCTAAAGCTGCAAAATTGGTACCCCAGCAGTTCTTCCCACCTACTTTCATTTTAAACTGTTTCTCCACCTACTAAAGCCAAGTGTGCTGAAAACCACCTTAGAATAACCTTGCCATATACTAAAATTTTGCTGCATGCAAGGGAGAAGGAAGCAGAAATTATTTCAACAGCATTTCAAACAGCCCCTGCCAGGAACCTCATCTCGCTCCATTACTGTACCTACTCACACCGACAACTCAACAACTGTGCTTACAGTGTCCGGCAGGTGATTCAGAGGTGCCTTGGTAACACAAAATTGTCAACAGAAGCTTCAAATATTGTGTATTTAAAAGAAACAATAATCCCAGAAAACACTGTACAGTCAAATTCTTCCCTAAAGGAAGGAGACTCTTCCATGTTTTATTTCTTTTGTAATCCTGCTCAATAGCCTCGTTATTCACAGGAAAAATATGGTTTAGATGTATTGGGCAGGTACTACAAGGTTGGTCAATGTACTTTTTAAACAAGTATCAAAAGTAGAGCAGACACCAGCAAGGGAAGAAGAGTCTGATCTTACTCACATCCAGAGCACTGGATATTGGCGTCCAGATGAGAGGGAAGAAAAAGCTTGAGAAGAGATTACTGAATGCCCTGTTCATCCTTATTTCACAGGAGAAGCCAGAAACCAGTGAGGCTAGCGCAAAGCCACAAGCTCAGTGGACACATCATTTGCTTATCTGTGGACGTTATAATTTCATATAGTGCAGAATACACAAGGCCTGAACGTGAGCGGCGATGTCACTGCTGACAGGCCTGCTGACAGCACTTCTGAGTTCAAATAATGCTTTTATCTGGGAGGAAAGCCGCTGTGCAACACCTGCCTGCCTGACCAGATGCTCCTGTCACAAGCACTGCAAAGGAATCCAAACACAAGACATGAAATTTCCCGTGATTTATCCCCAGGGGCTGGAAAGCTCCAGCAGGCAGGGCGGTCTCACCACACCAGAATTCCTTCCACTTGCCATGAGTGGAACTCATTAAATGTGGAAAACACTTTGGAACTTTGGTATCTCAGCCTCCAAGCCTGTCCCGTGCAGAGAACAGACCGTTCTCTCGCCCAGCTTGCCTTCCCCACCACGTCTGCTCTTCCTCTCGACAACAGGATGATCTGCGCAAAGCTCTGAGGTGGAATGGAAGACAGCTTGGTTTTCATCACCACGTGCCCTCTGGACAGCAAACAGGAGATGGTTTGTCAGAAACTCCTCCAGTCAAAAAAAGCAATTTAAAAAAGAGTTTTGAAAATTCTTTCTTATTAAAGCTTCTTTAACTTTACATGCTGCTGCACAGGCAGATCTTCTCCCATGATTGAGCACGGTGCCACATACCACAGTGCAGCCCAGAACCTGGACACGTGGATTCAAAACTCTCATACGTGAACTGATTCACCCCCGGATTATACGGAGTTGGTAACAGCACCCACACACACACAACTGATAACACAATGTGATTTAGATACTTCCTGCCAACACTGTTTATGGATACCATTTAATTGCAATAAATGAAACCGACTCATCCTTTTAATCGACATATGATTAAGCCAGTTATCCATGAGCAGTCTAATAAGCATAGTGTAATACAGACTGAGAGTTATTAGTTACGAGTGTCATGTGCCAATCCAATTAATCATGAAGCGATAACATTTTATTAAATAAATTAAAATTACATATCCATTGCACAGATGCCTGGGAAATGTTAGTGACTGCATACATAAGTTATAAAGCAGATAGCCGTTGCATAATAAAAAGCAACTGATCAGATTAAAATCAAGTAGGAATTGGTTGCCATCAACTGAAGAAATTACAGAGAGCATATCTTTTAGAGCCTAATCTAGATGTGTGTTGATTATTTTATCACTGTCTCCTGGGGAAAGAGACAAACTAGTCTTCTGTTGGCTGGTTTTGTTCTTAGATTCTTATAAATTGACCTAACAAGTTCTGGAGTTCACATGCATTATTTACATGAGTTGTCTGGTTTACAAACATTATTTTGCATTAGCTACGCATTCCTTAAGAAACTTCTCTGGGCATTTTGAATTGGGAAAAATTGTATAACTCAGCTTTGCTTTTTAATTACTGGTTTAGAAATTTTTTTCTTTTAAAGGAAAAAGAAAAGCTTTCAGTGTAAGGTTTCTTAGACAAATTACAATAACTAAAAAACCAGACCAACTCCTCAAACCCAAAGCTTCCTCAAACAAGAATCAAAAGATGTTGAAAAATAGGTTGAAAAACAAACAAACAAACAAAAAAAAACCAAAAAACAAAAAAGAGCTTTCAAATCTACTTGCTGTGGGCAGGACTGACTGCCCTGCTGTAAGCAGAGAAATGGCACACAAGTGGGAGGTTGCTGCCTTCCTCCATTCACTTCTACTGTTTGTGGGTTAGGCCACAGAGAAATCAGCCAAGAAAAGCAGATTTAACACCTCAAGAAATCCACCAGAGTTGCACCAGACCTCAGAGGTTGAAAAAATAACATGGGATTTAAATGCTTGTGTTTCATATCTTACCCTTATCCCATTCACCATCATTTAGAGAGAAAAGGCATCTCTATTGAAGTACCTGACATTAGCATAAAACTACCTTAATCTTAAAACAGAAGGAGACGAGAGGTGACCAACGTCAGAACTCAAAAAGTTGGCTTGACTTGTAGAAGGCATTATCAGAAGAGACGACCACACAGTTCCCTTTCCAAAACCCCTCCCATTCAATGACCACTAGAGTTCCCTCAAAACTAAGTTTATTTGTACAGATTCTGTTTTCAGGCTCTCTACTAAGCAATTAAACCTCAAGAAACTTTTTGCTGCCAGTACTACCTACGTGGTTGAAGCAACAGTACTTCTAGCAGTATTTAACCTGACAGACAGCATCATTGTTAGCCAGAGGATGGTAATGGGAAAGGGAATGATACCAAAAGAGAAGGCAAAAGAAAAAAAATAAGTGCAAGAGGAAGTGATATTACCAAATAAATAATAAAAAAAGCCCACCAAAATGGAAAAAAACGCACAACACACCCACAAGCAACAAAACCCCCTACACAATCTCTTCTCCCCTGTCTTCAGCCAAGGCAAGGGATTCTAAGTACAAGAAAACTACGAAGTCCCCAGGGCACTTTGTACTTCATTCCTAAAACTTAACAACTGGTTGTGGGTTACAGTGGTGGTCCGCTCACCACACCAGCTGGCTGGTGCTGCTTAAAGTATCAATGCTAAAAAAAAACCAAACCAACATTTGGCACCCTCCTACGTCCTTTCTTGCCAAGGACAGAGCAATTACATAAATGGTGCGGAGACCTTTATGATAAAAGCAAGGACTACTTTTCAAGCCTCTATATAAAAGAGGATTCCTGCTTTTGAAGGTTACACGTTCAAGAGACATGCTGCCTGCTGTTAAATGTGCTCCATCATCAAGGTAAATATTTTTCTGTCCTTCTGGTACTTTCTCACTCTAATTTATACCAGCTCAGTGCTGCTCTCCTGCCGCAGTGCTGCTCACCCTACACCACAAGCTATACCCATAGAACAACCCTGGACCCAATGGGCACGCATCCACATACCCGAATGCATCGGGAGCACCTGGTCAGTTCGGGGAAGAAGGAAAAACCTCTCAAACACCCATCACGCATATCTATTGCCCAGGAGCTAAGGGCTGAATTACAAATGGAATTAATTCAGTGAATATACTCGCCTTTACAAAAACACCAACAAAACCCAACCACACAAACAAAACCACTTCATTTAATCCTCAACTAAGAATTTACTTTAAAGTAGCGACACACAATTTAGTAGTTTTCCATTTTTTCTTCTTGTCTTTAAAGCACACCTTCACAAGCTGCTAAACATAATGCTTTCTGAACTTAATGAAAACCTCTCTCATGACCCAGGAGTGCTCAGTAAATAATTATTAAGCTTTGGAGGCGACTTTTGCATGAGTGTTGACTTAATAAAATGCCGCAAGTTGATATGCTTGAATGCCCATTTACTTGGGGACATAGCTTGCAGTATAGCCTTGAAAGCCTGATCACCACCAACTAAAGAGGTTCAATCTGGAAGCTGAAAAAGGTCACATTTTACAATCCTTTACCATCATTCCTGTTAAAAGGGAGATGAATAATTGCAAACCAAAAGTATCCTCAAAGACTTGTATATAATAATCACGCACCAAATCTTTTTATACCTAAACTAAAGCTCCATTAGCCCAAATACATATGCTTGACATGAAGATTCAGGAGGAGATATACATATATATGTATAAATATTTATATTTTTTTAAAAACATGGAGTAGTTTACAGGTCATTATCTCAGCTGGTCACTGCTGCTCTGCGGAATTCAGTGGCCAGCACAGTATTTTTAACCCCCAGAATACAACCTCCATCACAACAAACCAGTCACGCAATCCGCTCATGGTGATGGCACTCTTGGAAAGCACCACTTACAGACAGAAGCTGTCAAAGGAGCAGGGCATAAACATCTGAACTCCAACACCTTCCATCTCTCCCCCCAGCCCTTGTGTCCAAGGGCTTTTGCTGAGCACCCTTAGGTGAAAGTCAAGTGGTGTGCCGGCTGGCTGTGTCTCCAGGGGTGGCTCCAGATAAGGACCTGGCAACACCAATCCTCACAGAGCAGCAACACAGGCAGCGATGCCCAGTGCCTGCCAGCTTGCAGACCTGTGCAATCCACCACCTACCGAGGAGAAAGGGAGGAGGATTTGAGGCTGCCATACACCAGGGTCTTCAAATCTCATGAAAAGACTCCAAAACAGCCCAGGAGTTCAGAGTCAGCACCTCAGTACATTTCACCTCACCTGAATGACAGTATTGCACAAACTCCTAATGGAGACAGCCCAGAGCAAGGCGAGGCTCTGCAATAAGCACAGATAAACCACTGGCACCACTGCGGGTCTGAGCGCTCGTGCCCATACGGCTGTGCCACCCTCACCATCCCATGGGCAGACACACTGCTGCACGTCTGGGAGAAACGGAAGATAAGTGTTGGTGTTGAAAGCACTTCTCCTAGTCAATAATTAAAAGGGGTGTGATGAGGCCATGAATGGCATCAGAGCAGGGGATATGCACTGTCTGTAACCGCACCGTTTTCTCACGATCTTTATTGCCAAAAAAGGGAAAGGGTGGGTGCAAGACAAATTTGTTTTCTGGGACATAACTCCTTCACGTTTAAGGTCTACCTTGGTGAATCTCCACGTAGGAACCACTGGAGGTGCATCTCAAGAGCCAGATGTGAATCTGTAACAGTATGGAGACTTGATGTGACAGTATACACACAGTTTTTCTAGTTCCAACTCGGCTCAAACAGACTGAACCCCTCAGGCAGAAAAGGTGCAGGCAGGTGAAGACACCTACACACATAAACACCTCAAGCTTCCACAAATGTTCCATGAAGGGTTCAGGGAATTTAAAATGTAGCTGACTGCGTTACCGAGTACTGGTTTGGTGCTCTTCCTCAAACTTGCAAAGCCATCACAAACTTAGAGAAGATCGTACCAAAAACTTCAAGTAAGAAAAAGGCATGAGGCAGATCTGTCTTTGACTTGAAAGCCTGACCTTGTCAAAGGTTTTTTTGAAAAATTTTTCAGACACCACCTCTACAGGTACTTCCCACTCTAAAGAGCTTTATGCATATTTGCAAAACAAAAAGCCAGATAGGTAAAACAACCAAGAGATGATAAAACAAAACCCAAGCAGATAACACTCCACTAACAACCTCTGTAGTTCTTGATTTTATAATACAGAATTTACCTTCTTTTATCTGGGTAAACAGAGAAGATAACACTGTTGGCGAGGGAAGATGATGTGTGAATTGCACTTTTTGATACTTTGCAACTATATAGCACCCAGGTCTGACTCTACATCACCTTTCCATCTTGGTTGAGAAATTAGCCATCAATTACACAGCTGGATAGCAAGCTTCTGCAGAAGCATCCCTGCAGAAAACAAGACTCCACCACACCGTGTTCACAGCTTGTACCAGTCATTCACAAGCTTAGATTCCCTCCCAGCCAAAAAGCCACTTCTCTCCTCAAGGTTCACAGTGACCCAAGAATTCCCAGCTTAACCTCCTCCATACATGCAACGGTTTTTGCTTCTTGCCGCCACTGTTACAGCGCTACTCCACGCTTTCCAAAGACAACGGAGGCAGCTTGAAGCCTCATCTCATGCAGATGACATCTTCGCTCTGGTATGCTGAGCAAACAGGATCTTAAGAAGCAAAAGGGAAAGTGTTTATGGAAGATTTGCTTTAAACGATTAAGAACCCCAGTCAGTCATAATGAAAACCACAAACTGAATTCAGTGCTCGGTATGTGACGGGTGGGTGTTATCAGAATGTAGGACTTGCTCATTACAGTGAATACTACATGCAAAGGAACAAACAACCTCCAACACATCACTGCAATAACTCCAACACGGACACATACTATGCAAAGTCTCACTTCACTCCCTAGCCACAGCACTAGCTGTTCACTACAGGACCTGAGCAGATCAGGGAGTGTCTTCAGTAACTTTTCTTTCTAACAAAGCAACTCTTGAGACTGCAGAAACCAATTCCTCAGCATCCACAAGTTTTAAACAAACTTCAATTTTAGAGTCCTTATGTTCTCATAACTGTTCTACATTTTTGCTATTTGTGGAAGAGTTATTGGGGCAAAGAAGATTGTTTTACCGTGCAGGCAGAACTCAGAAGGCAAAAAAGCCTTTTTTCAGCGACAAGTTACTTTACCAACCATTTGGATATTTACATTGCAACTGTGATTTACAATTGCAGGACAGATGTACCAGTCTTGCTGCCTTGGGTATTTGCAGCACAGACAGGAAGGTGCGATAAGCTCCAGCTGTCCATAGAAGAAAGCATCAGTGATGTTTACAAACTTGCTAATTGAGGCCAAGCAAAATGACAGTCATTCTACCAGGGGAATTGCCCAACTGCAAACAACTGTAGAAGAGATGGTCTTCAGTTCCCTTGCTTAGGCCATTCAGTGGGACCTGCAACATCCCTGACACCGGTAATCTTAAAGCAAGGCTCCTGGAGAAAGCAAATCCTAGCAGTCCATCAGGTAGCACTGCTATGCTACCACAGGATCCAGCAGCATTCTCAGCACAGCCACATCCAGCAATAAAGTCTACCTGTCCCCGACTGCGTATCCCAAATGCCAGCCACTCCCAGTTCGGGGATTTCCCAAGATGGGTACGGTTTCTATGTACTTACAGTCTTAGAGTGTAGGCTGTGAGTTATGTCAGAACACCTCAGGGGCTGCTCTGCAGCTGCACGAGATGGCTGGGGTAGGTCAGTGCAAGTGTTGATTAAGAGGATCTCTTCACCCGCCATCCAACAGCTGTAAATGCTGTTTGACACTCATGACATCTATATGAACTACAGTCTTTGACAGATATATCTAGCACTGATTTAAAGTACTGGTGAAGTGGCACTTCCAGGAACCGTTCTGGCAATTCCTAGAAAAAAATTCTGCACCTTGTTTCTAGCCATGAACACCAGAAAAAGGGAAAGAAAAATAATTCCTTAAACTTGGAGTCACATATAAATAACAAATACCAAATAAAAAACATGATTCAGGATGAAGTCTGATTCAAAGCAAAAACATGCAAGCAACGTTTATACTTTCTGATTTCAAGTGTCAAAATATACACAAAATCATCCTCCTTAATCTATTCATAAGTCTTTTCTTAACACCTTAAATACAGCCCTGCTAATACACAGCCTTAATTTCATTTTATTAATCTTCCTTTTGTTCTGCATCTGTCTTATGCTGCCTCTAAAAAGCATAAGCTCTTCACAAAGAGGAGACATCGGGAAAAATCTTCAGAAATAATTACGCAGCCAAATAAAATCTCTAAAATTAATAAAGTTCTAGTTCTAGAAAAAAGGCTATTTTAAAGTAAAACTGCTTACCACAGTCTGTTTAGCACAGTTTACTGACAAGCTAGACGTGCTGTCCGTGTAACTTGCTGCAGGACTACAACTTTTTACTTTTCAAAATACATTACAGCTATTGGTTTCTTTTTTTAAAAAACAGCCAATTCAAAAAACTCTTTACAAGCCTTTTTCTTAGACCCTCTTAACTTCTTCTGCACTGCCAGAAGCATAGCACTTGAACGGCTATTTCTGTTCAAAGCTATATTTGTTGTGGAACTACTGCAAACCCCTGAATCATGTAAACAGTGGCAAGAGCCAAAAAATGTTTGACTGAACTTGAAGTTCACATCTGCCTTAGTTACTAGGACAAAAAAAATAAAGGCAGGCACTTAGTTTATAACCAATAAATCCTGCAAAGACTACAGTTAATCATGAATTCTCGCAACAGGGTTTTGTTTAATCTGGTTTATTCAGCATTCATGACCTTGGCAAAGTACCTGCTCCAGCCCCCATGGATACTGTGGAGCAGCAATTAACACCTCCTGTTATTTTAGGCTACAGCAGACAACTACACATCGCTACATTAGTCAACTGGGTTTAAAACCTGCAGCAAAGTCACCTGGAAATGATGTATAGTTCCAGACTTGCCAGAGCTAGCAGTCAGTGTTGCTGTCCCTAAAAAGTCCTATTCTAACTTATCTCAGCCTGGACTTGGTAGCAGCTGCACAGTTCTGCAAAACAAATACTTGGCAAACATGCTGCTGGGTGCAAAATGATCCTCCTGTTTCTTTAGTTTCTTGGTTGATAAAGGCTAGCGCTAGAAGCCATCCCCTCACCTTGACCCACCACTTGGGATGCAAACTTTACCTCCTGTTCACTCACTTTCTTCTATTCCTCCTGATCCTCCTCCAGCAGGAGGAGAATCCGCAATACTCTCAACATGCTGGAAACTATAAAAAGCCCCAAAACAAGAACACACACTCACATAGTGCTTGATGCCAACTTTCCACAGATTTGAAAGAGCTACCCCTGCAGGAGGAGACAAATTCTGCCAAGTGGTCTTTGACACTGAGCTGTAGAAAACGTACTACAGGTTTGAGAACAAGCAGCATATTTTTGCATAAGAATGGGACATCATAGGTGGATTAAGGAAAACCAAAAAAGATTTCCTTTATTATGCACAGAAAAAATCTAAATTAAATTGTGGTAGCTTGGTTTTGCCACACAACTATTTGCTGAACTGAGAAATTTAGTAGCTGTCTGATATTTCTTACAATAAGAGTGGCGAGACACTGGCACAGGCTGCCCAGGGAGGTTGTGGATGCCCTTGTCCTGGAAGTATTCATGGCCAGGTTAGATGGGGTCCTGAGCAGCCTGGTCTGGTGGGTCGTGTCCCTGCTCATGGCAGGGTGCTTGGAACTGGATGGGCTTTAAGGTTCCTTCCAACACAAACCATTCTATGATTCTATACCAAGTTGCCAATGTGTGTCTAATACAGTGAAATATTTTTCCCATCTTTTCAGAGAGCCTGCTTATTCAGGAACTGCAATTGGTTTTCCAAGTACTCATGGGGAAAAAAAAACCCAGAAAATCTAATCTTAGCAACCTCCAGAACAAACAAGATGATTTGTTATTCTTGGTTTGTTTCTAAAAGCATATAATAAAAAGTCTTGTCCACTTATTCTTGCATTATCTACCACTTACTGTAGTTTACAAATTAGGAAGAGCCAAAAGATATACTTTAAGAGCTTTAACCTTATATACTGCTTTACTTCTGTGTCTCTTCTCTTCACAGGGTGATAACGTGGTTATACGATTCCTAATCTTAATAGGACATATATTAGGTTTTGCCTAGAAATGACTTTATAGACTACTTAAACGTGATTAAAGCCAGTATTAACCTCTACATGTGCCAGGGTACCTAAAATGAACATCAGCTGTCAGGATGCCAAAGTTATTCAATTAACACTTGCACAGTCAAAGCACTTGCAATCCTATTCACAAGGTATCAAAAATCCCACAAACCCCACGTCTGCCCCGGGGAAAGCCATCTACTGCAGCTTGCATTTTGCCAGCTCCCTTCCCAGGCTAGATGCAGCTTGGTTCCCTGCTGCCCTGCCAGCAGGCTGGCACCCAGCGCCAAGGGAGACCAAAGGGAAAGAGGCACAGCGCACAACACCAACCACACCCTAGGTCTGTAGTGCACTGTGGCTGCAGGAACGGTGGCACACTGCACGAGCATCTGGCCTCTCTGTACCTCCTGGTCCTGCTCTCCTCCCATCCCCACCAACCTGTGGTTTGTCATTTTCAAAGAATCAAAAAATTACAACTCCAAATCCCAAGCCACACTGCAATTCCCATCAGCCTTACCACGGCCAGGAGGGACTGCCTCGAGTTCCCACCACACAAAAATTACATTGCTTTTCCACTCCTTTGAAAGGAACAACACCGAAGCTTATTACCAGACTACACACCTGAATTGCTCACTGCTTTCCTGGATGCCTACTCAAATTTCCACTTACTTTCAATCATCAGTGTCCTCTCTAGTAACCTGAAACATCTGTACCTAATGCCTCTGCTAAGGCTCCAAATTAGGACCCATTTGACACTTCTGGGAAACAACTCATTCATTACAGTAAAATTCCCCTTGACTTGTAACTGCTGGGTTTGGTCTGTATTGTTGCAGAACACAGTTCGTGAGAAACAGCTCATCCTTCTGGTGAGCTGCCTCAACTCCATTAGGATTTTTCAAAGCACAACAGGATACAGTCCATCATCGGTAGTCCTATGATGAATTTAAATTCAATGGGACAGAGAAGAGCCCAGGGGAATGAGTTACTTCTCACACCACAAGTAGCCAGCACTGCAACCCAAGTGAAAAGTAGCAGCCCAAGGCTGTATTAGACAAGGTAAGATCACAGAAGATAAAGAAGCACTCCTGTCAATAGTACAAGATATCTGTTTAAGACCTTGTAGGTAAGGGCTCCTTACCTGGGCACTTCTGCTCCAGAATAAGGAGCTGAAATCGACCGGATGAGAGAAAAGAGATCCCACTTTATAGTGGGAAGCTAAAGAAAAATTTGGCATTTTAATCTCACAAAATGGGGGTTGACAGGGATGAGTGTTGCTGTCTATAAATACGACACAGAAATAACCACCCAGGAGAGAACAACCCTGGCATTTCACCAAGCAATATGAACCAGCTATGAACAAGATTAAATTGGTACCAACAGCCTCATTCTGAGAAGTCCAGTCCTGAAACCATTTCCAGCTAGAGGACTGGCGAAGGAACAACTTGCTTCTTTTCAGATATAGACTTGTTGCCTAATCAAAGTAGGTCACTGTGGAACGGAGCAGCCAATAACAAATTACGGACCACAGAGGATGCCTTCTAGCCACAAGTTCCATCAGGACAGATGTAGGACAAAGCAAACTCTTTGGCAGAGCACACAGATCTGAAATAGTGCAGGAATATAGTATTGCACACAACTGGAGCTGTTGCTTTCACATACATCAGCACGGACAAATGCAATCCTTCTGGAAGGTGAGCACACTAGCTTGAACAGGCTTCTCAGCAGGTCTCATCAAAACAAAGATGCTCTTCTACAACTATCAGCTTATCCAGACCCTGACCAAACATTACTCATCATCTGGCACGCTGGTTCAGCTATAAAGCGAGTGTCAGCAGTTACCGTGCTGCAGTTTCTTGGAAGTCTCTTGCCTTACCCCCACCTCCAAGGACACCATTATCCATATCCTCTCCCACGTTAGCCCAGCTGAGTGAGCCAGAGTTCAAAAGTGTTGAACTGAAGTAGTAAATAATACCTCAAAAATGTGACCCCTCCTTTCTAACTAATTTAGAAATAACTTGAGTGCTTATGTCATCACTTAGCAAGTAAGTGACTACAGCATAGCTGACCCCACCTTTGGTGTCTGGCTGCTACACTATTCCAGATTTCTGCACTGAACCATGCAGAGACCAGAAGGGTTCAGTGCTTCCTTAATTTGGGGCAGCCACACGTTCAATGAATAAGACTAACTTAAAGTAATAACACTAGGAAAAGGTCTCAAAATAGGCACCAAATAAAAGTCATTTTTGTCATGCATAAGTCCCTCCAAGTCCCTGTTTCTTAAATAGGCAAAAAAACTCCCATCAAGCAGTACAAATAGCTGACATAATAGCTCAAAAGAAAGCTAGAGTTAGAAAACTGTGGGAGCAGGTGATGAAAAGG
The DNA here is from genome assembly GCA_033558235.1 of Neomorphus geoffroyi. Lineage (NCBI taxonomy): Eukaryota > Metazoa > Chordata > Aves > Cuculiformes > Neomorphidae > Neomorphus > Neomorphus geoffroyi. Next base: position 635,864 of record JAUMJM010000039.1, read on the forward strand.
AGAAGCTGTTATTCATTCACATTGGAACGATCAGCCTCAGTCCCTATTTTCCTTCTGTTGAGTACACCACATTCTTCAGTTTAACTGGCCCGCAGAGTCAACGTCAAAAAGTTTTGCCTAAATCAAATGTACAAGTAGGTCGCCAGTTTTGAGCAAATATTATTTGCTTCTTTAATTCAGCTGAGGAACAAAACAGAAGGAGGAAAATGAAATAAAAGGTATACCTATCATACTTGTCCTAGAAGGCCTCTCCCAGTTTGCAGACAATGGTTTCCTGACCACCGTGGGGCTACCTCTAGCAGTCCAGACTGGACAGCCAAAACTGGTCAAGATGATTTACTATTTTTTCAGATCAAGATGTCTATAACATGCATATAAGTTAGAGCAGACTTTGACAGAGGAAGAAAATTCAGATTTCCTTCCAAGGAGTTTGCCTTTCAAGGAGAACCAAGCCAATTTACCTCCAGGAGTCCTAGCACCACATCTTCATTTGCCCATCACTTTCTGCCATCCTGGAAAGCTGGAGCTCTCATATGGGTATATGGCTGTATGGGCTCATCTACAAAAAGCCACCTGCCCTTCCTATCCCAATCAAAAATTGACAACCTAAAGATTAAGGGGTATGTCCCTCAACACAAACATAATACCAAGAAACACCTATTACAAAATGATACCACTTAAAGTAGACAGACGTCATGCAGAGAAAGAGATTTAATCCAGAGCAGATTTAAAGAGGGACACTTTTCACGAGACAGCAGCAGAATGGTCCAACAGCCACACATCATTTAACAAAGATGCTATCACCCATAACGATTTTCAACACAAGGATTTTGAGCAGAGCCTCTCAGGGGACTTATGTGGGTACACACGCCTGGGCAGGAGTTGAAACCACATCTCTAAATCCCAGTATTATCCATCCAATGCAGCCAACAGTCATGTAACTTCCATTATCCTACCGAGCACTGATAAGCAACACAAGACACAACTGAAGGTGAACCAGCCAGGTTCTTGCATCACCTGCTTCAGCAGAGTTTGGCAAAGAAAAACCCTTTCAGTCCATTATACCAGCCCAGCATAAAAAGCCACACACTTGGCATCCCCTTACTGTTGAACATCTTGGACTTGCCATCCAAAATTTCTACTGAAACTTAAAAGTGGAACAGAACGAAAATACCTTCACTGGTCATGTTATTGCCAGCCTGGGAACAAAAAACTCCAGCCTCCGGTGCTCTTTTAATACAAGCTGATGTATTCTGAAAAATACTAATAGTTAAGAAGCACACAAAACCAAAGTGTGCAACCTGAAAAATACCCTCCTGTCTGGTAGAGCAAGCACCTTCTAAAGACACTTACATTAGCACATGCTGCTAAAATAATTTTTAAAAATAATTAGGGGAAAGGAGAGATGATCTACAAAATGCACCACAATGTTAAGCTGAAAAAAAAAAAAAAAAAAAAAAAGTCAGACCAAACATATTAGGGGAGATGTTCTAATGATTAAGTCCATATACAAGCTGTTTGAAAAACAAGTCTTTCATAGAATCACAGAATCATCCGGTTGGAAAAGACCTTTCAGATCATCGAGGCCAACCACCAACCATACCTGTCCCCTTACTAAACCATATCCCTAAGAAACTCATCTACCCGTCTTTTTAACACCTCTAGGGGCAGCGACTTTAATATTTGAATGATTATGGGTGAGGTTTTTTAAAATCTAACAAGTGTTTAGTACTACTGAAAAGCCAGCATATTAAATCTTTCCAGACTGGGATTAAAAAATTCCCTGAAACAAGAGTAAAAAAGCCCTAGGCAGAAAAATCAAATTTCACCACCCACCCCACCACAGGCGTCTGCAGAACCAGCACAATGTAAACTAGGGACTGCAAAGTCAGCCAGAATAATGCTGTTCCCAGGCCAAAAGGGTTTGGTTTTTAAATAAGTTCAGGTCCTCAGTACTTTTTGGCCCAGAACGGGATTTTCAGCAAGTGCCAGTGAGAGAGGCACTCAACACTGATACTAGCAGACTCAGAAGCAATAAAACAGCCTCACAGTTCTTACTTCAGCTAAATTCCATCTTTCCTTATTTAAGGAAAATCTCAAAAGACTGCCATAAAAAAAGGCAATAAAGCTACTGTGATTCCAGAAAACGCAGACCATAACTTGAGAGGGTGAGAAGCCCTCTCCATGCTCACGTGCAAGCAACAGGATCAAGTTGGTAGGAACGGTCTGATTCACCACTACAAAAAGACCATGACACTTCCAACACAGCTTAAGAAAAATAAGCTGAGAACAGTATCCACATCACAAAATCCCCGAACCGCTCACTGAACCATGGCACCTCCTAATGTGTTACTGCTAGGACATATTACTATAGGGATAACTCTCCTGTGCTGATGATACTCTCCCACCCTGAACAAAAAGGTGCACTCCGCAATTTCCCTTCCCTGGGGAACAGTTACACAGAGACTATGCTCCAGAGAACTTGAAGTAGTCGGTCCTGTTAGAAATCAGCCAGCTTGTTCTAGATTTATCTGCAGCAGCTTAAAAACTCTGATTTATCATTTTCTCACTGCATTATTCAACAACAGCACCATTTTATCAGCTGTCCAAGCATTACCCTCCAAGGAGCAATACACAACAGCTTTTCTGTAATAATGTTTGCTATCCTAACTAGAGCAGCAAAACAAAAACTGATATTGGCAGAGAACTTGTAAGTTTTCTATAGGAAAGTCTATCTTTATCATTTTTCATTTGAGATTAAATGCAATAAACCTCTTTGAAACTAAGAGGTGGGATCCATCCCACGTACATTTTTGTATTTGTTAACATTTCGTATGCATAAAATTTTAAATAGTGAACTTCAAGCCAGAACAGCTAAACCACAGACTTTCCTCATTTCAATTAAAAAGCTGAATACAACTATTTCCAATGGGTTGGGCACCTATATATCCACGGAAAGAAGACAAAGAAATCAAAACAACTCAGACAAACCCAAGTACCTACAGAAAGCAGATTTAAAACTGCATTTCTACAAAGCAATAAAAATATACTGCTTGGAAATATCCTTCCATTCCTATTTAACATAATGGTGGTAGAAATTACTGCCAAAGTAAACTTCAAAAATTTGTTTGCCGTGGAGAAAAAACAAGCAAACTGAAGCTCTGTGTGCAGAATCCTGTTTCAAGGGTGTGAAGGTTTCTTTGTTCCCTCCAGTGCAAGGTCATTTCAAACTTTTATGTCTACGTATTTTATTGTGCTTGCAAAACCTTTATTACCACAAATACCCTGGAAGATAACAGTTAAAAAAGTCAACTCCTAAAAATCAAAAAAGCAGCCCTGCTAAATGTAGATATATCACCAAGTTCAAAATTTTCCCATTCTATCAGTCTACTCCCGAAAGTGTGGCATCTGAAAGCAAAACATTATTTCACGTAGTGAAGAGAAAATGTGTGGTTTTGGAAAAAAAACCTGTTTGTATAAAATCTAGAAAACAGATATATCTATAGTTTCAATAAAAGTAAAATACAAATTACTTAATCTATACTCTTAAACGTCAGTTTCTAACCATTACCACCTGTAAATAAAGATAAAAACTTTTATTCAACTATCATAGTAAATTTCAAGTTTCTGCAAGCAGTTTGATAAAGCAGACCAATTATTCCTCTCTTGTTTATCTGCTATCTATAAACCACAGACGGTATCATTTCAGACACTAAAAAAATACTTGGAACTTTCTACACTGTGGCTCAGCCACCCCAACAGATCTTAAACAAGATTTCTCCTTCTCCATCCTTGCTTTCCATTTAGGTCTTCTGCATTTCCATGGTTTTAATTCCCTATCTTCAGCACACAGAGATCTTTGCAAACAGCAGTTTCTGAAAGTGACTTCAGAAAGCCTATATTACTTATTCATGATAATTCTAATGGTACTTGTCCTAGTAACCTTAGGATTTAAACTCAAATTGCAAGTCCAGATTCTTAACTCCTGCTGCAGGATTGGGAGGAAAAACAGGCTGATTTTAATGAGTTTATTACAGACAGCAACTTTCACTGAACATTTAATTATAGCATTGAACTCAGCCATACATTCAGCACATCATAACCAAATTTAACTGGGACATGGTCCCAAATCCATGGAAATCAATAACAGTATTCCACTCTTACTTCCCATGGACTAACGCTCTTTTGGCACAGGCAGTATTTCACTACAGCATTTTCAACTGAAAACTCGCCTGCCCTTTCTGAGGAAACTGCACTCACAAGGCAGCATCGATCCCATCACATACAGCATCAGTTAGTTCTTGCAGTCCATGGCATTTGCAACGGAGCAAACCATGAACCACAGCTGGCTGAACATTAAAGCACATGCAAAGGTCTTGTGCATGCTTGTTAGGCTGTTCCATAGAAGAAAAAGAAAGGAGCAAGGAAATATTTACCACTCTGTGTGGGTTTGGGTTTTACGTTGTTGCAAGTCAGGTAATTCCTCAATTTTATTCCTAGCTGATCCAAGAAGAGAGGGGGCAGGGGGGGAAAAAAAAAAAGAAAAAAAGAAAAAAACCCTCAACAGCCCACAACACTGCTTGTTCTCTGACTCCTGCCTAGCAGCTGCAGGAGCTGACACGCAAATGCAACCCTGTGCTGGCACCAGGAGTGACAATTGCTCTGTACAACTCTGCTGCGGCTTAGAGAAGAAAAATGATGGAGAACTTACCCAGGGAATTCATGCTTTTGTGTTTCAATTCAGTAAGGCAAGAGCTCGCTGGGAACTGCGATCCCGATGGCCACAAAACCAAGACTAGACAGAAAGGTTTACTAAGCACCGGCTTCCAGAAACTGCACTTCCACTCCTACCATCCACCTCCTAACCCCGCTGCTGCATTTGTGGCTGCCTTTGTTAGAATACTTCTGCAAATAAAAACAGATGAGTAACTATTGCTGCTTTAGCAAACTCCCAAGCCCATGGTCACTAATAATAGCTTTGTTCCTTTTATTACTAAACAAAACAAAACAAAAAAGTTTAAATGCTTGTATAAAATGCACATTGCTGAATGTTTTCTTTCATTGATCCAGTGCCGTTTCCCATAAAAGCTCAGGCCCAGGTCTCTCAAACAATTTATGCAGATCAACACAACGCAGAGCAATCTCAGCCTTGTTGAAGGGGCATCCCTTGCAAAAAAAATAAAAATAATCAGGTTGTGCTCCTTCAGTTTAGCTACAAAAAAATTCTCAACAGAGACATTTAAACCCAAATGCAGATCTGAGCTCTCTGGTATGCGACATCCTGGAGCTTATGAATTTAGAGAGGCAAAGGTGCTTTGGCAGGCTGAGCTCCCAGCTCCCCACCGGCACGCTAACCCCTGAGCCACCTCCAACTCCACTCCAGAAGCAAACAGGTGGAATGGGAGGGAAAGGGCAGTGTCCAGGGAAGAGAAAGTAGAGAAGGGCAACATGAGAGAAAGAAAATGGACAGGGCATGAAGACATTGCTGTGAAATGACAGGGGGAGAATGATGACATGAAAGCCTTCCCTGACCTGCTTCACCACTGGCAAGAAAAAAAGAAAAAAACACCACAAAAAATACTTTTGTTGAAAAATTCAGATTTTTCTACTGAGAATCAGATCAGCAACAGGAACTCCTAAATGCAACAAAAATTAAAAGAGCTGATGAGAGAGACAGTTATCAGAAAGTCTGCCATGCTTCCACCTTAACAGAGTTACACTACACGGCCAGGTTGGATGGGGCCTTGAGCAGCCTGGTCTAGTGGGAAGCATCCCCGCTCATGGCAGGGGGGTTGGACCTGGATGATCTTTAAAGTCCCTTCCAATCCAAACCATTCTATGATTCTATGATACACAACCAATTTGGCCCCAAATCTGCTATAAATTTCTCCTCCCATGCCCCATGTCGGTGTCAGTGCCCAAGCAGAGCCAGCTGGTCCCATCTGATGTGCAGGTTTTCACGTCTACGTTGGGTTTAACTGTAGCACTGCCAAGCCCAGGGCCTCCATTAGGCTGTATGGTGTTCCTGGGAAATGACTCTGAGCCGCTGGGCTGTGGCCACCCATGCTGGAAGGCAAGTAGACATCAAGAAAAAAAAAAAAAAAAAGATCGAATGTTCCAAAGTCAAGCCACAGCATTTTCATACTGTTAACACCCTGAAGCTTCCCGTGGGTTTTAACTTATTAATTTCCATTATTGAGTTGAGTGTTGCTGAACAATCCTGAGTACTGCATGGCAAGTGGGTTTGCTTTTTTTACAGGAAGTAACCAAGCCAAAAGCAGCAAAAGCATCCTCTTGTTCTTGTGTGAGCCCTTTTTTTCTTTTAGTTTATTTGAACAATGGCACCATGAAACAGCTTACAATAATGACTGTTACAAAATAGGAAGCTGAATTATTAGGCAAGCTTTGTCTGCGTAACTCAATCAGCCTAGGGAGGATATGACAGGCACAATGAAGACAAAGGACTGGACTCAGTGACCCCAGGCATCCCTTTCAGGACTCGGTTTCTGTAAATGAGTTACTTAAGAGTCAAAGTTTGCTTATGCTCATTTACAACAAGCACCATTCCTATAACTGTGGTGGCAAAGCACATACACTTCACAAGAAAGCAGATCACCTAGCATGCAGGTAGAAAGCAAACGCTTTGGAGAGGCTGTGATGGGAATATTATCTGAAAATATGTCTTAAAATGGAAAAACAATGTTCATTATTTAATCTTTGTAGTGTACAAGAGGTACATACAGCGGGATGAGTAAATCATGAGTTAGTCTTTAAGCAAATAGTCACGCATAGCTTTTGCAAACCAACAAAAATAACTGTTAGAAGCAGTCCTGAAGTACCACTAACATTATTTTAATTGCATGGTTCAAAAGCACAGAATTTCCACATGTCTGCCTAGAGCACCATTGGGACCAGCTCTGGAGCAATACACTTCGGACCAGATGACCATCAATCGAAGGCAGACAGCCACCATCCTGTCATTACAATAATCCTACTGAAACTATGAAATTCAGGTCTAAGTGCTGGTCTGAGCAATACTTCTGTAGATAACAGCAACACAAGGGACTGAGCAACAGCACTACAGGAACCTGTAAGTGAATCATTAACGAGCAATGATTTCTCCATTACTCACCGCAGATATCGAGTTGCTGTGGGTAAGATTTGTTTCTAAAAAAAGGGAACAGCCACCAACATGAGTACTAACACATTCATCAAAGCTCCAAACGCAGAAAGGAAAGAGGAAGGCACGGCTATTGGTCAGTCTTTGTCCAAAAGAGCCATTCATTGAGGAAGGTTCCATGAAGCTGAGCAGCAGCATTGGGAACAGCATTGCACACCATCTCCTTCCACAGGGGTCGCATTCAGAGGCCCAGGTCAACTGGTTGTTGATTTTGCATTACCCCAAGAAATTATTAACTCGTTCTACAAAAGCTATACATCTGTCAGACTGGTGATACAAATCAATAGCCAACAAGCTAAGTGTCAACAGTTTGACCTCTACTCAAGGGTTTCCATCTCCTTTTACCCACATTCTACAGTAAACTCTCCTTGTACATTTTCTCCAAGCATTTGCGGTCCATGCTACTGAAAATAAGCAACAGGAGAACTGAGTTGATATTCTCAGCCAATCTTTAGGCAAGATTAACAAGTATTTAAAGCTGTTGTACAAGGAATTTTAAGTGCTCTACGACTTCATGCCAAACAAGAGTTAGTCAAGCACTGGAATTTATTTTTTACAATTCTGTTCTACAAAGAAACAGAATACAAATTTAAAGAAAATGCTTCTGAAGCAAAGATTCAACCAATTACCAAAACACCTATTAAAGTTTAAATAACAATATATGCTGAAAGAAATTCTGCATCAAAAAAGGACATGCAAGGCATCCTGATTGCTTCCTACCAAAAATATCAACGTTAATCTATTCCTACAAACATTTCAATTAAAATTAAACTAGGGGGTTTCAATCATTTTTTTTTATTGTTTTGTTAGCAAAACATAATTGAGAGTTATGTCAATTGCACCCGCACCAGTTGAGGTACAGCACATCCTGGGAACACTTATAAAGCTCAGAACTAGATCTCAACCCCAAAAGCACATGAGGACAGATCAACCAGGACAGACAGCAGAGAATAAACAAAAGATCATCGTTTACTCCCAGCTACCCCTCTTCATTAAGTTGCCAGGAAATCTAGACAGAATAACAGAGAAAGTCATACACTTCATGAGGGCAAGAGTTACAAGATATTCAAGAATACAAACGAAAATAAAGCATATTTTGTGAACTGTCACTCAGAGAAACAATTGCACAGCTTGCATGAGCTTGATAATACAGGTTGAAAATCTATTTTCATAAACTCATCAACTGGAGCAGAAAAAAATGTTACAATGAACAAAGCACGTAAACTTAAATAAGGCAAATGAAACCTCATCTACAGTTTCAGACTGATCTGCTGTTCATACAAAAAACACTCAAGTTGGAGATTAGGGGTGAGAAATAAGAACTCATTAGCTCGTCTTCAGGGTTCATGATTCAAAGCTGACAAAACACACACTTCAGTGTTTCCAAGCTTAAAGAAAATTCCAGTGGGATCACAGAAGATGCTATTTATAGCTGGCTTAATCTCTGTGCACTCAAATACAGCTTTTGTACATACACATATTCACATATTCTGTTAGCACTTAAATAAAAAAAGCCCACTCTGTTACTGAAAAACATCCATAAGTTCTGAAAACGCAACTGAGTTCTGCTCCTGACTGAATGGCACTGAAAACCAGCCTACAGTTTTTCCAGCCAAAACTGTTACTGGAAAAAAACAGGTCCTGGAAAATATTCAGTGACAAAACTGAAAAAGAAGAATGTGGAAAGTTACCAGCAATTAATTTCTTCAATAGGAAACAAATTCTTCCCACCCTCAATGCACTCATCAGTACAGCTGAGAGTGTTCTGAAACCTGGAACGTCCAGGCAGTGACACACATTGGGAAGTGCTGGGCACTGGCAGCTGGAAGGAAAGCCAGCAGCCCTGCAAGCCCCGGTCTTTAAAGCATTCTGCAAACATAAGCATGGCTAAGCCCTCCAACAAAAAGAAAATACATGAGGAATCAACGGTCCTCCATTCTGCCTTTGTTCCTGACTGGCTGCTCCCTGCAAAGATCTTTTAGGTCTGGGGCTGTCAGCAAGAGGGCAAAGTAAATGGGTCGGACACCTGAGTAATCTACGCAGGGATAGGGGAGAGGCGATGGGACAGCTCCCATGTCAGGTAAACAGTGCCTCACCAAACTGACTGCCTTCTTTGGTGAGATGGCTGGCTCAGCAGACAACACCAGAGAGCAGTGATCACTGTGTACCTGACAAGGTGCGAGGAAATCTGCACGGACTGCCCAGCTCTACAGGCAGCCGGCGGCAGGTAAACCCATGTGTGCAGGCTGGTTAACAGCAACAGTCCTTGGGGGTCAGCAGTGAGATCAACACTGTTTGACATTTTCACCAGTAATCCACAAGAGATAAGCAAAGCTTGACTAGTCGAAGCTGCTGAGAGACTTGTCCAACTTCCAACTTGGACACTGAGCCATGGGGTTGGATCAAATGACCTTCAAGGATCCCTTCCAACCCAAATTATTTTTGTGTCCAGAAAACTGAAGTTTAGTCTTTGTCTTTTAAACTACTGACCATACATTTAAAAGCATGGGTAAAATACAAGTTAGAAAGGTTTCAGCCATGCCACATGTTATCAAGAATGATTGTTGCCCAAGCACTGCAACAGCCCTTGGAAAGATACACAAGAACATTTATATCTGCAACAAGACTCTCGCAACTCTTTAATAACTGCTTTCTGCTGTGTTGCTACACAAGTCATTTACTCACAAGGCCTTTTTTAGGATAGTCTTCATTAATCCATAAAGGTAAGTTTGTTGAACTACTGCAGTTTTCAGACATTTAGAGGCTCAATGTTTCTACTAGCCAAACCCTTTTAACAGAATTAAATAGAGATTTCATGTAAGCTTTTAATGTTGACAATTGCTAAAATTCAGTTAACTGAGCCAACAAGGAACCATTGAACACTTACATACGTCTCCTCTCCTGATCAAGCACGCCCAGTACAGAACACCATATGGAGACACCAAACTTCCCTATCTGCCTTCTTAAAATACTAATGGATCAAATCTGACCATAAGGGCACAGTGAGCAGCTGAACCCTGCTCCTTCCCTCAACACAACATCCTGGTGAGTCAGCCCCCAGCATCTTCCCTGCTCAAATGCAACACACACACACAAGCACAGAGGTTGTTTAGCCTACTACGGGTTCTGCTATTCTAACAGTGCCGGTCCTCAAGATCAGTTTTGCTGCCTTTCAGCAAGTTTACAGAAAGATGATAGGTGGGGAGAAGCATGGCAGAGCACCATCTTTACCAAACGCCACTGTCAGTGATAACTCCACATTGACACGTTGCATTTAAGGCTTCAAGTTAACAGCTATTCAGCACTAAAAACAGAAGTACTTTACCAATGGACATGCATTGGAATAAAACTGTGCAGAATCAGTCACAATCTCTCCTTGTTGGTTTTCTGTGACAGAAATCTTCCAGCAGTCATAATTCATAACCAGCCATCATTTCTCTTAAGGTACGCCTCAAGGAAACTTGATGTACATCCAAACTTCTGCAAGCTTGCTGTTTTCTGTTGGATGCACCTTTCATTTCCCCTAAGAGTGCAAATCATTTTCTGGAAAGGCTACATCATGCCAGGGATACTTAAAATAGACAGGTCTGTAGCTGTTGATACTGCAAATATAAATACAGCTATTGGTACAGCAGCGGGAGTAATAGCAGTGACACAAGCCCAGAGGAACCCTATGGTCAAACTCTGCTGGCAAGGAGCCAACGACTCCCTAAAACCCAAGCAGAAGAAAGAGAATGGTCATGTAACAGTTTGAATGGGCATTAATGCAGACAAAATGAGTTATGGCAGGTTTACAGCAAAATTCTAACTCTCGGGCTTCAATGTTACTAAATTAAGGAGTTCCAGTGCAGGAAGGGAAGCAATAGAGCAACAAAAGTGCTTTAGTCAGGTAACAGCTAGAGCACGAGCCAACTACAAATCTGCGTAATTTTGACCCTGCAAAAAAACGCATTTCCAGTTGGCAGCTGGGCATCGTGTCTAATTGCCACTCCAGTGTGACCAGAGAAAAGCACAACCATGGCTTTCCGCAACAGCAGACTTGAGAGAATGATACGAACACCAAACTAGGAACCTTGGAGAAAAAAACTGGACTGAGAAAGGCTTAGCTACCAAACTCAAGTCTCGTTACAAATATTAGATGTCAGTTACCAAAGCATAACACCGGTTAGAACTGCGTCCAAGTCCAATATAAAAATGTCGTGTTTATTTTTGTCCCTGACTCCAGACTGGGTGCTCCAGCGACATCTGTGCCTCTTGCAGCATTTTAAAGGAAACACACACACTGACTGAGCAGAGTAGCAGAAGGCATTAGATTATCTGTTTCAGTGAGCAGTCTTGGTGCATCACCAAGTTCACAAACAATTTCCGGTCAACAGAAAGACCAAAGCATATATTGAGAAATAATTTTCCAAACATACTTTAAAATAACTGTTTCTACTGGACTAAGAACAAATAGTACTCCATAGATTCTAGAAAATTGTAGTGAGGCTCGTTTGGTAAACTAAAAAAAAAAAACAAAAACATTATTTCAAAAACTTCATCTAGAAGATGACTAAGCTGTTAGACATGCGATGACCCAGCCAGTGGTCAGAGCCACTCAAGCAGATGGTCCATCTGGCTGTGTCATTCAAGCCATCGGGTGCTGCAGTAGATATCTTGACAGCAAGTCTCCCCAAAACTTCTGCAGACAGCATTCCCTGTCTCCCTGGGTATGGTTAAGCACATTGCACAGAGCACGGGAAGCAAGAAGAGGATACATCAGTGCCCCAACACTTGCCTCTGATTTCACGATTTCACTTGCATTGGTGTTGACTAGAACACAAGTATTAATGACAATGTAAAACACAAACAAGACAGAAGGGCTTAGGACAGAGATAATGAATAGTGCCTAAATGTTGAAAAATAAAGAATGGATGACTTCAGCTTAGCTGACTGACCTCTACTTAGGATGCACTGTCAAACAGAATACTTAACCTGCAGCATCTTTCTTGCAACCAAAAGACACTTTACAAAAAAAAAAAAAAAAAAAAAAAAAAAAAAGACATTCACTATGTTATAAACAGGGGGTCAAATTTCAGGTAGAAACAGAAGTCGAACTTCTTGCTGAAAACAGAAAAGAACACTCCCAAAGGCCGGCTGTTGCCTAGACAAATACCTTCCGGTAGCAGCAGCCTAGCCTTAGGGACAATGAAAGTATGGTTCTTGCACTCAGAGAGGGGCTCATCCATTTTAGGCTGACGTTATCTCAAGCAGACAAAGTGAGACCTGGACTAAATCTGCTCATTATTTTACAACAAATAAAAGTACTGTGTTATCAAAGCTTGCTTTAAGTCACTTCAAACAGATCAAAAACTGGTAAAGAAATAAAACCCCTGCAAATACTTTCTTTTCTTTTTAAGTCTTAGCAGGAAAAAATAATAAGGCCGTCACAGGGCCACAAGGCCAAAATTACCAAATTCAAAGTAGTCTGAAAAGAAGCATAGCTAACAGTTTGGGACATTTCACACTCAAAAAGATCAAAACAGCTTCACATGTGGTGAAATATCATATCTGGGAAATCTGAGAGAAGAGACTTAACCACAGCAAAAGCCACCAGAAATTGCTGCAGGAGAGGACGTATTGCATTTCTTTGCAAAGATGCCGGAGATGCAGAAACTATCCCTTTCTAGTTTGTGGCCACTCTGTCCTCAAATACAAGTCTGAGCATTTGGTCTGTAGGAGATGGTTTCTCTCAGCTCCTCATTCAACACCGTGCAGGAGTTGGAGCGACTTTTCAGCCCTTCTAGGTCCAGAACTCCCTTCGGTGCTCAGCCTAGATGCCACCAACTTTGTGATTCTAGAAACCTTCACGAAAAGCCACTGCCAACACTCAAAGACAGCAGGCTAGCTACATCTACAGGTTTAGCAAACAGATTTTAGGCACCATTTTACTCCACTTCGGAAAGGTCAGCGTGATCAGACTCCAAAAAGCAGACACTTGTCTCACTGCCTCCCCAAGTCAGGCTGTAAGTTTCAAGACAAAAGTTGCCTACCCTCATCTGTTTTTCCCCTCTCCTTCTTGGTCTTTACTACCCCTCCTCCCAAGCTTAGGATGACAGGCCGCAGACAACATGAGATGGACTCTAGCTCCCACATAGAAAAGCCATTGTTTAAAGGTCCTGGGCCAGAGCTCAAACACTCAAAGTAGATGGCCCAGATCACCCTCGGCCAATCTTAACAGGACTCAGTACAGCTCCTTTGCTTTCTCTAAATATAAAAGAAACCAGGACAGATAGCTGTGGGATGCATACACAGAGTACTTGGTAAAAGCAGCTGATGAACAAATCCATTTGCTTGAAACATCAGAAGTTACATTCTTGCAATAATAAAGAGTCTTACAGCCATGATGATCACAGGATATGAGCAATTCACAAGTTTATAAGGAGATTACTTCATTAGATCAACAGTAACACCTGAGGTGGGAGGGCAGGGACAACATCTAACCTTTTAATAGACACATTCTTCATTAGGCTTCCAGGTGCCTGGCACTGCTCAGATATATAACTTTTATATATAACTATATAATATATCAAGCTCTGATATATAACTTTTTTGTTCTGGTATGTCTCAGACAGGATAGAAGCACGGCAAGGACAAAGACAGGACACTGGACAAAGCCATTGCTCTCCTATGAGGTCAACACTTATATTCCAGGTTTGCCATCTACTTTCTTACAAGACTGAAGGAAACTACCAAACTATAAGAAAAAGCTTATTTAATGGTTTACTAAATCTAAAATATCATTAAGTGCACTGCTGTTCCAATAACATGTCAACAGATGGATCATCATTAGCAATGCAGAGATTCTTCATGTGCCATTGGTTATATAAACCAAGAAAAACACTGCTATTGTTGAACAAGCAAGATTTCTTACAAACTAACTTTTTAACCATAAAAACATCAATCAATTCCTTTTCACTAAATTTTACAGAAGCCCAGTTCTTAGATGCAAAGCCAACTCCACTTAAATTTGATTCGTTTTGGGGAGGAGCAGGCAAGGGAGACAGGAAATAATTATTCATTGATGAGCAGAAAACAAATATCCTAACGCAATCAAGCCATCATTTCCAATTCAGTTGGCAAGTTTTTTCTTTATTGTATAATGGGAACATGCTAAATCAAGTCACCACATCTGAATTCCTCCTCTTCCGTGACAGAGACATAGAGAAGCTGTGACATCACCAACATCACGCAGTACAGCCTTCATGCTAAACCCTACCGATCTCAGCACTAGCCACAGGAAAAAAAACAATTCTGAGTAAACAGCCAAAAATAAGTCATAGTGAGATATAAAGCACACATTATAGCTCATTTGGGTCGTGGACATCAGGATTAATGAAAAGAAAAAAGTGGCAGAGAGGTCAGAACCACCCCTCACCCCCTCCTGAAAGCAAAGCAAACTCATGTACTGTCAGAAGTGGATGATCTCCAGTCGCGGACTGGCCTCAGAAATGGCCATTTCACAAAATCCCTACAGTCTCCACTTGCGATGTTAACAAAAAATCCTTGATACAGAAAGTAGCCTCTCCTTGTTATGCAATGTGAATCTGTAACTACTACCATTCTTTGTTCTTATATTATTTACTTGCCTCCCCTTCCCAACCCAAATTAAACTAATTCATAAAATGAGTTCTGTGGATCATCCTTGGGTCTGTGCTGCACAAACCTATGAAGTAGTTGGGATTCCTTTATATCACAAAAATACAAAAATAAAATCAAAATCTGGCTACTAGGCATGAAGCTACAGAAATTTCATTTTTTCTTCAATAGTACAAGGAGAGGACAGAGGGGAGAATAAAGTGGAAGACTTCACATCAAAAGAAAGGATGTAGTATAAAAGGTCTTCTCCTTCAGGAGAAAGAGGCACAGGAAAATGCAAAAAACAGAGATGCAGAGAAGAAGCTGCCAGGACAACAGGATGCATGCAAGGAACAGCAGGTGAGGTAAGTGACAAGGAAAGGCAGAGTCAGAAAAGAGTGTAGAGAGTGTGACTGAGTACCATTGTAGGAAGGATGGAGGAATACTTGTTGAGGTGTATGTGGAGAAAGACAAGATGGGACAAGATATGCATATTTATGGTACCACGAAGAAGGGCATAAAAAATGAGAAATAAAAATACCCACTAAACTATTGAAGAGTTGAAAAAATAACAATGGGGCTTTGGGTTTTGTTCTATTTCAAAAGAGGTCAAAGCTACAAGTGTTGTGCAACAAAAGCTTAACGACAGCTTCAAGAAGTGAGCTGGTCAGAGTTCATGCTCAGTGCATGGGACCATGCAGAAGAGCACTGCCCAGCCCCAGCCATGAGCAGGCAGCGCAGGAACTTACTTTTCCAGTAGCCTGAAGGATGAGAAGTAGTCTCTTCTATGGCTGATTGTCCATCACATCTCTCCAATCCCACTGCTCCAGCACTGACTCTGAGCTATGCCTACCTGTCAAAGAGTATCACTGCCAGTAGCCGACGGCTGTGATTATCAGTAACTGCAACACAGCCAGCTCTGTCTGCACAGAGAGAAGGGCAGCTTACGTGCTTCAATATTTTCTAATAAACTCATATTTTCACAGAAGAGATTTGCTTGGTGACACTAACATCAGGTAAAATGACTACAGGACTTCGCAGGGACAAGAGCTCTGTTCATGACTGCTGCTCATCTACATCACCTGAGGGTAAGTTGCTCCCTTTACTGTTTCTGTTTTTCCATTTGCAAAGCAGGAATGATGATAAAGGCCTCTTCTATAAAGCCTTTTTTTAATTGGAAAACACAGCCTCTGTTGTCCAGGCACAAACAATGGTCCCTGTTCCAAAGAAAATAAAGAGAGGCCAAATATTTGGATGTATAACCCAAGCTGAGCTGCACCGAGGGTATCTAGTCTGGTAGAAGGTACATGGCAGGCTCAGAGAGTCCCAGCAGCACTGGCAGTACACACACACTGCCCCACACACAAATACAGGCACGTACCTCCCCAGCTGCTCTCTCCCTCCTAGCACCCCCTTGAAAAACCTTCACTGCACAAGCAGCTAAGCATTGGCTATGCTAAAGCTCCAGGCAACAAGAAAAAATAATTACAAAAAGTATCTGGGATGCTGGAAGATCTGCTTTCTTATTCACATTGTGTTGTATTTGCCTCTGCAGTTCTTCCTTACATCTCTGCCCAGATGCAAATCGAAACTAGTTAAGTAACAGTACAGTTCACTCTTGATGATGCAGAGCTTCTAATGAGGGACTGCCCAAGAAAATAATACTCAGACTTTGAGTAATAATTATTCATAGATGTTATAAATAAACACAGATGCTAATACTTTTAATTAGACAGTTTCCACCAAGAAGTTAATGTTCCCCTTAAATATTTACACTGTAAAAAGAAACCATGCAACATGCCCCCCCTTGATGGGGCTGCTGAAGACTGTCCCAATTCAAAATGGACTTATTGAAGACCTCTCTTATTACAGCTTTCTTCTTTCAGAGTTGGCAAAAAATTGATGAAGATCACAAGCATTCATTTACTCTACTATACACATCTGAATGAAATTAGTTGTTTAAGTGAGTAAAGGTTTTGTACATCTGCATTAAAAGCTATGATTACATTTGAAAGTATTAAACAAGCCAGCTGATGACTGACTTGCTTCTGCAATTCTGACAGACTGTAACCCATACCCATACGCAGAGGCTTCCATTTTGCTACATTCCCTTGAGCACACTGAGTATTTTACCCACTGTGGGTGGGATTATTCTGTCCCCCTACCTGAAAACAGCTTATTTTTCAGTCACAAACTTAAGCTTTTTATGCATTTTCTCCTTTCCCCCTTATATTATGATGACAGGTTTTGTGCACATTCACTCATAAATACACCAAGCCTCTACCTACCACATATCAGCTACTTAATTATTTGTTTGCACTGCCAGAGCACATAGGAGCAGTCAACATCAATCAGCATCTTGTACAAACAGCACTACACAAACAGCAAACGTGACCACTCATGTCCCAAAAAACTTATTATAAAAAATGGATAACATAAGTAACATGGGGAGAAACAAAAGCAAGCCAGGAGACAGCAGCAATCCTTACAAGAGATGCCAGACAAAAGGGTTTGTTTGTTGGTTTCTGATAATTATAAAAAAACCAATTCCTATCAAGGAGCCATTCTTCCCTTTGAAGGAAAAAGAAATGCTCAGGAAGGAAGAATACTTTTTCCAATGGCCAGTTCATTCTGATGTGAAAAGGCCAACAGGCAGAAGCTTTTACTTGAAGCAGCATTGTGTGTCTCCCTTCTCCCCAAGTACTTCTCTGCTGAACCTTCCCCTTCATTTTCTATGAGCAAAGTGAATCTTATGTAACGCTGCCATAGGAAGTGTTGCAGCAAAAAGCATTTCAAGATCATCTTTACCTGCCAATTTAACCCCTGCGCCTGCAAGCTGAAGATCTCAAGGGAAAGAATTAGAAGACAGAGACAGATGGGAAAAAAAAACCAAACTAACAAGACTGCTTCTAATAAGAGCATCTCGTCAAAGAACAACCCTAATAAACTGAAAAGATGGGGCAGGAAAAGACCCACAAGAGAAAAGAATGCAGGGTCAGCAGACTCAGTGAGACACCTGCTGTAAAAGCTTTCTGAGATGACTCACCCAGTTCTGTATTCCTCTCTCCTGCTTAGCTCCACACTGGATCAGAGGGAAGTGCTACATGTTAGGAAAAAAGGGTGGAGTTGACAGAACATTTCCTGGGCAATCACAGGAGCAATAAGCAGCCTGTATGTCCACCCAGTGCAAATTACAGGAACATCAACACTGCTCAAACACACACCGTGTTAAGAGCACTCCATCAGCCCTAAGCTGCCAGGATGCAAGAGGCTGGTTACAATCCACCAGTGTCAGCTGGTGTCATCCACTGGGAACACTGCAGAGGTCCCTGCGTGCCACCAAGACAACCCTAAAAACATGACACCAATTCACTGTTGGCCTCTCAACTTACAGTGGGGTCTATTAACAAGACTATTTTAACAGGCTTATGAGGATAATGATCACGAAACAGTGCTCTGCTAGACAAGGCGGATGAGCACTTAGCATTTGCTTTGGAAGGAGAAGCAGATGTGCAGATGTAAAACAAATCTACAACAGTGACTTCCAAGGTAGGAAGGGGAGAAGGTGAAAGACACGTAGGTTTTTACAGCAGCAAGTTAACTTTACTAACACACCAAAGCCCCTCCAGGATGACAGAGCAAGTATGGGAAGCAAGGGATGGGGAGCCTGGTGGAACTGCTGGATCCTGGGGGATGGACGAAGGATGTGAAATTATGAGGCAAATTCTCATGGACAAGGATATATCCGACATACTCAATTTCAGGTAAGAAAGAATGGGGGAGGGACAGAGCCTGAGGGCTCCGGGTTCTCCTTTGTGCTACATAAAAGACTGAAGAGTCTTCCAGAGATGCAGCTGCAAATACTCTATAAGAGGTGCCAAAGGCACATATACAACAAAGAGAGGGACTGAAGACAGAACAAGGAGATTAAGTGGAAACTCACCTTGATATTAGCTCCCAGCCAGTTGCTGATGCCTGCTCTAGAAACCCTCCAGACAAAGCTCCTGCCAGGCCAGACTGCCTCACAATTCCCTGCTGCCTTGTTCCCCTTGAAACAAGACTCCCAATACCCCATTGCCTTCCCTCACATATCCAGCCAATACCTTCATATCCTGTGCTATTCATCTTTCTCATCTTCTTTTCATCCTCATAGCAGAGCTATTACCTGTAACACTCCTAATCACAGTTAATGGGTGTATGCTATATGGAAGAGATCCATAATCTTCAAAGCATCTTCTAAACAAACTACAGTAGAGGAGATTTCCCCCTCCGCTCAAGGCAGTTGGCAAGAGCACAGCAGCAGGCATTACAAGTGGCCTTTTTGTTTCCATTCCCTGAGTCACAACCCTATGCATCAAAGACGGATTTCACGCCTACCTGGGATGAATGCGCTTTCCTAAATGTTTGTGACGTGCTACAGAAAAAAAGCAGCATGGGAAGGTATGACTCACCAAGTATTTGCTAATCTATAGCTGATCTTCAGAAGTTATTACATTTGTATCATGTTTCAGAAATAAACATTCAGATTTCAAACACTTATCTCAGACCTACAGCACACAGCACACTCTCATTATGGGCTACCACAGCTGCTAGCAGGACAAAACCACGCACATCAGCCTTCTCAGGAGACAGAAAATATCAAGCTAGCCAAACCAGTCAGAAACAAAAGAAAAGGCATCCTTAAACAATAACATACTCGCTGATTAAAGGCTTTTTTCCTGAACTCTATTATTATTATCTCTACTCTTCTGCTAGGTGTAAATGGCAGCACAGGCTCAGCAGACTCAAAATCTACAAGAATTTTTTAACCACCAAAATTCTTCTCAGGTTTCAAGGACCATGTTGTCTTTTCCCATCCTCAAAGGTATTTGGCACAAGAAGAGGCAACGCCTGTACCACAACCGAACAGATAAATGGTCTCCCTTGGCTGTCTGAATCACTGTTTTAAATTAAGCAAAAGCATATGGAAAATCCCAAGCTTTCCTTTGCCTCCCAATATTCCTACTCCCTGTTTCAAAGGGGGAAGTCCGACAGAACACCATGGATCAGTTTTACTCTTAGGTATGGACAAGAAAAGTATGCAACAGCAGGCTCCAGGCTCCCTGGCCCGGCTGCGTTCTTTTCTCCCAGTTACCTGTTTGTAAAACGACTTCAGAGATGAACCCGGGGCTGGAGAGGTGGGTTTGCACGTTGGCATTCCTCACGTGAGGAAAGGGGCTGTGAGGCCAAGACTTGGAGTGACACCTCTAAGTTCTGGAAATCCTGTAAATACTCCAGCACAGATTTTTTTCCCCTCTGTTTCAGAAGCGTTTGCACCACAAACGTTGTTGCAGCCTGTAAAAGCTGAGCAAGAGAAACGCCACGGTTGGAAAAAGGTTTTGCTAGTTTTCACTCTCCTTTCTCCAGGCCATATTTTTATTGTATGTGGGCACTTAACTTCTGTTTGATAACAAAAGGAATTAAGCACTCAACAACCTTAAAAACTGTGTTTCTTTTCAGTATGTCGTTCCTATTGTATTTCTTTTATGTTCACCTTCAATGACTACTAATATGCCAAGCCCAGGTCTTTGTTTTTTTTAAATGAAGCAAATCTCCTGACATCATTGGCAACAGAAGCATTGCTCTAACAGAGAGCAACCAACAGTTACTCTTAAACAGTGGATGGTAATAAATGAGACAATGCCCATTAACTACGGGGTAATAACCATAGTTTCACACCCTAGAAAATTTCTGCTACTTAGCAAATGAAGAATAAGCAACCTTAAATTAACACTTTCTTTCTTATTTAAATACAATTGTGTGCTAACCGGGGATCAAATTCTGTTTGCCCAACTGAAGAGAGCACTTTGTTTCTTTTACTGGGAAAACTCTGATAATTAAGCTTTCATTCAAACAAATAAACTTTTGATGTGACTTCAGGTGCTCTTATGGCCTTAATGTCATTAAAGAGTCTGCACCTTGTGCTATGACATTTTATCTTCCTCCCCACCACGTAAATTATGCACCGAGTAACAGCTGCAAAAGAGCTGGATGACTAACAAACATGAATCCAACAACTGAAAATAAGCAGATTGATCTGTTATTCCCATTCTTGCCAGCAAGTGTTGCTGTTTACCAAAGGAACCTGAGAGGGAAAAAAAGGGAATAAAAAAAAAAAAAAGGTATTGCTGCATCTCCTTATTCTGTTTGTATTCAAATCTTTCCATGCAGAATTCCGATTCATCAGCTGAAACTCTGTGTGGCTTCAGAAGAGCATGCTTTCAATTGCTGCTGAAAGCAGAAAGCTTGCAGGCTACTTTCTGTAAAAAACCTGAACATGCATATGATCTTCTGTAGGGCTGATAAGCACATTGCAAATGCCAAAGGAGAAAATTTGTGTGGGGAGATAACTGCAGAAACTATTCTTAGCAACAGAGTTCTGCATCTGTTAAACTAACTCTGCTGGCACTGCGCTGAAAATTTATATTCACAAACACGTGCTCCAAATGTTGTTAAAAAGATACTATTTAAAATTCTGGTTTATGTAACTTGAAACATCTCTTGAGAGCCTATGGAGGTATTTTCATTGTGTACCGAGGAGTAGAGCCTGGAGCAGTGGTACCAGTACAGGGCTCATAAACAATAGCTGGTGATGTGTGGGCATCAGAAGCCTTCACAGCAAAAGGCAGAGCAAAGCCTCATCTCCCACAGAACCAGAATACAGTTTAAACATGGCTGAAAACCATGGCTTTAGAACTGGGCTTCTGCTGGATAAACCAATGTCACTAAGTATGGGGAACTGATCTTTAGCAAAACATAGAGGCAAATCCTTAATGTTCAGAGTACTATGCAGTTCCATGTTCTGATCCCCTCCTGCAGACAATGCAAGACTCACACAAAAGCAGTAAACCCCTTAAGAGACCTGCAGATGAAAATAATACATTGCAAGCCATGTGTGTGGCAGTGGATGAGATGAAAAACTCAGTCTGAAGACAGAACTTAGCAACAGAGCCCCAGTTTCCCATTTTAATAGAAATTAAAAAATCTATGATCAAACTTCAACACTTCTTTTAACTGTCGTCTTTTAATCTGAAAATTAACTTTTGCTAGGGGAAAAATTCATTACAGCTTTTTTTTTTTTGTCCCCCTTCCTATCACCAGTCATTTTTAAGCCTTCCCATAGTATTTTATTTTTGGATGCTACGAGGAGCTGGGTAGCAGCTTGCTCTCTCCCTGATGTATCTTAAGTGCCTCTTAAGTTAGACCAAGCAGAAATCTTGGCAAAGTACTCTCTTTCTAATGTAACTTCTTTATGGTTACATCTCTGTGTACCAAACAGAACTGGAATTCTGGATGCACCTACAGAAACTGTGCTGTCAAACGGAATAAAACCATTCACTGCAAAATCCGCAGCTGAAATCTCATCTGAGAGTAGTCTCTGTGTTTGATATCACCTGAAGACTACTACAACACTTTACTGCAACACTTACAAACTAAGTGACCACATGAAAAAAATAAAAAGTCATCCCACCTGGGAATAACTGGAACCTATAATTGTAGAGCAGCTGTAGAGAGGTCAAAGCCTCAAAGGATTTCGGAGAAAGGAAGAAATAAAAAAACCAACCCAACAACAAACAAATAAAAGCCTGCAAGTTGCAGGAACTTCAGCAAAACAGTTTTCTGGTCGTTTAAACAGCCAAAAGCAGTATTAGCCTCTACCATCCACACCAGACTTACTCATAATACCTTCCTCCTGGCTCCCAGGGGCCATATCTAGTACTCCTTTAGAAAGCCATCCCCACTCTCTAATCACCTTTTATTAAAAAGCTCTTTCTAAAAGCTGATGGAACAGATAGGGCCCTACAGTAGTCGCAAAGAAAGTATTTTTTCCTGCTAATCCATCCTCATGGCAACAGCCAGAAATACCCTTCAGTAACCTGTACTTGTCAACAAGCTCCATTACAGCCCAGGATGTTTGGTACAGTTATTTCACAAGCCTCTAGTGGGACTGTAAATTCTGGCAGTGTCAAATACATTTCCTTTTATTACAAAACCCATTTTGAAGCCATCAGAAAGATTTCTCATTTGTAAACTAGCACTTCTATATTTAGAATATTACTTGGATTACTGATTTATTTTTTCTTCCTGACACTGCAGAATTGAAGAAAAGGAAAAGGCAGGAGCTCTAGCACAGGCAAGCAGGCGACTTTTCAAATACTAGAAAAGGTTTTAATTTCTTGGAGAAGGGAAATATTCCTCTGAATTTGAAGAAAAGGCCTGATTCACGACTTCCAACTAAGACACTACCCCTGACTTCACCCCTCCATAGAATGGAAACTCTTCCTCTGACCAGGCTCAACTGTGATGTGACATGGTCTGCTTCAGCAAGGAAAGGATCAAGGTGGGTGGGATGTGGGGTGAAAAACCAAGGGTCTATTAAGTACTTGTTCAGGAGAAGACCACTCAACCTTCATAACTCACCATCTCTTCTCTGCTGAAAGCACTAATACCCCTTTTACCAACTCACAAGACCTTGGTTCCCCCAAAGACGGGTATCTTACCAAAAGTATGGCACTAAACTGTTGTAATGTGTACAATGAAGTACATCGTGAGGTGGAATTGGAGACTCAAAAAAAATATGACAAATAGTTGATGGAAGTACAGATTTCAATTAAACTAATTCATCAGAAGAATAAACAAGCCTCCTGTAACATGCAAAGACAACAGTGCTAGGCATGAGATGCCTCTAGCTGAACACTAAATCAAACTAACACACACAACTGACAAGGTAATGACTAATACCTCATTTAAAGCAAAGCACCACACAGTTCTTGCTTATGGAGAGATTTTGATTTCTTTGACTTCTCCCAACTCAGATGAGCTTTTTGTTTCCATCAATTCTGGACTAACTGGCTCATTTATCTATTCAAAGTAAATGATATCCAAGCTTTTGATTTCTTGACTAAAATTTTTTTACTAACTGCTCTGCAGCTAGAACTAATATCAAGGCCTACCCAAACAGCTTGGTATAAATAAACTGGGGGAGGGTTGCATACATTAGTTCCCACATCTTTGGATATACTGTTTTTTGGGGGGAGGGCACTGTTCCAATAGTTTCTTAAAATTATGGCAGCAGAACAGAATGTGAAGCTGGGTGGCATGTAGCTGCCAACACATCAACTACTTGCCATGATTCATTAGTCCTGGCTTTGATGAGTTGTTCCTAGGTTTGAAATAACTAGAGGAAGAAGGACCTAGACATCCAAGCTGTCAGAGCTCAGCCGACTGGAACCCAAACTCCAGGTGCAAACCTACAATATTGCATTGCATGTATTTACTGTTCTTTTAACATCGGTAGCTATCTTCTCAAATGATGAAAAGGTGTACATTAACTGGTAGGGGACAGATTGAACCAAGAGAACTAGGCTAGGTGTCACTTCAACATCTCAGCATTTGCATTCAATCATAAATTTCCCTGCGTTTTTCTCTGAATGAAAACATTACCATAATATTTTAATTTTTTTAACCCTAATCTCTTTGTCCGTTTCCCCTATTAAAACTTTTTCCAGGCTTCCACCCTTCCTTTCCCCAGAGAAAGGGCCTTTGAAAAGTTTTTGTCAGATATGATGTATAATTTAGCCAGTCATTGATATTTCCAGATGGCCTTCAACAGAACAAATTTATTCGCTTGCCATGAATTTTCCAATAGGGAAGAAATAAATGGAAGCAAGACAGAATTCCTAAAGCAAGAACCTTGCTAGTACCTCAGGAATTATGACACTTCATTTCTTCTAATAAAATCACACAGAATTTGATCCAGCTCACAGAGATACCAAACACTTCCAATGACTTCACCCTTGTCTATAACCCAAACAGTTTTTCATGGGAAGAGGGCCACAGCACGAGCAGGTATTCAGATTGTTGGCACACCTTCC
This sequence comes from Neomorphus geoffroyi, assembly GCA_033558235.1. NCBI lineage: Eukaryota > Metazoa > Chordata > Aves > Cuculiformes > Neomorphidae > Neomorphus > Neomorphus geoffroyi. Next base: position 660,575 of record JAUMJM010000039.1, read on the forward strand.
TGGAATCTCTTGCCTGAAAATCCAGCCATTAACATATGGAGGAACTGGAGCAAATACTTCTATTTTTATTACACACCACCTTTTCTGAGTTATCATTTTCCCTTCATTACAAGGTATTTGGCAAACCAGACAGAAAATCACAAATTAGGATCAAGAAATACAGAACAAACCTTAGCATTTCCATCAATGTAATGGTACTTTTTCTCTACAGAATCTGTGTTCCAAGTTGTTGAATCAATTCATGCGATTACACTTGAGTCTTTTCTTTGGAAGAAGGAGCTCTGGTATTGCACTATCAGGCAGCTCCTATATGAGGATAGTCTGGAAAGTCAGGAGATAGACTGCCACATTCTGTCTCAGACCAGAAGTTATTAGTAAGGTCAGTATTGTTCTGGTTCGGTTACAACTGGTTTTGTCACTTCTCCACAGATTCTATTTCCTTGGCTTGTCATATTCTAAGTGAGACCCTACACATACCCGAGCCTCTGCTGCCACAGATCTCTGGGCCATAGTGAACTGCCACCAACTACCCAAGGAGCCAGTGTTTGGATCCAGAACTACAGGCCCTGATGCTTAAGAAAACCTGCAACCCGGTCACCAACAATGCCACATCCCTCCAACAACATCTGTTAAGTGCTTCCACCCATTCACAAAGGAAGGTCCCTCAGAGGTATCTCCAGGTGTACCTGCTTTACCATCCTCCAACAAGGCTGCCTCAAGATCTCTTTCCTGGGCAGGACATCGACCAGGATTTTGAACAGAGTGAGGCAGTGAGTGCGCCATGGCTCTTTCCCATCATGCTGACAAGCTCTGCCTCAATGTTTCCCCTCTGTAGCCATCTGCTTCTCGTGCCTTATTCTCAGACAGCAGATCTGCTGTGAAGCAGCCCACTGCCTGCCTTCATGCTCACACAGCACCTACCCGCAGCACGGGATGCTAGGTCCCGAGCAGGGATCCTAAGTATTATAGTAGAATAAGTCATAACATGCAGAACAAAAGCTGTTTACAGCAGACTCTGTTGTTGGAGCTTCCCAGATATACTGCTGGCAAAATAACATCACATTTCATCATAATTTCCCTGATGTGTGCCAACTACAGAGGAGCCCTCTCCAACCAGTGGAGCTCCGAAGTATCCTGTATCAAAGTCCTAGGTCTACCTACAAAGCTGCTGAAGAGAAAAAAGGTTTATATTGATTAATTGTTCAAGATGAAAATATGGGCTCTGACATAATGTAATAGCTATTTTGGCACAACTTTTGAGGAGCATGAGTAAGCAGCCTCCACTAATTGATGTGCAGATCCTGGAGTGGGTAGTAACTGCATAATAGCTTCATGTTGTCTTCGGAAAGTTAACACAGATGTGAACTCTCTCAAACTAGTCCACGGTTACCGGCAGTGGCTGCACACTAGAGGAATTTAATCCTGCTTCATCCATTATCTAACTTTTCTGTCTTCCACGGAAAATGGATTAACCCAGGACAACTTGGACGTTACAGCTGCAGTCAACGCAAATGATTCCAAGTCTTAATGGTGGCAGAACTCAAGCAGCCGATCAAAATACCTTGGCTTAACAAGTTACCATTCAGCAGCTGAGCAGCGAGAGCAGCCACATGTGCTGTTAGACCACAGCCAACGTGTACTAATACAGCTTAGCTTAGTCCATTGTCAAAGAGGTTAGCGTTAACCTGCATTACGTCATATTTGCTATGAACCAGGACTTTGCACACTGGTAACTACTGCAGTATAGCTGACATCAGTCAATTATTACACACAATTAACTAAACTATGCTTGAGCTCTAAGATGATTAGCTCAGTGAGCCAGTATATTTGGGACGTGGTTCCTATGGAGTAAGCATAAAGCTCAGAAAGAGTCCCACCTGGTTAACAGACCACTGGCATTACTGCTTATTCATTTAAGAGATTCGGTATGTCAGAAATCAGACACATAAAATCAAACTGGACTCATCAGTAAAGACATGACTGACTGTAAGCATGGTACTTGTCACACTTTCTACTGGAATGCTGTTTAAGACAGCAAAATTCAGCTGCATACAGAAATCCAGCTGCAGGCCAGCAACCATACCACTCACTCATTGCCTTCAGCATGTTTTTATAAGATCAGCACTATGATTTTTTTTGTTCCATCTAACAAAACAACCCAACATAACTGCAAGCTGCCACAGAAGGAGGAGTCATGTCTTCCCACAGTCTGGTTCTCAACCCTCCCCTGGGTTGGGTCTTGGAACTCTGTGGCTGCAGCACAAGTCAGTTCTATAAGCAGACAGAAAACTTTTTTTTTTTTCCCTTGGAGCATGTGTGGTCATTTCCCATTGAATCAGTGAGTTAAACAAACTCTCCCTGCAGCCATTTAGCAGCCAGCTCCTGCCCAGGGTGCAGGACTGGGTCTCAAGGCACACATGGGCACAGCCATACCTTCCAGCAGCAGCCTGCAGCCAGAGGAGTTCGGGTGTAGCACACCACCACACCCTGCATAGTGCAGAGTCCTGCATCGACGTAAGGTGAACTTTTACCCCAGATTGCTGCCTTAGAAATAAAATAGTTAAGTAACTGATAAGATGCTTTTTTCCCCCCCCACTGAAATGAGAAAGCCTCCCCATACCTAAGCTCTAGAGGAGATGGCTGGGCAAACATTGAGCCTTCTTCCCCTTCACCTCTGCAATCCACTGAAGCAGACAATACCAAAGAATCGGTAAAAGCACACTTTAACATGAGAACACACATCACAGGGCCAAACCATGACAGACAGCACTGCTCTGCAAATGCCTTTGTGTTCATGTTCTGAACTGCTGTTCTTATATAGTTCCATATACCCAGACCAAAAGAGATGGGCAATCAACATTTTGCACATGCAAAATGTGTTCCTCAGGAAGGGGAAAGCTGCCCCTTATCCCTACAGTCACCCAAAACCTCTGGGCAGTAAAAGTGGTGCAGTTTTCTGGGTTGCTTAAAGGCTTGAAACTTATATCCAAAGGCAAATCAGACCACGTGAATGGATGTGACACTAGCTGTGCAGTCCTGAAAAGCAGGAAAATTATCAGCTGGCACACACCACACGCAAACATGCGCTAATCCTTACAGTTTCTGGGGAGAAAAACCTGTTTGCTGTTGCACAGCAGCCCCTCTCATAGAGGGGAGCAGCAGCACACAGCTGTGCTTGAATTCTGGGTACCACTTTTCTTTGTGACAGTAATGGCTTAAGGAGGATGTAAAATATGGGCATAGCAGTATGAAGAACACTACAAAATAAATCACAAAGGCCAGGCCACGAATTTTTGTAAAGCATCTCTGCTGCCTGCAGGCGTAGCTCTCCTTCCACGTACCATCCTCTCTCCAATAATAAACTTGGCAAAATATGCTGGAGTCTGGGTTCAGTCTTCAGTTACAACAGCAAAGGGGATCTCAACTATTAGTTCGCATCACCCAGTTGAACCAGTGGTCCTTCCATCTTCATACGCTTTTCTCCCAGCCTCTGCGAATGCCTCACATCTTCTGGCAGTTGGGCTGGCTGTGACAGTACATGTCCAGCTTTTCAGAAAAAGCTGTACAATAAACCTAAGTGCAAAAACAAGTCAGTGTGCCACAACAGTAATCACAACTCCATTACTAATACTCAACTTAATTCAGAACATTCCTTAACCATGCAAACGCAGAGGGAAGGCAGTGCCTACAAAATGCTTTTCATTAAGAACGCGGCATCTAGCACAGCTCCCTGTAAACTGCATATAATCCAATTTCTACACTACCCTGTTTCAGTTTCTCATTACTGAATATCTTTCATGTTTTAATTCACATGACATTAGATTTGCTGCATTAAATGAGCACCTTCTGAACTCCAGAATAAAATGGAGGTTAATTACTAAACCAGATTTTTAAGTGAGAGTAAAACTCTATTAATGCCTAAAGCAATGCTAAACTTGACAACTTAATTGAAGTTAAGCATTGCAGAGTTAAATTGCCCCAACAGCTTTATTGAAGTAGCAGCTCACACAGTGAGACCTCCCAGGATCCCATGTTTTACCCAGATGACAGAGGCCAGGACTCCTCTTGCTCCCAAATGTTGCATTTGCAACTATTTAAGTGGCATTCTGGGATAGCCTTGCAAGTAGACGTCTAGACTTCCCCCCCTCCTCATTTCCCTTTAAGCCTTAGCATAAGGAGGGACACCAACAAAAGTGATGGCATAAAAAGAGCTCCTACTGCAAGTATAGGTAGAGGCATAAACTACCACCAATATCTGCCAACAACCAGCATGGTATTAATTTTGTCTCTGAGGCACCTAAGAGCCAAGCCTTATCCAAAGTCACTCTCATTCACATGAGAAAAGCCCAACACATATGCAGACATCATCCTCATTTATAAGCTTAAGGTAAGAAAGATCACCAACACTACCCGTTCTCAGGTTTGCTTGGAGCTTCCAGATAAAAATAAGAAATCGGGTCTCGTCCCCAAAAATTGCTACTCTGGGAAAGCACCCTTAATTTTCGGCTTATTTCTCAGTATTTACTGGAAATGCAAAAGAAACAGAATCTGGATCAGCAAACATAGTTTATTTTCTATACTTGATATTTTGTATTGCCAGTCAACTCCAGTTACCGAAACATGTCAGAGCTTGACAGGACAGAAAGGAATGTACCCTCAGAAAAAAACTGGAGACTGTATACTCAGCACGTGCTCATTTTTATGTCTGATATCAAGTGAATTAAGTAAGACTGCTATGGTATGCCATAGCACTGCACTCTTACTTGCTAATGACAGTGTCATTAAGATTTGTATTTAACTGCTACACTTTATTTCACCCTGGAAGGCACCTCTGACGTAAACGTTTCCAGTAATTCCAGTAAACCTTTTTTATGCTAAGGAACATATTCTCGAAGATCTCCAGTTTGTTGATCCCTGAAGCTGCCAAAAGCAATCTGCAGAAAATTGTACTCCTAGATAACTGCACAATTCAGGACAGCCAAGGCAAGAGGTCAGTCCTGACTGAAGTTTAGATCAATTCCATGTGATATTTATTCACTATAGTTGAGCAGAAGCATATTGTACACCATCCCAACAAACACAGACCCATCTGCAGGTTACAAAAAGGCACTTCGTGCACAGCACACTGAGGAACTGATTCCAGAATCATCCTGGAACATGAAATGGCCAAAGTTCATGTTTACTATCTTAGAAGTAATTTTGATTTAGTGCATGAATTCATAGCAGACAAGTTAGTACTGGTGCATCAAAGAACTCAAATATTTTAGTCAACAGCCTCATGGAAATGTTATATATGTTAAACCATCTAGATAACATCGCAAAGCGATGGGCAGCTGTCAAATGTTCTACACAAAATCTACCGAGGTACAGTTTTGCAGCACTGGACACAAGCTTTGCACTGAATCTGAAATACTTATTAAGTGTAACATTATGTTGCAGGGTGCTTTGCACCCATCTGTAACAGGAAATGACAGAGAAAAAAAAAATCTAGTTTGTTTCAAAAGAGATTGAATCAAGACAAGGAAGTAAACCTGGCAGCCTTTGAGCCAAAACTGAAAAGGACACAGAAGTTTTGCCCACCAGGCATTTTAGCTATGCCGGTACAACCACTTGCTTTTAGGACAAACTGCAACAGTTTAGATACAAAACAACTACCCTTGTCTTACTCAGAAAAGCAAAGCTGAAGAAGTGCAACAGCGGGAGGCAGTGCGCAGCCTCCTGCATACTTTGTTTTGGGCGTACTGTGATACACAAGTCAAAAACCAGTATGTATGAGTTATGTCCAACTCAGAAAACCCCCACAAATCTACTGAACAGAAAAACACACCTTTTCACTGTGAAGGTCATCAACACTGGAGCAGGACACCCAGCGAAACTGTGGAGTCTCTGTCTTTGGAGATACTCAAATACAATGAGACATGGCTCTGAGAAACCTACTCAACATAATAAGCAGCAGAGCTGGATTACATTATCTCCAGAGGTGTCAACTCAATGACTCTGTGATTCTACACAGCCACTGAGAAAAACCTAAATGCCTAGAATTTTCTAATGCCGAGAGCTTTATCACTTTCCTTCATTTCACTTAAAAAAACCACAAACCACCATCTCAACATACAACAAAACATACCACACCCCTCCCCAAAAAACAAACCCATAAGCCAACACTATCATCAGGACATCAAAAAACAAATGGACAACAAAGCCTTTTGGGGGCAACCAGGGGTCTTCTGACTGACAGCGTTCTTCCTCTGTTAAACAGACTACACTGAACTTCAGTTAATTCTGCGTCTCGTGTTGAAATGACTATGCATTTATCTTTTTCTAGTGAGATTTTTTACTTTTCTAAGTAGTATTTCAAGAGAAGGGGAATACATTAAAAATCACAGTGTCAAATACAACAGCCTGTCATATGCTGAATGTTCTTCTCCCAGTCCAGCTATGTATTCAAACCATAAGCTAAACCTCAACCAGTCTTGGGCAGCACGGTTCACGTGCTTAAGATTTGCTGGACCCAGGTAGAACACTCCTGCCTTTCTTACAGCACTGTGGCTTCAACGAGTTTAAACCCATGAGTACAAAACCAATTGAAATATTTTGGATTCTGAAATAAAGAATATATGGAAGTGTTTTGCTGAACTGAGGTTTGATCAAAGGAAGTCTTTAAACATATGCTTAAAACTTCAGCTGGTGTTTGAGTCTGATCTCTTTTAAAGAAGCCTCAGCACGAATGCCGGATGCTTTCTTTAGCTTACAGCTCTCCCACTACGCCAAGGATTCAAAGCACAATGAGGTGGGAAAAAAAAAAAAAAAAAAGCCTATGGCAAGTATTTGCTCTAGGAGACTGCTTTTGGGAAGGACTTTATATAATTTTAATATTTCAATTACTTTTGCAACTTCAAACAAGCCCAAGTTGTTTATAAAATTCTAAGTCATAAACCAGCACATTGTTACCTCCCTGAATTTTAACTTGAATTCTCATCTTCATCTAACAATATGCCAGGAAACAGAAAAGAGCCTGTTACCAAAAACTTCAATAAAAATCAGTTAAATTACCCAGATGGTTTTCATTCCACAGAAAACACTAAACCAGCAGTTTGCAGAGCATAGCGTTTTCTAAATACACAAAATAAAGAGAAAACAATACAGAAGTGGAAAGTGCAAATGCTGAGCCCATTGTATTTTTGTTCCAGCAGAAATGCAACACAATCAATACAGTCTTGCAGTTCTAGAGCACCCGTCTTTCTGCTGACAGGGGTGCTCTGCAACTCTAAGTGCCACCAAAGTGCACAGTTCCTAGTTCTATCACTTTTCACTCATGCTACATGCAGAACGGAGAAACTGCATTTCCATCACATAGCCCCCAAAGCCCAGCATTCCATATAGCACTATGAGAAGCCAAACAGCACCTACTGAACTACCTGTGTACAGTGGATGACTCTGCAAACAGTCAAATTTAGCATTTTTGCAAAAATTAGCCTGATTCTGTACCAAATAAAACTGTCTTAGAGTAAACAGCGATTACAGAATTGGAATTTCACAAGCTATGAAGTCCTTCTCATAAAAAAATAAACTCACTGAAAAAGAGACAAGGATAGATACTGTAATTTTCTGCTTTGTGATATTTAATAAACCTCATTGTAAAGGTATAAATTACAAATGGAAAACATGCATCAGACAATTGTATGACAACATCAGAAATCATTCAAATCCACCAACAGCAGAATTAGAAAACTGATCAGAAATATTAGCAACAGATGAGCCATGGAAAAGTATCTGCAGTTACAGATGGATATTCATTCCTTTTACACAGCATCTCACTAAAACGTTTCATAGCAACGGGGCAGGAGTTATCAGATAGCAGGGGATGAGACTGGTAACCATACAAACCAGTACCATGCTCCAGCTCATAGCATGTCTCAAAAACGAGATGAGAAAACAGGCTAGTGAGCAAACCCAACACTTAAACAATGAGGAACTGTAAGAAATCAGTGAAGAATTTCTTCTCTAGATTATTAATGTGTTTTTTGCCCGCAGCACCGCTGGTTTTCCACATCAGGAAGTCAGGATGGCACAGGCAAGAGAGCATCACTGCAACGTGCTGAACATCGCAGCATACTGATAGCACATTTATACTCTCACAGCCCTTTGGGAAAGCAGGACCTGTCATCATCTGTGTGCCTCTGTGCCTACCTTAAATAGCTGCAATGCCCAGGAGAAGCTTTGGGTATGAAAATGGTGGGATTCCCAGTTGAGAGTGCAACCCCCATCAGAGGCGCTCCAGGTTACAGCTCACTGCAAGAGCCACCTCTTCCCATCAGCCTCCTTTCATTGAGCAGGCACACAGCACAACACTCAGCACAGTGGAATGGCATTCAGGAACACGAAATTATTGGACCTGTTCCTCTGCAGGTCTATTTATAGTCTCAAGTGGTGCTGCAAGGCGAAAGGCCAAACAGTCAACAGTTTCAAAGAGTAAGTCCCTAAAGATCCCACCTGAGGTTCAAGAACACACACCCACTCCCCAGATCGGTGCAAGAGATCCCTGTGCACACTGCAGACCAAGAGGAGGGAAACTGTGCTATGGAGGCTGCCGTACCAAGGCACAACTCTCGCAAGCAACTTCATTAGGAAGACTAAGTGAGGGATAATTAACAATCTCCTTCAAAAATGGACTCCTTTGGAAAGAGAGCAATTCCTACCTACTGAGAGGGATCTCCCCCAGAAAGCAGGAGGCTGCTGTAAGGCAGGGTACATCATTCCTTTCGGAAATACCAAAAAAGGCTGCAAAAAGACCCTCCCCAGCTCAGTTAACATGCAGCAGTCACTCCACCAGGAATCTTTCAGCCAGCCCTGTTTTCTTTGCAGGAGCAGCTCCAGCACCTTCAACATCTTCCTAACAGGCAGATCCATTTCTTACTTTTCTACATTACCCAACACACTTGAAAAACAGAAAGTCCTTGCCAGTCCACGGCATCTTCAGCATGAGTAGCTCCCACAGCACAGCTTTGTACAGTAAATATCAAAAACTGTATTAGCTGGGAACCAATTTAGAACTTGCAGAATAGTTTCGCAATTTGACTGAAACTGTAAATTGTGCAACAAGCTAAATCAAAAAATCAGGTTTGTGATAGAGACATTTCATCTCCTGCCCTGCTCACTTTACTCCTTTGAAATAACCCAATTCTACACAGATTCAAGCTTAGCTTGCTGCACCATGAACAATTTCGCATTCCTAAAAAACCTAAGTGCTTTCAAGAACTTATGTATACTTGTCCTCAGTGTTAATATCCACCTTCACCTGACAGCTTCCTCACCAATATATACCACTCGTAGAAGCCCTCTGGCCATCAGTACCACCAGAGAGTTCATTGCACCACCCTTCATCTTCCTTGTCCTCCTGTAACAATTTAGGAATCTCTGCTTCCCAAAACCCTAAAGACAATTTCCCTTCATCCAACTACTTGTGCCCCAAGTATATTCAAGCAAGTTCCCATATTTCATGCTGTGACCCCAATTACAGAGATTTGGAAAACTGCCTTTTAGAAACAGATGGAGTTGCAAATGATCTAATTTCTGAGCACATCTTCCTTATTTCCTGGTAGAGCTGTTCCACTTTGTACAAATATCTATTTTCTGGAGCTGGGAGAGAACCATCCCAGGTGAACACTCACTCCTTTATGTTAACCCAAGCCACTCCTTCCTCCTCCTGCCAGTTCAATGAATATTCTACAAGGCAAAACGGACCAGCTTGTGCAAAAGAGACACCTCAAAAAGCCCCTAGTTTATTGGTTTGGGCACTCCAAAGAGTGATGAATATGTTCAGTCCCATGTTTTGAGTCACAGACAGGACCGGAATTCAAAACTTCTGTGTCCCAAGGAAATAAAGTTGAGGTAGGGGGATGTCATACTACCAGTTCTTCCTCACCTCTGTAAGAACAGACCTGTCTTTGGCATATCACTCCAAGAAAGGTTTAGCAACAGCTCATCTAGACCGGACAACCAAATCCTCAAGGGACACCATTAGGCACCAACACCAGGCTCTTACACCCCTCGCTGGCTGACTCAGGTAATTCCCCACGCCACATGCTGATTTTCAGAACCTTCTTTAAAGCTACCTTTCCCCTGTGTGTTCTGTAAGGAACCTAGACACCTACCTCTTTATTTTTCCACTAGGCAGTAGAACACATAAAAATGAGATGATGCAATACAAAACCAAAGTTCCCCTTATGAATATAGCCCTAGGTGCCCAACAGGATGTGACAGGTGGACAGGCAGGCAAGCCGATGAGGAGGATGAGGTCATGAAATGAGCAGTTGCATAGCAATACTACTAATTTTAAATTCCAAACTCATTATGCACAAGCCTAACAAACAAAGGAGCAGCTTAAGAGATTTACAATGTGCCTTCTCCAAGGGTGGAATAATTATTTATCAGATAGCAGCCTTCGTGTTACAACAGCAATAAATAAATAAATGATTCCAGCAGTTCTTCTGAACTATGTCACTAGACACTGACATCTGAGATGTGCATTTAGCATGGCTCAGCTTGGGTGGAATTGTAAATATTTGTTAATTGTAAATATTTTTAAATAAAACTTGCTAGACTGAGCAGAAACCCAACCAGAGTAGTTAATGGCATCCCAGTGGACCCGCTGCAAAAGCCTTGCACCCCCACCCCCAAAACTCCTTCCAGCTTCCACTGAACAGCCCAAAGGAGGTTTTTCCCTTTCCTTTTCTGAAGGATCATCCCCTCCTGCCTATGTACACATCTCAATATCGTTCTGACTTCATTCTCTCAGGTTCCAACTGTTATTTATTCAAGCTGAACTCCACAAACACTATAAAAAGGATTTGGTTTGTTCCCTCCACCTCTGTATTCCTGGATTGGCTTTCCAGCTACATGTTACCATGCAGGGATACATCCAGAAAAAGCATTTCCAAAGTCAGTCATATTTTATATAAACTCTCTCATTCTTTATTTAGGTAAAACTCAAAGAAAGGAAACGGTAAATGTGCAGAGAACACACTCAGTCAGGCTCTCCAACTCAGTCATCTCAGTGATCCTTTTCCATCTCTCTGGTACTATTTCAGCTTCCTAGTTTGAATGTCCAGGACCACAACTCCTCCTCGCCTGTATTCCTCATCTCTTCTTATCTGACCACTTCCAAAGTTTGTTCCCATCTTCTCAGCCTGAAACAGTTTCCAGTCAATTTAGCTTCACCCAAGTTTTCTAGCTGGCTGCTTTTCCTCCAGAAAGAATCACAGTAACCCCTATTTTCTGTACATGCTTACATGTTACAACAGGATGACTAGCACTAAGATTAATAACGATCATTCATCATTCCTACGTTCTCTGAAGCATTCCAGTTGTTCCCACTTCTTGTTACTCTTCTCCAGTCTCCAGATCCCTAAACCATGCCCTACTATGCTTCTACCACTCCTACAGCTGTTCGTGGTCACATACTGTGAAGACAAGAATGCAGTTTCAGCATCCCAGGGTTAAAGGCAAGCTCTGACAATACAGTGTCTGCTATCAGTGTGAGGCTTTAAATACACTAAACATGGCAAGCTTTTGGTACCTAAATATCTCAAAGCTGATCAACATCTTTCCAGGTGCCCAAACCATTAACTTCCACCACGTAAAGTCCTTTCAGTATTCATCATAAATAAATCCTTTAAGGTAGCAGCAGGCCAAATCAGACTCATAATCCTTGCACACAAACAAACGAAACTTGCCTTTGTGGGACTGAACAGATACAAACCTCCCTGCAACTTCAGTGGTCTCTTCACAAGCAGTCTCACAAGATGCTGCGAGACCAGCACGCTTCACTCAGCCACTCCAGCCTAAGCAGCACGTTCAGGTGGGTTTATGCCCATTTTATGCAAAAAAAAGCAACACAAAGAGACGCAACGTACCTGTGAAACCAGATCACTAGTTTTGGGAGAGCACCTAGAAAGCATGAATCCAGTTCTTCCAAAAGGTGGGAACTGCTGCATCATCTCAAATGCGACTGTTTCCTTTAGCTGAAATGTCCCTACAAGATACCAACTGCAGGATTGATCTCCAGCTGTCTGATACCATACCTGTAGTATTCTAGAGTAAGACAAAAAGGGTCTGAAAAAGAGGTATTTGTTCTTGATGTTAATTTCTCCAGAATTCATAAACACCACATCTGCAAACGTATGTCTGCCTACATCGTAAAGGAATAATCTTCATGGGAACCGATTTAAAAAAAAAAACTTGTTTACTGTTAGAGGCTGTTAATTACAACATTAAAATACTAGCTCCAACCCTACATTAAACTCGCATTCTGTTTTACATAGCAGCATACGTAACAATCATCACAGCAAGCAACTCTGTTGGCTCATGCTAGAAGAAGTAATTATATATCACAGCAACACATTTTTGCCCTTCAACCTGCCAGTCCAGTACACGCAGCAGCTGTGAGCAGCAGGTCAGGGCAGGGGGAGCCTACAGAGGGTTTCTACACAATCACTTACCACGGAAGGAAAAAAGCTCTTAGCTACCAGACCCTGACTTGCATGCTTGGCAGAAAGCTGCTAACGTAAACATCACAGCAGTCCTTGCAGCAGAGATGTTACCAGAAAAAACGAGCTTGATCCAAAGGCACTATTACTGGTTAAAGTAGTAGCTAGCAGTTGTATTCCAAGCCTTCCTGGTCAATCTGCACAATTGTTGTCCTTCTACCCCCGATACCCACACCATTCTCTTTCACCTGGAAGCTCCTATGCCCTCTCTGAAACACTGATTTTCAGGTGAAGCTCACAGACATCAATGACGGGCAAACACAAGTCGCAAGCTGAAATTCTGGCCAAAGACACTGAGACAGAGCTCTTTCTAAAGGCATCCCAAAACTGCTGGTGCCCATCCACAGCAAGCAGACCCTTGACATGTCTGCCACAGGAAAACCACGTGTAATTTCAGCCTCAGAGATGGGCTGAAGGACAGGCTGACCTGTTTCAGACTATATTGCAGTCTTTGGGTCCAGTGAACCTGACGTATTTCACTCTTGACAGGCAAAGTGGCATCAGCTTTTTTACAGGTGTTGCAGATAAACAGCTAAGCCCTACGAGGAGCAGCTGAGGGAGCTGGGGTTGTTTAGCTTGGAGAAGGCTGAGAGGAGACCTCATCACTGTCTACAACTGCCTGAAAGGAAGCTGTGATGGGGTGGGTGCTGGGCTCTTCTCACAGGTGACAAGCGATAGAACAAGAGGAAATGGCCACAAGTTGCGCCAGGGGAGGTTTAGACTGGACATTAGGAAGAATTTCTTTACTGAAAGAGTGGTCAGGGATTGGAACAGGCTGCCCAGGGAGGTGGTGGAGTAACCATCTCTGGAGGTGTTTAAAAAACGGGTGGATGAGTTTCTTAGGGACATAGCTTAGTAAGGAGACAGGCACAATTGGACTCGGTGATCTCAGAGGTCTCTTCCAACCTATGATTCTATGATAAACCAGTAGCACTGTTATATTATGAATATGCAAAACTATTCCTTTTCCTGTGCTGTTTTTCTCCAGTATGAAGTGAACTACATGCAAGTCGATAATTGTACGGTTAATGTTTAGCTGCTGGAACTATTGATAAAGATAAAATAATCACAGTTCTAGTATAGTATGATAGTGATGCGAGAGTCAACTGGCCAGCACAATACATGCCATCCCATACCACTTAATCACGTTGGTTTTGTTCCAGCAAAAATGATATTAAAAGACGGTGAATTTTACCAAATAAAAATGTTACAACCAATGTATTTAAAAAACTTTTCAAATCCAAACCAGAACGAGGCAGACAATAATGGCCAAGAGCCTGACCAACTTATTGGAGGTTGGGCTTTCATTTTGTTCTCAACACTGCAACAGCAGTTCATTCTCAGAAGACAATTAACAGCCAACAGACAACTTCAGTCCCTAGCAGAAAAGTAAACAGAAAATTACTTACTCCTATATTTCATTTTCTAAGACTTAGTGTGTTGCTTCATAAAAAGAACAAACCTAGAAACAGGAGGACAGCACAATAAGTGTCAGAACAGGTTTATCCAGTACCCTTATATTTAAGCAGCTGTACAGATTCTTCCCCATTGAACTTTTAATCGTAGAGCAGGGTGAGAGGCTAAATTTGTTTATAAAATAACACATCTGCAAGTCTCTTCTGCTCTTATTTCCCTATCTTCCTTCTAGATCCTGACCAACCCACAGTGCAGGAACTATTCATGCTGCCTATCGCCGTGCTGGAACTGGCCTCCCGTACTTCACAAGTGCCTAATAAAAACATACACAGCGCAGACTAAGCTCCACAACAACTTGTTAGCAACCAGTGGTAAGTTCAGAACAGCCCCAAAAATTCTGGTCCAGAGGCTTGTGAAATTATCTCCACCATAGACAAGGGAACAAGCAGTACTAGGGACACTCCAGCCATCCATCAGCAGGGCTGCATGGGTTTATTTTCAGCCATTTAAAAGGCAGAAGACTATACTGATTCAAATTATCACCTGGATTCTGTAAACTGATAGTAGCCAGCTAGGGAAGCTTTCTGCTCACCAGAGAGGTATAGATTTATTTCAGGCAGAGTATTATGTACTTACACACAACTAATACAGCCAACAGTCTCATAAATAAAAAGAAAACATGTGCGTGCTGGAAGGTGCACAGTCAGTGCAGTCCGCTCAGCCTCAAAATATCTGTGCACTCTCTGATCAGCCTGGCAGCTAAACAGAATCCTCCTGGGGAAAGCAGGCCAGGGAAGCAAAAAGGTGACGTTCAGTAGTTCGTATCAAAGCAAATGCTGAACTGAATTTCATGGGCTATTTCTGTTTCCTTGCTAAATAGCAAAGGCCTACTGCAAATAACACAGCGAGACTTTCACAGAAGAGAAAAGGTCAGCAGGAATCTCTCACCATGGAAAATGCTCAGCTACAGACAAGGAGTGGCACTGGTTCCCAGTATAAAAAAAAACATAAAGAAATACTGTTTATCATCTCCACATGTTCATACAACAGGCACTCCAAGTGCAGCCTTTCCTTTTAAGACCATTTTCGAAAATAAAAGAGTACAAAAAGATGTGGCAAGGATTTCCTTCCCAGAGAAGTGAATTTGAGGTGTAGAATAAACACGGGATTATTGATTCTCTCAAAAAATGTTACAAAAATTTCAGAGAGACACACACTCCTGGCTCCACTCTGCTGCCACTGACGTCAGCCATGACTTTTACCATGGACTTCAGTCAGTGCCAGCCTACATCTCACTTTAAACTCAGCTATTATTACCTTTTAGTTTAAAATATGTAATGTTCCTCTGTAACAGACGGAAAAATATTTTGGGAACTTTTAAAATCTGTTCCTCCAAGATACACTTTTATTTTTTTTAAACACACTGAGACGCGGTTCCTGGATGCAAGCACATGTGACCTGTTCTAAATAAAGGATATTTTCCACTTCTTGCACAACTGGAACAGATATAAGCAGTAGCTTGAACCAACTGCATTGCAGAACCCAACCAGAATATAAAACACTTGAATAAGATCCATAAATAGCATTAATATGAAAAGGCTACCTCCAATAAGGCACAAACTCAATGTTGAGAAGCCTAATGCAATCAAGTTCAAACTTAATCACGCTGCAAAGTTCATTTACAAAATTAAATTTGATCATCTGCAGACTGAGGCACTTTAGAAAAGTCCTCTTTGGCTCTAGAGTAAGTATATATTTCAAATATGAGTGCCTCTGGTGAAATTAATATTTCCTCAAGCATTGTGTATTAAAAGAGACGTTTTAACTAAATCAAGACTTCAACGTTTAGCACAGCAAACCAGAAAAGTGGGGGTGAGGGGGAAAGGCATGCTTTATCCTAACTGGATAGACAAAAGGTACTAACTGATGCAAGTAAAATATTGAAAGTTTACATTAAAAAAAAGCATTTTGACCAGGAATTATGAGAATTTTATAAAAACATCATTGCTTCGGCAATGACAAACTCTACTTCAGTATTATTGCTCGTAAGTAAGAATAACCTTTCCAAAAAACTACCATCTAACTTAAAAGGATTTCCTAATTTTTTCCTCTAAAAATACTTCAGTAGCTGGACTGTTCTGGTGCTTTTTAACCAGTCTGAAAATAAAGAAGGCGAGAAAAAGCAACAGCAAATAGCACAAATATCAGTAATTTACCCGCAGGTTTTGTTAAGAGCAAGGCAATAATTTACAACCACTAACAATAATTTGTTGCCACTTGCTAGGTTGTGCATACCTTCCAAATGGACACACATTACAGAGAACAAAAAAAAACAGAGAAGTAATTGAAAATAAGAAATTTTTTTTCCTGCATTTGTCATATCTGAGTTAGTTCAGATAGCCCTGCGCAAAGGCAGTCTGCGAAGTCTTTACTTTCAGTTTAATACCCAAAACATTGGTCTAATAAGTTAAAAGATTTGAAGAGACCACACTAATAGTATGACAGAAGTAACTTAAGCCTACAGTGTCCCGGTGACTGTGTGTAGACACAGCAGGATCTGTGTTTACTTTTGGTAATAACTGATTATTTATTTTCTTCAACCAATTGCCTGAAAATAAAACCCCATCAATTTCACTGTGCCCTGCTTGTATCAGAAAAAAAAAATCAAATTGACTTGTTCATTACACAAATGCATACATATTTAGGTGTATGCACTTATAAATTAAAATTGTTACCCTTTGGGAATACGGCAGGAGAGGAATAAAGTGTGAATGTGAGGAAAAATATAAACCTCATTGTCTCACTGGCTAGTCATACAGCCCAGCTTCCTGCCACGGTGAAAAGCGACTCTGGAGAAACCAAAGCAACTGAAACATCTACTCAGTTTTCAAAGACACTCAACCACAGCAAATTCCTGAGAAACCTTAAATGTATCTAGCACTTAGCACAAGCAGCTAACTTCTCATGAGTCTGAGGGGTTTAGGAAATATGGCTGGGATTGATGTATCCCAGCCCCACGTATTCTCTTCATCCTTTGTGATTAGAGGCTTTCACTGGGCTTAGATTTTCCCCTGGCTTCCAGCATTCAGTTGAGGCTTGGCCTAAGATAGTACAGTGTTTACTGCAAAAAAGCTTTTCATTATAGGACCCCTTGTGGCTTTGGATTGCAGACTGGAATTATGAAATATGGATGGAGTAACAGCGAGGACATACTGAAGAGAAGAAATCTTTAACTGGATGTCCTATATCGAAAAGCAAGCAATCTAAGGGGAAGTGAATAGGAGTTTCACCGAGTGGAGGAAGCAGTATCGGCAGAGCTGAGTTAAACTCAGCAACTAAAGAAGTTTCTTCTTGGTTGAGAGCACTGGCATTCTTATATATTTCTGAGCTGGATAGTTTTTTCTATGTACTCAAAATTTCAGTGGCTATGAGTAACTGAAGGATGCTTCTCACCTCTTACGGTTAAAAAAGATCAGAGAAAGCCCTGAATGTTGCTAGGAAGTCAGCAGTTGTCACCAGAGAAAGAGCAGATTGCTATACAGACTCATTTCCCAACACCAGCTATTGCCTCTGGCTTGCCTTCTGCCCAGGCACCTTTCCAGAGCAAGGCTGTAAGGGAGCAATTCCTGTGGCCACAGTCCCATGGCTACACCAGGCTGACCTGGTGCTGTTCTACTGACTGCTGTGGCATTACTCCTGATTTACATCCACAAGAGAAAGCAGCAAGGTTCTACCCTTGATAATCATCAGGCAGACTGGCTTCAGGCCTAAGCAAAGCTGAAGGCCTACAGAAGTCCTCTTAGATTACGATCTGCACATCATGCAGCAAACAGGTTTGTGAGCAAATTTTTCCTTCTGTTATCATCCAGTTTCATCAGCTTGTCTCAAGGGACATGTTTATGTACTTGGCGGGGGGCAGGGGGCGCTGGCTCCTTTGCTTCTTCAACTCCTGCAAGGCCAGGAAGACAGGAGATTGTACCTTGAGGCAAGACCTGTATGTGAACTGGGCAGACTCCACATCGATGTTTAACATGCCAGTTCACTGGCATAATAACCATGGGGTTTTGTCCCACCCACGGGGCTCCCTCTTCTTGAATGCATGTGGATGGTCAGGGAGGCAGGCAAGCTGGTCACTTCTCCTACCCAACAAGCCCTCCTGGAAATATATCAGAAGAGATGCTGGCTTGAGGCACTACAAGGATATCTGGAAGACTCGCGTGAGGGTCCCTTTAAACCAAAAGGGTGGGCAGCACTAGCTCTGCAGAAGTACCAGAAGAGAACATACCGGTGCAATTCAGTCGAGGGAAGTCTGAAGCGACAACACGAAGATAGCCAAATACTCCAGTGCCTCATTAGAGAGTAACTTTATTCACTTTCCCTTGAGAGAAGGGGACAACAGAGGGATGCATTTGGGTCCCAAAGCATCAAGTCACAGGAACTAAAAACAGGTGCAACATCTTTGCAAGGTCAAACCTGGTATCTAAGCTCCATGCCCATACCACCTGAAGGCACAGACAAACTGTCAACTACAAAGCAGACATCCATAAAGGAGCAGCTCCTGCACACTAGTTAGAACCCATGGCTGGTGCAAACACAGCTACCTGACAACAGCATAAGGCATCAGTGCTCCAGGATCTACCCCACAACTGCTGCACTCCACTGGCAATGTAGGCACTGAATGCAAAGCCCTGCGGGTCTCCCAAACACCTCCACCACAGCAGGAAACCACCACTGCTGGTGAGCCCATCTTTGCGCTGTCCTCTCTCTGCACATTGGTCTGGCTCCCAGCTAACTCTACCTGGATAACGTCACCTTCTCTGCCCTCCAAGGTTGCACAGGGCAGCTCCAGCAACTTTGGTTAGGTTGGCTGGCCTGTCAGACTGTGAAAGGCTGCACATCACCACTGCTACGTGCACCATTTCTCAGCAATACAAAAGTACAGCGTGAGGCAGGGCTGCTGGGCCACAACAGGCAGCCTCAGATTTGCCAGCCCTTGTGACGCTGACAGAATTTTTAACACGTTTGTAAAACAAGACCGTCAATGTTTATTAAACATCCAGGGCATAATAAAGCATTCATTTATTTACTTTGAAGTGTGTCTGACAGGCTGTACAATCTATGCTCATTCTAGCACAATTTTTTTTAAAATATTTACCTTCCCATTCATTTTTCAACCACATGCACAGGTGTATGAAGGACATTCTTCAAGATTAAAAAAAACATCATTAGAAAGACAGGGTCAGAGCAGCTTGATTACAAGCACAATGCACTCGCAGCAATGACCTTCTATCATTCTAGGAGTGCTGTGATGACACTGAGGGTTCATTACCGCCAGTGTACTTTGGATACAAAGCCGGACAGGGGAGATGCTGAAGGTGTGGGAGAGAAACTGGCTTTCCTTTCCCTGCCCTAGGATGGAAAGCGGGTACCTGATACCCCGCAAGGGAGTCACGCACCACCTTATTCCCCTTTCCAGACCATATCTACGCGGCACAGCCGCTTCAGATAAGAATAAAGGGCATATCTCGAGGGGAAAGCACTCGAGGAAGAAAAGTGACGTGCCTAGGCAAAAGTTTCCAGTCCCCCAAGTGACAAACCTGCTCTCAAAAGCCAAATGAACCCAAACGCCAAACGCCGCAAGACCTTGCAACAACCCCGCGCTGACCCCGCCCGGAGCCGCCGCACCTGTGGGGGGAGGGAGAAACGGCGTTTCCCACGGGGGGCAGGGACCCCCCCAAACCCTCCTGAGGGCTGCAGGGGCTCCCCTGGTTGATAGCGAGGCCCAACAACGCCCTTTACATAACCCGTCCCGCCCAGCAACGCCGCCGTGATGGCAGGAGGCGCTCAATGGCCGCCCGGGGGGGGCGTTTGTAGCGTTTGCAAACGGTGCCCCCGTCCCACCTGCTCTTGAGCGGCTGGCTCTTCAGCTCGTAGTAGGTCTTGGGCTCCTCGTGGAACTCCTCGCCCACCTCGAAGTCCGGCACGATCCCCGACTCCGCCTGCATCGTCGTCGCCGCCGCTGCCGTCGCCGCTGCGAGAAGGGAGAGACGGGAGGGAGGGAGGTGACGGCCGCGCCGAGCCCCGCCGCCCGCGCGGCGCTGCGCCCGCCTGGGACTTGTAGTCCGCCCCGCCCCGCACTACAACTCCCGCCCTGCAACTCCCGCCGCACCGCCCTGTGACGTCACGCGGCTCGGGCGTCACGGTGCCGCCCGTGACGTCACGCCTGAGGGCTACGAAAATGCCCAGAGGGCTGGAAAGCCTTTGCTATGAGGACACCAAGAAGGAACTTCAAAGCCCATCCAGTCCCCGTCCCCCCCAGCCCAGGCTGCTCGAGGCCCCACCCAGCCCGGCCCTGAACACCTCCGGGGGGGGGGGCAGCCACAGCTTCCCTGGGCAACCTGAGCCAGGGCCTCCCCACCCTCAGCGTGAGGAATTTCTTCCTAATGTCTGATCTAAATCTTCCCCCTTCTGATTTAAAGCCGTTCCTCCTCATCCTATCACTACTTGTCCTTGGAAAAAGTCCCTTCTCAGTTTTCCTGTAGCCCCTTCAGGTACTGGAGGCCGCCGTAAGGTCTCCCCAGAGCCTTCTCTTCTCCAGGCTGAACAACCCCATATTGCATACAAAATGGGCATTTGCTTCACAGGACTTTTCGGAATAAGTTCTCAGCATGAGAATTTAGAGCTCTGAGAGGCTTCCTTCAAACTTTTTAAACAGGCAAAGTCTTATAAACATTGCAAAGAAAGGAGCAATAAAATTTAACATTTGACAGCCAGCTGGGTTTCAATTATTTGCAGCAGAAAGGTTTTAATGATGCCTTGTTTTCCAGATTGGCTCCTGCAGGGTTAGGAAATGAAAAGCAGAAACCTTTGAACAAAAATTTAAGTCTTTGCCTTACTCTGTTGAACCTGCAACAGGCGCCATGTCCCAGAGCAACAAGAAATGCGAGTGCTAGATGGAAAAAATAGGCTCACAGGGCTTGGCACAGATGGTTTCAGGTGGTGTCAGAGTCATCCTGTGCACAGTCAGGACAGAGTGGTCCCTCCTCAGGTTCAAGGGCCATGGGGGTGGAGGGTCCCATTCTGGACTTATTAAATGAGCCTGTTTGTCTTTGCTTGTTTTCTTCTCTTTGGGGTTTCGGTGCTGCAGGGAACTGCATTTCAGAAGCAGGGCTCTGTTCCCATGCTCACGGGGGGCCGTGTACCATCAGGAGGACAAGAAACCTTCCTCAGTTCTGTCCTGCCTCCTTACATGCTGTGATGTTAGAGTAACAGGGACCTTACAGTTCAGAAATGCCATCCTAAGTTTCATTCATGGTATTTCCCCAGAGCTTTGGCTTCAGTAAACGGTATCACAGCACAACTCAAAGGCCCAGGACTTTTAAGGATGCCGTTGATAACTGATGCTTCATAATTCTAGTGCCATCATATCACTCGCAGCTAAAATCATACCTTTTCTTACACATCAGTGCAGCACTGCTAAGTCCAGCAGATGGCATAAGCCAGAAAAGAGGCTTTTCCACACGTCCTTTTCCTTGGTTGCAGCTGCCAAAGCTGCCTGGGAGTGGTGACCCTGGCTGCAGGGCAGTTCCCCTGGCTGGGACTGCAGGGCTCAGTGCTGCACCGAGGAATCGCGCATGGACAGCCAGGACCCCTGGTCATTTCAGGCAATGTGAGATTTGATGAAATAAACCAAACAAAAACTTTAGCTCGGTTTAGAAATTTAGACCCCAGATTATTATGCAGCTGCCAAACTCAAGCAATGACTTAATAGCAGGAGTAATTACTTTAATGAATCAGATACAACAAATGGGATAAGGCCCTGAAGAATGTTCTTTTGAGCCCACATCGGCAGATGGCTGGGATAGCTGATCAGAGCAGTAGGCTTGCTAGCAGTGCTTTGTGCAAAAAAAAGAAACCAACAAACAATTCAAAACAACTTAGAATAAACCCACCACTAAGCTACACTTACAGCCTGAGCCCCTGTGGCCACTTGGGCTGGGGCATCTCTGATTAACTGGGTTTTCATGAGCGAAGATAATGCAATGTGCTTCTATGCAAGGCAATAAACAGCTGGACTCATCTGTTTGCAGTGACTTTGCTTCTATTTTTCCAGGTGTATAAGTGAGATATTCTTTTCTGCTGTTCCAAATGTATAGCTTAGCAGCTTTCAGCTCTGTTATAATTATAGTGCTAATTTGATAGAGCTGAGACCTAGTATGCAAATATATGTCCTAGGCAACACTGCTTCACTTGCAATACCACAGCTTCAGTAGGGCTGGTGCAAACAGAGGACAGGAAACTGGTTCTGTTTTCATCAGACTATGAAGCTTTTACTTTTGTCTTTCATCCCTCCTCTGTGCAATGTAAAGTTTAAATTTGGTGTTCAGATGGGGGCAATTTCTCATTGCGCCTGGGCTAATTGGGACCTTCACACTGTTTTGCTGAGTCACACAAAGCTTTCTTCTATTCATCACAGATGTTATTTGTGTTTATAATATTTTTTTAGAGTTTATCTTTCAGGGTGAAAGAACAATACTTCCACTGTGCCTAAGCAGGATTTAATATGCAAGCATGCCCAAAACCAAACATGATGCTTAAAGGTGAATCCTGCTATGCCAATATTGCGTTTAAATTGCCATAAAGAAAATTGCATTAAAATCAAAATATATATTAGGTGAAATTAAAGATTAATTGACTATTGTATTGACACAGGTTTTAGATTTCTGTATAGTTACTCTATATAGCTAGGTTTCTGTGTAGGTCTGTTGTGTGTTTTCCAGTCATGGATGTCAAATTGCTTTAAGGAGGAGAGCAAGAACAGTTATCTTGCTTAGCAAAGTGAAGAACCAAATACAGAAAGGCTATTTGTCAAACACCAAATCAGTGGCAGAACATGAACTTTAATCTAGTGTTTCCATTATGGGCATAACCCTACTGAGACTCTTACCAGGTAGAATTTTTGCAGCATTATTATTTCACTAAGGGTGGTGACCTACGAGCAAGTCCCAAACACTCCTTAAGAGGTAAAGTCAGGTTTCATCAGAGGTGCAGTCCCATAATCAGATTTAGGGATCACTGGGATTGCACAGCTTGGTTTTCTATTGCCTGAAACTGGCCTTGGTTTAAAGAATGATTTAATAAAAATCATAGCCAGAATGAAACAAACAACTGCATCCATATTGACAACTACATGTTAGTTTGCCCTCTTGAAGTTAATATTTCATTTGCCCACATTTGTTTTGTTATTTTCCTCCCTTTTTTCAAGTAGAATGAATATTTTATGCCTTGTTAATGCCTTCACAAAGTTGCAGATTAACATCTATCAATACAGGCAATGCCTGTATGACACTTGTGTCTTGTTTTTCACCCAAACCAATATGACCCTCTCCAAAAGCCATGAGCTGCTTTGGGCTCCCCAGCTCTGCTTTACTCCCCAATGCCGTGCAGGCATCCTCCCTCTGGTCAGCAATGCTTAGTTATTTTTCAACTGATGGGTCTGATATTGCTCTAGTTGTTAAAATACGCATTCAGCTTATTATACCAATTCTCCTTTTCACTATGAATTCTCAAGCCTGAGGAAGAATAATGAAGGTTCAGGAGACTGAAGGACTTTGGCCATGCAGCTCCCAAGGAGAAGGGTTTTATCAGGAGACACAGCTCTTCCTCTTCTGAAACAACATTTCCTGTGATTTCAGCAATGATTTTCAAGATACTGTGGGGTGCACAATTTCATGTGCAGCAAGCATATTGGGCAGAGCAACTATTTTCCCCCCATGATTACGCTTTGCAATTTCCTCATTTGTATTATCATCACGTATTATCATCATCATAATTTGGAATTTTCTTCTTCTGGCCTACAAGTACCATTTTAAATGGTTGTCCCACCAGTAATGCTACTCAAACAGCAGTCTGGGGATCTCTAGTTGAGAGCAAGGAGAAGCAGATAGATTTATATGTCTATAAACAGACAAAAAAAATTGACACCCAGCAGAGCAGCATTCCCAGTTTGGAAGAGTTCCCCCACACTGTTTGTGCTTTCATTTGAAGGGGAAAGGAAGTAGTCAATACTGCTATTCCAAAAAAAAAAAAAAAGACGTGACTTAATTTTCAAGAAAGTTCCCAGGCCTTTGCTGTCATACTCTGTATCCTACACTATGAAATTCAGGAAGAAAATACAATTTACCCCTGCAAACTAAAAGACAAGAAGCTGTTATCCCTCTTCATCTCCCTACAAGTCAGAAGACTTGTTTAAAAGTTGTCAGCATTGAATACAGGAAGAAAGGCTGCATTTAAGTGAGAGCTTCCAGTACCCACGGAGAGATTATGTGCAGTCTCATTGGAATGTCCCTGTTTTTTTCCCTTGACAGCTGCATATATTGACAGTTAAAATAACACATCCTCAATATCGCATATAAATTGTTTCACTCTCCCAGGTCAGATGTAGTAAAGTGCCCCTCTCTGCCCGTGCTCTTTGTCATTCTGTCTCATTTCTTGTCCTAGTTTCTTATTTGCAGCCACATCTGTTCCTTTGCAGACCCTCAATCTGTCACCTTTCCCTCCCCAGCTGCCATCCCACCTCTTCGCCCACCCAAGACACATTCCACCTGTTTTAGACCTCAGCTCCTTCCGGTTCCCAGTAGTATCTTCACACATTTATTCAGGATTCAATCACCGTTTCTGTCTACCCTGGGTGCTATTTGAACTTTATTTCCCCTAAGATGCAGTTTTCATCATTTCTGCTATGAAATCAAGGGGTTTCCTTGTTCCTTCCCCGCCATCTCAACATAAACTCCCTACATACAGCAGCTCAGAAGTGTAACAACAGGAAAATCCTGCCCCCATTTAGGATGAAAAATGTCCAAGAGGGATGAAATCCATAGAAGTTTAACTGCTGCTCTGCTATGCATATATCAGTCAGAGTTTTTCAAAGAATCACCACTTAGTCTGATTGTCACAAGAACAGCACGTGGCATATCGCTACATATGTGAAGACTGGCAGCCACATACACTGAGATAATTCCTCCAAGCTTTGTCAGTTCACATGCAGGGCTTAGCTACACAGCCAGAGGCAACTAGATGTTTTGTGAGAGAATCCAAAAATATTCTTTTGAGGCAGATCAACAGACCAGTCAACCCACATCTCAGCAGGACGGTGTTGCTCTCCACAGCCTGCCCCACACAAGATTTTGTTGCCAATTGTAATAATTTCACTGCCAGGTTTACATCTTCTTCTCTTAGAAAAAGTTTCATGTTCTCAGATTGAAAATGGGCCTCCTTGCAATGTGAATACCCCAGGCAAAATAAGCGTAATTCGTATTTTAAAATGTAGTTTCTAAGACTGTGTCATCAGTTTGGAACAAAGTCTGAAACCCTGTCAGTCCCAGGGTGATTTTATCAGCAGAACTGAAGGTGATTAATTCTGCAGCTGGAGCTCCTGAATGAATTGTGTTACTCTAATGAATCATCCACTAATTCTTAGTCCTCCCTTTCTTAGTCTCTGCCACATTTGGACAGATAATGGAAGAATTCAAGGGGGAACTGGTTATCTCTGTTGTTCAATATCCTTGTTTTGATTTTCACATGTTCCTCTTTCCAGACGCCAACTCATGACACTGGTTAGCAACAGTAGCAGTGGCGCAAACAGAAGCTGCAAGAGCAATGTCATTCTGACTTTGCCTTAGGAAAAAAAAAGAGCCTAGACTGGGGATTAAGTCACTCCCTCTGGTTCTTGATCAAAAGAATAGCTTTTATGACTTTCATGTTAGAAACTGAGCTTGGTGCTCAAGGCAGGTGTTCCTGGGTCAAAATGGAGAGTGTTGAGGGATCACAACTACCTCTACAGGCACAAATTGCCAATCTTTGCTGGTCTGGGGAGGTATTCAGAGAAGAGACTTGCAGGATGTTGAAGAGGCACCTGAGAACTCTCACCTTCAGCTCATGGCCTGGAGGGGAGGATCTAAGAGGCTCTGCACCAGATTCCCAGCTATTAACACCCAGTCACCCTTGGATGTGGTGGTGAGTTTGCAAGCTGAGAGGTCGGAAGTTAACCTTTTCTTTAAGAGAAGGATGAGGTTCTCCTGAGCTGGTATGACTCTAAGAACCATCACCTTGAGAAAGACAAATCCAAGGTCAAAACCAAGGTCAGAATAGCTGGCAGCAGGCTACATGTGGTCTGCTTCCCCCAAGGACCAAAGGATTATTCTGCCAGTGGAAATAATTTGGGTCTTGCTTCTCAAAGGCTGCTGGAAAAAAGGTGTGCAGACTCATCCTCCTGACCTCTGCCAGGCTTTTGCAGGTTCTCTGGGAGACGGAAAGGCAGCAGCAAAGCAGCCAGAGCTGGGCCCCAGTGAGTATCACTGACTGGCCCCTGGATGCTGCTGTAAACAGACTGGGAAGAATGGTTTGAAACTGAGTAAAAGTCCATGGAATAAAGTTTATGAGGACAACCTTATTTGGCTAGCATGGCATTGCAAACTTGGTTAATTAAACTGGTGCAAAGGCCAAAGCAGATGTAAATAGACCAAGTTAAATTCTCACTTATGCCGATTTAATGTAATTTGGTACAGTATCAGTGCTAGCTAAACTGATTATAGTGTTACCTAGTTTTAATACATTTGCCCTAAGTACTGGCACTGATTTAACTCCTTTAAAATCAAAAGTGAACTGCACACCTCTGCCAATTTTTTCACTTTTGTATTTAAAACACTACAGCCTGTAGAAACATGTAAGAAACTGCTTTTAACGAGGAGCAAAGTGCATAGAGAAAAGAGGACTTAGCTCAGCAGCGCTGGTCTCTGGTGCCTTCTCAGCTTTCCTGAGAAACTATGTAATCTTCATGTCAACAACACTTAGGGCTAAATTTGTTTCCTGAAAATCCTATTATAAAAGGTGAGACTAATATCACAGCCCATTTTTCAAAATATGCATAATCCTATTGATTTAGGGGAAAGGTGTTGGTTGTTTTTTTCCTCACTATCCAATAATAGATTTGAATAGAAAAAGCACAGATTTTTTTTGTGAAAACTTGCTCAAGCTTTCTATTTTGATACAGTCCTGTGAACACTTCCTGTGTTTCGTCTGCCTTTTGACAAGTGCTATATGAAGAGAACAAGACTCTTTTTTGGATACAGATTATGTATTAGAAATACGAACATTTGCAGTTAGTCACAACAAGATCAAATGCCAAGACCCTAATATTTCTGCTTTACATCAGGCCTTTATACCCACATCATAAAATACAAACCCTCCCAAATGTCTTAAAATACTCATCTACCTGAAGTCAGAAAAAAATATTAAATATTTTATTAAATATTAAAATATTCCCCACCTGAAGTCAGAATCCCTTTGGGTTTTCTCCTCTGCTGTATTTCTGTGTCACCACCTAAAGAGTTTGTCTTCAAATAAAAAACAAGCAGTGAGAGAATAGAAATCCAAAGCAGGGGGGAAAGGTCTTTAGTACATAAAGCCTGCTGAGACTTGTGGATTTTTTAAAGCAGAAGAATTAAAGGATAAGGGCCAATTTGCTGAATTTGTGTTACCTTTCAAACTTTTGGATGTGTAAACGGATGCCCTCAGCTAGTAAAACACTGTGGCAAGTATTTTAAATCCATATTATACAGAGATAATTGGTAGCATCAAGGGCCAAAACTATGTATAGTTGAGATCAAAACTGCCCATACAAAAAAAAAGGATTCCAAAAACTCTTCTTGAGTGATCATTAAGTGCTTTACTCATAATGTGTGCCTACTTTCAGAAACCCCACAGGGATTTAATACCCTCTTTTTCCTCTCCCCTTTTCTCTCAGCAGGCTGCCATCTGATCTGAACAGGCAATGTAAGTCTATGTCATTGCCTCCATCTACCTGGAAAAGATAATTTGCCAGAGGACTTTTTTCTTTAAAGGCAAAGGGGCTTTGTTAAAAAAAGGGAAGCTGAAGGCCCAATAACTCAGCCCAACGTGCTAAACATGCATCAGTGTCAGACCCATTGCCTACTTGTGAAGGAAGGCGCTAGATTCATCAGCCGTCAAGAAAGATTAGCATAAATGCAGGGATGTTTTAATGTTTGCCACAAATATGTGTGTACAAGAAGCAGAAAATGAGGCAATTTGCCAAGTATTATGCCTCTGGTTTCCCCCTCTATTTACATCCCTCTGTCAGCTCTTATCCTACCCTTATTTTTGTTCTGTGTTCAGCCAGCACTTGTTCCTATCAGTTTTGGCCTGTGAAACGGCAGGGCACCATGCTCACATCAACTCTCTCTTGAATCTTCCCTGGTCACTCAGCTTATAGCAGGACATCCAAATGTGGAAGCAGTGTTTTAACTGCTCAGTTGTCCTTGGTGCTCTTTTGGCTAAGATCTCTTTGACTGTGACACCACAAAAACAATGACCAGCATTAGCTTTGAAACCCTGGGAGAACATCACTGTACTCAAAACACGCAGCCATTGCCCATGGGGCAGCCATACATAGTGCAATGACACCAGCAACATAGCTTGAACCACTACTGCTTGTTTTGGAGGGTTCATTTTGACAGTCCTTTGTGAAACACCCTACCAACACTACTTTCTGTATTAGGAGACTTGATAAAGAATAGGACAGCCTGGACTGAAATGTTTCACAGCTAAGTGAATACATGAACCTTCCACAGCCTGCTAGGTGATGTAGTGCTTGAGAACATAGTATTAAAACTGCTTCAGGTGCCCCCAGTTATTTGGCTTTCATGGATATGGGTAAAATGAGCTATCTTCTCTCCAAGGAGCTAGTCAATAAGAAAGCCAGACCTGGAGTTCATGTTGTCTGCTTTCCCAGAAGTTAATGCCATTACTGTGGCAAAATGGAATAATAAGTGCACTCAGCACTGTTGTAGGAGAATGGAGAAAATACCCTCTAGTGATTTCCATGAAAAGTCATTTAACAGCAAGCCTTAAACCAAAGTTATTTCCAACACAAAGGCCTTACTCAGCAGCATGCTGAGTCTGCTTGGTAGGTGTTAGTGTAAGGCAACCAGTGTAACCCACCCATGCACACCTGGCCTATTCTTGACAGAAGTGGAGGACATCTCTGGCATGCTGTGGATGCGTGTCATACATGTCCATTTGCCTATGGGTGTCCAAGCAGTGCAGAGTAGCCACCACTTCTTTGGCCTAAAACTATAAGTGAGTATATCAAGGAGCCCACTATTTGCCTCATGGCCATGACTGCATCTAGCTAATCAGCCCTAATCAATGCCAGACCCTCTGTAAGTCTTTTAGATTTCAATAAAAGCAAAGAGGAGCTTACATGTTGTAGCTCACAGAGATGTTCTGATACATACTAGCAGGAGTTCCTGCACCAGTTATAGATGATTCTTGTCAGGTGAGAGCTATTTCTGTAGTAGATTGATCTGTCAGGAGCTGATATAGCCTGTCTTGCTTTATTTTATCTAGCAGTGGCTGAATTTACTGGATCCAGGGATATATTAGGGGGTACAAGTACCATAGGATCAGAGCTCAAGATATCTGAAAAGCCTGAAGAAAGTGCTATCCAAGCCAAGGAACCCAAATCTCACTCCTTGTACAGGGCTTGATCCTTTCCCATTCATGTCAGGTGATCACGAGGCATCTTAATACCTTTCATGGAAAATCATCTTCCTTCCAATGAAACAGGTTTACTAACCAGGTGCCACACTTCCCATTCACTACAAGTGCTAAAGCCTTCAACACCTCAGGCCACCATGGTGTTCTGAGATATAATCAAATGTATGGTGGAAGCTGACTCTCCCTGCAGACCATTGCATTCAAGGCCTGTTAGCTCCTCTGGGGCAAAGGCAAGCTTTTCCACTCAAGACACAAACACCCCTCAGGTCTCTGCTACAGAGGCTTTTCTGGCACACACCTACAATCTTCATTGTTGTCTGCAAACCAGCCCAAGGCCATGCACCCCTTTTCCTGCAAGGTACTGGGTTTGACTCTGGCCAAACTGCTAAGCAAGAAGCATACAGTCGGTGTCCCTTCTCTGGTGTATGTATCAGAGATGTCAGGACTGCTGGATGCCTCATTGAAAGGCCGTCTATTGGTTGGCCTAGGTTGTCCCAGATAAAAAACAAAAATATGTTATTTTTAATTTCTACATATTATTAGCAGAAACAGCACAAGGTGCAGTCACTGGCACTTTCCTGTATCCTAAGTGTTCCTAAAGCTTTCCTTGATGTTAGCAAGTCTATTAATAAAGCATTGCAAGCAATCAGAACTGCTCCACCAGCCTGGGAGGGGGAGTGTTGATGACATAATGTTCCAGCTGAAAGTGGTGTAAAATCCTCTATACCTTCTTCTGAAAAACATCAGCATCATCAGCAAATGTAATATGCAATCACAGCACCTTGTAATTAATGGGAATTCACAGGCCCAGTTAGCACTGTGGCACTAGTGGTGGGCAAACAGGATTCTTGTCCAGCTCAGCATTATCAGTAAAATTCAACGGCACACCCAAATGCAAAGGAAATGACTTTACCAT
Organism: Neomorphus geoffroyi; assembly: GCA_033558235.1. Taxonomy (NCBI): domain Eukaryota; kingdom Metazoa; phylum Chordata; class Aves; order Cuculiformes; family Neomorphidae; genus Neomorphus; species Neomorphus geoffroyi. The sequence continues at coordinate 691,031 of JAUMJM010000039.1, forward strand.
AAGCTGACCTTCACAGGTCTGCTGTCTCCTGTTTCAGTTGTGTGGCTGAGCATGGGCTGAAGCTACCATGGCCATCAGCTCCCTTTGCAAGTGGAGAGGGCTTTGCCGGGATATCAAGCTGTAGTTATGCCTTTGCTGAGTGCAGACGCTTTTGAAACCCCACATCAGCACTCTGGGGAGATGATGACTGAGCTCACTTCAGAGTGTTAATACTGGAAAGATCACGTAGGCCTCATTAAGAAATGGTTTTGCTCTTGAGTCTCTGTCTTATTTTTTAAAGTTCTCGGGAGACAACAGAACCACCACATTTCCTCTTCATGCTCGGTTTTCTGATCGGAGGCCTGAAGTTCTCACTGCCAGATGTTGCCCTGTTTTCATACAATCCGTGTGACACAGGCATCAATGCCAGCAGCTACAACTGCCTATGATGTCAATGCACACAGCAGCCAGGAAAAAGTTCCATGGGTAGCTAACCAGGGCATACATGCAAGACCATGTATTTTAGATAGGGTGTTTTGGTGGGATTTCTGAACATCAAGCCACATGTCTTGCTTAAACCACCAAACACCAAGCTGCCCCTGCTCAGCATCACACCACCCCCATGTTTATTCTTCCTTTGTCATCCTTCTTGCACAGGCATCATGATGATACTTAGATTTATTATTTTAAATTAAGAATAAGTGTGGGAAAAACAAACAGCTATTTCTTTTATCCAAATTCTGGCCTGGATTTCTCTAAGAGTTTCTAGAAGAATGCATTATTATGGTGAAAAGTACGTTAAAACTGTGCCAGTGCATATATTTATGGTCTCTCCTACACTCGGCATTAAGAAATAATTCACCACAAATAATGACATTCTGTTCCCATTCCAGTGTTGCCCACTTCCTCAGATCCCCAGGAAGCTGCAGCACAAGAAGTCAGAAACAAGAGATCTCTGGATCAGAGGAGGGCAGGGAGTGCTTGCCCCGGGGTATGGGAGGGCACACGTGGAGATGTTGCTGTGCAGGAGGTTTTGCATTGGCATGTTCTCTGCCTACCCACAGCTTGCAGCCGTAACAGTCCTCCCAACTGATTTGATTTTCCTTTCCTTTGCTATTTAAGCAAAGCCAAAGGAAAAACTCACCTGAAAAACACTCAATCCTAGCAGCACTACTGGCTGGTGTCAGGTTTTAGACCCTTCGGAGGCCTGAGGGGAACCCTCCAGTACCAAACCAGAGGACCCTTCAAAAGACTCTCATCTGGAAGACCAAAGGACTTCCTGGTTTTCTGTAAATGGATCAAAGAGGCTAAGAAAGGACTTCACTGAGTATGTTTCCTTGGTCAGAGAAAACTCTGGACCTGTTCTCCTTTGCTGGAAAGGGAACATTAAAAATAATAAAGCAGCAGAGGGGAATTCCAGAAAACTGAGATGGGGAGCAGAAAAAAAAACTGTGTTGCATGTCTGGTATGCACCTGACTGACATTTCCCTCTTAAAAATGCTCCCAGTAGATAAATTCAGATGAAGGGGTAGAAGTCTTATGACTCAAACACATGTTGAATAAGAAACCACATAAATGAAAATATCAAGGATGCACTGACTGATGAGGCAATGAGCTCTATTCTGTAAACACTCTTTCAAAGGAAAATCATGTGCCTTGTATAAAAAAGTTGCTTTCTTTTGGCAAAACTCTATTAAAATTCAGTAAGCCACATCCAGTTACTGACAGTAGGATCTGAAGCTTGCATTAGGCTGGTTTATATCTTAAGGACCTGGGTTTTTTAAACAACATTGTCATGTTCTATCCAGCAAGTGTCACCATGTCTGTGCACCCAGGCTCCCAGGCAGGAGCTCGGCTGCTGAGCCACGTGCCACCAGGATGCTCTGAACCTGGGCTCCCATTCCTTGCTGGCTCCAAACTACAGTTGGAAAGTCAGGCAGGAAAGTCCTTCCAACTGGTTGTTCACTCACCAAAATTAGGTCACTAAGGGGGAAGAAATGTCCCTGCAGACTGTAATGGTGAGAAACTTCCTACGTGAATTGCGTGGGACTGGCAGCCTCTATGAATGCCACTTAAAGCACCGTCCCACCTCCAGGCTCCTTTGGAGAAGACATAGGCAATGGGATTTTTCCATTCTCTTAAAGTTTTTCCTTTTGCCCATTCCCAGCTTCTCTGGAACACGTAAGACTGGGATTTATTGAAATACCTGTGAAGTGGTTGCCAGAGAAGTCCCAAATCTGTGGTGTGGGGGTGTGTCTGTGGTTGAGAGTTTTCATACTTGGCTGCATCTCTGCCCTGGAATCCACAGGGGTACATGGACTTTTCTGTTGAATGGGCTCAGGATGTCAAGCAGCTTTTTGGCAATGGTTTTGACTACACAGTCAACACAGGAAGCTACAAATGTACTCACTAGAATAATCCCCAAAGTGACAAAATTAATTATACCTATATGCTTGACAATTTTTTCCATCCTCATGAACTGCAGGTAGATCTCTTTGCTCAGTACTAGCTTGGCTTTCATTTCTCCCCTCTAATATACATTGTCTTTTTAGATTATCAAAAAAGTCTTGCTCGGATTTGCTTCTGATTTTTTTTTTTCTTTTATTCTCATTTTATACTTTTAACGTATCTGTGCAACTGCCCCTATCAAAAGGGCCTTACCTTTGGCCATCCCAAAGTTAGCTGCCCAGAACTGTCATGGAGGTTTCCACCAGTGATGCCACCAGCCTCTCTCGCCAGCTATACAAGGAGCACTCAGGACCCATTTTAACTCAACATATCACTTGCGAAGCAGCTAAGACTGAGATGAGTTTTACCATATGTCAGCACTGTGAAATGTACATCAGATACATGACATCAGACCAACATGGAACTGACTCTGTACTACCAAGGTGCTGCATGCCACTTTGAGAGCTGCAAGTGTGGGTACTTCCTAGCATGAATGTGGGTACCATGAGATCTATAAAAATTCATTTGCACACATTACTTCTACTTCTAACTTTCTGAGCTCAGGCAGTACAACCCAGAAAACAATGGGAAGGAAATTATTTCAGAATTGAGGAAATCTTTCCAACTAGAATTACTGAAATGCCTTCATGCTTAGATCTGCAGAAATGTCAATACAACCTTGAGGATATTTATCTGGAATTTCGCACTAGTATGTGTGCATCCCTAGCATTGCCAACAGGCTTGCAAAACACAGGACTCTGAATAGCCTCATATGCCCCATCACACACATATAGCTATTTACTCACGTTGAATATTAGTGTCTACCATGAGTAGTCCTACTGTAATCAGTGGGACTATTTCTTAAGATAGTTACTATTCAACATGAATAAGAACAGTGCAGCTTGAAAGAGGGTGAAGATGTGCAGTGAAACTAAACACCAGTACTTCTCCAAAATGTCTTTCCAATGCTCTCGAAGTCTGGTTGACATCACTCTGCCAGCAGCTCTTTCTCTGGGTGTGGGACCAAAAGAATCACTTAGTAATTTTCAGGACACACTTTTCTTCTTTTTCAAGAAGTCCCTTGTCCCATTGACAGACACCTTCTTTTCACCACCCTCCTTGAAGAGCCTTGGACAGAAAGCTGTCTCTTACGAAAAGAGCAGCTCATTAAAGCCAGTAGAAGGCTTCCTGCAGCAAGGCACCATTACTCCCCAATCTGGGTCCATAGCCATTTTAAGGCTCTTTTCCCTACAGGTGTAGTCCCAATCACTCAGTCCAAAACACAGAGGCACCGAAGCACAGCAGCTGACTGAAATCAAAAGTGATATCTCAACCATCTGTTTAAAAATGTGAGACCATTGACTCATTAGTTTCATCTAACTCTACCAGCACAATTAAAAAACACACGCCTTCTGCAGAACAATATCAACACATGTGGGAGGATGATATCTCTGCAAGATGGGGTGGGATGTTGCAGTTAAGAAGAACTTTCTTGGGATTTGCACTGAGTTCTGTCAGGTCAGATCTTCTGTAGATTGGCACTTGCTGTGGTTCTATTGGGGTCTAGGCCATTCCCTTCCCTGGCAATGGGCAGTTTTGTTTGGGTCCTCTCCTTTGACTGGTGTTTAGGTGATATAAAGCTGGATGGGAGTTCATCGGCTTTTACCACATTAATTTTCAGCATTTTTTAAGCAATTAGTTTTTGAGCTGATGTTGCACAAAATGACCAAAAAGAAAATGTAAGCAGCAACCTCTCCTATCCCCCTTTCCCCCTCCTTTCAGCTATTCCAGTCTCATCTGGCAAGTTCCGATTATCTGGGATTGTAGTAATTCCAGAGGATTACTCACAGGCTGACCAGAGCTGCTCACAGCAACTTTTCCAGACAAGGAGGAGTGAAAGCTGGTGAAGATTAGTTTAACAGACTGTCCCTCACTTCATTGAAGCTGCTGAAGAAAATATAAATAAAGAGGGAAATCAGACCTCTGTCGAGTTCAACATTTGAAAGTTGAAGTCTCCTGCTTATGAGCTCACCATGCTCTACTAAGCAAGTGGAAGGAAAACATTTTCTCTCTACAGCGTGACTTGAAGAAAGGAAGTTGTGTGGGCAGAAGCACTGGGGTTACTCTAAATACAGTGATGTCTCCTTCCCCAGCACACAGGCTTGGGACCACTTGCTTTCTTCCTGTTGGGCAAATGTCAATGGCAAGATGTAAGGAGGAAAATATTCAATACCTCCTGCTTTAAAGACATTTATTTCTACAGCCAATTATGACTCCAGCTATAAAGTTTTTATTGCTACCTCTTATGCAGTTTATTTATTGTAACTTCCTTTTTTTGAGTGGGCTGTTTATTTTTAAGCAAGTGTTGTTACATTTTTCACTAGATTACTAATAGCCACGTGCTCTGGCTGGTGAAGCTGAATAAGCTGATGTAACTGTAGGTCAGGATCTTAGCTCCTTCCTTAGCCTGTCCACAAAGCAAATATACAGAGGATGAACTCCGGGCTCTCTCGTGCTTGGAGGATAAGTTGGAGTCCCAATTCCAGCCTGGTTGCCAGGTCTCGGGTGCAAGAGGTGGGACTGAGTCTTAATTAAATGAAATCTCTACCCACTGTCAAAAGGGCTTTTCAAAGGGTTAAGGAAGAGTTTTGCAACAGCCCCTCATTTATGATGGCGCTCTTTCAGCTAACAGTAATTTAGGAACTGCTCATCTCAACAGCTTTGGAGATTGCTTTCCAAAGCCCTAGCAGAATGTTTACTGCACTCCGTGGCTCAGCTTAGCAGGATGGTGTTGCAGCGCACACCCAAACACTCTCCTGGCACTGGCATTCAGGGGGCTTTGAGCTTCCTTGGCCCAGCATGCCCTTGCCTGTGTGGCATGGGCCATCTCAAAGCCCCTGCTTCCCAATATTGTCCACCCACCTGGTATTTTATCCTGCTGAGAATTTCTGACAAAGTTTTGGGGGGTTTTTTTTGGTGTGTGGAAATGAGGAAATAAAATTGCTCTGGGTTTTCTAAACATGCCTTCCTCTCATGAGAGCAGCTTACTGGAAGCAGGCATTCCTGGATAGGCCAAGCAGCCCTGGGCTGTCCTTACTGGGTGCAGAACAAGCCTTGTTGAAAAACAGTTGCAACAAGCCAGATGCCTTGGGTGTCTCCTTACAGTTGTCTGCACTTTGCTCTTGGGCATTGTGCAAGATGGAGTGGGGCCAAGGCCCTCTGAGCATCGCCAGCCTTGAAAACAGAACATCTCTCCATGCCCAGGGGAGCTCACCAAAAAAATGCTTCATCTGCTGACAAACAGGGTGTTAGACATCTCCACCCTTCCTAGAGAGATTTTAAGGAGACAATATACACCTTTGAGGTTTTATAGGCAATTTATAGGTTATGCATGTTTACGGGTCTCATTGTGGTAAAATGCCCCTGTCCTACCAAGAACAATATTTCCACAGTATTTTCAGTTGCCGCAGTATTTTTCAGTCTAGGCTGTAGTACACAAATTTTCAGGTGATTGGTGTGTTTTTCTGGCACCTCCTACATGTTTACTGAAAAATGAATTTGTTTCTATTGTTCAAAGTGAAGATTATTGGGATGAGTATGTTCCAAATTCCTCTGAAGCTGAAGTTTTGGGATGGGCTTTGAAGCCAATATGCTTTGGATCAAGCCTTCAGCACATTGCTCAATTTTCCATTCTTTTACAGGAAAACAGTTTACCAGTTACAGGGTGGAAAAGGGCAGCAGAGAGGCTTCCAAACAGCTCTCAGCTCGGCACAGCAGTGTCAGTCCTCTGATTTAACAACTGCACTAACTGCCATTACAGCCACCATCCAAAAACTGAACTGTCCTATAGCTTTCAGATGCAGAGGTCACATATGAACCTCCTTCCTTTATAAGATCAAATCAGAGGTTTTGACCAACTTTTATAAATAGGGCAGATGTGTTCCCCTTTACCACTTCCCACTTCAAATGCCACAAAGGCTCTGTGGAAGCTTGGCATTTCCTATTTTAGCAGGAAAGGTTAATATTCACGTTTGTATTTCACTTGGAACACTAGCTTAGTCCATTGCTGTTCACTAAGGAGCACACAAGCTTTTCCACCAAGCAACTTGTCTTAATATTTGTGTGATTTATAGCTTCGTCTGTAGTCAGTACCTAAGCCCTGATGTCCATATTTAACTCCAAATCCTAGCAGGGTCTGAGATGGAGCCTTTAAATTCAATTTTCTGCTGCACTCTGTTGCAAAAAAATAATTCACATTCCAGTGTTAACAATGTTTCCTTTTCAAATGAGGGGCGAAGCCACTTCTTAGCTCCCCTGTCACTAGCTCTGGGCATATGTCCTCATTCATAATAACCCTGGGAATCTATAGGAGCCCAATAGCAGAATCATAGAATTGTTTTGGTTGGAAAGGAGCTTTACAATCATTGAGTCCAAATGTAAACCTAACAGTGCCAAGCCCACCACTAAACCATGTCCCTAAGCACCACATCTACATGTCTTTTAAATACCTCCAGGGATGGAGACCTAATCCCTTCCCTGAGCAGCTTGTTCCAATGCTTGGAAACCTTTGCATGAATAAATTTTTCCTAATATCCAGTCTAAACACACCCGGTACAATTTGAGGCCATTTCCTCTCAATCTATCCCGTGTTACTTGGGAGAAGAGAACACCATCCACCTCGCTACAGCCTTTCAGGGAGCTGTAGAGAGCAATGAGGTCTCCCCTCAGCCTCCTTTTTTCCAGACCGAACAGCCCCAGCTTCCTCAGCTGCTCCCCCCAACATTTGTGCTCCAGACCTTTCTCCAGCTCCATTGCCCTTCGATGTCTTTCTTGTACTGAGGGGCCCAAAACTGATCCCAGGATATGAGGGGCAGCCTCACCAATGGTCAGTACAGGGCACCATCCCTTCCCTGCTCCTGCTGGCCACATCATTGCTGAGACAAGCCAGGATGCTGTTGGCCGCCTTGGCCACCTGCAGATGGTGCTGCCGGCTCGCAGGGAGCCGCCGCGCTACCCACCCTGCCTGCATCACCGGCTGCGAGGGAGCTGGGATGCGGGAAGAGTCCAGAGGACGATGCCTCTCACTCGCATTTGCATTTGTCACCCCTCAAAGGGCCCTCCGGCACTAACTGCATCCCTGAAAGTCTCCAGCTGGAGGCCTGGCTAGGCTCGGGAAATTTAGGATTAGTCAAAGAAACTATGTGCAAACCATTTTGTTTGCTAACGTGTGTGGGATTGGTTTTGGTATTACAAAAAAAAAAAAAAATCTTATATATATGTAAAACCACTTAGGGTCCCATCCTAAAAAAAATAATTACTTTTGGCCTGACACTTTCCAGTTTCCAATCAGAGATGCTGCCATGTGCTCATTTCTAATTTAAATAGGGCACCCTAGTGACAGCAGGGATTTAGATTTTCCAGAAATGCTAGAAAAGAAGCTTATTTTTTTGTGTGACACCACCTGGGCTGACTCCCTGCCCCATGGAATGCTCCGTCACCCTTGGGTTGGACCTCTTGGGGGAACTGCAGCTTCCATACAGCTGATAATGACTTATTTTTCCAAGCTCCAGTGGAAATACTCAAAATAACGCTACGATTTTCACCAAGTCATTATCTGAGGGCATAAGTTCCTCATCACATAAAGCATCATTTCAGTTCTAAATAATAGATGAGGTAGAAATGTATGGCTGGATTAGAAAGACCAAAGACAAAGCATTACAGCATCTATTTCAAATTACCGGCTGTCATTGAATTAATAAAAAGCCTTACCTTGCAATCAATCAGCAAATCCCTCTTTTCTGTAGCATAACTCCAAACCGAGGATGACTGTCTCGTGTCCTCAGAGGGACCTGCAGCAATCATTTGGTATATGCTGCTTTACATCAGCCAGCAACTGAATCCCATCCTGGGCTGGGACTCCTGTCAATTTGGGCCAGTCTGTCTCTGGTCACAATGATAGATACATCCACTGCCTCATAGGACATCAACTGGTGACGTAACACAGATTGTAGCAGAGGTATTGCTGCTACTCCACTGCATCTTCCAGTCCCAGGAGGAAAGACTGGTTTTAGGGTGGCTTTATACAAAGTGCTCTATTGCCAGGGCAGCTGCTTGGGTCCATTGAATTATTTTCTAGCAGGCTGCTGGGATCTGCCCCGCAGATCCGGGCAAACCTGCATCAGCTGGACAAGGCATAGGGTTCCTGCCATCTGCTGCCCATCCTATCTAGCTTCTTGGGGGTAACACAGCCCAAGCAGAGAGGCAGGGCTTTAGGAATAAGATTCCTAATTCATCTAGATTCCTAAGTAGCAGAGGAGATCTTTAACATGCAGTTTGAAGCTCCCCGAGAGAGAATGCACACCACAGAGCAGTGATTGAACATGCCAGTTGTAGGTTACTGTTTACCGAGCAGATGATTTCCAAATCACTTTCTGGATAGTTTTAAAGCTGTCAGGTGTAGTGTCAATGCTATTTAGTCTTATCATAAGCTTCTGCCCCTTGCACGGACTCTAAAATAGACCAGCCTACATTTGCAGACAACAACAGAAATCCCCAGAGCATGAAAATTCTCACTTGGGGTGAAGATTTGCTGAATTCCCTTCCAGCCCAGCAAACCGATCTATGATCTGATGTGCACACCAAAGCAGGGCCTCACTGAAGCGCCGTGAGCCTTTTTCCCTATGCAAAGCACCTTTCAGCACAGGGGATTCAGTCAGCGTTGATTGATGAACAGGTAGTTGTCGGCCCATAAGAAGATGTAGAAAGAATGTTTTCCATGCCCAGTATTATTTTGATCTAAGTTACTAAATCAAATTCACCTCTCATCCTCTCTGATCAGATTACAAACCCCAGCACAATAACAGGGTGCACAAAGCAGAAGACGTGGTGTTTTTTCTCATGCTCATAACATTCCTCTCGCAGATAAGCAGCAACTCGAGATATATAGCTGTGTCCTCTCCTTCTCTAAGCAAGCAAAAGAGAAGATTTACTACTTCGTCAAAATATGCCCAGTCTGTTGCGTAACTGCTTGTGGCTTAGCAGGCTAAAGATAAATGGTTAGCTCCATCTTTCACCGATACATGCCATTGCTCATTCCATTTTAGCACAGTCCTTGTTCTGGAAGCAGGCAGGTGATGGCAGAGACTGAGCAAATATGTCTTTAACCAGGTTGTTGGATCTGGAGTCTGGGCAAATGAAACCAGCTCCAGTGATGAGTGCATCAGCTGCACCAGGAACGGCCGGGCATGGAGAGGAGGGTCTTTGACTCCCTAGCAGAAATGCTGCCTGGATGTATTTAGACATAACCATTCTGAAACAGAGCAGCCACTCACAGGGAAAAGTGATCTCTGTGCCAGCGTTATTTGAGAATGGTCACTTTAATATTTAGTGTCCCTGGCTGCAGGTGCTGCACACTGAAGCTATCAACATTTTATATGGTACACAGTGCACCGACATTGACCTTAAGGCTTAATTTAGTAACTAGATTACTCAGAGAAAAATAACATACTGAAAACCTTTACAGGACAAGGAAATATGCTGAAAGTAAACTTGGCCAGTGCACTTGATAGATAGAAAACCATTTGTTTAATTTTGAGACCTAAATTAAATTTCCCATGAATTCATTTGTAATAAGTAATAAGCACCATATATGGAAATATTCAATGAGCTGTTAGAAAGGTAATTTCCTGAATTTGGCTTATATCTTAATAATGTCTAAAGCCAGCTAGATTTTAAAATACAGCTGGTATGTATTACTCCATTCTGAGTACGAGGGTGTGTATGGACTTATTTGCAAGCCTGGGTATGTAAAATAAATTACTTTGGTGCTGCTTGACACTGAGTTTTATTGCCTGTAGAATGATGCTTGATCATATTCTGAAAAGTAGTAAGGACAGAGTTAACACGATTTTTTCTGTTTAACAAAGAAGCCTTCACGTTGCATATTCTGACACGGTCCTTCAGCGCTCCTTGGATCACTAGGAAGGGGAGGCTTTGAACTGAGCCACCTGGAATCAAACAACACAAGCTATAAGTTATTTCCCTGCTCTACAGCCTTCGTGGTGAAATGCAAAAAAGGAGGAAGTTCATGATGGAGCAGAAGTATTCACCTGATTTGCAACCCTGCTTGCTTCTTGGGCATTTTTCCATGCTTCACATATACAAACATGATAAAAATAAGTAGCTAAATGGCAAAGAAGAAATGGTCATTTCTGACTAAGGTTGATGACCATATGGAGGAAGGAGACATATTCTCAGAAAGTATTAGCTCCATCACTGGTTGGAAGGAGGTATCTCCAGCAGCTGCATGTTGTATGCACTCAGACACTCAGAACCCAAGTGCTAATAGGGAAGCTGTGTTTAAAACATGGCCAAGACTTGTACAACCTTAACCTCTCTGCCATTATTTTTGGATGGTATTAAATAAGAATTCCAGTTGTGACAGTGAAAGGTTAAGTCACAGCACAAGCAGACACCAGCAATTATCTTGGGACACAAAGCTGAAATGAAGTGGGTGACAACAGTTGTGGCACACAAAGTATGCAGTTAGCCCTTCAGAAGTGCCACAGGAATGCTGGGGAAGAGCTGAGGAGAGCCCAGCAAAGGAAAACACAGAGCAGACATCTGCTGCAGAGAGTGCTGATATTTCCCCTCATACCACAGGCAAGAGAGCATTATCTAAATAGCACAGAAACAGAGTTCCTGCCCAGAGAGTGCAGCAGCCTGAGGTATAAGTTAAAGCCCATTTAAAGCACTGGACTCATGCTCATAGATTTCAGTGAGATCCAGACCCAAGTGGGAAGAGCATCAAGAAATCCCTCAGGAGATTAAATCTGTGCTCAGCAATGCCAGCTGCCAAAGAGTTCACATACCTCAGAAGGAAATGTTATTATGTTTTTCATCACAAATGTATGATAACAAGCCTTCTGCTCACTGGGAAGCTTCCTAAGCTCACACAGTGACTTGGTTCAAAAGCTAAGACCTGGCAGCATAGCCACTTCATCCACAATCTCCTTTTTACAGTTAAGCCAATGCTTCTCATGTGGTAGCACAACTGCCTCAGGGGTTGGCTTCCAGGTCAGTATCTCCTTAGAAGTACAGGTGGGGATGCCAACTGGATCTTCTCTCTTCTTCCCTGGCATACCTGCTCCTCCTGAGACAATGTTGAATGCTGAGACATCCATTGCTGCTCTACACAGCACCTCTCCTAGGTGCTTTCAGCATCATATTTGCCAGGCAGCCTACTAAGAGCTCTGTACTACTCCTGCCTGCTAAAATACCCTGCCCACAGCACCAGAGAATGAGAAGCACAGTTTGTTCACATTAACTATATAATCACTCCATTAGATTTCATGTGTCTCTAACTTTCCACTGATGTCATGACCTTGATTATCCCACCTGCCCAAGCAGTATTATTCTGCTACAACAAGCCCTGGGAGAACCCCTCTGATGATGGGATTGGATCTGCTACACCCCAACATCCTTCTCATCCACTAGGGCTTTTGCTCTCGATATGAGATTTGTTATCCTTTTAGAAGTTTTATTGCTGCTCCACTATTTTGTGAAATATTATACTCAAGATTCCTTACAGCTTCTTTTACCTAGAGGAAACATGGTGGTAACCTCTGGTTTTGCCATGACTTCTGTACTGAGATCAGAGCAATCAGCAGTCTCACCAGTGACAGCATCAAAGCAGAGTGTAAGACCTTGGATGCAATGAGGATCTATACTGCATGTTAATGGCCTGCAAAATTAATATAAAGCATTCCCTAATGAAACAAGAAGCTTGAGCCTGCACTTGTAAACGCATCGTGGGTACTTGCTCCGTCCTCCTCCGCAGCTCCCCACCACCCAGCCTGTCCTTGTCTTGCTGCCCTGCAAAAGCGTGCTGTGGGAGCATGCGTGCTTCAGATGTCCGGTGTCCCGTCTGGGCAACCACCTGACTCTTAGAGGTGGGGAAACTGAGCTGGCGGTGCACAGCCTCTTCCAGTCCTCAACTTTCTGTTGTTCAGCTGAGCTCCCCATCCATCAGATTCCCCAAACTGCTTTGTTGAGCCCTTCTCATCACACAAACTTCATCTCAAGGCCTTCTTGCTGAAGCATTACCCTATCTTTCTTGTTTCTTAGTTCATCTAGGTGAAACTAGGAGAGATTTTCCACCATAGGAAGCTTTGCTTTGGCCTGGTTTCCTTCGCTCATTCTCCAGATTGTCATCCCTGCCCATTCCCAAGTACCAGCACCTGTGAAGGGCTGGCCCTGGGGAGCTGCCCTCACTCCAGAGGCAATATTCTGTTACACTGAGTACATCCAGGCTCTGAACAGAAATAATTAACAGATTATCACTTTAGTTTTACGAGCAAGAGAGAACCAACAAGCCTATGATATTTAACAGACAAGAAAATGATCTAAACAAAATTGCCATAGGATATCACAACAGCCTGACCTGTCCCTGTTAATTTCTTCTTAGAAACAACACACGTAACTGGTACAACCACAAAATGAACAGGAGCTTAGCAAAGATTTTGTGCAAAAGGGACCCTTTGCATTTGACATGCTCTGTCACATTGAATTTTAATTACAGCTCCCCCTTGGTGCTGAAGCAGGAGGGGAATGCTAATGACCTGTGGGAAAGGCAGCACAGGAAAGGCAGTAGCAATTCCAATCTCCAGCCCAGCACTTGCACAAGGGGCAAGATTCCCACCCTGATAAGAAGAAACAGCTAACATAGATGTAATCAAAATAGAAATCTTGCTGGTTTACTTCCCCTTTGGCACCTTTTATTTCACCCCTAGCAGTGGGCTACTGGTTGGATTAAAATATGTTTAAGTGAATATAATGTATTAAACTGTTGCAAGGTACAGCCCATTTGTGACAAGAAAACCACTGAAGGAAATCAGGGTTTAGTTGAACAAATATGACCACAAGTCACTTCTCTAATAATTAGTAAATCGTGGCTTTAAATTATTACATTGTAGTGCTCAGTGTTATGTCTATCAGGATCCTGTTCACTGAGTTTTATAAAATAACCTTTGGGAAACAGCAGCCAAAAAATGTGGTGTCTGCATGGTGGGTCCATAGTTCAGGTAATTCTGGTAGTGGTCATGAGCAGGCTTCTTGCATGGAATAAGCATTATACACACCCTTAATGCTTTAAAACAATTACAGGCAGCATCAGTAACATCTCTGCTGTTTGCTACCTGGAAAGAGAGAAAACTTCTTTCAGATGATGATCATTGAATATGTGCCAAGTATTAATGCAGAAAAAGCTTCCAAAGATATAGGATGCTGATATATACCTCAACAAAAGGTACTCTGGACATTAGGGTGGGTCCATGTAAAGATTCAAGGAAGGGCAGAATCAATTTAGAATACAAAACCCACTCTCAAAACCTGCATAGATATTGAAAGGTTACTCAAAATATTACATCTCTTTGAGGTCTAGTTGATGTTAGAGACATTCACAGTATTCAACTAGACATCCTGTGAATTGTGAGGACATTTCAAACCTGTTCTTGCTTCCCCTCCCCCAAAAATGAAACAGAATTTATATTTCTCAAAGTGATCACAAGCACCTCCATTCTTTTTCTTATTACGTTATTCAAACACCAGCCAGGTTTCACAGAAATGCAAAGTCTTCTTATCAGGACAAACAGCTGATCTACATAGATTGTGTGACAATTCATAAAATCCTTAGGGATCAGAACAAAGACTTTCACAGTGCTTTTGTTGTAAGAGTGTGATCTATTCCTGAGGGGGAATTCTGTGTTACACTGCTGTCTACTTGCACAATGGAAAGATGTTTTTCCTGCATTATTGGGGTTAGTAATGCAATGTTTGCTTTTTCATCACTGTATACTCTTGCCAGAAGTATTTGTATTACCTCACGCACAATTGATAAAATGGAGTTGCTTGGGAACAGATGTTTGACCCAGTGAAATAAATCAGGCAGGAGTTTTACAAATCTAAAATACCATTTAAAGCCATAAATTACCTATAAACAGCAGTACATGTTGCTGTGCTCTCTTTTTGGTGTCTATAGTTTATTTTCTATAATTTTTATATATTTTATAGTTTATTCTCACCTTTTTTTCTGTCTTTCCATTCTCCTGTTCTGTATGTAATAATTAGATAATTTAAAATTTCCCAGTGGATAGATGTGGCTCCTTTATGCCACTTAACAGTAGCAAAAGGCAAGGTAAGATCCGTATCTACTATATTGCAGCAACAATTACTTTAACCATAGTAAGAGCTTCCTTCACTTTAGCAATGAAGGCTCATACCCATGTTCTTCAGCAACATTTATTTCTGCCTTTTGCCAGAACAGGATCCTATTAACAAAGCAGCAACACGAGAGAGAGAGCGAGAGAGAGCGAGAGGGCAACTTTATTCCTGAAGCACCTAGAAATTCAGGGTGGAAAACTAAATTACTTATTCACCCTAAAATGCTATAGCTTTTACATTTCTTTCGTAGCTAAACTTTAGAATAAAGTCACAAATCATTTATTCCTCCCCTACTTAAATTTTTGAGGGTGGTTTTCAATACTCTGATATAAAAGTAGAAGAGCTCCTGGCATGGTTCAAAGGTTGACTGCATTGACGTAAGGGCATAAAGGCCAGTTGGGAATGTCTGCTTTACAGAAGTAATTTTCAAAGAGATTTGAAGTAAAAAAATGCCCACCCTTCTACATATTTATACATTTTTTGTATATACACACACTATATTAATGTCTAATTGCTTTCCCCAAGCTGTACGCTCAGCAGCACAGCCAGCCCCATGTGGCTCCAGGCAGGCTGAGATGCTCAGGCTCAGAGATATGGCTTTCATGCGAACCCTGCTACTTTCAGGCTGCACAGGCAGTGAGAAAATTGAGCCCTAATGAACAGACCCACTGCCCCTCAACACAGCAAAATAAGAAGCATCTGACTCTACAGCTCTCTTTGGTGCTGTTTTCTCCTCCAGTATTTCAAGTGATTCATGTTTACAGCCTGTCTGACTAGGATGGGCTCTGAGCAGCCAGAGGGAAACTGAACCTTTAAGTTAGCACAAATTCCCATTAGACTAACCTCTAATTCCTTCCTAATTAAGCCTGGCAGATGAAGCTGAATGAAAACCGTGTTGTGATCCATCCAGCGTTTCAAGGGGTCTTTGCTAAATCAGAAATAAGTACTTTAATCTGTGTAAGGAGATATTTTAAGCACAAAACTGTGTCTGGAAAGGCAAATCCTTTATGCATCCCTCAGGCACATGAAAAGATCCCCCCTGGCAGAGCAGGAGAGTATTGAACTCTCCTATAGCAACTGGCCGCTAGCAACGGTAACAAACAGTCTGTTGTCTGATTGCTTCAACTTTCTGAATTCTCCTGTGAGAGGCAGAGAGAGCAGGAGGCTGACTGCACACAGCGTTCAAATCTTGTACCCTGAAGGATGCAAGTCTTAGCTTGGACAGAGACAGAGAAGGTCATGGACTGGAGGCTTCTGTGCCTCAGTTTCCCTTTTCAGAAAGAGGAATAACCTCTTGTTTCCTTTCTCATTCCCATACAGAATGCAGAAGTCCAGGGAAGTGGATAAACCAGAGGCACCATGTGAGTCAAAATTATTGCTTGTATATATTTGTGTTACATTTGCAAGGAATCTATGTTGGCTTAAGTAGGAATAAGTTGCACAGATATTTCCTGGCATCTTAAGCAAATGCACTTATTATTTCAGTTCATTTTCTGTTTTTAAACAAAACAGTGAGGTAATTTCCACTAAAAGGGGCTCAGAAAGGTAGGCAGCTTCATGAGATTAATTTTTTGGACCACTACATTAGAGATACCATAGTTTACCTCTACACTTTTGCTGTGCAGTGGCTGGAACACTCACCTGTGCTGAGGAACCTGTGTGAAATTCAGGCAGACCTGAGCGTTTCTGCAGCTTGCAAGTGGCCAGTTCTCTTCAGCTCACACCTTTCTGAGGATTATCAGCATCGGGAATTATCAGTCAAAGTTCACCCTTGAAGGAGAAACCTCCTACCTCAAACTTACTGTTACCTTTCCCTTTTTACTGCATTTCTCCAACTATTTGGATTCTCCGGTTGTGTTTCTCCCCTCGTGCTGCCTGGAGCACAGAGCAGCCGTCTCCCATACCCTCTGGGATCTCCCTCAGTCCAGCCAAGAGGAAGCCTTGAAAATCCTCACAAAATGCTCAAAGATCTTTTTTGTGCAATAAAAAGATTACAGCTGAAGCAGATAACCTTTTTATTTGGTACCTGTGATGCACATTACACAGTGCCTCTGGCAACATCATGAGCCGCTGCTTGTAATGGAGGCTTACTTGACAAAAAAAAGTAACGTATTTCATCCACTTTGATGCCTGGAGGGGAACAGACCATCCGCCTTAATAGAAATTAGATCTATACAGCCATTGAAACACCTGGCTTGGTTTACCCTCAAATGCCACCAAAATATTCACATCTAATCGGGAAACTGTCAACACAAATGTCAAAATGCCATTCCATGAGAAACAATGGCAATTTGCTTTAAAATTAACTGCTCAATTGGTTTTCATATAAAAAGCAGTGCATTGGCTCCATCATGACAAGCCTACTCATTTCTTGTCTGTGTTATCTTATTATGCAGGATCCCATCACATGATGTTGTTTTCTCTCCCCACAGCAAAACCCAGGAAAAAAATACTCTTCGATTTTACAGGTAGGACTTGCCCAAAAGCTGGAAAGGCAGAATAATATAGTAGTGATGAATAATACATGACCAAAATGGATTGGTCATACATAATCTGTTGGGTTATGAATCTCAGCTTTACAGCTCTTCTTTATAATCCTTCCTATTTCATTGGTTTCATCTGACAAGTTTAAAAATGATCTTGTAACTCCAAAATGGCATTTTCTTCCCATCAGTTACTGCTCTGCTCTCAGCGGGTGCTGAGTGGTGCCACTGGTGAGGTTTGCTGTGTATGTAGATGGATTTAGGCTACTTCTCAAGAAAAATTCAAAACACTGAGAACCCGAGTCCTGCTGAAAGACGTGAGATGCACAGCCAGGTCATTTGCATTTGCCAGTCCCACTTTCTTCCCCAAGCTTATGTGATGGGTTTGATCTTGTATCCAACACACTGTCGTGTACAGACAGCTCATGATTTGACCCCAGGATGGGCTTTACAAACCAGAGAATAAAATACCCTGCTAAAAGCATCCTTTTAAGGCCTAAGGATGGAAGATGTAGCATTTGGATATCTGAATTAACAGTATCCCACTCTCAAGAAAGAGCAAACCTGGGGAAGGAGTGTACAGGCTTTCCTTGGAGACAGTGGAGATAAGTGGGAAATAGTATCTTGAAACAAAAGTGAAAATCATTTTATCTAAAGCAAGATGTGAAATCCAGCTGCAGGAGTCTTGCTGAGCAAACCCCGTTCACAGGAGAGTGAAGCCATGAGGTGCTGGGGCCATATCAGGAGTATCACTATGTTTGGGAACCAAATACTTTAACTTTTACTATAAATATCGGGGAGGGAGGACTGGGTTTTATTTTAAAAGGCCTTAATTTTCTGCCAACGGAAGAAGTTATTTTGTTTCTAGCAAAGAACTGAGTTTTGACAGAACACTTTTGTCAGCTTTGCTGCATTTTCTGAACCGTGCAGCTGCCACAGGCTCCCATCACCACCACTGCCGAGTCCACACCACTCAATTCTTCCTAAAAGAGGACCATTTGCAGTGAAGGAACGCAAGGCAATAGGCTAACAAAGGCCCTGTTTCCTAGTGTGCTGTCAAAAGCAGAGCCTCAAATGCACCATCAACCTCCCAGGAGCCTCGTCGTTCTCATAAAATGATTTAAGCACTTTACAGGGATGTCAGTGCCTTCTGAAACGGGCAACATCTTGTTATATGTAATATATCAGAGCAGAAAACAATTATAATGTAGTCCATGACATCACAGCTGGAGGTCAAACTGTAACACATAGTGAGGTTATTACTAAGCTTTTGAACAATGCATAATCTGATGTGCAAAAAATGTAATATATTGCAAAAAAAAAAAAAGTTTAAAAAGCCAGTGCTCTCTGTTGGTCTCTTCCTTAAGGATGGAAAAGAAAAATGCACAAAGTGCAAGAATAAAATTACTTCAAGCGAGTGACCTGATCACAGAAGAATCCAGGTGCTCGTGTTCTCCATCACCTTTAAACACACAAGGAAATCTGATAAGAGAAAGAATGGGATTATTGTAATTTGATGGTAACTTGACGGCTGGCTCCAGCCCATCTCTCTTTGAAGTCAATGGCAAGATGGCAATTTCATTAAGTCAGTGACAGTTTCATGAAGTCCTAGTGAAAGACTAATACAAATTTCTTGTTCACCCTTGTTTTAAACCATAGGATGGATGGCATTTCTCTAAGTGATTCACAGCATGTCGAAGGATGTGTTCCTGAGACAGGTATGGAGTTGCTGTATAACTCAGAGTGACATATCACTTCCTTGATGAGCTGCTACTTTGGGTTTTTTTACCTATTAAATCACTCTACCAGAATATGGCTCTTACAGGCATATAAAATCTAAACAAGCCATTATCGCAGCACAGGGAGCAAAGGGACCCTTCTGCTGGCTGCCTAACAGAGTGCTTGTGGAAGTTCGGTTCATCCAACATCAAGCAATACTTTTAAATTCGCCAAGAAAACTGGATCAGCTGATTTCACAACACATCCAACTCATACAAGGTTAAATGCTATCAGTGACTGCGATTGCATGTGCATCTCATCATGTTTTTATCTGGAGGGAAGGTGAGGAGGTAGCAGCTTTGGGTGATGCTGCACCGAGGCACCTGCCATCAGAGAACTGTCCAGTGCAGTCTGTAACTGGAACTTCAGTATTTAGTGAAGTTTGCTTTTGGTGGCTTCTCAGCACAGCTACAACAAGATTCTACCAAGGCAATACAGTGTTATAATAGAAGAGACAATAAATGATAAATAGCTCTTTATCACAATTTACTGTTTCCCATGATTGATTACCTTCGTTTTGAGTCTTATACAATAGGGCTTCTAATCTGTAGCATGATTAAAATAAGCAGGAGATTAAAATAAAGAGAGAGACAAGAAAAAAAGGTGAAGAAGACAGAGAAAAATTCTGAGTTTTATCTCTGATGTGAAGAAATTAGGATTTGGGAAAACATTCCTGAATAGTGCTGGGAGAAGAGGAACCATTATGTCGCTTCAGTATGAAAGGAGAAGCACCATTGTCACCTTAAAGTTAGGATTTAGATGTATTTCTAAGGTTATCTTTTTCAAAATAGTCCATTGATTTAAGATATTAAACATGCAAAGACCTAAGACCTGAATTTCAGACAAGATTCTACAGTCTCAAAACAGCAAAACCGAAAAACAGTGACCAAGCTGGACAACGCTAATCCCTGACTCTGCTCTACCTCCTGTGGGAAATAGCTGTGATGCTCACCTGAGCCTTGGTGGTGCTCTCAGAATTGATGTCTGGAAAGGATTTGAAAGATTATTTAAAATTCAGTTACATGCACAAACTGAGGCCAGGAAATGTAAATAAATCATAAGGAAAATAATGAGGTTCTTTCAGGAGTATTTCTGTCACTAAGTCTTTGATTTAATTACTTCTCTGATTCCAGAACACAACCCAGAAACCACTTCAGATGCAAGCTGTTCAGTAAGCAGAAGGAATTGTGCACAATTTTGATGTATTGATTAAACTGCCATTGAATGATTTGAGATGAAGATCGAATACTCTGAAAATAATAACATATGATTGAAGCTGAGACCTTCTATGAATTCGAATGGACGACTTTTCTGCTACACTGCTGACATTTGTCAACACACTAGTAATGTTTATTACTTCAAGGTTTTCAGCTTGCTGATTAGATTTAGACAAAATTAAAGCTGCATGGGCTATGCAAACCCCTTTACTCTTAGGCATTTAAAACTGGACAAGGCAAAGAGTATGAAAAATTCAACAGAGAAAATCAGTGCTGCTGAAATAACTCTGAAACCGAAGACACCAGTGCAGAGGCAGCAGGTCGCTTCTGGACCAACTAATCCCAAACTGGAGCATGTGTCCTTCAGCCCCACCTGCCAGTCCGTCTGCCATACACTAACCTTTGCACCCATGGACATGGGGCATCTTTACAGCGCCCAGATGAGAGCCAAAGAGTCCCTGACTCTCCTCTGAACATCGCTAGAAAACCATGAGCAAATTAGCCAGAGTGGAGGAAAACTGTGACCATTACAATTTAAAGTCCCACTCTGCCTTTTGCTGGCCAGGGTCCCAACTGCTCCTCGGTGGCCAAGGAAGAACCATTTCTCTCTCAAATCTTGTATTTCCCACACAGGGCCAGGCAGAGTTGGAGGTTTGTGTCCTTAAAGCGTCTGACAGCTAAAATCCACAGAAAGAGTAATGAACTGCAACCATTTGAGACTCATTTTTTACCTGAAAATATGCTGGATTTAAAGTTTCTGTACTCTCTCCCTTCCTCCTATGGAGTTTTCTTGACAACTTTCCCTCTCTGATTTCAGCAGATCCCGATAACCCCAGTTCTGAGCACTCTTGGAACTAATTACATAGCTCCTGTCTCGATAATGTAAGCTCTGTTAATAATTTATTAAATATGTTTGAGTCATCAGACCAAAAAGGTCATACAAAGATGGTAACTATGAAATGGAAAATGTGTTGGTTGGGCTGCTTAATGAATTGCAGATGCATGCTCATAACTTGGAAAGACATTTTGGGGGACAATAAAGCTTTGAAGTGCATTATAGATTTATGACCACAAGCAAAGACACAGCACGAAAAAATATTGTCATTACCTAAATATGCAAATATTCCAAGTATTCTATATGTGAGAGGAAAGCATATCTATTTGTCTAGTCTTATAAGCTATTTGCAAACTAATGAAAATGAACTTTTCTGCATTATATGATCATGGAGCATGCAAAGAGCAATTTATAGTTCAATAGAGCTATGCTGAAGTTATGATTTAGGGATCTTATTTATCAGCCCTCCTGGCTCTGGGGGGAGCTCGGCAACCCAGGTTGTGTGTTTTGCATTTTGCATCCTGACCTGTGGTTGCCCCTGGCTATTAGATCAGTGAATATATGAAGGCAAAATGGTTCTGGAGGAAGACTCTGCCTTTTGATTCTATCCCAAGGGAATTTTAAAGGTATTATTCCCTTCCATAACTGAAATGTCTACACTGAGAAACCACCTCTGTTTCTTAACAAGTGCAAGTGTGCGAGGCAAAGCTGTGAATGTGAAGATCATTGGCCTTTGAGGAGGCTCTGTACTGTACACGTGCCTTGTGCCTCCCCTTGCTTTCCCTCAGCCACTCTGCCAGCAGAGGACAGGCACTTGCTATGTGGAGGCTTTTGGCTTGTTCAGCTCTGGGTAAATTGCTCCAACAACACATCCTTGTCAGTTGTGCCAGGAATGAGCGGGCAGCAAATCTGGCTTCATCACAGTCCTATTCTGCTTACTGGAGAGTGAGGGGAAAAACACACTCACCACCACCACTCCCCAAGCAGGCTCAGGTTTGACAGTGAACATTTTAATGGAGTGCTGAATCCACATTTCTGACCTTTCATTTCCGCCGCGGGCCCTCCCCGTGACAGGCTGGGTATTCACATGGAAGAATAAATCTTTAAGGACATGACTTCATGTTATCTAACATCAAAACGAAATATTGCCTGTGTAACAGGGCTGTTATTTATTTAAAGTTCTTGCTGAAGCATTATGCCATAAAAGTTATAAAAGGCCCCACCTGCGAAGGCAGACGGATGCACAGAAGGGAGAGGTCACCAAAATGCTGAGATGGGCACCGATAACCTGCGCCTGGCTTTTGGGGAGCAATCACAGCTCTCCCACCCGTTGTTCTTTGCCATGAGCAAATCGCACTCACTGTTAGCAGCAGGGAAGGAATTTCTGCCTCCTAAACCCACAAGGTGGCCTAATAGAAAGAAATGAAGAGGGCAGTACTGGTTTGTGCCTTCTGTAATGGCTCTGGTGCCTACAAACCCATGCTGGCATTTGCTGGTGGTGCCCATCACCCTTTCTAAATGAGCGTTCGTCACGCACCCACAGACCGTGCTGCTGCTGTGGGTTTGCTTCTTAGAGGTCCCCAGGCAAAGCTGTCTGGCTTCACAGATGTTAATTATTTCCGTCTACTGTTAATTAGCTGTCTGCACTCGGTCACGCCAAGCCGTGACAGCCTGGGAGCCTCTCCCCGTCAGCGCAGCCTGTGGGCTTTGTTCCCCATGCCTCCCATCTCCCCCTCCTCAGCTCCCAGCCAGAACATTTCATTTTAGTCACGGTGCCAGAGGCCAGACCCCCGAGGACCTTTGAAATTAAACACGTATGAAGTACAGTGGAGAGGGAGGGTGGGGGGAAAAGGGGGAATAAGGAGTATTTTCAGGTCCTCAAGCGTGCAAGTCGAGAGCTTTCACGATGTCTCTCAGTGTATTTTTTTCAACAGGCCACAAATCACATCCTCAGCTGTCCAAGGGGACCCGTCCCTGTGATGGAAATGTCTACACTTGCCTTGGTTGGTGTCCTGCTTTTTGTTGCTGCTTTGATGCCTTCAAGACATTGTAAATAATTGAATTTTTACTGAAAGAAGTGGGTTTTTTTGTTGCAGAAGGGGAAATTCATCCCTGGTTTGCTAAGCTTAGAAATGCAACATCCAGGCTAAGTTCTCATTTGCAGTTAGAGGGACACTGAAGTACCTCATTCACCTCTGTAACTGAAGACACGTCACATAATTTTCAATAAAAGAGGTTCATCACAGGACATCTTTCCTAGCTGCATTAAATCTGAGTCATATTTCTTTAGTTAGGATGTTAAACAAAAATAAGTGGTTTGTAATTTCAGCTAAACAGCTGTGAAATAGCCTGGGCAAAACAATCCTGGGGAGTAAATTATTCATCTCTTTCCACCTGTAAAGTGCCTGAGGACAGGTTCAATTCTTACCCAAATGTTATAGTGACTGTTGAAACATTACCAAATGATTTTCACAAATGTTTCTTGCTTATTAATATCCTGGTGACCAGTCACTGTAGAAATTTGACATTTGAAAGTCAAATGCACAGATTGCCGGAACAGACCTGCGCTCCACTGGCTGAACACACTTCCAATGTCCATTGCTGGTCTGATGACACAGCCCCAGCCACTGCTTCTCCTTCAGCACCCCAAGGTCAACACAAGCTCCGTCAGCATGACCCATTTTGCTTCTCCAATCAGCATCTCTGGGCTTTCTCCCAAGCTGCAAGTTCACCTGCCCAGTCCCTCCTTGCCTGCTAAAACTCCAGAATGACCGGATCGGCAGTGTGGTATGAATAGGTGGATCTCTTTGATCATCACTGCCAGCACAAACTCTTCTACTATCCCTGAAGTGCCCCAGCAGCTTCTTCTCTCTCCCAGTGGCACACAAGCTCCTCAGGGCAGAGGCTGTGTTTGTAGTGCATCACTCATTTGTCTCATGGATATAATTCCTCGTGCAACGTTGACACAACCAATAAATAATAACAAATCTGAAGTTTCCATCAGAGGGTTCTCTTTCTCCTGTGTCTGTCTGAAACTCATTTTCTGGTGCATTTAACCAGAAGCAAACACAAAGGACATGCAAACACATCCCAAGCATGTTTAAGAATTCACATGAATATTCATGGCAACAGGATTTCATTGCATTGCTCAGTCCCCTCTCCTTCTGCCATTGATAGAGAAATGCCACCCGGAGGTGGGGGTTGTGGCTGCTGAAGGACCAACAGATGCTCTGATGCTTGCATGTGATGATCTAGCTTGTGCTGGTGCCTGAGGAGGACTGGCATCACACATGGCTGCTGCCACAGCTCCAGTGCCTCTGCTGCCTGTTGCACTCTTCAGTACGGTGGAGCTGGGCCATTGCACTTCAGAGAGTAAAAACTGAAATGAGATAGGGAAAAGATTTTCAAAGACTTAAAATAAGTGTTTTGCACGAAAACACCCAAGATTTGATGATGAAGAGTGTTCTTGCTGAAACAAACCCTGACAAATGCCATTAAGTGTAGCACTGCTTGGGTCTCCTCAGTAGGAAACAAGTGTGACACTGTAGTTATGTGAACTCCTGCCCTTCTCCAAATTAAAGCAGTCCTGGTCCTAAGGGATTCCTTCTTTTATGCATAAGACTTCTATTTCTGTTGAGCCTCAAATGTCTCCCCTTACAATAGCTTTTCCTTTGCCTGCTCCCCAGATTTCCCTTCCCTGCTTCGTAAGGCAAAGCAGCTACGCAGTGTTTCTAGCATGAGTGCTCCCCGCAGCCTGGAGCTCCGTGTGCTGTGTCATTTACTGCATCTGCATCCTTGTGTGTTGAGGATGGGATGTTTAGTTGTCATTTACTGGCTGCATGCAGTTTAGGAACTCGCTGATCCAAATGCCCAGTGTTCGGAGTGCTGGAAATGGCAAAGGCAATCCCTGCTCTATGGGACATGGCACAGGTATGATTTCTGGGGCTCCCTGTGGTGAGAAATGATAGTGCATCCCAGCATCCTGCTTCTCTGTGTGGCGCAGAGGGCAGAACTTCTTCCTGTCAGCTCCTAAATGACTACATTTGAGACAACCCAAATGCTGCTGATTTACCCAAAAGTCTTGTGTTAGGAGCTACAGCCTCTCGAGAGCCGGTTCACAAACAGCCTGAGCCCACCTGCAGTAGGGTGACAGAGGAGGCTGCAGGAGGTAACCAGATAATGAAGAAGAGATGTATCCTGGAAGTAAATGTGAGCATGTAGAACATCTTTACTGTCTGCAGAATGAACTAAGAAGGAAGAACAGGGAGCCACCTCACTGCAGCCTTACACTAAGTGAATTACAGGAGAGACTGAGGGAATAACTTTGAGATTAAAAGGCTTTAAGATAAGATGGAAAGTGGCAGTTGAGCCAGGAAAACAGGCTGGAAGTGGAAGGGTGTTTAAATGATGCTAACAAAGCTTGAGGGGTGGTGGAAGCAGGAAGACTGTTAAACCACCCTGAGAAACTGCTGTGTGAAGGAGGGGAATGATGGTAGCACAACTGTGGGCATACCTGGGATTCCTGCAGGAATGCTTTCCAGGGAGATGGGGGAGAAACAGGGAAATGGTTCTTTGCTATAAGGCAGTGTAACTCCAATGCCTTTAGTGGAGCTGTGCCACTATATCCAGCCCGCTGCCACCAGGTTGGTGTCAATTCTGGTGGAGTGAAAGATGCTGCAGCTCAGCGCTAGCAGGTTCCGGCTGCAAACAGGAACGTCAGTGGCCTTGGTCTAACCAGTTTGGATAGAACTGTGGGAATACCAATCAGCTTGAGTCTGATTGGTTGCCAAAAAATCTTAGTACAGCTGAGAAGAGGATCTGGATGGCACAGCTGTCCCGGCAGTTGCCCTGGCGGGTAGTAAGGGTGCATGGCCAGCCCAGCATCATTATCAAAGATGACTTAAATAGCAGATTGGACTGGATTGCACTGATCTCGTTGTAGACTATCAGCTGTCAACAAAGGAAAATATTACTGAACAATATATTTGAGGTGGTTTGATTTTGCGGATAAAGATTTCAACGGAAATTAAAAAAAAAATAAAAATCTTCTGTCACGAAATTAGAAAGTTGTGCCCCAGGAAACAAAACTGTTCACAGGCCATAATAACCATTTCAAACATTCCACTTCGAGCTCACTACGTATTCATTTCAGGAGGGAGGGGAGAGGAAAGATGGCAAAACTAACGAGGAAAGGGGACTGCATGTGCTAATCTTGCATGGTGAGGCAAGAGGCTGATAAAAGTCCTGTCCTGGAAGGAAAGTGAAGTGGGCACCCCCTGGGAGCCTGGAGTTAAGGCCAGGAGGGCGCAGGTGCAGGGCACAAGCACTGACATCTGAACGCAAAGTGAAAAATCACCTTTTGCAGAATCTAGTAAATGGCTGGGGAAGCTTGACTGTGCAAGGCAATTTAAGCTCAAGAAATGGAGAAATAAATCAGCACAATAAAATACGATGCAGCAAAGGTCTGGCTGTTGTGGCGCTTGATTGTTTTGCATGATGAGTTCTCCTGGCACTCATGGAACTGGCGAGGATGTGAAATTCAAGGACCTGTGAAGAAAGGTTTCCCAGGCATGAAAAACACTGAATGACCAGAAGAATATGTACC
This sequence comes from Neomorphus geoffroyi, assembly GCA_033558235.1. NCBI lineage: Eukaryota > Metazoa > Chordata > Aves > Cuculiformes > Neomorphidae > Neomorphus > Neomorphus geoffroyi. Next base: position 717,596 of record JAUMJM010000039.1, read on the forward strand.
ACATTAAACCTCTTCATACTGTCTTAAAAGAGGCAACCTTTTCCCTGCATAGGATTATTTACAGCACCATTATGATATTTGACAACCTTGTTTTTACACTGCTGGCCCTCTCAGAATCATAGAATCATCTGATTGGAAAAGACCTCTCAGATCATCGAGTCCAGCCGTGCCTGTCTCCCTACTAAACCGTGTCCCTAAGAAACTCATCTACCCGTCTTTTAAACACCTCCAGGGATGGTGACTCAGAATGTCCCAGGAGAATCTGAATAGAGAAACAAGGAACATCCTCACCTTCCAGCAAATACATCACTGGCTTTTGGCAGGACTGGAAATCGAAAAATTTGCTTGTCATCTTCCAAGTATGATGTGACCTCTCCATCACAGGAAGAAATCTACCCCATAAAGTTAAATCACTACTTATCTGCTTAACGTCAATCAGACATTAAGCAGCTTGAGTGGGAGATTTGCTTTATTTATTTTTAAATAGGAACCCAAACAACTTAATACTCCTTCTCGACTTAATCTACTGGCAGGCTGGGTATCCAATTTATTGTGTTTCTTCTTTTATTTATTTATTAATGCCTCTTTTCTCCTCCTGGGGCTGGTGGGTTCCTATAGGAGTAGATGCTCTGTAACAGGGCTGTTGTGGCAGTGGATGAAACGCACGCAGAGATTATCCTTGCTGTACAGCCATCTGCATTGGCTGCACTGACTTCAGTAGCAATTTTTAAGCATAGGCTCTTGTGGATTATCCGCATGGTTCAGTGAATACAAATCAACTTGCAGTTAAGATTAAGATACAACAATTTCCGTGTCTGGAAAGTGTATGATTATCAACGGAAAAAAGTAGTAAAATGGCATACAGGTTGCAAGGAACAGTCAGCGATTTGAATGAATGGGTACACGTGAAGAACACTGGAATTAGAAATCCTTTATGGGCTTGGTTTATGGCTTTGGTGAGCTTTGTACTAATGTTTTTTCATTGAATTTGTCTGTGTTGCATATGTGGGATTTGAATCAAAGGGTAAACATGCTGCTAAAGCGTGGCTCTAGTTGATGAGCTTTAGCAGAGTCATTATTATGGGGAGTTCTGGGGGAACATTTAATGGCTTTATCTTCATGGAGCTACATGACGTTCACCTTTGAATTACAGACAAGTTTCATAATGGAAATACTTGTAGGTTCTGTTCCTTGATATATGGAGAGGCCAGGACTCTCTGAGTGTAATGGCATAGTTCACTCACTCACCAGAGGACGTTTCAGAATATCCATGAAAGAGCACTCTGGAGGCTGAGAGCACTAATGGAAGGTCAAGTTCATTTTAGATGGCTCAGGGTCAGAGTCTGATCTAGCTTCTATTATTGAAGCAACAGAGCAAATCTCATGGCCTAAATCTCATTATTCCTCCTTGACACCAGCATAACAAACGCCTTCGGAGCAGTTTCAGCTCTTATGATCAAATAAACAGAATCCAACAAGCAGGACTCTGTCAGAATTATGTCCATTGACCCTCTTGTAGTATTTTTAGCTGGTTAAATGCCTGTAGTGTTATGCTATTTTCCATCTTAATGTGTCTTCCTAGACTGACTGGTGGAAAGGCAAAACAAAAAGCCCTCACATCAAACTCCCATATAGCCATCAAGATATGCTTGACAGCTAGCAGAGTAGCTGTCATTCTGGTTTATGGCTGTCAAATGTGCCTGGAGATAGAGGCAAAGTAGCCTCAAGCTCTGGTCCTGAAATAGTGTAAAGCAATTCTTTTCTTGATGCACTAGAAAAAGTTTGACAGCCCTTCTGTAGTGAGCAAACAAAATCACAGGACAATAAAGTGGTGAAGAACAGGCTTGGGTACATTGGTAAGCGTTTTGTAGGAAGAGAAACTAATAGGCAAAGTTCTAAGAGTATTTTACGGTGGGGTGGAATCTTAACATCTTGCAAGCAGCCTTTCCCCTGCATCCCAGAAGCACTGACAGCCACTGACTCTGGGTATGTGCACAGTGGCTGTCCTTGCAGCTTGCCCTGCTCAGCCACGAGCCTCCAGCAAACCAGCACTTCAGGGCTAACGAAAGAGCCCCTCTGTTTATTAGCCTCATGTACTGGAGTAATCCATAGTGACCATAGTGATTGAGATTGTTTGTGTCTCAGTCAGAGTCCAAAATCTCTAGCATAGCAAAAAATTCATCCAAAAAGGCTAATAAGTAAAGTTCTGGAGGCATTTTGAGCAACAGACACACAGAAGGTGTTTGTGCATGAGGATGAATTTGTGAGGAGGATTGGGACTCAGGAGTTCACTTTTCTTTCTGGTTAACCTCTCCACATTTCTGATCCTCCGCTATCTTCATTTATGAAAAACGGGAAGCTGCTAATGCTGCCTTAATGTGCCTTTGGATCTCCTGATGAGATAATGAGTACAGTTTTTATTAATACATGGCAAGGTCTTTAGGTCCCCTTGGCACTAGAAGAACAGATTTTGAAATGTTTGGGTAACATTGTGAAATACAGGGGTAGGGGGATGGGGCATGACTTGGATCCTCAGGGGCTAATAGGACTCCAGGAACAAATTGTGAAATTGTTTTGCAAGTGTGTCTTTCAAAACTAATGAATATTCTACTCATTCTGAATGCACGAATCTGTCAGGAACACGAATGTAAAAACTTTTTACATTTCTGTTTAGATATAAATATATAGGTATGCAGAGAAATACTCAGAAGCAGAATCCCTTCTAGCATTAATGGTGCTCCAGATAAAGGAGTGTGTGCCGACTGGAAAGACACATTATTTACAGTAATCACTGGGTGGAACACTGTGACCTGTGGAGTGCAAGGTGGTTGGGCTGAATCACCATAACGAGCCACTCTGCACTGCGTAATCTGCCTTTAATTCTATGGAAACAATAGCAGGATCGGTGAATAATGAAGTGGTAGAGATGCAAGAAAAGCCCAGTAGATTGTGCTGTCAGCCATCAGAACAGCTACCGTTTCTCTGAGAACAGTTTTAGCGATAAAAGGAGCAACAGTCATGCCTTCGGCTTGTTCTCTCCTGTTATCGTTGAACATAGATAAGGGGAAGATCTGTGAGAGCACGTGTAGGATCTGGGTGCTTATTTCTTGTCCTGCTTTTAGCCTCCAGAACTACCTTTTATTTAGGAACCAAAAAAATTAAGGGTCTAGAAAGCAAAAATTTGAAAAATTGTTTGTCTGCAGTCTCTGAGCTCAGCTATTGTGTCAAGTCTGGAAGGTCTGTGGTTACTAATGCTGAATGCATCCCACAGCCTTTATATGATAAGTGGTGTTAAGGGAACCAGCTTGAAATAAGACAATCAGAAAATCATGTTTGACTGTTTTGGACGATACACAAGGACCTATACCTGAAAACAGAATAGGAGTTGTGTATGGTGCAGAGATGGAGGAAGACACTTCAAGTCAAGCTTTGTAAAAGTGGCTGGTGCAAACAAGCTGCTCACATCAGGAGTGCAGTAGTTTCCCAGTGATACCACAGGAGCTCCTGGCATTTAGATGTTGGTTTTGTAAAGAGTTTCTCAGGGCTTAGTTCTACCAGTGTGTTTTTATAACAACAGTTTGTGTGTTTTGGCAGGTAAGGTAAATTACATCATTTTGCTCTGCCTTTCTGTCTTTTATTTATCTCATTTCCTGTTCTAAAAATATACAAAAGTAGACTTTTCAATGTATAAGGCACACGATATGAATCTGAAAAGAGAAAAGCCAGCAATCCCTTATGTTCTACTTTATACAAATCACATTGGCCACATTAAACCACACAAATAGACACTGTTTTCAAAAGGTGGCAAGGAGGAAGAGACCCCAGGATGTTTTGGAGAACTGAATTAAGAAAGAAAGGCGGAAGGATTGGGGGCTTAATCTTCCTTTTCCTATGGAGGAAGGTTGTGTTCAGGAGAGTGACAAGGCTGTCACTGAGCTTTGCACAGCTCTTGCCTGTCCTGGAGGCTCCCATCCTCATCACAGTATAAACATGGGAAATCAGTTTGCATGATTGCAAAAGGAGTGTTTATGGTAAAGACTCTTCTATCCGGCTCAGCAGACCTGTTCTGAAAGGGAAAAACCACTCATAACTGGGAAATAAGTTTAGATGGGAGCATCCAACTTGTTTTTTTAAGGATCGAGCAGCTTTTAGAATCCGTACATTCTGGTTTAGATTTGAAACACAACGGGTGACTTGTGGTGTTTCTGGACCAAACGTGAGATGGCTGAGGGAATTTGGAGCTGTCCATAGTCTACTTTGGATCATTTCTAACATATTGTGTGCCCATACGGTAATGGTTTATGCACGTATTTGAAACTCCACCACCTGCTTGCAAAATGAATATGGATCACTTCTAAGCGGTTTGCTATCATTCTCTTCTTGAGGGTCATGTTCCACTGCAAGTGCACAGGTCCAGCACGTGAGCACTCGTCTCAGCTTTAGGACTAAATCTGGCAGCTTAGCTGAAACCAGCAGCAAAAGCATTCTGAGCTAAGCTGGCTGACACTGCATGACTGTATATTCCGTTTTGCCAGTAGAGCTGCAGGAAAGGAAACTCCAGCCATGGGAAGTGGTTTATCACTGGAAGGAAAATCTTTTTCTAACTCTATGAGAACCTGAAAGAGGATTTTTGGCATCAGCCTGAACAGATTTTACCCCCAAAGCCCCCTAAAACTTGGATACTTGCTGCTAGCACACCTGGGTGAAGAAAGTTTGTGCAGAAGGCATGAATTGCAGCAAGTCTGTTCCTTACCACCACTCAAGTGATGCTCATTTTAGGATCTGTATATGCCAATGTCAAACTACATAAACAGCTTTTCTTCATTGGAGTCTGACAGAAGAATGCTGCAATGGGTTAGACTAGAAGTCCATTTAGCCTGGCACTGCACTGTTCAGCCTAAATAATAAATGATGCCCACTCTGGCAGGTTGTACAGATTACCATCAGTGGTAGATCTCAGCAGAGAGTGAAAGCACCCTTTTAAACATTAATATTTCTCCCTTGCAATAAAGGGATTTTGCAAAGAGCTATGGTCAGTGCTAGAATCTACCTTTCACATACGGAAAGTGGCATAAATTCAGCCAGCACTCCCTAGAGATCTTTAACCCAACTTGATTCTCATATCCATAGGCTTTAGATACTTCCTTAAGAAGCCGACAGCCAAAACTCGAATGTTTCAGGACTAGGAATGCAATGGTTTTGTTTGACTGCCAAACTTTTGTAAAATAGTTGTCAACTAATTGTGCTGCAATGCATCTGATCTCTGGAGCTTTGAATCGTGTACATAGCTGTTGGCCATGGAAGGCAAAAGGACTTCATTGTTGAGTCCTACTTTAAGTTCCCCTCCTGATCATGGGACTAGAAGTAGGATTTCTCACCATACCTGAGGCATCTTAATAGAAGACGTACTCTGAACTAGCTTTGTGGCTTGCTATGGGACCACAGGCAATCAGCATCCTCACATTCCTCACTCTGTGCTTCATTTTTCTGCTCCCTCTGCTCTTCAGGACAAGGGACCTTGTGGGTTTATCAGACACCAGCTACAATGGGGACCTGGTGTAGGCTGTATCAGAGTCAAATGCAAAGCCAGCAGAGGATACTCAGCTGGAGAATTTAGCCCTGCATCCCTTCATCAATCACATTGGAAGGTCTTTTCTGCTGTCATGCACTGCTATCGCTCATTTTCTGTACCTGCTTGGTTCAGGTGCATCTGCACTATTTTCTGCAGGCTTTTGATTTTATTATAACACAGCTATAAACCAGATAAAGGGCATTTATTTCAGCTTCTATAAATATTGTGTGACCTTTCCTGTTCAAAGGAAGCTCATTCCTCTGTCTTTATGCTTTGATTTAGCAGTATTTGTGGAAGGCAAATGGATGCATACATCACACCAAAATATGCCAGTGTAATTTCCCCTAATGAAGTCCTATATGCAGGAAGAAGGGTATGGTGAATTTTAACGGTTGAAATAATAGGTAGTGTTAGAATTTCTTGTGATATAAAAACCCCTTTTTAGGGAGATTGCATAGTAGTGCTTCATCTCCTACAGTAGAGTTCACTGAGGGATAGCAGTCTATGGTAGCTGGAAATTAGGCAGGGGTGAGACTACTGATACAGTGGTACATGTAGCTAAAATAATCTGCTTGATGTTTCTAGGGAGCAGATAAACTCTCTATCACGCGAATGTGCAGGAAACTTGTGAGGCCCTGTGGATAAAGCAGGCAGAAAGGATCTGCAAGATGCAGAGTATACAGAAGAGAGTTCGGAGGTGATGTGCAAAATCTGATGACCTGAAATTTTTATTGCGTTCTCTTGACTCGTGGCAATTTGGAGCAGGATTGGCAAATGTTAGCATCTTCCTGGCAACAGGAAACATCTGAGAGCACTTCTCAATCCCCAAACGACAACCCTTGAGGAAGTCAGATGGCAGCAAAAAACTGGCATCCTTAGGTGCGAGCAGAAATGAGGGAGGAGAGGCGAGGGAATGAGTTGGATGAGAAGTACTAGCTTGATTGATGCACTAAGAACCAGAAGTGCACGCATAGATCATTCCTAAAATGACACGGGTGCAATACAGCCAAAGAATCCTGCACGAGTGTAGATGTAAGCAAAACATGCAAGTGAATCAAGCTGTGTTTTTTCCTCTGCTGTAAGAAAAGCTCCCGGTGGTTTGCTATTGTAGTCTGTACATGTGGCAAATAGGGGTTAATAACTGTGATTTGATATGAGATAATTCTACAGAAAAAAATGATCTTATTGACCTAGGAGGGTATTTTGAGCCTTTTGGTTAAATGAATGAACAAGGATTTGGGAAATTTCTTGAAAAACAATAACATGCCTTCATAGCAAAGTATCAAAGTGAATTTCTTCGCAACACAAGAGCTGTTTCAGCTGCAGCGGCTTGTTCTGTGGAATATACAGGACTTGCTATGGTGTTGCCTTGCAGGTGCAAGCCTGTTTTTTACCATCGCTTGCCAGCACCTCCAGTTGATCCGACAGTGCCCAAACAATCACCAGGCTGCTATTCCTTACTGTACTTCAGAGATCCCATTTCCATATGGGAACTGGAAGCCTGCGTTTGTAGCATACCACCATGGATATTCTTGAACTCATCTTATTGTTCCGTTTCGCGTTGCAAGGATGACAAAGGGCCCCTACGAAGAGAGATAGCTGGATTTAGGCAAACCCAGCCGTTCCCCCACTGCCCTGTAGCAATCTCCATCCATCACCGAAGAGGAGGTGACACACGGCTCCTGCCTGCGCTGTGAATTGCAGTTGGGAATAAATCAAAGGCAGGGGGAGGATCCGCAGCGGCTCCGGGGAAGCCGGTCCCGGGGGAATTGCCGATGTTGGCTCCGCTTGTTTGCGGAGAGTAGGGCTGGACACGTCCCTCCGCGGCTCCGGCTCCTGAAGTTGAGGAGGAGGAGGATGCTCTGACTCGCCCGTGCCCGCTCTCCTGCGGCGCTTTGTGAGCGGTGAGATCGCGTCTGCCCGTGCCCGCACGGGTGCAAACACGACTCGAGCATCCACCGCCACCGCGGCTGGTGCTGCTGGGAGCGGCTGCGCATCCCTCGGCCCCCCCTCCCCGCTCGGGGGGAGCGGGGTCCCCGCAGCCGGGGGCGGAGCTGCCCCTCGCCCACCCTGGCGCTGCGGGGGGAGCGGGGCCGCGCTAAGCCCAGCCCAGCCCAGCCCAGCCCCGCCGGGGTGCGGCGAGGAGCCGGGGGTGGATGCGAGGGGCGAGGCGGCGGCGGGGCCGGGGGCGCGGGCTGGGCACCGCAGGCAGCCCCGTGCGCTCCGCGGAGCCCCCGCCAAGGTAAGGGCAGCGCATTGTTCTGCGGGCGGGGCGGGGGGGCTGCCGGAGGGAGGGGCCGCTCTAACCGGGGTGCGGAGGGGATGCGGGGACCCCCGGCCGTGACAACGCGGGTCGTGTCGGGGGAAAAACGCACCCACCCGTGGCTCTGTCTGCACTCCTGTCGGGATCTGGGGTGCCCGTCACGCACTCACCCGTGTCTTTGCCTGCACTCCCGTCGGGATCTGGGGTGCCCGTCACGCACCCACCCGTGTCTTTGCCTGCACTCCCTTCGGGATCTGGGGAGCCCCTCACGCACCCACCCGTGGCTCTGCCTGCACTCCCGTCGGGATCTGGGTTGCCCGTCACACACCCACCCGTGTCTTTGCCTGCACTCCCGTCGGGATCTGGGGTGCCCGTCACGCACCCACCCGTGGCTCTGCCTGCACTCCCGTGGGGGTCCAGGGTGCTCCCCATTGCACGCCCCCACCCATGTCTCTGCCTGCACGCCCACAGAGGACCCGGGTACCCCCCACGCCCCCAGGCGTGGCTCTGCCTGCGCGCCTCGTCCCCCCAGCCCGCTTGGTTTAAGTTTGGAGTCTGGCGGAGCTGGGGACCACCAAGAACAGCAAACCTGGAAGCGCTTGGGGAGGATGCAATTCCCCATGGAGTGCAACGAGAAACCGAGTGTCAGCGCTGCGGTCCCGCTCTCGGCTCGGGCGACAGCAAATATTTGCTCGCTTTCAGACAATGAGCGCTGTCTGCGGACTGAGGGGTCCGAGAAGCGTTCCCCAACTTAGTCTGCCGAGCAGGAGGGGATCCACCAGCCCTGCCACCTTGCCCTTCCCCTTCAAGGAAGAAGCTCTGGAGCGCTGTGCTCAGGCCGGGCACAGGGTCTGTCAGGGCTATGAACAAGCTCGTTTGGACAGAAATACATCCCTGCCAGACCAAGGCCCGGTGAAGGAAGCTCAGGACGCTTCCTCTGCCTTTGTTACGCTTGTTTGCCTTCCCCGCCTGGCCTCACATCCTCCCTCTCGCCGAGAATAGTCCCTTTTCCCCGTATTGTTCTCAGCGTATTTCCTTTCGCCCCTCTCTTCCTCCACTCCTCCTTAGCCACAGGTTCTCTGTGGACATGATAGCCTGACGTGCGTTTTCCTTCCTCCACTATAGAGTTTTTAAATCCAGACCTATCTATTTTGAGAAAATTCTCTTTTCACGAGTGTAGCCATCTGTGTTTCAATTGGGCTCAAGTTTCCCTTGAATGGGTTTGAACTAAACTGAAATAAACATCACTTAGAACCTGCCACATGGTAAGGAGGAGATTTCTCTTTGCCTGTGCACTTTATAGCAGTTTAAATTACACTAAGTATGGTGTGCTTATAGACTGAACTTTCTAACCCAGTCATTGATATGATGTAAAATAACGTAATGCTTTACCTTTGACCTCACTGCTCCTTTTATTTTTATACAAGGGATTAGGTGGTCCTTGGTACACAGCTTTGGTGACTGTAGCTTAAGATGGTTACACTGAATGCATCGTTCCTGAGAGAAAGTTTTGGAGTGCCTGTAGTGGCCGGAGGATGGGACCCAGGGAGAACCCAGGTTAGGAGCTTGTCAGAGTAGTGTCTCTGAAAGGATCCAGTCCTCATCTTCTGTAACAGATCGGGTTTTAGTCTTAGATCCATCTGAAAGTGTTTGCATGTCTCTGCCAGAACAGAGGGCAGCATGTAGCTCCTGTCTGGAAGACTTGTTGGTTTTTCCTTTGGGGGATTGTGTTCTTTAAGCTCTGCCTTTAGAGTTCTGCCTACTGGGAAGCAAAGAGCAGCTGAGCTCACTCTTGTAACTTTTGCAGGATTCCCAATAGCTGCAGCAAAATAGTCAAGTCTTTAATCAATTTTTACTTGGCTATAACTTGAGAAGTCTTAGAGCAGCTGCAAGGGCCCTGGCTGGAGAGCCGTGTCTGCAGGCTGGGCAGGACTGATTCACACAGAGATAGGAGCATACATTTAGATAAATGTATGTATTTCCACTTGTGTTCTCTGCTTTTAAAAATCATTTTCTTGAAGCTGCCTTTTTTCTCTTTCTAAAGAGCTTATTCTGCACAAGTTAGCTGTCCTTGCCTTGGGAACATTTATATTCCCTGCAACCACACAGTTTCAAGGTTTGGTCTGTTTTAAATGGAGAGTCATTTTGGTGATTCCCTTTGATTTGCGTGGGTACAGATACATCAGGATTGATCTTTTTGGTTTGATTCAGGTGTAGTAAACACATAAGCCTCTTACTAAGAACGTGCCCTTCAGTCCATTAGAAATATGCATGTCATCTTGGTCAGAAGATTGTACAGAAACCTTTCAGTGTGTTAACAAGCCCTGGAATTCCATAGTTTTGAAAACGTCAGGAGTGAATGAATTCCCGAGGTCTAACACGCAGGTGACTGTTTTTTCTGTGGTTTACTGTGAGGATGTTGGGTTTGTATTCACAGCGCCTAGGGTGTTTTCTGGCTAGGGAGATGAAATTGCTCTCTGGTCCACCACAGTAAAGATGGTCAGTGCATCTCAGCTATAGAAATTGGGGCTGTTCCCTAGGCTTTGTTCTACAACATTAAAAACAAACTCCCACATGCCACCTAAAACTTATTATCAGTGCATGTTGCTTGGTTCAGTCTTGTGAACATGAAAGTGAAGTGTGACATGAAGACTTCTGTGAGCGTGGCTCTGTCACCACTGTGGGACCGGCTGGAGTGGCCATAGACAGGCATTCTTGGTGTAGGCAAGTCACCCCTTAGTTTTTGGTAATTAATGCAACAGAAGGTAAAAGGGAGGCCCACTGCATGGCTTATATAACTTTCAAAAAGCTCTTGTGTATTTTCTGTATCCTATTTTCTTCATCCAGTGCTCCTTAGCATCCACTGAATGAAAGAGGGAGAAAAGGAAGGACTTTGGTAAATGAACTATTCTAGGATCTAAGGACTCTGTTCGTGCCTATTGCACCTTCCCAGGGAAACGGTGGACCAATGTGTCAAATCCATTTGCAAGTGGTAGTGTAAATTAAAGCTGGGGGATAAATGGGTTAGAAGGTTAATGAGATGTCTGAACTTAATTGATTCTCCATACAAATTGGCTATAATGTCTTTTGTTTGCCTTTTTCTCCTCCTTGGGTTGCCGTGTTACAAGAATATAAGGAGTAGCAAACGGGTGGTGGTAGTGGGTGGAGTCATGGCTCTTAGGAAAACATGGCTAGGAGACTTTGGCCGTACTCCCTAGGGTGGGCTGGTGTGTGATTTTGGGCAGAGCAAGGTAGCTCTGAATTAGGACTCTGCATCTCTGTATTCTAAGTCTCGGTGCCATGGACTGTTGCTGGTGGTTGAGCCAGAGACAGCAGTGTGCCCTAGCTGTTACGCAGAGCTGTACAATCCCAGGGTTAATAGAAATCTTTTATTTATATTTAGATGTGGTGTTGTACAAGGTAAGCTGAGTAGACAAGAAGCTATAGTACTGTATGAAATAATTTCTGTGTCCTGAAGTTGTCGAGCACCACGCCAACCGGGGTAGCACTGCTGTTTCTATAAGCCTGTGCTTAGCTTTAAAATCTAGAGAAGTGAAGCTGAAGAGGGAGGGTGGCTAAATTAACATCTTGACTTTACTCATCTGAATGGAAGTGCCTGACTTAGCACTCAGATGAATGAGAAAATGCTCAGGCCACCAGTTTTTAGGCCTTTCTTTTCTACTTGAATTTCTATTCCTATTGGAATATATTTGAGTTAATGATTGGAGACACCTTGGCACCATGGGAGGGTGGAAGGAGCAGAGATCCTTCCAGCTTAAGTGGTTCCTCAGTGGTGCTGGTGCCATTCAGTGCTTCCTATCTAGGCTGGTTTCAGCTGACAGGTTCAGCTCAGGAACAGACATGGGCTGGCAGCATCAGGCTCTGCCTTTTCATGGGTCTAAGCTGGGTGGCACAGCCAGCCCAGAGGAGTGACACTGGGAGACGAGCCGATCTTGGAGCTGTTTTCTGTCTGCCCTTCCAAGAGTGGCATGGGGAAGGAAAGACTTTGTGTTCAGGCTCTAAGGTGGTTGAAGTTACAGCTCTTCCTGAGCTCATTTGCTGTGAGACCCTTGTGGCTGAATCACTTTTCAGACTTTTTCTCTTGTATTATATACCAAAACCTAAAAAAATAGTCAATTCTCTAGAGTTTTACTTATGTTCTGTTTTTCCCAAAGTGTAACACCACTGTGTAACCATTTTTGTGCTTAACATGGAAATTAATCGGGGAGTGAATGTGAAGACTTGCCTGTATACGCCAGTTTTCATAAAGCAGGCATATCTTGATTTAAGAGTTTCTGAGCAGCTGAGGACAACTGTAGAGCATAAATAACCACATGGGAGATAAAGAAAGATCAAGATTTTCAGATCTCTACCATTGCAGGAAAGACCAATTGATGGGATGCGTGAGCCTGGCACCTCTATGCTTGTAATCAAGTTTCAGATGAATCAGCACATGCCATATGCTGCAAGATTGGTCAATACTTTAAAGAAATTGCGGAGAATATGATGAAGTCAAGAGCCAAGTGTAGTAAGTAGGTCGCTGGGCAGCATTGATAAATGAGCTGCATCCTTATCTTGTGTACGTCACCAGCGGTACTATATGACAATGTTTAGTTGTAGGAACAATTCCTTCACTGGCTTAGACTGTATTTATCTATTTTTTTTAACAGACTGAGCAGTTTGCTTCCCGTGTACTAGTGAAAAGCCCCAGGCAAAACTGCTATTGTTTGGTTGCAGCCATTTGAAAACATTAAGCCTTCCTCTTGCCCCCCAGTCCAAATGCGTCAGTGCTGTCAGCAATGGTTAACAGTTCTGTGGTTAAATGGTACAGGTTCTAGAAACAAGGGGGGGGGTGTTTTCTTTTGGTATATAAAGCAACACAACAAACCATCAAACTATGGTTCCTTCAGAATTGCAGTAATTTTTGGAAAACAGACTGCACATTGAAAACATGCAAACTGTAATTTCAGTCCTTTGTTTTCTGTGCAGTCTGTTTACAGGGAGAAGTCAGGAAAGGACATACTCTTAGGCGATGGCCTCTCTGTTTAGAGGCTGAACTCCTAGTAGGTTGGCTGTATGTAGGGCTGACAAGAGCTTCAGACTTTCAGCAGCTGTCAAAACTTTAGTGCAGGGGAAGGAGGATGCTGAAACGGGAGAAGAAAAGCTCTTCTGCTGTGAATATCTTGTTAGTTATCTGTCAGTTGAATAAAATATTATAAAAACTGTTGTTCAAGAATGTTTGCCAAGATGCCCCACAACTCAAATGGATGAATCCTCGAGCCACCCCTGCCCTTTCATTCCACTTCCAGGACAGGATTCATCACTACTGCACTCCTCTAGTTCAAAGCTGAAGTTTTTTCAACCCATTTTGGTATGTTTTGAGATTATTTGGTCTAGTTATGGAGCCAAAAGAATCATTTCAGCCACTGTTTGTTTGTCTTGAAGCACACAGGTGATCAGTTAATGCAGTCACTGATCAGCAGTGATCAGTTCAAGTTGTCCCAATCTTGTCAAACTCTGCTGCGTGGCCATGCCTTTGCAGTGGGAAATGGGTATCTAAACCCCTTTCTAATACGTGTAAAATGTAGCCCTACAGTTTTTCTCATGCTAATGTCTGAGCTGTCTTTATTCTCTTAGAAAAAGAGTTCCATAGGCTGGTTAATCTCCCCGTATATAAATCTCTTTCATACAATTAATCCTTTATTTTTTTTTTAGATCCCAGCATAGAAGAGATGGTTTTAGAAACAAATCCATTTACCTTGTGTTGCATTGAAAATAAACCCCGTTTACTTGAAAGCAGAAACAAAGCAAAAATACAGACACATTTTTCTGCGTCTTCTTGGTTATTATTGCTGTATAGTGTTAAAATAAAAGATTTCAAAGGATTATTCTCTCCCCAGAAGCTTTCTAAGAAAGAGATTACTTCCAAGGCTTTCAATCCTAAAAAATCTTATAGAAAATCAAGTGACAGAAGATGCAAAATAGATGCTGAAATCTTGACCCTCTTAAAGTTAATGGGAATCTTAAAGACAGAATTTTACCTGGAGTTTTAATTATCTCTTTAGAATACAGTATTTATATAATTTTAGAGATACAGATTTGCAGACTTTTACTGAAATACCAATTCCCAGGTGTTCCAGGCTTATTCATAAATGATCCAGCTGATTTCCCACCCTCCCTCCCCTCTTGAAGTGAAGCATAAGATTAGGAAACAGACTTCTGGAATATTTCAGTTATTTTTAAAGAGTGAGTTAAACAGCATCAGTAAAGACTGTGCATCCTTTTCCTTCTTTCCCAACAAGCCCTAGAAGGACTTGGAGAGACATTAGAAGTATCCTGGGGCAGAGACTACTTTCTGTAGTTTGGAAACAAGCCTGAAAGTAATAGAAATAATCAGTGGATATTTTGGAGAGTGTTTTCACTTGAGTCAGCCGCCTGCCCTGTGAGCACAGCAGAGTCAGACCTTGCAGAGTAGTTTCATATGGCAGTGTTTGATGTGCCTGCTTCTTTGGTTTGAAGCTCATGGAAGGAAGAGGTGGACGGTAATAGATGTAGTAGAAAGATTGCTTTAGAGCAGGAAGCAAAGCCAGGTTGTTAAGGGAGGTGAGAGTCTAGAAAACCAGGAGGAAGAGGAGGAGAGCAGCTATGCAGAGTCATTGTTCTGGACTGGGCTGGGCACTGCACGAAAGGCGGCTGCCATCCGTAATCTGCCCTTGGGCTGAGATCATAGTGCATTGATGTATTTTATGTGACATATTACCTCTAGAGGCATTGCAGTGCTAAATGCATAGGTTACATGAACACGTTACCGCAGCCGTCTTAACAGTCCTGCTTGGGTGTTGTGGCGAGCAGATGCGCACATGTTCAGTAGCTATTGTGCAAGAGAGCTGGGAGTGAATTAATCCAATAAAGGAAGCAGTTCTTATAAAAGGTAAAATGTCTTGACTATCAAAAGAGTTTTGAAAAAGGATGTGTGGGTGAGATTAATCCTTGATATGGTCTGTTCTACCGTTTGTCCCTGAAGGCGATAATGATGAAGAATGTGTGTGTGGACCTTGGGAAGCATCTCCAAATAATCCCCAGTGCACAGAAATAGCTGCAGTTGTCTCATGATTTGTGAATTTTTCTCCTTCTTACTTTCCTCTGAAATTTTATTTTAGGTTAGGCTTCTGTTCCTGGTTTAGAAAACAAGAAAACCCCTTAGGATTGGAGAACCAGCAATTTAAATATATTTAACTCTGACTCTGAGTTTCCTCTTGTGTATGATAAGAAGGAGTTGTCTTTGTTGGTAGGAACGCTGCCTAAGAGCAGGGCCTGGCTGAAACCAAATTTTAAGTGACCAAAAATTTGATAATACTTCTAAAGTAAAATCACTGGACTACATATGGAGCAGGAGAGTGAAGCGTGGGAAATGTAAAAGGGTGTGCTGCAGTAGGAGTTCTAATCTGTACCATATTACTCAATTTTACAATAAAATAGAATAAGTATTTCAAATCACTTATTCGTCTTCCAGTGTCAAAAAAGCTTAGCAGAAAGTTGATAGAATCTAATGTTTTAGCAAGTGAAATACGATTGGTGTTTATTGTAAGCACCTTGATAGTGGGATGGAGAGGTGTGTATATATATTGGGTAGCTAATGTGTTAGAGATTCCGAATGCTTGGACTTGGTTTGTCCTTTCTGTCTTCCAAAATTAATATTTTTTATCTAGGCAACTGTTTTTTTTTTTTTAACTTTGCTGTTGTTTCAATCATCTTGAAAATCAGTTGCATCTCTGTGTGATTTAACAGTCTGTGCTCCTGTGCAGGGCAGAAAGTTTGGAGAAGTAACCGTTACTGATCACTTCTCCAGCCCCATTTGATTTCACTTACATGGGAGGCAGAAATAGGAAGCTCCAGGTGGTGTCTGTTTGGCAGCCTGGAGGCTGATTCATTATCTGGCACAGAGCAAGTGGTTATGTGCTTATCTGCCAGTATTTCCTAATGCTGACCATGTGAGTCTGCTTCTCTTGGCAACAGCATAACTCCCTTTCCATGTTTTAGCCTTCATTGCGCTTACAAGTAAATCACTGTAAGGGCTGGATGTGAGCGTCTGCTGGAAACACAAGAGGGGAGTCATCATCTAATTACAATTTTCCATGAAACAAAGGTGAGTTGAAGTTGAAATCTAATAAGTAAGTGTGTCTGTGTTGTCTTGGGACATCCAGGGGACAGCAGAAAACTTGTACAGCTGTTTCTGTGTGACCTTGATAAACACACGAGTGTCAAGGCTTGCCAAGTTTGTCACTTAGATGAATTGATTATCATCGGGGGAAGGAGAGGGAAACTGCGGGCTTCTCAAATCAGCCTGACAGGGGGTGTGGGGAATCAAGGGGGGTGTATGTGTGTGTACTGGGGGTTGCCGGTATGATAACAGATTCTACTTCTCCCTTATAAACCTTGCTCATCTTTAAAAGTGTTAGTGACCACTCCTTCAGTGCTATGGACATCCAGAAACGTTTGTTGTGGTGAATCATATTGCTTTATTTCATGATCTTTAGGGATGGGGATTTCTTGATGGGTCACCCCTGGTCAAGGAGGGAACGTGGGTCAAAGCCGTGTGGATATGTAGTGGGTTTAGAAGGGAGAGGAAGGGTCTTCAGCATCCATGTATGTGTAATCCAGATCTGTGTGTAAAGAATCAAACTGGTGGAAGAAGAAACCTGGAAGGAAAAAAGGAGAAGTTACTGCCATGGTGTCTGGCCTATTAGATAGAGCTCAATTTATCATTAAACAAACAGGTTTCCTAACAAAGGTATTTGAAGAAATCTGTTGGAAAATGTTCAGCCAGGCGAGAGTAAGCTCCATCTTTATCTCTGTTTTGGCATAAACAGAAGGTATCTCACAACCTTGAGTTAGCTTGGCTGTTAACTTGGCTCCTTCCACTTCGAGCACCTTGTTAGTAATTTTACCCCCTCTTTCTCAGGCTCAATCTCTTTTTATAAGCAATCAAGAGTAGATTTGTTGCTTAATGGTAGAAAGGCTTGTTGGCAGTGTATTAAGATCACTTCTTGCAGAATTTACACCCTGTTGCCTGGTCATATGCTCGTCAGGGCAAGCTGCACCTCTCTTCTCCCTGTGAGAGGACTCCCCCTACATCAAACTGCCCCCCTAATACTCACATGGAGCCTGGGCTGTGCAGCAGCTGCAATACACTATGCTTATTCAAATACATTTGAGTTTGAGTGTGTCATCTTTGCTCTTAACTAAAACATAACTGCGTGGGATTTTAGTGGCACCAGGAATGAGACTTCCAGTTTGCTTTAACAGTTGTTGTCTTCAGCTCTGTTGTTTAAGTACAGGGTGGCAGGTTGTGATTGTGGCAGACTGTGTGTCTGGCACTTCCTCTGCAAAATTGTAGTTGCTTGGTTTTGTTTTTACATACTAAAATACATACTGTGTTCTGTACTCCTGTCCTCCTAAAATAAAATGTGGGAAGGAGAAAAAAACCCAAGTAAGCGCAGCTTGCCATGGGTGGGACTGAGCTAGAATGAGCAGCCAGAAGAGGAACAGAGGTGAGCGATGTTCGGTGAGCTCAGAGAGGAGCAGAAGTGTGGAGTCACTGCAGGGGCTGAACTGCCTGACAATTCATCCTTAGGAAGTTTCACCCAGTGAGTCCAGGTAAGTGGAAACTCAATCTGAGAATGTACTCGCAGAGCATCGCTGGGCTGAGCGTGTGCAGTCCTGCTGAAGGCCAGGTAGGGGAACGTGTTTCTGCCTCTGTGGCTGTTAGTTTGTCTCAGTAAAGAATGATGTTTTGTTCCTTTCCCTTACATGTACCAAAGCATGGAACAGGCTTGGGAGGTGTGGTCTGTCTCCGCTGAAATCTGAACTGTGAAGAGGGTGCTGGGACAGGGAGCAGGGAGCAGGGCAGGAGGCTGCAGAGCAGGACTCGAATTTTAATGGTACAGCTCCTTCATGATGGGTCTTTTAGAGATGTGCCTTAGGAAGGTGCAGTAGTAGCAGGCTCAAACCTCTGCTTTGAGGTGCTAGAAATTGCTTTTATTGTTTTTTTCTTTTAATGTGCTAGTTATTTTTATAGTTGCAACCCAGCCTTATAAATCTTAATACAAACTATTCTGAGTCCTAACTGGCTGGTGCTTAGGTGTGTTGGCCTGTGTTGTAACAGCTGAGCTTAAACAACAGCGGGAGGTTGTTTAAGTGCACTGCGGGAGGTAGCAGGTTACTGGGAGAGGAGGAAAGTCACAGGCTGTGGTTTGACCTAGCTGTGTACTCCTCCACATCCCTGCAGGTGCAATGCAATGGGACCCGGCCCTCACACCTAGATTTTAAGTATGGGCTTCCCTCTATCCATGTAGTTTTGTAGCCTTGGGCTGTGAAGTGGTGCTGTCCAGAACTGCCAGATGGAACAAGAAAGTGGCAAATGAAGCTATTGATAAAAATGAAAATCCTGGTTCCTTCCTCACAAGAGGAGTCTTATTTGCTTCCTTGAAATTGGAAGGAGGAGATGGAGCCTCAGGTATGAATTCAGTCCTTTGCATTTGGAAGAAGAAACCAGTGGACCTCACACAATATCTGCTGGTGGCACCTTCAGCTGTGCCACCGAGGTGTTCCCTCAGCAGTGTGTTCACCTCCTAAACCAAGGAAAGTAGGTTGTTTTGCCCAACAAACTGGAGAGAGTAGAGGGGAAATAGGTTTTTTGTTTCCTGTGATCTTCGTACAGGACAGTGTGGCACGCAGTTATAAACATACCATGTATGTGTACTATAATTTGTACTAAAGGGGTGTTGCTGGTGCTTCACCAAGGCACTGAGATCATACTGCAGCTGAAAGAGATTTGCTGGCAATTTATTGTTTATTCCTGTTGTTTTTCTCTGCAAATCTCTGAGTAAAAGTACCAGGCTGGTACAGTGTGATGGTGGTGCGGGCCTCTGGGTGTGCCGCACGAGTGGGTGTGCACGATTGCTGGGTGGAGAGGAGGGGGACCCCTGCCTGATTCTGTCTCCGTCTGTTTTTCCCAGCACTTCCCAATCCTGAGCCTTGGAGCCACAAAACCCTGGGGACTCTCCCAGGTCTGGGGAGAGGAGATCAGAGTGGCTCTGCCTCCTGGGGCAGGTGAGAGTGGAAACTCCTGTTGTACAGAAAAAGATGTCTGATAACACTCCAGGTACTGCTCTGCCCAAAGCAGCTGATCTCATGCTTCTGGAAAAGAATAAAAGGTTTGGAAGGAGGAGGTGGTGCCTGACTAGGAAGTCTGTAGTAGATGACTCACAACACCTGTGTGTAGCCTGCTTTCTTCCTCCAGGGCTATGATGGGTGTAAGAGCAGCTTTCTGCAGCGATGCCCGCCACCTCAGGCTGGAAGGACTGTTATTTTAAGGCTTCACATCCCTGACATCACTGGCTCTTGTGCAGGCTTGCCTGGGCTCCTACATCTGGTGCTGTACCCCCTCTGAGCTCTGGGGGTCCTAGAGTCAATCCTGATGGGGGTTATCATGCTGGTTTAGCATCGCCTACTCTCCCAAAAAAGGAGAGGCTCATCTGGAGTTAGCTCATCTCAGCTGGTTTCTTTATCCTGAGAAATTCTCCGTGTTTGTGACAGGAATCTTCATTTGTGGAGCCTGAGAGGCAGCCCTGAGGCTTGTGACTTCAAGGTGAGAGATGCTTGTGCATAGGGAGAAAAATCATGGAAAGTTAAAAATAAAGCAAAATATGTGATTTTTTTTTTTTTTTTTTCTTTTTGGGGAGTTGGAGAGATCTGCTTGAAGTACTTCTGTGTTTTAGTGCTCTCTTGTGTGAGCTGGTTCTTGTAACTGGTGTGGTAAATCCTGGAGTAAGTGATTTTTGAGGGCTGCAGTTCTGAATCAAGAGTGGCTCTTCACGGCACAGACCAGGTCTGCACAGAAGCATCAAAGCAGAGAGTTTGCACAGGTCAACGTGAAGAGACGTGGTGATGAGTGCTTGATGGGAGCAGACTCGAAGGCAGAACGACTGTTCAATGCAGCGTAAGGAGGGATGATAGCACACAAAGCTGAGAAAGCAGGTACAGGCTGGCTTTGGGGTTGTTCTGTGTTGGGGAATTCTTCAGATAAAATCCCTCCCAGGCCCCAGAAAGTTGGTTTGAGAAACTAACCGGGTATTTGGGGCAGCTTTAAAGAGGAGACTTGAACCAGACATACTGGAGGGACCCAAGGGGGTGGACTTGTTCTGTGACTTTATACAGTTCCTCAACGTTAGCATCTCACCCCTAGAGAGTGGCCGGTAACAAATAGATTTGTACATGTGATTGTGTCTGTCCATGTGTAACTGTTTCAGTTGTATTCCCTTTTATTGAGACTGTTTTGCTTGAAGCAGTTTTTCTGTGCTATGTCCTGATGATCTGATACCTAACAAAGGCGTTTGGTAAGGCACAGCACCTTACCCCGGTGGCAGAAAGGCTCCAGAGGTGTTTATCCGTGGTGCTTTGCGCCCTTCTCCAGAAGGAAATATTTTGAAAACTTCGCATACACCATTTCAGTATGCAATTATTTCAAGTATGCAACTTCTCTGCGGTTGTGAAACCCATGTCCAAGTGGAAAATGGATCAAGACAGGAAGAAAAATTAAATTCAAATTTACCACCATTTAGTAATTTCTCAGTGCTAATGACAGCAATAACATTAACATATGGCTTCATTGCCATAAAGTGTAGTTCTGTACATACAGGGCAGTACTTCCTAGAACCTTCTGGCATGGTTACCGTACTAGTTTTGTCTAAATAATATGGTTTAGAAAACCATTTACTGGGATAAATGTATCTACTCTTGAGGGTCTAATGATATTGATTAGCAGAGGACAAAATCAGCGAAGTTGTGTGCTTGGTTTTAGTGAATACCAGGCAGCAAGGTGATAATCAGCCATTCTTTCAAACTCTGCTCCTGCAATTAAAATCCAAATTGTTTGTGTGAGCCAGGCAGGAATGTGCTGGTATTTACCCAAATTTTGACGAAGACACTTAGCAGAGGAATGTGCTCTGCGTGCTCGCCATTCCGCTAGGGAACTGTGCATGTAAAGTAAACCTCAAGCAAATATTTGGAGGGCCGGGGGGCTTCAGAAGAACAGTATGTCCTCCAGTTTCTAAGGAAAAGCGAGTCATTCCCATGTGTTCTGTTGTATATTGTCCTCTCTGCAAGCTCCCTCCCAACCAACACTGCTGCCTGGGTGGTTTCAATAAACCTCTTTATTTCATTTTAATATGTGTCTGTGTGAGTACCTGATATTCAGAATGGGATTAGGAGAGATGAATTGCTACTGAAATTGGTAATAACAGAAAGCAAACCTGTCTGACAGCATCTGCCCTGTGATCTTCTGAGAGCAGCTAAAAGAATCCTTAATTAACTTTTTGCAAGGGTGGGGTAGTATTTTTGCGAAGTATTCATTTTGGAAAGTTACAGCATGAGTTGTTTTTGCTGGAATAACAGTAGCCTAGTGAATTGCCATAAATTAGCTTCTAGCCTGTAGATAATACTGGTTTTAAGAGAGGAAAAAAAAAAAGCGTTAACATTTGCTGTGGGCTGAAGAGAGGCAGCTGACCCAGAAACTTGTTAAAGCTGGGGTAACATGAGTGAAGTGGCTTGTAACTGTTTTTGTCAAAACATTTCCAAAAGCTCTTTGCACTGCTCCTGTTTTGCTTTTCTGCCTCCTGTCTGCATGAGACACCTCAAAGCTGGTCAGAGACTCTGGTGCAGGTGTGATGTATGAGATAAAATACATGGTTGTGCAAGTCCAGGCCAGTTACTCCGTGAATATTGTATCTGACCAGTTAAACTCCTGGAACCAGCCCAAATCAGAACCAGTTTAAAACCTTCAGTGTTTTAGCTTCCAACTTCTGAAACACCTGAAGTCACCTAACTGCTTAGGGGTTATCAGGGTACATAGTGGTATCAAACCAAGAGCAGTGGAAGTAGGAGTGTGCTAGCCTTGTCTTGCTCGATACTGAGGGCTCAGTGCAGAGGCTGTCACTGCTAATTGCTGTTGTGGCAGGAACACATTCTCTTCCTCCAATAATGCTCAGTCAAACTGTCATCAGACTCCCCTTGTATCTTGGATTGCTGCAGATTCCTTATTAAAAAGTAGTCGAGTGATGGAGAATGGTAGGCTATTGCAAAGCAGCAGATAATTAAATACTTAGCTTGGGTCTAAATTCATGTTGTTCCTGAAGAAAAACCCTTGACAGACTGTTCTGTCAGCTGCCGGAGTAGTTATAAATGGGGCTTCCCTTCAGTAAGGGCTGTGCCACGGTTCAACAAGGGTTGCTCTAGTTGGGTCTCTTTGTTTCAGGTAAGTGTGTCCTCTCAGCGGTGTGGAGCTGCCTGCTGGTCAGGAGGGGCAAGCAGCTTGCCCCCATGGGACTAATTGGTGTGTTTACATGCATGTAATGTGATAGTTTGCACAAAACAAGAGGTGTTGGGGTGCTTTGAGGGCAAGTTTGGAAGAACAGAGGCAAGGAGTGTTGGGGCCCCAAACTGAGTGACCATCTATGTTGTCTGTGTGCTGAGAATGGATCTGGGTGGCTTTACCTCTGGGACAGCACTAGTGAGAGACTTTGATTCCCAAGAAATCATTGTCTCAAAGCAGAGTAATTCTCTTCCAAGGCCATAAAACCACAAGGGCTATTTGAATGAGGCAACAAGTACCTGTAACTCGGTACAATTGCCTGGGAGGCAAAGCAAGTTTGTAATGCTTCTCTTAGTGAGGTCTGTGCTGCTGTACTGGTGCACTATGAAATTTGTGTGCTTGTCGTGTTAAATGCCCTTTCATCTTCGCCACTGTGAAGCTGATGAAAATTTTGTACAAAAGTTAAAGTCTCAAGTGAAGCCTGTTGAAATAATCTGAATTGACTAGTTCAACCTCCAACAGCAACCAGCCAGTATTTCAAATACTCTGTGTTTTGGGAAGGTTTTGCCCGTTAAATTTTATTTCTTGACTCCCAGTTCAAAACCAGCTCATGTCCAGAAGTATCAAAGTGGTTTTGAGTCCTGGTAAAACTGTAGTTTACTTAGATCTTGCTTTGGAAAGGGCCAAATATTGTCATTTATTTTATGCTGTGGGGGAGCAAGAACTTTATCATATATATGTCGGGCTTGCTGGAGTAATGCAATCTGAATTGATGAATTCAGAGTGGAGGAAAAAAAAAAGCTACAGCATGAATTAAACATAGCCAATATTTCTAAAGGCATGATGTCTTGATTGAATGGTTTTAATTGGCATCATTTAGATCCTCTGTCATTGCTTAGCAAACAAAGTCCTGGTTGGCTCACAGAAATATTAAAAAAACAAACTAGGCAATACTCCTGCCGGAGTATTCTTATTGTTCCGATTTGATTTTTATCTGTGTACGTAAGTAGGATGAAAATGGTGCATGCAGAGGAGCAGGTAAGAGGAGTTCTTCTGCATGAGTACAGAGGTGCTTCCTGGAGATGTCAGTCACAAAAACAGCTGCCTGCCTGCAAAATGGTTTGAGTCTTCTAGAAATAGCCCTGGGCTCCTCGTGTTTTTTGCTGTGCAAGTTGTTTGGGATTGTGCATGTTTTGAGCAGGGAGGATCTGGTCTAAAACAACAGCTGGGCAGAGAGGAGGAACACCCGCCCTCCCAGATGTATCCTATAAAGATTCATTTAAAGAAGAAAAATTGCTAACATAAAGCCAGTTGTGCGCTCATAAAATGCATGCACAGCTCTGCAGTGTAAACTACTACTTCTGTCCCTTGTTTTGACAGTCTCTGCACGTAAGCCTGGATTCCTCACATAGCCATTATGTTCAGCAGAGTACTCTATTTGAGCTTGCCCTTCTTGCTCTGCTCTCCTGCTTGCTTAGAATTAAATGGGAAGATGACAAGCCCCGGAGGAGAGGTGTTCCCAGGAGGTGTGACATATGACCTCTTGTTCAGTCACCTTGGAGGTGGCTGCTGTAATAACTGGCAGGCAAGCCATGGCTTGCCTGGGGATTCGGGCACTCCAAGAGGTGCTGGCAGTCTGTTACTTGGCCACAGGGAGAGGCTGGACATGTGAGGTGGGTGCAGCTCCCCAGATCTGAGTGCAGTAGAGCAGGAGGTTTGTACGAATCAGCGCTGCATGAAATGAATGCAAATAGCGAAAGGGATCGAGGAGGAGGAATTCCCGTGCTGATGTTTGGTGGTTGCACAGCCCCGTGTGTTAGGAAACGGGGTTTTTTTTCTGATGTCCTTGTATTTCTGAAAGCTGATGGTTAAATGCCTGGTGGTGTTAAATGGACTATGAATTTGTGAGGCGTTCCAGACACGTTGATGCTGTTACACGAGGATGTGTGCCAAGGTGCTCTCATTTGAGCCACTTAGCTCCAATCAGTTCCAGGTTTCGCTATCTGGCGTTCAGAACTGCTCTGAACCAAGGAACCTGGGCTGCTACTTTCATTAAAAAAGTTGCTGAATCCAAAATTCCCACAAAACTGATGGATTCAGTTGGAATTTAGGATCAAATTTTCAAGACTGAGGATTTTGAAATTTGAAATTCTGTGCAGTGGTAGCAACATATATGTATTTGTCTTTGCTTCTGGTTTTTAATAGTTCAGAGATGACTTTAACATATGTACCCATAGTTCTGTGCAGTGTGGTGCTAAAGAGTGCATTCTTGTGCTCTCCCTCTTTTAAGGAAAATCTAAGCCAGCTCCAAAATATCAATGCACAACCTTAGAAAAAGTGATGGTGCTGCTTTGAGATAGGAATGTGATAGACCACTGTCTTTTTACTAAATTAGACAAGGATCTGTTGCAAGGAGCAGGAAAGCTGCTGTTTCAGTTATGACCACATTTATCCTTGTGCGTGCCGCTCCCATGGGTGCTCCTGGGCATGGCAAGAACAGCTGTGGGGATACAGCTTCTTTGGCACCTCTGCTTTCCTGCAGGGGTCTGCTCACTGGAAATCTTCCTGCTTGTTTTTCTTGTTGCTTACAATCTTCACTCTTGTGTCATCTTGTCCCTCCTTGTTTAAGGCTTTCAGTTTTGGAAACTGTCACAAGGTATTTTCAGGATAATCTTTCCCTCTTCATCCTCTGAACCCTCCCTAAGACCATCACCATCACAATGTGGTCTCTCGGTTTTGCTTCCTAAATTGCTGAGACAAAGGAAAACCCACCCTCTGTGGGACTGGTTTCAGGCCAAGCCTGCCTTATTTAAAATCAGTGTGGGCAGTTTCAAAAAAGGAACACTAAATCACAGTGTTTGAATTACCACTGCGCTGCCACTGACTGTAAAGAGAGGAGCAAAACCATAAACGTACACAAAATTAGTTGATATTTTCATGTCTAGCTGTGCATTTACATGATGTGAAAGTTTATAACCATGCAGGTAGGTACGATATATTCCCAGGGAGGTCTCTGCCAAGGGCAGGAAGATGAGCAATATTCTGCTTGTATTTCTTGGGCTGCTGGCAGGGAAGAGCAACGAGGTCACAGATTTTCCCAAAAGGGTTTTGGTTTATGGGGATGTTTGTGGTACGTGTTCTCCGCATGTCGATGTGTGTGAAGAGCAGGTTAGCCCTCCCTGGAAATCTCCTTGGCCCTGGAGCAGTGTCTGTGCACAAGGCAATGCAAGGAAGGCTTTGGAAGAGGGAGGGGAAAGGCTCTGGGGTTGTAGGGCATGTCCAAAAGGTCTTTAATAGCCCCTTCCCTTCATTATAGGGTAGGGCAGGGAAGAGGAGCAGCAGACAAATCTTGGAACTGTTTTCTTTATGAAAAGGCTAGATATGTTTGTTGTGACAGAAAGCTCGTTACTGCTTTGATTTGTTGCTAATTGGAGTCCTTTGCCCGGGCAGGTAAGTGGGCCATGGTGGTAGGAAACAGGCACACTGCAGCTGTAGAAAAAGTACTGCACTTGTTCATACACCCTGTCTTCCTGGGCATCTGTGCCTGACTGCACTAGGGATGTAACATCTCAGCACAAGCCCTTTTTTTTGGTTTGGGGGATGAGCTCCTGGCCGGGGTGGATGAGCAGCTTGCCAGGCGTTAGGTGCTGGGCACTCCT
This sequence comes from Neomorphus geoffroyi, assembly GCA_033558235.1. Taxonomy (NCBI): domain Eukaryota; kingdom Metazoa; phylum Chordata; class Aves; order Cuculiformes; family Neomorphidae; genus Neomorphus; species Neomorphus geoffroyi. The sequence continues at coordinate 743,461 of JAUMJM010000039.1, forward strand.
GCTCCCACACAAGCTCCAAGGACAGCTGGCATCTTCCCTCTTTTGGATGGGCTATGACATGGAACTTGCTGCTCCACCTCATCCCCAGTTGCTGTGACAGTTGTACTTCCATCCCCTGATTTGCAAAGGGTTAGGCTTTCATTTTCCCATGTGGAGAGTGGCCTTGTATCCCCAAGAGCCCTCTGAGGGAGCCCCGGCTGGTTTGCCCGGGCTGTGCTGTAACATCCCTTGCGTAACAGACATTGCGATAGCTACTGCATCTTCAGCAGTGATAACAGGTGTCTGTACCTTGCCCCACTAAAGCCAGGATGTGACATTTGGTGTGCTGTCAAGGGGAACAAGTGTCCTGGTGCTGATTTTTTTGCAGAGCTTGGCACGGTCCTTGCTCCTGGATCTGCTCAAGCCTCAGCAGGGGCACGGCGAGTGTGTGCTGCTGCAGGCTGGCTTTGTTCCTGGTATATTGGACGTGTCCAACTGCAGAGCTGGGATTTGCTCTGCCGTGCTTTCTTCTGTCTGCATAATAGGTGCTTGGTGGCATCAAACCCAAAATGGAATGCATAGGAAGGTAAGGCTGCAAACAGGAGATCTGTGGGCTTTCAGTTGTGTATGCATGGGATTTGCATCTCTGGAGACGTATGCTCATAAATGCCGTGTTTGTTGATGGCACAAGAGAGACCTAATTACAGGCCTGTTCTGTCACATCTGTGCTGTCCTCTTGTACAGACCAAGCATAAATTTGGGGTTCCCATGGGAAAATATTGCATATAATTATGTGTGTATATATTTTAATGTTACTTATGTAAGCTAAAATAAAGAATTTCTCATCTTTTTGTTCCACATCACATCTTTATGCTTGTCCTTTTCCCACTGCTCCCTTGCCAGTAGCTGTGGATTTTTAATATTTTGCTTTAATTTTTTCTTTCCTGTCTCCAATTCAGTGTTCCTACTTTTCAAGGATACCTTTTCTTGGTAAAACTTGGAGAATCAGCAGGATTTGTACTTTTTGCTCATTGCATTTCCATGTCTGACAAGTCAAGCCACCTGACGCTTCCTCCACCCCCCTAGTATTTTTTTAAAAAGGTCATGAAAGAGAATTTTCTGCATTAAAGGTGATTTAAATAGAAGCCCCATTTGGGTCTATTAAACCTCAAAGCATAATGACACCCAAGACAGTAAAATAAGGGAGGGGTCAAATCTCCATGTTAAATCACAGTAAAGCCAAAGCTGAGTCCCTCGAGCACCTCTAATGCTGTGTGATGGATGAGAACTTAACAAAATAGACATTTGGATTTTTTTTTTAAATAGGACTTTCTTTCACTGCGCAATTGCTGACAGTAATGCAGAAAAGAATTACAGGGAGAGAGCTCTTCTCTTTCTTCCCTTCCTTTGCTGGAGGAATAAGCTATTTTGGTTTTATCTGCCATATTTCTTGCTGGGACAAATATTTAAAACATTTCTGTCAGGAGGCATAGAGCCTTACTGCATTTATCTTGTGCATGTGCAAAGTTTGATTTCTGTGGAGATGCTCAGGACTGAAAACAGAGGCATGAGCTGAGAGCATCACCTTCCCAAAGCTGCGGTCATAGGGAGCACAATACTGCAATGCATATTTGTTGCATTAGCCTTGTTGTGACATACAGTCAAACCCAATAAATTAAAGCTATATTTTTTTATTTCTGCTTTCATATTCTCCCCCACCCCTGTATCCTTACTTAGGACCTGCGCAAAGACTTCATTAAGCTGTGTTAGAAGGGTAGCAGCATCAGGCCAGGCATCCATGGAGAATAGTCGGTTGTTCCTGGTCATCCAGCCAGAAATCTGAACTGCAAACACCTAAACAAACTCACAGTTTCCCAGCTTTGCAGCAGGGGCCAAGGCATTAGCAGAAAAAGAGGGACTAGGTTTGAACCAGTGGTACAAATTCTTACAGACTCAACTGCTGTGCGTGTATGCGGCTGGTGTACATAGCCAGGGCTCTGCAGGAGGGAGTTAATGTCTACAGAGCAAGCATCCTGGTTGTTCACCCTGAAATCAGCACAGGGCATCCTGAAAAACTGTTCCTGGTAGGCTTGTGTTCAGGGTGATCAGAACTTCACATTTCTGACCTCACCTTTTCTTGAACTCATTTGAACGTGTCTGTATTTAGTACTATCATTTATCTACTAATTTTCGATTATAATCTTGTAATAGTACGACCTGAAATATTTTTAACATTCTTTTTTCCTAGAAAAGAGTATTTCCAGGGGAGAAAGGATAATCCCTCAAACCTGTCCTGTTCATTAGAGAATGACTACATGCAGTTTTATTTCTGGATCTCATTTTTTGAGGTAGCTCAAACCATCCAGTGCCTTCAAATGAGCAATGTGTTTGGTTGGTCTGGGATTCCCAAGAGGGAATGGCACATAAACCATCTTCTATGGGAGCAAGCAGTCTTTGGGAGCATTAATGGGCTTAAGCAAAGCTGTATTTCTTGAGCAATGGAGAAGCTGGTGAAAAGATCTGAATTCTCCAGAACATTTTAAAAATCTCCCTGACTCTTAATGACAAAAGGTGATACAGCCAGCCTAGGCAAAGCACCACGACTCGCTGCCTACCAAGTTGGTGGAAAATAAACCACTAGAACTTTCATGTTAAGTCTAGAGAGGCTAAAGGGATTCCCAGTTTTCTAAAGTATTGAGTAAAATACTACATGAGAACAGCCACTTGTCAGCAGTGTGTGCCCTGAATTCATGACTCTCGACTTATATGGTATGGAAGTGCAAATCTGAGGACATCAGCCAGGCAGTGGTTCAGTTTGTGTGAAGAATTAATGGCTGAAAATCAAATCATGTTCATTGACCGGAAAGTGGCCAGATATGGGAACGTGGCCCCCAGAGCTTTGAGAACTTCAGGTAGAGAGAAACAGACTTGCCTGTCACCCATCAAGCTTATTGAGGATTTAGAGTTCAGACTCTGATTCTGTTGAAATTAATGGAAAAACTTGTTTTCCCAATTAAACAGGGAAATTTTCTTCGTGTGGTTACATAAGGCTCTGTGTGTGTAAAAGTCATTTACATAATGCACCGTATCAAGACATCTACTAAATTGAAAGCGACTTTCTCCACTGCAGTGGGCCACCTTGTTTTCTGCCATAAATAATTAATCAATTTTTTGCAGGAAAAGTAGTCCCTTTAGGGAGGTCTGATCAAGGCCATTCACAGCGCCTTGGAGCTTTTAATGTGTTTTGCAGCTGGGTTGTTTTGTGTCTGTTGTGCTAGTCCTCACGCTCTGGCTGGTGATTGCACAGGTGATTGCACAGGGCTAAAGGTGTGCTGTAGCACTGTCGATGTTATGCAGGTGGAGTGCAAAGTGGTCAGCGTGTAAAGCTGTAAGGGATTTGGTTTGTTTGCCGTATTTCAGGCTAAGGGCTGGAGAAATCCACGGGCAACTTCCCACTGGTGATTTTAATGTTGCTTCTAGTGGGAAAAGAGTGTACAGTAATTTTACATTCCCTTGCTTTGACTGTGTCAGGTATATCTTGGCCTTTTTAGACTCTTGAAAGGATCATTATTTGGTTGGAGTTTGGTCTATGAGGATTCATTGATGTTTGTAAAGCAATCTGATCTCTTACTGGGATGAAATCATGGTTCCTTTTCACTATGAAAATGTAATAGTTGTTGGCTATGAATGCAATAAGACTTCTGCCAGGGAAGGCTTTCTTGGATTTATTCTGAGGATAAATTACTTTATAGATGTACTCTGCTGCGTGGAGTCGTGTGGGTGGGAAGTCTCTATGCTCTGGTGCTGCATCAGTCTGAGAAATTAGAGGTGCTCCAAGGTGCAGCAATTTTAATCACAGTTCCTGCGGGGAAGATGTGGTGTTAATTCATGGGTCTTGCTGAGAGACAGCTTGAGGTCTTTTACATTTTATTTAACTGTAAGGGTTTTTATGTGAAACAGAAGCAGAGGAGTGGTGAAGGCCGAAGATGCAGTAGATGCAATGATACGTGTGTCAGCTTGCAAGCAACGGAAGGCTGCTTTCAAAATTGGAGCACTTTTTGCTTTCAATGAGACTATGGGAGACTGGAAAATGTAGCTTGAATGATTAGATGTTCGATTAGCAAAATTCATGTGTGAAGGGACTGTTTCTCTTGTACATAGCGAACAGTCTCGGCCAGTAACTAACGACGCTTCTGTGGTCTTTGATTAAAACTTACAGAAAGTGAGTCGGCTGCTTGAGAGCACAGATACTGAAAACTGGGCTTCCTGTTCCTGCCTTGCAGTCAAATTGAAGCCAAAAATCACAGAACCGAATTAATCATCTTTGAGTTAAATCTTGCAAGTAATACTGTATAAACACTTTAGATCCAAAGGGGATTATAGGCAAATACTGAGCTGATGGAGGAGTTTAAGGATGTTCTGAATTGCAAAGCAGGCATTTAGAAAGTATTTTCTGGAGCTGCTTGGTCTGGGAGTGCATGGAGGGAGAGATGAGGTGGTGCTTAGGGCAAGCAGCTAAGAGGAAATAAGACTTGACTGAGCCTGCAGAGACTGAGTGGGAGCAGAAGGCCACAGGGACAGGGAAGTTAACACTGCAGATGCAGGAACGGCCAAAGGTCTGAGGGTCAGCAGTGCCCCACCTGCTGCTCCATCCCGTGTGCTCCCATGGTGTTTCCTGTGCCACAAGTGTTTCCTGTGCTTGGTTTGCACGATTGGCTTTGGTTTTCTGTTGGCTACTGAGGCTGAGTGGGGTAGGTGCAAGCCTGGCTGCTGTTGGCCTCAGTGATCTTGGGTAAATGTCTTAACCTTTGTATGGTTCTATTTAGTTATCTGTGAAATGAACATAAGCCACAGCAGGGAATTTGAATCAACTGATCATCCTTAAGTGCTTGGAATGGCGTTTTACTTTGTAACACTCTAAAACTGTGGTATGAAATTCTGGATAGTCATGATGTGTTACGGCTCACCTCACTTATTGTAATAGCAGGGGAGGGGGAGAACAGCCAACATATGTATTTTTTGTGATGAAGCAAGATAATTAGTATATTGCATAGTTTTTAATGCTGTATTGGGACAGGTATCACCAGAAAACCAAGTGCTAGAGACTCTTCCTTATAGAAGACAAATTCTTTAGTTCTTCATCCTCATTTTATCTCCAGTAAAGTACACATGGTTAACTGATGGCTTCATTTCCCAAAGAACAGCAGGTGAATCTAGTCTTTATACCCTCCCTGTTCAGACACCTACCCAGTTTTTATATTTGCTAGAGAAATTATTTGAAATATATATTATTTTGTTTTCCTGTTATTTTGAAGTATTTCTTCTGCTTTGACATCTCTGTAACTGTTTTTACCTGCTGTGACTTGTGGTGCAAGCTCCCTGCACAGTTAATTTCCTTGGATGATTTATTTATCAGTGACACAGCAGAGCCCTCCACACAGTAATTGCAGTGACGTGATCATCCAGACATCAAAGGCAGGAGCCCCTGGTTTCTCATCTCCCTCATGCTGCTGTAGTCCTCCCACCTCTCCCTTTGTGCTCCCTCTTTGCTTTAATCCTTTTGGGAAGGTAAAAAATGTCTCTTAACCAGATAGAAACTGGGTGAGGGCTGGAGCAGCTTTCTACACATAACTGCTTACATGGCTTCCTTTAGTCAGAGAGTACCAAAATGCTGTGTTACATCGCTTGGGGTTTTGCTGTCATGATGTCCCCTCCTTGACCCAGTGCTTAAACTGGCTGTGTCCCAGCAAAGATGGATTGTACTGCAGCTGGGCAGAGGAAAGACGTGTGCTGCCCACACTGCTCTTCCTGGACACGAAGCAGGAAAGTGGAGCTGGGTATGAGGGAGGGGAGTGGAGGGAGCCTGGGTTTGTTTGCTTCCTCCCCATCTGGTGAGAAGCAGCTGGGTTTGTATATCCAGGAATCAGTGAGGTCTTGTGGAAGCTGGGAGGAAGGAGCTCACCCTTGATGGGCTGAAGGGGACCTGGCTGAGCTCCAGTCGTCCCCCCAGCTCCCCAGGTTGAATCTCTCTGCCTGCTGCCCAGCACCTGGGCTGGGCTCAGCCTGTGCAGGAGGAAGACCTCTGAAGTCTGCAGTGGCTCCTCCCCAGGACTGGAGTGTACAGAGGATCTTTGTTATTTGTGCACAGGACAAATTTGTGTAAAGGACCTGCCTGGTTGTCCTTGTCACCTCTGTTACGTGGAGCCTGTCCTGGGCAGCAGTGAGGCTCACCCTGACAGTGACTGTCTTTAAAGTCTTCAGAGTAGTCATCAGTCCACTCCTATGTGCACAGTCAGTGTTTGGATCCAGTAGCTGCATCAAATTGGAACCTAAGCGTGCTGGATAAACACAACTGTGGAGCTCTGAGAAAGGTTTTACGTTTTCTCAGCCCTCCTCTCTTGCAGGAGAAGATGCCCGCTGGATGAATTGAAATCAAAATAGGTTTTAGTGGGAAGGAATTTCAGTTTAAACTTGCATCAGTAGAAACTTTGGCACCTCAAAAACAAGGCCCTTCTTTGCTCTAAATGGGATTGGAGAGCTGATCTCTTCCATGCTCTCCTGTTTATCTCTCTGGTCTGAGCAGATGTTCATCCTTTTTCTGGTTCCTGCTTAGCTGTACAGGTGCCTCAGCTCCTCAGGTCAGTGGGAACTCTGAGATGCTTCTGTCTTGAGAATAAAACCCTCAAAAAGCAGGAGTTTTGGAAGCAGCATCTCAGCAGGGAGCTAAATGTTCCTATGGGAATTAAGGACTGCTTGGAAGGAGAAAGTCTGGCGGTGCAGCTTGTTGAACTGCTAAATCATTGCTTAAGGCATGCTGGTTTCACTGATTTAGGCTGAGACCATTAATTAAATTGTTTTATGTGTGTGCACGTCTCATGTAAGCATCTTTATTTGGGAGAACTACAAAAGGGGAAGAACAGATGGAGGGAAAGTACTGGGAGACCAATGATACTTTTTTGTCTTCATCTTTTGAAAAGCAACTGGAAGCTCCAGTTCCTGCTGAGAGCAGAGCCAAGAGGCTCTCCCTCCCGGGATGTGCTCTGGGATTCAGAGGGACCATCTGACGCAAGGCAATGCGCTTACTCCTTGGCACAAACTGTCTCTCTGCCCAGAGAGCAGGAGCTCAGGCTGTTGCTGCTCCATTACACTCTAATAGTCTCAGAAATGAAATACAATTATTAGTTGAATTGTTAAATGGACCCAGAGCCTGCATCAGAAATCTCCAGTTGCTGTTGGAAAGAGCATACAGTAACAAAAAGCTGCAAAAGCCAGATTACTGCAGGATTTTTCTTATGTGCCACTTTGTATATATGACACTTCATAGAGGGTGATGTAGCTCTGGGGCACTGCCCTGAGGTGTAGCTGTGCTCTGGGCTCTGAAATTTACTCTTTGGGTGGAGTCAGGCCACTGGTCTGTGCTTCAGTTGCTCTCGGAGGTGAGTGGGGTCCATGAGAAGGTCTTTGTAGTGACAGAAGAGCATTTATGATCTAACTTTGAAACAAGAAGTGTTTTCTGTTTTGGCTTGGTATATTGGGTTGAAAATCCACTCTGACTTTCATATACTGAAGCTAAGTGTGTCTGCCTTTGTAGAAAGGGTTTTATCTGCCTTGGCTTGCTGTAGGTCAAATACTGCGGAATCTGCTGCAGGAGGAGTGGCAGACAGGTGATCGACAAACTGGTACCTGAGCACTGGGATGTGAACTGCAGCTGCAAGTGATACAGGTGGTTAAGTTCCTCTATTACACCACTCCGATTATACAGGACATCCTGTGATCCGTCTGACAGGAGCAGTAGGAAAGTGTTGGAATTTAGACTTTATTAAAAGGGGTAGCCACTGATTATGGCTCTTCCTATTTTTTTTTGGGGGGGTGGGGGTGGGACTTAGTTCCAAAATATATGAGTAGCAACTCTAATCTTTTGAGAAGCATCCTTACAGTGCATTGAAACTGAATATCCCTGTGACTGTCAAGTCCAGCCCTGTGGGATTGCCATCCTGGAGCAAAACAGGTTCTGTTCTTGTTTTGAATCTGGCTGTTAAGTGCCTTGAAATACACAGCGAGAGTCCTTGGTGTGTACTGGGAGGTCTTGGTGGCAAAGCTTACCTCTCCAAGCAGGTGATAACACACAGGATGGAAGCAGCTACTCAACAGAAAATGCCTGGGACTTTCCTAAGTGCTGGTTAGCTTTGCAGGTTTTGTTGGGGCACGTCCTTTGTCTCTCAGTGAAGCTGTTAGGAGCCAGGAAAGAGCCATCCTCTAACTTCTCCCCCTCTAACAGGAAGAAAGATTATGTTGGGACCCAACTACCCCCACCCTCTTCGTGCTGCAGAAACACGAGGCAGGACTGTTTAAGGTTGCCTGCAGAACTGTAGAGCAGGAAAACTGCTCTTCCTGACAGGGAATGCACAGTGGGGTGTGGAGAGAGAGGGGATGCTTCGCTGTAAGGGTTTTGTTTATGCCAGAAACTTGGCTGTCTGTCTGGGCAAAGGCAGATGGAAGTGATTTTAAGGGACAGAAGCCAGCTGACAGTTGCATCTTGATACAGAACAGCTACAGGGTAGCCACTCCTTAGAGGAAGTTTTTATCCTAACCTCTGTCATTTAGTGGCTGCTCTGTGCCCTAAGAATGGGTTTTAATACGCCCTTACTGTCTGTGCATGGGTTTTTTAGATGCTGCTGTGGCTCCAGCCCTCCCTGGTAATGATGGGGAATGATAACCTCCATGATGTTAGTAGCTCTTGAAGGCTTGTGGCCCTTTGTTTTATCTTCTTGCATTCTAAATTCCAGACTCTTGCAGTCTTGATATTGCAATAGCTGCTCCTTCCTTTGGTGGGTTTGTAGCTTTCAGGGGAGCTAAGGAGATCTTAGAGATATGAATCTCAGAAGGTAAATGGAAGGAAGCCCAAATGACAACTTAATAAATAATTTCTTACTATTTTATGTGTTTTTATCCCAGACAAAGCTTTATCTTTCATCTCAAAATTATGTGGTTCCCTGTCAGCTACTTGAAGTGATCTTTCAAAAGCGTTAATTTTATCTATTAAATGCTTCTTATGACCTCCAAGTGTAGACCTTGGTACTAGAAGGAAAGTCTTGAGGGCAAATTCCTGTAGTTTGTGAACTGCGCTATGAGAGTAGCTTTGAGCCTGTTCAACAGGATTGTCTGCATCTGTAAGTGATATGGTTAAGTAATGTGCTGCTGGAGGGGGCTGCTTCCTCTTCCCACTTTCCCCTTCAGCTTAAGCTGTGTTCAGTGTATTTCTTAAAGATCCTGGGGGTTTTCCATTCTTTTTTTTTTTTTCTTTTTCAAAAAGTGCTAAAGTTTTCATGCACCTCCCATAAAATGAGCAAGTCCCATAGCAGAAACTTTGTTTCATATTGAAACTAATATTTTTTGTACTTTATATGCATTTTACATTTTAGAATGTGTCTGGTTTTATTTTTGCCTGTCATCTTCTAGATTGTATTATGCGTAATTGTTCATACAAAAAAGCAAATAAGCATCAATAGGTGGTGGAGGGAATAGATGTTTTTCCAAGCTGAAGGCAACTGTAGTTGGACAGCACTTGCAACGCATGGCTCAGCATGGGATTCAGGGTGCAGAGGTAGGTCAGACCAGTAATTACAGAAACCATGTCCATTCATCCCTCCTAGCTGCTGCTTAAACCCACAGCACAAGCCACTACGTGGCCTTTCCCAAAGGAAAGGGAGAAAGAGCAAGCTTGAAAGCTGTAGGCTAAAGCGAACAGATACGAAGCTTTGAAAACAGAAGGGACTGTTTTGAATCAAATCCTGGAAAGGGGGAGTGAGAGGAATTGGGGGCTCGTACGCAAGGAGGATGACTCACTGCTCTTGTCATCATCAAGCTTTTCCTCTTACAGGATTAACGAGTATTGCCCAAGAATATGATAACTTATCAGAATCCAGATTGAAGACAGAAGTCTCCAGCTGGAGACTCCTTACCTAGGGAGCAGGGTGCTGTGTGGTGTCATCCCATTTCTCCAATGAGCTCCTCCTGCCGCTTGTGCAGGGCTCCAGCAGAGCAAGCCCTCAGCGTGCTGCAAAGGGTCCTGCAGGCTGTCAGGGGCTGAAGACTTGCCAGCCCTGCTGGCTGGAAAACCATAAGCACCAGAAACCCCACCGGATTGCATGAGAGATCAGTTTGGCTGGTGCAGAAATGGAGAAGTGAAATTATTGCAGCCTCTTGCTCAAGAGCAGAGCATCTCTGTTCCTAAAATCCCTAATGCTATGGGAAACTACATTTGGAAGGTGCTGCCAGCTGAACCCCTCCACCCCGCTTCAGTTTTCTTTCCTTCATTTCACCACAGTAAATGCGCGTTTGGGTGCCTGGTACCCTGCTGCTGCTGCCAAGTGGCCCGTGGGGGGGGTGTGCGTATGGATGGTGTGTCAGGGAGGGACCCTACTGCCACCCTCGCACAGTCCCAAGTCGTGCGGCGGGGCCCTGCTTTCTCTGAACCGCAGCGTGGCTCTTCGCCACAGCTTGTCATAGTGAAGTCTTTGCTAAGGCCAGATCTTGGGTTTGTGGTGAGCTTTTTTTAACTAATAGAGCAGAGCGATGCTTTGTTTAGAAGAGAGCTGCTTGATAGAAAAAAGCCGTGGAAGGAGGGGCAACAAGAGACAGCGGCAAGTGGGAAAATCACCTGAAATCACTGAAATCACTCAGCTACAGTTTTCTTTCCTTGTCAGAGGCTGATTGCCATTGAACTGGGGAGCTGGGAGTGCTGCTACAGCCTTCTGCTCTGCTTCTGCTGAGCCAGGGGGTGTCCAAGCACTCTCCCAGATAAGTTTTCAGCTTGCATGGAAAGTAACAGCTCATAAATTCAAGGCTGTGTCTCTGGGCAGGAGACTTCCCAGGGCAACCGTTCTGGATCTTCACATTAAATCTTCTGTGCTGGAAGGAAATAAGCATTTGAAAATGTGTGGCTGCAGGACCCTGAGCTGCTCCTGTTGGCAGTGTGCAAGGCTGAGGCCTTTCCCTTGCCTTAATTTTTAGGATAGGGGTTGCTGTACATAATTTGTTCACTACTGGTGTTAATGGGAGATTTTTGTGGTGGTGAGTGACAACTGATGGAGACTGGGGCTTCAGGCCTCGTGTTTCCTTCCTGCATGATGAGACACAGGCAGAAGAGCTCTGAACAGCCTGAGCAGAGTGGCTGCCCTCGTGTGCCCTCTTGATGTGGGATTTGTCATGGGAACACTGCCCCAAGGAGGGTTCTCCTCTAACACTGCCCTTTCTGCTCTGTGCATGGGGGATGCTTGTCTCCTCCCATGTGATGTGGTTCCTGCTCAGAAATGGCACTGTCTCCTGTCCTGAGGATGACGACCCCAGGCCACTGACTGCTTTTTTTCCTGTCTGTGGTGAAATCAAAGTCTGTCCTCTTACTGGGCACCAGCATGTCCCTGTGGACTCTGTTTCATGGAGCTGGGAGTGAGACCGGCTGAGGTCTCCTATGCTGGGAGCAACTGGAATGTGGGGTATTCCAGGGGTGTCGAGTGAGTCTGTTTATTCCTGAGCTCGTGTTGCTGTGCTGTAGGTCCTGCTCTTCTCCCTAGTTGATGCGGGATGCTCATCCTGAGCAGGTGTAACTTCAGTACTTCTTTTTACCCCTTTTTTAAATTAAAAAAACCCAACAATGAAACAAAACCCCAAACAAACAAAAAGCACAGACCACTAAAACCCAACCCTAACTCTGGATGTGTCACGTAACAGAAGAAAGCAGGAGTTGTCTTGTTAACCTCACCGTTGTTGCACATTTGTTCTGTGCCTGGTTAGCAAACATCACCTGGAGAATATAATGCTACATGACAAATAGAGCAGTCACAGCTCCGCACGAACCTGGGGTTTTCCTCTCCTGTGGCAAAGACTTCAAATTGTGCCATGCATCAAAACAGCCTCTTTAGGAAGTGTGCTCAGGAGTGTGAGCCAGGATCCTTGTTGCCTTGCAGGGTATTGCAGATTAGTGCTGGTGGCAAAATTGGGCTCTTAATACAGTCTCAACCCTTTAATTAAAAAAATGTGGAACAAAAAGGGAGAATTAGTTAAAAATAACAACTCTCAGAAGCCCAGCTTGTCTTTTTATTAGACTTGTCCTCACTTTCTCTACTGCTCTGATAAGAAGGATATTCTCCCTCTGGGATGGAGTGAATAAACTGGGATGAAACTCATTTGTTTGGGCATTGTGTGTTAATTAATTTCTAACACTAATCCCTTCCCTGTACACTGTTTCTTCTTTCTTCTGTTTTTTTTTTTCAGATAGTAGAATACAGCCCTGTTCCAAGGAGAGGATGGGCAGGTTATGTTGTGTTACAAAAGCGAGAAGGTTGTGTTGTCCCTGTCGATGCCAGGCTGAGGAGGTTTTGCAGCAGTTCATTTTGGGGGAGTTGGGAGGCTTCCAGAAAGCCCATCCAGAACATGTGAAACTTAAATTCAGCTGAAGGGTTGCCTTGACCCTCAGCTGTTGTGTTGCAGCCTCTTGCTGGTGTGGTTGCCCTGAGAACAGGTGAAGGGGATGCTCCCGTGCAGCACTGGCACTGCCAGGAGCGACTTGTGCTCCCCAGCGGGATTCAAGTGCTTCGGTTCCCATGTCGACTCTTGGATTGGGAGTGAAAGCACTGGAGTCAGGGACATTTAATATTTTTAGTGAGGGAAAAATGAATAAACAAAATCATGTACACTTTATATAAAAGTCTTTATAGGACAAACCAAAATAATCTTTGAGCTTCTAGACAATATGGGCTGGATTTCCTTTTGTACTCAAACTTCCCTGGATTTCCAGTCGAAGAAATTTTGAGTTTAAGTGGTCTCTTTAAACTGATGGGAAGTTTGCCATCCAAGCAGGGGAAGACATGGACTCTTTCTCTGATCCTTCCGTGATTAAGTGATTTTATGTTTTTTCTTAGTCCTTTCTCTCGCTCAGCAGTTATTCTTGGCTGCCACTGCCTCCTGCTTGCTTAGCTTTGTCCATTCTTTCAAAATCAATGTGTGCTGCTAAATTACTGGCGTTACAATAAAATAAAAAATATCCAGTCCAAGCAATTTGCTTATAAACTGATAGGATGGTCTTTAATTCAAACCAGCTTGCTTTCTCATTTCTAATCTAGACATAAGTTTCTTGATGAATGAAAATTGCTGTTCAAGGAGAGGTAAAGTAATAACAGACGATCCTGGAAAAGGGTTAATTTTTCATCCTATCCAAGTGTCTATCTAAGCTATTGCAGCTGTCTCATGCTATGACTTCTTGGGCTGTCTTGCAAACCCTTTCCCACAGCATCATTGCTTTGGGCCCACTTTCCAGTAACAAAGTGAAGGGTGATTCTCTCCTCTTGTATTGCTGTAGCTTCGGGTGGTTTAAGGAACAGACGGGAAAAATTCTGTATGAAACAAATTCCAGCTTGCCAGCACACTTTTAAAATATTAATACCAAAGCAGGAATACATCAGTTACGTAGTGACTGTTGGACAGGAATGGTTTCTTACAGGGAATTAGATGCAAGATGTTATTTGGGATCTGATTTAGATCTAAGTGTGGAATTGGGACTGTTGTGGTCTCGAAGAGCTGAGAGCAGCTTATAAAGTAGGGAGGAAGATTGTTCTTTTATTAAAAATCAATGGTCTTTTTTTTGTCTTGCATTTTAAATTATGCTCCTTTCTAGGCTGAGAGCAATTTTCCTCTGTTAGGTATCAGTTTGTGAAGACTTTTAGCTATGATAAAACTGAATTTGGTCAGTTAAAACATGAGGCAGAACTGCTTGGAAGGTCGGCACTGCTGAGATGAGCTGGGGCTGTCCGTAGAGCTGTGCTGGGTTCAAGCCCCTGCAGAACCATCTTTTGGCCTTGGAGGGATGGATCCAGCACGGCAAGACTTCCAGTGACTGCAGTAAGCTTAGGGTCAGGTTGTGGTCCCTCACGTAAATAACATGCTATCAGAAAAGGGACCATTGGGAATATTTGATCTGATTATTGACATAAGCAAATCAGTCCCACTGGAGGTTACTAAAGCGTGAAGAATTACTTTATCTACCTTAAATCTGTATTCCCATGGTATTTCCTAATGGGATAATGTGTAGTTGCCATACAAAGGCAATTACATCCTGGTAAGAACTTACTAAGAGAATAAATACCTAAAATACAGAGTAAATCTCCCATAAATGGGCTTAGATCTCACTGTTTCTGACTGACATGAAGGAGCTTAGCAGATGAGGTCAGGGGTATTTCCATGTGAGAGGCAGATTTTTTGGAAAGAGGAGGGATGTGGGGGTTTATTGATTTATTTATATGTGCCTGGTGGAAGCTAGGAAACAAAACTATGACCTATTTTGTTAAAGGACTGTTTAGTGAGGGTTTTTTTTCCAAAAGTCCAGGCCTCTGTCTGAGCCACACTACATGCATGGTGTAAGGTTAATAAGATTTTTACTTCTCCTGGTCACACCATCAGTTTCGCAGGTTCAATGGTGCTCTTGGTGTTGCTCCTGAAGCCCTCTAAGTCTGTGCAGGGAGGCTCTCTGCTCCCTCTCCAAGGTCCAGCCGAATGCCGGCTGCCCTCTAGTGAGCCCGCAACGAGCTCTCCAGCCGTGCCCTCTCAAAACTTGGCAGTGTAATCCTTTTAATCGCAGCCTGATGGTGCTCGGCCTTCCTGGTAGGAATCTGATCGCTGACTAAATCCTGTGCGTTAGGCAGAAGGATGGTTAAACGCACGCTGCGCATTTGAAGAGCATCACTGCTGCAGGAGGGGTGCAGGAGTGGTGTTGAACCTCTGCATCCCCACTGCCAGTGGGGCTGTTCCTGCCCCTGCCCTTCGCTTTTTGGTGTGAACAGCAGCAATGCCAAGGATGAACGCCTTGGAGGATCTGCTGGCTCCGATGAACAGCAAATCTCTGCGCCGGATTTCTGTGCGTGTAATGTAATAGTTGGGCAGCTTTTCACAGCTGCAGGAGTGAGTCGGTGGGCTTGAGCAGTGCGTACCCTGTGTGCAGGCTGCTGTGCCAGGAGGTGAGAGACCTCACTGGGGCTGTGCCCCATCCCCCTGCAGGGCAGGCTACCGGCACCAAAGTGTGCTGGCATCTCTCCGTGCCAGCCACACCATTCAAGCACTGAGAAAGGTTTTGCCATAAGGGAGAGGCACTTCAGGGTGGGCTTTTTTTATGCTGTATTTCTCAGGCTGTTTGTACGTTGTGGTGGTCTTGGTGGGTATATGTGTGTAAAGGGTTGAAAGTGGTGCAAGTCCTACCTGACAGCTACCATCATCACGAGGAGTCAAAATACAATTATTAAGACGTGGTTGATAATACTGAAATCCCTGGGGGACTGCCCAGGCAGTGTGCTGGGGAGTTTCTCCAGGCTTGAGGGTTGCCAAAACTGTAAGTAATGTGTGCTGCAGCCTGCTGAGGAGAAAAGCCAGAGAGAGGAGACCTCAACAGTGTTGGATGGTTTTAGCGCTTGAGCTGTCCTCTCTGAAGAGCAGGTGTGGGGATGCAGGAGGGGCTTCATAGCAAAATTTACCTGGGAGGTGAATTGGATGGATTCCCTGCATGAGAGCAGGCTTGAAACAAGCACCCGTGCCCTGGGCTGTTGAAAGACCGGTCCTGCAGCAGCAGCTCCTGCTTTGAGGAACGGCTTATAGGGGATACCCAGAGGGTGCAGGGGGAAGGATTGGGTAAGCAGGCTTAGAAGAGCTTAGTCAGGATGTGTTTTGTTTAAAGGATCTGCTTCAGCCTGACTCCTGTAATTAGGTAACGTGTATTTCTGTTCCTTGGAAACACTTCATTCATTAATCTAATGGAAGGAAGGGCTATGCGCAGATGAACTTAAAAGATGTTAAGCAAGGTTGAGTTTGCATCTGGAATGAACCAAGACATGCAGCAGTCGCAGCTGCTGGAAAAGGGGGCACCAGAAACATTGTTAGAGAGCTGTGCTGGGGTTCAATCTGTGCACCAGTGTCTTGGCTATATACCTGGTTTCATCTGTAGACCACATCTGCTGTTAAAGGTTGTTCTGCATGATTGGGTAAAATTTGGGAAAATGTACCCATTTGGGATGCATGAGATTTTTGTAAGGGAAAAGCGATACTCTGTAGTGTCCCATGAAGAAACTGGATAAAAGGCAGAAGAGTAAAATAACAAGAAAAAGATGAAATCCATACATGGTGTGGAAAACTGAGGATAAGCAATGGCAGGAGAACTACAGGTGTGAGTTGCTAAGGCTTCTCCTAGCAAAGCAATCCAATAATATGCCAGAGGTGCACTCATGAAGATAAGCTTTAAGATGTTTTGAATCTTGAAAGTCAAAATCTCCAGAGTCGAACATTCTGGATGCTGTAGGCAAGCCAGCGGCTCCTTTGGGGGTGCTGATTTTAAACTCTAAGGATGTACAGTGCAGTAGGTAACTCTCTCCCTGAATATCAACAGTTCTCTGCTAGAAGGCAGTGGTGCTGAAACGCAGCAAAGAACAGACACTAACGTGGCTGCGGTGATGAAGAATGAGACAACCAAATGCTTGATTTCTCCCTAGAAAGTAATTCATTGGGGGAAGTGAGTAAAAGCGACCTGGGGTCTGAGCCCCTTGAGCTGACCTAAGGAGGTGAAGCCTGAGCGTGTTTCTGGCAGCTGAGGGGGAGTTCTGCAGCTGTGGGCAGGGTGGTTCCTCCTGTGCCTGCTGGGACTGACTGCAGCCAGGCTAACACAGCGCAGGGTCAGCCTTTCCCTCGGCTCAGGGCTGGCTCAGAGCTGCAGCAGCCGGTTGCTGTGTGTTTGGATGCATTCACATGGTGCAACCCATATGCAGCAAAACAGCTACAGAAACCTGCAACTGTGGGAACCAAGGTATTTAAGACATGAGAGGTATCATGGGTTGTACTTCTATACCCGGGTAAACTTCTGGAAACATTCATGAGTCCTCTCCTTTCCTTCCATGGGAAGCTAGTACATGGGGACATTCATGAAGTTATGCTGGTTGTTTGAATTCCTTGTGACCTGTGCAATAAATGAGGCTGGAGGGGAGAGAAGTGGAAACAAGACTCTGACTTTGAACAATAAAACTATGGTTGAGGAAGAGAAGATGCGTATATGTAAAACAAAATCTGGGAGAAGGAAGAGCTTGCTTTGTTTTAACTTTGGCATTCAAGTTCTCACCCTTGTGTTGTTGTCCTTTTAGTCATTAAGTATCCCCTGTGAAAATGATTAGGTGAAAGTCTTCAATCCTATGAGTTCACTTTCTTTTTTCCCTTCCAAGCTTGGGCAGGAGCAAATGCCTGACTTTAAACACCTCCTGTGCTGAGCTGGCCTTCAGCATACACAGCAACAGGCTGAACCAGTTTGCTCATTGCTTTGTCTTCTGACAGGCACTCTCTTGTCCCAGGTGCCCTGGGAGGTGCTTGGCCTCTTCTCCTGGTGCTGCCGGAATTCCCCTGCCTCCAGCCAGCAGCTCGGGTGCTGCAGTGTGTGGCCACCAGCCCCGCAGAGGAGGCTTTGCGGAAGACCTGAGCTGAGGTTGTGAGACTGAGTGGAGTGTCGGGATTGAGAGTTAAGGAGAGGTTTTTATGGCATGTGGCAGAGGGTAAGGTGTGTACGAGCAGCTTTCGCTTCCAGAGGATACCTGTCTCCTGCATCTCAGGTGAGAGAACTCTGTTCCTTCAGTTGACAAGTTGAGTTGCTTGGGGCTGGGAGAGCCTTACTGACTTTTGAGTTGGAGGGGTGTATTCCTGTGATCAATGGGTGTGCTTCTGGGAACTTGGATCAGAAGTGATTGAGCATGCGGAGTATTCAAAAGCCTCTCTCAAGCTTACTTTGCCGTGAGTGTTGCCAGTGGCAGACTCTCTCCTGGTGTGGTTCCTAATGCCAGGCTGGCTGGTGGGTCAGGCGTGTTTTTGGAAGCAGTATCTACCGTGGACAATGAGGGGATGGAGGCTTAACCATGCTGCCCTGCCTTGGGCTGGGTGTTGGAGCCCATGCTGAGGACCTAAAGAGCTGAAATCATTTGCTATTGCAGGAGGACCCAGTGCTGCTCCAGGCTGTGGTGGGCTTTGCTATCCTTGCTCTGAGCACAGAGCCCCTCGTCAGCTGCTCTGCAGGCAGAAGAGCAGAAATTTGAGCTAGTCGGGTCTGGAGTTTGCTCCATCCCCTGCCAGGTCTGTCCTTTCACAATAGCTCTGTACCCAGCTGAGGGAGCAGCAGGGTAGGGCAACCCATCCTCAGCTGAGCCTTGGCTGGGCTCTGCACCCCCATCGTTGGCCCTGAGCACTTGCCAAGTCGCCCCACAGATGGTCGCCTTCAGGGCCTGCTCTGTACCGAGCTCCCTGGTGTTTTGCTGACTGTGAGATCTGCTCAAAACTGATAGACGCGAGAAGCTGGAAGCTCCCTGATTAATGTTTGAGACTTTCATGTAGGCTTGAGTACCAGTCCCTTGAATGGCCATCTAAAGAAGTGGAAATGTTGGCTGCTTTTTTCCTTCCCTTTCCTCGATCATGATGGAAGACCTTGCAGCAACCCTCGGAACATTTAGAAATGAAATTGCTGGCATAAATGTGCTCTGGCACAAGGCACAAACAGCTGGAAAATGTGCTTTCTCCTGCAGTATTTTAAGGATGTGTAGCATCATCAAGGGCTATTCGCTAGAGCTGGCACCGTGAGCCTACCCTGTATGTCAGAAAATCAATGATCCATCTCCACCTTTTGGTAGGGTTTATCCCAAATATGCAGTCGGCAGGTGACAGATCCCATTCTCCGGTGACAGACATTCTGCCCAATAGCTCAGCTGTATTTCAAAAGGGATATGAGAGTAAATCCCTGCTACAGTAGCTGGCAGCAGGCATATTGAGAAACAGATGGTGCTGTGCTACAATTTTACCTGCTGGAAGGTATTACCTGCTGTAATGCATAATTTAGCAATAAAGAAATGTGAATTGTATTCCAGTGGCTGCTGTGCTCTTATGAAGGCTTTTATTTGATTTAACAAACAGTGGGAGAAAGGGGTAAAGGATATTAGATGCGACATTTTTTTTTTATTCCCAGGGGATCTGGAAAGGGACCATCCACCAGATTTGCTTTTGAATCCCTGAATTTTCCCCTTGCCATTTCTGCATGAATTCTAGGAATGAGTTGTGTGCCATGAGGTGTGTGCTGAAGGAAGTGGCTGCCTCTATATGGAAGAGGCAGATGCCCCCATGTCCTGCCAAGGGCAATTAGTGCATGGGGAGGGATAGGAAGAACAGGGCTCTGCAGGGGAGGGACACTTCCCTCTATCTGTGCCCCTCATTATTCTCTCTAAAGGCAGCCCATGGTACATTGGAACCTTTTCAGGCCACAGCTGTGCTTTCTCTACCTCCAAGACCCTGGTTCTGGAGTTATTCCCACCCTAAAGCTGCTGTCTTACTCCTGAAAGTTCCTTTAATCCTTTTTCCCTGCTGTACCCCAAATATCCTTTTTTGCTTCCCTGAAGGATGAAAAATATGTTTAGGGTATAGGGAGCAAGAGGCGCACAGCAACCGAGCTCAGCTGTAGTGGATGCTGAAGGTGGGTCAGGACACCTGATAACCTATTGGCTGCGGTGTCCCATACTGAGAGGGACAGGTGCACGTAAGGAGAAGGAAGTTTAGCCCCTCAATTCCATCTGTAGATTTTCAAGACTTGAGAAACAGGTATATGGGACAAGAAACAATGAAACTGGATGTAGCAGAGCCCAGTTAGAAGCAGGTGGAAGCCTTCCTTCCTCCTGATGTAGGACTGTGGGAAAAGGAGAACCAGGTGCTCTGGTTTCCCTGGGCTTGATGTCCCCCATCCCCTTCCCTTCCAACTGCGTGCACAGATTGGGAGCAGAGACCTTGGGAAGCATCCTCCAGGAGCAGTCTGGCAGGACCTGAAGACCTGCTGAAACAGGCAGGTAAAGGGCTTTTTGTGCTACAGTTCTGCCCATTAACCTGAATGAGGACAGCAGCTACTCAGATGTCAATTTGATCCTCTGACCTCAGAAAGGGCCTAATATGAGCACATCAGCTCTGCTTCCAAGCATCCTTTTCCTGCTCCAAATGGCTTCCTTTCCCTGGCTAAGCTCTCATGTCCTCTCCAAGGAGGATGGGGGAAAATGCATTGTTATTTTGCACTCTTGGCAAATGAAGAATCACACCCGTCGAAGCAAATACCCGTTAATTAGGACCATGAAATGATGATTGAATCACAACTCTGGTAATGGTAAAGGTAGTTTGCAAATGTGATTTATATTCCAAAGGGAGAAAAAAAAAAAGGGAATTTTTCTTTTGCAAAGCCATTTCAGCCACTCCTATCCATCGATTTAAAAGTTTCTCTGCCAGCAGGTACTGCTCAGTTACTGCGTTGTTTCCATTTAAAGTATGAGGGGGAGACTGAAGTTATTGCCTAGGATAATTGCTAACAAATGCTGAATTCTCATTTGTGCCCATTATAGCAGGAATAGCTTTTTTTAAGTATACAAATGGTCTCTGACTGACCCCCACTGGGGAGTTTGTGTTGTTGTGGGATGGCCAGAAGAGAGATGAGGAAACTGTGGGGAGCCTGGCTGAGGTAAAGCTTTGCTCCCAGTGTGTCTGCTCAACTTCTCTCTCTGCCAAGGTGACTAGGGGAAAGTTTAAAGGGGTTAAACAGAACAAAACACTGAATCCACACTATATTTAAAAGATGTCTTCACTGAAGAATTTTAACAGTCCATGCTATTAAAAGCCCTTCGATGAAGTCCACTCTCCCATTCTGCCATCAGCTCTCCCCTCCTATTCTCCCCAGCAAGCTACAAACCAAGCAAACCTAGTGTAGTAGTGGGCTGGGTAGCGCCCCCCGTGCACCCGCATCCTCACCCTCTGCCTGTGCCAGGATAAGGGGTTGCCCGGCTTTACCTGCTGGGTCTGCCCGCAGCTGTACTGGCAGGCGGGGAGCTGGCACACGCACGTGTGTGGCTTGGGGCCACGACAAAGGGGCAAGATGTGGGCAAACCTTGCCTGGCAGGGGCCAGGCTCAGTGCCCAGCACCTGCCCTCAGCTTCTGAAAAGGTGAGGGTGTGCTGACCTGAACGGCTTACTCAGAGCTCGGGGCCGAGGCCACGGCCACCGCAGCCGTCCCACCGCAGCTGTCCCACCGCAGCCGTCCCACCAGCCCCTCTGCCTTTCCCTTCCCGCTTCCTTTCTCTTTGTGTGGGTTTCTGACAATTCTGATGTCACTGCTGCCACCCCAGAGGCATCTGATACAGCCACAGCCTTTCTTTCTGTGATTATTTTAAAATGGGAGGGGAAAATTGGATCAGGACTCTTTGCTTTTGTTCTCGGAGGGACTCTCTGCTCAGCTTGAACATGAGAAATACCTCTTGTCTTTACTTGGCCTTCTTTCTTGGTGAGAGGAACTTTGAATTTCTGCAGTATCGGCGCAGATTTTTTCTCCATATACTGAAAGCCTCAGGGCAAATACAAGGGTGGCAGCTGGGCGAAGACTGACTTGTGTGGTGGCTCCAGAAGGTGCCTCATGAAGAGCAGAGTTATCGTTCAGGCTTTCGGTGCAGAGACAGATCATGTGGGCCCAGCTGTGTGGGTGATTGATTCGTGACCCATCTGTGTTCCAGTATTCCTGGGGTTGGGTAGGAAAAAAAAAATCTATTTAAAATGGGTGTTTTTTAATGTAATGTAAATAGTTTTGAAAAGCTTTAGTAGCTAATGATTTCAAAATACCTGCTGAGGCCAAGGAGAGAAGAACTGAGCAATGTCAGAAGGACCCGTGGGAGGTGGTGAAGTTTCACTGGTGGGGGTCAGCACGTTGGTGGGGCAGCACGTGGAGCTCCCGTGGCATGCCCGGCCTTGCTGCGAGCCTATTGAGGGCAGTTGGAGTCTTTCCATTGATTTCAATGAGCTTTGGCTCAAGCCCATGCTGTGCTGTTTATTTGTTTTTGAAGCCTTTGGAGGATAAAGGCACCCTTTCAAAGGCTGCTTTTCCTCCTCCTTTGGTTCAGTTGCTCCCTTTGCCCCATGGCACCGTGCTGTTGGATGCACACCTCCTTTCTGAACGGCCAGCAGCTTGCGTGCTTTGGAAAGCTTGCTGTAGTCTTAGTGCCCTGTGTAAGCAATGTGGTCCCTCTGCGGGGAAGTGCCATGAGCCGCTTGACTTCTTTCCTTTTCCGTAGTCAAATACTCAGCACCAGGACTCGCCTTCAGGAGACACACTGCTAACGCCAGAGCTCCTCTGCTCTAGCATCAAAACATACTGATTTGCCTCCTTTCAAATTCCAGATGGTTATCCCCCATTTATTTGCTCAGAGCTGACAAATGAGCACCGTACAGGTACTTTGTTAGTAAAATGAGGCACTAATTGCTGTAGCAAGAGATGATACATTGTGAAATTATGGGGTTTTGCTTCCTAGCTCGAGAGGCACGGTGCAGCAGACGTGCATTCTCAGAAAACATCACTCTGTAGTAGTGACAGCGCTGGCAACTCATCATATAGATTTACAGTACCAATATTTTTAACCAGTGCTGTCTCTTTCCACTGGTTTGTGAATCACCCTCCGGAAAAACTGGCTGGCAAAAGGCACTGCTGTGCCTCAAAGGGCTCTGAACTGAACTCCTCCATGGCAGGTGGAACAAGACCTATTGACCTCAGGTCGTGCTGGATCAAGCCCCAAATAAAAATGGCAACAGGACCAACATATCAGAGCAGTGATGGTGGATGCTGGTGGTCTGGAGTCCGGGGGAGATAAGGTAAATACTGTGGCCTTAGAAGAGCCTCAGCTGCCTGTGCCATGCTGCTGCCCTCATCCTTGACCTCTGCCAACCCTTGACAACAAGGATGGGGCTCAGTTACTTTAAATATGGATTTTGATGGAAAACTTGTGTTGGTGTGTGCCAAATACTAAATGGAAACGAATCCTGCTTTACTGGGTTTGTGGTCTGAAACTGAGGGTAGGGAGAAGCAGCACGAAGGGTGTCCAAGATGATGTCTTTCTTCTTGTTTGATAGAATGGAGTGATCTGAAGGCTGCCATCTGAGCATGTACATAGGGAAGGAGAAGTCCTTTCCTGGGTGTACTCTTTTCCTGGGCTAGGCATGACCCATGAAGTCTAATCAAGGGCACAGCATTGCTCTGAGTCATGAATTTTCTGGAGGCTACAGCATCCTGAGTTACTCATCCTGAGAGAATGAATGCACTGAGGATATAATTATAATAGTTAGACATCATTTATTCTCACTGTTTAAAAGATTCTTGTCAGGAGACTGATAGGTTTGGGTTGTTATTTTTGTCTTCGTGGCCATCTATATCATGTGAAATGCTGAAATTTTACTACCTCATTTATGCTTCCTCTTACAGCATTGTAGATCTCTGCTCAGTATTTAGGTTATGTAGTAATTCTGCCCCATTTGCCATAGATTAACGAGGCTATAAAATACTCATAAAGCTGGGGCAGCCCTGAATTTTCACGCTCCTCACGTATTTATATCTACCATGAAATACTTCATCCAAAAGTAATTACCTGACTTCTTCAGGCTCTGTTTAATACTCCTTGCCAACTCAAAATGCAGGAGATGCTGCCTCATTTTTGGCCAGGACAGTAGCACAGTGATGCTGGCATCCATAGTGGACCGGTGCCTGAGGGAAGCTGAGCAGGTTTGGTACCTGTTGGGGACGCGATGCTCATCTGAGTGACTGGGGAAGAAACCCTCCTGCTGCCGGGCTACAGGAAGCACAGGACAAACTGGTGGGGCTGGACATGTCACCCTGCCTGGAACTCCAGCCCCTTGGTCCTCCAGACTTTGAACCTGCCACTCCTCTGGTAAGACCCTGAAGCATTTTGTGGCTCCAGTAAGGCGATGGAGAGGAAGAGTGAAACCCATTACTAAATGTAAATCAGAGGCACGTGTGACGTGTCTGTGAGCTGCTGGGAAGCTGCTGCAGCAGGTCCAGGTGGTAGGTGGAGGGGACTGTGCTGCCCCACATAAATATTTGAACATGCGAGGTGGATGTTTTGTCAGAATGATATGTCTGTGCACAGGAACTGTTATAATTTTACTTCCAAAACTAGGATGCTAAAAGTATTTTGTGCACTTTGTCACTCCCAAACCAGTCTGGGGGAGAGGTAGAGGTGTGAGACTGCTGAGACTGCATATGTAGAGGGAAAACGTGGGTTTGCCCTTTCCTATTTTTTATTTTTGTGGTGTATGACAGCTGCCTGTCTGTTCTGCAGAGGCTTCTCCATCCCCTCTCAGGCTTGGAGACCATCTCCCTGGGCTGGTTGTTGGAGGCAGGAGATCCGGGCACAGTCTGCACGCGAGGGTGACCTGCTGTGGCACTGGATACGAGAAAGGCAAAATCAGCAGCTTGGAGAGAAATCTGTCTTCCTGCTGCAGCTTCCAAAGGCAGCCACAGCCTCTCCCCTGTGCTGTCACTTCCTCTCCCCCGTGCTGTCACTTCCTATGGGTGCTCCCTGGAGAGATGGCCCCAAGGTTTGGGATGGCTGCCTCTCACAAGGGTCTGGCTGGCACAGTGCGTATCGTTTCCTCCAGTAGCGCTATCACCGCCCCAGTCACAGGGTGGCTGTGGGTGAAGCCCTCTCTGGGGAAGCCCGTGGTAGTGTCATGTTCTTTGCAGTCCTGCAGCTTTGAGGAAACTCCAGGTTTCCACCCAGTGCTCATTTGCTCTCTCATTTCCTCCAGATGTGACTTGGGAGTAGCACCGAGTGTGGGATGATTTCCTGTGTCACTGGTGCTGACTCTCCCGTCTCAAAGAAGCTTTCCCTCAGAAGGAAGCCCTTCCCGTGAAGAAGAGAGGAGGAGGATGGATCTCCAGTCTCTTGCCTCACCCTGGGGCATGGTCACATTAATCCCCTGGCCCTCCCAACACACTGTACTGTGTCCCTGGGGCAGGTCTCTCCTGCAGACAGCAGTGCCAGTCGCTGGGTAGGTGGCAGCCTTACTGCGGTCCCCAGCCTGCTCAGCTTGCAGTCACCCCCACCACTGAGAACGGGCCCAGGGATGCACTTAGTCTGAAAGTATTCACAAACTGTGTGTGGCAGAAACAAATCTTCTTTCAGATGGAAATTACGTTTTGTTTTTGTCAAGATTTTTCTCTTGTTTTCCCAGAAGTCTAGGGTGGTGTTCCCCCTTGTTCTGTACCTTCTCTGTGCAAACTGTCTTTACGGGGCTGTAGACTTCTGTTGACTTAGGAACGTGTATATATAAAAATTTAAATACAGTTTGTGTATATGTACGTGTTAAATAGTGACATGCATTAGAAGTCATGCTCACTGCTGCCACATTGCACGTAGACTTCTTGAACTACATCCTCACCTCATTATACGTGTATGGTCATGTGAGGGAGCTGTGCCAGATTATATCTCTGATGATCTGGCCATGAGATACTGGAGGAGCTAGGTCTGTGTTACAGAAACTGTGTTCTGATGACAATGGTGTGGTGGCAAAAGATGGTAAACCCTGACTCGTGAAACTGGAGCGTGTGCTACTTGTTTTGAACCTGACCTGATTTTGTAGTTCTAGGTATAGAGGGTAGGAAAGTTTGCTGTTCAAGGAATCAGACTGCAAGCTGTTTAATCATTCATAAAGTTAAAAGGCAGTGGCACTTGATTCCTGATGTGAAATGCTAATTAGTTTACTATGGGATACAGACTGCAGAAAACTCATGTTTCTGGCACAGCGTCTGTTCATCTTTAAAAATGAGTTTATTTGTCACAGCATTATGTTTATATCATTAGTGTGTGGCAATGTATGTACAACTCTGAGCTCTCCCAGAGGAGGAAAAACGTATCTCATTTAGAACTATGTAAGGCTGCTGTTCAAGGAACTCGTTAGCGGCTGTGCCTCACCCGGGGAGGGAAGAGCACTAAGGTACCCAAGCCTCCCTCGGCAGCTGTGGATTGTTCTGGACACAGCTGGGGGTTTCAGTTATGCCAGTTGCTTGACTTGAGTGCGGTTCAGTGGGCAAAAGCTGGGAATCAACATTCCTTGTGTAGCACCTGGGGAGGGGTCCAAATACCCACAACAGGTGCTGTTATTGGCCTTATAGGAGGATGGCATCATCCTTTCACACAGATTTCATTTGCTTTCTAAACCAAGGTTTGGATTGTAGATTTATATCTTAGAGGTCCTCAAAATTCAGCTAATATAAAGGATTAAAGAAGGTTAGTTAGGTACATGTTGTGTTTGGTTGGTTTCCTTTTTAAAATAATCTCAAAGAATGAAATGGGTTCACAAACACCTTTTACCAAAAGTTGAATCTTGCTTTGAAGGCTCTTGATCAGGGCGGACTGGATTACAGACTTCTCCTGTGCACCCGTGCTGCTTTTTAAGCATCTCGTGTGCTGAGAGGTTACAGCATCAAAGAGAGAGTGACCAATGATTATATTTCACTTTATCTTTATTAAGTTGGTAATTAAGGGTCAGAGGGTAGCAAAAACAATTTTTGAAATGTCACTTCATCTTTATTTGGGGTTAATTGCAGTAGTGCTCTGTGCTTCACAGACTTGTTTCATGAGAGGAATTTTTTTTAACAAAACGTGTTAAGGGGATACGAAGCTTCAGCATTGTCTGAAAAAGTCCTAATTCCCAAGTAATCCCGTTGTTCATGCTTGTGAAAACTCCTATGAATTAGCATGTTTGGGCATTTTAAACTGTATCTTTGAAAGCAGTGTATTCATGTGCTGCTGACTTGTAACTGTGGCAAAATGGGAAAACAAAAATTAAATGTGTGGATTTGTGCAGAAAGGAGAAATGTGTCTGGGTGTAGCAGGATCAGGTGACACTGTAGATGGTTTCTGGTGGGAATTCAGTGGACGATGTGGTACCATAGCCCTTTGAGTCCTCGTACAGACCTCAAGGATGCTTAGCATTACCCTGAGACCATCCCAGGGTATCAAGGCTGGGAGCTGAGGTAACAGCAGATTTCAAAATAGTGATGTGTGCTAGGGAACAGAACAGTTTCTCATAACCTTATGAGGTCTGTCTCCATTTTTTTTTTTTGGTCTTTGCTAAACTGTACCGCACGCTCTGCAGAATGTTATGAATATGGGTTGGAGTCACGCATGATCAAGATGAGGACAAATTATGGATTAATATAATTCACCTTTTAGAGTTGAAAGTTCAGAGACCAAAAGTGATCAAAGCTTTACTTTCATTACCTGCCACCAGGGATTTTGTGTTTGTGTTCTTTTTTCCTATATGTCTAATCAAAAGTCGTATGTAGGTGCAATACTACTTTGTAGATATAGGGGAAGTTTGATGCTCTTGTCCTGTGGTCTCACAGGCAGATGAATTCTCTATTCACGTGAACTTCGTTTGAGCTATTTCGAAAAGCAAATCAGCCATTCAACTAAGCCTCATTCCATTCATTTTGGCACAGAAGGTAACATGCAAGAAAGCCTGAGAATCCACTTGGGATCATCTTTTCATATTACGTTGGTAGCAAACCTTTGTTCTCTTTTAAAACTCATTGTTCTGGAACTATGTTCAATAATGTAAGGAAAAGCATGAATCTGCCACATAAAGTTTTCTGTCTTCTTTTTAAGTGATATTCTCTTTAGATTCCTGTTGTGTAGGCTCATTCCTTACCAGAAATGAGTGCCCTGTTGCTCATGTGATTGTACATCAAATGGATTTACGGTAGCTGTCTCTTGTGTTTCCTTGACAGTGATACGTACACCTACAAAGATCTTTCCTGAGTTATCTGTCTTCTTCCCTCTCCTCACACAGTAGAGATCTAGATACTGCAGCCTTTGGAAACCATCTGGGTGTCCTACTGGCTTTCCTTTGCTGAATGTTCTCTGATCTCTATCCCGACTCTTAAGGAGCCCTGGATATGATTTAGGTATTTCAAACTAACCCACTTGCAGTCAGGTTCTCAAAGAGGAAGTCAATAAAAAACTGCTTTGAATAGGTAATTTATTAACTGCATATTAAACCACCAAAATTATTCCAAATTACATCTAGCTGCTCTTTGCGTCATAAACGTTTTACTCTTTAATGTTCTGTGGGTGCTGGAGGCTATGTGCCAGGTTCAAGGGACAGTGCACCGTGGTGTGATTGCTGCCTCAGGTACTTGGGTCAGCTGAGAAGCTGAAGTCCAGATGGCATTTGCTTCTTATTTCTTTCATCTGCAGAAGGGATGATAAGATGTGCATCAAGCACGTCATTCATGAGACTGGACATGAAGTCTGTGTACCCTTAGTAAGGGTGGGAAGAAGGTTCTTGCCTTGCTGTAGCCTACGCGTGGAGCTGTAACTTTTTATGAAAGCATAAAGCTTGTGCATGGTAATGGAAATAGTACTGGATAAAGCAGCTGGGAGTGTTGGGGAGGGAGGCTCTGAGTACATATGGCTCTGCCTTCTAAGCTGAGGCCATCTGAGGCCATTGCTCAGCCACACAGTAACTTGTGAAGCATGAAGAGTAACTGTGCAAAATGTCTAAGTTTGATTTAAAGATATCATGCATCACAGACCAACTTAAAAAAAATCCCTTGTGGTTGTGTTGAAGGAGAAAATTCTTATCCTTTAGTTTTTCACTGTGATTGGTTGATAGAGAAAACAAAAAACCACTGAGGAGTGCAGGCACGAGGCAGAAGCATTTAAACTTTTCCTAGTGGCTTGGTTGGATTTTCCTGGCACAGGATGGGGCTGCTCCCTGCACTGTTTCTTTAATGACAAAGCTCCTTTTCTTTTCTTTTAGAAGTGGAACTTGATTTTTTTTTTTTTTCTTTCAATCTTTCAGTGTTCAAATTCGGGTATGACTTGACCATAATGCACAGATGTCCTTGGAGATTTTCCTGGCTGTTCCTCTCTGAAACAATGTTATCTGTGGGAATGGCAATTACCCGCTGCCAAGCCCGGAGCTGGCACTGGCTTATGTTATTGGAATAACTCTCTGTAGATATTTATCACTGCTTGCTCCCAGTGGAAGACAGAAACTTTCTCCATTTTGTACATTCGTGGTGATTTTTAAAGTCCTATAGACACAGAGCGCTGATGAGGGGCAACGTTGGAGGAGGAGGGAGGAGGAAATCTTCCTTATGGCCACGGGCTCTAAAACAGCATTAGAAGGGGCGATAAAACTCCTGGAGCAGGTATATGGATGCTGAATTTCAATGTACAGCCCAAGTCCTTACTTGCCCCTTGTTATAACAAGCTGTATCTCTCTGTGCATCTCGCTTTGTAACGGCTTCCGATAACATTTGAAATATAGTTCTTGTTTTCCCCATGTGAAAGCAAGGCTCAGATTTAAACTCCCTGGCAGCAGCGTAGCCAACAGATACCAGCACCACAAGGAGCAGAGCTGCTTTTGCTTCGTTATGGGCAAAAGGAAAAAGTTTGATGCTTGGAGACACATAGTCTATCTAGAACAGGCAGTCACCTGTCTGCAGAATCACATCACCCTGACTGTGACACAGGAGCTCACTGTGCACGAGCATAGGCTCCTGCAATACAAAGGGGGTTGATCAATATAGAATGAAATGGGTTTTATGAATACTTGTACTTTGCTACGAGTGTGCAGGGTGTCTTCTTTCCGTGAAGAGCATTTGGGACAGGGAGAGGCTGTTTGCAGCCAGTGCCCTTGAGGAAGCAGTACCAGTAATGCCATGGGATTTAGCTCTGCTATGTAGCCTCTATACAAGCTGTTCCTGCCCCCTTTTCATTCATTTCACTGCACAAGAGAGCTTACTTTTACAGGTCCATCTTGCTGATGGTTTTAACCAAAAACTTACTCTTTGAGTAGTTTCTTCAGCAAGGTGCTGATGGTGTCATGTGGGACTCCCCTAAGCTTCCCTCCCAAAAAGCTTAGGAAATGTCAAATCCTTTGAGGGGCTCTTAAAAAGATTAATTGCCCTTTCACTTCCACCCTCCCTTAGCTTACAGTAGGAAAGAGCTCACAAATTAAAGGTGCAGCTGGGCAGCGTTAACAGTTTGAGCCCCAGAAGGGCAGGGTGCTGCTTAATTTTAAATTCACCATCAAGGCAAGGCTGGTGTCTCCTGTGGGCTATTATTTCAGTGTTTATTTGCTGAGGGCTGTTTGTGAAGAGCTCAGCTAGCACGAGCAGCTTTGTTTTTCTCGTGCAGCGAGTTATGTTAGTTTGAGTAGAGCAAAATTACCTCTTTAGCAGATGTTGGGTGTTTAACCGGTACAATGCAACAACCAAGAGGGAGGTATGGAGCAGGGAGATGGCTCTGTGCTGGGGGTATCTGCTGTGATCCAAGCTGGAAGAGAAGTTAGTGCATTTATTTCTACAGGAGTATTCTGATCTCCCCTCCCCCCCCTTTTTTTTTCTTTCCTCCACTTGCTGGCTTCCGGAGGTGCTTTTTAAGTACAGGATTTCTAGTGTATAATTTGAGCATGGGATCAGATGGGAGAAAAAGATGACTGCTTTGTGTTCTCTACGGTAGATAATGCGGTGTCGGTGGCAGATAGCACTGAGTTACGCGGGAGCTATGTGTGAAGCGCCTGCCTCTCTTATTGTAGTGCTGCAGCGATTAATGCTGGCGAGTGGCTCCCTTCTCTTCCAGCGTCTGAATGGGGTTGTTGTCAGGGCATATGGCAAAAGGGTTAAAATTTAATTAGAAAACATAGTGGTAGCTACTGGAGCTTAACAGAGATTTATATAAGCTGCTAAGAAGGACAAGGCTGCTGTGTGAGCTGCTGGTGGGGCTGAGCTACTGCAGCCGCTGGCTTGGCTTCAGGCGCCGGCGGCCGGGGCATGCCTGGGAATCTGCCCAGGAAGCGCTGTGAAAGAGGAGTTTGTTTTAAGGCTTGACCCTGGCTCTGTGCAACACCCCTGCCCTCTGCCCGCCGTATAAAGCCGGGCTGCCGTCATGCCAGGCGTCTGAACGAGGGAGCGAGAGCCAGTGAGAGCCAGCCGGGACAGGGATTTTGTTTTGCCAGTGGAGCAACTCATGGCTTCGGTGTTCATGTGCGGTGTGGAGGATCTGCTGTTCAGCGGGAGCCGCTTCGTCTGGACGGTGACAGTGGCAGCGCTGAGGAGGTGGTACGCTGCCCGGCTTCGGGCTTGCCGACAAGCCTTGCGAGCATGGTGTGGCCTCCGGGATGTCTACCAGGTAAAACTTCTCCCATAATTGCCCCAGATTTTGCTAAGAAAAACATCGTGATACCTGGCAGGCGTGTGCACGCTCACCTGTGTGATGCCTCAGTGTGCCCAGCCTGGCTGAGGTGGCTGGCACAGGGTGAGGCTGAAGAGCATCCAACCAGAGCCCCGGCTCACGCAGCCCTGCTGCGAAGATGCTCAGCAGGTTTAGAACTGGGGTCTGAGCTGATGTCCAATACTGCTTTCAAACAGCCAGCACTGTGCATCTGCCTTGAATTCGGGGCCCGGGGGAGGTACTTTCCGTATTAAATGTGTGTTATCAGCCAGTTTATCTACAGGTGTTTCAGCTTCCTGTAATGAGATCTGGGAAATGGAGCTCAGTTCTCAACCTGTGCTGCCATCGGGTGCTCGGGGCACAATGCTGCCATGGGAGAGGCTGGCTGTAGCTTTTTCTGCTGGCTGTCTGCATTGTGTCGCTGAATAGCGGCAGGATGTAACGTGATAATACTTGGCATTGCCCGGGGATTCATAACTGGGGGGGCTGCAATAAGTTCTAAACCAAGGCTTGGGAGGCTCCCCTTCCTGCAGGCAAACCCCACAGCACCGTACTCAGTTACTGTGGTATCCAGTTGCAGTTAGGTTGCTGTCATTCTTTTTGGAGTCTGTTTTTTTCTGGCAGTTATTTATTTTTATGTATCAGTATTTATTTTTGTCTCACGTGTAAACCTGTGATGTGTGCCCGGTCACAGTGTCAGTGTGGGTATTTGCTAGATTATGTTGGATATTCCAAAACTGCTTCTCCCCTCTCCCTGATGTGTTGCAATACATAGAACGATACAGCTTGTAGCAGACAGCTCTCCAGAACCATCAGGATGTAACTCTGAGGGACAGTCATGCCAAAAGGACATCTGTGCCTGTTTAATCCCAAAGGGATCTGTTGCTGTTTGATTTTAAGGTATGCCCAGGAGTGGGAGAACAGCTTTACAGTGATAAAGTTCTTCCAAGTGTTTGAATGCATTTTGGCATCTGGTACAGGTGATGGGTATAAAACTGTGATATGACATGACACATGAGCAGTATGGGTTGTATGTAGTTAAGGGGCTGCAGGATTACAACAGGTGTCACTGCTCTCACCTTTTACCCACCTTTACTGGCCTGAAGAAATGTGGGCTGCAGCTCTGGCTCCCTTCTTTCTCGATAAATAAAATCCAGCTACACCTGTGCTGTATGGGTGTTATTTTTGGAGTCTGTTCACACAAAGAGCTTGGAGAGTCTTAACTCCCTGCTGCGTCCCCGCAGAGGCAAACCCCATCCATCCAGAGCTGAAATAATGACTCAGTAAGGACCAGTTCTGACAACAGCTGTATTCAGCCTGTTCAGCTGAGATTCTCCGATGGTTGGCTCAAAGTGAAAAGAGGGTTTTTTCCAAAACAAAGCGTGCCTGTATCTCTGGCAAGACTTACTGTGTCCTACAGGCTGTTGTTGGTGGATTAATCTGTCCTCTTTATGAAAAGCATCACCGACTTGTGCCCGTGTCCTAAAGTGGGGATGTGAAAATGGGTAAAAAGGGGCGATGACTCCTTCCAGGTGGTCCATGTGCCAGGGGGTGGATGGGAAATGCCCCTTCCTCACTCCTGTCTGCCCCACAGTTTGTGTCAGCCATGCAGAAAGCACAGTCAGACTGCTGGGGAAGTAGTGACCTGTTGCTCTGTGCTTACTGCTCCAAGGGCTGGATCGCACCATGTCATCCCTGGGAGACAAAACCTGGTAGAAACAAGGCAACTGTCACATTTTAATGTCAGGAATTTTCTAGAGGTAATTTGGGGTGTATTGAAGAGAAATGGCTGAAAGAGTGTCCTGCAGCTCTTCCTTGGGTTGTGTAACACATTGTCTGGCTCTTTGCTGTTAGAACCACTGACAGCATCCTGTCTGAGTCCAGTGGGCATGGGACTGAGCACACAGCTTTAAACCTCATAGGAACGCTATAAGAGGTTGAATCAAGTGAGTTTTTCTTCCTCCTTTTTTTAAACACTTCAGGCTATGGAAGCATCTAAAGACAGTAGCTGGGTGACCCCTGAATACAGAAATATACACTGAGCCGTGCTGTGTACTTTTGTTCACCTCAGGCTCAGAGGACCAATACAGGAGTGAGACCCGCAGTGCGGAGCTCCCACATGGGGTTGTTTCTCTGCAGAAGTGGATGTTGCAGTGTCTATGGGTCTAGGCTCTAATCTTGGTCATGAGGTTTTGTGTCCCATCACTACCACAGATGCTGCATTATCCTGGGCAAATTGTCTTCCTTTTACATTCCCCTGTTCTTTCTAAAGTGGATATGGCATCACTCTCCCACCTGCCAGGGATGCTATTTGTCTTCTCAGATTTTTGCTAGGAGAAGTCCTGTAGTTAGTGCAGCCAGATGAAAGAACGTTCCTGCCTTGTGTTCTTTCTGATATCAGCACCTGGATAGATGCTTAGCAAAGCCCTTTCTTGCCTTTGCTTCACCGAGAATATTCATATCTCTGACTCCTTCACATTCATTTTCCAGGTGTGAAAAAAACACGGGTTGTATATAAAGGCTCTTTGGAATAAACTTGCACTCTTGCCCCCTGTGAGGACTCCCTGGGCTGTGCATGGTGTAACAAATCAGGAAACACATCAGAACCTTGTCACCAAGCTACGTGTAAGGGACATACGAGGAAGGGTGAGGTGAAAGGCACTTGTGCTGCTGGTCAGCTCTGGAGGCTGCAGTTCGCTTTGGTCCATATTTGGGGTTTATGTTGTTTTGTGGGTCAGTGGCTATTTTGGGGGGAGTTGAACAGTGCTTGCAGGTCTCTTTTTTTCAATCATCAGTACGTTATTGTGGTAAAAGGAAAGCCAGTAGGATTCCTTCTCCCTGGGCTGGTAACTTTTGGGGTTTTGGTTTGTTTTTTTTTTTCTGTGGTTTTTTTAATAAAATACTTAGTAATCTCTTGGGTGACCTGAGCTTGAATTTCAGCATGGAGAAGCTGCTAACACCTTCATACTTCTGTGCAGCGCTCTCACCTACGCATTTTGAAGTCGGCAGGTGCAGAGATTGTTACGCGGGCAGAGCCGTTTGACCCGAGGAGGCTGAAATCCTCTCTGCCAGCATAAAGCCTTCACTTGCCTTAGCAGCTTTAAGTACAAAAAATAATTAAAACAGCAAGAACAAACCAGCCTTTATTAGTCACTTTCTCTTTAGCCTTCTTGTTTCTACTAGCGTGCGTGTGTAGGAAACAACTTCCAAGGTCTTACGGCTGTTGTTTCATCTGGTGCAGGTATTTCAGTCCCAGCCCAGCAAGGCAAGCTCAGGCACTTCTCCAAGCTGGTCTCTGCCCCAGGGGGCTTGCCATCATCTGTCTCATCTGCCAAAGAAAGGATGACCTGTTCGCCCAGAGCCCATTTATTTGGAGGAGCTTGTGAACCAAAGTGCTAATGGGGTGTCCCACTTCACTCTGAAATAACCTCTGAACCCATGTCAGGACAGGAGGGTTGTACAGTATGTGAATTTATCCTCTGAGCACTTGAATTGTGTGCCAGGGAACGTTGTCTTGTCTGTGGCAGAGAGCATTCGAAAGCCTATCCTAGAAAAAAGAGACTTGCAGAGACAGCTCATGGAAGAGCTGGCACAGATCTGAGTGCAGCAAGTCAGTGTGAGTTATTGGGGGTATTAGGGCTTGGAAAAAATCCTAGGTGAGGATTCTGCATAGAAGCCTTCAAGCAAGGGCTGTTTCCTACGAGGAAAAGGCATGAGGGTTGTGGTTTTGGTGGAGATCTGGCATGCAGTGCTGTGACCTGCCAGCTTGCCTTTAGGGGGCCTTTCCAGAGCCCTTCCTGATGCCCACAACGGGACACTGTGGCACTTCTGGGTGTCCCAGTACCTCTTCCAAAGTAAAGCCTTTGGCAGGGCTCTCCACATGCTGGTTTTATAGGCCATCTGTCTTAAATTTAATTATAGAGCAGTAAAACAGAAAGTGAAATTTTTATAGAAATGAGGTTAATAAGCAGCGGCGAAGCCAAAAACTTTCAGGATCAACATCTATCCCATGTTCAGTTACTTATGTTACCACTGGCCTGACTTTCATTGGGATGTCAACACTACCATTTTCTGATGCATATCTTCCCCTTCACATGTATATCCCACAGCACAGTCATTCCTCGTTAGCCTCTGTGCTTTAAGCGTGAAAGAAACATTGCATCAAAGTCTCTGTTTGATAGTGCAACTAACTCTTATAAGAAAACTGGTCAAGTGAATGCTTTGGCTTAAAATGCACGTCAACCGGTCTGCCCAATGCAAAGTAGACAAGAGAAACCAGGCAAATATCCCCAAACTCCCTACAGAATCTGATGATGCATTGTAAATAATATCTGCTGGCCATGAAAGCAGGAACAGGGGCATCTGTGTGATTAAACTATTGAGTTACAATGATAGTTGGGCTAACAGTCTCTGCTGTAAAAGTGTAAACTGAATTAATGTGGGTTTTTTTGGACAAAGTGCTTTTTAGCCTCTGAAAGGTCATTTCCTCTGTGTGAAGTGAAGAAACTTTGCTAACGAAGCACAATAAATAAGCTTTGTACATGTGCCTATCGCCTACGTACCTGGGGTGGAGGAGAGAGAGAGGAAGCAGCTGACATCTGTTTCCTATGGCGCTGACACAGTTGGTTTGGATAGCGAGGACCATGTTTCCTCTGCTACCACACCTTAACTTTTCGTTACAAAAAATGCTGACAACTGAATTGGAGATGCCGTTTTCCTTCTCTTTGCACAACAATGAAAAGCAGTGCTGGAGCAGTGAGAGGGAGCATGAAGGGGAAACGCGGCGTTGTCAGGGCAGAGCTTTCCTTCCCGCACACCAGAGCGAGCCCAGGAGCAATGCTCAGAGGAAGCAGCTCAGCCATCCTTATGGGTTAAGGCTTTCTAAAGGGAGCTTGAAGACCTTTTTATGATGCTGAGTGTGTGCCCCTTCAAAGATTTAAACTTGGGCACTGGGAATTGCCAGTTGCTCTGGAAAAGCTTTGCTCTGACTGCTTTTATCCAGCTGTTTTTCTTTAAGGGAGCTGATCTAATGCTCTGACACTGCTCGTACATCACCTGCAGAACTTTGGCTTTGCTTGAAACCCCTGTCACGTCTGAACATGGCATGTGGAGGCTTTCCTGGGGCTGGGGCTTTGGGGGAGCCTCTTGCAGAGCTGAGAACAGGGCTGGCTCCAGGCACTGCCTCCTGACAGCTTAGAGTTAAACTTGGCTTTACATGCTTCCAACAGCAGCCTTCCAAAGCTCTCTGCCAGACATATTTCCATTTGAGCTCATGATACAGTGTTTTCTGTTTGAGAGAGTTTATTCAAACAGAAATACGATTTTTGTGCTGCTCCTCCCTCTTCCCTAGCAGACAAACTTCACAACCAGACTGTGAACTTCACTTAATTTCCTTCACCGTGTCACAGTGCCAGTTTCAAACAGTGCCTTCTATTCACTAACTGCTTTGGCCTGTATAAATATTTTTTTTTTCGATCTGACGCAGTTCACAAAATACGTTGGATTTCGAATGTCGCTGGCGCCGCTTTTCAGAAGCAGACTCCTGTACAAAGGTATCACTGCATGAACTTGCCTGCATAAATCTCCATTTTGTTCTTGTGCAGAGAATCAGGCCAACTTGCTCTGACTGGACAAGAGGCTTATGAAAAGGCAAATTAAAAGTGTTTCAGGCACATGCTGTTTTTTCTATACTTCATTTCTCGTCTTTCTGAGTGTTTAGCTTTCTGTCACCCCTTTTGCTAGCGCTGTCGCTGCGGTTCTTTGCAATCTTGGGTGGATTGTGTCCGTGTGCTTAAAATAACACCGCTATCTTTGTCTCCTCATTTTCTGAAAATCAGGCCACCCTTGTACAGTCTGCATTGCTCTTAAAACCTCCGAGTCATAATTAGCGATTAGTAGTTCTACTAATCTTCTGTACAGATGGAGGCCAGTTCATTCTCAGAGACTGTAAAGAGGATAAAGCTATCAGCACTGGAATATATTAGCTTAAATACCCTCCCACACACAAATACACATGTACATTTTTGCCTGCTAATTAGTCTGTCATTCATTTAAACGTGCATCAACGCTTTGTGTTGAGGAAGGAGAGATGAGGAGAATAAGCGTCATCAAAATTCGGAGAATAGCCTGAATGTGCTGTTGTTTAGCCACTAAAAGCCATCACTGAAGATCCAATCAAAATTGGATTGAAGACTGTGTTTCTGTGGTTGGTTTCCAGGAGACGCAGAATAGGTGCTGTCCTGGTGATGGGATTCCCAGTGATGGGTGCTCTAGCGTTCGTCGCCTTGCTTGCCATCGGGTGTAAATGTGTGGTGTCAGCAGAGCTGGGAGTGGTGATGGAGAAGTTATTTCATATAGCACTTACAGTGCATGGCACTGCTAATTATGTGATGTATTCTGAGCATCCTGGTTTTGCCTTTAATTGGGCCAGTGTTTTCTAGGTAAGGTGATGTGGGCTGGGCAGAGAGTTTACGACACGGAGAAGGCCATGCTTGCTGGTGTGTTATACAGGCAGGTTACTGGCTTGTGCTTGGGCGAGGAAGGCAAAGGACTGGAAGACAGGAGTGGAGAAGCTGGAAGAACAGGAGAGGGCAGTGCAAGAGTTACATAGCATGAAATGTACAGGCTGTGCAAGCAAGGAAAGAGAGGAGAAAGACCAAGGAATAAAAAGGAATTCTCATTCTGACCCCATTCCAGAGCTATGTCAAAACACCCAGTACTCCAAACTGAGCACAAACTTGCAAGAAAGTGTGGGGAAAACAAACATATCGGGGGAAAAAAAAAAGCAGCAGAAGTGAAATAGGAGAGGAAAACTCAGGTTGTAGATAGACAGGGAAAAAAAAGAGAGGAACAATCTCTCTGGAAAGGTGGCTATCCTAGGCAAAAAGGTCCCTGTTGTGCTGAGTGGAGAGCTGTCTACCTGCTGCCAGACTGGACGTGTCTGGCTGCCACGGTTGTTTCGGGAGAGCAAGTGTGTTGGTGTAGATGAAGCCCACTGGGAATCTGGTTGGGCAGGTGCACTTAGCGGGCTTTCCAGTTGAGGTTCGCTAAACCGTAGTGAAAGTGGGAATAAGTCGTCCCTCTCTAGAATCAAGTACATCGCATCTGTTCACCTTATTCAGAGAGGGTGGGGTGTGCTGCGTTCACTGTAGGTTCCGTACCCTTTGCCAAGGAGACGCAGCGCTGCCATCCGCCAACCCCAGCTCAGAGCTCTTCTACTGGTAGCTTTCGAGTTGTGGAGACTTTCCTCTGCTCAACTCTTGCTGCTCCAACAGCTTCCCATAGCTGGAACCTCCTACGGGTATGCTATATTTCTTTAAACTCAAATTTTTCTTGTATAGAAAACTTATCTGTGGGCCAGAGTACAGCTGAATTGCACAGCCCAGATCTGTATTTGTTTGGAAGCCCCAGATCCTCCAAGAAACTGTGCTCTTCCCCTCCTCCAGCTATTCCTGTCCCTGTGGTAAACCCAGCCGGGCAGAAGTTGGCACCACCCAGGTAACCTTCACGTCATTTCTCTAAGGAAAAATGACTCACTGTCTATTTTCCATCTTATTTTGGGGCTTTGGAGTCTGTGTTTTGGAGACAAATGCAAGTTTGTTAGTCTGAAATACTTTCCCAAAACTGTCTCGGCTGCCACTCCTTAGGTTGCTGGCGCAATCCAAACCAGCTGGCTGGACCTGACCTGGCACCCTCTGCCTGGTGACGGTGGGGCCAGCTTATGTTTTTTTTCTTGAAACCTGTGTTATTGAGCATTGTGTGGAGAGCTTTGGTAGTCTCATGACTATGAGAATTTTAGCTTTTACGGAGTAACTTCAGAAAAAAACCCAACAACTTACCTCTTTGTCTGTAACTATTTAAAAGTTGGATATTTGATCAACGCTACTTCCTCTGCATTAAACAGGGAGAGTGAGACATCTCTGGCACCTCGCTGCTTCCCAGGCATCTTGGGTAGCTGGGGTGAGTTGCCCACTGGAGGTGTCTGGATTGATGGTTACTTAGGAAGGCAGCTCCAGGCGAGGGGAGCAGGGCTGGCTCACCCTATCTGGTCCTGTGGTCCAGGCAGCTGTGCTTATTTTCTCAGCAGCATCAGTGAGGCTCTGGCTTTACACCATACTCTGCAGCTTCATGGAGCCCACTGTTGGCTCAAACACTTGGTACGTGGAGTCTCCTGTTTGGGGGATTTTAGCTGGGCCGAGAGGGCTTGGAACCTGTAAGAAGTGGGAACCAACCATCTGTCTCTGTTCAGGTGTTGCTTTCAAAAGTTTGACCCCAAGGTTTTTGCTTTCCATTCTGATGAAAGCAAGGTAGTTTGTTCCAGGTGTTGAACCTAATTTTTCTGTTGAAAAAAGTCAAATCCATGGACTATAAAAATCGGTGTGGAAGAGTCTTCATGGTTTGTCCTCTCTGTGCATAGTGGCTGCTCAACTGGGAGCACAAATAACCAAAGGAGAGCATCCAGCTAAAGAGAAGAGGTCCTTCTTGCTCCCAGGTGAGGTGATCTTGGTGCATGTCCAGAGCTCCTCCCTGCTCTGTTAGTGTTTCGTGATATTCCCTCTGGCCTGTATCTTCTAGACCGTGTTAGTCCTGGGCTGTCTTGTTCCCTTGGCACCAGTCTTCCTACCATAATTAATGCAACCAGAGGATGTGAGTCAGTGGTGGGATTGAAAAGCTTGCCGTACTCATGTCACAAAAGGAGATTATTAATGCTGAGCTGTGATCGTGAAGGAGGAACAGGCTTATATTTTAGATTTTGAATGTGTGAATTTCAGATTTGGAAGTTACAGCCTCCTGTATTTGGATACACAGTTCTTCATTTTTCCACTTTGTGTTTTCTGTTTTTGGTGAAAGCAATATAGTCATCTGATGTTTCTTTTGGAGGAGAGTTCAGTTTTTGTGTTGTTGTGATACCTGTGCACCTGCTGACACAATCAGCATTGCTGTGTCAAAGCCCAGGTGAGAGTGAAGCATTCTTGGCTGATGCGCCAGAGCAGGAAAAATCAGGGAGAGGAGTTGAATGTCCTTTTAAATATAACTTGATTTTGTGCACACAGAAGACAGTCCTGCAAAGGGAGCAGCAGATAGATACTTTATTCCTGCACCTCTACCAGCAGCAAACTGCACTCCTGGAGACCAGCCCTGAACCCATAGCAGATTCAGATTGACAGCCAAGGGTGTAAGC
This sequence comes from Neomorphus geoffroyi, assembly GCA_033558235.1. Taxonomy (NCBI): domain Eukaryota; kingdom Metazoa; phylum Chordata; class Aves; order Cuculiformes; family Neomorphidae; genus Neomorphus; species Neomorphus geoffroyi. The sequence continues at coordinate 783,730 of JAUMJM010000039.1, forward strand.
TCTGTTCTCGCTCCCCATTTCCTCCCCAGCGTGTGGTAGCCCACATCAGAGGCAGTAGATTGAAGTGTTTTTTGGAAAGGAGTGGGGGCAAACAGAGTGAAATGCTGCACCTGAGGCTACCTGTAACAGCAGGGAGCTACGGAGCTGTGAATGTATGAGTGAGGGCAGGCTGCTGGGAGGACCAGCTCTGGTTTTCTTCATTTATCCATGTACCTTCAGGCTGGTAGATGAGCATCCCTGCTGCCACAGGGCTAAGAGCCTCACTCCTAGGGATACAAAGTGGAGGTGACTTGAAGTTTGAGCACTGTGCCAAGTTTAACATAAAGGCCCTTTCAGTCTCTTGGGCAGGGATGCGCAGGGAGGAAGAGCCAGAGGGGTGATGGCAGACCTTGTCAAGCACAGAGCTGTTGTTGCGGGGGACCTTGGTCGGCTGCTGCAGCGCAGGGAGGCTGGCAGGGACCTGTGTTCTCACAGCGAGGTGTAACTGCCTGGGGCTGGCACCTCGTGCTGTGCCTTTGGTCCGTAGCTGCTGGTTTTTTACTTGGTTCTCTTTCATAATAAAGGGGTTAATATTATGAAGGGGAAAAAAAATAATTGTAATGCTCTCCCAGCTCGCCTCCATTTTTAACAATAGTGTTTCAACCTCTTGTGTCCCCTGACTCATGCTGGAGGGGCTTTTTTTACTGAATCTGTAATCAAAGCAACAAATGCGAAGGTCACTTCCTTGAGATTATATGGCAACGGAAGAAGTCCGGGATCGTGTCTCCCTTCTTCCCCCAGCTCGAATGTACAGAACTGTTGAGTACTTCTTGGGTTTCTCCAGTCCTTTTAAACCAGCAAGGCGTATGACTTGGAGGTAAGAGACTGCATTTTAATTTCTGATGCTTATCAGGGACAGATAATATTGTTCAGTGTTGTTACGCTGTGCCCCAACTTAAACATCAGGCAGACCCCGGAGCTGTGAGTGCCGGAGAACAGGCAAGCAGAAAGCAGCAAAGTGAGTTTGCTTTGGGGCACTTTGGAAGTGCAAGCTGAAACCTTTTTGCTTGTTCTTTGCTTTGCCCTGAGAGATCAGTCTATAAAAATGTCTTTGCATCTTTTGCACTCCATCGTGGAGATAAGGGACTGTTTGTTTACTCCCAGCATTTACAGCTGCTTTTTCCTGCCTTTGTTGTCAGTGCTGTCTTGGCTGCCTTAGCAAAGTGCTGAATCTAAGCTTGATTCTGGTAACTTTGCTGCAGCTGGAGATCAGGTCTGTAATTTCTGACTGTGGCGAAAATACATTTTCAGTGATTACCCTTATAGGCTGCTCTGATATGATTTAAACCTAACAAAGAGCAGATTCATAAGTCCAGAGAAAAGGCTGTCAGTGACTGGTACAGTAGCCCCTTTCAGCATCCATTAAATGTCTCATCAGTAAGGTCCTCATTGCTCTTGCTCAAAAAAAACCCCCAAACCCCTCATGAAGAGGTTGGCGCTGGAGATGCAGCAGTGCACATGGAGTTCGTTAACGGCTGTTGAGAAAGAGGCTTTGATGCGGAGTGCTTGTTTTGCTTTAAAAGTGGAGTGTGGAGCAGTCCAAATCCGTTAACTCCCCTCCCTGAGTGCCTGGCAAGGTGCTGGTGGCTGGGCAGGCTGGCTGCTCGACGCAGAAACACTGCGCAGAGCCTCTTGCAGCCAATACTCCCTATTTTGACTTCTTCCAAAGATCTTAGGATTTCAGGCTTTGCTTGGTTTATTTGCTTGCTCTTTGTATTTTTTGAAGTTACAAAAGTATAAGGCAGTTCAGGTGGACTTGTGATATAGCCCTTTCTTTTTTTAAATTCTTTTTCATCATCTGCTTGGTTAATGTCTGTTCAGTGCGGGCGTCTGGGTTTCCTGAGCAGCTACTGCTGAGCGTGAGAGCAGCTGGAAAAGTCCAGGGGAAGCATGGGGGTAGGATGGGGATGAACGGGTTGCGAGGACCCCAATGGGGCAGAGCAGGAAGAGATACAAGATGCCCTCAGAGGATGTGTTGCTGCCTCAAGAGGATCACAAATATTTGGTGAGGGCTTGCTTCACCTGTGTCTTTTGCCTCGAGTGCCTTCCCTCCAAAACCCAACCCAGGCTTCAGCAGGGAGTTGGTGGAGAAGCAAGAAGTGCGATGGAGGGGACGGAAGAGCAGCCTGTGAGAAGCTGTCAAAGAGATGGAGATCTTCAGGGTGGGGGAGAAGCAAAGAGGCATCAAGGGGCAGGGTGTGGGGCTCTGGGAATGGAAAACTCTTCACTAAATGTTTTTTTAGTCTTCTGTAACTATTCCTGTAACAGGGAAGTCTGAGTTTCTGTTTCTAGCGGATCAGGGATGGTTTCTAGGGTGGAGTAAAACACAAGAAAAGTTACCAGAAGCTCTTCACAGAATATCTCTTGAGATTCCTATTGTAGAGACTTAAGCAAAGAAGCAGGAGCTGAACTGATTTGCTCCTGGTTGAGGAGCAAAGGCCTGAACAGGTTGCCAGCCCCATGGTGGGTAGCGCTCGTTAAAGGGCAGAGGAGGATGCTGCCCCCACGCAGTGTCCTTTTCGGGGCCAATACAGCATTTACTCTGTTGGTTTGCGTCAGGAAAGCTCTCTGATCCCACAGGAACTTTTTTTCCCCTTGAGTTCCCAGGAGACTGGACTGGAACAAAACATCACTATGGGCTTGTGCACGGTAATGACCCGACTGCAGTGCTGTTGGTGATAAGCAAGTTTCCACCAGACACTAATTTGTTAGCTGTGTCCTGCCAAGGAAAGCAGATGTTGGATGAAGTGTTTCATTGACTTGATAGTTGTGGCAGATTTGCACTGATTGTTTCCTATTAATTTTCCTGATTTTTAGGATTAGCTGTAGAGCTGCCTGTCTGTTCTTTTCTTGCCGTTATTTTAAGTACAATGCAAAGTGGTAGAAATGGTAACATCGGCACCCACAGAATAACATGAGAGATTTGATAAATACTTGGTTTAGCCTGTGGGACACTTTAATATAAGGAGAATAATGATGCAACAAGGGGGCTCTTCATCCAAGAAGACAGCTAACCTCTTCCCCTCTGTTAGAGGGACTCAGCGTCTACTGATAACTCTGCTGGCAAGATCCTGTGGCCTTTGGCAGCATCAGGAGGGGTGAGATGCTGTCTGGATGCTGCTTGTCAGCTGAAAAGCGTGGTGCCAGCCGAGTCAGCAAGGGCTCTTTTGCAGCAGTACATCCCTCTGCTTCGTGTGGCGGGAAGCAATTCTGCCTGCACGCTTGTAGCGTGCTTGTTTGTGCACTGGTGCACAGGTTGTGCGTGGGCAAACACCCCCTGCACCCTCGTGTGGGAGGGAGCAGCAGCAAGTACGTGAAACCACCATCAGTAGTGTCAGGAAACGCAGCCGCACTGCAAAACTGCCTTGTGGGGAGGAGTTAGGTTTTTACCTTGCACGCTCCTGGTAGAGACCAAAAAGCAGGATCTCTCATGTTTGTGTTTTGCTCTTAGCAAAGGCCTTTGTCTTGTGGCTGGGCTACTGTATTTATCATTTTGAGGAAGACTGACTTCATTTGTCACCAGGATTTTCATTCATCACTGTTCTTTGGGTTTGTTTTTTTATTGCAGTGTGCTCATCATTATTTCTGAGCATTGCATTTGGAGCGTTTTGGGAGAGGAGGATGAGGTTCAAAGCCCCGTGTCCTTCCCTCATGAGTAGGATCTGTCTAATAACCACGAGAGGCTGCGCCTGTTGTACAGATCAACAAACCATCAATAAAGCAAGGGAGAGAGTCCCTTAGATTTGCATCCCCTGCAATGACAATTAATAGAATAAATGGGAAAAGGGAGAATTGTATGGAAAGCGTTGGCAGTTGGCCCTGAAAAGCCACAGTGTCTGCAGTGAGGGAGAGTACTTGGGCTGTTGCTTTGCCAGATCTTTCCACTGGCTTGGCTGGTGGGGTGTACCTGTAAGTCAGTGGATGCTCTGCAGGAGCCAGTTTTTCATTGTATCTTCAATTCATGGGGCTGTTTTAGGAAGGTGCCATGCAACACAGGGAGCCTCTCACCCCACCCGCTCCAGGCAATGTGTTTCATCTCTAACGCCTTGTCAAACTTCCATGGAAAGCATCATCAAAGGGACATTTGTACCAGCTTGTGCTGGTAAGTAAGTTTTCTCCAGACGGTCCCATCTTAAAACGTTATTTCTGTTTATGTTGTATTCAGTCTGGTCTTCAAGTGTCTGTCCCTGCCTCGCCGTTCCCAGAGTAGCACAGGGACACCCTGAGGTGTGGAATGACTCTGTACATTCCCTGCAACTGCTAGAGGTAAATACCCCATGAGTGCTGGGATGAAAGCATGCAGAGCCCTGGGGTGTGCTCTGCAGCCCTTGGGAAGGATGGGGCTGGCACTCGGAGTCACCCTGGTGAGGTGAGATGGGTCCTACAAGGTGTCTTGCCATAGCACAGAGGGTGAGAGATGTAGCCAGCCACTTAACACATCGCTGGCTGTTTAACATTAAGCAGATACTGGCTTCTGTTAATGGTAATAGCAAGATAACAAATGATTTAAAGCAAAATACTGGGCCCTACTGAAGTTAATGGCAAAATTCATTGACTACCTTGGAGCCAGGACTTCAGCCAAAGGTTTCTTTATGACTTGAAGATTAAGAAGGAGAGGCAGTATGTCTAGAGACATGGTCTGCCCCCTGTAAGGCTGGTGAAAGCTCTGCCATTGTCTTCAAAGGGGTCATGACAAGTTTATAGTGCCTGCATGAGCCAGGCTGCAGTGGTGCAGCAGGAACCCACTGGCTTGCTGGGCTGGTGTGTGCAGGGACGGCAGGGAGATCTGAGTTTCTGAACTCAGAGACAGACCTTTGTGTTTTGGAGGGGAGGTATCAGTGAGTCCAGAAGACTTTAAGATGGGTGCAACCATGCAGATGAGGTATTACTTCGGGCTTTTTGCACTGCACCCCTTGCTGGCAAAGGAGGTGATGGAAAGGTGCCTAAAGGGATGTGATGTGGCAATGGGATGGGGGAATGTTTCCCTTGCCCAGAATTTCACCCGTGGGAGGGTGGAGCATTTCCAATCCCCACTTATCTGTTTCCCCGGAGCACCTCTCACCACAGGACATTCGATGATGGGCACCTATGCTGGGTCAGGGAGGACCCGCGGGCTGCAAACAGGCTGACGAGAAGGCATCAAGGCATTTTTGGAGACCTAGGTGGATCCTTTGAAAAGCTCCCATAGAAATGCTGGTATAAAACCAAACTCCTGTTTGTTATTTTTCTGCTTATTCCTTAAAGCTTTGAGCAATTCTGAGTGCTGGAACACGATGAGGCTTTCCTCTCCCAACAGACACTGCAGGAAACTCTGAGGTCATTTCAAGCATTATAACTTTTTTCCTTCTTACCCCCCAGCTGTCTGCAGGCCCCTTCCTTCCAGAAGGACAGGCAAAGGCTTTTATTTTCCTGACATGTGCCGGGTTAAGGCAGCTCCATATTGAAATACATTCTTGCATCTTATTTCATATTTTTATCAGTCCGTGCACGTTTATGAGCCAGACGTAAGCCAGCCAGTTATATCAAAGTCAATGAAGCAGTGCTGATCTAAGGCAGCTGAGGATCTGATCCTAAATGCCTTCAGGAGGGAAGGGAAAAAAAAAATCACTTAAATGCCGATGAAAATCTGAGGTCAGTGTAGGGGCTTCAATCTTAAGCTTTGAAATCTCTCATGGGCTTACGAGTAACAGGAGAGGGGTTTGGGGAAAGAAAAAAACAACCAGCCCTTACAGGAAATTACTGGTGATGCTTTATAGCTGGTTATCTGCAGCTCAGGTAGGGATTCTGAGAAGAAATTCTCTTGAATACAAGGCTGATTCTCCAGGCTCCTACACCTGCAAAGCAGTGCTGCTGCCTTGGAGTCAGTGGTCAAATGCAGGAAGGCAGGATTTTGGCCCCCTCCCCATGCTGCGGGCTTTGTGGGGGCTGGGTCGGTGTGGCAAAGGGACAGCATTTCCGAACTGACCACGTGCATCTGGTAAGTGAGTGGGCAATATTGCTCTTTTGCTTTTCTCTGACTGCTTGAAGCCACCGTGTGCCTGTTTCAGGAATAAATGATCCAGTTTTTACAATCTGTGCTGTAATGATGCACCACAGCCCAATTTCTCACTTTTAAAACTGCAGGTTTAAGACTTTGGCCATTTATTTAGTGAAAGTGGTTTCACTTTTTCTCTCATCACTGGGTGAATCAGAGCAGGTTTTTTTCTCCTGTAAAATACCTTCTGGAGCTTACTCACCTGGTATTGAAGTTTTATTTCACATGGTAACCTGCGAGAAGCTTATGGAAATAACATGCACAGTTCCGCACAGCTGGGGCCGAATCCCTGGTGTTGCACTCGGGTGTTTTCTAGGCACAGCCCGTCAAGGTGCTCACTAACACCCGTACCTGGGCAAAAGGACTTATCTTGAGAGGAGGGGCAGAGGACTGGGGGAAGAGGTTTGTTACTTCCAAAAAACTTCTCATGGAGCTTGAGGTATTAAAGATGTGAAACCTTAACTGGGGGGTGAGCTGGGGTGGTTTTAAAACTTCCAGCAATGCGTATTTACATGGAAGCAGGAGCCTGGCACAGCCGTCCTGTCCCTGGGCAGGTCGCAGTCACACATCTGTGCAACACGGTTGTGCCAGAAGCGTGTGCACACGGGCTGCTGACCCCCAGACCGTGGCGCAGCCCATGTGAGAGCAGCTGGCGTGCATGCACAGACCTCCAAGCATTTCAGTGGTAGAAACTGTTCCCAAATTTGTCTCAAAATTACGTGCAGTTTATGTATAATCCTCTCTGGCCTCAGAGCTGTTGGAGGTTTTTTTGGTGCTCTCTCATAGTGAAGACCATCTTAAAAGAAAAAAGGCTTAAAAATAGGAATGACAGACACAGCCAGCTATGCCAAGTGATGCCTCTATAATTTACCCAGTTCTGGGAGGTGAAATCTGCTCTGGAGGGAGTGCAACACGTTCAGGTTTGCTTCTGACCCAAACCCTTCATGAGTTCCCATTCCCAGGTTACAGTTCAGTAGATAGGTTATTTTGTCAGCTTTTTTTTTTGGCTTAAGTTTTTTTTGAGGTTTCCTGTTTACACCCTGTCTAATTACTTTTTTCTTGTTTTTTCCTAGCTGGATGACACACATGAATGTTTAAAAATATTGCATGTAACAACTAGCTTCGAATAGGGAGGATGTTTCTGCTGAAGAAAAATAGCATAAATATCCTGCATATGTTTTGTTTTCCCAAATAAACATTCAGGCTTAGGATATCACAGGGAATTAGTTTAAGTAGCCAAGTAGTATGTTTTTTTTCTCTGTGGTGGTGGTTTTTTTTCTTTTTAAAGGACTCATGTTTTGGAAAATCTATCTCAATGATTTCAGCTGGAGAATTTGTCTTAATTTTTGTGCCATAAGTGAGATGGAGGAAAAAATGAGCTTTTTCTTTTCGCCAGCTATATGAAACCTTTCTAAGCGTATTAACCTGCTATATAGAATCACAGTCTCACACTGTGGTTTAATTTCCACACATGGGCATTCTGAGAGTTGTGTGCTGCTTCTCCTTTGTTATCTGTGTGTTTTTACTGAAGATCAGGGTAAACTAGTCTCCTTTTTGTTCCTCTCCACGTTTCAATTTTTTTGTGCTTGCTTGTGTGCTTACAAGTGACTTTAGAGAAGTAATAAGAATTCAGTGCATTACATTGCTCTGTTAATTTCCTATCAGAAGTGAGATGAAATACAGGGATACTTCATGCATTTAGTGCTGCTTCCTCTTTTACTGGATAATAGCTTAAGTATTAGCAGGCTTTTAAAACTAACTGCGAAAAAGACCAACTTGAGGGCATGTTGCAAAAATATAAAGGAATTGTTAATTTGTATAGACAATGCAAAATCAATGAGAATAAGCTGAAAACAGATGTGTGTATATTTATCTCGAGACTGCTCACGCCACCTCTTAATTGAGCCAGGCAGCTGTGCTCATCTCATGATGGATTGGTCCAACTACATAGAAAATCAGTTATATTGTTCAGATTAGCAAGGCGCGTTGAATGAAAGATGAAAGAAAATGTAGCCACAAGGAGCTCCTTAGGGCGTTGGGTCTTTGAGGAGCCCAGCGCCCTGAGAGATGGGGAGCCAAGTATGAGTCTCTTCCCAGAGCATGAGGAAACAGGCCTGTGAGCAGATGTGCTGCAGGGAAATAAATCATCCTGGTGTCATTGGGGGAGTTAAAAACAAACCCTTAGCTGCTTCAGCTCGAGGAGCTCAGGGTCTCCAGTCGCTGAGCTGGAGGTGATTTTATGAGGACAAAATTCTTTATGTATCCAGCGATAGGATGGTGGTGATGAAGCTCTCCAGCTTTCCTTCAGACAAGAGGAGAGGACCAGACCCGTGACTGTTGCTGTGCTGGAGCGTGTGGTGTTGCTGTGCTGCAGCCGTATTGCATCATTGCACTGGGGCAATACAGGCCCAGTGGAAGGTCACTGATACATCAAAGTTTCTGAGATGGTCTTGCCACGGCAGTACCTCTGAAGCTTTCAGTTTTGCCCTCTGTATGAATGAGGCTTGGAAAATGTCAGTATGTCTTGTATATACGAGCCTTGTCTGCACAGGGGGGCAGCTTCGTGTGAGGAGAGAGGAGATGAGCTCTCTGGTGGGCGACATTCCTGATGCAGGATGGGCTTGTGTTGCTCTGATAGCAACTGGGAGTCATTTGCTTCTGATTGCATTTGTAAGTACGGAGCAAGCCAAGTGAAGTGCTCTCTGCCCCCATCAGGAATGGGGTGGGGATACTTGGAGAGAGCTCCTACACAGCTGCAGAAGCCAGGGTGCTGGTCACTGAAGTCCTGGGTTTGCAAGAGGAGGATAAGGGCTAATGTTTGGACTATCCTGGTTAACGCTACCTTGTTTAAGGATTGGAGCCTTCCAAATCCAAAGCTGGTAGTCATCCTGGCAGACTTGCATTCCTCAGCTGGGCTGTGGTGCCACACAGTGAGTATCCATGTTGCGCCTCTCAGCCCAGGTGGACAAAGTGTCTTAGCAGGGATTGAGCCCTCAGGTGTGCACGCATGGGCTAGAGGGGGCAGAGGGCTGCAAGCAACAGATAGAAGTGGCTTCAGAAACCCCTTCCTCTTCCTTGAACTGTTGTCCTGGGACACTGCCATTGTGTCCCACCATGTAAGAGAGCATTTCTGAGGTGACGCAAGCCCATCACCACATAAAGCTCTAGGGATGCACACGGCAGCTGACAGGTTTGCCACGGTAATGACGCTTCACGGCGCTTTGTTGCTGAGTATTCTGGCATCTTCTGCAACTTCTTTACTGAGCTTTCCAGTACTCTGTTAAACAACTGTATTTCTTCTGAGACAAAATTCCTGGAGATTCAGGTACTAAACATTATCTGTATCTGTAAATCAGGCTTTTAAGTTGGTGTCCTTACTTTTTCTCATCAGTAAAATTGGCGATAATTATATGTTGCCTATCTTCAGGGGTGTCAAGAGGCTTAAGTACTTTTAAGGTGCTCTGCAATTACCTTGGATAGCTGAATAGAAGCACAGGTTATGGTTGGTATTTCTTTTATGTTTTAATCTTCCTGGCAACCTTTCTTTCTCCTCAGCACAAGGCTTTGTGGATGTGTTTGCTATAATAGAAACCTTTTTTGCTTAACAATAGACAACCAAGGCAATTAAAACAGTCAGAAGTGATTAATGTGATTTCACTGGGTGAAAGCTAAAGCGGCTAGCAATTAAATAATGGCAACCCTCATGCTATCTCAGAGCAACAGATGGGGTATGATTTCAAAACACTATTGAATCAGACACTTCGCAACAGGGGCAGATTGGTAACGGTATGTCAGAGCTAGAAATGTGCACCACCTTGAAGGGTGCGCTGATGAAATGATTAATTGATGGTAACATGCCACTTATTTATGAGCGCGTGATGGCAGACCTTCAGCTCTCCAGAACAAATGGACCCCTGATCAGATTGTAATGGATTTAAGGGCTCCAGGCAGCGTGTTTGGTGAGTGGATAAATCGCAGGGAGTGTATTGGAAGCCAGAATTGGGATGCTGCAGCTTAGCTTCTAAAACCCAAAGGAGAAGGCACTGGAAGTGGTATCTTGCCAGGAGTGCAGGGCACGGGGCCGATGCAGCTCCAGGATGATGGCTCTGCAGGGTGCAGTACCGAGGGTTGCAGCTGTGGTTTGCATAGAAGACATGGAGGCTGCCTCTGTGATGGTGCAGGCTCTGCTCCGCTCCACTGCACACACAACGCGTCGCTCTTCATCAGGTGCTTCTGTGCAAATGTATGTCCATTGCAGTAAGAGAAATGAAAAGGAAGGGTTTTCTCTCAGCTAGACTCGCTCTGCAAATGGTCCTTTTAGCAGAATTGCTGTTTTGGTGAGCAACGTGGTGGTACGTGTTTAGCAGTGCCTTAAATTGCCACAGATGCTGTAGCCCCATTTTCCTGGACATGAAATGCTCGTCTCTGACCTGTTTGCAGAGCTCCTTGGGAGGGGGCTCCCTTCAGGCTTTTCGTCAAAATGAGCTCAATTAGTTGAAACAATAAAGCTTTGTTAATTTGGCTTCATACAGCTGAAATGGGCTGACTGGTGACAGAAGAGGCTGTGTTTCGATGGCCCTCACTGTGCAAACAGCCACGCGTTGAAAGGGAGGCAGTGCTGGGGGGAGGCCAGAGGTCTCTTTACAGTTATATTGCAATTAGTTATAAATTATATTTATTTTTAAGTCTTTATAAGGTTTGAATGTGCTGCGTCCCAGAGTAGGAGGTGATGAGGGGGTCCTGGTGGCAATAGAACTCAGCCCTGTCCTTGTCCCCATCCCTGTGGAGCCAGAGGGATGTGAAAGAAGAAACCACTGTGTTGATGTTTAATCCCTCTGGGAGCCCCTATCTAAGAAAACCACCCTCGGCCTCTGCTCACAGCTCAGAATTTATAGTCTGCGAGAAGCTTGTGCTGTCAGGAAAATGAGTTACTCTGAGGCTGGGAGAATAAATATAAAGGCCAGGTTTCTTTCACCAGCTCTCACCCAGAGAGCATTGCGAAGCTGGTCCTCGCCAGAGCCAGCGAGAGGTCCAGAATTAGAACAGATTTTAAATAATGTAAAAGCTTTCATGGAAATGTATTAGATTTCAAAGGGCAGATATTAGAAGGGCATAATGGCATAACGTGCAGCTATTTTGGAATTGCTCTCCTTTTAAAGGAGAAAGACACATTGTTTGCAAGAGATCGGTGTAACACGGAGTGGGAACCAAGGTGGTCCAGATATAATGGTAGAGGTTGTGAAGCTCATCCTTTCTTAATTGTTTGGTTCAAGCACTTGTCGACGCATGCAAGCACTTATATACGAATCCTATGGAGACAGTGGCTTCTAATGCTGATAAAATGTTATCCAAGGGAGAGCACTAATGTACTGCTAGGGACTCCATCGAGACTAGAGAACAGGTCCTCTGTCAAGGGACCCAATTTAGGCTGACACATGTGCAGAGATGCTTGGCTAGATGGGAGTTTCGTGGGTCCTTGGTCATCTCTGCTCCTCGCCAGAGCAAAAGACCATTGCTGCTACTTGTGGCTATGGTACTGGCCGTGTTGGTTCATCCTCAGATTAAATTCTCAAAGCATTTGTGTCGCTTCTATCTGATCCTGAGCGCTGCTAAGCACCCTTAATGCTGATTTGAAGTTGATGAGAGCCAAGAGTGCTGAGGTAGCTCCCTAGACTGAGTCCTTGGAGAAGGACACGCAGCTCCAGTATGGAGTCAGTTCACTTATCAGTGCAGATTAAACGCTTGCTACACACTGCGTGCCGCTGAGCTGCACGTGGGCCCGTGCAAGCCAGCAAAGCCGTGGATCCTGCCCTTTCTCACAGGGCTGTGTTGCTGTCTTTGCAGATGACAGAGGGCCGGCACTGCCAGGTGCATCTCCTCGATGACAGGAACTTGGAGCTGCTGGTTCAGGTACAGACCCTTCTCTTCTGGGCACTGGTAGCACGGAGCCAGATTTCTCTGCTTATTTTCTTCAGCAGTACTATTGGGAGAAGTGATATTTGAAGAAAAGTTGTCTCTTACTAGAGCAACTCATAGAAGTGAAATAAACAGGTGTGCTTTCAGGTGTGCATGCCCCTCCTCAGACCTGAATTAGCAGGAAGGTTTCCCTTGGGCATTGGTACAAGGTAGGCAAAATATCTGCCATCAATTCTGCATTCAGTTTTTCATTTGCTTTCACCAAAATTCATGAAGTGTATTAAACACAGCCCTTGTGGTGGTGGGTATATTTTGCAATTTAGAAGGGAAGAAAAGTCTGTTTTGGGGGATGTGTTTTATTCCCATAACAGAACTCAAAGCACGAGATCCTTTACTACACAATATTTTCTTAATTGAAAAATCCCTCCTGCTGCAAGTGCAGGAAAGCCTGAGGTGCTATATTTCTCCCCTAGCAAGAGGAACACAGCAGTCGGTCCATGCACTTCAGCTTGATATCATGGGTTAAGTACATAATTGGCTCTCCATGCTCCACATGTTCCATGGCTCCACAGAGACATTGTACTGACTGCCCCGAGTCTGATGGAGCCACTCCTATATTGAGTCGTTCAACAGAGTTTTAACTTGGCTGCATGTATGTAAATGACAGTATTTGCAGAGAAAATTTTTAATTCATCTCAGTCCAGGCTTTTCATATATAATAAATTATTTTTATTCTTTCAATAGCCGAAACTTCTGTCTCGGGAATTACTGGATCTGGTGGCTTCACACTTCAATCTGAAAGAAAAGGAGTATTTCGGAATAACATTTATAGATGATACGTAAGTATGTTCATTTATTTTAAACAGCTGTGTGATTACTGCAATGTGAAACCTACCCCTGACACCACACCAGCTCAGCGTGATGGAAAAATTACTTTTTCTTTTGAAGAAGATAGATTTTCCTACTTTGTGCTTTTTGGCTGAGGAAATGGGAAGGCACAAACCAGAAAATAATTGGAAAATATCTTCTGGGCACAAACCAGAGTATACTTGTAAAATACCTTCCTGATGCTTTCACTTTTCATGTTTATCTCACAAGGTGAAAAAATTGATTCGACAATACTTTCCCACACGAACATCCTCAGCTTTCCTACTCTGCTCTTTCTTTTTGCTTTTTCTCTTTCTTTTTGTATCAACAAAAAGGCTTTGCATTTGTTTTGAAAATGAATTACTCCTGTTGCTTTCCACTTCAGTCTCAAATGTATTATTGAGTATTTTAAACCCAAACTTTCCTAGCAGCAGTGAAATATGAATTAGTCCTTCCCATAAACAGCTTCACTCTGGCTTCCCTGTTACTTTTAGGTGTCTAAGCTATTCTGTAGACTACCAAAAAGCTGCAAAAGCAGAACGTACTCAAAATGCCCTTCCTGGCAGCTGGACTATTGCGAGCACGCAGTGGTGTTGGGTGCACTTTGTCATCACTGCTGATGTGAGAGGGACAGCTCAGGCAGCCACTGTGCATCCCCTGCCACCTTCTGCCACAGGCTGGGTGAGATGCTGTGGCTGGGCTCCAGAGCACCATGGGAGATTAACCCCGCGTCAGCTGAGTTGACTGAAATCTCAGCTTGTCTTTAGACTGTCAGCATTGCACTGAAGTGCTTCCCCAGTCTGTGGGGTGCAGGACCAGAACCCGCAGGCAGGACTTTGCTGCCCAGTGCCAGTGACTCCAGAAGCATTACCTTCAGCTTCCCCAAAAAGCTGGAGCAGAGCTGCTATGGGTAGTATGGAAATGGAGTTGTGCTCTAAACCAGCCTCTAAATAAACCTCTTCTTGTCTGATGGGATTAATATCAGTCCCTGCTACTCTCTGTTGCCGCTTTTTATGGTGTCCTGGGTAAAAGCCTTCACCTACAAATGATGTCAGAGCTGTGTTTGGGTCTACCCTACCCAGGTAATTCCTGTCTGCACGTGCCGGACGGCTCCTGTGGAAAGGACTGGTGTTCACAGAACCGGTAGGAGCTGCTTGCTCTGGGACCCTGATGCAGCAGTGTGTTATTTTTTACCAGCCACTCTTATCTTGGGCTCTTTCTAGAATATATTTACCACATACTTGTCCTTTCAGGTGTTGGAAAACACTATCTTCCAGCTCTTCTGTAAATCCCTTGAGGGTGCCGTTTGCTCTCGGTTTATTTTTTCCCTCAGAAGTGCTGCCGTGAAATTCTTCTGGAGGTTTTTGGTTGCTGCTGCTCCCTCATGGTGAGCTTTAAAGTGCTGCCAGGGGAATACCAAAAAGCTTTTGGCTTTCCTATGAACACCAGCTGGGAGTCTAGAGACTGCCTTGGGTGTACAGGGCTGGGCTGGGTGCTTGGAGGGAGCATGTGGCCTCTGGAGGGCACCCATACTCAGCCTTTGGGGCAGCCACAGGCTCTGTTCTCCCCTCGGCCCAGGATCCTCAAGGAGGTTGTTGGGATTTGGGAGCGTTTCTGTTTTCTTTCTGGCTTCCTTCCAGTCTCACTGCAGAGAGAACTACGTTTCATACAGCTGCCACATTAACTGAGTGATCCTGTGGTGAACCCCTCTGTTCCCAATGGGTTTTTATGTCCTGCTGGGCCTGGGGATGCTGCAGAGCAGCAGTAGTGGGGGATACGGCCTCAGGGCTGTGCAGAACCCGTGCATCCAATGACACCAAACCCGTTTCTGCAGTAGGCAAACGTTCAGCCTCTGCTACAGGTCAGACCCCCCTGCTAGACAGGAGAAGTCCAGGGAAGTGTCCCCATCCAAAGCACAGGAGAGTATTTCAATAATATTTAGGTTTTCTGCGTGCCATGCTGTGGGTCTTGTGCTGCAGCTGAAAGTATGACTGCAAAGAGCATTCTCTGTGATCCAAAAGTGAATTACATCAAAATGTGAAAGTTAAAAAGGAAATTAGGTGTTGAGGAGTTTGTCTGACTTGGACCTGAATCTCACACTTTTTAAAGTAATGCTTGAAGTAAACAGGAGCACTGAAGAGTCTTCATTTCTGTATTTCTTGCCCCATTTTTTAACCACCTCCCCACTCTGTTTCCACAGAGGTCAGAGCGTTTGGCTGCAGCTGGATCACAGAGTCCTGGACCACGACTTGCCCAAGAAACCAGGCCCGGCAACTTTGTACTTTGCTGTTAGGTGAGTAATTGTTTCCACAAAGAAAACATCACCACTTCAGTTTATTTATCACCAGGGGGTTTTGTTTAAAAGAGCTGATTATGGATTTGATCAAGGAAATAAATGTCAAAGCGGTGCATTATTTTTAGAAAGAGATTAGGCCCTGGGTAAGTGCCTTTCTCTTTTGTGTTTAACTATGAAACAAAGTACTTTGGAACCTGCTACTTTTTAAACTGTTACTAGGATATTGTTCCTAGTTCTTTTTTTGTTTAAAATCCTGTATTTTAAATATCCACTTTGCCTGACTTGTCTTTAATAGTGCTAAATTTTAATATAGTTTGTTTAAGAAAATCGCAGTTTTTCGTCTTATGTTTACTTAAGGGTTGACTGTACTTGAAAGGGATTGCTGATGGCTTTTTTGCTCACACAGCTTAAGCCAGTCCTCAGGAGAGAATAAAACCCCTGGCAAAGTGATTATTTTGGCCAATGTAATTGCATTACTTTAGGGCTTTTGCTGGCAAATCTCTGCTGGTTAAGAGCCTGAAAAAGACCAATATCCTACAAGACAGAGCTGTGATGGCTGAAAAGACCAAAAAAGACCAAGCATCATCATCTTAATATTGTTGGAGATTTTGTTTTCCTTACAGTCTATGAGAAAAATGAGAGCAGACTGACCTCATTTGCTTTTCATATCTTGATAAATTTATGCCTTGTGTGCGTAATTATTTGAAGCACTTCCAAGCAGCCTCTTGTGTAGCTGGGTCGGTTGGCACTGAAGCCTCACCACGTCCTCCACACTCTGGTCATTGAGGGAACAGTTCAAACAAGCAGCACACTGGTTTTGCTGAATATGTACTTATTTGTGATGGAGTTGAGAGCTTTTCTTCCTTTCCCCACTTTTAATGTAAAGATAAAAATCCATTTTAAAAGGGGTGATGAGCTCTTCTATATATTCACTGTGTTTGAGGATCTGGGAAGGTAAAATCTGACTGCCCAAGAAAGCTGTGAAGGGAACTATATGACTTGAGCATTTCTTTGGTTGGGATTAATGCTGTTGGCTCGTGATCATTTTGGCCCTCTCAGTCGCAACACGTTCCTCTACAGGACAGGGTGTGTGGAGACTTGGGCAAGAGTTAATTTGTGAGGAGTGGGCTTGGAAAGGTCGACATCTAAAAGCTGATTTTAGGTCTGACTACTCTAGGATTGTAAGATCCGAAACAAGCAATTGAGAGCCGGGGAGGTGAGCAGTGAGTGAGTAGCAGAGCAGGAAGAGGAGTGTACAGAAATAATTAGCAATATAGAAACTGTCTGATTGTAAAAATATATATTCCAGCAGAGAAACCACTTCAAAACCTGCAGCACTCTGCTTTATTACGACTTTTTGGATAAGTCTGGGAGTCCAGGCCTTTGCTGCATGGCGTATGCCTTGGGTGGTTAGTTCAGACTTATCTCATGTGAACACATTTGCTTTGATATAGCCTATTCCTTAATTAAACTTCCGTGAGAGCAGCTGAAATACAGAGGTGCAGCTGTGGCTTGAATAGAAAAGCGTAGCTGGGTGTGGGGCAAGTGGCACGGAAGGGGTGGGCAGAGAGCCCCAACACTTGGCTCATTCCCCTGGGCTAGGACAGTCGCCAGCTGTGCATGACGTGCCAACAGTGGGTGCTGCTGCAGGGGAAGGGTGTCCCTTGGGCTGGGTGAGCCCTCCTGCTCTGGCTGTGCCTTCTGCGTGTTTGAAATAGGTTTGATCATGAACAGAATAAATACTGCTTCAGCGTCACTGTGGTTTGAGGTGCCAGTACAGCGAGGCAGTGCACTGAGCTGCTGGTCTTACAATGAATGGAAAATGCGCAACAGCATCAGTTCTCGGTATCTTTCAGCACTGTGCTGGGCAGTTTCCAGTAGCAATACTGGAAATGGGGGGGATCCCAAGATATCTGATTGTGACGCTCCTTTTGTTCATCAGCCTTGAGCTTTTGCTGTTCAGTTGCTGTTCAAGAAACACTTGAGAATCCTTTCAGATTTTAATCACTTTTCTTCAGCTGGTATAAACTCAGTCCGGTCAGTGTGTTTTCATATGGCACACACAGCTGGGGAAGGGCTCTGTAATGCAGATTTATGACTTACAGTGTCATTTTAGTTTCAAGGATGCTAACAGCATCAGAAATAAAAGTAGAAAATACACTTCAATGTGTTCCCAAATATGCCTGTCATCCCCTGAACATCTTTATCTCTGTGGTCCAGTGTTCCCCATCTGTTCTGTGGTGACAAGACAACACAGCTTGTACCATGGAAGAAACAGAGCACACAGACTTGGCTGGGAGAGGGGGCAACAGCTCCCCAGTGCCCTCTCCCTAAATCCATAGATCCTACAGTCTCCTGCTCTGTACCAGCAGTGACTGGGAGCTGCCTCCCTTAGAGCCACAATCCTGCTTCTGTCAGCCATGTCTGACTCTTACTTGAAAGGAACTGCAAGTGCAAATGAAGTCATTAGTTGAGGAAACTCACCTTTTTGGTGCAGTGGAGGGAGGAAGGCTTTAGCAGGCTGAGGAAGGTCCGTACAGTGAAGGACTGGTCTGGCAACAGGTTGGGAAAGGACAACGAGTGAGGCTGCTGCCCTCTGATGCTCTGCATTTCTGGAGAGAAACACTCAAGTGTATTTCAAGTGACATTTAGCAAAGTTTTTGAAGAAAAATTATACTAGGTGTGATCAAGAGAGGGTGGAAATGTCTGTGGTTCCTACAGATCTCAGCGAAAGGTGAGTCATGAAAATAAATAGCCTTTCAAATGTCTGGGGCAGGCTGCTATGCTTGACTCTGCCCCTTGGACCAGCTGCATGCTTGTAAAATGTGTAAATTATCTCCTTATCCTGCAGAGGCGTGCTGGGAGTGCTTTAAAATTAATTTGATGGAACATGCTATAGGAATGCAAAATATTAAAACAATTACTATTTAATGTATTGCTTGTCTCAAGACAGAGCATAAATATTGCATACGTTCCTAACAAGTTCCTAAATACATCCCTAAAGCCAGGACGTGCTTGGTTAACTGCTTCCTACCATGCACTCTGTGCTGCTGCTGTGGGCTTCTTCCAATGTCTTGCAAATCATCTACACCAAGACATCAGTGGCCGGAACTTGAGGAGCCGTAGGGGCGCTATGGGAGAGGGATTGACCTGGTTCTGATAAACAGTGCTCTGCGTGCGCTGTGTTGGCCATCCAGCCCTCCTGCTGTCAAAAGTAAGACATTAAGTCTGCAGTGGGACTGGCCCAAGTCTTTGTTTGACTGGGAATAAAAGTGTACTTTCTGTCTAGCATTGGGTGGAGGAGTCTGGACCCAACACTTTCATTCTCCGTAAGGAGCTGAAGCACACGTATCCTGCTTTCAGACCCAGCTAAAGGAGGATTAACAGGACCACATTCACACAAATTTGTCTCTCTTTAAACCAAGCTGGCAGTTCCAGGCTCCTCAAATTATAGAGGTGCTTTCTCTGCACCATTTAACACATCTCAGCACTGTTTGGTTGGGTGCCCAAGTGAGTCAGAGAAGTGCACAGAAAGGTCGCCCATGAATTTGCAGAGTGCCAGTGGCATACATGGTGTATGGTATAATTCTATAACAAACTGGGACCCACCTGCTGACCTTGGCTGGGCCAGAGTACCAGTTGTAGGATTGCTTTTGCTGGTAGTGCCTCTGGGATGCACTTGTGGAAGAGGAAGCTGGGGACAGGCCGTGGAGGAAGGCAGTGAGCGCTGTGCAGAGTGGTGCCTGCAAGGCTGAGCCACTTGCAGCCCTTCCATGTAGACACCTGGGTTTGGGGCTCCTGTCATCATTAGGATGGATGTACATGATGTGACGGAGCTGACCCCGAAGCATTCCTTGTGTGGGTTTTTTGCTCGTCCCTGTTTGCTTGGACTAAAGTTGATGGCTCCCAGCCCGTTGCTGCTCCCTGCTCCTGGAGCAAAGGTGGTCCTGCGGGGCTGCTGCCAGCCCCTCTCCTCCAGCACAGTGCTGCTTCCCAACCGGCAACTCACTGCTCAGAGTTACTGTTTCCAATTCTGTGTCTATCTGCATAGGAAGGATGGACTTTGCTGCTTCAGTGCTTGACAGGGCTTTCAGATGAGATGAAAAGTCATCAGACATCTACAGTCTATCGAACAAGGAGTTTGTCGTTCCCTGTGTGCTATCAGCTTGTGATTTCCTGCTTGTTTCCTCCTAATAGGCAGGAAATTAAGTGCAGTAGCTCATACTTCCTCTGTACTATGTTATTACTAGAGAACAAAACACTAAGGAAATAAAATTATTTGGGGGGAAGATAAAACCTATTCAAAAAAGTAACTGTTTGGGGTTTTATTTTAATTTTCAGGTTCTATATTGAAAGCATTTCCTTTCTCAAGGACAAAACTACGGTCGAGCTGTTCTTTCTGAATGCCAAGTCCTGTGTGCACCAGGTAAGCCCCAGCGTTCTTTTGGAGTCCTTTGTGCATTTCCCATTTATTGCTCCTCTGCCGCAGTACACGGTCGTGCAAACTCACTTGGAGCTGCGTCTAATTTCTAGCTCTTACTGAAGTGTTATAGGATCTCAGCGTGCTTTCTTTTCCCCTTCACTTAAATGCTGATGCTTGAAGCAAATGGATGAGGATGAGGATGTTTTCTTGGTCTTGTGTTCAAAGCCCTGCTGTGTGCTCACTGCACTACAATAAGTCTTAAATACTCAAAAGCTTTTAAGTTGTTTGAAATCTGGGTTGTAACTTTGTAGGTAGGCGCCCTCTCAGTGGCATATCCTTCTGTGTACTTGTAGTAAATACTTAAGGCAAGCATCTCTTTCCTGATCTCAAGTCAAACTTGTCTCAAGAACAAAAGTCTTATGAAGAAAATCTCCTCTGTGAACTTGGTTTCTAGTTCCATGTTTTTCTTAATTCAGTCAAGTAATAAAGTAATAAACCATATAAAGTAGTAATTAAAGCTAGTTATAAAAATACTGTTTATATAATTTTCTGATTAAGAAGCTTCATCTGTTTTCTTAAAATACTTGAACATATTTTGTAAAGTTACTTCATGGTGCGGTAGCCTAAATCTTAAAAAATAAGGTTGATCTGGTGCAGATGCATCCTGGTCTGAAAAAAAAGGGCGGTGTGGCAGCTGCCTTTGGCGTGCTCTTTTTAACCAATGGAGCTGTTCAATGAACTTTACCCTAGCACTGCCTGCTGTTTCTGGGATTTTCCAGTTAATGTCAAACTTGGGTGCCTGGCTTTTTTTTAAATGGTGGTTCAATCAGTTTAAAAGGGTCACTTGGTTCTTATAACCTTTTCTTGGAAAACAATCCTGTATCATTAGCTGGTGGTGGAGCTTGGTGGAGCTGGCCAAAGTTCTCAACTTTTAACATGCTTCATATTTTAGAAGATTCTAACTCAGTATCCAGTATTCATTATTTTATGGTGGAATCAGAAATCTGACTTGAAAGTGGTTAATGGCAAAGTTGGGACCATGCTTTGTACAGGAATTGGTTTCTAAGAGAGTGGAGGAAATAGGGGCTAAAGTTTTAAAGGTGTTTGAAGAACTTGAGTCCTCACTGGTTAAGATTAATGAAGGGTCTTGGCAACTTGTAGTCATCTTTTCAGGGAAAAATGGACCTCTTTAAATGGAAAACACAAAATTTGGAATTGGAAAATGGGTCTGGTTTTAGGATGGAATGTGAAAAATGCCACTGCTATTGAAACAAATGCTGTCAAGATCAAAACCTTTGGTGCAAGACTACGTGTTTATGTGTATGCATAGAGCATCAGAGAAAGCAAAAGAAAAGAGAAGCATAAAAAACCCTTCTCTCACTGATCATAGACATGCGTGTCACCAAACCAATAAGGAGCCACTTCTGGCCTGGATAAGTATTACTATTCAAGCAGCGTAGCTTCATATTACTGAAATGAAGTGCTGATAGCACGTGAAGTGCTGATGATGCTCAGAGTGCTGCAAGAAGCAGACTGCATCATCCAGTTGAGTTCAGGGCTTCGGGAGCTGGGAGAGGTTTGAATGAAGGCTGGTTCCTCTTTTTCCCCCATGGCTTGCAAGGTGTGTGCTCTAATTGGTAGCGACCTGGCGTGCTGGCTTCCCTGCCTCTGGAAGCAAAACTGCCGGAAGCAGAGAGGGATTTCTGTCATGTCCAGTTTCTGTGGGCAGTGGAGGGGTGGGAGCATCACCTCCTGCCAAGGGAAGGATTTCTGTGGGCAGCACCAAGTGATTCAACATGTAAGGAGAGCCCAAAGCCCCTGCTCTGCCCGCAGCGCTTGCTCTGCCGTGCGGCTGCTCAGCCTGGCTTCAGAAGAAGCCCGCAGCTACTTCAGCAGAAGCCAGTTTATTTACTTTCAAGATGCATCTGGTCCAGTGGCTTTTAATCTACAAATTAAATCTTTTAAAAATATTTTATCCTACTTGGTAAACTTAGAGTCAGTCTCTAGGTTTCAAATAGCGCACGGAGTGCATGTAGGACCAGTTCTCATATTTAAGCCCATGGAATGTGAACGAGAGGATGCACAAAGGTACCTCAGATCTGCTCACACAGCGGGTCTGCTCCCGTGGTGCTGCCAGGCTCCGCTGCACTGCAAGGAAGGAAGGAGGCACTGGCTGCAGGATGGGCATTGTCTGCTTCTGAATGTGAGCACATTTCCAGCTCTGGTGAAGCAAGTGGCTGATGCTCACTGATGACAGCGAGGAATGTTCCCTGGCATTTCTCAGTCGTTAATCCAGCTCCAGGAGGTTAGACCTGCCTCATCTTAGCTTTGGGGTGTTTTTTTTCTTCCCCTCTCCTTTTTTTGCTGCCTTCATGGAGTGAAGAAACCTCAGTATCCCAAAAAGCAGCAGCCTACACCCAGCCTGTGTGCCAGATGTGCTCCTAAATGCACGAGGTGTGCTGGAGGGTGCCCTGCTGGGGCCATATTCTAACTCAGATCTTTGTGTGAAGCTTCTGCTCTTTGTGGGCCAGGAATGTGGCTCAGAGGATAAATGCTGCAATAGTGGGGTGTGAGCAGACCTGCGTGGATAAGATGGCTTATCGATTGCGGAGATTGCTAAGCGAGTCATGTTTTGTGCTTTCACAAAGCTTTTTCCAAAGCTTTCACAGTAGATTGTTCCTCACAGGGCACACAATGTGTGGAAGATCCTAAATCCAGGGCATGGCAGAGCCTTGGTGCTTGAAGGAGTTTGTATTTGTGTCTTTTAGACATTCCCGAGCACTGGCGTGTGTTGACAGCACAGCAGTGTGTAGGTTCCCATGCTTCCATGGCTTGTGTGCTTTAAAGGAAAACAGTTCCCTGAGCAGAGGGTGAAAGGGTGACGATACCCTGTATGCAAGATGGTGCATGTTGGTTTTCCGGCCGGCACGTAGGGTGCAACCATGAGAGCCAGCCAAAGGCGTGGGGAAATACAGCCGGTGCATTGGCAAAGCTTCATGCCAGCCCCTCCTCTGGGGGGGATTTATCAATAGCTTATGAGGTTCAGAAGCTGCATCAGAAATGTATTTATGTATTTACAGTATTCTTTGAGAGGTCTGCAGGCAATCCTATGTGTGAAATCCTGTAGGTGGCTCTATCCAATCAAAGAGCATGGTATCTCCCTAATGAAGTCTGACGTCTCTGGGTTTAAGCTGGAGCTGTTGGGCAGTGTGTGCTGGCCATCTTGTCCCTGATGACTCCAGAGAAGTTTTACTCCTAGCCGAATAAAAATGCAGAATAAATAATAGAGCATATTAAATATATTAATTATTAATTATATAACATGTTATAAAATATGGATTATGAATAATAAATAATGAAATAAATCCCTATATAACAGTTCGGAAAAGGTTAAAGGCTGTCTTAGTGCTCTGTAGTGCACAGCCACATTGTTCTTCCTCACCTTTCAACTCCACATTCCTTCCTATAAATCTCTCTGCTCCTTTCTGAAAACTGGGTACCAGTTTTTCCTGCCAGGGGTTGAAGGAATCTGGGACTTGTGCATTTTGCAATCTCTGTAAACATTTTGGCAAGGAAAGGACAAGATAGACAATAAAATCTCTGCTGCCAAAAATGTATTTCTTTCTACTCCCCACCCACTCCCCCACCTCCATGCTCTCCTATAGAGTCAAAGCTCCTTTGTGCCACTTGGACCTGTGCTGCCACGCACCAGACTTGTGCATCCTCTAGGACCTGTGGTGCTCTCTGCACAGTTCTCCTCTGCCTTGCCCTCAGTCCCTGTTAGCAGCTGGGCAGACTCCTTTGCCCAAAGCGCAGGAGGCCTGAAATCCCACTTGACTTTTGCAGATCATGTTTTAGCAGCGGTGCAGTGCTGCACCTGGGGCCAAGAATTGCTGCGCTCTGAGCAAGAGGCATCCATGGCTGCTCCTTCCCACTGCACCCCTGTCTTAACCCATCACCGCAGCAGCACAGGCTTCTTCCTTCTGCATGGTGTAACGTAACACTGCTTTACACACCTGGAGAATAAACTTCTCCCTCTGCTGGATTTGCCAACACAACCAACTCGGGGTTTGCTGGCCTTGCCCTCCCCACGCCTCCTTGCATATAAACTCAATGCAACATTTGCTGTTCCCTCACCTTTGGTACATGCATAAACCTTGGCCTCCAGCCGGTAAAACAAATGCTGCCAGTGCTGTCACCCTGTTCTCATGTTGAGCTGCCCATTTTTTTCCTGGATCTGATGCTGCAGTCCCCAGGCCCTCTCAGTCCTTTTGTGGTCCAGCCAGCCGCCTGACTCCTCTCTCCAGTGTCTGTGCTCTTTGAGTTGGAGCTTGGAAAAGCTGTATCCACTGCCAGAAACAGCTTGGGCCACCAAGTAGGAGGTGGAACTGGTAAAACTTAGATCTCCAGGTCTATGGAAGGGCCTCCCAATGACATAAATACAAGCTCATGTATCCACATGTATTTTGGGAGAATGTGATGGCTGGAAGGGTGCTTTGTGTATGTCTGGACTCTGTTTTCACGTGAGCCTCTCTTTTCCAAGGCTTTGAGAATTGCTGCCTGAAAACCTTCAGTGGTGACAACTTCAATTTAAAAGCTTTCTCTCCTGTCACTGACTGTAAGAAGCTGGATTTAGATTTATAATGGTCTCTGAAATCTACTGCACAACTGGAATCTGAAATAGTGAAAGCCTAGCACTTGGTTTCGTGTGAAATGGGTATCTCGGCATTGATGTGTTTGCACAGGGAGCTTTGTAATGTGTTCACTGTGTTATTGCACAGCCCATGACCATAGCTGGGATACTTCTAAAGGGGTGGGTCAGAACTGGTCACGCACATGTTGATAAGTTTGGAAAGATAAATTAGTCTTTTCTTCTTTCAAAACAGCCAAGTTTGGAAAAATAACACCCTACTTGGCTAATGTAGCACTGTCAAGTTTATTATGCATTAGAGTTAAACTCCATATAGCTCTGCAGCCGTACAGTTGACGCTTTGCCAGTCCTTAAAATATGTTCCATAAACTAAGATCTTGGTCAAATTGGCTGTGTTCCCCTTTTCCTCTCTATATTTGGGTATTGGGGGGATTATTTATTTAATTTCCCATTTTTCTCAAGGACTTGCAAGAATTGCTTTAAAAAAAAGAAAGAAGTTAAAGGAAATGGAAGTCTTCAGAGGAGTCTGTAACCATGATAGCTTCATGAACAGCAAGGCTTGTGAGCACTTGGCAGGCTGAAGACCAGTGCTTACCAAGAAGAGCTGTTGAAACAGACCCCTGGTGTGAGCATAAAGCCTGGCTGGCTTCCAGTTTGTGGAAAGCGAAGTGGCCATATATCAGAGAGCTCTCGAAAGTTTTATAACATATATTTCCTAATTTTCCCTCATCTCTAGAGAGAGGGGAGCATTCCCATGCAGCCTCGTAACACTGTGGTCTGATCCTAGCCAAGGCTGTTAAACTGTGCTCTATCAGTTGCGTGGTTTTGCTGCTCTGCTCCCAAAGCAAGCATGTCATCCGGGAAAAGGACCAGCAAGACCAGCTGAACTTCTGCACCCTCAGGGCTGTTGTCTTCTGTGGGTGCTGGCAGCTACCTCCCTCATCCAAATCCCCCAGCAACGTGCCAGCAGATGGGAGAAGGATGGAGCACAGTTATGCCTGTGAACAGGAGGAAGAAGCAGCACCTCTGTGCTGATGTAAGCTGGTAGCTCTCCATGGGGACTCTCAGCTCGTTAGCCCGTGAGATCTCACATGGGGCTGCACTGGTGGGTCAGGGAGGGACCTGGCCATGGTGTGCTTATAGTCGAGGGACTCCACACAGCACCTCTGAGAGCAGCTGAGGTTGGTCCAAGGCTGCCAGCTGTAAAGGGTGATGGTGCTCCGGGGACCCATTTAGACTCTTGCGAGGAGAGCTGTAGATTGTGTCTCAGCTGGGCTGGCCCACTGCATATGAAGGCTTAGTTGGTTTGCAGCCGAAGTTTTATACCTCACATCTCTTGATGCCGTCACCTCCTCCTGGGTCTAATTACCAGTGTTAATTGCAGTGAAGAATTTTGCACCTTTGATCTCCTGACCACAGGGTAAAGATGGCTGTGATGTTGTTGGTGCTTGTTGGGTATCTCACTGTGGTGCTAGGGTAGGAAAGTGAAAGGCTGTGATTATACTTTAAGACTGACGATGCTTGCCCTATACCTGGCTTGCAAACAGGGAAGTCTTCATGTCCTTCCCCCATTCTCTCCTTTTGCCCTTATATTAATGCAGAAAAAAGCAGCACTGAATGTGTTCTAGTCGCACTAAACTGTGTAAACAAGTCTCAGAGTAGCTGCTGTTGTCCTTGGAGATTCATCTAAGAGTTGGCTGAGCCACAAAATGCAAACAAGGGAGGAGGATGAGGGTGGCTGGCAGAGAGTAAAATAAAGGGTGTAACAGAGAAATCTGAAGATTTTGCTTACCATGAGGAACTGTATGCTTTTTTTTTTGGCTGGATTGTCCTAAGCGACTGAGATGGGAAGCAGAAGGTCCTGCCAGGAGAAATCCGTAGTGACTGCTGCAAGTGCAGGGAGCTGTGCTTGGTCTCAGGTTATGTGGTCTCATATGTGGGTAGGGGGGGCTATGGGGCTCAGTGGATGAAATGAAAGATGTCAGGGACCATTGAAATGCTGTGAAGCAGCTTTGAGGCCTCCTGAGCTGTCCGGGCTGTGCTCCCCCGTGGGGTAGGTGCAGCACAAGTGCAAATCTGAAGTGCCATTTCGAGGAGAGTCAGAAGGACCAGTCTTTAGTTTGCTGCTATAATGGCTCATATTCTGCATCTGTACCTTCCTTCCCTAATGTGCTGGAGGTGGACAATTGCTTTGCTGTGTTTTTTCTTAGCCCAGGGTTTCTATCTTTTGGAAATTGGTCACAGCTGAGATGCACAGCAAGGTTCAGACCTTCCAGTACAGAAGGGAACGGGATGGAGATGGGGAGTCGGGTGCGTCACAGAGCCGTGTGAACAGTGGGTGACACCACCAGGATTGAGATGTAGGTGTGAACGCTGGTATTCAGGACAGGCTTTTTAAAGTTGGGGGGTTATTCGTTTGCTGCTATGGTTTTCTTTCATGGTTTAATTACCCAGCACAGCCGCTCCGACAGAGCCAGTTGCTGAATTTGCCTGACCTAGTTCCTCCTGTGCTGCCCAATTTGTGTCGTGTAACAGGTTGTGGCCAACAACCCCTCCCTAGCCCATCCCAGGAGCTCGGGCTGCCTTACTGCAACCACTGCTCCCAAAGAAACCCTAAATGCTAAAAAGCTGCTAAGCTTTCTGTGCTGCCGGGATCTGCCTTTGGCTGTCAGGACACACTGTGGCGATACTTGTAGCTCTTGTGGGAAGTCAAAGCAGCGCCAGGTAAGGGCAGGGGCACTGGCATCGCTTTCTTCACTTGTGCTGGGTCCACACCCCACAAATTGCCTCCCTCAGTTTGAAAACCTTGTTGTAGATGTTTGGGTCCTTGCTTTCCCTCTGCCTAATTGCACCCTTCTTTCTCTCAGCCTTTTTTAATCACCTTTCTGTAATCACAGGTAATTATTTCCAATATTGTGGCTGTCTTGAGGCTATTCAGTCATAGTGTTTGTATTTTGGGGCATCTTTGGTTAACAAATTTTTCCAGGGCTTGGTTTGAGGGAAGAGGTGAGTTGGTATCTCAGATCTTCAGGTGAAAAGTTTTTATCTGTCTTTAACCTCTGGAGTTTGCATGTGGTTTGAACATGCTTTGGGTCTAAAGAGTTAAAGATGATGGTTCCCGTGTGTTGCTTTTTTTTTTAATCCGAGTTTACAGTGTGAAGATCTGCTTAGCACAGTTAATGCTCATCTGACTATCGTCATTCTTGATCTGTGTTTTCATCAGGATTTCAGACTTGTATCTTTATGACAGTAAATTCTAGTGTTGTTGCTGTGTCTAATGAGGGTTCACTGCTCTATTCATGACCGAGCTTGTGATTTTTATCACATTCATAAGTCGGGGGCTAAATTCTGCCCATGGGCACTGGAGGCAGGAGTTGTTCTTTACTAGCTGCTGATACAGTGACCCATTCCTGCTCTACGGTAATTGCCACCTGGTTTGGACATCTGCTACAACCTTTTATTATTCTGATGTTTGTCAGTATGACAGAAGCCACCACCTGAATCCACTGAACCAAACGCAGTGTTTAGATAAGCCAGTGGGCTTTTGGAGAGCTACACAAGGGGCTGAATCCATCTTGCCTGTTAAAATGATTGGTCCCTATGCAAACTCTAATTGAAAAATATCGGTTTCATCCCCTCCCTGTAGCTGCACCCACTAGTCTGCTTAAACTTATTTACATCTAAAATGTAGAAGATTCATATTCCATTATCTGAATTGCATCCATCTACTTAACCTCTCGCTAGTGACCTTATTCCCACTTGGGATAAATCTAGGAAAACCTTCCATCTTCATCTTCAACACAGGACCATCGGAGCACACTCTGCCCTGGCTCCCAGGCCCCCCCGCCTGCTCCCTGAAGTCTCTGCTTAAATTACTCTGGCAATTGCGGGCGTTACAAACGAATCTTCTTACAGACGTTTTTCCTTCTTTGAAATTTACCTTGCTGTTAAAGCAGCACTAAAATAGAGACTCCTGTCTGCCAGCCTCAGGGCAGAAGGATGGTTGTAAAAACAAAATATTGCCTGAGTGAGTGGGAAGAGTGCTGTCTGAGTGACACGTATCGCTATATGGATTTGTGTCAAGCCAAGGGCTGTCCAAACTGCTTGACAGCCCAGGGCTGGATGACATTATAGCAGTGGCCAATTGGGGAACCAGATGGCAAATAATGTGATATTATGACAGAAAATAATTCCAGGCTCAGAGGGAATTGTCCAAGAGACTGTCACTTGCGTTGCCTTAGTCTGTTAGATAAAGGCTGAGCCAGGCTTTGGGATCCCTTGCTGCAAATCCTCCTTCTGCTACTTAGCTTCTGCGTGGCCTCAGGGCAGTCCCTTTACATCCTCTTGTTTCTTTTCTTCTTTCATTTTTGGTAGGTGTTCTCCTGATTGCTTTGGGGTTTTTTTTTGGTGCAGAGCCTCCCTCAGAGTGGCCCCAGTCTCCTGCCACTGTTATTGTAGAGCAATACGTGATAATAATTCAGGCTGGGCCACCCTGTTCTGAGGTTGGCAACAGCTGGAGAGTCGTGGTGGCAGCCCTGCCCCTGAGGTCCCCTTTGCTCTGGTCAAGACACTTTCAGTGTCTTGTTTGACAGAGGTCAGCTGAGGGAGGACCTTCTTAATCTGTTTGCTCCTCAACACAGCTTCTGAGCACACATATTAGAAACTGAGGGCATTGGCACAGCAAAACTCTCACCACGGAATAAAAGATGGAAGCTTTATCACCTGAAGAAGGCAGTTCCCCTTCAGCCTGTTTGGTCTCCTGAAATCCTAAATGAAGCGGTTTGTGGGATCACTTTTAACATTTGTGGCAAAGTCATAGCAGCTGGGTAAAGTGACCAGAGTTTCTTAACGTTTGTATTTAGGCCCAAGTAAATAAACACGGAAAAGGAGGCTCGTAATTACTATTGCTAATTATTTAATGGTTGTGAGGTGCTTTGAAGATGAAAAGTGAAGAGGTGCCTGGTTATTAAGTCCCGAACACCCCTGTAACACCGGCAGCAGCTATTGCTATGGGTCAGCAGAGACTTGTTGCTGCAGTAGCTCTTGGGAGTGCTGCAGAATTTTCCTGGAGCCAGCAACAAAGAGAAGAGGGCCTTTGATGTGAGAATTGCATTTGGATAGTTAAATCTCTGTGAGTTTCTTGTAAGCTTAAAAGATAATGAGCCGCAGGTAGCTGATCCTGCCTTGGGGCAGGGAGGTGGTCTTGATGAGCGTTTAAGGTCCCTTCTGGCCCTGTTTTCCCTGATACTGTGGTCCAGGGGACAGCTTTGCTGAACTACAGCCCATCTTTCCTGCTGAGCAGAGGTTCTCCGAGATGGTGTTTTCTTATATCTGGGTGTCCTGCCTGTCCGTGCAGGGGAGCACAGGGCTGGAATGATCTCATCTCCTGTAATCCTCCCACTGCCACCATTGGCCTCAGAGGCTCTTTGAGCAGATGCAATTTAAGCTAAAAAGAGGCAGCTCAGATGTGCATGAGAAAGGCTAACCTGATACAGACCTGGAAGTAACAAAGTACCTTTAAAATTGCACTTATGTGAAGAGTTTCTGGGGGGCAATCCTTGCCTTTTCTATTAAGCATCAACATGAAAGAGATCTGACTGAAGGATGAACTTGAAGCTATTTTTTCTTCCTCATAATTTGTGATTTGTCCCTCCTTTTCTAGTAAAATATGTCTGGGAATGCTTTGGAGGCTACTTCTGCATAGCTGTTGCCACACCTGTTGGGAAGGAGAAATTCCTCTTGGTCTGTCATTGTGGAGCAGCCTGGGGGAGTGCTGCTGCTGGAATGTTTTATTGACAAAGCTGGCAAAAAACCCTTCCTTTTCATGAAAATTGAATTATTAGTTTGTTCGCTTTTGAGTTTGGTCTCTGTGGGCCAGACCTGCAGCTGTGGTAAGTTAGCTCAGCTCCAGATGTGCCCTATATATTTTGAGATGTCATTTCCCTGTATCTGTGTGTGATTCTGTAGGTCTTCCTGCGACCCTGGTTTTGACACTGCTTCAGCGTTTGGTCTGCTTTGACCCCTCATTCAGCCAGCAGATCCTTGGGAAAGAGGATGTGTTAGGATTTTGGTGGCAGGAGACAAGCATTGCGTTTACTGCCTTCACTTGCAGAAGGTCAATGAGAAATAGAAAAACCTCTGTACTCGTGGGCTGGTTCATGTGCTCAGTTTTGTTCTTGATGTGGAGTTTGCAAGATGCAAACTGTCCCTGGATGTGTTTAAAAAATGAGTAGATGAGTTTTTCAAGGACGTGGTTTAGTGAGGGGACAGGTACGGTTGGACTTGATGATCTCGAAAGTCTCTTTGAACCTGTTCCAATATTGGATCAAGACCAGAGTTTTTGCTTGTAAGAAAATACCTTGGAAAATACCTTATCTTCTGCTATTTTGGCATTTATAAGCTGCACCCCTCTGAATTCACCGAGCGCATAGTGCTGTCAGGACAGGACTAACCAGTTGGAGTGGGGACAAGACATAGGAGGTACCCAGCATGGGGGTCCATACAGTTTTTCCAAACATTGCACTACATCTCCAGTGTGCTTGGAAGAACTGGAGGCTGTAGGGTCCGGACTGTATGGGACAGAGGAGGCTGTTGTAATATCCTTGTGATTACTAAGAATTACTTATCTAGCACCAGGGGTGTGCTTACCCACCACCACAACAAAGAACTCTGCTTCAAGTCGTAAAAATGCCTCTGGTTCAGCCTGAGCTCCTTTAAAAACACATGAAAAAATGTTCCACGGAGCGCTGTGCAGGATCAGGTCCCCGGTGGGGCGTGCACAGTCCGGAGCAATAAAGGAACAACCAGTACAGACAAGGGGGAGGGAGAGAAGGGGTTTCGGGGAGGAGGAAAGGCACTGCCACGGTCTGTGTGTGCACGGGGGGTTGCGGGGAGGGAACTCGCTGTCCTGGAGCGCCGGTTTGGCACAGAAAGGAGGAGGAGGGGTACAGGGCGGTGCGTGGCTCCCATGCTTCATGTTGTTCTCTCTCCCTGCACAGGGGCAGATCGAAGTGGAGAGTGAGACAGTCTTCAAGTTGGCAGCCCTGATTTTGCAGGTAAGCACCTTTTCCTCCTGTGTCTGGTCAGCTTGCTGGTACCAGTCACTTGCGTTTGTTTTAGCCCAGCTGTCCTTCTGGGTTCCCCTCCCCAAAGACAAAACCTTGCAGGGCAGTTTAGAGTCTCTGCAGCTGGGGGGCAGGAAGCTAAAAAAGTTGGGAGCTCTTTTTCCTTATAGACAAGAGAAATAGCGATCTGAGGAATTTTAAAATGAAAGAGGAAAAACTCATAAAGGGAAGACACTAATTTGGGCAGCTTTGCCTCCAATTTATGACTTATTCTAATTTAAATGTGTTCTGGAGATATGGGAAGAAAAGACCATAATAGTATAACTGAATTTGCTGTAGTGTGCCTGTAAATCTGTCAGCCTGTATTTTTGATACCTCTGTTGTATTTCAATATATTATGTCAAGTTTTTCCTTTCTCTAATCAAGTTTTGTTGTTCTCAGACTTAAACTCTGGTTATTTATAAATGTCTATGAAATAAAATTCTACATTTAAAGTGTTGGAGCTTCTTCCCCACTGCATTCTCAGTGACAGTGTCACAGCAAAGCTGCAGTAGCTTGATCTGCCTGAACTGAGTGAGCACAATTCCTCTCAACTGCTGACCTGCTTGTAAAGCCGACCTTTAGCTGGATGTGTTTGGCCAGAGAGAGAATTGTATTTCACTTCTTGCGCAGTAAAAGTGACATTTGATTTGTTATGTGAAATTCATACTCATTTTGGAAATGTTTTTGGTGGTGGTGAAGGTGGATAATCTGCAGCTGAAAGTGTAAAGGGCCAAGTTCTGTTCGGGAATACACGCAGGCTGCCTCTGTGTTTTGCATGGAGCATAACTGGGGTCAGGATCTGGCCACAGAGCTGTGGGAGTGGGGAAGTGAACAATGCTGGGAAAATCGAGGAGTTTTGAAGAGATCATGTTTTAATTCTGTCACTGTTTTTCAATTGTAGGAAGCTAAAGGGGACTATTCCAGGTAATAACGTTTTCCTTTCTAATACTAGTGAGCTTGATAGATGTGTTTTTCTGTGTTGGCATTGTATTGCAAACAATCAAAAATGGGGGTAAAGTCCAGCCGCGAGCTGAAGAAAGTGAAATGCGCTGCTGGGCTGGATAAAATCTTTGTCTGCAGGGTGAGTAATGCCTTTTGTGAGCAGGCTCTGAGTCAAAACAGTTCTTCAGGCCATCTCGCTTTGTTCCTTTTCCCGAACGCGAGTGCTGAAGTGGGACAGGAAGAAAGCTCCCAGTTGTTCCTACCAAAGGAGCCCATGCTTTGCACTGTAGCTCAGGTCCATCTGCCTGACCTTGCCTGCAGTCCTGCCTGTGCAGCGCCAGCACGTGTGGAGAGACGCGGAGCCCGTCAGCTGCCCGGGCCGGAGATCAATGAGCTGCTTTCTTCTGCAGCTGCCCCGTGGGGCCTCCCCCTTCCTACACTCGACCCGACAGTTGTGTTGTAGCTGGGGTGTGACCCGGTTGCTGGGCCTTAGTTGTCTGAAGCTGCATCCTCAGACTGTGCTTGCCCTTGGAAATTGCTTTTTACTATGCACTGGTTATGATAACTGGCCGCAGGGGACCGCGGGGAGGAGGTGGGGTCACGCTCGGACCTGTTACAGCCGAGGGGAAAGACCTTCAATTAGAAACAGCTCACTAAGCAAACAGAAACTCAGGAGGTTGGCTTTGGTTGCATTAATCTTTTACTACTTGCTGAGTTTCCATATGGGAAGAGAGGTGTGTTTATGCCTTAGCTGCAGTAGCTTTCAAGAACCGTGCTTCAAAACCATTCCGTAAAGAGCAATGTGCTGAAACGCAGAGAGCAAGTCCGGTCTGACTGCCGGAGCCCGCGGCGGTGGCATGCTCTGCTTTTCCTTCAGTACCCAGTTGTCAAGTAAGTGCCAGTGCTGCCGACCAAGTCCCCTTCTTCTCCAAATGCCACCCGCTCCTCTGCTAAAGGACATGCTCTGTGAAGTCCATCACAACCTCCTCCTTTTTGTTTGCAAGCTCTCACACCTGTGGTGAGGAGAAGATATCCTTGTGACCAGGATCAGCTGGCTGGGCTGGCTGTGTAGATGAGTTCTGTTCCTATTCATGCTGTAGATCTACTTTGTGACCCACAGGACATTTCTCATAGCTGCAGCGTGCTGCTTTTTTCTCTAGACTTGCCAGATCTCACGGGGACACCCAAAGCTTACCTCAGTTTAGGCACAGATAACCTGAGAACCGCTGTTCTCTTGACAAGAAGTAACTTGTTAAGCTATAGCAACTGGTGGCACATGCTCTCAGTTCTCAAGAAAAGGGCTTAAGGTTAAAAATTACCTTTGTGGTGAAAATCTCCCTTCTGTGGTTTAAATGTGACACTGATTCCTTATCATTTGCCATAAATAGGTTTGTAAGTATTGCTCCACATGCCCAAGAACTGCGTCTGTGGTTATTTTCCATGCCTCTGCAGGCATGTTGTGAAAAGTGGATTGCCCGTGGTTACCTTCAAAAGTATTTAAAGAAAATTGGAGGGAAGAATACTCGCTACAAGAGTGATTTCCCAGTGCAGCTCTTTCCTTAACAGTTGTATGAAAATAGCTACAGCAATTTTTTCCTCTGTTAAACAAAACATATGTTGTGCCTCCACAGCAAATAAGCATGCCCAGCTGTCCCAGGCCCAGTGAGCACACCAGAAGTGAAAGAATTTTGGTTTACATATCACAAGTGGTTGTTTAACCACCACTGATAAAGCCCTAGCTTAATTACCAGGGTATCTTAACAACGATACTGTGGGACTGGTCTCCCCTGCCAAACTCGCCTGTGATACAAAGAATGCATCCTTGCAGCGGTGCTCTTTGTGCGCTGTGGTTGCTTCTGTTTGCGTGTGCGATGTTCGCTGTCATTTGGCAATTCCACTTTGAATCACTTTCTGGAATGTGACTCTTGCACCATTGTACGTGAGAACACACGGCTTAATTTTTTTTATAAAGGATTAGTGCTGAGTGAACGCAGGTGAATACAGGAATTGCCTGAAGTCCTAGAGATTAGCTTTATGGAAATGAAAAATGGGCCGGTCCAGACAACACGGGTGATCTCTGCCCAGCTGCTTTTTCACGCATCCCATAGGGAGCTTTTTCCTGGGCGCACACCCCACGGTGGGGTCACTGCGCAGCATTCCCGCTGACTTCAGATGGGAACAAGCAGTTCAGTACCAGGATCCGAACGCTTCAAACTCCTGCCGTAACCCCTTTCCCAATCCACTGCTCATTCTCAGATAACGTCTTGATGGCAGAGAACAGCAATCTCCCAAGAAACACCCTCCCTTACCTCGTGCTGAGTGGGTGAGCACATTCTTCTGAAATCTGTTTATTTTCAGGGAGCAAACCTGACATGCAGGCACTTGGAGAAAGTAAAAACTTTTGATTTCTTCACTGTAACAGTCGCTGTGGAGGGACTGCAGTCTGGTAGCACTGACAGCATGAAAATACCACGATCTTTGGGGTTTGGCCCTTGCAGGTGGTTTGCAATGTGCCCCCAGGCTGGGCTGTCAGGACTAGGGTGTATGTGCCTTATCATTCAAGGAGTGGCTTTATGTAAAATAAACCACACAAGTCCCACTTTAAGAGGATCCTGGCTTTTAAGGCATCTTGATAAAATGTAAGTACGTGCTTCAAAATTTTACCCACAGCGAGTCCATTGCATATGTGCATGTTTCAAATAGCTCTGGTTTCTCCAAGGCAGCCTAAAATGACTGCAGGAGGAATGATTAACAAAGAGGACAGCGGACCACGATCTGGGTAGTACACCACACACCCAGTTCCTTTTCTTGTTTCCCAAACTGGTGATTCCAGCCAAGATAATCTGTGCTGTGTGCGCTGACGAGCGTGCTGCAGGGGTGCTCAGTGGGCCGTTCCTCTCCCCTCAACAGGACAGTGTTGGGCTGCCGCAGGCAGAGCGGTCCCTCCAAGAGTCCTGCAGCTGTGATGTTCCCAGCAAGTGTGAGATGTCACAGATCCCTGGCCCTCTGCCTTCCTGTGCAATGGCTGGGCATGTTTTGCTTGAGAAGGAGGGATGTAATGCTTAGTTCATGTTCGCTTTTCACAGTTCTTCTGTGGCTTCCAGTTGACTGCTTCTCTGTTTAAATTGAATTCCCATCAGTTCTCGCCAGCTCTTGTAATAAGAACCTCAAGCAAAGTATTAGTCATTAATAGTAGTTTTGAAACTGCATTAGTTAATTGTACTCATCCAGTCTCATAATTGCAAATGCAAGAACACAAAAAGCGTCATCCCTGGCTTTACAAAATCTAGGGTTTTAAGATATATACAAGGATTTAAAAATAATCTGGATTCAAGTTGCAGCTTCTGTTGTGGTTCAAAAAGGCTTGTTTATTTTAAGAATTATATTTAGATCTTAAAGAAACCTGATGTCTTGGTAGGAAAGCAAAATAATAGATCTGATATTTATTCATCATGTAAATATGCAACATAAAGTCTTGTCTCCTTGGGAAATAAAGGACTTAGCTGTTTTCAGTTTGCAGACTAATCATCTGCCCTCAAAAATGTTGCACAATAGTATATAGTATTATTTTTCTTTGTAGCTTGATGAAGGAGACAGTTTATAACTGAGATGAAGACTGTGACAGTCCTAAATGCTGTCCTTCTAGTATTAGAAAAAGATTTATTAAAATCAGATTAGCTACAGGGACTATATAAGAAAAGTAACCTTCTAAAAAAAGTTTATTTTTTGACTGATAATCTTGGATCATATTTTCCCCAGTAACGCTTCCAGGACTGAAATCCAGCCATGCTCCCTGAAAGTTAATTAAATTGCTGGAGGAGGGCTTCCATTTTCTTTAAATAGCTGACGCATTCAATTTTGATTCTGGCCTGTGGGCTGCAAAGATAACTCCCAACTGGTATAACATAACACAGACAAAATAATGAATTCCTGATAGCTGACATGCGCAAGGCACCAGGATTTATCATTACATGGGTGATAAATGGAGTTTGTGAAAGGAAAAGGTTTGTGTGAAAGATAGCCCTGCAAACTGTGGCTGTGGAGTAATTGGTTCAGAAACTCCTGAATTTAAAAACTTTACTAAGGGGAAAAAATGAAGTGCTTAGTCTAGGTGCGGAAAACTGGTATTAACAATTTGCTCCTACTTAAGAGTGAGTGCTCGCTATTAGATTTTGGAGTAGTGTTTGCTTGAGAAGAAGATATTTTGCCAGACAAACTGGGAAATTTCTTGTTAGAGAAGAATGTGGAAATGATAACGTGGGCAGTGCTAGAAAATAGCTGCTTGAAAGAAGTTAATTATTGTCTGATAGCAGAACACCTGTTCACTGTAGGGCTTACCCCAAGATTAAGGTAGCTTCAGAAACAGGACACACCTGAGATTTGTTGGAGGCAGCTCGTCTAGCCTGTTTTTGGAAATCTCACCGTATGACCAAAACTCCAGGTGTGACCGTGTCCAGGACTGGGGTTGGAGAAGACACACAAATCTGAACCAAATCTCCCAGTTGATCCTGCTCACCACCTCTCTCGAGTTTGCATCCTTGAAGGGGTCTCAGAGAGCTCGAGGTGGGTCTATGTGCGTGAACGGAGCCCACCTCATGGGCACCAGCCGCTAACAAGTGCTCAGGCTGTGGTGCCAGGCTAGGGCTGACCTAAAGAAAGCCCTGAAATGGGTACGGTGTGGGTGTCAGATGCCCTGCACAAATGTTTTTGCTCTACAGATCTGCTCCTCTTAGCCTGTGCAGTTGAGGAAGGAGGCTTGTTGTGACCTGTTCACTGGAATCTCTTTTCCAGGGCCATTGGGATTGGAGATGTTACAAATGGAACACGCGCGCAACTCATGCAGAGGCCAAAGACCTGAGGACAGTCTGGTTGCCTCTTCAGTCTGTGAGGGTTTCATTCAATGTGTTTCAGTGGGTGGCACAAAAGGGCTGGTGGATCACCGTAGGATTCGCTCTGGAGGCATCCCTCTGGTGCCTGTCATAGGCAGCACTGTAGTTAGTTTTGGATTTTCTTTTCCAGGCAAGTGCATTTCTTTAACGTGCTGATATTTACTGAGGCTTTCTCCAGCGTGACCTGCTGCTCCCTGTGGGCTGTGCCTGCCTTGCTGTAAATCAGTGCTCTGCTCTGGCGCTGTGCTTGTGCTCCTTGTTTGCCGAGTGAGTCATTGTGTATTTTGCCTTTCAGCTGCAACTCTGCACGCTTTTTCTTTAAATACTTCACTAGGCACTTGCTTGTGAACCATTAACTCTGTCTCGGTCAAACCCAGCTGTGTGCTTTCCTAAGCTTGCTCTTTTGCAATAAAGAATTAATTTGAAACAAGAAGAGCAAAGATTTATTAAGTTAAGCCCTGTTTGCTGAGAGGGTTGATTATTTATTTCACTTTATTTGGGACATCTAGTGAACAAAAGCAGTAGATAATCAAGTTGAGAGAAAGCCATGTTTGATATTTATTTCGTGTAATGATAATGATTCCCCTACTTGACAAGGATTGGATACCCACTTCCCAAAGAGCTCTTTGCTTCACTGAATTGTATGCTCTCTTCATAGAAAAGGTGGCTGAAAACTGCAGCAATCTTTCTATAGCACCGTGCAAGTCTCTAATGTTGTTGATGCATCATTGCGGTTCTTTATTGGTGTCCTGTACCCCTGTGTACCGTGAGGAACAGGTAGCCGAGGGAAAGCAGCACGCAGTGGGAAGCTGGGCAAGGTGCCCCTAAACTCCATCTCTCTGAGCACTTAGGCAGTGGTTCCGAGAGGAAAATGTTATCCTCTCCTGATGTTTTATTTTTCAATAAAAAGTGGAAGTTCACTGTGTAAATCAGCTGCAATTAGAAAAAAATTATGTAGTTAAGACCCTAGTTTTCTGCAAGAGGGTTTTTTCTAGTGGTGCTACTTGTAGATTCATACAGTTCAGAGCAGATCAAAGTGTGCTTAGTCTCTACAGTGATGTCATGTTAATGTTTTTTACAATTTCCTATTTTAAAACAGTTCTGTGAGGACTCGCAAGGAATTCACATACAGTGATCATTATGCAGGAGATAAATTAGACTGAATTAGGTGGAAGCACTGTGGGTGAAATGTGCAAAAAGATTCAGATGAAGAAGGATGTTTTGTGTTATTTAATTTTCTGAACTCATGGGATTTACTACTTGCATATGGCAGTGTAACTTTTAATATTTACACATAATTATGGCAGTTTGGTAAGAAAAACACATTTTTAGATTTCATATACTGGTGTTTGTACAGATTCCTAAGACAGCAAAGGGGTTGTTGTGTTTTGTCCTATTTAAGTGTCCTTCCACAGCCCTTTCTTTTCTTTGTTTTTCTTTTCCTTTAAGGCACTTTTAACTTAGAGAGGCAGTTCTATAGTGCATACAACCCAGCCATCTAGGGAGGGCTTTTGCATGTGCTCTGCATCCAAAGCAGATGAGAGACAAGGCAAGCATGGTGCCACAAAATTCATCGTTCTCCAAGTTGTCTCCTGTGCAGGGCACAAATTAGAGATGTGTTGCTGTCATAGCTGTTAGGCTTGGAGTAACATCATGGCATCCACAGCCCTAGGTAAAAGATGCTCTCCCCCTTCTCCCTAGAAATTCTCTCAAGTACAGTTTCAGTCCAAAATCACATTGCCTTTTCCTGTTGTAAAATTAAATGTCATGGCTTTTGCATTACAATGTGTTCACCTCCTGTCTGCTGAGTATCTGGAAAACTTTGTCAGGTCTACGAAGAGATTTTCCAGTCTTGGGCTGTCAGCTGCGAGCGGGAGTTTGGGCTCTGGTCTGACTCCTAACAACATTCTCACTTTAAAAAAACTAAAATAAATCTTTCTTTCTTTTCCTTCCTGTGATGGTTGGGATCTGTCACACGGGGTGTATTTTGTGCTTTAAGGAAATGGTATGATAGCTTTTTTACTTTTATAGATTTGTCGTGTCTTTATCATTATTTGGATACTTTATTTTTCTTGTGGTTCCATGTATCTCTGTATCAGCATGCAGGGCTGTGATAACAAGCTTTAAACTTTGCTGCTGTTCTCAGACATGCTAAAAACTCACAACCAATAGGGCTAATCTGACTTTTGTGTGAACAGGAAGAAAGCGTGAATGTTAGAAATAACAGTCTGTTGTTGCGAGGAAGGGTTTGGGACCCTTCAAGCGTTGTGTCAACTGTGGATAGTCATCTTTGGGTCTGCAGTAAATCCCAAGGTAAAACAGCCGTTCTGCTTCCCGTCTGGTCTGATAGAGAAGCACTGCTTACACGTGCTGTCGGTATGGCTGAGCAGCTCTCAGAACGTGGATGCACTGTGCCAGATCGTGGGACTGTGAGCCATCACCAGTGATAGGTGTGTTATTCAAGGGCCAAAGGGTTTTGTCTTTTGAATATTCATATTTCACATCAAGAGCTGTAAAAGAACAACTGAGAATTTAGGGAAGGTTCAGGTTGCAGATTTTCTCAACCCGTGGAAAACTGCTTCCTCAGCATCCTGGTCCTTGTCTGCAAAATGGAAATATGAGCGATGCCTCATCTGCCAAGGTGGCTCATGCCCTCAAAGCCATCTGCACTGATTATCATGTTCCTTTTCACATACACTGTTTTTGGAAGGCTCTTAGAAATGCTCCTTCAAATACCTTTCTGAGCAGGCAGTTCCTATTGGGAATTCAAGTGGCAGCCTTTGCAGCCCTGCCCCAGCAAAGCTCCCCGCTGGCTGTGGGGGTTAAGGTTCAGCTCTGACTGTCCCATGCTAATGGGAGCCCCTTGTTCTTGGCTTTTCCGGATCCTGATCTTCCTTCAATAGCAAAATAACTTTCTTGAGCGTGCCAACAGACCATAAACTGAAAGGTTGGGAAGCGATGGGAAACGGCTGGCATTTGTCACAAAAGAGGATTTATCAGAGAGCACATTTCAAAATCCTGCTGCCAAGATCCTGCTGCTCTGTCATACTCGAAAGCTGCTAAATCCATCGACTCTCCCCATACCTTCCACCTTCCTCCACCCACCCCCTTTTTTTTTACTCTTGCACTTTTAACCTTGCTTATATTTTCTCCTCCATTGCCTTGCTTCTTTCTCCTCGCACGTGTTTCTTGTGATACCTTGAAAAGCAGATGAGCCTCCCCAGGAGTGTGAAGTTGCCATGCTCTGCCCTTCCATTTATTTTAAAACAAAACAAAAGCCTACAGAAAAGGTGCCTGTTGCTGAAATAGTCCAGCTGCAGTGTGATGGTCTGTGTTGCCAGTTCTCATCTGTGAATGTATGGAGTGGAGTGTCTTAGAGACCTTGGTGATGCTACCCTAAGTCTGGTCACTTTCTAAAGTCACCTTAGAACCAGGCTGAGGCATGGGCAGCAACACAGGATGTTCTTGTGCTGGTTCAGAATTGCTTGTAATCACATAATAAGAAAAGAATTCAGTGGTTGAGAAACCGGACCATTACTAAGAGCATCTGAGTAACCTGACCAACCCCTTGAAAACTCAGGTTGTCAGCTTTTAAGTGAACCATCTAAATATCTTGAACAAAATAATAAGAAAAATCCTAAAGGGAAGGTTTTGAAGCATCTTCATGATGCCGGGTAATTTTGTACCATCCTTTAGCCGTGATACGCTTCCCTGTATGCCACGTGCAATCGTTGGAAGTGTCTGCTGATTTTAGGTGTCCATGAAATACCTTTCAGGTTAACTTGAGAGGTTGGTTGTCATTTTCTAAAGACAAGGCCACTCTAAATTCTGCCTGCGGCGTGCTTAAAACTCATTGCAAGGTTAACCAAGTATAAGATAGTGACATTCAGAAAGACCCAGGAGTGACTTATTGTAACGACTCCATAGCAACACAGAAGTAAGTTTGTGTGAGGTCGAGAGGCTTTGAGAACAGAGGAAAATCTCTGTACAATGAACTTTTCCCACTGATAACACTTTATATAGGGCAGGAATTTATCAACACTATTCAGCACAGGTAGACATACCAACCATCACTTTAGTCAGTTAAAAGTTGTCTGAAGTCCTATCCCTATTGAGTTGTTAATACTTACAAAGAGGATATGGGCTGATAAGCTTTTATGTTGCAGTCCAATATACTGCTTTTGCTGCTCTGGGTGTGTCTGTTGCTCTTCACGTTTTATGTTAATCTCACTAACCGCATCTTTATTACATCTAAGCTTTCACCTGCGTTAGTTAGCAACAGGCGTAAGCTGATTATGTGTCTTTTAAAATTTTCAGTGTTGTGCTTTAGACAGAGTGTGCCACGATAGTCTGGTTTGGTTCCATCCCAGATTTATGGTGGGGTTTTAGCAAGATACCTAGAATTTCACTGAAATGTCAGGGGGTCGTAGGAAATGTGGGATTGGTCCTGGTTTGCTGCTAGAGATAGTAGTGTGAGTGCGGGAACATCTATTTGTAGTGTGATACATGGTTAAGTGTTGCTATTGATTATTTTGGAGACACACTGGCCTTCTATCTCCCTAGAACAGGCACTGATGACTGCTAGGGAGAGCATCTTGCCCAACGTTTGTTCACATCGGGACAGAAAAGTAAGTATGGACAGTACCAAGAATGCAAGCTGAGATTCAGCATGAGGAGCATCTCATGTAGATTTTCCAGATCAGTTCAAGGTCTGATCAATATTTGCTGGAGAGAAAACTCTCATTTAGAGGGTGGAATGGGAAGGAAAGCAGATGGACATCTGCTGGTTTTCTTTAATTCTTCTCCATAGTGGAAAAATACTTCAGATGAGTTTCCTATATTTTCCTCCAAGGGAATAAATATACCTTTTGCCAAAAATGTTCTGTTGTATTGACTCTGGGTGGTTTAAGTTTAGATACTGAAATTTTGTCAGGAACCAGCAGTCAAGAAGCCCCCTCTGTAGCAGACATCAGATAGGAGAGGCAAGTGGGCCTCTCTGTCCCAACGTCCAGGTTCTCCTGCCCTGACAAGAAGCAACCATGGACACGCCAGATACAACACCGGTGTGTTTGGTTGGTAGATAGCGTAGACGGTTGGACATCTGGAGCCTGGGCTGTCTGCCCTGTGATTTCTGTATCATCTTGTGGTCATTGTGAAACCAAACAGAAACAGGTAATAATTCAAACCGTCGCTCCTGCTATCTGGAGTTGTCATGTCTGGGGAATGGCTGGGTCTCAGAGGGCTTGGGAACGTGATCCTGAAAGTCAAGGGGAAATGTGCTTGGGCTCCTCGGTGCAGATGAAGTGATAATGAACTCTGTGGAAGGAGGGGGAGGGCCATTTGAGGCTTTTATTATCCCTGAAGCCGTGAATCATCCCAAATGCTAATCCTCAGGCGTGCAGTCAGCAGATCTGGGCTGCTGCGTGCCAGCCTGCACTGTCTGAAGGCATCCAGCATGCAAGGAGCTGTGCCTTGTTTCTCCCAGGTCTTTTATATTTTTCTAGGATTGTTTCATGCTTTATTGTACAATTACGCAGGGAAAAAAAAATCATCCTATGGCCTCTCGGAGATTTTCAGGCCTTTTAAGTCCATTTAGATAGACCTTTTAGTCCATCCAGCTGCAGATGGGTGGTATGGTGTGTCTAAACTCCAGGGTATGAGGTTGGAACCCTTCAGGAAGGTAAGCTCCCAGGGCCCATCATGCCTTGCCAAAGAAATGTACTCTCTGGTACTGCAGGAAGTTAGGTGGGTTTGTAGGTTGGCAGAAGAACACAGAAGGTTGAGCTCCACTGTAAGTTGTCACAGTTCTGTGGACTCGGTCTGCCAGTGAACTGTGCCAGGGCCCATGGTTCTGGGTCAGCACTGGAGGGATGTGCCTTGTGTCATGGCCCAGACGTGATTGCAGCCCTTTGGTCACTGTACGTCCCAGCTGAGAGCCCACAAACCTTGTTGGGACAGTGGGTGTGCTGGCTTGGCACTTAGTTTAAATTCAGTGGTAGACATTTCCATACTGATGAGCTGCTACTCATCAATCAAGCCTAACTAATGTACTCGTTCTGGCATTTGGTGGGGATAAACTAAGTACCCGCTCAACCAGGTCCAGAGTTGAGAGGCCCGACAACGAAATGGGAAGAGGAGTAGCCCTGTGGGGGGCAGTTGGCATTTCAGACCATAGTAGGATGTAGCTGTCAGGCTTTGTGGCATTTCTGCAGTGTCTCAGTGATGGGGAGGCTGCTGGCCTCCTAAGGGTTTCCAAAGAAGAGCTTGCGACCCTTACAGCTGGCTGTGGTGGTGGAGGCATCTAGGGGGTCACCTGTCCCCTCTACTTGGCAAGAGAAAGGAGGCTGCTCAGCTCTCGCCTCCCGGCATCGACCATCCTTAGTGCCTCAGCCCTCGCTTGCGAGTTGTGTTGTTCACTGGCAGTAAGGTTTTTAAATAGGGGTTTAGAGAGCAGCCATTAAACCTCTGATTGTGAATAGCGTGGGTTGGGTATCTATATTTAGAGGAACAGTCCTTTTGTTTGGTAAAAATGAGCTATTTTGTTACTGCTTCCTTCCAAAACCTCTCAACTTCACTGCATTTCCCTGCCAACGCTGACTGCTACAGCAGCCCTTGCAGTTATAAGTCAGGCTTAAAAATAGAAAGAAATTTTCATTTTAATAATAAATTTATTCTATGAGTCTATAATTTATAGTTGAAAGGGACCTCGGGAGGTTGTCTGGCCAAACCTCCTGCTCTGAAAGAAGTCAGCTGTGAAATCAAACCAGGTTGCTCAGGGCTGGGGTTTTTTTTTGAGGGGGGGCTTGCTCTCTTTCTGCGGCCTCAGGAGGATATACTCTCTCTGCATTTTCATGTGTCCCCACAAACCCCTGGTAATCTGCCTTCTCACTGCAAGCCAAGATGTCCTGCACCCTTTTGATTCCATCAAAATGGGCTTTTAAGGGATGAATAAAACCCCCTCAGCTTTTGTAAGCATTGACCATATTTGAATGTTGAAAGATCCTGATTTTCTATCCAACTGTCCCTGTTTGTGGCACTTGGGTGCTGGCCAGGTTGCAAAGAAAAGTTCATATTCCTGGCAGGAGAGCATCGACCCAGCAAAGCTCAGCAGCAACGGCTCCTCAGTGCTAATTGACCCCCTTCTTGGCAACTCCATCAAAGACGCTGAAGAATAAATAGGCTGTTGATTGAACTGTTTCCTCGTCCCTAGAGGTGGTCCCTCTTAGTCAGGGTTGAGGCACATTGTCGGGACTGGGGAAGAAGCTTGCAGAGCGTTTAGCCTGTGCTCGCCGAAGAACAAAAAGCTTTAATTTACTGCGCCTTCCATGTGACATCTGCTGCGTGAGAGGGAAACATGGCAAGGGGTTGATCCGCAGTGCCCACAGAGCAGATTTCTGTGCTCTGGTCCGCTCCACTGATGCACAGGGTGCTGATTTTGAGGGAATAGGGGGAACACAGCTCAGTGGAAATTTTTAATAGTGGAAGATGGTGAAAACAGAGGTCAGGGGCAGGAAAACACCTTCAAGGAAAGTCTGGATGCAGAAGTTGAGGCAGATGCTAATGGACGTGACTGGTGCATTCCTTACATAGAAAACTCATGTTCGTGCTTGTTGCTGCTGCTGCAAAGGCACGCAGAAATCCTGCAGAAATGAGGCGTGCAAGTTTCAGCTGATTAATTAATGGAGCATATAAGGAGAAAATATTAACTATTTTAC
Source organism: Neomorphus geoffroyi (assembly GCA_033558235.1). Lineage (NCBI taxonomy): Eukaryota > Metazoa > Chordata > Aves > Cuculiformes > Neomorphidae > Neomorphus > Neomorphus geoffroyi. Next base: position 828,608 of record JAUMJM010000039.1, read on the forward strand.
TGATGCCTGTAAACAGTTTTTTAAGTATTCTGCTGGGGGTGTGTGTGACAAATTGCTTATACATACTTCATCCCCCTTTATTTCATTCCAGACTGGGCTTGGAGTCCAGAATATTTGAACTTGCTGTAGAATGAGCGGTCCAGGAAAACTGTTAAGTGAAACCCTTTGTTTTGAATCAGATTTCTGTTGAACTCTGAGATTTGACAAATACCGTGCTGCTTCATGAAATATATTTTCTAGAGGTAGGATTTTAGCTAAAGATAGAGCAAAAATTAGCACTGCAAGCCTTGCTTTTGGGCAGAGGCTTTCCTTCTGCAGGTGTTTCAGGGCTCATTCTGTACTTAGCAAATAGAGTGAGTGTGTGCAAAGTAAATATCGATACTGTGCTCTCGCCACAGTGGCCTGAGAATCATGTGTCTGTATAATGAGTTACAGCATGAGTCTGCATGACACCATATACATCACTGTCATGTGAGAGGGCTTATAGAGTTACATTGCTATGGCAGCCTGATGTGGCCCACTGCACCATGTTCTTGGGTAGCAAATACAGCCCTTTCCTTTTGCTGAAATTAATGATTGCATCTATGATTCACTAGCAGTCACCCTGTGCCATTTTTGGTTTTAGTGATGAAAACACCAGAAAAGATTTGAAGACACTGCCAGTCTTTCCTACCAAGACACTGCAGGAGCATCCGTCGCTTGCTTACTGGTGAGATATTTACTTTAAAATGTAAATAATTGCTATGAACAGTAACGACGAGTCCCCTTTTAAACAGTTTTGCAAACTTTTAGAAGTTTTCAGCCTGTATGATATAGGACCCAGAGTTAATTACTCACGTTCAAGCATTTCCAGTTTTTAGAACGTTATAAGTTATGTGAGATCTGATGCAAATCTCCCATTGAAAGTTCACTTAAATTAACTTGCTGGGTCGGAAACTGCTCAATTGGAATATGTGGGGGCTGTGCCTTAGAAAGAGCCGAAGTCTGAACCCCAGCCAAGCCTGGGTTTGCAAAGAGCACCTTGCTCTTCAGCTGTCACACAGTAGAGCCTCTGGGGTGGGTTGACCTTGACTGGCTGCCAGGTGCCCACCCAGCTGCTCCCCTTAACGGGACAGGGCAGAAAATAAGATGGAAAAGATGGAAACAGAAGGCAAGTCCAGTTTTGTGGCTTGAATCAACTGTGAAGGAGCCCAGTGTTTCAAATGAATCAGCAATATTGTTCTCTGGGAGTTGATGCCCTTTGTGCAAGTTTGACTCCCTCATTTTTTTCATTTTTTTTTGTACCTGATGGATTTTGAAGTACACCAGTAGCTGCTTATGATTTGGTTTTTTTCACAATGAACACTGCTGGGTTTTTCTTCGATTACTGGTGTCTGATACTTGAATGCATGTAGTATAGAACAGGAAAAATGCAAAAAAGTCATTGCTGACAAATCTATGTATTTCACTGATGAGATGTCAGGGCAAATAATACACTAGAATAAAAACATTTCTGGTTTAAATTCTTCTGTCTCACACATGAAGCATTAACTGTCCTTTGAAGTTTTTCTCTTGTAGAATGTGAAAATGAATTTATACCGTTAGTAGCATTATTTTGCAGCAGCATCTGCAGCAGAGCAGGCTGATCCGAAACGATTCGTTAATTAGTCTGGAACGCGGTATGCGATGGTGGGGATCGGCCAAGCAGCTCCACGCTGCTTAATGAAGGGTGGGAAAGAAATCAGTAAGAAACAGAATGTAAACCAGAGCGAGAAATGTACAGAGGGATACTTCTCTGCGTGCTGAGCAGGCGTCTGAATTTCAGCAGATGCTGTCACACATGAAAAACGTCACTGAGCCTCTAAACTGGGGTTTGTGCTTGTTTTGCAGTGAGGACAGAGTAATAGAGCATTATATACAAATTAAAGGTCTGACCAGAGGACAAGCCATTGTTCAGTGAGTATGACACTTGTTAATTTGTGAAGATGGTATTTTTACTTTTCTTTCCTCCTCTTTTTTGTTGAGAAGTGGCAATGCAGGCTGGGTTTGGTCATTATTGCTTGCAAACTTTACCATTTATATCTGTCAGATTTTTTTTTTAATGGAGTTATTTCAAAGTTAAATTATTTGAACTTTAAGATTTCACAGACTCCCAGTTAAGACAGTGTTTCCTCATTCAGATATTTCAAATATAAAATAAATTATATGGACATTACTTTATTGGAAGACTCTTCTCTATACCCTGCTTGCTATCAATTAGTTTTCACACCAGACTCTTGAGGGGGCCGAGTATTAGCTTAGGTCCTTTAAAAACCTTCAGATTTTTGTTTGTTGAATTGTTCAGAATTTGGCTTTAAAAAGACATGGTCTTCCAAGATGCATGCAGAGCCTGTGCAATCTCATTTTTAATTTACCATTAATATTGCTGTACTTTCTACAGACAAATGCAGTGGGATGTGTTACAAATCAAGAAGTTGGAGATGATTGCTACGGTTACATGATATACAACTTCTAGTTTTTCTCACATACCTTAATGACAGTAACTTTGTCTCAATAATTCAGGGGCTTTTTTCAATAGGAACAGGGGAAAAAAATGTCAGTTAGTAGATGCCTGAATTGCTGCGTGAAACAGGAGTACAACTGCATGAACACTTTCATTTGAATCCTATCTGTTGTAACCGGAGCACCATAATGGAATAATTAGAGACAGATCTTTACCACCAACATTTCCCAAAAGGATCACATGTTCAGAATTTTTACTTTCAGTTCTCTGACCTTCTTGTAAGAGGTTGAATGTTTCGTTGTATGAGAAATTTTCCATTCGCTTTAGCTGGGCCAAAATATCACATCTTTCCCTGAGCTAGGATGCTAATTTGTTTCTGAAAACATGGACCGTCAGTTATTAAGACATTTAAAATATGGTAATGATAAATGACATGTCTTGTATATGTGAAAAAATTATGTTAATAGATATTATTCCCTTCAGAGAAAATCATCTGATATGCTATAAATCTGTCTACAGGTACATGAAAGTGGTAGAAGCTTTGCCAACATATGGAGTTCATTACTATGGAGTGAAGGTTAGTAAATGCCTGTAGATAATATGATTGCTTAGTTATTACATATGATTGCATTCTTATAGGAGTAGTTTGACTCAGTACTCTTCTGTCAGAATTAAATCTCCCATTTTTTAACCTCTATGATTTTCCCCCCTTCGGTATTCTTTAAAAACAATTTTCAGAGAGCAACAAAGCATTTTGTGCTACAGAAGACAGAAAAGGATTGTAAAACCTTCTCTGATCCTATCAGGAGCTAAATTCATATCAGCTTAATTAAACTGGATATCACTTCTAGATCTAAAGCAGTTAATAGTTTCCCCAGAGACATTTCTAATCAAGATCAGAAAAAAAATACAATGTGGAAAAGACCACTTCTAAATGGCAGGTGATTAGTGGGTGCATATGTGAAGTGGGGAAATGCTGAGAAATGTTATTGGAGAGTGATGGAAATACACCATTTATTCCCATTTGTAGAGCAGAGCCTGGGCCAAAGTGTTTTGTGCAGAAGAGCTCAGCAGAGATGATGTCTCCTTACTTTGAGTCATGGCCATAACTGTGGTATCTGAGAAGATGATGTTTTGTGCTGTTCTCTCTTCCTGCGGCTGTCCATGCCTGAATTCAGTGGATGTAGTCATTGGCCACAGTTTTTTCTGTCCCATCTCCATCCCCCCTCACAGCCACTCCTGCAACGAGTGACACCCCATTGTGTCAGCAGCACTGTCGCTTTTTTGTCTACTTTGCACCACCACCACGTAGTGCCTTGGCTCTGGCTGAGAAGGCAGGGGGAGAAAGTTTCAACATTCACCCCAGCAATCCACTTCACATCAATTTTGTTTGCGAAAAACGTCCTTGTTCCGTACCTACTCGTATTCGTCACAGAATGAAATGAGCTCTAGTCTTGGAATTGCTTAATTCTTAAGTAGCTCCCAGTTCATGTAGACATCAATTTTTCAGGATAAACAAGGAATCCCTTGGTGGCTTGGAATAAGTTACAAAGGAATAGGCCAGTACGACTTACAAGACAAAGTTAAGCCCAGAAAAGTAAGTCTTTCGCATCTGATTTTTTTGGGGGGGGGAGGGAGGTGGGGGGAACAGAGTGGTTTTGCCTGTCAAAATATACTTTTTTAAGCTGTTGCTTATTAGGCTACTGAGCAAGAGACCAAGAGTTGGAGGCAGAGGGAGAGTTCTGCTAGCACTGAGGCAGTAACACTCTCACTGAGGCAATAAAGTGGAAACTCCTTTTGGAAGCTTTGGCTTGTGTGTTGTCTTGAGTTTGGTGGTCTCAGGATGGTCTGGACAGGAATTTTGGCAGCCTCGAGGGATAATTGCAGAAACATGAAGCAACTGGGATTTTGCAAGTCCCAAGCTAAGGACCTTGTGCTTGATCAGTGTTTTCACTTGGCTTTCATAGGTGGTTTTTGTGTGTGAAGTGATAAAAGGATCCACTGATATCCGTAAAAGCCAAGGGGAAGTGGCTGAAACTGCAGGCCTGTTCGGGCACCTGTACTTTTCCATGGTACAATGAATTGTAAGGGGGAATTGAGATGAAATGCCAAATACTGTCATTCTTCTCTTCTTCCACTCCCCTGCTCCCCCGCGTATCTCCTGTAGAGCGAACTGTGCCAACCGCTCCCTCGTTGTTTAGACAGGGTACAGGGTCCCGTACTGCACTGCTGGCTCCTTCAAAGCCCCCGTCAGTGAGCCATAACCGGCTCTACTGCCGGCGGCCTTGGAAACCCATCATGCAGCCCAGGCACATGCGTTGAGAGCTTGCCCAGTGCTGCAGCCTCATATGTCTCCCTGCGACAGGAGTGAGGCTTGACAGTCTGCAAAGAGTTATTTACCACGCTTGGCTGGGGGGAAGAGCCAGGACCGCACATGCAGGAGCCGCACTGCTGGGCTAGGGGGGTGTGGTTTCCTTCTGGTCCTTGTCTTCTTTGGAACATCTAAACTGTGAGGAGATGGAGACCTGGGGTTTTACTGTTATCCTTCCTCGGGAATGATCCGGGCAGGAGTTCGCATGAAGTGTGTGCTTCCTGCCAGGGAATTTTAATTTGCAAAATGATACTGTTTAGTGTATTTGTGCCAAAAAACACAGTGTAACAAGATTTCCTTTTAAGAGTAATTCCCCTTCAAGCTCCCAACTTGATCTTCTCTTTTTTTCAGAGCAGGTTATGACTTGGTTTCTTTTGGCGTATTTATATACCTGTGTGTCCAAGGCTGAACTCTTAAGTCCTTCCTTTGCTTTGTTTGGTAAACCTGGTTTAGCCCCACATCTCTCTTACCATGTCTGCACCGCAGGAGGTACCCTAGAAAATCAAGTCAGTGCAGCCATTGATTGTCAAAGGAGAGCATCAAGGAGCACTTCTTGCCCTCGAGCACTCCCCTGTTTGTAGGAAACACCTACAAGACTTTGCTGGTCAGTTCAAACACTGATCATTCTCTAGACAAGCTGTCCAAGAAAATCTGGCCTGCCTGGCTAGAAGCATTGCTTTGCCAAGCAGTTTTTATCTTGTGGGATTTCAATTTACAATATCAACCAGGCAGATGGAGGAAGCTTTTTAAGGTCAGCAGGGCCCAAATGCCCAGTGACATCCTGCTACAGTTAGTTACAAGGTGTTGCCTTTGAACATGGCGGGAATTATATTTAAGAAAAATAAAATAAAATAAAATAAAATAAAATAAAATAAAATAAAATAAAATTAAATTAAATTAAATTAAATTAAATTAAATTAAATTAAATTAAAAAAACCCCAAAGGTCACCTCTGCAGTGGAAGTGTTACAATTGGAATTATGATAGTTGTCAGCTTGACTGCAGTTATAATTATACAACAGAGGACAGAGATTAAAAGGGAAGGTGAGAGAGAGGAGCCCAAATGCAGAGAGAAGGTTTAACGCCAATAAGCTGATTGAAAAAGAGGGAATGGATATGGCCATGGTATCTTTATGGATTTGTGTCTGGTCTTAATAGGAGAGGACAAAAATTACTTAAACCACGGCTTGTCTTGAGTCATGGCCACTCTTAACACGTGGCTAAATACGCAAACAGTTTCTTCATAAAAAAAGGTGTTTTAGGGTTTAAAATACAAAGTGCACTTCTGATGTGATCCATGGAAGTAATTGGAATGGTATTGTTTTTGAGGGGGGATGCAAACACTGAATCTAGAGAGGCACTCACATCCAGGTTTAAATTTGGAGTTAAAATGCTTGGACTGCTGTTTATTTCAGCCTTGCTGCCTGTGGTGCAGCAGGCAGGAGTTTCTTATTAAGCAGTATTGTTGTTTGTTCATATTTGTGAATGTATCAGAATATACTTCAGAGAGAAAGGAGTGTATATAACTTGTCTGAATCTCTGAGAATTCGGCAAGCACAGTCCTTTCCAAAGCAGCAGGCAAGAGGAGAGTAGGCGTGTAAACTAAAGCTGTGTTTTGGAGCAGAGGTGCTGGTTTTGCTGGATTTAACAGAATTTCCTTGCTTTGCTTCTCGGGATGGAGCCAAACTTACAACTGCCATGTGCTGGTGTTATCCCACTGTTTATACTGCGGATCAGAAGTGCCGTTGTGTTTATCCATAGCCATCTGGAAAAGAGCATCCTTATTGTGCTCCATTTCTCCAGTTAGTGGTGTTTAAATATACATGCAGGTGATTAACTCAATAAAAGAGAAAGGCTGAGTCCAGCTCTAGTGAAGACTAAGCTGGCCTTACCTAATTTTAAAGGTACAAGTGATCTCCAGGTGTACAAACCTCTCTGATATCGGCTGCTGTGGGAAAGTTGCTGAGTTTCAGGTGGGAGGCTTTGAACAGGAATTGATGCCTGTGCTGCAGTTGAATTCACACCACGGAGTTTTATTCTGCTCCTCATGTCTTTGATTCCGTGCAAATCGCTGCTGTCAGATGTAGCTGCATTTGTTTAATGTGTTCATGTGTTCATCATAGGCATCTGGTAAGAGCCAAGACCATATTACGAATAAAATTTTAAAAACCATAATTATATATACCTATAAAAAATTAATTGCACGCATTAATTTAGTTTCAATTAAATCCCAACAAATACAACCATCCTTCTCAAGAAGTGAAATCTTTTGGCTTTATCCAAGTAGGTTTTTAGGCAAAGAGACCTAAATATGAGCCTTGGAGCACAGTGTTTATCCCAAGATTTTGTGGTTGGATCAACACTGTTGCGTGGAATCCAAGGTTGACAGCTCTTCACAGGAAGCAACTTGCATGACAGACCTGGATGAAGCAATCTCCAGGTCTGTACCGCCCAGCCTTGCCAACGTTTGCGCGCACGTAACATCAATCATCTGAGAGGGGAACATGTGTTGTTGAAGAGGATGGTGTGTAACTCGGGGCTGGACCAGGAGAACCTGCTGTGTCTGTCTGCGTAAGGCTGGCTTGGGTGGTTTATGTCCGGCGATTAATGTTGGTTGACCTGAGAAGGTTTGGAGAAAGAAGTTTTGTTGCTGTAAGTCACTCCTGAAAGCTTGTATTGCTTTAGAAGTCATTTCTAGTGAAGCGAGGCTGTGCTTTACTGCTTGCCTGGGACCGCAAGCGTGATGGGAGCCAAGGGGAGCACTGTGCTCCGGTGCTGGGACAGACTGAAAATGGAGAATTATTTTTTGTGTCATTTATGAAAATTGTCTTTTTCTTTGTAGATAAAAGCAGTGGCTCCACACTGGCTGGAGGTTCCACTGGGCTCAGTTGATTATAATCCTTAAGTCTCACAGGGCATAAAAAGACTGGCTTTGGCAATGTTTGTTCAGATTTCAGCTCCGACCTGGGATTAACTCTGCAGTCCTGCTGCTTTGCGAACATATTCTCCCTTCAGCTGCAGCTAATACCGAGAGATACCTCCTGCTTGCGGTGGGGTGGCGTGCCAGGATCCTGTCCCCCGTCTCCTCTAAATCAATTAGGAAAAGCATAAAGCAGGTCCCAGGACTTCACATGCCTTTTCAAAACGGAATAGATCTCCCTTTTATCATTATTCCAATGCTTCTTACTGGTGAGATAAATAATGCATTGCCTTGTTTATGGAGCATGCATTAGGGTACGAATTGAGTTTATTCTGCGTACAGCCGATATGTGGTGATCCTCTGAGGGACAGCAATTTGAGAAGACAGCTTGCTGACTTTTTGACTTGTTCTCCCACTTCATTGTGTTTCTGTGGGCGACTCCCTGGTGCTAAGTGAACTATAAAGTCTGAAGAGAAGAATTAATCTTGCTATGGTGTTGTTTCAAATCTACAAGAATTTTGATTCTAATGCTGGTTGTCTTGAATACATTACGTTCAGAAGTTTCTGTTAGAGTTTTGAAATGGGTAAGATTTATGATATTTTTCTTTTGATTCAACACATCCTAAGGGCCTCATGCTGAAAGTTTTCACTTGCAGAATTTTAACTTAATGTAAATTTGCTCTTCTGCTCTGCTGAGTGGTTCAGATCACAACGGCATTCAGACAGGCTTCTCACCAGGCAGATCTAATTAGGCAGAGGTTTCTTTTACAGTGTTTACTCTTACTGAGTAGAAACCAGTGATTTAGACATGAGATACTAAGCTCGCATAATTATTTAAAATAAACACAAGTTTACAAGACTGCTAAGAAAATCCAGTTGCTGCCAGATATGTGGAAAGTTGCTTGAGCGTCACCTGCCCCAAAACACGTGTCCTAAGGACAGTCTGATGCTGAGATATCTGATTTTTGTTAATGCCAATGAGAACCAAGCAAGGATGAACCATAATGCATTAGAAAAAGGAACGTGACGGAGGAGGTTTTTAGAGGAATGGCTTAATATGTAAGAGATGAAGGATGCCTGCAGGTGAGCTCTGCCTATTTATGCTGGCACAGGTGGGAGCTGTCTGCCTTCTTTTCTCAGAAGTTGCTGCAGGTGGGGCAGTTTGGCTCTCGTGCCATCTCCTCAAATGCCTCCCTCCATGGCCAGGCACAGCAATTTGAAACAGAAAGATTTCAGCTGGAGGTTGCATGCCAAGCAGCCAACTGGAGCAGAGGGGCTGAAACACAGCCCTTTTTTCCAGCATTGCCGGCAGGGTGGTAATTTCCTTCATCAGGGTGGGGTGCATTCCTGTGGGTAGAAATATTTTGTTTCCTTGGTCTGAATTGCCAGATTTGTCTGGAGATTGCTGTTCCCAACCAGTTCCTGGGGTGATGATTGCTGAACCTCCTTACAGGCACCACACGTACCATGAGGTGCTTTGAAAGTGCTTCCCGAGGGAAAGGCCTGCACATGGTCTGCACTTCCACGCTGACCTTACCTACCGATCCCTTGGGAGGAAATACAGAGATCTGGGAAATTTAGCTCTTGGTCCGAATTTGCCATCAACCTTGGAAACATCCTGGGTGCAACCTTGGCACGGAGTGTGCTGGGGCTGGTGCAGCAGTGCTTGCCCGTGCAGCCCCTGAGCCAGCTTCTCCCCAGGCTTTCGCACCACTGTAAAACAAAAAATTTAAAATCTTTTTCAAAACAAGATGCACCAGGCTGATACAAATATAAAGCAAAGGCCCCCTGAGAAGATCTCTTACACATTTCTCAGGGTGGGGGCTCTGCCAGCTCCTACCTGCCATCCTGATGGGGCCGTTTTTCCGAGCCGGCGAGCTCCTGCTGTCAGGTCCAGACAAACTTGCATTTTATTCAAAAATAAATACAAGATCAGCCAGGTAAAACTCAGCTGCTTCTGTTATTAAGGTGTCTCACTTAAGCAGCTTGCATCTGCTTTGTGTCTCGTTAGACTGCGATTACAGCTCTTTCTGTATGGGAAAGAGGGTTAGGAGGGTGGTATCTTTTTATTCAGTGTTCTGTAGTATCTGGAAGAGAATCCCAGTAGAAATGCAGGAAGCTTAAATTCCTGGGCTTGCAAAAGCAGCAGCTGGGTGGTAAAAGTCTGGCTGGTGCACAGAGGTGCTTGATTAATGAGGTGTGATAAGGAGGCTTTGCAGCTCCGCCTTCTTCAAAAAGACCCGGAAAACAAACCTTGACCAGGCCAAATTCTGCTTGTAGAGTCAGACAGGCCCTGCTATGCTCAGTGGGATTTTTCAGGAGCTTTTAAGCATCTGGCAGTCTAAACGGATGAGAAGCCTATGAAGAAAACATTCATTAGCTCAGGTGGACCTCATCATCTGGTTAAAGGGAAGATACATTGCAAAACTTCCACAAAAACATTTTAATTATTACTAATTGTTCTCCCAGCCCTCAAAAACCAGTTTGATTTCCAGATTTTTTTTTTTTTTTTTTTACAACTCCTTTGTCTTTTAATATGTGTGTAGTTTAGGTAAGATTGAAGTTAAGAGTGATTTAGAAACGTGTCTATACGGAGTTAGGGAGTATTTGAAAAGGGCAGGAAAGCTCTAGAGCAGTGACAGTTTCCTGAGTATTGCCTTTTGACCACAATTTGAAAAAAAATTATTTGAAGTAGCTTGTAGAATTTAGTTTGGTTTATTCTGGTCTATTTTTTATTACTCTTTTTATTACTTTTTTTCATTACGTTTTTTTATTACTTTTTTATTACTTTTACTTTTTTGTTTGTATTGAGCCTTTTTTTTCCTCTTCATGAATCCAGACATATTAGGCAGACACTTGTTACTACATTAATCTGTGATTATTTTTAAATGCATCCATAGTATTAGTCTGCTCCTTATGCTAAAGCTTCTCATGTAGTCATTGGTCTTTCTGTTTTAAGAACCTGTCTGCAGGAGGGTTTGTCAGAGGAGGTGACTGCTAAGAGCTTATATTGCTTTGAAGTGAGACAACTTAAGGACAGGGCACTTTTCAATCTCTACGTGCAAAAAATGTGTCCTGTGTGCAGAATTTCAAACACCGCTTTCCCATCTCTCCTGCAGTGAAGCAGCAGAGGGGGGAACTGGAGTTGTCCCAGTCCTGCATGTCTTTGGGCAAGGAGGCCAATGTCTTTGAGCTGGATGTACGAGCAGCAAGTGCTTCTGGCGCTGTCAGCTCCTTTTTGGGTTGGGTTGGATCGCGCAGGGTGGGGAGGAAATGGGGACAAGCTCTGCCCACATCCTGAGGCAATTCCACGCAGGTTTACTTACAAATGGAAAGGATTGGTTTTGGTTCTTGGCGTCACAGATGATGAGGGATGCTCACCTGGGGCTGGCACCTCTGACCCTTGGGGCGCCTCTGTGACCCTCTGCCTGGACAGGGGGCTGCTCAAGCTGCTGGCGCAGCTGCATTTTGTCCTTTTCCAAATGTGACCCTCTTCACCCCGAGGACAGGTGACCCCATCTCCCACAGCCCTCGGGAATGTCGAGCGCATCCGGAGGGGAAAAACCCAGAGGAAGTGATAAAGGGAATGGAGAGTCATCACCTGTAACCGATAAGAGGCAGCAAGGCAGTTTTTTTTCCAGGGGTCATGCTTGAAGCACACCCGTCGTTTTTATGAGCGTGGGAGCGGGGCGCGACGCTTCTGGTGGAACCTGTTGCCTCTCGGGCATGAGTCAACGCCAACAGGGCTGGGACTGTGCCACAGCAAGGCATGGGCGCTCTGTCGCAGCCCCCCTCACCACATCTGCTCCCACCTCAGCCCCCGCCAGGCCTTGGGGTGCTCTGACGGGGTGCAGCCCCTCGGTGGAAACCCTCTTCTCTCCTTGGTTCAGTTTTCCCTGGCTCTGAGGGAAAGGGTGGGTCAAGGAGGCGTTTCTGCCGGGAGAGCCGGTGATGTCAGGCGTGTGTCAGCAGTGGGAGGCGAAGCCGTGGAAAGCAGAGCGGCACGACGGGCTGCTGGTGGCAGGGAGGGATGGCACGGCAGCCACCTCTTCCTCTGCTCTCCTCATGTTGGCCTTGACGCTCTGCGGAGTGGCCGGTGGCGGCAGGGAGAAGGGACCGGTGCTGTAGGGAGGTGAGTGCGGGGATGGGAGCGCTGTGCGGGGAAGGGAGGTGGGCAAGCTGCCAGGCTTGGGCTGGGGAGCCCTTCCTGCTGGAGCACCCGTGGGTGCTGTTGCTCAACATCCTGACTTACCGCGCGAGCTGCTTGCTTTGTAATTTTTATCTTTAATGTATTTATTTAAATGTTCAATGCCAAGTTATAGAGAGCACTTCTGAAGGCAGGGTGAGCCAACAGGGTGCCTTTAATACAAAGATAAACTTACTTAAGCAGCAGAGTAAAACTTCCACGATCATCTAAAAATGACTTACTACTTTAAATAAATGACATTTCCCCTTGCTGCATTTTTCATATAGCAGGATCTAATAATAAATTGTAGTACTGGAAAGGAAAGCTTTAAACAAACAGAGGGAAAGGTCGCCGAAGGAGCCAGTTTTCCCCACAAGTGCACGAACTGGGTTACAGAATCACAGAATCGTTTAGGTTGGAAAACATCTTTAAGCTCATCAAGTCAAACCCTTAACCTAACACTGCCAAGTTCACCACTAAACCATGTCCTTTATGTTTCATTTACAATCCATGTTCCAAGTGTTTCAAATGCAGCATGGTGTAATGTGGAATTTTTTACAAAAACTCGAAGTTCTTCCGTAGTCAGAGCTCAGTGTGCTGGATTTTGGCAGAGGCTGGCGGGAATGTTGCGTGTCCTGGAGACTTTAGGCGTGTTGGCTGCACCTTGAAGGCTTCTGAAAAACTCCTGTGGGGAAGGAGGAGGTCAATGTAATATCCCAGATGCCTCCCCTGGGTCACTGATGTTGCAAGCTGATCTCTCCCACTTAACAATGGCCCTGCCTGCCCAGCCCAGGTGGAAGCACCTCACTAGCTCTGTGCAGGCTGTAGCTCTGGAAAATAGCTGACTGTCACCTTCAGGTGACATCTGTGGGGATACCCCTACGGGTCTCCGTGTGTGCCCACACACTCTGGCGCTGCTGGAGAGGTGCGGGAGGGGGTGCTGCAGAAAGCTGCACCGAGGGGCTGGGATCGTCCCCAGAGGGTGGCTAATGCCGGTGCAGAAGGACAGTGGATTCATAGGAAATTCTGATCCCATGGGTGCAGCTGCCAAGCCCTGGTTGGCTTTTATCTATCCTTCCAGCTGGCACTTTGCAGGAAATCTGTGGGGTCCTTGCAGAAATACGCATTGTGGGGTGGCTTCCTGCTGTAGCTACTCTTTCTCTTTACGTGTTGTACCCGTGCTCCAAGATGTCATGCTGCATCTCTCACCCCGTGTCTTCAGAAGAGTAAGGTCTTGTTTTTCCCCAGGCTGCTGCCGTTCCCTGGGGATTTTCTGACTGAGGAAAGAGACCATAGGTGTTTATACTATTACTTTGTTTGGGGATTTGTTTTGCTTTTAATCAGAGAGAAAAGGACTTCAGTTGCCCTACCAAGGTCTCTGTGAACAGAGCAATGAAATTAAATGTGCTCTTTATGGAAGCAGATGTCACAGGCAGAATCCTCGATCTGCAATACATTGTCTGTAAGGGTGTGAAATTACATGAGGGGTATCCTATACGTTTATATTTATGTGCTTATCTTAATTGATGTTATGCCTATTATTACCAAGTCCAAGCCATAGCTGGCAATACACAGAAATTGTAATTTACTGAAATTACATAACCTTGGGGGGAGAAAACTGATGATTCTTGTAGTGACAGTGTTCTGCTTCTCTCTCCGAATTCTCCTAGCTATTTCAATGGAAACAGCTGGAAAATCTCTATTTCCGTGAAAAGAAATTTGCTGTGGAAGTACACGATCCCCGCAGGTAAGGCTGGAGGAGGCATTTGTAGCACTCGGATGACTCTTTACCCAGACTGGAGATTTGTCACCTCCTGTTAATGGATGGGAATGGGAGGTGCCTCGGAGTTCAACGCAGACCTGAGTTTACTCTGGGCTTTGTGACACTGAGCCTGATCCAGCGTTTGGCAGGGCAGACCAGGGTTGGATCTGGGCTGTGGGTGATCAACAAGTAGTGCTGTTATGTGGCAGAGGGAAGGTCACAGTCGTAGTGAGTGATCTGGAGCAACTGCTGATGTGTTACATCTCTGGGTGTCCTCTCAGATTGTCTGCGGTCACTGTTGGGGGAGTTCTTGGAGCAAAGGGAGGACTATTTGTCATGGCCAGATTTGCTCACTTTACAGAACCCTTTCCTGAGAGGCTGGTGTAACGTGCCTGTGCGGCAGGAGATCTGGGAACACAGCCCACAGGACCCGGACATAACTTTCTTGTTCACCTTCTGCCTTCACCTGCCTTGGCAGTGATGCTGCCTCCTGAGCTTGAGCCTTCAGGGGCCCAAAGAAGCACTGCTGGTTAGGGTGGGAGCTCACGCGCAGGCTGCCTTCCTGTGCCTTCCCCTCAAGAGCCCGTGCAAGAAGAGAGAGCTTTTGCTCAGGGTGAAATTCTGACTTCACCTTCCTTTCTGCTACTCCTGCTGCCGGCCTTTCTGCATCTGGCACAACTCTTGTGTCTCTTGGCCTGGCCAGGAGGAGCAGCAAGATGCTCTGCTGATCCCCCCAAGTTCCCCGTCGTGCCTGACCGTTCCTTTCAGGACCCTGAGGCAGTCTGCTCCACCTTTCTACATTTATAGCCTACCCAGCCACTGATCTCAGCAGCACAATTGCGCCGCTGAAGTAAAAGGCACAACAGTTGCTACTGCTCTGTGTTGCAAAGCTCAACCAGGAGGGGCTTCAACCTTAACATTGTAAAATTAAGGGGAGATTAGGAGGGAGGAAAGACAGCAGCACTGGGTGGTGGGGAGAAGGAAATCTGACTTTTCACATCTCTAAAACAAAAGTCTGAGTCTTGCTAGCTTCAGAGAGGCGCATTTGGGACTTTAAACCCCAGCGATCTGTCTTGAAACTGCATTTCTTTTCACCTTCTCAGAATTTCAGTATCAAGAAGGACCTTTGGCCAGAGTGGACTGGTAGTGCAAACCTGGTATGCAAACACTTCCCTGATCAAGTCCATCTGGGTGATGGCGATCAGTCAACACCAGTTTTACTTGGACAGAAAGCAAAGCAAAGTAAGTTATAGAGCATTTTACTGTGGGCATAAGTTTCAACACCTTTCCTGTATATCCTTTGGTGTACGTTTTTCCATGGATAAACTACTCTCCAGAGAAAAACTACAAATTGTTTTTGTCAGCTTTTTGAGTGTCTATTAGAATGGTCTATTAGCGGTGGTGTTGTTATTCGATCCATTTTAGCCTGCCTGCAATTAAGGGCTATGGGATTGTAATCACAGAAGAGGGAATTCCCATGTCTCAGTGTTTAATCTGCTTTTTCTTTTGTCTCCTTCTTGTATTCATTTTCAACGTGGTGCAAACAGCAAAGAGATTTTTAGCTGGGGGATGATTCAGGCTTTGGGAGCAGAGAGGGTGAGGAATGCCGGCACAGCCCTGAGCACAATGAGCTCTTCCATGATGCTGTTGCTTTAGCCCTTAATTTTTTGGGAGATGAGGTGTGAAACATCACCCCGTGTTCTGAAGTCAATCACAGGAAACTCTATGAAGGTAGATTACTATTTTTTTTTTTTTTTAACTCCTTTAGGCAAAAATTCCTTCAGCCAGAAGTTTGGATGATATTGCCATGGATCTGACAGAGATGGGAACACCAAAAGTTTCAAAGCTAGTGACTCTGGAGGCAAAGAACCAGCTCATTATGGCAAGCAATGGCAGTTTGATCTCATCAGGTAATACCCTGTGTAAATGCAAGGTAGTGAAATACAGTGGGGCTTGCATATGTTAAATGAGACTAGCTGTCCATCGACAGTGACATATGTGAAGGCACATATTAGTTATGAGTCTGAAACCGTAATATCAATGACATAATCTGTAACTAAATACAGAAATAAAAATATGCTAGATGGATAAGCACCCATATGCTCTTGATCCATTAATAATTTGATATCAGTTTACTGGTCAATCAATCCCTGAATGACTGTAAGACTCATCAAAATCTGAGGGAAATTTGATCCAGGCTAACTTAAAGCACCTGTTCTAGAAACTGAATTGCCCTGAGTTTCCTCAAAAATGAGCGGATAAGATAAATGCTTCCAAGTAAAGCCCAGCCCTGGAGTAGACTTTAGATCCCTCCCCTGACTGTGGAGGGAGGGGTAAAGAGAGGCAGGTAAAAGCTTGGCTGCCACATGCAGGTACCTCAAGGTTAAACCCAAGCAAGGAGCCTCGTGTCTGTCTCAAAAGTATCAAGTATATTCTAGATATCACTAATGTAACGATTTGCATTTTGGGTGGTGGGGTTTTGGGGTGTGCACTTGTAACTTACCATGCAAGTATACGCATTGGGAGTTCAAAAGGTGTGGATTTCCTAAAAGCCTGCTTGCTGGATGAAAAGAAACCTGGATGTTGCACTTTGAATGCTGTGCTGTTTTGCTGGGCTGCACTGCTTTGGGGAGATCTCTGCTTACTTGACAAGAAAAAACAAGGCTTTTATCTGTAAATCCTCTGATACGGAGAGTGTGTTTTTCAGGGTCTCAGGATTCAGAGGTCAGTGAAGAACAAAAGAAGGAGAAAATTATGGAACTAAAGAAGAAAGAGAAACTCCTTCAGGAAAAACTGCTTCAGAAAGTTGAAGAGCTGAAGAAAATCTGCCTGCGAGAGGCGGTGAGAACTGCACCTTATGCTGGGGTAAGGGCGGGTGGGAGCCCTTCTATCCCTCTGGATCTTCACATAAAGCCCTCTCTGTTCCTTAGGAGCTGACAGGCAAGATGCCCAAGGAGTACCCTCTGAGCGCTGGAGAGGAACCTCCCCAGGTCAGGAGACGTGTTGGCACGGCGTTCAAGCTGGATGACAACCTGCTCCCGAGTGAAGAGGTGAGTGCTGCACTTTGCTTTCACAGCAGAGGTGGGGTGGCCAGAATTATAAATGATCCAGCTCTTCCCTAATTGTTTCAGAGGAGGCAGCTGGGATAGTTGTTTTCGTGGGCTGGGAAATTTAGATGGGTACCACCCATATTTCAGCCACACTGCCTTTGAAATGACCAGGAAACTGGGTGCTTCAGAAGGCCTTGAAATCCCTTGACCTGAACCCCTGATTTGGCCATGCTACTTGAATTTTAATTGACATTTTCCTGCTAATTAGAGAAGAGCAGGTTCAAATGCTGTTTAGCAACTCATGGCTGTGAGCTTGTCTCAAGCTTCGATTCGTGTTGCGTTGAAATTGTGTTTGAACCGAGAACGTGGTAAGGGTGTGCGCTGTCCCCTTGCAAAATCATTTGTCCGTGAGCATAGTTGTGTGACAGGTGACAGCAGGAGGAGATTTATCTCTGGCTCAATGCAAGTTCCACCTAAGTCAAAGCTCTCTATATTGCTCAAGAAGCCAATATGAACTTCACTGGTGGAGACTGACTCAGGAGATATGGTAATTCAGATATGCAATTTCTGGACACATACCATTCCCCTTCATTCCTTGTGAGATTTGTTAACAAGCTGTATCAACCGAGTAGTGAGTAGGCTTTGGGCACTTTGCATCTGACTTTGACCAAAAACTTGCTGACCTGGCTTCCAGGACTGGTCTAATATGTGTCTGCAGCAAACTAATTTTATGTAGACTTATTAAATGCTATTGAAACAAAATCCTACAGACTAGATTTAATGTGTTGCTTAGCACTGCTGCACTGCCTTTCATCTGAGCATCTCCAAGTTGTTTACAAACAATTAATTAAAGCCTCTGACTTCCTGTTCTGTAGGTATGGTGGTACCAATCTCCATTTTTATTTTTTCCAGAGCAGAGAGAGGTTTTGAAGAGGTGTTTTCAGGCTTGGACTCTAAGCAGTGGTCTAAACCTGATTTTAAGTGTCTGTCTTGGGTCACCCAGGCACAAGAACTTTGAACCTTTCTTAGGAAATCATCTCATAATCTCACACAAGTCATAGAAACAAGATCTAAGAGTTTATATGCTGAGATTGTCTTGTGTATAAACTTTGATATTTCTGTGTTTTGTGCTCAAGATTTCAATTCATTACCACTACAATAGGTCTTCTATTCAGTAACCTTTATTGATAATTTCTACCAAGAATACGGGCAAATAACTCATCTCATGAATTTGCAGGATCCTGCTTTGCAGGACTTGGAGAGCAATTTTATCATACAGCAAAAGCTGGTGGAAGCTGCAAAGAAACTTGCTAGTGAGCCAGACCTCTGCAAAAATGTGAAGAAGAAAAGAAAGCAAGAATATGTTGACGCTGTAAAAAAGCTGCAAGAGATAGAAAATTCCATAAATGAATATCGGATCAAGTGTGGCAAAAAACCAACCCAGAAATCAACTCTTACTCTACCAGGTAAACATGAGAATTCCCCATATTTTGATGGAAACAGGAAAAAAAAAGAAGAGTAATTTGGCTCACAAGTTTTGTTTACATCTCCTTTATATGATTTTTATCTTTACCAAGGCAGTTAAGTAAGAAAAAAAGAGGTGCAATTGCTGCATCTGATAAGTGCCCTGCTTATAGGGTGAGGGCAGAGTCAGCTGCAGCTTTAGGCACAAGTGGAGACACGCTTCAGCACCAGGTAAAACCGAAGGTGCTATACTTAGAAAGGCTGGCAGGAGCAGCTCAGCCGAGACTGGTGTGGTGTCTTAATTTTTAGTGTTGAGTGCAGTTGTACATCTAAGCTGCCACGCGCAAGATCTCTCTCCCTTTCCTTCCACAGCACTGCTGTTCTAGCAAACTGTGAGTTTTTCTACAAGGAAGCAAGGATCAAAGACTTTCTTTCTTGATTAAAAATTACTGATTTCCAGGAATACGTAAGCAAAGTTCAGGAGTTTATGAACGCAAACAATGGCAAACATGTTTTTGACTAAATCCATTTGCCGTTGATGAGCACAGTGAAAGTGGATGTGCTTGGCCCCTCTGCTCTGGAAGTGTGTTTTGTAAAGCAGGTGAGATTCTCGCTGCTTTGTAGGATAAAGCATGGAAACTTGCTAGTATCCCAGCCAACTGAAGGAACTTGGGAATAGTAAAACTGATAGGTATTGCAAGCTCCTCTAGTTTTTGGTGATTAACAATTTTAGGATGTGTTTTACTTTTCCCATCTGTGGAAAATGTATAGGGATAATTGTTAATTTTTAATAGATTTCTTTTTTTCCCCTTGCATTTCCCCAGAGGAAATGCAAATTTTTTTTGAGGTTAGTGGGGCTTTTCCTGGCACTTGCAGGGTGGGAAAGAAAATGCAAGATTTTTGTACTGTCTTTGTTGATACCTTCTTAACTGACCCTTGAGTTGAGACCTCTTTCCAACATATACTTTCCCTGGAGGAGAATCTTCTCCTCTGCACTGCCAGGTTTCTGTTGGGCTTTACTGTGTCCCATTCCCACTGAGAGCTTGGTTTGGGTTCTCACTCAGCACAAACTGCAGCAGCATTGGGCTATCCATCATCACAAAGTGCTTATTCTGAAAGGCTGATGATCACTATTTAATGTGGCCCAGCTAGTTCCTGATTGACAGAGATGAGGAAAACATCTGGTTTTTCAGTCTCTTGCTCACCAATCTGGATACTTATTGTGGGAGGTGCTGTATTTACCTAGGACACAAGAGGTGTAATAATGACCAGGAAGCTATAGAAGGCCAGTGAGCGGCGAGAGCCCCGTGAGGCAACATCCATCCAGAGTCACTGTTGTTCGTTGCAGGTGATTTTTTGTCTTGTTGTGCAAACAAGCAACTTAGGAGTTGGTCCTTTTACAATTAGCCCATCATTTTGCAGCGTTTGATAGATGACATCCGTATTCGCTACCTGGGAAAGTGGATGCAGACTGAGGGGACTGGATTCTGTGTCTCAGAGAGTTCCTGCAAGTAGGAACTGCAAGACAGCAGACACTGCACCAGCCATAAGTTAGCTGCATTCCATCCCTGTTCCTGACTCTTGTACTGTGGTTTCTGTTTGTTTATCCGAAGCAGAACTGTCATCTGCTTCAATAATTGATTTTATGTATAACCTTTTCACTGTTGCTGAGGGCACTCTCAGGCTCAAGGTGCAGGGTTTCAGAAGGCTGAGCAGCGATGAGTCAATTGCGTCTGTGAATTTGGGCAATGACTTGTTGGAAATAACATGTTAAATAGTAGCATTGATTTATTGAATCAAACCATAGCTATTTTCATCCCAGCCCCCGAGGGATGGGAGGTGAAGGACATACTGAACTGTCTCCTGTTCCCCACGTTTCACTCTCCGTTTGCTTTGCTTCCTCTGTAGCCCAGAGTTTCTTCCACTTTTGCAGGGAATTGCATAGATCAGGATTTAAATTCAGAGCTCCCCCATATGTCAGCATTGCAGACCTCGTGAATCCAGCAGCATAGCTTTAGACTGGCTTTCTTTTTGCCTAGGTAGGTTTTTTTCCTCCTTGTGCTAGGCCCAGTTCCAAATTTCACCACCATGTGGTCAAATTCACGTATATAAGCTCCCCCAGAGCTTTTTCCCAGTGTCAGGTTGCAAGCAGAGTTGCAACCCATCCTCGTGGTCTGACAGGTCCCCTCAGGGCAGGGGGCCAGCCCTGATGTTTTGCTGTTCTTGAAAAGCTGTTCTTTTACCAAATTCTTGTAACCAGACCTTCTTTGTAGCAAAGTGTGAAAGCAAGGTACGTTGGGCGTGCTCATGGTGAGTGATGCAGGAGGAAGCAGGTGTCAAAATGATTTTGTTACTGCTTCTTCCTCTTGCATGGACGTTCATGTAGACTTTTTACCCCACCAGCACTGTGTCTTGCTGGAAACAGCCTAACAACAAATTTTTCTGTGGGCTAATTATCTCTTGTGCTGCTTTTTATCAGCAGCCTAATTTCTCTGCTGCTTCTGTTCTGCTCTAAACCTCAGCAAAGAGAGGCAGTTTCTGAGCAAGTGGTAGTGTGTAAATATCAAGGTGAGAGGACAGAGAGGTACAGTAAAGCACTTTGAATAAATAACAAAATGTAAGAGCAACAGAGAAAACTTGCAATGACTGTGCAACAGTTACTGCTCTCTGTGTTGTTGGAATTTGCAATAACTTGATTGAAATCAGAGGGATTATTCTGGATTGATGTTAATTTAATTGAAACAGAATCTGTGTGCTGATGAAAGATTCGAAAGCGAGTGCCAAATTTCAAAAGTAATTTTGTACCTCCCTGGTGGGATTTCAGGTGTACCTAGGGGAGATTAGATGCTGGCAGCCAAGATCTACATGTCTGTGAAGCACCAAAACACCCTGTGAGATCTGTTGGAAGCTGGGTGGAAAACACCTTTGTAAATCTTGGCCTGATTCCCACTGCAGCTGAAAAAAATCTCCTTTGATAATTACATAGGTAGCTTGCAGAACTGCAGGGAACACAACCAGGTCATGACATACTCCAAAGCAGGGCTGTCTTTAGAGTGGTGAGGGCTAAAGCGTACAGATTGGAGCATTAGAAGTAGCAGATGGCTCTGAAGCTGTAGAAAATAAGCCGTATGATATTTGGAAATTAACGCTGGGTCTCCTGTCCTTTGTTTTCATTCACAGATGATATAATTCCATCTGAGAGCAGCTCTTTATCCGATACAACAACCTATGATGATGGTATGTTGCTTATCGTTTGCTTCCTATGAAGTCTGCTTATTCAAAGATATTCCTTTGGCTTAAGGTCCTTTCACCTAGTACTTTGGTGTCTTTGGATGACAAATTACTTTATAGCAGAGAAAAAAGTATTTAATCGAGAATGTGTGTCTTCGTAATGGATTGATTATTGAAAGTGTCTGCTCTGTGAGCTGATCTGAGCCCTCTTTAGAGAAGGCAATTGTTTTTAACATGACTAAGCTGTGAGCTGAAGGCTTTGAATTTCAAATATTTCATCCCTAGGACCTGGGCAGAGGTGAATGAGCAGTAGGAGGAGTTATGAGCTGGAAGGATTTGTCCAACCCTTCTGTCCTTCCAGCTGCTATAAAGCTTACAAAAAAGTAGAATAGGCACAGATATTAACGATCTGTTTACGTTTCTGTTACCTAGTGAGCTTGCATCTTGCATGGGTATGGTGTTTGCTCAGCTTACTCACTTCACACACACACCCAGACACACATTCACGCCCTGTTCCACAAGGTGGAAAGGACTTGGCTCGCCTCTCCCTTAACTGGATAATCATCATCTGAGGACAAACATTATCTAAATTATTACTCACTTTTCAGTTAGGACCTGATTCTGATCTTAAGTTGCCCCAGTTTTAGTCCTGTACAACCCATCTGGTGCTTTAGAATAGAGTTACACCTGGTTCCTGCTTGTATAAGTAGAGCCAAGGCTTTGGTTTGTGAACATGGTATCTGTGCCTATCCTACATTCATGTGTATTAACTGGAGTTTCCTGTTGACTCTGATGGAACCTGGGTTGTGCCCTAAGAAAAGTGAGAATAAGGATCAAACCAGCGTCTCCCTGGTTGCCTTCAGCCAAATTTGTCTGATGCCTTTGCTCATTCAGTCACTTTTGAAGTCAGTTCCTTTTAGATTGCGTTTCAAAACTAATTCTTAAAATGTCATTTTCAAGTAAAGAGCTGGAAGGTGAGGGAGCAGAACTGGCTTCTGCAGGGGCTAAGCTTGCCTGCTTGTCTCTGGGAAGGATTGTGCTGCTAACAGGTGTTTTCCCAAGGAAGTTCCACTTTTGATCTGGCACAGCCCCAAACTGTGTGTAATTTCTGTAGGAGTCGGTGCTGTTGAGATCTGTACAAGCCTCCGTGGTGTCCTGTCAGCGTGGAGGAGAGCTCAGTGCAGGCAGGACAGCCTTTCTAGATTCACAACTTCTGTCCTTGTCTCCGTAGTGAAAAGGGCTTCTGCTTAAGGGTTGCAGGTTTGCATATAGGGCAAAAATATCGGGGATTTTGGTAACGAAATGCATATTCCTTTCCAACAGTCAGTGAATCGCTTCCTGTGCCAGCACAGAGACCGAGCTCTGCGCAGCTTTCTCCAAGGCTTCCTCCACCGAAGTCCCTTGGTGTGGAGAGAATTCATCTCAGAAAGTCGTCCATTAATGAACAGCTCTTGGAAACCAGACACTCCAGGTAGGACATGTCTCGCTGCCACCGTGCTCTCTGCCTTGCTGGCGTGAGCTCTGTCTTGCCCCCTGCTGAGACTGCTGTCGGTGCAAGCGCTCCAGCTGAGCCTGCTGCCTCCACACTCCTCTGCAGTTACAGGATTTGGTGACAGGACCTAAATTTCCTGTTTAGTAACAAAAGTGTGGATAAGTGTGTGTAAGTAGTTGTCATGGTCTTTGAAATTGTAGGGTAGTGTAATCTTTGGGAAGAGGTTTGAAGTGGGCAAGAAGTTTAGTAGCAAGGGATGTATTTAATGAAGTGTTCTTGCTCGCCAGTACTGTCACCCTCTGTCTTCGTTTATGTGGTTTGTTTTCAGTATTAAAAAACTTGTTGTTTTCCTAGTGACTGTGTTTGTTGACTACAGATAACACCAAATCATACCCATCCTTCCTGATGGTATCGATATTTCAGCAGGTACATTGTGAAAGTGTACAGTTTGTGTAAGTCCTGATAGGCAGTTCTCCATGTAAAACCAGAGTTCCTGGGATTCAACCAGTTACCATCATGAGTGCCAGCTACAGGGACTGGCTCAGGTTCCTGAGATTTCATGGGATGTGGGCACTTTCTGAGCTAGCAGAACCGTTCCATGCAGCACATCAATAGCAGCAGCTCTGCTGATGGCTGTGTGATCGTGTTATATGGGCCAGAACTGGTGCTAGTTGTTCTCAGTGTAAGGATTCCCACTGATCTTGATATTGGACTGTGTCTTGCATTATCAGGCTGTTGAAGGCATGCTTAAAAATGTTATAAAGTCTTGAACAATGTCATGTCTTCATGTTTTTCTCATCTGTCTCTCAAGACAAGCAGAACATTCCTCTACATCAAGTTCAGAAGCTGAATGATAGCCATATGTAACCATTTAGCTGCGGTGTGCTTAATTTTAAAACTCAATTCCTTTGCCTCTCTGTTAGCTGCTCTGTCTCTTCTGCTTCATATTTCTGTTCTTTTCCTACCGGTCTTTTTGTGAGGACCTCCTTTGAACCACAAGAAGAGGCTGAATTTTTTTCCTATTTAACAATTCTGTTCTTTATACAGGGAAGCGCATCCAGTTATGCCCTTACCTGTTTTTTTCTGCCCTTCATTTTGATTCTTCAAGACTTAGGATGCACGTATTCTATGCACTGTGACTTGCGTGATGTTAAATCTAACTGGGATTTGTCTCCTTCATTACAGGGACCCGCTTTCAACTCACAGCAGTCCTTACCGAACCCTGGACCGGCCACCCCAGCCCCATGGAGGAAGAAGCATGCCCACAACCCCTGTGCTCACTCGCAATGCCTACAGTAGCAGCCACTTACAGTAAGGAGCCTTTGTTTTAAAAGAGGTGTCCACCGTAGGCAGCAGAGGAAAAAAAGCAAATAGTGTTAGGAGGACAAAGAGTCCTTTGCTTTACTTACAGCAGGGTCAAACCGTCTTTTTTGGATATTGGAGGCAAAAGGTTAATATCAGCCGCTGTCTTCTGACACATTCTGCACCAGCTTTGTGATGTGCAAGTGAGAGCATTTATGTGAGCACACACTCTGTTCGGCAAAATAAGAGGACACAAATGGGTGTCTGCAAAATGAGGAGTGAGGTGGAAGCTGGCACACAAGTATTGCATATCTGATCATGAAAGACTATAGGAGAAGGGTCGTTTCCAGATAGGCACCTGTTTTTTAACAAGTAGTGCTTGTTCAAAAAGTTTCTGCAAAATACTTGCAAGACAGACAGAATTTATTTTACATTTCCTTTGTAGCCTCATTTTCTAACAGTGAGGCTTATGAAATTGTACTGTCTGTCAGCTAGTGATCTCCTCACAAAAACTTGTTTAGGAGTTGACAGATGTCTCCTGTGGATTACATTCCTGCAAGCCTCCTGAAAAAGGAAGTGGCCAGATAGAGGAAATCAATCCCACTTTGTGCCCTTACTGTGGGAAGAGATGTGCAACCTGAGCTCACCTATGTTATTAGACAGCTGAGAATGCATGCTGGGGGAGGAGAGGTGCTATAAATCATGTAATGTTATCGAGAGCTCATGGTTTATTTGGCCGGGGGTAATGCTGCCTTGAGAGACAGAGCCACAGGAAACCCATCTTCTGCTCCTAGCTCAGTTACGTGTTTAGACTTTACCTACTTCAAAAACTGTGAGAGCCCTCCTGTAAATCATTACAAAATGTGAGTTTGTGAGCCTTGCTGCATTTATCCCTGTCGCAGATTAACCTTGCTCACCATGATAGGTTTTTTGAGAGATCTCCTACTGTTGCAGCAAATCTGAAATTCAGCCAAGCTGAATTTCTTGCAGGGCAGATATTTTTTGTGGAAAGAAAAGGCTGGGTTTGTGTTTTGATTGGAAAGGCAGCAGGCCTGACTCACCCATGCGTGTGCTCTCCAACTCTGTGTATGTTTATGTGTGCCTGCCTTTAACCATCCAACATCTGTGTTGTTTCAGGCCAGATGTTTCCCCACACCATTGCCGGCAGCGCAGTGGAAGTCTGGAATCCCAAACACACTTGCTGTCTGAATCTCCTGCTGAAAAGGCAGCTTTCACCCTCTCAAAATCCCAGAGAAGCAGCAGCACAGAGATCCTCGATGATGGATCGTCCTACACTAGCCAGTCAAGTGCAGAATATTACTGTGTGACACCTACTCCCAATCCGTATTACACTACTCAGACACTTGACAACAGGACCAGGGGTCGAAGACGGTCAAAGAAACATAACATTTCTGCTGCAAATTCAGGAAGTATGCCGAATCTTGCCCAGAAGGATGTCCGCAATGGTGTCTACCACAAAAGTCAGGAGCAGCCTTCCTCTAGTTACTATATTTCGGGATATTCCCCATACACCGAATCTGACGTTTATTACAATGGAGGATATGTTTATGAGAGTGATACAGAGGGACAGTACAGTGTCAATCCTTCCTATCGCTCCTCAGCACATTACGGATATGACCGTTACAGGGAATTCAGGTCTTACCATGAGGATGATGTGGACAGAGTACCGCACAACCCATATGCAACCCTGAGGCTTCCGAGGAAGCAAGTTGCTAAAACGGAGCATATAACCAAAAACATTCACAAGGCCTTAGTAGCAGAGCATCTCCGTGGCTGGTACCAGCGTGCCTCCGGTCAAAAGGAACAGGGTCATGGCCTGCAGGCAGGCTTTGAGTCTGACAGAGGATCTCAAAGGAGTTTGGGCTTTGCTGGTCTGCAGGTGCCATGCTCTCCCAGCAGTCGGGTGTCATCTTTCTCTTCAGGTAATGTCTGACTTGTTCTATGGCAAGTGTTTTTGTAAGCTCCTGCTGTGCACGAAATTCTGCCCCCTCCTTCCCCCTGCCACCCTCCTCGATGAAGTCAGCAGAGTAGAAGCAAGGCTAGAGGTCTGTCTACCTGAAAGGTAGAGGGACTGAGAAGGATCTTGTTGTTCTGTGCTTGGGAAGAAAGGTTTGCTTGTTGCCTTCTCCTGTGCGTAAAACTGCCTTTTACTCTGTGTAAGCACAGTAGTCCAAAGAAGCACAAAGAGCTGTATGGTTTTACTATCTAGAAGCAATGTGCACAAATAACAGTACAGTGAGCGTCACTGACTGGGTCAGAAAGTCTTTAAAGTGACTGCTGAGCTCCAAAACACCACCCGCACAGCGTTTTCCTCCCCACAGAGCTCATAAATCATATTTTGTGTTGGTGTTGTCTTCTTGTGTGCCCTGCAGAAACCCATAAAGAGCACTAATGAGAATTGTCTCATTTGTCTCATCTGATTTAGCTGAAGAAAGACCTGATTTGCTTTAATACTTTTTTTATTCCAGCATCTTCTGCAAACACTGCTGGGAACTGGCGAAACCCACTTGCACTGGGACTTTCAGACTACGATACTTTGTCTCATTCCTCTTACGCCAGCTGCTATGGGAATGTTTATGGCAACCTTCCTCTGCAAAGCAGGTGAGTAGAGTATGTCGAGATTTTCTGCCCTTCCTCCTGCGTTTCACAGGCTGTTAAAATTACTGAGAAAATCAGCTTGATTTTGAGTAGATCAGCTTTACTGTACCACCCGTATTCCAGGAAGAAGGAAGCAGGGATAGTGAAGGATTAATTATCTGTGGCACAGCCTCTTGCTTTGGCTGATGCTGGACCCTCCAAGATCTTGCATTCCGCAGTAGCTGTGATGCTCAGAGCAGTGCTGTAGGCAGAGCATCCAGTTCCCCTGACCCCCTGTGGCAGGAGGTCTCTGCTGCACCCCATCAGCATTGTGTTTCTGAAGCCGTAGTGTCTGTGCTGATAAACTTTTGGAGAAACTAAGAAAGGAAGCAGCTCTCTTTAACCTCACATCTGTGTGCCAGCATTCAAAGGTAACACAGATGGCAGTAGTCCCATTAATAAACCAAACGCATCTCGCTTGACGGAGCTTAACCCAGGAGCCAGCTGAGCTGTGCTACTGCTCGCAGAGCTGCCCTGCTTGTGGGGGCTTTCCCAAGGACTGCGGGGAGCCCAGGGTCTGCTCTATCTTTGCAAAAATTCCTGCTGCTTCTACTCCATGTTTTCAGTCTCTCCCTGTCACTATCATACAGCAGTTGTCAGTGAGGGTAGAAACCTCCTGCCCAGGGGAATGGCTTTGCCCGCACAAATGCCGTCAGGTTTCAGTACGCTTATGCTAGGTGTAGCCAGCTGTAATAAGTACCCCAAGTTCGTGCCTCCTGTGTTGTGGGCTGCAGTTTGTGCTTGCTGCCAGGCTGACTTATGTGAAATTACTCAATTTTTAATTTTGTTTGTTTTAAAATAAATGAAAGCAGAGGAAAATACGTGAAAGCTCCTGCTAGGTCCTTGTTTCTCAGCTGAATGCCATGGGCTTTTTTATTGCAGCGATTAGAAAGATCTACAGTAACAGTGTTTAAAAATACAGTTTCTATTAATTTCTTAACTCCCTTGTAATAGGGCTTTGAAATATCTGCTCATTTTGGCAGCTGTATCTAAATGAGTCTTATTAGCGATTAATTTTCTGACTTCTGAATATTCTGAATGACTTGTCTAATCGCTCATCTGTTTTATTTTCTATTTTAATGTGATTATGGCAACTGAGCAATCAATATGCCACACAGTCTTTACAATTGTGAGCAGCTGAGATCCTCTTGCACACAATTTAACTAATTACAGCACAAAAACTGGGCTTGTGTTTGGATGCCAATTACAGTGGGGTGAACTCACTATAAGCAGCATTTCTTGAAGCCTGAGGAGACTGCGTGAGTTTGTGCGGTGCTTGGGAGTCTGGGGAAGATCCTTAGCTCTGGCTGATCCTCGATGCCGTGCTTCTCTTCCAGAGCGTATGCAGAGACGAGCCAGCTGGGGGCCGATGACGAGAGCCGGCTGGAAGAAGAGCTGCACAGCAATGAGCAGAGGTTATTCTGGCACGAGGATTCAAAGCCTGGGACGCTCGTGTAGACTGCCTGCAGCCCTGCATTTGTACCCTTGCGTGCCTTGCACAAAATGCTGTGACTCCGAGGCAGGTCTCGGGCGGAACTTCCGAACCGAACCAGAAAAGGAAGCAGGCTGTTCTGCTGGGGAAGGTTAAATTCAGCATTGAGAGGGACTGTAGCAAAATGACCAAGTCTTACCATGAATGGCGTTTCTTTCTGAATCCAGATAGCCTACTCGAGCAAGGGCGAGCCACGACTACATGCAGCACTTGGTTGAAGTATTTATATTTAGCAAGCACTTTTTTTGAAGATTGGAAGGTGTTGAAGGCAAACCTCGGAGAAAAACAAAAATGTGAAAAGGAGACTCTTATGGAAAAACCAGGAATTCTAGGAGCACAATTCTGATGTCTAAAAGAAGAAGAGATGAAAATTTATTCTGCCATGGCTTATGATGACCTGGAAGGACTTCTATAAGCTTATGAAGGATAGATAATGTGTGTGTGAGTGAGGCAAAAGGTGACTTAATCAGTATTGGAACATTACTTGAAGGAAGGCTGGTTGGTTTTTGGTTTTACTATGGAGGTTTGAATGAGTGTATCCATTTTTTAAAGTGTTGTTAAGAGTGTTTGTTAGCACCGCAAGCAAGTTCTGGAAACAAAAAAATTTGCTGACACAATATGTCATGTAAAAGCTATAGGCGGTTGTGGATTTTGGAAACAGAAGCAGTAAACTTTGAACTCTCATGTGTGATAAAGTGTAATTAATGACCTCCCATTTAATGACCTTTCCATGGTACAACTTCACTGTGTGGAGGAGTAGGCAAATTCTCACAGTGGCTGCACAGTGACCCCTGTTCATTGGGTGACGATTACTTTTTGCTCTGCCACGGTGAATCGAGGATCCGCAGTGGGCAGCTCCAGTGATCTCACAGCGAACAATTTGATTGTGACGGCCAGTATTTTAAGGTGGATGCAAACACAAACAGCCAAGTGGGTGCCTTAAAATGAGGGGCATTAGGATTGTACCGCGAGTCATCTGAACTGCCAGGTGCATTGCAAAGTCACTGGGTGACTGAACAGCATTTTCACGAAACCATTTGTGTAGGGAAAAAAAGTGCGACTGCAGTCTTGATCTAAGAGGGATAAACCTACCTCACGTCATCAGACTGTAGGAACAAATTGGCATGGGTTGTCTTGCGTGATTTCTGATGACTCATTTGCATATGGTGAAATCTCTCTCGTTGCTCAGCTGTACTGTGCTTCAGGATTCCATAAATGGTGCTCTTTTTTCTTTTATACAAAGGGTTAGTTACACCTTGTTCATATTGTGAATAGAAAAGTTTCTGATAAACTTTTTTGACCTTTTTTACCAATGTTCCAGAGCATGTAATATATACAGAAGGACACACTTGTTAAGCTGGTACTTAGTCGTTTGTATTATTAGAGTCGCGATTTGGAATTAAACAAACAAAAACAAAATAAAAAATAACTTATTTCCTTGTTTTGCATATTTGTATAGCCTTCTAGAAATGCGAAAGCTCTTTTTGCTTATTCTTTTACTACTTCTGAATTTTTTAGACCTATTATTTTGTATAGGTCAATAAACTAAAAAGTATGCTACCAAACCCACTTCAGCATTCTTCCTGTTTCTGCTTGAGTGCTTGGAAAAGTGCAGTGTGTGTTATTTCAGGGCTTTAAATAAGAGAGAGTAAATCACTGTGTTCTGATTTCTTTTGGCCTGCAGTGTTAGGCTGGATGCAGAGCGTCAGTGGCCTTTGCTGAGGGAAGCTTGGCCTGAGGCAGTTCATACCCTCCCAAAGCACGTCTGTAAGTCTGAATTTCTGATGATGCAAGGGGAGGGGTGGTACTTGGTGCCTTTGCAGAGACCTTTCCAGCACAACTGCCCTATGGGAACCAAGCTGGTCTCACGCAACATCCCTGCGGGAGGGTCACTATCCCTGGACCCACTGCCCAGCATCACCTCAGCAGTGATGCACAGGCAGAGGTGGCCTTGTGTTTATGGAAATAATTCTTGCTCATCTATCCTTGCGTTTAAAAATTGTTTCAGCCTTTCCTGTTTGGAGTGTGGCTCTTGAGGCTTAAGTTGGTCCTCTGCTGGGTCTTCTTTTGGGTTTGTGCCCTCTGAGATACCCACTTTTCTGGAAGTCATTTGCTTCTAGTTGTACAATTGCTTTTACATCCTGGTCACCAAACAGTTGAGGTTGTTCAGTCTTACTCTTCTCTCCATAACAGAGTTATTTGTCATTTCCTGCTTCTTTTGTGGCATCCGTAACTTCACCACCACTGAATTTTATGCTTATTTCCAGGTTGCTGGTGAAAATGGGTCTTAACAAGAACTTGCAGATGTGCCCACTAAAAATATCCACATGTTGTCATACTTTCCATTTCTCCAGGTAGTTTGATGTTTGTCTGTTCACAAGTTCTTCATTTATTGAGTCATGCCTGCTGCTCTGATAAAACATTGCTGTTTTGAGCAGGAAGCTGAGTGGAACGAAGTCCTCTGCTTTGCCCAGAACTAACGGTATCCGTGCAGGCTGTGCCTCGTTTCAAGTGTCGTTTGCATTCCTTTATTTTAATGCTGAAGCTGCTGAGTTTTGTATTGGCTTTTCTGTTAGCCTTCAGGATTTAGCTCAGTCTAACACATCCATGTTGGCACAGCGCCGGCACTCAGCCTGGCCTCCTGGTTTGTTCTGAGTGTACCAAGACAATTTCGGATGATGATGTTGAGCCGATGGGAATTCGAGGCATGTTTGGATTGAGGATGGTTTGCTATACTTGGGTTTATTTGGCATAAAATCTCCAGGGCCAGATTCCAGAGCCTGACTGCAACTTTCAGTAAGCAAGAGCTAAGCTGTGGAGGAGCTGGAACTCAGAGTGGCAGGTGCAGCACTTGTAACACCTCTTGTCGTTCTCCACATGCCTAGCCCTGCAAGAGGTGTGCTCTTACAAACTTTTATGAGGGGTGCAAGTACAGAGTGAAGGAGGAGGCCCAGAGAGGAGAGAACAAGAAGATCCTACTTCTCTTTTTCAGATGTTGCAAAGGTAGCAAAGGGCTGGGGTGGCAAAGGGAAGGAGAGGGAGGGCACAGCGCCCCTGTGGGACACCGTGCCCATCACCAGCCAGGGAGCTGATGATGCTGCCCAGCTTGTGCAACACATGATTTTTGCTAGTTGTTCCCTTGCAACCTCAGTGTTGCGTTTGGCAGACCTCCAGCTTCTTCCTCGGTTGCCTTGCATTTCTGGAGCGATGTTTTGGGGCACGTGTACAACTGTCCACAGAGACCAGGTCTGTCTAGCGGAGCTGAAGAGGTAACAAAGACATACTTGTAATTATTATTGTATTTGATCACAGCTGAAATACACATTACCTGTGCTTTGTTAAAACTCCTAGCTCATGTTTTCTGCTCACTGGATTAGTGAGGTCACCTAGTGACTGACCGGCAGCATTGAAGAGAAGAGCCTTCCTGCCTCTTGAACTCCTGAAATCCTTCCTGCCCCTTCTGGTTTGAAGAAATATTTAGAAATTCTTATTTAGCATGATCCAGGTCAAAGCCAAGAGGTGAACAACGTGAAACACCCACAGACCCACAGGGTTCAGTTTTACGTTGTCACAAACATTATCTCTTCAGGTGGTAGAAAATGATGAGAGGATGGAAGGGAAATAAAATCCCACATAAACCCGTGGGTAATGGACCGTTTCTGAGCGCCTTTTAGTTGATAGATGAAAAGGAAGAAACAATCCTTCCAGGAATCCTTAAAAAGTCATTAGGGCACTGTGCTGAAATAAACTATGCTGATGTTTTTAATTGCTGCCTGCTTTTTTTCTGCTGTTTTGAACAGAAATACTTTGCAATGGGGGAGGACAAACTCCTGTGGGAGATGCCGCAAGCCCAGCAGGAGGCTCGGTCTGACATTCCTCCGGTACAGGGACCGGGGAGGGGTGAGGCTCGGACCAGGTGCCCTCTCCACAAGCACAGGCAAATCTTTAAATATCACTGAAATTCACCCGACTACACTGGCGTGAAACTTGTTGATCGAGATGATTTAATGTGTGGTGTGACTCTTGAGGTTTCTGCTGACTTTTCATTTATGACACAGGACTTGGTCGGCTTAAATGTGAGCAATGCTACAGCAATGTTCTGCGCAGCAAGGCTGCACGGCTCCTGGGGGTGTGAGACTTCCACCGTGGCCAAGTCAGTCCTGAAAGGTTTGCCTGTAAGGCTGGAGGTTTGCTCCATCTCCTGGTCTTTGGGGTACAATGCAGGAGAGCTGCTTCAGCAAGCAGCTTTCTGAACCTGGGGAAGAACTCCCGTCACTGTGATTGCCTGGCACTTTCTGCGTAAGTTAACACCTCCCCTAGGAAGGTTTCTGCTTTTTTCTTCTGCTTTTTCTGTCATATTTAATACTTTTCTAAGGCATAAAGCTGAGAGTTTCAGCTATAGCAAGGGCCTCACAAATGTTGGAATCTATCAGGTTAAAGCAAATACGAGCAAACTTTTAATTGTGTTTGTTTTATTTAGTGGTGATTAAGTCTGGTTTTATGGTTTCCATTTTTTTTTTTCCTAAGTATCTTGTGCTAGGGAAAAAACTCTGTATCCTTAAGAATGTTTTATCTTGTTGGTAACAGAAACTTCCTGGAGTGGTTTTCAGAGTACTTCTGACACTTTTTGCAGCTCTTTGAAATAAATACGGTGGGGGGAAAAAACAATGCCCTTATTTTATTTTGCAAATGTGTGAAGACATAAACGTTTCCCTGTGCCTTTTCTCATTACGCTATGCTGGATGTCGTGTCTCTGCCTGCCGCTTCCCCTGTTCTTGCTGTTGTTGTTGTCCTCCTGCTGGAGGCACCAGGCTGCTGGCACCCAACAGTGTTCGTCAGATCCGTCGGGGATAATCCAGCTTTCCAATGAAGTGTAGTAAGGAACATGGTATTTGTGTAGGTAGGGGAAGGGGACCTATAACTCTAATCTGGGGGCAGCCTTTGTTAGAATAAATTAGCATCTGGATTTATGTAATTTGAGTAACACTGCAAATATGGATGTTTGTGAGAAAACGGGCCTTCATCCTGGCGTAGGTAATGTTGCTGGGGGAGGGGATGAGGCTGCACGTGGCATCTGTTCGTGTTTTCAGGTATAAACTTTGTGTGATGGATTTTGTCATGGCTGGTATTTCCAGAAATGGCCCTTGCTGGATGCATGATTGGTGCTTTGGAGACTGGTCTCTCTCTGAACCTGACCCCAGTACTGGGACCTACAGTGCTGATCCCACTGTAAATCTGAAGAAGGGAAGAAGAGACAAATACACATTTGCTGTATTGTCATGCACCTTCTTTCCCTCCTGTTTATTAACTTTTTCCTCCACCTGCCTTGCCCTTTCACAGGTGCCCTTGCATGCCAGGACAGTGTGTCCATACTGCCTGGCTGAGCTTTACAAAGAAGACACTTCTGTGGTTCCAGCATCACTGTGATGTCCACACTATCAGCAGGTAAGGGTGGCAGCACCCTCTCTGATGTCCAATCCCCTGCCTTGTCTAGCAGGACCTTCCCTTTCCCAGCGTAGCTGTTAGGCACAGATCCAGGACCACATGGATCATCTCCTAGGGCAGAATTTATCCCTGAAGGCTCTTACCCTATGCCCTGGTGCAGCAAATCAAACCCCATGTGGTTTCCTCCTTGGAAGAAGTGATGGTGTGAGTCCATGATCAGAGCTGGTAGCCCAGGAGGACACAAATGCCAAGGCCTTCATGAAAGAGCAGCAGGACCTTTAACCAAGAAACTCTTTGCCATCCATCCAACTTTGTTATCCTTGTCTGTCCCTCCTGAAAGGAATCATCATAAATCCTTCAGCAAGTCCTTGACTGCAGAGGGATGTGCTCTGTCTCCTAGGGCATCTCCTACCCATCTCAAGCGCAGCAAGCATGAGTCTCAATTTATATTTAATTGTTAGAGTGTCATTGAAGAGCTGCAGATGGAGAAAAGTTTGCAGCCAGCCAGGGCTCAGCTGGAGTAACTCTAGAAGAAACCCTTCCACCTGTTCCTGGGCTGAGGTTAGGGAAGGACGAGCCCCGTGCGTACATAACGAAATCACCACGTGGCCTTGCCAGCATCATTGCCCATGGACACGTTCTAGTGTTGGGATGATACAAGGTATGGGGCTATGATAGGCTTGGATGCTATAAAAGAAAGATACACCCTGTGTTTAATGTGAAGGGTGACATTGTTTCCTAGAATTCTTATCTGATCTGGCTTGTATTGTATTTCATATAAATGTGGAGGTGATCACTTGTTCAAAAGGTTGTAATGATGGCTGTCATTCCTTCAAGAGTCCTTGTCACTGTCTTATTACAGTTTTAATTTAATAAAATACTGCCATGCAACATTTGGAGGCAAAATGCAAATTTGGCTAAAAAAAGGGAGGGGACGTTTTAAAGTTTAATTTTAGCTACTGGTTTTAGTGTGAGGCTTTTGTCACTCCTGAGGCTCTGCTCTGCTAAGCCAGAGAGCAGATAAATCCTGAGAATAAAAGTAGAGCAAATAGTAAATAATTGCTAAATTGCATGTGCTGCCACAGATAGGTTCTTATGCAAAATGCACGGAGAATGAATGTCTTCTCTGAGAGCCTAAGCTTGCATTTCTGATGCAAAGTATTGATTGATCTCTGAGCCAGAGCCTGGGCCTGTCTTGCTCACAGACTTAGAATAACGAGCTCTCGGTTAGTAATAGCAAATATTTGGGTCAATGTCCTGTGTAATGCCCACAGGTAGCGAGCAATTCAGCGCTGTGGCTGCCTGCACTGTTTTGTGCTCCAGACAAGCTGTGGCCATCGGACAGGAGCCAGTGTGGCTCCGGGCAGCAGCAGATCTCCATCCCTCAGCGGTCCCTGCCGCAGGGGTCGGTGTTCCCCTTTGATGACCAACAGAATCTCAACTCTGTGCCAAAGCAGGGGAAGCCATGTCTGCGCAGCTCAGGGCACCTTTTGGGTTTGCCCATTGGTGAAAAGTCCCACGCAGAGCTGCAGTCATGGTCTGATGTTCAGCATCCCCTCATGAATCACCTGTTCCCCCTAAAATAACTAAGCTCCTCATAGTTTCTGACAGACCCCTTCTTATTCACTGCAGGATGGTTTCCATTTGTTTGGCGGCTGTTACTGCTGTGCTTTGGGAAGATGTGGCAACAAACCACCACCCAGGGATGAAAATGTTCAGGCATTGGAAGTGCTTTACTAAGGTAACAACACAAGCTGGGAAAGTAAAATACCGAGTCAGCAGGGATGCAACTAGCACTGAATGGTTTAGTGTTTTGCCTATAATTGTGCTGTAAATGATATCTGGGAGTAGAAGCCTCAGCCCTGCTTCTTTCTAAATAAGCATGGTGTGAGGAGGTGGTGTGTGGCCTCTGGCTGTGTCGGGGGTGTTCAAGCCACTTTAAAACATGGTCAGCAGAAAACTAGAGCATATACATATTGGCAGGGGCGACGGTGGGTGAGGCATAGTGCTGTTCATTGGCAAGCACAGAAACCTAGGCTTCAAGGGGTGAAATTTGGAACATATTTCAGTTCTGCATAGGGCAAAGGTTTACTCTAAGTCAGCTCATACCCCCAGGACTGGTTCCATCCTGCTGGGTGTCATCTCCAATCCCCATCATCAAAATGTCACTTCATGTGTGGAGCTGTCTCCTGCCCCAAAATCATGGGGGGTTGGGTGATCTTTTTAAAGTGGTTTTAAAAAATTGTAATAATTTAGAAATCCATCAGCTAATCATTTAACCTTTCTTGATACAAAACAAAACTTGCCCATCTGACTCACCCATGCTTTTCCCCGTGGGATTGCTTTGGATACTCTAGAGGAGGTTCAGACTGTCCCAGGCTGAAATATTCTCTCCTTAATTTCTGACATGACCAAAGTCCTCTCCATGCTCCCCCTTTCTCTGTGCACGTTTTAATGTTTTCTTTTCCCTGTAATAAGGAATGTGGATGACGACAGAGGCAGTTTCCTACTGCGTAGGGAAGATCCCCTTAGCTGCTCTCCGACTTCTCTGAAAACAGAAATTAGAAAAACCCCAACAAACTAGACCCCACTACCCCACTATGTTCTTTTGGGGGGCCAATTCAGAGGCATCCAGGTCCCACTGTAACAGCAGACACAGCTTCACTTGCTCCTCTTGGAGCCAAAGGAATGCCTGACCTTGGCACAGTGAGATGCAGTGATTCAGGGACTGTTGGGGCAGAGGCAAGGAGCTCATGGTCCCATCCCTACTGCTCCCCACACCAGCCACTGCCACGCTCAATACTCAGCCTAGGGGTTTGACTTTGCAGGTCCCTGTCAAGTGACTGGGGCAAATACTTCAAAAGTCAGATGTCCTTACTCTATTTAAGCAACAAACTTAATCTGGTATATTTATATCTGTAACCGCTTGGAGGTGTGGTGTTTGGGTTTTTTTTTTTTCCCCTCACGATGATCCCTGATGTTTTTCCCACAGGGTGTCCCTCTACGATTGCTTTCGTTACCGAGTGGTTGTTATTGTTAAGATCCCATCATCTGACCCTTTATAATCCCCATATTGAGTTACATGGCATCGCTGGACATACTTGGTGTATGCTACTGTTTGTCATTTTTAGACTGCCCCCTCAAGCTTATGAGTTTCTTAAAAGCGATGCAAGGTTAAGTTACACAGGCTTATTCTTCACCTCATTCCACTTCATGTCTTGGCACTTGGAAATGCCATGGATTGGTGATAGATGGGAATAAATGTGTAAGGTTTGTAAGCAAAAAAGTTAAAGCCAATGTTATAGAAATTGCTCTCAAGAATTTGGCATCAGCATGTTTCCCATAAATTACCTTAAAAATAGAACACATTTTAGGCACTTGAAGCATGGTTTGATTGCTGGCTTTGCTTCAGATGGTAACAGGATCAGCCCATCAGCCCTTCTTGATGTTGGAGTTAAAAACTTGCCAACTTTCTTGATTTCAATAGACAGAGGTTGGAAATTTTGAAGAAAATGCACAAATGAAAAAGACCAATGAAGTGAAACCATCCTGCATGAGAGCCTGCTGGGTTTCATGCATACGTGAGGAGCAGTAAGTATGAATTGTTCATCACCAAGGGCAGACTTTTTGTTCTATCCGTTTGCTCCTAAAGTGGTTTTATTGAACACTTTTTAGGCACTTATTAACATGAATTTTGAGCTGCCACCCATAGGGATCACCTTGTGATTGCTGCAGGTAGCTCTTGTCTTCTGCTTATGCTTTGAGCATAGCTGCTGGCACAGCTCTCTGCTGTTGGTAACAGAGCACCTCGTGTAGCAGCTTATTAGTACGGGGATTCCTAAGCAGGTGTCAAATTGGTGCAATAATAGCAAGTGCTACCAACTGAGGTGTCTTTCCTGTCTTAATGAAGGTTTGAGGAATGAGTGATTATTTTGGAAAGCTCTAAGGAGAATTTCTACACCTGTTATTGGTAAGAAGATGGGAGTTTTGCCTCGGACAGGGCTTCTAGATTTGACCGTGAGCATGTCCCCAGCCTGGAGGGTGTCATTTGTTGCCTTAACGTGCCGTTTCCAGTGCGCTAAACCACTAAGCAACGTGTTAGAAAAGGAAGTAAATCCAGCACTCGAGGTAATTTACGGAGGAGACCTAAAGTAAGCAAAATGTGATACTCACCTTGGAAATCTGTGGGATTAGCACCCGTGTCACCAGGAGAAGTGTCACCAGGCAGCCATTCGCTCGGCATTGGATGGAGAAGGCATCGCTCCCAGAAGTATAGTGTTTCTTTATCGTGGTATCGACAAGTGATATATTTCTACTTAGAAGAAAGATAGCTTTTCAAATACCTGATAGTGTTCTCGATATCTCCATTTTCCTTCTTGAGAGGACTTCATGTGTTTGACCCTACTTAGCTTAGCAGATCTGACAAGACCATGGCCCAAGATGGCCTGGCTGAAGATCATGGAAATATAAGAAGGTGGCCAGGGGCTTTATTTACAGTCAAGAAATTAGCAAGTGATAAGTAAGCACTGAATAGACAGCTTCTGAGACCCAAACAGCATCGTTTGGGAGAATAACATACCAGCTACCAAAGAGCATTGATTTATTTGATAACATCAGGGAACCATTTATGGACTCTATTATGGACAGCAATGGCTGGAGGTTAAAACTGCTTGGCCAGCTAGATTGATGTGTGGGTCTGCTGTTGTGCTTGCTACTGCATAATATAAAATAAGGATGTTCCCTGAAATACCAAAGGGGCAAACAGAGCCATTATGTTCTTGGCTTGGGTTTTTGTTATTTTTTCCTTTACCACTTATTTTGTTATTAAATTTTTGCCCTCTTCCCTGCTGTTAGTTAATCAAATAAGGACCTTTGGTTAATGGCTTTTTAATAGAGGTTAACAGAGATTTGAACGCCATGTTTCTGGTTACAAAACACAGCAAAGAGAGACCACCATCATGCAGAGACTATTTTGGTGCTGGCAGACTCCAGCAGCGCGTGGTTGAGACTGTAATGAGAAATATGGTTTAAAAATTGGTGGGGTTTGGTTTCACAACCCTCTCATCTGTGGTTTCTTTCCTATGAAAGACACATTTGCAGTTGCAAGGTGACAATTTGATTCAATAGCCCCTGCAAGGAATATTTGAAATTCTAAGAGGAAATCTTCCTAACCAAATGAACAGTCCAAACTGTGGCGTATTGAAGTTGGACTGTAGTGGAGAAATTACCCATCCATATTACCCTGCTTTTACAGAGCAGCCACGAGTGCAGTGGTGGTGGAGATGTGGCTTTCTGTTTTGCCATGGAAATTTAGAAGCCTCTAAAATATTCTGAACAAAGAAGATACTTCTTAGCTGAGAAGGACATGTAATGAAAAAAAGGACTTCAGAGAATCTTCTATAGTTCCATGAGAATTAGCGAAGTAAATCTTTGTAGTTGCTTATGAATCCTGTTTGAAAAAAGTTATAAAAATAAAAAGTAGCAAAAGGATGAGCCTGAGATAAACTGTCAGACAAGTTCTGTTGACAATGCAAATAATAGCCATGATAGTGACAGGCCAGTCAGGAAACAGGGCATTGGCATTGCCCCTGGACAGACTGGATGGGAGCAGGGCATGACTGTGCTGTGAGAAATGCTCTTTCTGGGGCCGCTGAGGCTGGTTCAAAGGGCTGGTACCCATCCCCACGTGGACCCCTGTCCCCAGGCATAGGGTATGCATTGCACTGACCGTTCACCTGCCTTTTTCCATTTTGGAGGGTTTTACCTTAACCAGGATCTGGAGTTTGGGAGAGGTGTGTGAGCACCTCCCATCAAAACCACCTGCAACATTCAGCTTGGCTTTACCCCCGACTAGAGGCAGCCCCAGTCCTTTTGAGATACCTGAGACACTACTGATACAGAGACCTTGTGCTGGTTCCTTCTACCGCGCAGAATTCCACCCGCATCCCTAGCAGGTACCATTAACATCACTCCATCCACACAGGAGGCACTGCGTCGAGAGGTGTAGTGCTCCGGGAATCCTCTGGAAAATGTCTGTCTCCCGCCTTCCTCAATGGGGGACGCACCAGCTGCACTGAAATGTCAGATGGGCTTGCACAGCTGACAGGTTGCTGAAAATGGAGCATGGCCGCATCGCCATAAATTGTCTTTATCCAGCCAAGTACAGCTTAATATAGACTTAGCTGCACGGTCTGTCTTCCACAGTGAGACCCAGAGCTGCCCCAGCTCATGACCAAAATATGGACTTGTCGATTTAA
This sequence comes from Neomorphus geoffroyi, assembly GCA_033558235.1. Taxonomy (NCBI): domain Eukaryota; kingdom Metazoa; phylum Chordata; class Aves; order Cuculiformes; family Neomorphidae; genus Neomorphus; species Neomorphus geoffroyi. Next base: position 868,719 of record JAUMJM010000039.1, read on the forward strand.
CCAACTGAACTGCTGCTAGTGAGGGGAAAACCAAGAAATCTTCTAAAATTCACCTTTCTCTTTGGGTTTAAAAAGCGATAGAGGAAGGAGGGAAGAAAGAATATGTCTGAACTCAGCCAAAACTCTGATGAAGAAGTGTGTCCTGAGGACATCGATGAAGATGAAATCCTGGCAAACCTATCCCCCGAGGAACTAAAGGAGCTGCAGAGTGAGATGGAAGTCATGGCCCCAGACCCCGAAGTCCCAACTGGGATGATACAGAGGGATCAGACGGAGAAACCTCCCACGGGGAGCTTCGACCACAGGTCCCTGGTTGACTACCTGTACTGGCAGAAGGCATCCAGACGCATGCTCGAGGATGAGAGAGTTCCCGTCACCCTCTTGCCCTCTGAGGTAACAAGCATAAAAGTCACATATATTTATTATGTATCTGCTGTGGGATCTGTTTTATGGCTTTAATACCTTAATCTGCCTCTGCTTCCGTCCCTTGCATAAGATGTGGTACAAACAAATTTAAATTCATCCTAAAAGCCTCAGCAATGTCAGGATCCAGTTTGGACTGACATTGGGCTTAGTAATTTAATTGCTATTCCTGAATATTTGCTTAATCTTTTTAATGTAAGAAAATTTTAATTCTGTTTCAGTAAAGCAAATCACTGAGAAATTGTCATAGAATCAGTTCAGATGATACAATCCAAATTTGTCTGTCTTTGCATATGGAACACCATATTACTTTCCCATAGAAGACATAGTTTAATACATATGAATCATGTAATAATTTAGAGAATTTAATGTCATACTGGGGGGGGAACCCCACTACAGTATTTTAACAATGAGAAATATTCACTGCTGGCCAAGCATGCAAACAATATAAACTAATCCATCCCTTTTCAACACAGTATTTTGATTTACTATAGAAGAGTAATTACTATAGATAGAATTACTATCCCTATGACTTTGAAATAAAGTTAAGGTCATACTTACATATTTTTCAGGATGAGGGCCACACTTAAAAATAGGCTTATAGAATGGCAACTTGGCCAGCCAAAACACATCCATACCTTAACCCAAGTGAATTTGAGGTAACTGATTTTTGGGTTTTTTTAACACTAGTTGTTTTGCTAATACACAAGAGCACAGTACATCACGGCCCTGAGGATAAAAGTGACTTTGTGACCATTTTGTCTGAGTGTTGGTGAAGCACAAGCCATCACCCTGCCTTGCCTGAATCAGTGCCAATCTTTTAAGAAATTTTTTAAGAAATTGATCTTTACTGGCATTTCTCAGTGATGGTGGATCCAGTGCAAAAAAGATACTTGAAGAAAACCTCAACTAGGAGGGTCTCTGGAGAAGGTAGAAGTTTGCCATGCATTTTATTTTGATGCTAGCAGCCCCACTGCCTTGCAGCAGCTGTGTGCAGAGTCCAGTTTCTTAACTCTGTGCTGAAAATAAAGCTGAGCTAATATCTTGCTTCATCTTCAGTGACGTGCTTCCTTAGCAGTGATGCTTTGGCGGTACCAGAGCGAGGAGCCTGGGTGACTCCACTCTGTGCCCCCTTCACTCTGCCTCAGACTGAGCAAATCGCCAACAGTTAACACTCATTTCCAAAGGGTCGTGGCACACAAAACAAACTTTCCCTCTTGTGAAATTACAAAAATTACACAAAATCCAGAAACAAACTTTGAATCAGAGACTGTTGACCCCCAGAAAGGCTTAAGGACCACCTTAACACAGCATTAGATACACACAGGATTTAATTGTCAGGGTTTAATTGAATAGGCAAAGACAAGAAACTGGTTTGCAGCCACTTTAAGAGCAATTATTCCTTGGGAACCCAAGCAAGCCAGCACAGCCCTGACCTAGAGGCAATGACATTTATAAGGATTATTTATAATGTACAGGCCCAGTGGTATCTAAATCCGACTTCTTTGTGTTGATTTGAGTAGAAAGTTAACGTAACAAAGATGTGTTCAATTATTTCAGCTGTGAGGTTTTGTCTTCCTCAGAGAAGCACTGCAGAGGAGACGGAAGGAAAGGCCAGCGGCAGCAGTGAGGCAGACAGCGGGAGGGTGCCAAGAGCAGAGGGAAAAGAGATACTTTACAAAAACGAGCACTTGTCCAACTCAACAACACAATCTGGGGAGACAAAAAAAGATGGAAGTGATAAAGGGAGGGAGGAGGAAGAGGAAGAAGATGAAGAAGATGATGAAGAGGAAGATGAGGCTGAATTGGAAACAAAGAAGACTTACACCAATAAGAACCGTTCCAGTGATCAAATAAGTCAGAAACCAGGTATAGAATCAGGAGAAATCACAGAAAAGCCAAATGAAAATGAGAAGAAAATATCAAAACTAAACATCCCCAAAAAGTTAGCACTGGATACCAGCTTCATGAAGCTAAGTGCCAGGCCTTCAGGAAATCAAACCAATTTAGAGGACAGTTTGGAGAAAGTCCGAAAAAACAACCCAGACATGAAAGAGCTCAACCTGAACAACATAGAAAACATCCCCAAAGAAATGCTGATAGACTTCGTCAATGCCATGAAAAAGAATAAGAACATAAAAACGTTCAGCTTGGCCAACGTAGGGGCTGATGACAATGTGGCGTTTGCATTGGCCAACATGCTGCGGGAGAACAGGAGCATCACCACGTTGAACATTGATTCCAATTTCATCTCTGGTAAAGGGATCGTTGCTATCGTGAGATGCCTGCAGTACAACGAGACGCTGACGGAGCTCCGCTTTCACAACCAGCGGAGCATGCTGGGCCACCAGGCAGAAATGGAGATCGCCAGGCTGCTGAAAGCCAATGCCACCCTCCTTAAAATGGGGTATCACTTCGAACTGCCGGGGCCCAGGATGGTGGTGACCAACCTGCTCAGCAGAAACCTGGACAAGCAGAGGCAAAAGAGGCAAGAGGAGCAAAGGCAGCAGCAAATGAAAGAGCAGAAGGAATTGATAGCAATGCTTGAAAATGGACTAGGCTTACCTCCCGGGATGTGGGAAATGCTGGGGGGACCGCTGCCCCAGCCAGGGATGTGTGAACCCCTGCAAATGCCCAAACCACCCATCCCCACAGCGGTGTCTCTGAGCAAAAGGCAAGAGAAAGAGAGGCAACCCCCTCCTGAGCAGCCACGCAGAGAGAAGCCCATCAGCTTCGAAGTGATCAAGCTGAAGAAGATCCAGCGCAAACCCGCTGTGCCGGAGTACGTGGAACCCGCCGAGAAAACCAACCTCAAAGATGTCATCAAAACACTTAAACCAGTTCCCAGGAGAAGACCACCTCCCCTCGTTGAAATAACCCCTAGAGATCAGCTACTAAATGACATTCGTCAGAGTAATGTCGCTTATCTCAAGCCGGTAAGTGCTTAGCGATGGCCGTGAAGGGAGGGAATGACACTTGCCCAGCATGCTCTGGAGCTGTTGTTGGAAGCATCAGCCCTTCCGGGGGGCTTGCAAACACACCCGCACACTGCATGTTGTTGTCATTTTGCATCGGGCTGCCATTCATGGGATGCAGGTGGTTACTTCTTCTGGCAGCACTAAAGAACGGCTCGCACACAGAAATGAAAAGTAAGCACCATCACTTGGCCTATTTGATAAAGGGTAAACTGAAACATTGGCAGCAACATAACTTGCCCAAGGTCACTTAAGAAACTGCCAAGGCAGAAACTGGGTTTCCATTAAGGTACTGCCTGCGCTCCCCTGCCTCTGCCTGCTCCGCAGTGGGTGCCCCAGCCTCCAGGCTGGCTGCAGCGAGTAACCACGCTCCTTCAGCACTGCTGCCCAGCCACTGGGCCAGGGCTGTGGGAAACAAGAAGCGTCTGCAGTGCAGTCGTGCTCCAGGACTGCCTTCAGTTGGTCTGGTTTAAATGAAATCAAAAGTTTTAAGTGTGAGGGGAAAGTCCTAAACCGTGATAACTGCCCCTTGGTGATGCTCTTACTTGGGTAGCAAATTCATGCACTACTTCTCAAAATATTGGCCACCAGATTTAACCTTTTGCATTCCTGGAATGTTATATTTCTTTGCATTGCACTGTTAGTCAAGAAATACCAAAAGCTGACTGATCTATTTGTAGTTAGTAATGTTGATATATCTGTATTGCTAAGGCTAGAGAAAGAGGACAGAAAACCCTTTGCAATTGAAAATGGTCAAGTAGTATTTTGTAAGTCATATTTTAGTTAATATTAACATTTTAATATAGTGGGCTACGTGTTGCTTTCATTTATACCTACACTGAAATAATTTTTCCTTCAGTAATTCCAGAGAGAATGGGTTGTTATGAAATATTGGTAGGCGCGGGTCCTGCAGGGACCCTGGTCCAGGTTTAACATGACTGTTCTGCCCCCAGACAAAATTTGAGGGCTATGGTTTCTGCTGGCCAGTCCAATTTGGCCGCGGTTGGGGCCTCTCTGCAGGGCATTTCTGGCCTTTCTAGTTTTCAGCTTAGGTTTTGCATTTCTGTGCCATGTCTACAGTGACATGCCCTGCTCTTGTGAAGGTCACGGTTTATCTATGTGCATCAAGCTGGTACTTGTGATGGCACGTGTGTCCATCACTGCTTCCGGAGCTGCTCTCCGGAAGAAGGAGGACGATGGTGCTGGTGCCCTGCCAGGCACAGCCCTCACTTTGCGCAGGGATGATTAAGAAACTCGGCTACCAGGGAGCTACAGTGTACCGCAGCCATTCCCGGCAAAATCCTCAGGAGGTTTTTATAAATGAGGGCTGTGGGGTTTGGGGCAGAAGGATCGATCCTAAATGGGTCAGATAACAGTTGCTGTCACAACCCACAGAAAGGTGAGCCACGTGTTAGTGGGTTTGGGTTGGTTTGCATTTTTCCCCCCCTCTGTCATTGGGTCACGTGGCTTGGATTTGGAGTATTAGAGCTTTATTTTCACCTGCCTGTGTGATCTTTGTAACTCCTTACTTGCCTCAATATTCTTAGCTTCATCTCTAAAATTGTGTTTTACTGCTTGAGCCGAGCTGTGTGTTTGTTTGCTTTGAGGTGGGGCTCATTGTTTGCAAATTGATTTCCTGGGCATTAAGAATTGCAAACAGCAAGCAGAGAATTACAAAAAAATTCCCAATCAGAGCTCCCAGCTTGTTGTATTGTTGATCTTTTTACAGTTTCTGAAGGTCTGTATTGAACTAAACTGGTTTAGGAAATAAGACTGAGAAATTTCCTCCTCCTAATACTTACTGTCCTTGTCCAGGTGCCATTGCCAAAGCAGCTGGAATGAGAGACCAGACTGACCCGGAGAAAACTACTTGGAATAAAGACTATTCAAGTTTTGCTTACAACTGTTTCAGCAGATGTTTTCTGCAGAACCCAGGTGGTATATAAGACTTTGGGAACAAAGCTTGTGATACACATTTTCTTAAGTGCAGTGAAAACGGCTGGCATGGGAAAAGTCAGTGCTATGCGTTTCCATCAGGTATCAAACAATCCCAGTGCCATCTGCCTGCCAAGTGGATTTGAGGTTTAAGTTGGTTGTGGGAGTATTTTTCTCAGAGGCATCAATAACCTTGTCTTTCTAGTTTGTCAGCAAACTATTTTGCTTCCACATTGTCCTTCTGCTGCCAGACTCTGCAGGAACATGCTGTGTTTTATCTTATCTTTCTTTTCACACACATGCTCCTTTATTATTCTCTTGTCCATGAGAAATGTACTTGGTTTCCACGTATACAGTTTCATTTTTTAGGATAAGGATACAGAAATGAAATAAAGCTCTCTCGGTAAGATGTGTGCAGCACTCCCATGGCTAACAAGATGCTCAGAGAACAGAATGACTGCTCTGGTACATCAACCACCTCAGCTTGATGGTTTCAAGCTACCTCTATTGCAGAACATAGTTTATTTGGTACAGTACCTGATCAGCATGTAACGATGTCATGCTCTGCTTTGAGAGCATTAATTTTCATTCTCCATGATTCACCTCTGTCCATGAAGTAATCCTTAATTACAGCCTCCTTGGAGCACACGGAAATGCCATTTCAGGTCTCTCTCCTCACCACTCAGATGGCAGGAAGATGAGCCTTACCTCTCTCTTTGCCAGGGGTTCAAGAATTTCATCATTCCTCCTAGTATGGGGTGTGAATAGCATGTTTCCCCCTGTGGGACTGGATATGATGGGGTTAAATCTGCATATACACAACTTTTTAAGGAAACTATTTTTGTGAATTTTTTTCTTCTCCTCCCCTTTTTTAATCACATTAGATTTTGGTTTTTTCCTTCAAGTCTTTTTTGTAAAGCAGCTACAGGTAAGTTACACTCTTGTGGAACACATCCACAAGAGACCAGCTGGTTTTTGTCGTTGTTTTTTGTTGTTTTTTTTATATATAAAGCAAGCCATTTAAAGCTGTAAGGTGCAGGGGAAGAATAAAGCCTTTCCCCAGCCTTTCTGACTGACATATTTAGTCAAAAGGTACAGCTTTGCAGCTCCCGGCAGGATTTCCTTCAGCTGAGTCTCACCTGTAACTTCTAGCAACCTTGCCATGACAGCTAAATCCTGGTCCCACCCTGCTCCCTCTTCCCACATTTACAGTAGTCCTGTAGAATCAGCAATGTCCAGGACCTCTTTGAACTCAAGGTAGTCTCCGCTACCATTAGTAAAAATTTTCATTTATCCTTTTTCTGTCTATCACTTGGTCTCTTTCAAATCCACATCTTTCAAACCCGTAAAGCTCCTTCTCAGCTGTGCTGCTGTCTGCATCTGAAACACGTGCAGACGTGGGAAAGCTGGGTTATGTATTGCCTAAGGCATAGTAAGGAGTTTAATGATCATGTAAGGGGGAAGGCAGTCATAAAAAAGGAAGCAACATTTTCATTGCACCCCTTTCATACAGCTCTCTCTTTTTGTAAAGGACAAACGTAGGAAAGGGAAGGAACCTGGTACTTTTAACCAAGTCCTGACATGCAGCACAGTAGTGAATGACGATTGCAAAAAAGGAACTCCCCACAAAGCTGTTCTCCCTACTGCCTCCAAGGCCAGGCTAGTGCAGCTAAGACTGCAGCAGTTAGGACAGGGAAAATAAAATACACTGTTTTACAATCTTGAACTCAAGCTGCCAGGTGCAAATTACAGCTGACACCAACAAGGCAGATACAGCAGGACCTGTGACTCCTTGCTCTGGTCCATGCTGTCCCACTGAGAAGCCTCTTGTGGGACTACAGCAGGAGTGGAGGCAGCAAGATACAGAGACTGCACTACTAGTTTGACTGTAGCAAAGTTGTCTTCCTAGCCCTGCGGAAGGCACAGAGCCCAGTAATCTTACAAGCAGAAATCCCTTCCAGGTAATTAAAAGAAATTTAAAATCCCAGTTAAGTAAAGTACAGTTATATAAGAGAGTGAAACAGCATGAACAAATGCTTAAGTACTCCGCCTCTGCAGAGAAGCCTTTGTAAGGATGCAAGAGTAAGGCTGTAACATTCCTGCAGCTCAGAGACTCCTCATGCCTCAACAAAATTAACATAGATACAGCACATTCAAAGCCACCAGCTCATCACCAGCATGGGCTGCAGCATGAGCTGAAGGGTGGCAGCAGATCTCCCACCACTAATCTCAGGAGTTCCATAAACCACAGAAAGAGACAAGCTCAAATTTCCAGGCAGTTCTTCCAACTTGAATAATAAATGGACTCACTAATCACCATTAGAGTTTATTTTTCTTCATAACTGTGCAGGTTTTAAAATTCTACAGTAATGATGAAGTCATAGGCTACTACGTTCTTTAAGTGTGGAAACAGTTTTCAAAAAACAAAGACCATGCGCTACGAGTGAGGAACAGGCCATTGACTCTTCAGCTGGAATATACAGACATTTTCAATAAATACTGATCACTTCAACACTTAAATGGAATGACACGTTCAGATTTCTACACAGTCCACTATGAAAACAGCATGGTAAGTTACATAAAAGCTTCAACTTTAAGGATCCTTGATTTTTTTGTTAAATTAATTACTTCTTTAGAAAAGGGATATGCAAGAATATTTGAAATGGAGTATCACCTGGACAACTTTTTCCACCCCTATTGTTGGTAAGCTCCTGTTATCAAGACAATTCCTTCAAAGCTAGCAGTTAAGTTAAAATATATATAAAACTATCACACAACACTTTCAGGAGTTGTTACAGGCAAACATTTTCATGAATTTAGAATGGGTTTTCAAAAACTGTATCTTAACATTTATTGCTTCTATTTGTAAACCTGAAATCGAGTTTATTCCTTTGAAGAGTGCCAGAAGTACAGAGTCAGTGAGATGCATGTTTTACTTACATCTTTGCATTCTGATTAAGAAGAAAAACATGACCCACGTTTAAGAACACACGTACACCTCCATCTACAAAACAGCCTATACAGACTAAAGCAGAACAAGGCGAGTCCTAAAGCAGCAGTATTTAGAAACATCAATAAGGTAGAAACCTAGCTCAAACACCTCTGAAAGCTTTTTTTCCTCCCATGCTTGGCCACAGTTGAGCTGATATGCAAGGAAGTTTGGCTGTCCTGCAGAGAGGAGGTGCTTCCATAGATCAAGATTTCAGAGAGAATAAAGGTGCATTTTACTGGAACTTACAGAGCCACAGTGCCATAGATATTCTTCATGCTTATATCTATTTAGACTGTTTCCCAGATGCTAAGGGAGGAATGTGAGGTGAGGACAGGAACCCATATTCATTACAAGTCTTACACAGTTTTACTACTTGCCAGTTAAGCTATCAATGTGGTCTCAACACAGACCACTCAAGGGAGGGATCTCGAGGATGCAAGAGATACCTACTTTTTATACATTCCTTGAACACTGCAAGCCTGAAGGTGCTACCCAGCATAAACAGGCTAAACTGCCATCTTGTAGAGCTGAGATGGAAAGGGTGTTACTTTTAATAGACAAATTTGCTACAAGACAGTTTGAGAGACTGCATTCCATAGGTTTCTGTCTCTTCCTCCTCTACACCCCAGAAGAGACAAGCAAACATGATTAAGTTAGTATGTATTTGTGTAAACACCAGAACATTTTGCTGTAAAATAGAAAAAAGTTGCTGCTCTTATGTTCTTAGAGGAGCCCTGAAGATCTTGGAATACCTGTATCCTGCAACTATTAATCTGTATCACATACATTTCCCACTTTATACACAAACTGAAAGCAAGCTTGAACAATAGTTAATAGCAACTACACTCCCACAACAGGAAAAAACACCATGTTGCAGCTGCTTACTCCTTCACTTTAGATATGTAGTCAGCCAGTTTGTTGATACTATCCTCTTGTTGTTCTAGAGCATCCAGTATGATGCCCATCGGGGTCTTCTTCAAGCCTATTCCTTCCATCTTGTTCTCCAGCTTGTTCTTTATGTTCCGGAGCCTCAGAGAAGCATGGACAAACATCACTACATGACAGAAACACAGTTATTAATTGTTAATGCCCGAAGAATGCATAGTTCTTGCAGCGTTCATCTTAAACACTCTAATGCCATGACATCACTGAAAGAAGATGCAGTCTCAATGACTGCTTAAGTAACCACAGGTACCCGTTTAATAATAACATTAAAGAAGGCTTCTGCTGCGTTGTGTCCCCTTCCCTTCAGTTTTGTTTTGGGATCATTTAAGCAGAGATAGTAAAGGCAAGAGCCAATTTAGACTCTGCACACTTATTTGAGAAAGTTCAAGCCATGTGCCCCTAGCCTCCCACAGAAGAGGAAAAATACTTACAAAGGAGCGGAAGCGTGATCCCAAACATGAACACCATGACATCTCCCAGATACGAGATCAAGAAGTAGCTAGACAGCATGATGGCCACTACAAATGTGGTTGGGTACTGCTTCTTCAGCCTGCGGAGTATATCCTTGTTGTGCGATACCCACACAAACCCCATGAACACCAGCACCACCACAGTACCGCCAATAAGCATATTCAGGGGACTCAGAAACCTGGAGAGAAAAGGGAATAAAAAGCAGAGTGTCCAGTTTCAGAGCCTGCATGACTTGTGTCTGAATGGAAAACATATAGCTCACAGGTAACTTGTTACTAGAGAGGGAAGGCATTAAGAAGTCAGTTGTTGCTGTCAAGACTGCTACCAACCTCTGATTTTTAGGCAGATGCAAAATAAAGCAACAAGTGCAACTGAACCAGCAACCCTTAGCAGTGAATTTAGATAATCTGTGGCTATATTCTCTTCCTGAGCACAACTCAGAATAATAAGAATTTCTGCAGCACCTCACCAATAGCAGCAGTCACTGCCAGGACCTCTGTCTCCAACTTGTGCAATCAACACGCTCACTTGATATCAGACCCATAGCCAGCAAAACCCAAGAGCAGAAGGAGCTAACAATCAGTTGCCCAAGAGACTGATCTTTTCCCTACACATGACCCAAACCAGGCTCAGCCTAGGCCTGCAGATGAACCAGCTTTTCCTATTATCTTGTCTAGATTTGCAACATGGAAAAAGTAGAAAAAATTGAGTAAGGAAAGTTACTTCACTATTTCTTATTTCTGAATAGACCTTCTTATTGATTTACACACAAACAAAATAACTTTATTAACCTGCAGAAGAGGCTTACTACCATCAGCAGAACAGATGGAAACCCAGCAAGCATCCCTGAGAGTCAGAATGAACTTGAGTGTGGGATAGAGGTCTTGCAGGAAGGAGACCAGGTCACAGAAGAGGGTGACTGCTGAGGTTTGTGTTCTATTACTGTTATCAGAGTTACCAAGCAATCCAAGCCATCGAGTGGATCAGCTTTGGACTATAAACAGCAAGTCCCTTTTTTGGACCAGGACAAGAACATCACCTGCTCAAACCACTTTCCCAAGTATTTAGAGCTTGTTCACAGTCAAGCTTTCAGCAATGACTTTGCTTAGCTCATTTCTCTACTCATAGAAAGTCCAGGCTCTATTACATTTCACTTATATAGCAATAAACTATGTGATTCCATATGCATTCTGATTTACTTGCTTGTAAGTGCATTGATCTAATTACACAGCAGCTGAGGGCTCTGAGCTGCTGCAACTATGACAGCAGCATAACATTGCCCTGATAAAGCCACACGTGGTCAAGGTTTCCTCTTGCAGTTTGCAGTCAGCCTTACAGTTCCAAAGCTAACAGGCACAATGACTCACCACTCCACCCCGCTGCTGAAGAGGATGCTATGGTTTGTGGTCTGTGCTTCATATCCAGCACAAACTGAAGAAATTTGTTGCTGGACTGGTATGTTGCTTATACCTGCAGTGCCAGAGAGCATTCTTCTAGAGAAGGAAGCACCTCAAGAATTCTTTCAGAGACTGGCTCTTGATTCCTTAAGTCAGTTGTGCCAACAGGAGACAGGATGACTGGGTGAAAAGGGACTAAAATTCAGACTAGTTCCCCACCTGCTTCTGCTACTCATGCTGAAAAGCCAATGGGGCTTTTTGGAAGTGGCGATAGGGCAGACTTGCTTGTTTCATCTGAGTCACTCCCTGTAGCCAGCCAGATTATATTTAGCTCTGAACTGCCAATACTAAATTTGCAGGCTGGAAAAAGTGAACGGCATTGCTCTGGAAAGAAATCAGTTCCATTTGTGATTCTCTGCAGCCGGAAAAGAAGGGTGGCTCATGACTGGATCACACTAGTGCCTGGTTTACAAACATACTACTGGACATATGGGATTCCTAAAAGAGAAGTCACCTCCACATCACAACTAGCTTGAAGCAGAAATGGCCAAAATTACTCAGACAACTCCCAGCAACCAAATTTTTTGTTCCCAAAAATCTGCAGACAAGATAATCCTGGAAGCACCAAAAGCGTAGGCATAGCTCCACTCTACATTTTCCATATGAATACTCTCAAAGCTTTGTCTTTCCTCTCACTCCCTGTACTCTCATTACAACTTCAGAAACTGGTGGCGAAAAGCAATCAATCCTTCCATATTAATAAGGAAGAAACCAAAGACGTCTCTGCTCTACACTTCTTTCTGGTATTACACAGGTTTTGTATAACTGAGTGGCTGTAAGGGATGTGAAGAAAAAAAAAAGAATGCATTCAAAAGATCCCACTTCCCTGGGGAAAGTTATTTGAATTACATGTTTTCTGAAGTGGGCTGCATTCCAATCCATACAAGGAAACAGTGAACAAAAGTATCAAATGAAGTCATTCAGAGCCACATGAAAACAGATGGGGATAGCAGTTGCTGTTAAAAACTGGTATTCAAGTTATCAGCCATGTGTCCTCTGATCAGTACTGGTGATTACAGAGCTGGATAGGGTGTCACATGCCAAGCGCCCCTTTATTGCTTGACTCGCCCACAGCATAATTCACAGCACTAAGATTGTCCTAGAAATTTGTAGGTAGAATCTTCTCCTCCAGCAATGGCAATTTTTGGGGAAGGCAGACCTCCATTATCCAATGTCGTTTCGATCTGTTGGCACACTGCTCTCAATAACACAATAGCTAAAGACTAGAGAGGTAAAAGCATGGACAAGTTATTTTAGAAGAACAGTATCTGAGGGAAAAGAGCTGTATAATAGCCCTTAAAGTTGAACCATGAACATTAATACTGGCCTTATTTCTATACAGACCAGAACACAATATGCCAAATTCATGCTCAGGCAAGAAGGCTGGAGTCTTTCAAAGCTGCAGAGACAAGGTAAGTGACTAGCCATTAAGTATGTTGCAAGATACTTTCTAAATATAATTCCCTTTAGCAGGGACTTATGAGACCTCCCAAATACCTAAAAATGTAATGCATGGAACTGTTAGTATGGCAATTGTGTGGTAATTTGAGTTTATGCTGCTCAGAGGACTTAACAGAAGAGAAACCCTTTTGGAGTTAAAAAAGGCCTATCCCTATCCCCAAAGGAGTCAGTATGGCAGGACTAAATAGCATTTGGGGATGCTAACAGCCAGAGCTCAGAGCACCCTAGCTGGATGATCTTCTGCACTGCTCTCTGTGGTGGACAAGGTGCTGCCCCAGTAGGATGCTGTGACCTCTGTACAGCTGGGACAAACTAGCAAGGAAAAGCTGTCACTTGGATCCAGTAGTGCTGCAGGGCAACTTGCAATGACACTCCTGCTGCCCTCTGGAGACCAGGATTCCTTCAGCACCTGCTTTGATACTAAGTAAAGAGATAGGAAAAACAAATAGCAAAGTAAATATCCTGCCTGGCATCAGGCTGCAGGGATACAGGCATCTTCTTGCACCAAGTAGCACTGTGGGACAGTTTGTATTAGTGGAAGTAGTACCAGAAGACAGCAGAGATGGTAGCTGCTGGGGGTGTGGTTGTGTGGGAAGCAGCACGGACACAAACTAGCTACCTCTGGCCAGCAAAAGCAGAATGAGATATTTTTTTACTGGATTCATTTTTACAGACTCTGCCCTACACGCATCGCAAGACAGGCTGGATTTCCTACGTAGGCACAGGGAAGCCTACAGAGCTCTGCTTTCAGTGACTTACCACATCACCTCTTCTTGACAGGTTATTTACACATCTGCACATCTGTGAACAGCCTTAGAGCAGATGAGCAGTTACTTGGAGGATATATAGCTATACTGTAGGGAAAAAAGAGCTGATCAAGACAAGAAGCCTCAAGCAGCATGAGTCCAGAAATAGGACAGGCCACACAGAAAAAAAAGCAAGCTAGCTCCATCCTTTAATCTTCTCCACGGCTGTTTCAGGGTGATTATTCAGCAGTTCCTATCACATCTGTTTCTTTTGCATGTGACCAGGCAAATCTAAACAAAGGCAATGAATCGGAGACTTTCAGCCATTGAGAACAACAAACATCATTTTACTTTAAGTAGCTCTGTTAGGTCATTACATCAAGTGAGCATAAAATTCCCTTTTAGAAGATCTTTTGCTCCATGTTCCAAATAGTGAGCAGGTAAGAGCAGTTAAATGCTCACTCCTTTGTTTGTATTAATTCAAACAACATTAAAGATAAAGCTCTGCCTTCTCTCTCCTCATACTTACAGCTTCAGTGAAGTTATGTCTGTAACTAGAGGTAGTATGTAAAATATAATATATATGGCATGTTGTCCCACATGATAACACTTAATCCACAGATTTACTTACTGTTGCTCACTTATATTGCTTTGAGAACGAGACAGATTCCCTTCTGCAGAACTGCCAGACCTTTGTGAAATTATCTACTAGTATTATATATCAACATATGCTTTAGAGCAATGCATGTTGTTCACTGACTCTTAATCCTTCATTAGGCACTAGAGAAACTCAGCATTTTGCTGCTCTAGAGTCTTTGTTTTGGCTGGAGATCTGCTCTAGCTAAGGTAGTGAGTGGTCTGGGAGAGGAAAAACGAAGAAGAGACACACACTGTCTGATTGCTATGGGTTGTGCAGATGGACACTAGATGTTTCAGAGAAGTAGTAATGGAAGGAGACATCCAGGTTCAGTCTGCAGGGAAGACATAATGCTGGAATGACGACTCTTTCAGATGCAGCACTATGAAAATCCAATACACTTATTAATTCTTTGAGACTTAAAAACTAATTTGTAGCAAGTATGTGGCAACAAAAGCCTAGAAGAAATTACATCAATTTAAGTAGTTAAGTTTGAAGTACAAGACAGAGAAGCCTTGTCAGAGTAGGTGACAGCACAGATAAATGCTACTTATTAGCCAGACTGACTGAGGAGAGTTTCAAAGCTGTTGTGGGAGGCACTGATTTTAATACCTGTGCAGCACTGTCACTGACAGCATCCTGGCTCAGGGTAAGAATGGGCAGTCCAGCTTCTGCACAACTGGGAGAAAGGGCACAATTTGATTTAGTAAAGATCTTGTTTTTTATCAGCAGTCTACTGCAATAGAGTTGGGGGTGGGGGGAATAAAATCACCTTAGTCCAGCTTCATTCTTAAAGGAATTTGCAGGATGTGGAGGCTGGAAAACACAAGGCAGCTCTCACCAGCCAGAGTGGCACTAATTCACTTGTTTTAGTTTTTTGTTCACCTATTTATTTATGTCTATCTAGTCCTGTAGGTTGAAAGCAAAATTTACACTGCTGCAAATAATGAACATCATTTACATGTAATAGCAGCTATCAGAGAAGGCAAATGGAGAGGGAAAGACAGGGAAATGATGCAGTAGTGACCACTACAATTCCACTACACTCACAGTAAGGTTATTCCATACCTTGCAGAGACATGTAAAAGGCTTGAGAGGTCAACTTTGTTGTATGAGAGGCGGTAAATTAGAGCCGTGGCAATAAGCACCGTACTTCCAGTACCAAGAAAGCTCTAGGCTACAATTTCTACATCAGCCCAGCATCACCAGAACTGCCAAGTACCACAACAGCTGAAAACATCATCTCCACACTCCACATCTCCACAAGTCAATCAATATAATTAGATGGTTTAGGAACAGGTAGAGTTGGTCATGGGCTAAATTTAGCTTTGATCACAGGAAGACCACTGCTTTAGTAGTTCCAATAATCCTGCCCTTAGGCCTGTGTACAGCCCTGGGTTCCTAAAAAGCCATGAGTCACCTGTTATCAGTCGAGGATTCCTGCCCATCATAGAAGGAAGTGCAAGACAACTTAGTCATCAATTTAAATCTATTAGAAGAACTTTCTTTACCTTTCTCTCAAAGCCACAGTCTGGTCAAGAAAAAAAACCTTTTTAATAAAAGAAACTGATATTTTTTTTTCTATTAAAGAGTTATCCTGTTTTCTTTAGAGGAGTTCTCTCATCTTTTTTTCACTTCTGTGTTAGAAAAAACAGGTTCATCATATACCAATGGCTCCAGATCTGAAATTAAAAAAATATACTTGAGACCAAGCTCCCATTCCAAGTGTTTCTCATCCTTAAGTTTTCAACCCAAGACAGCTACCTCTTAATATTAAGATATTAGAATTGCAGTCCTGATATTCATCTGTCTCCTGCGGTTCTCTCCTTCTTCCTCCACCTCCCACTCCAGCAAAATAGAGGGAAATAAGTGGGAGACATATCACCCTTGATCTGCAGAAAAGAGATCAGCGTTCAAAAGGAAGAAGGCATTTAGGAGACCAAGTGAAAGCTGCCATCTTCTCAGTTTTCCAGCCACAGATATCAAAAATGTTTATGTTTTTTCCCGCCTTCTTGCACAGAAGAGCTGTCCCCCTGCTTTCCAGGGCGATTGTGATTTACCTACCCATTGAGAGCTGGCTATAGCATCGCATTGCTAAAGGACAGGTAGATGAACATAGAAGTTTAGACCAAGGTAGTATAAGAACAGCAAGACCACAAAAGTCTCATTTTACCAATCTAGTAGTCTCTATGACTGCAACTCATTCCAAACAAAATTAAGAAGAAAGCCTTCACCACTATGCCAAACCTTTAACCATCATATACACCGATAAGAAAAGCAAGGTTCTCAGCCCCTCCTTTCACAGAGCACCCGCTGAAGCTCCCTGCAACCCAGAGAAACTTCAACCGGAACTTCAGAAGCCCTAACAAGCTGCAGACTGTTTAACAAAGAAAAAAACAAAACAAAACAAAAAAAACAGAAATGGATTTAGAGGAAGACTTTTAGGCCTCTGCAACATATAAGATAACATACACCTCAGCCAAAACCACTCTGGCCTAGTGGTTGGGCAATTCTCCAATTTAAGCATTCACATTTGTGCATTGTTTGTAGTGAAGAGTGGAGTGTTCCAGTGTCCATACTAAAAGCTTAATCATCGGCCTCTGCCCACATCTTGCTTAAGAGCTTTCTGACCAAAGACCCTAGAGCAATACTTGAAGAAGTGTCACCTAAGCTTTGATCGAGCAGATAAATAAGGTTATTTCCCAACTCTCTTCAGGAAAGCTGGGCCTGACAGAACGTCACACCAGCAGGTGTTCCTCTTTCTTCTTCTTTTTTCCTGCCCCAGACCACTCACTACCTTAGCTATAACAATTCTCCTGCCAAAATGAAAAGAGCGGGTGCCTTACTTGTTATAGATTAAGGGTTTTTCAGTATGAGCTAGCTCAGAAAGAAGAAAGGCTTGCTCTGTGTCCTGAACAGAAGTTCAAACTGTTAACATGGAGCAGAATTTTTTTTTTTTTTTTTTCACAGTGAAGCTTATCTCCGCTTGAGCAGCCACACTGGACAGATTTTGCGAGGAAGCACAGATCGCTGCGCAGGATGCGGCTAGATTTTTCAGACAGCACACAAACCCCACGCTGCTTTCTGCCCAGGACCCCCAACACCTTTTACTCCCTGGTGGAAAAGTCCTTGGAGAGCAGCACAGGGCACAGGGGCCCCAGATCTGTGGGGCCCCAACAGTAAATAAATCGACCCTGAACGCTCCTACCCTAACGAGCCCCACCCTCTACAAAAAGAGGGCTGTAGCCAGGCTTTAAGGCCTGTAAATGCGAGGTTTAAAGAGAAAAAGGGAAAGGCAACTTCCCAACCCTTGCACCTGACGTCCCACCCGGGGAACGACGGCTCCTTGCCCCCCCAACCGAGACCCATAGGGAGAGCGCGGGCCCCCCGCACTGACCCCACGATGGAGACGACGGCGGCGGCCACCATCAGGTAGTTGGTCTGGTAGTAGAGCAGGTTGCTGACCACCCGGTTGTTCCATTTCGAGATGTCCTTGAAGTCGGGTCGGGCGAAGCGGTCCGAGCCGGGGAAGAAGTCGTCCCAGGCCCGCAGCGGCGCCACCTGCACCTCCATGGCTGCCGCGCCCGCCCCGCCGCGCCGGGCTGAGAGCAGCGCGGCCCCGCCCCGGGGCGGCCCCCGCTGCTGGCAGGGCCGGCCGTGCGGCAGTGCGTGACACGGGGAAAGGCCGCAGGGCGAGCCCCGGCACGGGGCAGCGGCCGAGGGGACGCTAAGCGGGTCACGCAGAACCACAGAGTGACCCGAGCTCTCAGGGACCCACAAGGATTATCGAGTCCAACTCCTGCCCCTGCACAGGACACCCCCAACATTCACCCCGTGTGTCTGAGTGCGTTGTCCAGACGCTTCTGGAACATTGTCAGGCTGTGACTGCTTCCCTGGGGAGCTGTTCCAGTGCTCCACCCCCCTCTGGGTGAAGAACCTTTCCCTAATGTCCAGTCTAACCCTCTCCTGGCATCTTCCTGCCGTTCCCTCGGGTCCAGAGAGAAGCGCTCAGCGCCTGCTCCTCCTCCTCCCCTTGTGAGGAGACAGCAAACTGCTATGAGGTCCCCCCTCAGTCTCCTCCAGGCTGAACAGACCAAGCGCCTCCAGCCGCTCCTCATGCGATTTCCCCTCTAGACCCTTCACCAGCTTCGTGGCCTCCTCTGAGCACTCTCCAGTAGCTTGGTACCTTTTGGATACCACAACACCCAAAACTATGCACAGTACTTGAGGTGGGGCTGCACCAGTGCGGAGCAGAGCGGGTGTCATGGCCCAGCAAAGCGACGCGGCTGTGCCCCAAGTCCCACAGCCACTGAGGGGAAGGGCAGTACCGGCAGCCTCGGCGGTGCCAGCTCCAGTGGTCCTTGAGCTCTCCCATTTCAACCTCAGTGGTCCCTGAGTTCTCCCACTCCATCCAGCAGTGGCCCAGGTGGCCAAGAAGGCCAGTGCCATCCTGGCTTGTATCAGAAATTGTGTGGCCAGCAGGACCAGGGAAGTGGTTGTGCACCTGTATTCAGTGCTGATGAGGCCACGTCTTTAATCCTGTGTTCAGTTTTGGGCCCCTCACTACAAGAAGGACATTGAGAGGCTGGAGCGTGTGCAGAGAAGGGCAATGGAGCTGGGTAAAGGGCTGGAGAACAAGTCTTATGAGAGGAGGCAGAGGGAACTGGTGTTGTTTAGCGTGGAGAAAAGGAAGTGGAGAGGAGACTTTGGTACTGTCTACAACTACCTGAAAGGAGGTTGTAGTGAGGTGGGTGTTGGTCTCTTCTACCAAGTAATAAGTGATAGGACAAGAGGAAATGGCCTCAAGTTGCACCAGGGGAGGTTTAGATTAGGTATCAGGAAAAATTTCTTCACTGAAAGGGTTGTCCAGTACTGAAACAGCTGCCCAGGGAGGTGGTGGAATCACCATCCCTGGAGGTATTTAAAAGATGGGCAGCCGTGTTGCTCAGGGATATGACTTAGTGGTGGAGAGGTATGGTTGGACTTGAGGATCTCCAACGCCTTTTCCAAACAAAGGATTTTATGATTTATGATCCCTGTAGCTGCAACCCATGCTGTTACTGCGGGTGTCGGCCAAGGCCTTGGGCTTGCCCTGCTGCCATGCTAGGCGGGAGCCCTCTCAAAATGGAGGCTGGCAGATTGCCAAGCATGATTGCAGTGCCAGAGACAGGCAGCTGCTTCTCACAGCTCCATCAGGATCTAAATCTAGGACTAAGATCCCTGGAGCTCGGGACCCTGCGGGCTGAAGCACAACCCTCAGGAGTTAGGGCTCTTCTACTTCCTGCCCAACACCTGGGTGCTGTGCCCTCTATTTGCTTTGGAAAGTGAGGGCTCCTGTGCGCAGGGGGTGCTTTACACCTGCTCCAAAGGCGAGCCTGGGGCAAAAAAGCAGCTTGAGTGGAGAAGCCACTGATCTCACTGCTGCCTTCTGTGTCTACTCATCCTATGGTCTTTAACAGGCTGCAATCGCCACATGGCCTGTCCCTGAGGATGATATCTGAAAATGCCAGCAAACAAACTCTCCAAGACTCGTTTTGGAGTTTTAGAAAGCGGCATCCTTTAGTTCAGCACTGGATGCATGAGGGAATGATTTCTTGCATGCATATGTGTAAATTTTCCCAGAAATCTTATGCATATTCTATTACTTTCCAAAGACTAATTTTAATGTTATTATGAACTTCCCAACAGCCAAATCTCTTGCTAATTACAGCTTTGGAGCCAGCTCTCTGTCTGACCTTGCATTTTAGATGGGGAAAGTCTGCTGACAGAGGTGATGATAGAAGACACATCCGTTCAGCACAAACCATACTTAACACAAGACATTATCATTTCTCTCTGAACAATTTCTGGAAAAACACTATAAGAAAAAGAGAAACATGCTATAAAGAAAACATGCTATGAGAGGGATATTCTGTCTAACTTGCAAAAAAATACAGTTACTTAGATGAAACTTTACTTCAGCTTAAATCAAAATATTCCACTTTTTGTAGTAGTAACTACTTCTTATACCAAGGATGCCGGGCGAGAGGCTGAGGGAGGAGGGGAAGGGCTCTCGTGTGCCCGGAGCCAGAGGCTTCTAGGTCCCTGCCGTGGGGTCCGGAGGGAGCAGGGCGCTTCCAGGATGGGGGGGGCGCTCTATCCCCGCCTCCCCGACTCTACGGCCCCGCAGTCGCGAGCTCTGGGGGGAGCAAGGGGGCCCTGGTGGGGCGCTCTATCCCCGCCTCGCCGACTCGATGTCCCGTCAGCCGCGGCACCGCGGGGTCCGAGGGGAGCAAGGGGGAGGGGTCACGGGGAAGGGGGCGCTCTATCCCCACCTCCTCGACTCTGTAGTCCTGGAGTCGCGGCGCCGCGAGGCACTGTGGGAAGCAGAGGGAAATATGGCGGATGGTGAGGAACCGTAAGTGCCCTGTATGTGCGTGCTCGGCCGCCCCTTTCCCCGCTCCCCGGAGACGGGTGGGCCCCGGGGTCCCCTCTCCCTTCTCCCCGGTCTCTGTAGCGCGATACTGACCCTTCTTTTATTCTCTCTCTTTTAGGGAGAAGAAAAGAAGGAGGCTAGAGGAGCTGCTGGCGGATGGGTTAGTGCGGGGCTGCGGGCGAGCGGGCTCCTGGCCCGGGGCAGGGGCAGGCAGCGCTTGCTGAGGGGCGGCTGGTAGGTCAGGGCGAGCCGCAGCCCCGCAGGAGAGGGGGTGGGAGCGGGGTTAGCGCAGGGCTGCGGGGCCCGGGCGGGAGGAGGGGGCCCGAGGAGAGGTGTCAGCAGGGCAGAGTGAGCAGGGGGAGCGCCAAAGGGCGCTGGAACAACATGGACTGGGGAGAGGGGTCCCCTGGGGAGAGGACCAAGGGGCTCACCCGGAGTGGGGAAGGGAGCTGTGGGCTTGGAGCTTGGCATGAGTAAAGGCTGGTGTGCTGGAGAGCTTTGTGACAGGCCTGGAAAAGCTGCACTGCCCGTCAGGGATCAGGCGAGGGCTGCTAGGCTAGAAGCAGGTGACTAAATTTTGGCTGAGAATTAAAAATTCAGTTGCCTCTGCTTATTAAACCCCTGAATTCTATGCATCTGTCTTAAAGGCCTTGAAAACTAACGTTTGGGAATCTTTACCCTCATCTGCTTCCATCCCTTAACTCTTCCCTTCCATCTGCTTGTGGCCCTTTTCCCAAAGACCACAGGGCAGACCCACCTGCCTGAGTAGTGGATGCACAGGCAGTGCATGTGTGTCTTGGGGTGAGGGTCACAAAAATCCTGAGGCATGTTGGATAGGGGGGTGCATGCTGAGCCCCTCAGAAGCATGGAACTTTGAAGATGTGAAGGTGGCAGGAAAAAGTATGGGCCCAAAGTAATGTAAGGACTGTGGTGCTCTGATATTTCAAACAAGATTTAAAATTGGAGTATTTTGATGATATAAAAGAATTTTGATAAACTGTAACAATACAGATACCTGCTAATTCTGTAACAACACAAAAATAAACACTAAAAAACTGTCTCTGAAGTTAAACATGAAACTCAAGTTGAGTTATTGATGTTTTTCAGATCTCCACAATGTCCTACCTTGTAAAAAATGAATTAAAGTAAAATCGCAAAGCTGAAACTACGTTTTAACCATTTTATTACTTACAAAGGAAAATACACATCTAAACAGAAATAGGGCAGTGCTGCTTAATGGCTGCTCATATAGACTGTATAAAGGGCTAAAACTCCCATGTTCTTAATGTCACCAAGCATAGCTTCTGCACTTGTTTCCAGAAAAGTTAAATGTTGTTATGTCATCCACAGAAACAGTTGTGGTGCTGTTTACTGAACCATTTTAGTTGCTTAAGTCAGTGCTTAATGCACATTCTGGAACCTCGTACACAACAGATCAGCCCAGGGTTCAGCAGAGGGAGCACTGTATTTATCCACACCTTCCTAGAAACTTTTGTCCGAGGTGAAAAGGCCGTTATGAATTAAAATAAATTTTGTAGCTCCTATTTAACTGCTAATGCAGTAACTTTCCTAAAGTCAACAGTTAACCAGGAATGAGTTCAGTCTGCAGTCAAAATACAGGCAAATTATGATGTATTTATTCCTGCACTTTTTTTCCCTGTTACTGGAAATCTTGCAAAATCAATTGTCTGTATGTTAAAGTTACAGTGAATGTACTGTGTTGTTGATCTTCTGATTTCTGTGAGGATAAAGGCATTCACCTTCCAGATGTTTTCACTACGTTTTTATTTTGAGATGAATCACAGCAAGTAATAATAAATTCTAAAGATTACCTAACAGTTATTGATACAAGCTTTCATCATATTATTGCATAGGAGGAAGCAAATAATGCTCCTTATCAATGGTGACACAACCTTTCATATTCAGGATTGGCAAAGCTGTTTCATAATGAGCTTAGTTTTCTGTTAATGTAGAACATAATTGTTCATATATATTGAGTGGAACTCTTATTTTAAATGGGAAGTGTGTTGTGTTAAAGAAGGAGTTCTGAGTAGGTGAGGATCTTTCTTATATTAGAAAATTACTTACGAGAACCAATTTTGAACTGCTCCAGTAAGTCTCTTCACAGTTTAAATTCGTAGTTATGTACTATTAAAAGTGACCTGTAAAAGCTGAAAAAAGGGTAGTGGAGTATTTTATGTAAAATGCTGTCTTGAAATTTAAAATATAACTGCAGAAATTCCTTTTTTCAAGTGATACTACTGCTGCTTTCTCAGGAGGTGACTGAAAAATGGGGGTGTTCTGAATTACATGGTTGAGGGCTGAATTACCGGTTGAGGGTGATGAACATTCCAGATTCCTATATTTTTTTAACATTTGTTTAAATAAGCTGCTATGAAGATTGGGAGGAATCAATGTTGAGGCATGTTTATTCAGGGCCTCACAGTTACAGTTACATATTGATAATTCTAAATATGATTTGTGAACTTAAAAAGTCTGTCAAAAACAGAATACAAGACTTGACTCTGAAAGGAACATCACTCTCAGAATCTAAAGGGACAACCTCCTTTTAATATGAGGGAAATGAAAGCAAAAAGACTAGACTCTTTTTTCATCTCAGGTCAACTTTTATTAGTTACAGCTAAATAGGTGGAATTTATTGAAATGCCTGGGGTTTTTCCCCCCCTCTGTGCATATTTGTATTATTGTTTTCTAGTTCTACAAATAAACCCCACCCATGCAATTGTTCATGCACATAACTTGCATGCATAAAGAATATGCAGATGCATTTGTCAATAATTTAGGTATTTTTAAGATACATAATGAAAAATATATTTTAGAGGTGTGGCTTTTTCTGTATGGTTTTGCAGCTGAATTTACTGTGTTCTGTGCAGAATGGCTGTTGATGGTGGGTGTGGGGACACTGGCGACTGGGAAGGTCGCTGGAACCATGTAAAGAAGTTCCTCGAGCGATCTGGACCATTCGTACATCCTGATTTCGAGCCAGGCACTCAAGTGAGAAACACTTACTTTAAATAAAAAATTAGTAGCGTGTATTGCAAACTGATGTAAACAGTTCCATTAATTGACCACCAGCAGTGTATGAATAGTAAAACTGCATGAAAAGCTTATATTTTAATCAATTGAACATTATGATTATAGAAGAACATATTATATTATCTTTTTAAGGTTGTGTTTCAAAATCGTACGCTGTCAGCTACAAGCTTGCTGTCCTCATATATATAAATATATAACAACATAATATGAATTATGCTCTGTCTATGGGTTTCAAGTGAAAAATAGCGGTGTTTGTCTCTCTGTTTTGAAGTAGTTAGATACAATAAGGAATTTCCTGTACTTAAAGAAAGAATTAAGGTTAATATGAGAATTGGTAAGGATTATTTACTAAAAAGCAAAAATTAGAGGCTCTTAGTTATTTCTTCTGTTTTCCTTTTTATGGTACGTTTTGTTTCAGAGTTTACAGTTGAATGTGTGTTACCTTCTTAATGTACTGTTCCATTATTTCTAGTTTGAGGCTGGGGTCTGGTAGAATGGTTCACAGAAAGCATTTATATAGTTAAAAATGTCAACTCTTTTTGGCCAGAAATGTTTTCTATCTCTTTATATTTCTTTTGTATTACGTATCAGTAAAATATTTGGAGGAAGAAAACATTATCACCTTAAACTGAATAATAATAAAGATGGACCTTGCTTTTTTCATTGTCAAAATAAATATAAAGAGAATAATGATATTAGCAAAGGTTTTTCTTTTCTATAAGGTGGGAGGTGGGAGCTACATGAACTCAACAACCAATTCAAGTCCTTTATGTAATCACTCCTGCAAGCAGACTGTGTTACTGATCTAAGTTGTTTTATGTGAAACGCTAACAATATATGATAATGCATTTATAAGGGTTATGAAGCAAAGGACAAATTGTACCTTTCCATATTTAGTATATCAATTTTGTGTTTTATGTTTTACACAGGCCCTTGACTTTTTGCTAAGCACATGTAAAGTACTGGTTATTGGAGCAGGAGGATTAGGATGTGAACTCCTGAAAAACCTGGTAATTACTCAGTTTTCACTCTTTGCTACTTAGAATTTTTTTTTCTCGAGAAAATTATCTTTTCTGCTTGCTAATTTTGTGTTGTTGGTTGTATCTACTACTAAAATTTCTAAGTTGTAATAAAAATATATAAAATACATGAAGATATAGACAACGAACTTGAAGAATGCACTTTGTTAATAAGTTAATAATGGTCTCATGTGTTGCATATTATTTATTTCCCTATCACAAAACTTGCCAAGAGGGGCAGTGTGGTGCTGTTTATGAAAAGCACAGACAAAAGTTCACTGGCAGCCTTCACTATGGTCTGATATTGGTGTTTTTCCCGAATTACCAGATGGGAAAATGGATGTAAACTAAGAACATTATCATGCTCATAATGATACAAGGAAGTCTTATTTTGAATACAATGGCTAAAATGTATCTTTGCAGATGAAAAAAGATACTTTAAACTGCCATAAATAGCTAGTACAAAGTTTAGTATTAATAGTCACAGCTAAGTTTAATTTCAGTTTATTTTACATCT
Source organism: Neomorphus geoffroyi (assembly GCA_033558235.1). Taxonomy (NCBI): domain Eukaryota; kingdom Metazoa; phylum Chordata; class Aves; order Cuculiformes; family Neomorphidae; genus Neomorphus; species Neomorphus geoffroyi. The sequence continues at coordinate 893,769 of JAUMJM010000039.1, forward strand.
TTGGATTAATTCAAAGTAAGTTTAGAATTGCTGGAATTACTTCTGTTCTTTCATAGTGAAATTAGTAGAGCCAGACTTAACTGTGCCTATGGTGACCTTCATGCCTGTGGAATCTGTTTAGCCTTCCCAAGCAGTGATTCTCATGTTTTCTGCTTCCTCAAGATCAGTAAATCAGAGGTTGTCTGTAGAGCCTGAATACTCCTTCTCTAGCTTCTCTGTTACTGAATTCAGCCATGTAATTGCAACTTTTTGAGTCAGACCAGCATGCACTATTCGATATGGAAATGGCTGAGGAGGAATAGGTAATTGTTTCAGAACAGGGAAGGAATATGACAGTACTCCCCTGATATACAGATTGTCACAAGGCATTCTGTAGCTTTCTTGATATGGTGTTTGTTAGTTTATAATAGATTCTCTCACTACCTGTTCTGGAAAGCAATTTTGGAGCGTTTAAAATGCAGTCATGGGATCACGTGCTATCGGCGGTAAACCCAATAAATATTTATAAATCTAATTATCCTATTAATGTGTATTTTAACCTCAAAGATAATCATATTTATTGTAGTGTCTCACTGTCAACCATCCTGTTTGAGTTTGGTAATTTACACTCATACTTTTTCATGCTTCTATTTAATAATTAGAATTTTTGTCCTCACGGATTACATGGAAAATGTGTGGACTGATATAACTTATTATGAAATAACTTTTTTCCTTAATTCATACCAACACTTGTGCATTGGTGTATTTCACTATAGAATTTATGTACTGCTGTCTCAGATTACCTCCAAGTTTGAGAAGCTTGATCAATCAGTAGCCTCATTTAAAGCCAGGCATTCCAGATCCATTAACAGCTCCAGCACTTGTGTGTACTCTTCTGGTTGCTGGTTTGTTGCTGCAATGCTTAAGCAGGATTTTACTAGAAGAGACTATGACAATTTCAAGGCTGTTTTCTTTCTTTGGGATTTTAGTGCTGGTAAATTTGACCTCTGCCCAAAACTACTGTTCTATGGGTTTGTTGGGACATAACTAAATCTGTTGAAAGCACATTGAGAGGGAGGCTTGTGTGGGATAAGGGACTCAATAACTCTGTTGCGTGTGCTCAGTTCTTATCTCTTCAAAAAGATTGTAAGTTGTCATGATAATTTTTATCATTTTCAGCAAGATAAGCTTATACGTAAATCTAGATTCTGTTCACGCATGTTCACATATTTTGGACAATGGATATAAATTTGATAAAGACTCCATGATGTCCCAGGGCTGCTCTTCCCTTTAGCAGGCTCTCCCTGTCTGCTTTGATCATACTGAACAAAAGCTGAACATTTATCAACAAAACAAAATGGTGGTTCAGCATCCAGGGTATTGAATCTGATATACAGAAATTCTTGCTGCTTTTCTTATATGAATTATTTTCTGTTCTGAAAACTCTAGTCCTGTTGTTCATTTATTTAATCAGTTTCCTGAGACATCATTTTAAATGCTTGTTACGCTTGGGATGGTTCTGTTCAGAAAATGTAAAATGAAAAGTTTGAAAATCTTTATATATACAAGATTGTGTCTTAAAGGAAAAAGGGTAGAGGATGAGACTTAAAATTTTTCTTTGGGTCTCTTTAGAACATCATACCTTTCCTTCAATACATTGCCTTTCTCTGAACAAGTGCTGTACAGCATTTATTTCCCTTTAACCATTATTCACATTGTTCCTTTGTGCAGGAACAGATGTTATTTCTTAATCAGATCAGACCTGCAGTCCAGTGTTAAAACAATTTAACTTTAAAGTTATTTGCCAAATCTAGTGATGGGCTGTGTGTGAGTGTAGATCAGGCAAAACTTCTGTCAGAGGTTTGGTGTCTTCTTCAATAGCGAGGTAGCTTTTTGTGCTTGTGATCTGTTCCAGTGTTGAATGTAGTGAGGAATGCTGGCTTATTTTGAACTGTGGTTTGAGGGCAGATATGCTACTCATTTATGCCACCTCTGAAAATGGTATGGGTTTAAAAACTTAAAATCCTAGAGGAATTAAACTTTGTTTTTCTGATCTTGCCAAGCAAGGAATGCTTATGGTATTTCTTCAAATCCTGTGGGGTTTGCTCAATCAATACTTTTGATTTACTCTGCTTGTGAGGGAAGACTGCAAATTCCCCTTATAGATCAGCCTGCCATTGACTTCCCTGGGTTATGATTAGGTAGGGTAAAGCAGGGTTACATCAGTAGAATGTTTTCTCTGACCATTGAAATGTTGCTAATTCCATCTATGTAAATATCAGCATTAGAAACCCAAAAAAGAACGTTTCATTAACAATGACATTACGACTACCTGCAAGGGGATGAAGAGCAAATATGTTTGGTTTTTTGTCATGTGGAACTACTTTTGGAGCTCTATAAGCATTTCATTACCTTTTAAATGAAGCTGACTGTCTCTTTTCACAGGCACTGTCCGGGTTTAGACAGATCCATGTTATTGACATGGATACTATAGATGTTTCTAATCTTAACCGACAGTTTTTGTTCCGGTAAGTGATATTTTCATAATTTTTTTTAAAAAAAATATACCTAAACAAAATATGTGAATATGATCATTATTTTGGTTATTCAAGATGTCTTTAAAGATTACTGAGCTTTCATATCACAGTAGCACACATAATTAAACAAATGTTGCATGTGGTTCCTTCTTGTTTTGAGATCTGCATTGTCACAGTTTGAGCATGAGGAAAGTTAACAGACTTTCCTTACTATTAAAATATAGCTAATGACTAATGGAAAAGGTGGCCCCAAAGAATAATGCATGCAGAATGAGAAATCAGTTTTTCTAATAGTCTTTTCTTCCAAGCAAAATGAAAAATTGTTGAATTTTTTTGATGCTGATAACTGTAGTTACATGGACATATTTAGGTAACTTGGGCTCGGCTATCTGATGCTTTACAGGGATGCTTTAATATTATCTGTATCAGTAAATTGTCCTATAGTAATAATGAGTCACTTAGGTCAGTATTGTGATGCATAGAGTCTGGAAATCTACTCAAATAATGCATTTGAAATTGCTTTGTTTTTTTCTCAGACCAAAGGATGTTGGGCGACCAAAAGCAGAAGTTGCGGCAGAATTCCTAAATAGCCGCGTTCCCAACTGTGCTGTTGTACCGTATCCTTTTAGAGAGAAGTAATAGCCCTGAAGGCTTCACCAAACCTAGAAAACTCTAGGTGGTAAGACTATCTAAAATATTTTGCTGCCATCCTCTCTTTTTCATACAATAAAGAACATTCAGCTGTGATGGAGATTTCTTTCTCTCAGTGACATTAGTGTACAGGAAATATACCTGCGGAAAGAGGGCGAATCTTTAAGAAAATACTTTGCATGTTTTCACTGAGTCTTTTTTATTCAAATGTGATTTTCTAATATTCTCTGGAATATTACAACTACAAGCTTATTCACCAGAGTGTTTTGAGTACATACTGGTGGGACACGTTGGTTTATAAGCATTGAGCAGTACTGCCAATCAAAGACTTTGTGACGAAGCATGTTTTGAACTTCCTGCATAGCGGCCCTGCTGAGCTTTCCCTTTCTGCGAGTGGCTGTTAAATTGTGTCCCTTATTTGTTTTGTCAGATGCCACAGCTTTGAATCTCTTGATCACCTAGCCTTTTAAAAAAAAGTCATATAAAGTGATAGTAATACATTATATAATATTTTGGCTTTAGATTAGCAAACAGAAAACAGTAAACTCGACTGCTTTATGACTATATTCCTTTACGGGCTTACATGCAGATATTTTAAAAGGATTCAAGACATGGATGAAAGCTTCTATCGACGTAAGTGGTATTTGTTTTCCTACCAAAAGCCCACTAGTGCTTTAAGAGAACACTGCAGTTGTTGCTACTTGTTGCTTTTCCTGCTAGTTAGATTGCTAATTCTTTTAGTTTTCTGCAGCATACTGGAAGTAGAGGTAACAAATAGACAAAACTTAAATGCATCTGTCATATAGGTAATCTAGGGGAGATTAAACTCCAGTCAGTTCCTCTGAGCTGTTGTGGAGAGAATGCTTTTCTTGTGTTAAGAAGTATGCATTAGTATAGACTTTAAATAACATTTTTTTTCCCTCCTAGAGTTTCATATTATTGTTTGTGGGCTGGACTCTATAATTGCAAGAAGATGGATAAATGGCATGCTGGTAAAGTCTTTAATCTTTTTAAAGCCTGGTTGTTGCTTGAGTATAGGTAACTAGGGTTGAACAGATTTGTGTAGAATGTGTCATTAGAATGAAATGAAGGCTGTTGAAACTCACAGCTTTCTGTATGTTTTTCTGTTTTCTTTTTTCTTCTTGTGAAACAGGATAAAATGCATGCTCTTGCATGGCTTTTTCTTGAGGAGTATTAGCCAACTTTTGAGCGGTGCCCGCAGGAGTAATTTCAAAGTTAGATTACATTGACTGTGGCCTTGTGCAGTCAAGTTTTTAAAACCGTAAGAAGGGAAGTTCCACAAACTCTCTGGATGCTCCCATTGTGAATGTTTTTTTAACTAGCTGAATAGTGTTAACCCAGCTGCAGCCTGTAAATGTCATCTTGTGGAGTCCTGCTGCTACAAAGTAGTAGAAAGCTGATCATCGGACTAGGTAGTTTTGTCATTGTTAATTTGTTCATAAAATAATAGTCTTGAGTATTTACCAGTGTTTCAAAAAAAAAAAAAGCTAAAGCAGCAAAACAAGAGTTCTCCTTAAATCCATCAGTCATTTGTTCTGGTGTACTGTAAGGAAATAACCACATTTATTGGGATCAAAGAGGAGGAGGATAGTGAAGATGGCTGGTGAAGTTCTGCACACTAACAAATAGTGTTTTATACTGTACATGAAGTGTTCAGTCTTGGTGTGTACCATTAAAAATAAATTTTTTAGGATTTTTTTCTCTTCCTGCAACTTGTTTAAAGAACAAAACAAACAAAAGCCAACAACCCCTCCCACCTTTATTTGTTAGATGTCATTTTTACATTATGAAGACGGTGTACTGGATCCAAGTTCCATCATACCTTTAATAGATGGAGGGACAGAAGGTTTTAAAGGCAATGTTCGTGTGATTATTCCTGGTATGACAGCGTGTGTTGAGTGCACACTTGAGCTTTATCCACCACAGGTAATTGCAACCAGTGATATTTCCTTTTTTTTATGATTCCTCTAATTTGCTTGTTTCTTTTCGCAGTACTATAAGTAACGCGTTACATGCTTTCTTCTGGTTTTCTTGCCCTGCCCACATCAGGTCAATTTTCCCATGTGCACTATTGCATCCATGCCCAGGCTACCAGAGCATTGTATTGAGTATGTCAGGATATTGCAGTGGCCAAAGGAGCAGCCTTTTGGAGGTAATTAGGATATTCCAGTGGCGCTAAACCGATGTTTCTCATTTTAACTAATTTATTTTGTGACAGGTATACGCAGCTACTTTTACTAAAACAATCCTACCTTTTAAACTTGCTCATTGTCATATTGAATGTAAGTCTTCTCTGAGCTGGTGATTGATTTTCTCTTCTTAGACTTGCTATCCAGTTCCATATTTGTTCATGTGTCCCAAATTATACAGCATAGTGTCTTTCCTGACTCAAAATGTAACCTGTAACAGCTCTATAAATCTGTAAAGTTAGGATAGTTTGTGGATAGAATGTGTTAGAATTCATGATGTTTGTAGAAATGGTATTTCGATTATTTAAAGTATCAAGTTTTAATAGCCCAATGAGTATTCATTTTAACCCAATTTTTAGACAAATAGAATGCTGTATTTCTGCAGAACCCTTGTAGCTGGTAACTCATCTATAAATTCTTAACTTTGCTGTAGAAGGTGTTGCTCTGGATGGAGATGACCCTGAACATATACAGTGGATTTACCAGAAGTCTTTAGAAAGAGCATCACAGTTTAATATTAAAGGTGTTACATACAGACTCACTCAAGGTAAGGGTACGGCATTTCACTAAGTTTGTGACACTTGCACTTAGGCTGGATTGGCATCCTCTGTATTTGTTATGACTAAGCTGGCAGCTCTGCTGAGAAAGACACAGTTCTTTTCTCCCTTAGCATCTTAAAACAGAAACAAGCGTCTTGTTTCCTGTGCCAGAACAAATATTTTATGGTGAATCAGATGTTTAGGCATTCATGATGAATCAGACAAACTTATCTGGAACAAAACTGAACATTCTTTTTCATATTTTATTTTTAACCTGGAGCAATGCCACGGATTTCATTACATTGTGACCATGGTTGCTGGGTCAAAGAGTAGGAACAAAAGAACCTGATTGCCTCTTTTAGCAACAGCAACACTTTATACCAGTTTAGGCTGGTTGAGGCTGTAGGATCTGTTCTTTACTGCTGCATATGCCTCTGTTCATATACAAGTACAGAATGCTGCCACATATTTAATCATTTAATTGGCATTTTAAACACTAACCAAATAGAAAAGAAGTGGAGAATTTTCAGAATTTTTGGTAACTTCTATTTGTTGCTGTGTAGTACTGAGAATGAATTTTAAATGCTAGGCTTGAAATGCCACTCTTGAACCTCAGTGTGCGCCTTTCTGTCAAAAAAGGGCAAACTTACTCTTTGTGTATCTTTCTCAGATTCCACCAATTGTATCACATATAGTTTTCTTTGCTGCAGTTTATCCTGGTTTCTCCAGTTTGATTCAGATAAAAGTGAACTCCCATTGTGAAATAGTTATGTACATGCAAGTGGCTGCACAGTTATAGGCAATTGAAGACGTAGTTGAATTGAAGTACATAGCAGAAAGAAGGCAAAGATAAAAAAAGTGTTACGCGTGTTTTCTCAGGTATGAAGGGAAACAAGTCAATAATGAGAAGCCAGAGGAACTTCAAACTGCTTAGAAATTTGTTATCTTTCTGGCAGGCCTGAAAAAATGAAGCTCCTTGTTCACCGTTTACAGACTTGTATGCATAAGAAATCTTGCTTTGTACTGGTGTATGTTGCATGCGGTTTGACTCAGTGGGCTCAGTAAGAGAAGTTGAATGAAGATGCCAATACAGTTTGCAAGCCCGTTCCTGCAGAAGGAATACCAAACCCTAATATCTGTCCTTTATGCATTTCTGCAGTTTGACAGGAATAGAACGGAGTTTTTAATTTTTAGTGCTGCTAAATACAGAATACTTGTTTTTAGAATGTATTCACTGGTTCTCTTTGCGTGGTACCTTCTTTTTCTCGACAGCCTTTATCCATTCTTAAAATTAAAAAAAAAATGCTGAAGTCCTTGAGCAGCGTGCCATTATACGTTATTGTTATGGAAATTCTTGGAAGGTGTTTGAAGTACCTTTGGGTACCCCCTTCTGTAATTATTCTGGCTAAAAGTCGCCTCTCGGTGTAGTGCATTTTGGAAAAGACACAGCTGTATGTTTTGTTTTCACAGGAGTTGTTAAACGAATTATTCCAGCAGTAGCTTCTACAAACGCAGTAATTGCAGGTATGCTAAAAGACCTCATTTCACTTCTGCTTTGCAGACTTCAGAGTTTTGTAAGGCAACAGTTTGGAACAGAACACTCAGGGAGGATAATAATAATTTTTAACTGCATCTGATTTATTGTTACACTCTCATTTATGTTTTCCATAGAGAAACCGCATATGACTGCATAAATTTTAAGCTCATGTATGACTGTGGGAGTGAGCAAAAACATTTGAGACTGGGGAAAAAAAGTAATTGGAAAGCTTAACAACTCTCAGATTAGTGTGGAATTTGTGGTGTTAATACATAGAACTACCAACTACCTTCAGAAGTTTCTTTTTCTCTTTACAAATTATTGTACTTGATTTTTTTCTTGTCTCTTCTTCTTTGCTACCACTTTGTGCACTAATGTCTGCATCTTCTGAAAGTGAAACTAGAAAGTGATTTTTTTTTTTTTTTCTTGTTCTAGCTGTTTGTGCCACTGAAGTTTTTAAATTAGCCACAAGGTATTTAATTTCTTATTAATATCATACATTATTCCCAATGTAATGACATGTTTTAACACTCAGGTATTTATCATTATAGTGCATACATTCCTCTTAACAACTACTTGGTGTTTAATGATGCGGATGGATTATACACATACACATTTGAAGCTGAAAGAAAGGTTAGTGCCATTAAAGGCTTGCAGGGTTGTTTCTTTGATTTTTACTGAACTTAACACTGTTTGTGTCTATTTCTGAAACCCACTATTGAATCTCTTTGCCCTTAGCACCGAATAATAATATTTCCGAAGTTTTAAAAGCAGAAACTACTATGTTACTTCTTCAGAGCATTGTTTGCAGCATATAGGACTCTTTCTTATTAAACTTCTGTGGCTTTGGAGTCTAATAATGATGACAGTGCTGGTCTGTCCATGTGGAGTGGCAGGACTATTTACCTGCAAATGAACAGATTTTTTATTTGATGTCCTGGTAATGAAACCTTTTCTTCTACTCATCAGTTTACCTAAAACTATCGCATAGTATATGTAATGGCGTATTTGATTTTTACCTGTTTAGCCAAAGTTTCTCAATATTTGGAAAAGTAGCTTCTAGTAGATGGAGGTTCTTCAGACAGCTATTTCTGTGGTGTCTGCTGGTGCAACAGCTGTTTCTGCAATGCTACCTGCAGAGGAAAGCACTGAGTCTGAAGATTTCTCCTGTAATACAGGAATGTGGTTTACAAAATAAGATACACAATCTTAATAAGACTCATAAGGAAATCTTCTCAAAAAGAGGTTGAGACAGCAAATGATTTGAAAGTTTGTATTATTAAATTTTATGTCAGATGAAATTTGCAGTTCATAAGTACTTTGCTACTGTTGGGAACCGGTCAAACAGTGACAGCTTTCATGAGAAATTTGGTTTTGTCATTAATATTTGCAACATTAGTAGTATTTCTAGAGCTGACAATTTTTTTAAAAAAAAACAAACAGATGTAGTTATTAGGCTTTATTAGCAGCATTTTTTAGATCATATTTAATGTCATGTGTATTCTCCTGCTCCTGTTTTGTAGGAGAACTGTCCAGCCTGCAGCCAGCTTCCCCAAAACATAGAGATTTCCCCATCAGCTAAATTGCAGGAAATCTTGGATTACTTGACAAATAACGCTTCTTTGTAAGTGTACCACTATTCTGACTTATTTGATAACTTTTGATAGTTTCGTGTTTCAAAAAGGTAATTTCTAAATGTATTTTTACCCCATTGTTTCTTTTTTACAATATTTTATATGTAGGCAAATGAAATCTCCTGCAATCACTGCAACTATGTATGGGAGAAATAAAACACTCTATTTACAGGTAATCTCAACATATCTAGTTGTCTTTAGTAATGTTGATTTATTTAAATGTATTTTTGGAAATTTGAAAGGAAATGTTTTTCCTTTTTTTTCCTAGACAGTAGCTTCAATTGAAGAACGAACAAGGCCAAATCTTTCCAAGACACTAAAAGGTATCATGCATTTGTCACATGTAGACTTTCAAGATAGTGATCTAAACAGAGAATCAATCCGTTTCATCACTGTATATGACACATTGAGCTTTCTTTTGCACTATGCACTATAATGCGCTTAAATATCCTTTTCTGTGCAGTGTACCTTTCTCAGGCTGCTCAGGGATGAGCTTTGAATTGCTTAAATGTGAAGTGTAGGCAGATGTCACCTGGTGAGGAAAAACATTGCAAGAAAGCGATGATCACTGATGTAGATTAAACACACTTCAGTAGTGGTTTTTGTACTTCTTGTAACAGTCTGTTAGTTTCCTGGTTCAACTAGATGAATATTAATTTACCTAGTGAGCTGTTTACAGGTTTATTTAACTGTATTTATGGCTTGTGGGAATGGCATTCATAACTTACTTTTTTTAAAATTTTAAAAAAAGACAAATCATGTGGATTTCCTGTACTTAACATTTCCTTTTGTTTCAGAATTGGGGCTTGTGGATGGCCAGGAACTTGCAGTTGCTGATATTACTACACCACAGACTATGTTGTTCAAGCTTCACTTTACCACCTAATTTATTCATAAATAAACTGCATATACAGCAAGAGAAATTTGTACCCACCTTGTAAAACAAACATACTCTGTGGGTGTTAAAGCAGCCTGAAATGTTCATGTTAGTACTAGCGTTTTTGAAGGTTAAGTAATACAATTGAATCACCATATCTCAGAACTGTACGTAGAAGCCAATATTTGGTGGATTATATTTGTATAAATGCTTATTAATGTACAGAACTCTGATATAGAGGAATACATCCTTTTCCCAGTTTTTGTTGTCAAGATGTTAATGTACTTTCACACACATGGAAACTTTTAAGGTGGCCAAAAGTCTTTGTTTTCAACACGTGTACACACGTATATGCAGAGAAGAGCCTTTAAAAGGAACCACAGTGATCCCCCTTTAAATTGTAGCACTCCAGTTGCTAAGTCACCTTAAAACCAAGAGAAGGCAGCAGGATAAAATGAGCATTTTCCTTTTATTTGCTATCAATTTGATGAATTTAATGAAAGTATGGAAGAGATTACTGTGTTTGCAAGCAAAGACAAAAGGACAAAATGATCAGCTGTACATGAAAACATGGACATGTCTACAGTAGCAGTGCACGGTATTGTTCAAATGTCATTGGTGCTGTTAAGGTATTTATTAATAAAATATCACAAAGACACTTTAGTTTGTGGCTTATCAGTGGATATTCAAGAGCGTTTGTAGCCTTGATTAAAACATCTGGGGCATTGTTTGGCCTTTTTAGTCAGAGACCGTTCATCTTTTAAACTATGAATGGTGTTTAAACTTGCCATCATCTAGCTGTCCAGTTGATCTCAGGTAGTAAAGGGGGGGGCACTTTACTGGCATTTTAACCAGATAATTTTTAACTGTATGTTTGGAAGTGTGAAAAGGCCACACACAAGCTGTGAGACTTAGAGCAGTGTTGAGGCTTAGAAGTGCTTGACTCCTGCCTCCTTTCAGGGAGCTGTAGAGAATGATGAGGTCTCCCCTCAGCCTCTTTTTCTCCAGACTGAACAGCCCCAGGTCCCTCAGCCACTCCTCATAAAACTTGTCACAGAATCATAGGGGTGGTTTGGTTTGGAAGGGATATTAAAGCCCATCCACTGCCCTGCCATGGGAAGGGGCACCTCCCACCAGCCCAGCCCGGCCTTGAATACTTCCAGGGAAGGGGCATGTACAGCTTCCCTGGGCAACCTGGGCCAGGGCTTCACTGCCCTCATCGTGAAGAATTTCTTCCTTATGTCTAATCTAAATCTTCCCCCTTCCAGTTTAAAGCCATTTCCCCTTGACCTACCACTCTGTGTCCTCCCCAGCTTTCCCGTAGCCTCCTCAGGTACTGAAGGCAGCTATGAGGTCTCCCCAGAACCTTCTCCAGGCTGAACAACCCCAACTATCTCAGCCTGTCCTCACAGGAGAGGTGCTCCAGCCCTTTGATCATCTTCGTAGCCTCCTCTGGACCCGTTCCAACAGCTCCAGACCCTTCTTACTTTGGGGATTCCAGGTGGGGTCTCAGGGTTGTGGAGTAGAGGGGCAGAATGCCCTCCCTCGCCCTGCTGGCTACATGTGCTTCAGACAAGACTTGTGCTCCCAGGCGGCTGAGGAGCCGAAGAAGCGCTAAGAAGCGGGACTTGAAGTTGCATTTTAGCAGCTGCTCTGGAAAGGCCGTCAGGACAGCACGAGCCTCCCCCTCCGCCCTGAGGGCAGCCGCGGGCCTTGCTCCGCCTCTCGGGCCGCGCCGGGGCCGCAGCGCGGCTGCGCGCACTGTGCGACGTGGAGCCCCGCGGGGCGCAGGCGCGAGGCCGCCCTCCCGTCCGCTCCGCGCAGCGCCGAACCGAGCGTAGCGCGAGGCCGCCGCGCCCGCCGCGCCGGGAGCTCCGAGCGGGGCGGAGCGGGCTCTGAGCGGGGTTTCACCCCGCCCGCCTCCGCCCGTGTCCCCGCGCCGCCGCGGAGGATGAGCTGGTTCAACGCCTCGCAGCTGTCCAGCTTCGCCAAGCAGGCGCTGTCGCAGGCCCAGAAGTCCATCGACCGGGTGCTGGACATCCAGGCCGAGGAGAGCCCCTGGCCTGACGCCGTCATCCCCGACTACGGCGACGGTAAGAGGGGTTGGGCCCGGCCGAGCCCCTCGCCTCCGCCCCGGTGCGATCCCAGCGGCGGGGTTGAACCCACCCTGCGGGGGCTGCGGTGCCGCCACGTCCCCTGACGGGCGCCGGCAAAGCCTGAGCAGCGCCCGGCGGTGTCAGCGCTGCCCTGCGCGCCGCCTCGAGCCTGTGTTTCTCCAGGTGCTATTTCTTTGCTGAGGGACCGATGTTGAGAGGGCGGGAGCGGCTCTGCTGTGGGGACAGGCTGAGAGCTGGGGTTGTTCAGTCTGGGGAAGAGAAGGCTCCGGGGAGACTTTAGAGTGTCTTTCCAGTACCTGAAGGGGCTGCGGGAAAGCTGGGGAGGGACTTCTTACAAGGGCAAGGAGTGACAGGACGAGGGGGAGCGGCTTTAAATCTGAAAGGAGAAGATTTAGATTGGCATAACAAAGAAATTCCTCACGCTGAGGGTGGGGAGGCCCTGGCCCAGGCTGCCCAGGGAAGCTGTGGGTGCTCCCTCCCTGGAGGTGCTCAGGGCCGGGCTGGTTGGGGCCTCGAGCAGCCTGGGCTGGGGGGAGGTTTCCCTGCCCATGGCAGGGGGTTGGAACTGGTGGGGCTTTAATGTCCCTTCCAACCCAAACCATTCTGTGATTCTATGAAACCGTGTTCATCTAATAAAAAGCGAGCCATCGTGTTCTTCCTGAGGTGTGCATGGGTTTTCTCTTTGCACTGCAAAGAGCAGAGTAGAAGCTGAAGGTCAGGTCTACATAAACCAACTGAAGCTTGCACTCCTTGTGGCGTTGACTTCATCCCCTTCCAACATCTGCTGAAAGGAATGTGTTGGTGGAAAAACTGTCACAACTTGGTTATGAGGAAGTGTCTCCTCTGTCCGTGTGCTAAACGTAGAACCTGAAGGAATGATCATCCCTAAGCTGATGTTTGGAAGTGGAAGAGCAGAAAGGAGCCCTTCTTTTAGGATTTTTTTCTGTAAATAACATCTGAAAGACAAGAACAAGTAAAGAGAAGGATGGGAGACTAAGTCATCTGAAATCAGTGTCCTTATTGCAACTACATCTAGAAGAAATGTTTGTGTTTGTAGGAGGAAGTTATTTCCAGGTGTACCCGTAGCAGAGTTAGGTTTTCTGGAAACAGAAAGCTGTAACCATTGGCAGTGTTTTCTAGGTGGGTCACTCAGCAAAGCTTAGGGTCAGGTCTGGGTAAATTCCTCCCTTTGTGGGAGCAAGGACTGGCAGTCACTTCTGTAGCCCAGTGTCATCTTAAATTACAGGAGTTGTTTGTAGAAGACTGTGTTATGCTTAGTTTCTTAAAACTCCAGGCTTATCCAAACTGTTTTTTAATTTAATTTATATCTTGGTACTTAACAGTAGTTTTGTAATTTAAAAAGAAATCAGCAAAGATCTGCCTGGACCAGTTTTAGAAGGGAAATATTTATTTTTAAAAGAAGCCAAATTATTAACAATTCACTCACAGGGCTTTTTCTGAAGCTATTGAATCATGGACAAGCTACTGATAAATCAGATGTTGGCAGTATTTTTGGCAGCGAGAGTAGTAATTGTCCAAGTTTGAGATCTGAGGCCAATAGCTGTCAACAGTTTCTGAAAGTACAATTCTGCTTTAAATATAATGGTGTTTTTTAATAGATGCTGCTGTATTAAGTGAGCTTATTTTAAAATAGCCTGAAATAGTTATGTTACACAGATTATGTTTGTAGGTACAAAATCAAATTGAACGTTATTTTTTGATGGCTCTTTCTTGCTTGGGATGCTACTGAAATTTGATGCTGAAATTCTTGATGTCCTTGCTGTTGACAAGTCCTGGAAAATCTGCAAGAAGCACATAAATAGGAACTGTTGACGTTGTTTTAGGACAGCTTCAGAACTAATCAATTCAGTATTTCTCCAGAGGAGAAGAAAAGTAACGTCTTAGCTGGGCTGCTGACAATGTGTGTTGTCGGCTTCATGCTGTTGCTTGATGGATGAGGAAAAATATGAAACCTGTCACAAACTGAAAGGATGAGAACCCTTCTTACAGTATAAACTCTACAAATATTTAAAGCTTTTTTTCCCCTGTTCTCTGTTAATAGTGAAGTACTACTGGCAGGTAACTTGCAAGACTTTGTAATTGTTTTCTCCTTTTGTAATCTTCATAATTATATGTATATAAAAAATAATGCACTAAAGTTTTTCGGACTGTTTGCTTAGCCTCCTGTTGTTGTCCCAGAGATCTGGGACAACACTCTTGCTATAGGAAGCAGGATACCACATTCCCTTTCTCTTGTTCCCATCCCAAAGGAAGTGTTTACTTTTTGTGCCTGAATAGGCTTTAGACTTGCCCTTATATCTTTCAGAAAGCTGTCTAGGCTTGTTTCCCCTTCCCAGCCACTTCTTTCCATCTTCTTTCTGAAATTGTCACTCTTGGATTTACTAGTATAATTTGTGTATGGTTTCTTTCTGCCTTTGCTTAAGTTACTATTCAACAGGGAGGGCGCAAGTTGGATCCACTCAGGTACTCCTACTTCCCAAAGGTGTCTGTGTCCACCTTAAGGCTTACAGTTGCTTTGTGTCTCCCTTAGGCTTCTTTTGCTTTGTCTAAAAATTGGTTCCAAGCTTTGTAAGGAAACAGTGATGAAAACGGTGTTATTTGTGATCATGCATAATATTCATTTTAAGTTTTATGATATTAAAAACATGTTTTCCTGAACAGTTGCATCTAAAAAACCCCGAATACTGAAAAATAATACATTTTAAGTGTTCTTGGCCTATCTCTTTTTTTTATTGTTTTAGGATCAAATTCTCTCATAAGTGGAGGATGGGATACGTCTTCTTGGGGCTTAAGTTCAAATACAGAACCACAGAATCAGCCAGTATCGCCAACAGCAATCACTAAGCCAGTGAGGAGGACGGTAGTAGATGAATCTGAAAACTTCTTCAGTGCCTTTCTCTCTCCAACAGACGTTCAGAGTATACAGAAAAACCCAGTGGTATCCAAACCTCCAGCCAAATCACAGCGACCCAAAGAGGAGGTGAAAAGCACTTTAAAGAAGTCTCAGCACTCCAATCAGCTGGAGGTACCAGTGACAACAGAGGCAGAAGTGAAGGATTCCTCTGTAGCTGGCCTAGTGGACTTGAAAAACGTTGATATTCCCAAAGAGAAATTTGAAGAGAGTTCTGTGCTTAAATCCAATGCCAAACATGAAGGCAGCACAATTGAAATTACTGGCAACAAGGTATCTGCTCTAAATTTAGAAGTAACTGAAGATGCTCTTACTGAAAAATCCAGTGGAGGAGAGGATGGAACAGGAAGTGCACCAGATAGCACTTCACAGCCTCATAATGCAGGTACAAAAGATATGGGTTTGGAAACGAAGGAACGAAAAACTGAGGACCGGCAAAGCAATACACCATCACCTCCAGTTAGCACTTTCTCCTCAGGGACGTCCACAACTAGTGACATTGAAGTTCTGGACCACGAAAGTGTAATAAGTGAGAGCTCAGTAAGTTCAAGACAAGAAACTGCAGATTCAAAATCCAGTCTTCATCTAATGCAAACATCATTTCAGCTTTTATCCACATCTGCCTGTGCAGATTATAATCGTTTGGATGACTTTCAAAAAATGACTGAGAGCTGCTGCTCGTCTGATGCTTTTGAAAGAATCGATTCATTCAGTGTACAGTCTTTAGATAGTAGGAGTGTAAGCGAAATAAATTCAGATGATGAGTTATCAGGCAGGGCTTCTGCTTCAGTGTCTGTTGCTGTCAGTCCTTCTGCACCAAAACCGGAAACAGCTGATGCCCTGAAAAATGAATCTGAAAACGTGAATGAAACTCCTGTTTTACATGCTGAGGAAGCTGAGATGGAAGAGAGTGGCCGAAGTGCGACCCCTGTTAATTCTGAGCAACCAGATGTTTTGGTTGCTACTGTGCAAACTGTTGAAGAACAGACTCTGAAAGAGGAGACTGAGCCGCAGCAGCATGCTGATGAAAAGTTGTTAGAAGAGGACACTGAAAAGCAGGAGCTTGAAAAGGTAACAAAAACATTTTTTGCAAAAGCATCCTTTAATTACAAATGAAACTCCTGTCATTTCCTTATACAGGTATTGGCTTCACCTTATTTTAATGAATTAATTGATGCTGAGCTACCTTACATTGTAGAAAACTGTCCTAGATATTCTGCAGTGGAAAAATATTGCTGAAATTTCCGGTCAAATAGTTTTGGGTCTCACCTAATCCGCATAGTTATTGTTATTGTGAATTGTGAGTAGTGCTAGCAAACAGGAAGCTCTGGTAAGTCAGAGGTGTTATTTTCAATCTTTGGTTTAATTTTTTTCTTGTGAATGGTGGAAGAGCTTCCTTGAAGTATTTTGATTTGAATTATTGAACCACAAGCCTTTAGTATTTCAGCAATAATCAAGATGATATTTAGCAAGGTTTTTTTTTTTCACAGAGTTATGAACTCAAAATGTGCTTACCTTCCAGGGGTGTTATTCATGTTGTCTAAGGATAGTAGTAGTGTAAATAAGTCATTTTTATTAGATAAACTAGTGTCTCTTTTTAGCAGAAATTATCTTTTAAAAAGAACAGGAGTAACGATGAAGATAAGCCTAGGAAAGAAATTTGCATGGCTATTTTAAATAGATGAAATGACCAGAAGAAGTAGAGTACATGAGTGTATGGAAAGCTAAACTTGAGCTTTGCAGCAGTGAGTTCTGTCCAGTTCTGCCACTGTATTGTGTGCACTATCTTTTTTCCATTTCCTTTGTCATGTTTCTGTCCCTCTCGTTTTTAATTTCTATGCTACTTTGACATGTGCTTTGCTCCATTTCTTTTCATTTTGCTTTGCTCATAGTCTGTGTGTTTACTATGTGATGTACATGGCCCTGCCCTGTAGGCATGTGTACAATACTGATGCTGTTGCTGATAGTAATAAGGAAAAAGCAATTGCTTATGGGATTTCATAAAACCCAAGTGTAATCTGTTTTAAGGAAAGCATTTGTTTGTGCAAATTGTACAGACTGTGAGTCTTTAATGCTTAATGTGATCTATAGTTATATAGGCAATCAGGTCCGTTTAAAAACTTCATTTATAATGATGTAATTGTTTATGATTTTGTTGAGGAACTTAGCTGAGCCACGTGTGCTTACCTGTAGGAAACAGGTGTCTTAGTTCTAAATTAAAGTGCCAGAAACATGATAATCTTCACTGACTTCTACTTCGAATTCCTAAAAATGTTGACAAATTCAGCTTTAAATAGTGTTGGGAGGGAATGGTGGGGGGAAAGGGGAAGCTTGCCCCTCTTGTGTTTTAATTGTCCCATTCACCTGATCTTTATCTGTAAAAACATTGTCCAGATGATTGATTCATTAACTGAGAAACTGGAGAAGAGGGAAATACAATTATTAAGTACTAGTAAAGAAAAGGCGCGCCTGGAAGAAGCTTATGATAACCTAAAAGAGTAAGTATGAAAATATACACAGTAGTGGGTGTAACTAACTTTACCGTAATACAGTCAGTAGACAATATCATAAAACAAGTAGCTTTATAGCTAGAACAAAGGTTGCAGGGGATGTGCACTGTTTGGGAAAGGTGGAAATAATGATTGCATGTGCTGTGATGGTATTTTTTTAAAAACACATTATTTCTTGGGGCCACAGTCTCTTTTGGGAAGAGTCTGGTGAAGTAAGCAAGCAGTAGGAATGCAAACAGTTGTGTAGAGTCAGACTTGGTTATTAATAAAGATCTTTGTTACAAGACTGGATTCAGTTGTTACGGCAGACTGGCTTTTCTGATACAGATGAATGAATCTGATTTACTAAGTATTTCGCTGACTAAAATGTAGGCAGTGACAGTGTGGTAGAAGGGCTGGTTGTAGGGAAAAACCTGAATTAATTGTTTGATTCAGTTAAAAGGAGAAAAAAAGAAAAATTGTTTGCTGATCAAATATCAAGTTTGAAAATTTATAGATAATATGTGAAGGTATTATTTAATGACTAAATTGATACTAACTTAAAAATACATTTAATCATTTGCCCTGTACATGATACAGACGATGGTTAATGAGGAAGAACTTGATTAAGGGGCAAAGCGTTTAAGGTAAATCAAGCATTTAATTGTCTTCACAGGTAAATTACTGGATTAAGAAAGATATTTGATTAGAAGTTCTAATGTGGATGTAGTTTTTTAACTTTTGGTTAACGTGTAAAATAAAAAAACCCAAACAAATACATTTTAAAAGCCTTTAAGACAGCCTGTTGCGAACTGCTTAGAATGTCACATAACCATGCAACTGTTCCGAATTGTTAATTTTAAATGTAGTGAAATGTTTAGAATGAAAGAAGAGAGCAGTAGCCTTTCATCACTTAAAGAGGAATTTGCTCAGCGAATTGCAGATGCTGAAAAGAAGCTCCAGCTGGCCTGCAAAGAAAGAGATGCAGCTAAAAAGGTAATTCGACTTTTTAGTGAAATTAATGTTTATTATTTTAGAAGAAAAATGAAATTTCTTGGGGTACTTTCATAAAAATTCAGTTAGGGAAAAGCATGTGACTGACGGATGCTATCATGGAGCTAGTACCTAACATAAACTGATTCTAGCCTATCAAGCTGCTTGTTACCTCTTTGTGTTGACACATGTATTCTTGCAGCCGTGTTGTCAGCAAAGTTAGGGAACTCATTTAAGTTAAAGTTAGTTTGGTTTGGGGAGAAAAAGGTTTAACATCTGCTGTCATTTGTCTTGTACCCGTGTGTGTGTTTGCGTTGTTGTGAAGGAGAAGAGTGGCCTGGGGATGAGGGGGAGTGGTGAAGAATGGGAATTATCTGATATCTGGAAACAGAAGGAGTTGGAACAAATGGTATAGAGAATTTATGGAGTCTCAATCCTTGGAAGTTGTTAAAACTTCATGGAACAAGAGATCTGATTTGATCGGATAATCTCCAGAGTTCCCTTCCAACCTAATTTGTTTTCAATTAAAAGCTTTTTGAGAGGAAGGGGAGAAGGAAAAGGTGGTGAGTGTAACTTGCTGTACTTTTTTCCCTAGATGTGTTTTAATAAATGGTCCTAAGCGTTTTATCCTATTGTTTAGGAAGTAAAGACTGTTAAAGAAGAATTGGCTACTCGGCTTAATACCAATGAAACTGCCGAATTACTGAAAGAAAAAGAAGAGCAAATCAAAGGATTAATGGAGGAGGGTAAGAATTAAAATGCTTTTTAATAGTAAAAAATGCGTAGAATAATTTAGAATGTACTCCCTTCACATATGAGCCTTCTTAACCATTTAGTTAATAGCAACGAGGAACAAGAGAGATCAAATACAGATGCCTGGAGTGGTACTTTCTGCAGTATGCATTAAAAGGTGCTGTGAGATAAAAACAGCCATGCAGTACAATGCTTTATGTTCCATCCAGCAGAATTCTAACTAGGGCATTGCTCAAGCCATTTCTACAGTGTCTCCCTTACTACTTTTTAGTTTGGGAAGTAAAATACAGTTAGTAAATGAACTGACTCTATTTTTTCCTTATATGTTGAGAACATTTGCTTTACTTTTAAAGCATTTCAGTGCCTGTTATATCTCACGGTAGCTCACTGATAGCAAGGTCATCTCTGGATAAGGTAGATTTAAGACTTAAGAACTTGAAAGAAAAAATGTATAAGTGAGAGTACATATTGGGTAATTATTTTCCTGGGACTGGAGAACAGGGGGCGATGTGAATAGGGACAGTTCACAGGATAACAGCAGTATGCACTAGCTTTATGTTCATTTTCTTCACAGGAGAAAAGCTTTCCAAACAGCAGCTGCATAATTCCAACATTATTAAGAAATTAAGAGCCAAGGAGAAAGAAAGAGAAAATACTAACACAAAACAGAATAAAAAGATTAAGGAATTAGAAGAGGAGTTGCAGCATTTAAAACAGGTGAGGGTTAGGGTTTTTTAAGCTTTTTATATTAGCTGCAGAGGAGCCTTTTGGGGTTGATATTTTTGTGTTCTGGGAGACTTCTTTATTTCGTATTATTGGAATAGTGAAAAGTGAGTTCTGAGTGTCAGTCAGTTGTGGTCAGGTGTCTGTCCAGCTGCTTGTTTGCACTTGCACTGCCAGTTATCAGAAGGGCTGACCAAATTTAGCTCTAAATTTAAGTTAGGAAACCTGTACCAGAAAAATCTGGGCGTTTTTTTATTCTTAGTGGTCAAATCAAGACCTTAGAGGGATCAGCATGAGAAAGTATTTGAAACTGGTGCAGAGCCCCCTCCTTTAGGGAAAATAGGGGAGCAGAACCTTCCTTTTTTTGGAAAAGTGTTACATTGGTTTAGTTGGTTTGTGTAGAATTGGTTGCCACATTGTTGTCATTGTACTCGGATCGCTCCTTGTACCCCATGTACTGGGAGTAATTTGATGGTTCTTGTTTGCATTTCTGTAGGTGCTTGATGGCAAGGAAGACCTTGAGAAGCAGCATCGAGACAGCATTAAACAACTCAACAATGTTGTAGAGCGACAAGAAAAGGATCTTGCTAAACTTCAGGTGGAAGTGGAAGATCTTGAAGAAAAGAACAGAAGCGTCCAGGCGGCACTTGACAGTGCATATAAGTAAGCAGATACTTGTGTGCCTGTCTTCAACTGTACATTCAGCTTCTATGTCTATTTCTTCTGCAATGCTTGTGAAATATTATAATATAACAGTTAGTGGAAAAAGTCACTGTTGGAATGTAGAAACGCTTTTTTTTTTTTCCTGCTCCCTAGAGAGCTTGCAGATCTTCATAAAGCTAACGCTACGAAGGACAGTGAGGCACAAGAAGCAGCCCTAAGTCGGGAAATGAAGGCAAAGGAAGAGCTTGGGTTAGCTCTGGAGAAGGCTCAGGATGAGGCGCGACAGCAACAGGAAGCCTTAGCAATTCAGGTGGTTCTTTAAATGTGGTGAATAAAACCTTTACATTAAAAGATTGAATGTGCCCTGATGGTGTGTGCATCTGGTATAATGAACCAGATGCAGCATAAGGTAGAACTCATTTTTGTGTACTTGGTAAATACCCAATGGATTTCCTTCCTGTAAACTTGTGCTTTAGCGGTATTTGCACTAAGCTTTAAAAATGTAATTTTAATAAAAAAACCCTTCTTATTTTGCTTGTCTAAATGAAGTGACTTTGAAACGCTCTGTGTTAAATTTTGTAGTGCTCTTACCATGATGCAAAATTCAAGAAATACAGTTGGACAAAATGCTAGTGATAGATAAATGAGTATAACTATATGCATGCAAATCTCATCCCTTAAACTTGTGAACAGACATGCCCTATCCAACAATGGTTAAAAATGTTACCGAACTGTAGCAAAGAAGAGGTGGAACTATTACTTTTGGCAAGAGGTTAGTGAATATGTCTTATTTATTTAGGTGGCAGACCTGAGGCTAGCGCTGCAACGTGCAGAACAGCAGGCAGCAAGAAAAGAAGACTATTTACGCCAGGAAATAGGTGAACTACAGCAGGTACTATAGCAAATAGATCATGCCAACTTGTATCTCTGCAAGGAGGGCTCCTAAAAAACTGAAAATGAAATGCTAGCATGGCATTAGTAGCCTGAAAAAGAGGCTTTATTTTGCTGGTTACCTGTGATATTTGTCATGTGTAGAACAATAATAAAAATATTCAAGGAAATGTATTTTTCATCATATATTGAAAACAAAATTATACTTTTCATGATGCCTTTTAAATGGAATGCTATCCTTTTAGTGTAAGACAGAGTACAGCCATTAAGTTTGTGATAGTCCTCTAGATTTGCTAGAAAATATGTTTTAAATTACTCTAGCTACTTCTTAGGAATATTTTTCTTGTTCTTAAGGTCCAGAAGATAGTGAGGTTGTTACCAAAATGTTTCGGATGATGTCCAGAGGGCTCTTGAGATGTAAATTCCTGGGCTGTTGCTCTGTCATGTATCTAAAAGTGTTAGACTTCTGTTTTGAAATTTCACACTTTCCTAAATTCAGACTCACAGTAATTTTAGAATGTAAAGTAACCGCTATGTGTTTAGTCAAATTATATATATATCTTTTAGTTCATCATATGATTTTAAAGCCTTATTACATGTAATTTTTGATCTCAGAGACTTCAGGAAGCAGAGAGCCGGAACCAAGAACTAAGTCAAAGTGTTACATCTGCTACACGGCCACTTCTCCGGCAGATAGAAAATCTGCAAGCCACACTGGGAGCACAAACCTCTGCATGGGAAAAATTGGAAAAGAACCTTTCTGACAGACTTGGTAAGACCTTTTTTGCTGTTTACTGAGCTGTGAGGCTCTCAGTGAGGATATGAGATGGCTTAAGGTAAACGAGAGGGGCTTGATGCCTTGCCCAAAGCATAGATGGTTGGTCAGGAGAAAATGAGCACAAAATGCTTTCCTGTAAGGAAATGCTGGGTGGGATATTCTGCCAAGGTTCTTGAACACATAATTCATTGATTCTCTTTAAAACACTGTGTAACATAAGATTGTGAGATAGAGGTGTTAAGGTGTGCTTACAGCATGATAGGATGGACATGGAGACACTTAAAGTACACCAGTGTTTTCAGTTGTCAGGCCTGATGCTTAGATTTCACATTGTAAAAGTTGGAATAATTTACTTAGGGAGCTGTGTAGGTACTGAGACATGAATTTGTTGATGCAGTGGTAATCTGTTATTTTAAGTGAAAAATGCATAAGAATGCCCAGTGGTGGACTCAGAGGAATTACTTCCTTTCTGGACTCAATCTTTAGTTGTATATTGCATTCCGAAAAAGTATGAAGTTTCCTTCTTTTGCATTGCTTTGTTCCTCAAACTTTATGGTGAAAAATATTTAATTTTCTTTACAATAAAAACCAGGGATTTCTTTTTAAAAAAAAAATGTTGAATACAAACCAAAAATCTCAAGTTCCATCTTGATGCATAAATAAACGGCCAATATTATAGATGTCTGATCAAAAAAAATTAAAGTCCATGCTTTTCTTTACTTACTATTAGGTGAGTCTCAAACTCTTCTAGCAGCAGCTGCTGAGAGAGAACGGGCTGCTACAGAAGAACTTCTTTCTAATAAAGTTCAAATGTCTTCTACTGAATCTCAGAATAGTCTTTTAAGGCAAGAAAATACACGCCTTCAGGCTCAGTTGGAAGTAGAGAGAAACAGACTGAAGAAAATTGAAAATGAAAACAGTAGGTGAGTTTCATTCTTGGTTAACAGTCTCTCTTTACAATTGTAGTGAAATTGAGTGAGCCCTCTCTCACGTAAACCTCTGCAGCAGATCTCTTTGCAAGTTGGAAGATTCTGTTGTTTCGAGTGTAGATACAACTGTGTGAAGTGATGAAAGCTGTTGATAAAGTTGTCCAGCTTGTTAAGGATATTTTGTTTCATGCTAACAATTGAAGTGTGTTACTTTCATAATGTTTTAAAGCCTTGAAGCTATGTTTGTTCAAAAGTACATGAATCTAAAGTAAACACAGAACACTTTACTGACTTTCTCTGCCTCTTTCTTTCCTCAACGTAGATATGAGGTTGAACTAGAAGAGCTCAAAGATGAGTATGCAAAAACCTTGGAAGATGCAAAGAAAGAAAAGGTATTGCCTATTTCAGCTTCAAGCTGTTATCGTTGAAGTCTGAGCTAGGAGGAGTTTAACAACCTGTATTTATTTCTGTAGGCACTGCTGGCTACTCAGTTAGAAATGGAGAAAATGAAAGTTGAACAGGAAAGAAAGAAAGCAATTTTCATGCAAGAAGCATCGAAGGAGAAGGTACCGAAACCTAACATTTCTATTCAATCCTATTGATACTGTCTTTATTTTAGTAGCTGTCTAGAACCTGAAACCGTCGCTAGCAACAAAGCAGACTTAGAGCATACAGTACATACTGTTAGCCTAGGCATTAGGGACTTGGCTTATTGTGTTGTGGCTGCCTTCTAGTGAAATAAGGGCTTGTGTGAGACTCGCTGAAATGAGTCTGCAGTAATAGTCTGTTTAACCTAAGAAGAGGTAAACTGTCGATACCGATTGTTTTAATCTTCTGAATGCTCCTTAAACTTTTTTGAATGCTCTTGTATTCTTTTCGTCTACGTTTTCTTTGCTTAAACTGTTAGCATTGCTCCCACTGAATTTCTGGTTTGTGTTTCACCTGACTGTGAGCCATGTACCACCTGCTTTCCAGCTTAAGTCACAGAACAGTCCTAAGTAGCCTGTAACTTTGTTACTGCTACTTAGTACTTCATGTTGAAGTAAAACTGTTTTTTACTGTCTCCAGTTCTAAAATGTAAGTGCTTTATCCTCCAGAGACTGCTGTACTTTCAGATGCTGCCTCTAAAAAGAGTTTAGTCTGTTTGGAAGGTACGCCAGTAAGGTGTTAGCATGTGGGAAATCTCAGAATTTAATTCAGATGCTTTTAATTAAAAAAAAAAAATGAATATGCATTCTAAAAAGAGATATACTTCTGGGTTTAGGATATTCTTCCCATGATACATTTGGGCATACAAAACTGACTCTGAATCTCCCTTGGCTACTTGAAAGAGAGATTATTTTGGTGTAATTTGCAAATTCTGTCTTCATTTCCTGAATAGTCTGAGGACTTGGAACAGAGGCTGGAATTGTTAGTGGCACAGTAATTCTTCATATATTGTAGGTATTCTTTCATATATTTTAGGTATGGGGAAAGGTTATCTGTCACCTGTCTTTCACCATGTTGTAATGTTTTTCTTTATCTAACTGGTGGTGGTGTGTGTGTTTTTTGTTGGTTTTTTTTTTTAAGGATCGGAAGTCATTTACAGTTGAAACTGTTTCAAGTACTCCATCTATGTCACGCTCTAGTTCCGTAAGTGGAGTTGACATGGCGGGTCTTCAGACATCTTTCCTCTCACAGGTATCATATATCAGTAATACAGACTTTTTATGACAAACTGATGACTTTTCAAGGGTATATTTGGCTTAGACAGAGAAATTCCTATGCAGAAACTTCTAAAAGTTGCTTTACAAGATGTCTGATTAGTAAAGCATCTGTGAAAGCGTGAATTTTTGTTGCAGAGCAATGTATGCATGCATTGGTGCAGAGTGTACATGTCTAATTTCATTTAGAACAACTGAATAACCTTAGTATGAGTCAAATAAATTGATTTAGTTTTACTAGCAATCCTAGCTGAGGGCACAATCCGTCTCCCTAAAGGAGCATTGTTGACTGTTGAGGTCTGTCTGAAATCTGCTGCTTCTGCTGCTTCCGTGTGGACGCAGTTGTCTATATGTCCAATTTAAATAGCAGTTGTATAGGTGACACGAGAACTTGCTGGTAAGGAGCTATCTCAGGTTTTACCTATTCACTTTAAGCTCTTCTTTTAGAAACAAACATTAAGCATTGAAATGCTTGCCTAGTAACATATAGTTTAAATCTTAAATGACATAATATTTCATGAGAGGGAAGATTCCAAAGTGTGCACATTTGTCTAATTTTAAGCTTCTCTAACCTCTTGTTTGTAGGATGATCCTCACGATCACTCATTTGGGCCAATAGCTACTGGTGGGAGCAATCTTTATGATGCTGTAAGGATGGGGGCGGGTTCAAGTGTAATTGAAAACCTTCAGTCACAGCTCAAACTAAAAGAAGGAGAGATTTCACATTTACAGGTACTGTAGTTACTTTATATAATGAAACACAGCATTTGTAAGTGTAAACACTAATGCAGTCAGTATCACATTGTCGGGTTTAGATTCAAAAAGTTTGGTCCCTCTCCTCATAGCAGAATGCATTCACTCTCCCCATCTCATGACAGTTGTGTTAACTGGAATAGCCACTGGAGGTACATGTAGGGACATGCAAGAGAAGGATTTGTTGCTTCTGGTTTTTTTGTTTTGACAAGGACCTATTCAGAAAAATTATTTTGTCCGTTTAAAAAAGAAAAAAACAAACCAAATCAGATTTGAGAAGAGAGTGCTTCCAAGGTGTGCTGTTCCATTGTCTGACTTAAGAAAAAGCCATAAATACCATATCAAAATATTTTAGTAAGGTGTTTTATAAATACAGTAAATTCTTTCCTCCTCCTAATTGTTAAAAGTGTTTATTTTAGATGGAAATCGGAAACCTTGAGAAAACCCGATCAATAATGGCGGAAGAACTGGTTAAATTAACAAATCAAAATGATGAACTTGAAGAAAAAGTGAAGGAAATACCAAAATTACGTGTACAGTTAAAGGCAAGTGTATTTCCTATTATAAATCTGATATAAAATCTAAATATTTGCAGTTTTTTAGGAATACTCCCAACAATTTAGATTATAGTCAAGTCTGTCCCTAATCCTAAATGACTGAACAGTCTGTTTTCTCATGTAGTAGAATCTGAAAATGCCTACTCTGTGACTAGGTTGTCCCTTCAAAATGCAGCTGTTAGAAATGTGCATACTGAATCAGGGAGAGAGCTTATTTTTGTTTCTCTCATTTAAGACACTTGTCTGGAAGTAGTTTTAGTGAAGGAGATGTTTTGATAAATAGCATGGATTTCTGAGGGTTTGATGCATAAGCTGGATGAGTGTGCAGTAGTGATACAGGTAATGTAAATATTTTAATCCTCTGAATGTTTAAGAACTTTATATGAAATATTGGAAATAGTTTGGAAATAATTTTGTAAATGGTCATTGTTCTATAAACACAAAATGTTAAATTTCCCAATGAAACACTCCACAAATTGTAGTAATTCCCATAGTAAAATTTATGGCAGTTTGCTAAGTGGTTTTTAATGCTTATGGCAGTTGAACTGCATGACCATCCTCTGAAGCCAGCATTAATTCCTTGCAGTCAAGGAACTTTGGCATATCCTCCTCTTATATCGAATGTATAAATCTGGCCATATGCAGGGAGTCAAAGCATCAAGTATTTTTGAAGAGTTTACTATGTGTTTGTTGTAAAGTAGTTATACTTTGGTAAAATGATGTTACGCTTTTTTCCCCTACGAGTGTAAAACACAATCCTACCAGCAACTTTTTTAAGTTGAAACACAGTCAAATAAAACCCACATGTTCCTGCAGGATTTGGATCAAAGATACAATACAATTCTTCAGATGTATGGAGAGAAAGCAGAGGAGGCTGAAGAACTCCGGCTGGATCTGGAAGATGTGAAAAATATGTACAAGACTCAGATAGATGAACTTTTAAAACAAAGGCAAAATTAACTCCTGCTGGGAACTCTTTAACATTATATGATAATAGATTGTAAAGATAATTGTTTATGTAAATGCTGAATTTAAATGTCTTGTAAAAAGAATAACTGTATTATAGAAAATGTGACTATAATAGAGTTCCTATGTTGACAAAAATCAATGCTTTAAGTGTCTTGTACTTGTCTGCAGTTAAATTATTTGTGCAATATTTACATTTTCTTTTGGTCATCCCTTTATTTACGTTTTGCTAAACAATGGATCATTTTACCTGTGAATGGTAGCAGAAATGATGATTGTTATCTCATGAGACAGCACTGGAAGACATGAGTTCTACTAAAGCAGCCCTTGATTCATGAACTCTGTATATCTATGGAAATTACCTGAGAAGTCTTTTTTTAAGTGTTCTTAATATGAGTTTTTATAAAATATCATCAGTTCATTTTTAATAACAAAATAGCAGTGGCTTGCTCTCAGAAGCATAATTGGTAGATGTTTTTAGGACAGGAGAATCTCATATTTGTACTCATAACATCTGAACACATTAGGATGATAATTCTCTATTCCTAGGTAAATTAGATTAATCTGTTTTTCACTGTGTCCTCTAAAGCAGAGTGTGAGACTCACATGAGACTTTAAATCACAGCTTAGTCCTCTATGTTGCTTGTGTTGTCTCATGAGCAGAGACAGGAGCTCTGCTTGTAATTCTAAATGTGTTTTACCTTTGACACCACAACTCTGAACTATTCAATATTTGTTCTAGGGTTGGATGCTGATTTTTAATGGTAGCTAAAACAGTTCAGAAGAATGCAGAAAAAGGATTTTTTTTCTCTAATGAATTGCTGCTTATCTTGTGATTCCTTATATAAGAAGTAGCAATATTGTACTGTGACTTAATATAGTTTTCAAGCAAATCTACAGTGGCTGCTAAGTATTTCTCATGCCATTCCTTAAGAAAGGTACTGGTCAAGTAGCATCCACGTGGCTTGATGTTTTGCTGCATTTTCTGTAATGTCAGAGGAAACATTTGAATTGGACCCGTGGGAATGCTGAGAATCAGGGGAAGCAGCTTGCGTCTTCCTCTCTGCATTCCAGACAGCAAATATTTTGCTACATCTCAAAACTGTAGCTGTGACAGGCGCTGTGTGAAATACTCGGCAATTTAAAGTCTTTGCTTTATTGTACCATTGCCTCTATTGGGAGAGGTGTTTTTCACATCAGTGAACATTATCATTTGTGTTAAAGAACTCTGTTACTGCTTGTGCATTCAGTGGACTGAAAGAGACAAAGGATGTGAATGATGAGAAGTTGCTTCTAGAGAAAAGCCTCTGGATAATATGACTTTTCTGGCCATGGTAGGGATTTATTCCTAAGTGGGAGAACAGTTTGCCACTGGAGGTACACAGCAAAGGCGCATTCACGCAAAGCCTAGTTCAGGTTAAGATGCAGGCAGTTATTCTGAGGATTGCAATAAAGCAATTAGAGCAAGAACACTAAGATTTGGCTTAAATCCTCATCTGTCATAGAAAACTGCTTTAATAAAATGAAAGATATTATTTTTTCCCTTTTTTTCATGTGAAGGTGGGAAGGAACTATCCTCTTAGTTTTAGTTTTGGAAACCAAGGGAATTTAGCACTTTACCTTCATATTGAAGCACAGTTTGTTGCTCTAATTTAAAATCAACAGCCCTGCAAAAAAACCATCAAACCATACTCCACATAAAAGTGCTTGTGCTGTGTGTTAGAGTTGTGATGTGCAAATATTAGAACTTAAGCCTTTTCTTAAGAAAAGAGCTTTTTATGATCAAAGAGAAAAAATTCTGTTCAGCTTTTTTCTATTGCAGCAAATCAATAGATTGTTACCATTTTTTTACAATCTTTGTAGACTAATACAGCATTTAAACAAAAATCCTTTGAACTTTGATGTGGACCTGTTGGTGGCGATGCCTTTGAAGGTAGCACTTTGTGTGATGTGTGAGCAGACCCTCCGTAGGGGCTGACATTCCCTGTGCCTCGGACTGCCTTGGTGTTTCAGGAGGAGCTTAGGTAAACGGGAAATTTTAACATGCAGTCAACATTAAATGTTTTAGATACAAAAGCATTTGTCAAGAGTGTTAGATTTTTTTAAATTTTACAGAAGTAAATGTGAATACTTGTATTTACTATGTTTGGATTCTCTATTCGCACTTAGTGCAACCTTTGTTGTCACATGGGAATCAGATAGGCTGCTGTGTCTTAATCATCAAAGCCTTAGAACACAAAGTGGCAGTTGCGAGGTAACAGACCTTAAAGTTACTCCGTTTTGATAATTTTTGATACAGAGCTTTTATGCTTGTGAGATTAATGTCTGCTAGGACACCTTAAGTTTATTGCTGTGACTGAGATTGCGTAGAAAAGTAACGCACAAAATGAAAGGACTTACAGTACTGATATCCACTTGTGTTACATTTAGTTATTTTAGAATATTCCTTCTGAAAGCTACTAATTTTTACCTCATTTTCACTGCATACCAGAGGTACAAAAAAATGCTATTTAGAGGCTTACTCAAAAGTATTCTATTCCAAGGGGATTTATTTCCTAGTTGGTGGCAGCTGTGATTGTTTGGTAGAGGTGCAGGCTACACTGGTGCTCACTTCTCTGGGTGTTGGGCTGTATCAAGAAACACAGGAGATGATGTTCAGAACCCTTAGTGTGCCTAGATGACAGAGGATTAGTTCCCTTGATTTTTCGTTTTTTGGCCTGCTATGGTTTCTTGCAATCATGTAGTGACATTTTACTACGGACTATGATGATCCTGAAGAGGTGATGAAATGGGTTATTGTGCGGTGAAATAGGAACCCCTGGTGTAAAATGTGTATAAATTGTAAAAACCAAAGGTAAAGGCAAAATAAAATTTTGTGCTAAGAGTGTGCTCTGGTTCGAAGGGAAAAGACTTAACCCCAGGTTTGTGGTGGGTGGGCGTGCTATGCAAGGATAGGGGTGCTGACGGGGCAGCTGCCGGTTAGGGTGCGGTGCTGCCGGCTGGTGGGGATGGCTGCGGTGCTGGGATGGGATGAAGGGCGCAGCTCAGGCCAGCGGGGTGCGGTAAGACTGCTCGGAGCGGTGCCCCTGCCTGCCTGGCGCCTCCAGCGAGGCGGGAGTTAATCCACACCATCCCCCGCCCCCGCCCCCGCCCCCGGCAGCGCTTGGGCTCCCGGAACGCCGACAATGGGGAGCCCGGCGGCGGTGCTTCCTGCGAGGCGGCGGCAGGAAAAGGCCTCTTTCCTCCAGGAGCTGGGAACGAGCGGGGGGAGGGCGGGGAGTGGAGCCCTCGCGCAGGTGCCCGCGGCATCCCCCGGCCCGGCTCCTCTCTCCCTCCCCGGCTGCGCGGGCCGGGCCGGGCGGGGCGAGGCGGTGCTGCCTGCCGGTGTGAAGGAGGGGCGCGCTGCAGCACCGCCCTCTCCGCGGCCGCCGGGCCCCACGCTCCCCCCGCGCGGCGCGAGGAGCGGCGCTGCCGGCGGGAGGAGCGGCGGGCCCGGGGCCGCGGCGCTGAGGGGCGGGGCTGGGCCGGCAGCGGCAGGGCCCGGCGCGGGGTGAGGACGCCTTCCCACAGCGGCTGCTGTTGCCCTCCCGAGCCTCCCCGCCCCGGCGGAGGCAGCGCTTTCCCGCGGGGATCCGGTGCCCCGAGGGAGCAGCCCCGCTCCGGGGCCGCTGCGGGGCGGGGCTCGTTGCACTGAAGGTTCCCGGGTTCCCAGGGAGACTCCCTTTCCAGGTTTGACCCCACCGTGTGTCCCCTCATCGCCAGGGCTGCGCGCCTGGGAAAGCTGCAGCCGTTCTGCCCGAACCGAACAGGTAAAACTGCTGGGGACAGGCTTTTTTAGAAGGGCAAGGAGTGACAGGACGAGGGGGAACGGCGTTAGACTGGAAGGGGGAAGATTTAGATCAGGAAGAAATTCCTCACGCTGAGGGTGGGGAGACCTTGGCTCAGGTTGCTTAGGGAAGCTGTGGGTGCCCCCTCCCTGGAGGTGCTCAAGGCCGGGTTGGATGGGGCTTTGAGCAGCCTGGGCTGGGGGGAGGTGTCCCTGCCCACGGCAGGAGGGGTGGAACTGGATGGGCTTTGAGGTTCCTTCCAGTCCAACTCATTCTTTGATTCTGTGAATATTAGCGAGGGCTTCACTTGCAAGCAGACATACAAATTTTGGCAAATGATAATGCCAAAAAAAGGCTTTGTAGATAACAAACCATCTTCCCCCCCCCCCCCCCCCTTAGGAAGTTAAATGGCTCAGAACGAGGCTGTTTGAGGAGGAGGTTGTGTTGTCAGGTGGGAATCCAGTCTGCTGTGGAGTGCATAGGTGTGTGTGGGCCTGGAGAGTGTTCAAAGTTTCTTTATATTATGTTAACTGCTAAAAGCAGGCATCACAAAACAGACTGGACTATTTGTGACTGCATAGTTTTTCTTCAGCTAATGATTAGTTTCTTGTGGAGAATGTATTATTTTTATGCTTATTTTTAAACTAAAATTCCTCCTGCCCCCATCCCCCAGTACTTAATTTTCTTCCCACTGTCTGGATGTTATATGCTTTATACTTAGTTTCCACGTTTGAACTCTCAGGATCTCTTGGGATTTAGCTCAAGTAAACACACCCATTTTAGTCTGACTGTGAGTTGGTAGTGTGTAATAACCCTCAATGACTAATGATTCAAAGATAATCCTGATGTTGTACAGTCTAGTCTCTTATTGAAAGTTTACTTCTCATAGGAATAAGAAGCTGCCCCAGGAATAAAAGTACAAATTCTTTGAGTGTATGACTGAATTTCCCTGAATATTGTTTAGGGTGCTTGAGGCGTGCTGTGCTGCAGATAGGTAAAGTGTCTTTTTTTTTTTTTTTTCTTTCAATATGTACAGAACTTACAGGTTGCCATGTTCATGTTGATTACATTTGGATTGCTACTGCAAGAAGTTGTGGCTAATTCCCAAGCTGAAAATCTTACTGAATTCAAAAACATTCTGGAAGAGCCATTATATAGCTACAAAGCTATCAACTTGCCAGATGAGCATATCCCCTACTTTCTGCACAACAATCAGCGTATTGCTGGCATCTGTAAGCAGGACTCTCATTGCCCATATAAAGTAGGTCTGCTTTTGTTTGTTTGTTTGTTCGTTTGTTCGTTCAAGTTTAAAGTTGGGGTGGTTTATCCTCGGAGTCATAGCAGTTAAAGATGATGGGGGATTGGTCTCCTTGCCAGTGAATCAGTTTCACTGGGAATGGGAATTGTTGCTTTTGAAGTAGTTGTACAGGGCTCTTAAATTTGATGGTGTTGCAAGACAAGGAATTTTAGTATGCTGTTTTGCGTGATTTTTGTCTCCCCCTCTCTTAATTGTTACAAAGCTGAAACGATGATCTTAATCGGAATGACTCTCACGTATGTGAAAGGTGTTAGAACTAAGTAGAGTTTCTAATTTCTAGGCTTGTGATTTTTAGCACGCTGTAGTACTTTTGCGGAAGTGCCAAGAGGATAGGCAAATCACAGAAGTGCTGATTTAATCTTAACCTGTGATTGCACGTAATTCATTCACCTGAAGCAGGGATGGTGAACAATTTGGCTCTGGAGCAATTCTAGTGTCCCAGGCCTGAGGTGCTTGGTACAGCCAGCATGGGAGCTGTGCTGCAGAAGCCAATGTTTCTAGATTTGCCTGTGGAGCAGTGGTACACTCAGCCTGGAGCTTGGACCACTGTGCTTTGTGTGAGCTTGGCTTTGTGATCTGTATGCGTCAGCAATGTGAAAATTCTGGAATCCTGCTCACCGGGTCAGGAAAAGTGGTTTTCCTGGAAAAGACGTATTAAAGACAAAGGTAATGTTGCTGTGCATGTGTGTCCTCTTTGGAGCCTCTGTTATGCGTAAAGAATCTTAGTATTCTTTCTGAAACTACATTTGAAAACAGAACAAACTGAAAGCCTTTAATGCAAAATTCATTAGCAGAGGTAGTTTATAAGCTAACAACTAACTTAAGTCATTTCCCATTTTGCTGTTGCATAACCTGATTCATTTATTCTGCGTTACAGAAATACTTGAAGAAACTAAAATCCTGCTGGGGTTATGAGAAAACTTGCAAGTCAGATTACAGATTCAGTTACCCTGTGTGCGATTATGTTGAAACTGGATGGTAAGTTTCATTTTGAATATATAAGGTACAGTCTGTTAGAAAAAGAGTATGGTGCTCACTTCCATTTATTGTGTGAGGTTAACATTACTGTGATACTTAGAATTTAAATGATGATTCTTTGTGGAGGTACATGTGTGTATATATGTGTGTGTATTTATAGATAACATATGCCTTTCAACATTATTTAAAGAATTTAACTTTTTAGGGAATAAAATACTGTTTGAAATGCTTCCTGCCACAATGTTTTCATTATTCTGATTTAGCCTTGAATTCAGATTCCTAAAATAACCCTGGATTTCTTTTCTTAGCTTTAAAAACAAAGGAAAAAATGCTTAAAAAATTTATACCCTTGTACGGGAGAATAGCTTTAAATTGTCATTGATGGATTCCCTTACATGCAGCTGATAAGTTACTTCCTGTTTTGCATCTTAAATGTCAGTGAAGTGACTGACTGGGTCTTCTGTTCCACTTTCAGAGGAAGAAGTGTTATCTGTTAACGTTATTACTAGAATTGAGCAATGGATGTTGGTTTTATTTATTTTTTTTTTCCCCTTTTCCCTTTCTCCTTCATATGTCAGGGCAAGTGACATTGAGACAGCCCAGCAGATATTCTGGAAACAAGCTGACTTTGGATATGTTCGAGAGAGGCTTGATGAAATGAAAACCCATTGTAAGCCTGCAGCAACAGTAGGTATCTCGTATAGTTGTGATATTTTTCACTTGTTTTTAAACATAACTTTGTCATTGACAAAATCCTACTTGTTCTTTTCTCAACAGGGAGATTCATCTCTGACCTGTTCTCGATACCTTCAGCATTGCAGAGCAACAAATCTGTACATTGATTTACGAACTGTAAAGAGAAACCATGACAGGTCTCTGATTTGCTTATCTTGTAGTCAAGCCAAGGGATAGCAGGGAACAGGACTTCAGAATATGACAAGGCCGGTGTGCTTGTTGCCATCAGCTGTATTTGTTGCTGAAGTCTCATTGTAATTTACGCCTCTTGGTTACTGCTGTCAGCAGTACAGGTTATTTAAAAGCCTAAGAACTTAATTTTATGGAATGATGACAGGTGATTGAAATCCTCCCTCTGAGGGAACAGAGGAAGACTTGTCTGTGTCTTCAGTCACATCCTTTTTGTGTCTTCAGTCGCATCCTTTCTTGATCAGATGATGTGTAAAGTAGAATTATGTTTGTATGAGGCACTGAGAAGACCTTTCCTCTGCTGATTGCCTTTATGCCAGAGCCAGGAATTGCATTTTAGATACAGAGAGACTGAAGAGAGATCTGAACCTGGATCTCCCACATCCCAAAATAGAATGGTACATATTGGAAAACTGGGTAAAGAACCCATACCACTGATGCTCATTTTCATACCACCATTGCTCATTTTTCCTTCTGCCTTATCTTTGAAGTCATTGTCTTGGGCACATGACTTGAAAAGAGTCAGTTCATGACTCTGGTGCTGATTCCCTTCAGAATGGGTTTTGTCATAATCTTAGCCGATCCTAAAAGCTAATTTAGACTGTGCTTTTAGTTGGCAGTTTTTCATGAAACCCATTCTTGCACCTCACTGTATATTGTATAACATTCTGGGGTTACTAACTTGGTTGTGAAATCTGAGGTGAATTTTGTTATCTAAAACCAAAACAAACCATCTAATGCCGCTCCTGTAGGTAATCATGTTGCAAATCTAATTAAATTACTCATTTGGGTATGTGCAAATGATTCCTAATAACACTTCTGGGTAGATTATTGCTGTATTCTAAATTGATGTGTAGAACTGCAAGGATACCCTGTCTTTATTTGGGAATTGTAGGAAATGTTTAATTTATGCTGCAGAAAATACTCGGGTTTTAAATACGTATGAAGTACCTTGCTGGATTGAGACATAACTAGCGCTGGCTTGAGTATGTAATTGAGATTGCAGAGCATTTGTAGCACTGTTACACAAAAGCTGATAGACTTTTACTAATTTGCATTAGATTCAAAGAAGACTTTTTCCAGAAGGGAGAAATTGGAGGTCATTGCACCCTCGACATTAAAGAATTTTTGGCTGAAGGTCAGCGCAAGAGCCCTCTACAGTCTTGGTAAGAATCGCTTGTCAAGGCTGCTTCCAATTTCACTTACTAGTTCTTTTTTACTTTTCCATTGGCACTGGCAGCTCTCTGTAGGGGATTTTATACTGAGGGAAATAGTTGTTTCTTTCTAAGGTCAATTTTAGAGTTCATAGTGGATACCTCTGGTAATTACATCTATGCAGAATGTTCTGAACTATGCTGTATGTAATTCTGTCCTACCTAATGTACAGCAGCAAAAGATCTGAAAAGGTCTTGTAATTTGAAGTCCGAACCTTCAAGAGTTTTCTGGACAAGGTGATGGGTTTATGCCTGATCTGCCTATAGAAGGAGACAGTTATTTGTTGTGAAATGCCTTAAAGTTTGCGCTTGTGCCTTAGTTCACACAGTCCCTGGTGATGTTGGGGCCAGTGCAACTCCTGATCTGGATGTATATTATTATGGTGTTCCCAGGGAGCCTGTGTTTGGAATGTGAAATGGCAAACAGTCTACTGGCTGAGTAGGAAGTGCAGAGTGATTTGTGGTAGCTGGTTGAGTGTCATGGGTTGCATGTTAGGACTTTAAAGCTGCATTGCCACTTAATCGATGAAACATGAAGGAATTTGAGCCATTACGGTCCATACAAGAATGAATTTTTCTGCTTCTCTCATATTTTCAATTTTTTTTCCTCATTTTGCATTGATGGTCAATTTCAGTTAAGAGCAGCTGCAGGGGAGGAGAATGCTTTTCTTCACTGCCTGTTACTATAATCTCAACTGCTCCTCCTTGTTTAGATCCAGGAATAATAAATATTGCATCTGCGTTCATTATTCTGACCAAAGCATGAAGATCTTACTGAAGTGTCTTTGACAGTGCAGATCAAGTTGGATAGACCAACAGATCTAGGCTCTGGGGCTCTTTGTTACATCTACACTGCCTTGATTTTTAGATCAAAGATGGTGTTCAAGCTTGCAATCAAAGGCACTGTTTAACCTCTTGAAGCTCATAACCTGAAGAACCTTCCATTACAATTTCAAATCATTTTAATTGTCAGACTCTATCAATTTTCAGCAGTCCTGTTAAAGCAAAAGGACTGGGTGAACAGTTATTAAATTTTATAAGTATGAAATACATTTGTTTAAGTATGTTAATGACAAAGTATGTTTTGTGTGAATGAATCTTTGTAGGTTTGCAGAACTCCAGACATTTACTGCATTAAACTTCAGGCCCCTAGAGGATAAGAAGTGTGACATTGTTATTGAAAAGCCAACATACTTCATGAAATTAGACGCAGGTAATTGGTATCTGTAGTTTTGTTTTTTTTTTTATCCTGCAGAAAGAAGACTCCACATCCAATATGCCCATCTACATTGTGACTTTGTGATTGTCAAGTGCACTTGTAATATGTTTTTATTTTTGAAAAATGATGTGACTTTTAAATTCCTTTTTTTCTGTAGTTCCATTGATGAACCTGGAAACTTAGATTTAAATTCTTACATTTTACATTTTGTCACAGATAATAAATAAATAAATCAGAAAAAAAATTCCTGGCACTTGTTTTGCACAGTCATTGACTCTTGACTGTATTTTGACAGTCTTTGACTTTGTGCCAAAGACCGTTCTGTATAGTGTCTTTGATTTTGTCTGTGTTTCTGGATGACGGATTTCGTACCACGAAACACAAGGTATGTGTTCAGTGATTGAGGATTCTATGCCATTGAATGATACAGAAGAGGAAGGAGAGGAAGTGGTATTCAAAGACAAAGTTCAGGGGAATATGTTTTGTTAGTTAATTAAAATACTTTCCCTCACCCACCCCAGGAAAGCTGAAACACACAACCCTGTTTTAATCTTGAAGTTTCAAATTTAGCTGAAAAGCCATGGCAGGAAGAAATTAATGTCTCGTTACAGATAGCTGTGGTGAATGCTGTGCAAAGTTATAACAAAATCTGTGAGGGGGCAGCACCCGGCCATCTTTATGAATCAGCCAGTGGTATCTGATATTTTTTTGAAGTTCTCCAACCTTTTTGATCATACAGCATGTTTTACAGAGAATTGTGAGTGGCAGGGGGTGTAGACGCAACTGCTGCTGTAAACTGAATTGCCCCTCTTCCCTGCGGGCCAGTGTCTTGTATTTTAAGTAGCGTTGTAGCAGGCCCCTGAACAGTTACCATGGAAGAGCTGCTGTGCTGTCAGTTTGTACCTTTGAGCAGTGTAGTCTAGCTGTGGCTCTGGAGGTGATCTTATCCAGTTGCTTTATTTTAGGAGACGAGGAAAGTTGCTATTTGAGCAGTGTATGGAGCCCAGCAGCTCAAATGGAAGGTCCGTTTGGTCAGAAACTTAGAAGCAGGGCTGTGTGTACTTGGTCCCAAAACTGGGGTCTGGCCTTCACTTGCAAGGAGACTGGACTGTGTTACCTCCTTTGTTTCATGGTAGGTTTTTTATGTGCCATGACTTTAAGGTATTAGCTTTAGAAACCGAGAATGAACAAGAATGCTCTGAGAAAAAACCCAACGAATTGCTTGGTCTTTGGCTTCTGTGCAAGTACAAGTTCTGTCTTGTAGTCCTGCAGACAGAGCTCCCCTTAACCCTAATAAAGCAGAGCCAAGATCAGTGCTAAAGGCCCATTTTTAACGTTGCCTTTATGTCTTAACGAGCTATTGTTAAAGCAGTGGTTGCTTTCATGTACTTCAGAAAGCAGCTGTGGATTGTAATGAGAAATAGCATGTGAAACATCTTTTTCTTATGCTGTCTTTTGGCTTCTCTACTAATTTCTCTGAACTTTTAAAAAACATGTTTTACTTCAGATGTCTTACATTGATTCCTTTCCTTTAAATGTTTGCTTTTTTTAGGGTGTATAGGAAGCATTCAGTCAGAAGCAGGGGAAAACAAATAGAAAATGCAGGGTACTACTAAGAAAAAAAATGCAGGAATCAATAATAAGTGGATTGAGTAATATAGTATTTACTAACAATTCTTTCTTTCTCAGGTGTTAATATGTACCATCACTTCTGTGATTTCATCAACCTTTATATTACCCAGCATATTAATAATTCCTTCAGTACTGATGTCAACATAGTCATGTGGGACACTGTAAGTCTGCTGTGCTTTTAACTTATTTATAATGGGTTGTATTTCTGCTTTATAGAGACTCTGAAACTTTCAGTAGACAATCCGTAGCTTTCTTGTGGGCTTAGCCATGTAGAACTGATCAGGTTTTGAATCTTGTTTATTCAGATGCATGAACTATGTAGTTAGGTAACAATTCTTCTACGATAAACCATGTGCTGTTTGAACACTACTCCATAGTGCATCTTTTGCTAATACATAAGTATGCCTTTTTTTTGGCGTGACCTCAAAAATAGCATGATCTATATTTCTAATATGTGGCATTTGAACATTTCATGCTGTTTTCTGTAGACTTTTTTCTCTGAGAATACTAAAGTAGATTTACTTGAAACTGTTTCTTCCGTATTTAAAAAGAAATGCAGCCTTGCTCCTTTCTAAATCAGTAGTAAGCAGCCTGTAATAAAAAAAAAAAAACAACTAAATTAAATCCTTATATATATTCAAACAAAGTCTAACACTTAATTCCTTTAAATGGCCTTCTTGCACTTACTTTTCTCAATCACCTCTTAGAATGCCACGATGACATATAAACCGTATTTCCAAGTGGGGCTGTTTCAGCTGTACTGCTGAGTTGAAATTACGACTGTGTTTAAGAGTGATGTTAGTTTTATTGGTCAGTATTTAAGTTGTGTAGGATAGTGTTAGACTAAACAACAACAAAATGGGTAATTTGTAATATGCCAGACAACATGTATAATCATGTCCAGAAATAACCCAGTTCTTGACTTTGATACTCTGCCACACCTGTCTTGTTATCATAAAATACTGGGTTTTCTTTCTGGATATTTACTGTTAGGACAACAAATATTCAACAGAGAACTGCAAGTATCCGCTGCTTGCTATTTAATGAGAAATCTCTTTGGCTAGAAGAGACCCTTTTTAGTAGTTCCCTTCACATTTTGAAAGCTGAAATAAGTATACCTGCCAGTTAGGAAGCTCTGCAGATGTTATACAGGGATTTGATGACTTTCCAAAAGGATTAGATGTATCACACAGCACTGTGAATTACTTGGAAAAGCTGCTCTTTTCTTATATGGCATTATTAAATCAAATAAATCTTTCAAATGTACCACTGAAAGTAAGTACTGCCATGGTGCTATCATTTTAAATAAGTCAACTGCTCAGTCTGCCTTAGTTCATTGCCACATACAGCCAGATGATGGCACTAACTAACTGCTGATGAGCTGTCTGTGCTGATCAAAAGGTGGACTTGAGCTTATTACCCATTCTTTTTTTTTTCTGTGATGTAATTAGATTTGGCTGTACTTTCTAGCTACTGTAGAATCAGTGCACTGTTTTTATTAAGCAGTAATGCCCTTAGATGTAGGTTAAACAAAGCAGAAAATGAGTAGGAAATCCACTGGGTGTTGATTTGCAGGCTGCCTCTGCAAATGCAGGAAAGCAATATTTATAAGGCACTTTTGAGGAGAAAGATAGGCTTGGAAAGTGGCGCTTACGGCTTTGAAGATCAGTTCTCTACTTCTAATCTGGAAGAGCTGTTCTTGTAATACAGATGGCCAGAAAGTAGTATGGATTGTAAAATTCGTTAATGCTTAATGGCAGAAGAAGGGGAAGGAAGTACCTCTTCAGCTGAAGGAAACCTGCACTTTAGGTTCTTTTACATTTCACTAGATTTCTGTTCTTTTCTGCGGTCATTTGTAGTCTTAGTCTCAAATTTCTTGTTGAGAATATTTCCACATAACTTTCCAAGCAGCCTGAAACAACTCCAGAATTGAAAGAAAGCTCTAAGCAAGAATCTGTATGAGGGCTACTGGGGTCATATTTAATTGCATTCAGAGAGCAAGAGATTGTGACTCTTAGCCATGAGATGTGTAGGAAACATTACAAATTTAAAGTGAGAGCCCAGTGTTGTAGCAGGTAGATGTTTCTCGAAAGGTTCCACAGAGCGTTGCTGCCAAGGGGGAAGTTTTATACTGCCCTGTAGAGAAACTTCGTCGTAGCTTGCCAAAGTAATGCAAAACAGGGTCTTCTGAAAGAGGGTTTCTTCCACCAAACCAGATTGTTGCCTTCAGTTTATGATACAAGAGACCATCCCAAAACAGAGGCAAGTGGGAAACAGGCTTGTTGTGACTTTTTACTTCAAACACTACTGGTGTACTTGAATTCCCAAGTG
Source organism: Neomorphus geoffroyi (assembly GCA_033558235.1). Classification (NCBI taxonomy): domain Eukaryota; kingdom Metazoa; phylum Chordata; class Aves; order Cuculiformes; family Neomorphidae; genus Neomorphus; species Neomorphus geoffroyi. The sequence continues at coordinate 934,423 of JAUMJM010000039.1, forward strand.
ATTTCTGGTCTTGAGAGTAGAGGTTCATGCCTTCTATCATCCCTGTGTTTCTGGTACTTGAAATTTAACCTATCTTCTGTTGTCTCAGGGGGAAGTAGTAGAAACTTCTTGCTCCTATCTCAGAAATTGTGATCTGCTGCTGAAGAACTTGTCTAGATTGCTAATTTATAGACCTGTTTTATTAAAAATTAACTATCTGACAGCTAATTTGAGTTAACTGCCATTGTAAACTCAGGGTTTGGCATTCTGTGATGTGTGTTCTGTCTAGGTTGTTTTAGGTGTATTAACTGTATGTTAAAACTTGTATATAGAAGTTTAAATCATGAAGAGTTTTTTTGTAAGTACTTATTGTAAGCATTATTTCCTTGTGTTTTTTCTTTTCTTCATAGAGCTCATATGGCTACGGTGACCTGTTCAGTGAGACATGGAAGGCATTTACTGACTATGAAATAATACACTTGAAAACTTTTGACTCTAAAAGGGTATGGGAGCTTGTATTTTCTTTTAATTCATAGTCACTAGGTAGCAAATATGACAGCTTCTCAAGCTGCTTTTGCATAGGGGTGTTTGAGGATTGCATTAATACTTTGTGTGCATGTTTAATTTGTGTAATATGAGTATTCTACCTTACAAACAAGAGACAGAGCTGAAACTTAATTCTGTGGCATGTCTATGCTTTATATAGATGGACCTAACTTCTGGGTAATATGAGAGGTGATATGCATATATTGGTTTCACTTCTGCAGGGCCCACTGTTGAAGTTAAGGGATGGTACTGTCTTTCTGAGTATCCTGTTTCCTCCTGAGGTGTTTATCTTTCCCTGTAACTGTTAGTAGACCTGCTGCTTGTCGTTTCAAGAAAGTTTTCCTCCCAAAAAAGATGTTCCCATTCATTCAGAGCTCATTTCACTCTCTTAAATCCCTTAAAGCCTGACTTAAACTCTCTATTCTCTAACTGATTTTCATCTATTTAGTTCAAGTTTCCTCTTTTTTGGGAGAGATTTTTTTACATCTTACTACACTTGCATCTGTAGCATCCGAAGTGAGAGCTCTTTTGAGATCAGGATTGTCTTTGTTCTATTCCTTTGTGCAGTCGAGGAAGTGAGGGTCTTCTTGACAGGAGCATGTAATTGCTAGCTCATTATAAGCAGTGATCCCACTGAATGAGCATGGGATGTGCCAGCGAAAGGTAGCAGTGCAGTGTAACTTCTTGTGATCTTCCTTTGCAGGTATGCTTTAAAGAAGCAGTCTTCTCATTACTGCCTCGAATGCGGTATGGCTTGTTTTATAACACACCATTGGTGAGTCCTTTTTATCCATCAACTGTGTTAACTACGTATGTGTGTGTGACAGTATAAAATCTGAGCTAATGAATCTCTCAAATGTCTAGCTGAGTTATCATGAAATGTACTGCATTGAAGATCTATGCAAGTCCAAATTAAATGGTCTTCCCTAAAGATCTGAATTTTACTTTAGCTGGTTGATAGCATCTGGTGTGTGCGGTCTCCAGTGTCACAGCTCATGAGATGCGTATTATTCCCCCTTCATGGGAGGGCACTGTAGACTTACTGGTATTTTTGCAGAACACGAGCTTGTACACTGACAGATTTTAGCTCGTGTATGCAGGCTGTAACAGCGTAGAGAGCGTTATATTTCTTTCTAAATAAAAATACCACTTGTGTTGCAGTGAATAGTGACATGTTTAGTGCAGTGCGTGATACTGGGCTTTTGTTCCACAAGAACAACAAAAGACTGGTCGCAAAGAGAGGTTTTCTAAGCAAAATGACTTTTTGTATTAACAATTGCTTTTTTAATTTCAGATCTCTGGCTGTCGCAGTACAGGGCTGTTTAGAGCATTTTCTCAGCATGTATTACACAGACTAAATATCACGCAAGAAGGACCCAAGGTATGATAATTGAATAATAAAGTTGTAATAAGGAGCTGTAATATGAAGAAACAGCATTAGCAAGCTGAACCCAGTGGGGAGTAAGGGCATATTGTGCACTTTTTGTCCTTTCCTGGGATGCTCAGGATTTTATTCCAGTAAGTCAGCTAGTTCTATAAAGGCCTTCCACAAACCTTTGTGTATGTTTGTGAAAGTTGCCCTTATATTTTATCTCCATAGGGTAGACTTTAGAACATCCTCCTTCCAATCCTAGGATCGCCTCCTCATCTCCATTCTCTGTGCTCAAGGCCTTTGTGTCATTCCTAGTTAAGCAAGATATACAGAACATGGTGACTCCTGGAGCATGCTGACCAGGGGCTGCACTTGGGTCCAGCAGAGAGGATCCCACAGAGTGATGCAGTGAGCTTGTTTTTATTGATCCTTATCGATACTGCTGAGCTCAGATAAGAGGAGGAAATGGCTGGGTCTGATCCTTCATAGACCATCTGTCTGGCCTTGGGCTTCTCTGTCTTGCACACTGGCAGTTTTTGCAAATGGTTGCAATGACTGCATTCATGGATACAGCAGTTCTGGGCTCTGTGAAGTATTTTCTAGAGATAGTCTACGTATTATCGCTGAGGGGCACACATTCAAAGCACTGCACAGGCATTTAGTTATGGTTCTCCTGCTGACACTAATGGGAGTCATGCAGTTAAATCTCTTTATTTCTCTTGGAACACTTACCCTTGTGAGTGCAATTAATTTAAAGAGGTAAAAGGAGGAACTGTTATAGAAGTAAAATATATTTTTCCTAGGATCTTGTGCACAAGCCATCCTGAAAGCTGCTTTCAAAAACTGCTGTATAATGTGTAATACAAAGGCTCTTTTGTACTGAATAAAATAAATCTTTCAGAAAATGTTTTCTTCTTTGTTAGTAGTCAGAATTCCACCAAGTTTTTGACACTTTTAATCTGTTGGAAAATACGATGTGAATTTTAAGGTGGTTACATCATCTGTTACATGGGGAGGGAACATGTTTAGTTGCTTGAAGTGCCAAAAGTAAATATGAATGTGTTTGGGATATTTTTGTAAGGTCTGCCTCATAGCTCATACACTGCTGCTTCTTTCTTTTTAGGATGGGAAAATTCGAGTCACAATACTTGCACGCAGTACAGATTACCGGAAAATACTAAACCAGAATGAGGTGTGGTCCTTTTTTACTTAAAAACAAATTTATCAGAAGTTAAATTTTGCTCATTGAATTAATTTTTTACTTTTGTAGGTACAGACAAGGCTCTTCTTGTCTCTGTTGACAAATCTTGGACAAATATGTTCAGTGCTAATATTAATTTCTTCTAATATGTCTTGTAGCCAGTCTCTGTTTCTGTACACCAGACACTGACCCTTGCTGCCCTTTTAAAATATCCAATGGAATGCTTCAGATGTAATACTAAAAGTATTTCCTCTTAACAAACAGACACTGTAGAGCTTCTGATAATCTGAAAGCAAAGTGATTTAATTATATTTTTTTTATTTTAGCAACCTCAGTGCTGAAGGCTCTAACAAAAACCTTTGCTGTGCTTGCAGATTAAAATGCATAAGCTATTGTGTCTGAGTATGTGCATTCAAAACTTAATGAATTTTTGTATTGATTCACATTTTCAAATCACACAACTTGGTGGACTTACAGTGTAGCTTCTCTTGAGGTAAAATGATAATATCAAGTATTTTCATACCTGACTTTATTCTTAGCTGTTTCTGCCTGACAGAATTGAATTGGCATTATCATCTCCACCATGTGAAGGGAGAAACTGAGGCTTGTTTGATGCAATAGCTCAGTGACAGAATAGACAGCACAGATGGCAAGATTTGTGCCTTATCTGCTAGGCTGTGCACAGTGCATGCCTACACTGCCACATGTATTGTATTTTCTGGTAATGAGTGCATAACAGAAAGGGAGAAGTTAATCTTACCTTTACTATACTTTTGTAAAAGAAATTACTTGGCTCTTTCTCTGTTTACTGCTGGCTAAGGACTGGGAACTTAGAAAAAGCCCTTAGGTTAGAAGCCCAGACATTAACCTGGTTTCACTTATGGCAGTAGGAGTCTGACCTAGAAAAGTGGTTTTGAAAATCCTTCTAGCTACCGAATTGCTTCTTTAGATATTGGAATATCTTTTGGAGATCCAGCCACATCTTCCCACTGTTCCTGGCAAAACTCCTAGTAGTTTGAATGGTTCAGGATTGGATCTGGAGCATATAAAAGTCAACAGTAGCCTCTCTGAGAGTGCAGAAGAGCTGAGTCTCCTCAAGGGGTTGCTCTGCCAGGAATAATGTGTATCTTAGCTGGGAAGGCACAAAAGGAGGGGAACTGCTCCTTTCTTTGACAGTGACAGTGTTTTCCGTGTTATTGTAATTCCCTGGTGGGGAGGAGGAGTGTGTAAAATGGTCTGAAGTGCAGGGGAGGAATTAACTGAAGGAGAACGTTCAATCATTGTCTTTTTCTTCTCCTCCTTAGCTTGTGAATGCTTTGAAAACAGTATCGATGTTGGAGGTCAAAGTGGTAGACTACAAATACAAGTACGTAAGTTGGTAGAAGAAACTAGTGTGACCTCATGCTGCCTGTCGCTGGTGAAAACTGTCTGCAGGCAAGGCTGTGTATGCTCCACTGTCTAACCTTTGCAAAATCCAAGAACTGCTGAGGAAGCGAGAATGTTACTGAGGGAGTGGCGGGTGAGCTAGTTAAGCACTCCTGTCCTGAGATGCGCTAGGATTAGGCTCAGATTAAAGCTACTATATGATGAGCAAGTTTTAAAATCACTTTTCTTTCTGTTTCCTCCCCTTTCCTAAACACGGCTGTGTTCCTGTATCCCTTTTGGATTTCCTGTTGCACTGCAGTAACTGTGGGGATTTTCTCTTGTATGATACTAGTGTCTTGTCTTATATGACCCTTAGTTTAGTCATGAATAATATCTCAGGTCATGTGCTGCTCTGGTGGCCCCTGAAGACACCACTTGAGGTCAGTTTGTGGTGCCCAGATGTGGTAGGTACTGTGGCAGTAAGAAATGGCCTGAAGAAGAAGTTCCCAAGTGGTGTATCCCTGAGCCAACTGGCAGCAGCTCCCATCTGCTCAGCGATGCTGTCAAGGATCATGCAGGAGAAGTGAGAAACTGAAGCTAAACTGAGAGATTAGTGTTTTGACCAAAGCAGAGACAGCATGAGGAAGTTGAGTTGCTTCTGATTCCTCTGTCAATGAAAGCACTTGAGCGGTCTAGTAATAGAAAAGAGGGTAGATACCCTTGAGAAGCCTTCTAGACCATCCCACTGAAAGCATGGCCAAACTGTGGCAGTTCAGTATTACAGGTTTCCACCGCTGTCCTGCAGCATCACTGTCATCAGAGTTAGAAGGGTTTCCCTTATGCCTGCCCCCACAGAAGTTTAAGCTTTCTTGTTGTGGTTTAAGCTAGTTTCTTACTGCTCTCTTCCAACTGGTCAGAGGGGAGGTTATTCTCTTTCTTTTTTGTGAGTGAACTGTTTGTACACAAATGAAGCCTGTTGTAATTTCCCCTTCCAGTTGTCTTCTCTTAAAATTAAGTAGCTTTAGTCCATTCTTGCCTTGTGTCCTGGTTATTTTAAGGACAATATTTTATTTGGAGCTTACAGTCAAAGGATGAGAGAGAGTGACAGTTCCAGGAGCTGAAAAAATCCTGGTCTTATTTCTATCTCACGCCTTATGCATATGCTCAGGTTGGAAGTCCACATCTCTAGATGGGAATAATATACTTCTACTTTACATTAAATATAGTTTAGGTTTTTAATGTTGGTGGGTTGGTTGTTTTTTTTTTAAAAGGAGATGATGCAAATTTTTTATTAAATGCAAGTGAAAATCCCCAAACTTACAAAAAGTGTAACTTGTTAAAAAAAAAAAGAAACAACCAAATTTTTTTGAACAGACCTTTGAGAAGTTTTGAAACCTGTCTACATTTCTTTTAATTCCATGCTGAGTTATTGCTGGTTGCAGCACTTGTGATTCTTAGTATTGTTCCTTGAAAAATCAATTCTCGCTTTCAGTATTCCCTTAAGTTAATTTTGCGCTTTCTACATGTAACTAATTCTTGCTGAGATGGATAGGCATGCCAGATCACTGTTTTTGTTGTGTTGTCTGCAGGGAACTTGAATTTTCAGAGCAATTGAGAATTACACACAACTCTGATATATTCATTGGGATGCATGGAGCTGGACTTACCCATTTGCTCTTTCTACCGGACTGGGCTGTTGTTTTTGAACTGTAAGTCTGTATCTCTCCTTCTTCTCTCTTATACACACAACTGCTGCTGTCTGTTCTTACGTGTTAATGAAACACTCTCCCTTGCTAGTGTTTGACTGTGAGTGTTTGTCTTGCATCCTCATCTAGACTTCGTTTTTGGCAGTCTCTTTTTCTGGGAATCAGAAGTGAGGAAGCTTTCATTATAAAATATAGTATAACTATCATACAGCTTTAGCCTGTGATTTCTTAAGATGCCATGTATAAATAAAACACAGCCTGATCAAAAATTGCTTGGGAAAAATGGCAAAAAAAGAGAAAGCCTCACTTGCCAGTTTCTGCCTGGTGAGTCTGAGATCTAATGGTATTTTGGTGATCGAGGCTGACTGATTACATCAGATTCATGCCCAGGGTGTTAAAGATCCCCCTGAAGGTTAGTTATATATTCCTTTCTGTGCTTAGGACACAAGGCTCAACTGAGTGTCATTCTGTTTTACCTGAATTTCTCTAGAACCTTCCTTTTGAACATACTTTGTCACAAAGTAGGGTTATTAATAGACACTCCAGTTCTATAGAACGCAACAAAAATGCAGTGCACTTCTCAAGAGCACTGAATTCTCCATCCTGGGAAATCTTAAAGGGAAGGCTGTGGAGCTGGTGCTTTACAGTGTAGTCTTGGCTTGAGAGTATTTTGTCCAAGCGAGTCTTGTCTCCAAACAAGTTCAGAAACCCAGGACTTTTTACATGTCCAAGAGCTGCTGCAGCTGAGCAGGAACATGTCTGCCATGCAGATATGCCTCAAACTGACGCCTAGGCCACATCTTAAGAACAGCTGGTAGCCCGTGCTGTTTACAGTGGAGTAGAGTTTGTCCATGGACAACAAATGTATTGGACTGAAGTTTTTGTTTTCCCCTTTCACACCAGTAAACTTCAGCACAGTCTCTGTAGGTAAACATGATTTTTCTGCCTGTCTCTAGATACAATTGTGAAGATGAACGTTGTTACCTGGATTTGGCAAGGCTGAGAGGCATTCACTACATCACTTGGCGGAAAAAGAATAAAGTATTCCCTCAAGATCAGGTAATGATAGCCACTGCTGGAAGGGTGGGTGCTGTGACGTGAAGTATTGAAAGATTGACCCGCTTCACCTGTCTCTGTTCAGATATTTGAAATATGATTTTCATTCTTTAGACCAAATTAACTTCCCTGTTGTGATTAATAAATTGTTTGATATCAGTAGCCGAGGAAAGAAGAAATTTGAAAATAATTGGCCATTAATCCAAGCCATCCATAGCATTACTGTTATGCAGTTACTTTGCTGAATCTTTTGCCTCAGAGCAGATCAGTGGATTGGAAATAATAAATTAAAATGGCAGATGCTCAATTTTTTTTCTTGCTTTTTGTGTGGAAGGTATATTTTTTCTATCTAAAAGGCCTTATTTCATTTTTCTAGGGTCACCACCCAACATTGGGAGAACATCCAAAATTTACGAACTACTCCTTCGATGTGGAAGAATTTATGTACTTGATGCTTCTGGCTGCAAATCATGTTTCACAGCATTCCAAGTGGCCATTTAGGGTAAAACATGATGAATTCTAAATTAGACTTGTGACTGAAATATTATTTTTAAATAATGTTCCATAAAAATATTTTAACAACATAAAGCAAAATGCTGGTGTGAAACACGTAAACCTCTACGAGGGAAATAATCCATTATTAACTTGTCAAACCACTTCTTAGCACAATACCTTATCTTTATAATCCTACTCTTTAATTCTGGGATGTGTAAAAACCATTTTTCAGAACTCTCTTTGGTTTTTGCACTGTATTTTTGCATTCCAAATTCTGAAATACTTGTTTTTGTACAAAGATATGTCCATTCATTTCATGTAAGATTTTCTGGGGTAGATAAGAATTTTGTAATAATTTATGCCTATTATTATGTGAGGAAGTGCTAGAGAATGGAGAGTGTTACAGCTCCGCTTCTCAGAATAATCTCTGGGAATGAACCAGGCCTGACAGTGCTCCTCAGATCCTCTTTTTAAGAAATTGGATGCTTTTATACTGTAGTCTGGTACCTGTAAGTAAAAATCTGAGTAGGAATTGCCTTGCTATTGTAGGACACTGCCCAGTGCGTCATTTGCAGTCGAGTTACATGATGCAGTGGTTCCAGGGTGGCTTGTCAGTTCCTTTCCATCACCATCCATGTCATCGCTGTGCTTTTCCTTGTGTTGTTTCTAGGTTTGAAGATCTTCATTTGTAAAATAGTGGTTGTAAGAGTGAAGTGGTTAACAAGCTTTAAATTCTGTTGTTTGATTCGACAGACACTGCAGACTTTTATTTCAAGTTTAGAAACATTTTCAAGTTAGAGAACTCTCATGGTTTTGCATTTGAATTTAAACTTAGGGTCTTCTCATAGTTTTAAATGCTAAAAATTAACAGGTCTGCTCAGTAGATTTAGTCAGCCCTCTATCTCAAAGCAGGTAAATCTTTTCCTAAACTTCAGGTAATCTGGGTGTTTCCTACTTTTCCACATAAAGCAGCATTCTGCAACAGAAATCCTGAGGAAATTAGAATAAAACTTGAGTCATTTTCAGGATTATAAAGGGAATGGACTTCTAGTTTTTTATGACAACTAATAAGATGTATAGGGTGTCTTTCAGCTGCAGCTGAAAGGAAATTAAGTCATGAAGAACATTGTTCTTGGAGTCATTAAAGGCCTAATCTATTCATGTTCTTGTTTTCTCAAAATGTTGAAGACTTGAAACTTGAAAATCCTTCCAAAGCCAGTAGCATACTTCACTGTTTTCAGAGAAGGAAGTATAAAACAAAGCCAAGTTCTTTATGAAATTCCCTCCAGAGCTGACTTGTTGTTGCCAGTGGGGGGAAAAAAAGGCAGTAGTTCTGATGTCTTAAGTGGGGCCAGAAGGATGTGTGGAAGAATCAAATTGAGTGAGATAAAAACCAGAATTCTGTGTTAAATTATGGATTTTTTGAGAATGTATTCCCATGGTGAACTTGCAGTGTAATCATATGGTCTCAGTGGCTTGGAGCAGAGTGTACATTTGTATGCAAAACCAAGACAGTTACAGTAAATGTAAACATTTCGCTGGTATAATTGTAGCAGTTATTGACTTCCATTCTCCAACAGTCATAGGCAATTTCACAGAGTGTAGGTACATTTACTGCCCTGCCTATACTGGTAAAGATGAGTTACTGTAAGCATCATTTTCATATAGATCTCTGATGACCTCAAGCAGTGCATAGGAAAAGCTAGGTATAGCTGGAAACAGTTCTTAACGTTGTGTATTGTTTTACTGATGGATAAAACTGTTTTACTTTAAAGAACCATAGAAGCAAAATTGCACTTCTTTGACATAAGGGAAAAAAATATCCCTTGAGAAATACCATTTCCTGTGTGTTTGTGTGTGTGGGTTTTTTACCTTGTGGGATATTTAAAGAAAAAGAATGTATAAACCTTACGTCAGTAAAATGTATGAGTTTGACTGAAACCAACTCAAAATAAAGAAATATGAACTATGCACAGGTATTTCATGTTTGTTTTTTTAAAAATAAAAAGCTTTCTAATTAAAAAACAATAGTGTAAAATTTTTGGTCAGTTTGTCAGATTTTAGAGGCAAATATTTTGAATACTGATTGCATAGAGTCATGTGTCTGCTCTGTCCTGCCGTGACAACCTTGATGTTCTGAAGTCCAGACTGGTGTTCAGATACGTTTATCTGGGAATTGTTTGACAATAACGCTATCACCTTGCACTGATGACTTTGTTGCCTGGTATTTTAAGATTGGCTTGTGGAAAACATTTGTATATGTTCAACTTTCTGCAGTGCAGATGATGCTGTTGAAGTCCATTTGTGAGTGCAGGCTTGTGCTTGAATCTGCACAGAAGCCGCTAATGAGAAGCTCCTCTTTCAAGCTATCTAGGACTCTCTAAAACAAATGGTTGAACATATGCCGGAATGAGTGGAGGACCTAATCCAAGGGCAAAGTATCCTGCCGACATTCACCATTTTCAGCTATTTTGAGTGCAATGTTAGCAGTTGATGGCCAACATAGTCTTCAGCCTTTATGGCTTAGTATTACTGGGATGAAAATACTATTTTGGTTGATTTGCTTTTGCAACTTTTTAGTTGCAAAATTATAATATCTTGGCAGCAAAGAAAGAGAAAGAAGGTCTGGGCCATCCTAATCTATCCTGAAATTGAAATTTAAGGGAATCCATGAGACTTTTGGGCCACTTGTCCTTTAGGCAGGATATAGCTCTGGGTTATATTTTCCTACCAGACTATAGGAATCTTATTCCTTGCCACTTCTGATTTTTTGTTGTTGTTTAGAGTCAGTGCTAACTGGCACATTGGCATCAGCGTGGTGGATCTAGTTTTGGGACTTAATGAACTTTGCCAATCCTGAATGCTCATGGGATTGCTTGTGTTTCATGTACAATGTAAAGTGAGAGCTGGATTTGAAATAAAGAATATTTTCTGAGTGCATACAGAGTCTTTCCTTTTTACATCAGAATTCTTCATGATGTATTTTCAATTTTTTCTTTGTTACGTTCTGTGGAAGTTAGGTAAGTGTGAGAAATGGTTTGTGATGGGAACATGGCAAATCAGCATGATTAATCTTAAAAGTACAATTATATTAAGGCAATATTTTTTTAAAGCAATTAAATAATAATGAAATTGTTTAATTTTTGCTGTTAATCTTTTCAGTTGTAGCATTAATTGGAGAACTTGGGATTTAGAACATCTCGATCTTTTACTTGTTTTAAGCAGTAGAGAAACTGAAGGAAATGTTTTCCTTGAGAGATTTTTCTCTACTCAGAAGGGTAAAATGTGAGGGGATAATTTTCTTTGATTTCAATATTGAGTAATTGTTTCAATTTGCAGTGTTTGCCTTGAAGTTGAGCTCTTACTTCCACTCTACTGAACACAAATTTTGCGTGGATCAGGCTTTTTGTCTGAAATAAAAGAACTGCTACTGAATGCTCTTCTGGCTTTGGCCCTGAAGTGGCCAAAGTAGGGTGGCTCTCCATTATTCCTTCAAGAGTTCTCATTGTCCTTCTTGAGTTTCAGTTCTCACCTCATAGCATGGACATGAGGCTGCTGAGCCCGCAGCTGCTGAAACCTCTGACCTGTTCTGATCGGGAGCTGCTCCTCCTGGCTGTGGACTGCACTCTTCAGCCTGTGCAAGAACGCGTTTCAGCCCAAGTCAGCCGGCTGAGCCGAAGCCTGCGTAGGCAACTCTTTGCTGCAGCCTTATTTATCCTGCAGGTAAGGGCTGTGATGCAAGGGGTGATTGTGTGAGCTGCTCATCTGGTGTGGCAGTGCCTCGATGTGGGTAGACAGGTCTTGATTGTGGCTGGGGAAACCTGTCTAGAAAAAGTTAGAACTGGAAGAAGAGAACTGAGCCAGTGTTGGTGAGCCCAGGTCCCAAGTTTTAGTAAGTTCTAGAAGTGCTGGTGGTGTTGAGCAGTTCATGGTAGGGGTGTCTCAAATAGCGTAGCTGATGAAAGCAGTCTATGAGAGGGTGAGGAGGAAGGAGTAAGTGTAAAGGCTGCAGGTGGGTAACAGGCAGAGTCATTCCCACGCCTAAGGCTCAAAAGACCTCCATCAAGGCAACTGGAAATCAAGCAAAGTGTATGGAAACCCCATTGGGACCGCCAAGAATGAGGGACATGAAAGAATTACTGTCATAAACTGCAAGGAAGTGCAGGAGGAAGGAGTGAAAGATCTGAATTCCCTGGATGTGAGGAGAGGAGCAGCACCCCTGGCCAGGTGGGGCTCAGCTTAGAAAGGCCAGGGCTGAAAAACTCTGGATTGTGGCTACCAGGTTGTGCTAGGGAGAGGAGCTGGAGACAGCAGTGGCAAGTGGCCGTGTGGTGTTTTGCTACAGCTGGAGAGAGCTGACGGCACACGCTGCAATGCAGTATGTTAGAGGCTGTTGTCCTCTTAGAAAAGTAAAATATTTTTATAATATAAATATATAATATAGGTAAATAAAAAGTATTTAAATATGTTTATATATAAAATGTAATTAATAGTTATATATACTTTAGGTTTCCTGGTATTACCATTATCTTTTGGATAAGGGAATAAAACTCCAAAATGAAAAGCAGACTTGTATCTCTTGATTTAGTTTATGTTCTCTTGGTTTTCCTTCCTTTCCCTATCATGGCAAACCAAAAGGAGGCCAAGTAGCAAAAAAGAAAAATGGTTCTATTACTGAGCTTAAAAATACTTGAATTTGTTTGGATAAGCATAACCTCTAACATGGAATTTTTTTTTTTTTACCTTTTTTTTAAAAATCAGATCTGGTTTTGGCCCTTAGAAGAGTATTTGAGACAATATGGTACACAAGATGTATGAATTCTTTAAGTAGAGGGTGAGTAATCAATTTTCTAAAGATGATCTACCCCATCGCTGAGAATTTGGGTTTATTGTGTTAATTACTGGGTATAATCAGTGCAGAACTTGTGGTCTGTGGTGTCTGGTAAGGTGTTGGTGGTCAGTAACCGAGCTGTGTGTTACGTCTCCATGAGTCTGGTTGGGCTGCCCAGCTTCTCAGAGGAGCCCGCTGGCATTGGGGCGATGCTGTTGGGTTGCAGCACCAGCCAAGGTGGCCACAGCCATCCCGGGGCACTCTGCTGCTGGGAATATCGCTTGGAATGGACATTGATGTCCAGGCAAGGCTGAGCAGCCCTTGCTGCCTGTTTTAGCAGAGTGCACGAGGTGGCAGTAGAACCCTTTCCAATGCTTCTTGGCTGTTCGAAGGGCATCTCCTTTCAAATGCAGACAGTCGGCTTACACAGAAGTGCAATAAAGCCATTGCTCCTGCAGATGATGATTTGGTTTTCCCCCCTTCCTGTTTGTACAAGGATATGCCTGGAAAAAATTAATCCAAGGAGATTTGGGGTTTTAGTGTAGGATTATTGAGATGCTATAATATCAGAATATTTTTCTTCAGTTTTTCTTTAAACACTTTCCAACACTTAGTTGGTTTTGGAAAACAATTTTCAGTTAATCTTTTGTAGCTAAATGCTTTTTCTCATTTTCTTGTAAAAACATTTTTTTACAAATTGCCACTTTTTAGCAGTTAAAATTCCTGTTCAGGTGCAAGGTCTTGATTTTCATTTATGCAACAAATAAACAACTCAGCCTTGCAATATATTGTACACCTTCCACTAACTAATTACTTCGCCCATTTAGTTCACTGGAGAGTTTGTGCATGTGCATCTGGTGTTGTTGAAAATGTGGACCACTAACACTCAGAAAGCAGTAAGAAAATACTGGAAAATGGTGGAGTTGTTCTTATTTTTAAAAAAATGCTATGAGGCCTTTTGTTTATGAAGCTTTGCAGTTTACCCCTTTTCCACACTTCTCCCATAGTTGGTCATTAAAAATGGTATTGATTGACTTTTCTTTGCAGCTTTGAAAACCTGACCTAGGCCATGGGCTGCAATGCCCTGCTTTATCCCTGCTTGTTGGTTAAAGCTGGTAGAGCTGATTTCTCTGCCTGCCGTCTGACCCACAGCTTTCAACAGCTAAGCAAGATAAAAATAAGCTTTAAAAGTTAATACAGGGTCATAATTTTTCGAATTACGGTGCAAGAAGTATGGGAAGCAGGTGGGTTTTGTAATATGATGGAAGTATTGAAAGAAGGCAGACACTCTGCGATGCAAGAGTAATACATCCATCATTAAATTCAGTGTTTGAACTGCAGCTCTTTGTAGTCCCTCAATGGGCATATGTGATGTAACCTGGAAATTATCATTTTCTTGCAGTGGTGGAAGGGTGGAGCAGGCCTCGTGAAAAGAAAGGCTGCTGTGGACAGTGAAGGTCAAAGACTGACTGCTACGTGTTGGCATCTCTCCGTTCTCATCCGTGGGTCTGTCTTGGGTGAGAAACATGGTGAGAACGTGCAAGGTAGTTTGTGTGCAGCTCTGATGGAGACTGCAGCAGGGGCTATCCCTGTATGGCATTTGATTGTTGGCATCTTGCAGACAATTAAAATCCTCATTGTGGTCATTTGTGAGAAACCTGCCCTGGCCCTTGGGATGTGCAGGAGACAGCTAAGGGGTTGTGTCTGTGATGGGGAGGGATGGTCACGCCGGTCAGGGCCTTGCGAGGATGCTGGGTGAGAGAGTGCGAGCATGGCAGTGACCGCCATTGGACATCGTTCATTACCCCATCAAGGACTCAACAAGTCTGTCAGTGAAAAGGCGTGTGTATTGAGCTGACAGCTCTGAATTGTTTCTTCACCAATTACCACGCCAAAGCCGTGATAGTGTAATGAAATATGCCTCCTACCTATCACTTCATCTTTGTCAAACTGACTGGGTGTTCTTAGTTTGTTATGACTGAGAGAACTTCAGCAGCATCAGAAAAATAAGCAGGCTTGTCTCTGGCGTAAAAGGCTCGAAGGCAGAATGGATGCTGTTAAATAAAGATACCTCAGTCCAGATGACTATGTACATGGAAAAAACCTCACAGACTGACTGAGCCTTCACCTTGATCTTCATTTGGGACCCAGTGGGGGATCAGAAGTGTAGGAACTTCTCTTTCACTAGACATCTTTATACTTAGTGAAGTATTCAATCTTTCTTATAATTTATTCATTGTGGTCTAGCATAGTCTAAAATATCAGACCTTCCCTCTCTGGCCTTTTACACACGCATACTTTGATGCCTCTTAATTCATTATTTAAGCAGCCTGCATTGTGCTTTACAAAACTCTCTCCTCCCCGTTAGCTTAATGTTATTGGTTATTTGTGTATCTGTCAGCAGCTTTCCCACAGGCAATGGGCAGGGTGGGATGCTCTGGTCCTTCTGCCCTCATCTCTTCTGCCTGCACCGGCTTGCCTGCTGGGTGAGGAGCAGAGGGCTTCACAGCAAAAGGTGTTGGGCAGCCAGAGCTCGAGTGCTACAGCTCCAGCGAAGCATTTGAGTATGTGCTGAAATGATGCTTGAACAGGTGTTGCATTGAAGCTGGGGAGCTCTTCTGAGTGAGAAAGTGGTTCTGTGGTGCTTTAGAGTGGGGGGAATGGTGCACTGCGACTCTCAGTACCCAGACAGCTGGGTGGAAACCCCTTCCTGCTGGGATCTGGAGTCCTGGTGCATCCCATCCTGTAGGAGTGGCTGAGTTAGCCTTGTTGGGATGCAGGGGATTCCTTTGGTGGAGGTGCTCTTCGAGTACAAAGTATTCCCTGCCTTGTCACTGATTACAAAGGTAGATAACTTTGGACAGGAACAATTGCAGCTGAAAAACACGTCTGTGCATTTTGAAGTCTGAGTGATGCATTGAATTCTTGCAAGCAATCCATTTCCTCCCTGAGTATGGCATTTGAGTCATTGCCAAATGTGCTGTTCCCCCTGGGAACCCGGGGTTTCTGTGTGTAATGTCTGCAAGGAGGGTTTGCATCCGGCAATGGTGAGTCTGGAAGGCATCATGTTGTTTGAGGCACTGCTTTTCCCTAACAAAAGAAACCTAGGTAGGTAGTTCAGTTGCAGGATATTAAACTCCTTCATTTCTTTTTAAAAAAGGTTAATGTAATTAAGAGGAATACAGATACTCCGAACTTCCTTCTAATGCCCTTGGTTACAAAACTGCCCTGCATATTCAGTGTTTTTTAACATTCCACTCAAAGAAGTAACTGGGAATATTTGACCTTTTAATGCATGCTTCAAAGAAAATGTATCTGAACGGTATGTAATAATTCAATCCTTGCTTAATAATCACAATGGTTTCCTTTTGAGTCAGGAACTCATGAGAAAGTCTAGGATTAAAACCCCAAATTGACAGCTTTCTGGTCATTTACCATAAAGTATGTTTTATTGATTCTATTTGAAAGCTTTTAATATTAGCTTCAATGCAATGACATCAATCGAGGATGCTGTTGTCACTTGGAGACAATAGCGGAAAGTACAAACCATGTCTGTGTGGCAGAAGCTTGGTCTCAGCAGAAGAGATTTATTTGGCTGAGGACATCCCAGATCGCACTGACTCAGTATTCAGCTAAAAATTTTTGCCTTACGTTTTGCAAATACTAAACAATCTTCCTTATTTCTAAGGCTTTCTGGGTTTTGTCTTCCTGATAGAACAGTGTTAACTTGTTCTCACATTTACTTCCTAACAACTCTCCAATATCATATTTACACAGTCGATACTCTTCTGTTGGCAGATTATTTTTAATAGAGCAGTTTAATAAAGTGTCTTTCATGAGAATTATGAATCGCAAAGCTGCGTCGGAGCACTGCTGGATGAGAGAGGTTTTTCCTGAATGCAGTAACACAGTTGCTTGCATATGGAATTTTGTGCTTGGAACTTTTAAATGAAGAATATAAAAAGGATGAAACTGCGCATCCTGTGTAGATCCTTGTGCAGATCCCACTATGGGTGAAATCTGCTGGACATTGACATCTTGTGACGTAAGTACACCGTGTTCCTTGCAGCTTTGTTGTCCCCCAGCATCTTTCCATCAGTTTATAAATTCTTGTCACCTAAAGTTTTTTTTTAACTATATTTCTTCTTTTTTTTATTACACTTTATGAAGAAGAGATACTCAAGTTTCTCTACCTGAGGACAGGTGTCAATTTACGCCCCGTATATTCTGTTACTCATCTCCTCTTGGAGTTAACCAGACCTGAACCGCTGGTTTTTGATGGGTTTTTTTGTTACACTTTGGATTTTTGCTTTGGGTCGAAGATAGAGAGTGAGGGCTGGCACTGCCCTCACCAAACTCCACAACTCGTCCCTCCTGGGACTTTGGCGGTGCTAAGATTGCATCCGAGGTGGGAACTGATGTCCTTTTACACAGTGACACTTCTTGTGGCAGCCACTCTCCCAGCCAGCGCTTCATAGAGAAAAGTTTTGGCAGGGCTGTTATAGACAGCTCCATTTAATTTCATTCTTTTTTCACTATTAATTATAATTGGAAGCAGTTTCTAACGAATTAGAAGACTCTTGCCTACAGAGCAGTAGGGCTGCTGCCTGCTCTGGGCATGCTTCTTTATTTTTCTGTATGTCTGTTCATGCAGATTTCCTGAACACCTGGAGTTTTTCTAGCTTCTCTCTACTATTTGACATTTATTCTTTGTGTGCTTTTCTGGCTCATTAATTTATTAAGCATGGATGGTGATGCAGGCCTTTGATTCTCTTAAAAATTAAGGAACTATGCTTGTCTTAACTAGTTCTTGAGCCGTACTCCTTCTATCCTGGATACTTTAGCTTATCAACAGACTTTGCCCTACTGTTTTCGAAGTTGGTATAATTTATATGTGAGTTTCTTATATTAATTTGCAGATTAGCTTGCAGAAAGGTGCGGAGTTCCTCTACAGAGATGCATTGCTCACCTAGGTATGTGTAACTTTTAATGATCTCTCAAAGTAATCAACTTCTTTGTGCAAGGAGATAAAAAGTCATGGCTGGGAAATGGATTGGCTTGAAAAAGTCTGAAAAAAGGGAGACACCTGGTTTTAATGAGAAGGGGTCTCCACACTAGTGGGTCAGTTGCTTTCTCCTTACAGAGAATCTGGGTGAAGCCATCTGGCCCTGGTAATCTGTACTTTCCTTTGTGCTGCTGGCTTGGGTGATGCTGCATCCTTCTTCTGCCAGAAAGACCTGGGCATCCTTGATGCCAAAGCCACCTTTTGAATACCCTCATTTACTGCTTGATTCCTGTCCACGTTCCCAAATATTTTTTCGGTGTGATCCCTTCCTATGGGAGGTAAATTACATCGCTACAACGTACTGCAGCCCCCTAAATCCTAATGGTCCAGGCAGACTTTACGGCTAAACTTCGGTCCCCCGGAGGTGGGAGCCTCCTCCCTGGAACGAGCCCTTCCAAAAGCCGACTCTGAGTTGCTAAGAAACAGCTTGTCCCTGTGGCTTGGACTGTAATCGGTTGTCTACAGGTAATTAGAAGTCACTACTGCTTTATTATTAACTGTTTGTTGATTTTTTTAAAAAAACTGATTTTCCTCTCTGTCCCTCGAGCGTACAACACTCCTGGTACATTTGCATCAGTTATGCATCATCTGTGTGATTTTTCTTCCTTTGGAAGCTTGGCTTCCAGAAGCTCTTTCTGGTGCTCTAGCCATGACCTAACCCTGCTTTGCTGAATAATTCCTACCGAGACAACAGTTTCCCCGCTGTGTTTTCAATGCTACCATGTTTCAGCAAGGCGAATAAATCAGGCTGTCTCCCATCACCAGGCAGCCTTGTTTGCTCAGTTTTGCTGTTCTATTTCTTGCTTTATTGAATAAGCATGTATTTATGTACCTTGTATCCTTTTTCTGCCTGCCCATTTTTATTGAACTTCTCTATCAGCTGCACGGTTGGGTTTTCCTGACAGGGTTTTGGATCTTAAAATGTTATTTCTTCAGACCAGCTGTCACTTCTGTCCTATACTTGTCTCATGAGATCTCTGTGCATTGCTTACGTGTCTGGCTCTGCCTGCCTGATCTAAGTGCCCCCTTGCCTTCCCCTCAGCTTTTTTTTAGGTTTGTACCTTTGTACACTAAATCTCCTTGGTTTTTTCCCCACCTTCTTTGCAGTTAAGGTGACCTACTTCTTTTTGGCACTCTCCAAAAAGCAGCACCCATACAATACAATTCCCTCACGGCCTCGTGCTTGATCTCTTTATTCCGGTACCTTACACAGGCAGTACCTAATGCTACTGGCCCCAGTCTTGAATCTTTTCCCCAGTAATAGAAACACAGTCTCCAGCCACAGACCTACAGGTTTATTTTAACGCACACCAGTCTGCAGCAGAGCCACAGGATGCTGCTCCCAGGGCAGTGAGCTGCAAGCAGCTCATGGCTGGGCAATTTAGAGGGAGCCTTGTGCTCTGCATTGCTGGCGCAGACACTCAGCAGCAATGTGGGGAGAGATGTGCGAGTGTCACCCAATGGGGATCTGCTCTCAGCTGGTGTTATCTCCTGCCTGCTGAAGTTAACCTTTAAGACTGGAGAGGACAACTCTTCTGCTCATTCATGGGTTTGGGAATGGCCCTTGTTGGGATTTCCCTCAACACCAACTTCCCATTTCTCTCAGGAGGGGATTATGAAGCTTTTGGGATATAGGAAAGCAAAAAGCCTTTCTCCTAATGGCTCTTAATGCTGCTTAGTGACTGCCTGCTAAATTCGATGTTGGAGGATACTGAGATCTGCAGGGCTGATAGTTGGCATCTAATGAAGGAATGTTAGGATGCGAATGAGCTTTCTTGTCCTCTGCATCTGAACACAGGGATGTTATTTATAGCTGCTCACTTGCACCATAAGCACCTGTAGCGACTTTATTCTTCCACCCCTCAGAGGAATCACAAATGACAGAAAGAGCTGAAGATGTAATGACCCTTGAGGTAGGAGAAATTATTTACCAAACCGTAGATAAGAGGAACTGTTATCTCCTGTACTGGGCTTAGGGCACCCAATCTATTGCAGATGTTACCATAGTCATGCTGTTTGCTGTTTAATTTAAAATTGTCCTGCATTTCTTATGTCTCAAATTCTTTTCTTGGGAAACTAAATCCTTTCATAACCCAGATGTGGCAAAGGAGATGAAAACGGCTGGTTTGTGGATGGATATGGCCATTCCAAGGGAGCTTTATGTAATTGTTTTTTAAATAGAAATGCTTGCTCTATTTTTTTTTTGGTCTGGTTCATCCTGGTTTTTTTTGTTTGCCATATGTTTTCTGACATATGCTCCTTGTCCAGCAACAAAAAGAAGCCTCGGCTAAGAAGCCTTTCTTAATTTGTAACAGGCACAGTAAGAGCTCTTCTCATTTCACTGACTTTGCAAACTCAGTAGCAGATATAATATAATACAGGGATTATAAGCGAGTTCTTGCCATTGGTTTCCAGGAATAATTTTCTTTGTGCATGGGTCAAAAGGACAAGGATTAACAAAACTGTTAGGAATTGGAGACAGTATCCGTGTCTGTTTGCCTTTAGCTTTCAAAACCTTGTCTCTTAAAGGGCAGGTGGCTCTGGAGTAAAAAGGCTTGTTGCTCTTGAATTGAACACATTCCCCATTCCCAAAAAACTCATTCACCTTGGATAAATATCCTACCACCAGACACCTGATAGTTTTTTTTTCCCACTGAAATCAGGCAAGGATCCCACCTTCACCTATATATGAGGAAACTATTTTGTATTTGTAGGACAGTATGAAGTTTTTTACATTTTTTGATAGGTGTGTTCAGCTGCAAAGTTCAGCAGTAAGTTGTGTATTTCTCTCCAGTATGAGCTTTATTTGCTGCTTACCTATCATGTATGAACTCTAATTTTTTTTTTCCGCTTCTGGGACAAGGTTTTGGAAGCACTTCAAGGATGACAAGCAAATGCAGCTCAGGATAGCTCTGGGGATTAACTTTACCTGCAGCTTTGTCAGTCCTCTGGTGAGACCCATGATATGAGAAGAGGCCTTTTACCCACAGATCCTGAACTTTTTTTCCTGTGACCTGGCTGTGCAAATTAGGGTGTTTTTTATAAAGTGATACTGTGCAATGATGACCAGTCACACGCTAATGGAGTGGCAATCAGAGCTGTCAAGGAAAATGATCTACATGCAGTGGCTTGATTATATTTGTCCTGAGATACTTTTATGCTAAAGGATTTTCAAGTTTTAATCAGTCTGCATTAACTGTGATGCTCTTGCAATTGATCATGGGAAGAAAGCAACTGTTGATTGTTCTAAAAGCATTAAGTGACCTCTGCTAATTAAAAGATAATGTCAATGCAGCTGAGTGGAATGCCTGGGTGTTTAGCCTTTTAGATAGACATTAAATGAAAATCAAAGAGTTTATAGGAAATAAATGTGGTAAAGGTAAAAGATTTGTTTGTGGAAGTACCAGGTCATGTTTCAGTAACAGTTATTTAGTCCATTAATGACATCTAATATGCCCTATAACCAGCAATTTGCTGAAGAACAAGCTTCCTCCCCAGTTGCGTGATGTCTTCACTTACTCTACCTTGACTGGAGTATTTAATTTGGGAAAGCCTATGATATAGTGAATCCAGAGTGTCTTGGCCCATAAATAAACTAAATGCATTTTCTCACAAATGCATATCACCTTTTAAATGACCCAGACTTTCAGTGTTAACTTCTGTGTTCAGTAATAATGCAGTCATTGTCTACAAATGCAGTCTTACTTGCCTTTTTTTCATTAATCTTGGTGTCTGGGAGAGAAAACAAAACAGGTGGGATGACTATGTCTGAGCACATCCCTTACTCCTTGGAGGCCATAAATGGCAAACAGCCTCTTCTGCTTTTTACATTTGTGTTGATGCAGAATGAAACCCCGTTGGACAGACAAGCAATGGCACAAGTTCTATATGAAATCACCTGAAGATGCTGCCTACCATTGTCCTCCAAGGAGTAGTTGTGGCTGGAGAGTTTTTGGAGTAGATGCTGAAGCAGTGGGTAAAAGTTTGATATAACTTTTTAGGTTTGTGCCTCACCCTTTGATTCCTCCTTCTGTGATAAGAAATGGAAAGAAGGACAGTTAAAATAATTCTTTTCGTGTGAAAGGAGTTAAATCACATGAAGAAATACAGAGAGGAACACAATGGTTCAAATTCTGGTATTGGAGAATGATGCTGGCTCTGTGCATGAAGTGGAGGCTTCATGAGGAGGAGAGAGGGAAGGTCTCTGCGTCTCTTCATATTAAAAGAAATGTTCTTGAGGTAGTTTGTAACTGAGCTCTTCAGCTGCCAAATTGTATTTGATCACATTCAGCATCTCCAGCTGAGGAGGCTGCAGGGTGAGAAGCAGCCACGTCACTGGGGTGTGAAGGCATCCAAGCCAGCCGTGGCCTCAGTCTCTGCCAGAAGCTCCATCCAAAGTGGCTGTCCAGGTGCTTGGTCTGCCACCACAACGAAAGCTACAGGGTGAGGTGGGCTGAGCCTTCATGGTACCGCTGATCTTTTGGTCAGGAAAACGGTGCTGGGGTGAGTTTGTGAGCTACTGACCCAGCTGTTGCCGCTCTCAGCTGTAGTGCCTGTGCCTTTCATCCCGTCACACCGTGGGTAGGAGATGCCCTGTGCTGGCACGTGGCCCCTTCTGCCTGCTGTGACAAGTGCACAAGTCCAGCCGGCTGCAGGGACGGCACCTTATGCGTTGCCATATGATACCCAACGTGGATGCAGCAGCTCTGTAATTGTCTGTGACAAATGCAGCTTGGGCTGATCAGTACTGACTGCACGGGCTACGTGGCGCAGGAGATGCGTACGGCTCTGCGCTTCCTCGTGCTCGAAGAAGTCGGAGGCACAGGTTTGTGTTGGGATGAGTGGTGCAAGGAGGGAGAGCACAGCACCAGCGCTGTGTCCAGCACCCTGCCTGCCAGCCCAGCAGGCAGATTGTTACTGAGCAGCATTTCAGGGCAGAGGCTGTCCTGTCAGTCAGCAGCAGGTGACAAGATGAGGGGGAGATTAGTACATGGAAAACAGTGGGTTTTTTCTCACTGCCGGCCATCCATCTTACAAAAAATATTGTCCAGCTGAAGGAAAATCTAAAAGGGAGGTTTTGACATAAATATTGCCTTTACAAAAGCTTTTATTTTCCCAACCTTTTTAGAGTTAGAAAGTTGCAACTACTTATGTGAAACTCCAAGAACTTTCACTCTGAAAACATTTAGCTTTGAAAAAAGTACAATTTATGTTTACCCTGAGCACTGAGTTCTGTGGAATCTACCCCTTTGTGGTGTTGTGGTCAGAGGTCACTGCTGATGGGCAGATCTCTGGTCTCAGCAGTGCCTGATGTCTTGTTTCTCTCTTGGGTGTTTTACCATAAGTTCTTATTTTTGGTGCTTTTTAAGAGCGATATGTACACCTGAAGGTATTCTAAAGAAGCTATTTAAAAGGTAAGAAAAAATAAAATAAATATTTGGCATAGGAATTCTTGGAGTGCATGATAAATATTTTAATAGTTAAAAATCTAGCCAGAGAGAAATGAAATTATTCAGTGCTCTAAGTAAATCTCTTTGTGGGTTTTAATGTGCAAAAATGGACAACAATGGC
This sequence comes from Neomorphus geoffroyi, assembly GCA_033558235.1. Lineage (NCBI taxonomy): Eukaryota > Metazoa > Chordata > Aves > Cuculiformes > Neomorphidae > Neomorphus > Neomorphus geoffroyi. The sequence goes on from JAUMJM010000039.1 coordinate 957,610, forward strand.
TTTAAAGCCTCTCCACAAATACTTACATCTATGCCCTGGAATACTTTGCGTACGTTGTATCTGTAGTCAGTAATGGTCTGTTATATTGTTTTAGATGCCAAGGGAAGGTATTACACCAGGTTTTTTTCCTTAGGGACTTTGCATAATGACCTTTAGGTTTGCAGTAGAGAGTTTAGACCTCTGGGAAGACAGTTCATGGTTGTGAAGCTCATCCTCATCTCCTTCAGGCTCAGAGGTTTTGTAGCCTGTGTTGGATAGTGGAATCCTGAGATAGGAAAGTTTTGGGGATGCTGGAAGGGGAAGACATATCTGGGAGAGGATTGTTCCCATGCACAGTGGCTCAGGCATCAAACGTTTTGGGTGTCTCTGTGCTCACATAACTTCTAGTTGTCTTGTGACTATAATGAGTTTCAGACCAAAATGGATAATGTTTGGTTGTGTCACTGGTCAACGTTTCTAATTCTTTCTGTCTCTCACAGTCTAACCCCTTCATATCTGGAAAAAAGAAGCTTTTTGTAATATCAGCTGTGCAGAGGTGGAGCACTGCTTGAGATGTTATTCATGTGATTGATTAGCATACTTGCTAAGAAAACCTTTATTTTTTTTTTTAATTAACTAAATATATTAGTAGCCATGAAACGTGTATCTCTGAGTATTTTTCACCTGAGCAAGAGTCTATCAGTCTGCTGTAAGGCTGCCTTTCTGGCAAATCTTCCTGCTAATCGAATCTTCTGTATTTTCTTCCTTGCTTTTATAGTTATTCCTGTTGCTAAATGTAGTGAAAGCAGTTACTAAAAGGATGGTGCCAGACTAAATTATTAAAATTACATAGAGTAATAAAAATGTGTTGAGTATAAAAAGATACAGACCAAGGCAGTAGGACTTGAGCTTTTAGATTGCTTCAGAAAATCCTCCAGTATCTGTTATATGGGCAAGCTTAAATACGGTTGGTTTTTGTCTTTACATGTTTTCTAAAGCGAAATATTTGGCTGCCATACTTTTTAGGCTTCCAGCTTTCCTTGAAAAAATGAGACAACAAGAAGTCTGCTTACAGGCTTTTGATAGTTTTGGAAAGCATCTTGGGTTGGATGCTTTAAAACATAGTGTCCAAAATCACAGGTTGCTTCTGAAAATGTAGATGAGATGTTTATAACAAGAAGCACTGAAAAGATTTAGCTGTATGAAGTCCACCTTTTATCTAATCTATAAATTCATTAATGTAGTGCATAATGTCTGATTTTTTTATATAAAACAGACGAAATATTGAGAATCAATTAAATAAATAGAGCCTTTGCCACCTACTGGTCCCTTGACCTCATCGTAATAAAAATACACAGTTTGGGTTTTTACTTTCATGTAGCAGGCACTCAGAGACTGGATATGGGAAGTGTTATGGAAAGTTGAGAAGAGACACTAAACAGCACAGATGTAAGGTCAGTGCTATATGAAAGAAAGAGTACAGCGCATAATCTCAGCCCTTGACGGAGAAGATATGGTGAAACATTGACTTTAATTGCCATGGGACACAGATCAGCAGATGGTCCCATGGATAGACTGCTCTCCAGTTCTATAAATAGCATGACTTAATTTATGCAAGATCTTTCTTTTCTTTTATAGCTATCTTCCAACATGTCGATATCTTTCTGGCAAGGAAGTATCCGGCACTGTGGCTGGAATATAAGTCCTCTTTAAAGCCCCAGTATCATGTGATAGCATTACAGCAAAAAAGCATCTGACCAAGTAACTCATGATTGAAAAGACAGGCTGTGACAGCCTGATCTCAGTGTACCTTCATTTGAAAAATAACTGTCGGGTATCTGCAAGTCAGCTGGAATAATAGCTGTGAGAAGTGGGGAAGGCAGCACGGCTCCAAACGGGGTCAGGGAGCTTCGTGCGGTTTCCCATCTTAGGCTGGCTGAATGATGTTTGTGTTGCAGACTCTGCCTTCAGCTCCCACCTCCCCACTGTTGGGTGAGATCCTTTGCTTGCAGACAAATCTTATTGCCACAACCTATTGCCTATTGCTGCTCTTTCTAGCCAGTCCTGCACAGCTTTTCTTGTTCCTGCCTTCCTCTTCCACTGCCGGCATGCTCAGATTTGGTCGCTGGTCCCCATGAAGCTGCAGTGCTGGGAGATGTTTTTCTAGTTCAGGGCAACCATGTTAACCTAGCGCTGTTGGGGCCCTGCTGCCCCGTGCTCAGCACGCACAGAGCCCACTTTCTGCTGTCTCATGGGCCCGGGTCTGGACCTCACATTGCACTGTGCTTCATTTCCAGCTACAGCCGGAAGAGGTGAGCAGTCCTGGTGAAGCTGGTGGAAAACCTCACATCTCCAGGTATCCTTTACTCAGGCTGAGCACCGAAAGTGCTCACAGTTAAGCGACTGCAAGGCTTTAGGTTGAAGTCCAGGACACCCTGTGCCTCTAGAAAGGGACCTGGCATCTCCCTCACCGTGTTGGCAGTGCAACCCCCGCTTCTGCCCGTGCAGCAGCAGCCAGCCTGCAGTCTTGATCCCTTTGTATCTCAGGTTTTGCCCCCCTGACACATGGACTCCAGGTGCTACAGCTACTTGGGCTCCTTTTCATTACAGGAGCTTGTTTCCCTCATTACTGGCCTTTCCCAGGCCTCCCGCTCGGCGTCTCTCCATTGATAGATTCTGCAATGGAAACCTCTCCTCTTGGTGAGCTTTGCTTGTCTGTCATTCATGAAACCTCACATTAGCAGACTTGGCTGCAACTGTTATGTAGCAATCGAGTACCAGATTCTCACTGAAATTTATGCTTTGTGTTTTTATTTTGTGCCATTTGTACCTCATGCGAAGAACTCTTAGGAAACCCCACTTTTCAGCAAATACATCCATCCTTGTGCAGTATTTAACATCATAAAACAGTTGAGTCCAAGCACTCTTTATGTCTGGTTCTCCTTTGCTGTTACATTCAACTAACACAGTACTAGTAAACAAGAAATAAGTAAAGGATTTACCAATGTGCATGTGTAAGCACAGGGAGTATTCTAAGAGAGAGCACTTTCTTTTCCCAACAGCAGCACAATATCCCCTAGTCCTGCAGGAAAGCTGAGCCATCCCTTTGCTCACCCCCTGGATGAGTAAATGAAGGCGTAATGGAGGACCTGCAGAGTGGCTGACTTTGTGCAATCTCAAGCCTGATGTCAATCAAAATCAGCTACCAGAGACACCCATTGAATGATCAAGGTCCAGATCCTGCACCACAATAAATCTAAACCCCGTTTGGATCAATAGGGATATTCTGGATTTACTTACATGTAATTTAGAACAGATTTTGGACCCCGCTCATGAGCATTATGCCTTTCTCTACAAGAAGGAAGATTGTTTCTGACCTTACTTAAACTAAGCAGCTTTAATCATTCAGTATGGAAACACCAAGACCGGCCCGGAGGCTGGGGACACAGACATGGGAATCCTATAATCTTTGCTTAAGTTGTAATGAAATTGTCCAGGATGAGAAGGAAACAGATGGATTCTGATTAATTTCTCACAAGTGTAGACCTCAGCATCCGATGTAACATATGTGGTGAGCAAATGTCACTCATGCCTCCAAAGTGCAGAAAATATCACTATTGTCAGGCTATATTCATTGGCATATTGGCTGCTGAACTCCCAGGGGTATAAGGATGCTGTGCATTACATTGAATCCTGAATTAAATATTCAGAGGCAGAGATACCTAACCCTTTCCTGTATGCCTGACTGGTTATCACAGTTGAACTTAATGAATTGCAAGAGGGAGGGAAAGGGAGATTTTTTGCCTCCCTTCTTTGCAAATCATTGTTTATTGTGGAAAGAATATCAAGATGGCTTGATATTTCTGCTTTACCGAGTTCAGCCAACTAGCAATGCAGCCTGAGTTAGGGAAAATAATGCAGCTTTGAGCTGTAAATGAGCAACTGCGCTACTTTGATCTCATACTGATAGAAATCAGAGCCCAGCTCTGTGTTTGTGGAGTTGGTCTGGGTTTTGTCACTTCTATAATCTATTTCATGTAATTGCATATTTAAAAAGAATGAAGTTCATTTATTGATTGCCACTATATTGTTTAAGGCAGGTAAGCGTAAGAGGCCAGAGCTACTTGCTCTTGTCTCCTTGTAGTCTTCGGAAGTGGAAGAAGCTATTCATGTGAGTAAAGTGGGGCCCCATCTGCGCCGAGGAAAGAGATTCATTACAGCTGACTTGTCCTGTTAGAATTACTGCCCCAGACTGCTTCTCAGAAAAGGATGTCACTAAGATATCTGCTACAGTATTTCATCACCAAACTTAGGAAACAAATATTGAGAAGTGGGGCTCCCATGTAGCCCCAGCTCTGCCATCAGAAGTGGCTCCCCCCTTTCAGTCAATCGCTCTGCAAAACCAAACATCATGTACCTTGGTGTCTTCTCTTCTAAAAATGAATTACTCACTGGAAAAATGGGAAAACAAATATTTTGCTCTCTACTTTATTGTACGTCGATATTGTGTCTGTCTTAAGTTGCACATTTCCCTCTCCCCCTTTGGCAAATCCTGGTCCAGGCTGATTTCTTTGTCTTGGTGATCTCCTTATAACAAGCAAATGTACATCTTATTTTTGGGAAGCTGCATCTCCTCAAAAGGAGTTTTAGTTCTGACTGAGGAAGGTGTAGCTGATAGGGCTGGGGAAAGTCTGAGACATCCATATTTGCTGCTGTCGTATGCTCGCTGAAGCACACTCGCACTTTCTCACAGTGTTTTTTTTGTTATAGAGTGAAGACGTAGCAAATCTCAGTAATACTGGGACTACACTAAACGGCACCCATCTGCTCAAGTCATAACCCTCATTTTAGTTAAGACCCCTAGTTTTGAAACGTGTGACTGAGATCCTTGTTTCCCTTTTTTACCATTTAATGTTGCAACCTATGTTGGCCAACAGGCTCCGCTCGCCTTGTAAAGCACAGCAATAATTTGCTTGACTTCCACGCTCATTAGAGACAACTTGTAGTCTCTGTTTTTAAACATTTAAAAATTCTAATAAGACTGTTATTCCTCAGGAAGCTGATACGCACTTGAGTGTTGGTTTCGCTGAAATTCCCAATTTTTGGCTGAAATTGATTTTTTTCAACAGTTTTCACTTGTCATTGCTTTAATTAAGTGCCAGAAGGAGGGGACTGTTGAGGGAACAACTTGTGCAACTCCAGACTTTTAGAATAACAATGCTGTCCTTTGTCAGTTGGAAACTTCTGTTTACTTTTTCCATGGTTCCTGACAACATGTCACTTGCGATTTCCTCCTTGGAGCTGTTACCAGTGTCAATGGGACTAGGTTTGATCATTGCTTATTGCGTCAAGACTGCACAAAACAAAATCACGTAAATCCTCTGCTGATCTCCAAAACTACTAAACAAGGTCAGACTGGCTCTTTTTTTCCCCTTGTTTTATCACGTGGCACTGGACTTTGCTTGAAATGCACATTCCCCCTCCTGCCTTTTGCCATCCTGAATACTAGAAGCTGCGCTGGGACTCCTTGGCCACTAAGAGCAGTGACATTTCAAAGCTACATCAGGACTTTTTGACCCAGCTTGTGGTGGAAATCTCAGAGGCTCATGATGCCATACCCCAGCTAAACACAGGTTTTGCTGAATGAACCTACCTGCTGCTTTGCATGCCGCAGGCTTTTGTGGATAATCAGGAAAGCCTGAAGCCACAAGAAGAGGTGAGGCCAAGGAGAGAGATGGGAGATGGATTTATTGGGAAGTTAAAATAGTCACTGTGGAGATTTGTGTTAATTAATTGCAAAGCTAAGGAGAAGAGGAATATACAACCAATATAGAAATATCTTGTGGCTAAAAATAGTTCCCTAAATCAGTTTAACTGAGAATACACTCAGTCATGTGAAGCAGTTTTCAAGGAGTGGCGTGATGAGAACGGGACCTGAGTGCAGGTTGCCTTTGTCTCCTCAGCTGAAGCATCGCACATGAAAATCCCAGTTGTTGCTTCCTGTGTACAGCAAACCAGTATAGATATTAAATTGGGGCATAATGATGAATGAAACTGTGGGATGCGTCTTGATTATACCAGGTTTCTAATGTATAATTGAATTATTTTGTTAAGTATATTTCAAGCCCTTTGATTTCTGCCCTCTGTTTTTAATTACTCAACCCCCTCTTGCCCTTGTGCATTATTATGCTATTCATTAGCATTCAGTGAGACTACAGAAGTTTGACTTCTGAATAAAGTAATGTACAAAAGAGAAGGGATGCTTTTTATCTTACCACTTAATAATTTAAATGGAAACTTTTTCTTTAATCAATGTTTAATAGTACAAAAGTTGTTTATTTAAACTGCGCATTCCTTAATTTTGCAAACAAAAAAGAGAGGAAGGATAAACACATTTAGAAATAATGAGCTTTGTAACTGTGGTAATCTTCAAAAGGTTTAAAATACCTACAACACTTACACTGTTGGTTCATCTCAACACTACGGTAACATGGGCCTTGAATGTATCTGTAACATTTATGCAGCGTTAAGTCGTGCAAGCCTATTTTTTATTTGAGGGAAGCAGAAAACCTTGCTAATTGCAAAACTGAAAGCTACTCAGCAGCGTTAATATTGTTGACATGGCCGCCAGCTGTGATGATTAGGATGTGTGACAGAGGGAGAGATAATTTGATCACAGGCCTGGGGACTAGGAGCTCCTGTGTCCTGCTCCTTTGCAGTCCACCTACAAAGATGAGGAAAATGCAGGGAGAGCTTTGATTCGGCCCCACAATTTCTGGAGGGGTCCTGCAAGATACAGTGGATGTAGAAATATGTGTGTAATCTCAGGTTGTGGGAGAAGATGGAGTTCAAACCTAGGTGTTAACTTGTCGAAGGAAATAGCTTTACAGGGAGTAAGTAATCAGGTGTAGCGGCACTGTGTGTGTGATGCTTGGTCACCAATAAGATGTGTCTTTGGATGGGATTTAAGTCACTGTGGGCCAGCAACTGGGAGCCTGAGCCACGGCAAGGTCAGGGGGACCCACAAAACCTGACATAAGAGAGATGGACTCCAGCATCCATCCCTCTGCTAAGCTTCCTCATCTGTAAAACAGGAATTGATCTGGGATATCCTGAGGATTTAGAGATATCTGGAGACCGCTTTGGAGGCATTAAAACTAGTGAGCATAATATCTGCATTTCAAAGTACTCTTTGGACATCACTTAATTCATTTTGACAGCAGCCCTGCTCAAGAAATGTGGCAGTCTCCATGCTCCGGGTGGGAAAACTGAGTCTAATCGAGACAGAGGTGGCTGGGGAGGGAAATGTGAGCACAGGAAAACACCAGGTCAGGGAGAGTAGTGAACTCATGTCTCCCGCAGCTCAGCACCCCATGCTAAGAGCACCCAGGGCAGGTGAAGTGCTCTGCCCACACATACTATGGTCGGTGTCGGTTCTATGCAGTCCCTGTCTGATGTCCTTGCCAACCTGTTTCCAACAACCTGTTCCCCAGGCAGCAAGACCAGACCTTTTTCCTGTTAATTTGTGTTTCCTGTCCTCTAAACCTTTCCCTTTCCACTGGTACATCCAGTTCTCTCCCTTTTCCTCGGATCTACTTCTCACAATCGTTTGTGCAAGCTGGAAGCTCCTTCCCCTCTCTGCCTTTTCTCTGTCTCCTTTTCCAGGCTGTTTTGAAGGTCTGGAGGGGTGTTGTGTCAGGGACAGCAGGCAAGAAGCTGGTAGCTCCACACCTAATGAATGAGATGGAGACATGTGGTCTGATGCTGCGGGCCTGTTCCCTCCTGTTTTGACTGTATTGTAGCTCCTGTTGATGAAAAGAACATTAGCTGAGTTACGTTAACATGAGATGAGGGAGACTGAAGACAGGAGTTTGAACCCTTTCTTTCAGGCTAAATGAATTTATCCAAGATGTGAGAGTCTGCTGCTGTATTATTAATTTACAGTGAACTGTGGTGTGAAAGCTACTGAGATTTTTCCTGGTTTTCACACGTGCACTAGAAAAGTTGCACATGGAAAACGTGAAAGGCAATATGCAATTCCCCATCAGTAGCTGTGATGAAAGCAGCCTGCCCTGTTCCCCAAGGTGTGTTGTCAGTGGTTCTTCCAATGTAAGGAATGTTAGTCCAGGATGATGATGATGATTTGTATCAGGACAGCATTTAGGGACTGTAGCCAGGATCAGCCTACCTTGCACTGAGCTCCGCGTTCCCTTCTGGCGAGACACTGCCCTCTCTCACAGAAATGGAACTAATACCTATAGATATTTAAATGCCTCACTCCCACTGAAGCATATACTTGGATATCGTTTTTTAAGGAAGCACCAGAGCTACAGGAGGCACTGAGGGTGTAAAGTGAGGGGATAAAGGTTGTACAGAAAGCCGGGGGCAGAGCAGGAGCAGAACCCATCTCGCAGTGGCTGCTGCAAACCTCGTTGATGTGACCCTGCCTTTGTAGCGGTGAAACGCTTCCTTTTGCTTTTCCACTTAAACTAAATTTTTGGAGATAATAACTGAAAACCCTTAGGACGGCGGGGTATGGGGCAGCAGTGATCCACTTGGGGAGGCTGTGGCCCTGACTCTGCACCTTACTCAAGTTGCAGCTGCCTCCTGAAGAGGCTCCAAACTCCAGCCGGGCTGCGAGCTGCAGAAACGTCTCCTTTCTCGTCCCCCGGCTGAGCAGCGGCCACTCGGACACCGAAAGCAGGTCAGGGCTCTGCGAGGCCGTTAAAAGCCCGGGCGGAGCGGGGCGTGCGGCTCTGCCTCCGGAAGGCAGCGCAGTCTCCCCCGCAGCATCCCCGCTGCCCGGGGCGGAGGAGGGAGCACCGTGCCCAGGCACTTCTAGCTCTGCGCTTAACGCGGAGCCGGGCACCAAGGGGGAGGCGCAGGGGGGGAGCGGGGAGCCCCGCGGAGGTGGAAGGGAAAGAAAGAGCCGTAGCACTCTGTTTCCTCCCCCCCCCCCCCCGCCCGTCTCTGAAGAGGAGGAGTGGGAGGGGAGCTCCAAAGCCACTTCGGGCGCCGCGCCGCTGCGTGCGGGGTCTGTGCGGAGCATCCTCCTCGCAGCTTGAGATCCAGGTGCGCTCCCCGCTCTCCCGTGGATGATTCCCCTCCCGACACGCGTGCTCCTGCCTCCCTAGTGCTTCAGAGCAGCCTCTCCCCGGACGAGAGGACGGCCAGGTAAGCGGTACTCGGGGAGCCGGGGCGGGATGCAGCTGCGCGGGGGGAAGCATCGCTCGCTCTGCGGTGTAAACTCCTGCTTGGGAGCGCAGTTATCGGGAGGCCGGTGGGAAATCGCGACTTCGCTGCTGCCGAAGTGACCGCCCGGCTCTGCCAGGCTCCGGAGCGTAACCGGAGTAGCAGTCCTTAACACCTCAAGTGTTTGTGTTACGGGTAGATATAATATATCTGCGTACCTCTGTGCGTGTAAATCATTTACTGCCGCGGTTATTCCTAGTGATGAGGATGTCGCTAGCAAAGTGACAAGCTTGCTTTGCAGAATCACTCTTACTTTTTAATTTTTTTTCCTTTTTAGAAATCTTTTTAATTTCAGCTACCGATTTTATAGCTCTTGAAATACTTTTATTTCCCAGATCGGTTGGTTTCTTGTCACAGGCACTTTTACCTTTTTGAGTGAGAGATTTTGAAGGTTTACTTTCTTTAAAATAGAGCTATAACAATGCCCACTCCTTCTAGTGACCATGTGTTATTTCCTGACCCCACCAACTTCACTTTGACAAAAAAATCCCTGGAAATAATCACTTAAGAGATGTGACTTCCCCTGTTTCAACAAGTTGCTTTATTCCTTGCTCCAGTAATTTCCTTTAAGACTCGCGTTCATTGTCATTATGTAGATGATGTGGTGATATGCGTGATGTTAAACCTGCAGTCACCGGGGATTAATGCACGGGCATGACATCATCAACAGCCAATGAGGTGATGGTTTTGGACACATACTGACCCAAACTGTCTTTGAGATTAGTGTGGTGATCCTGCCCTGAAGGAATAACACAAGTTTTGATGAACAAGGTGGTTTCCTAGCATGGTTTCATAGTGTTTCTCAGTCTCGTGCCCTCCTCCGGCACAGGCATCCTTCATTAAATAGCCACATGTGTGTGGTTAGGCTGGTTGATCAAGGGTTTCACTTCTTGGGAAGATGTTGTTGAAAATGGACATGTTGGTTCCCTGGTATAGGGAGAGATGATATGACTGAGATGGTTACCGGCAGGATATAAACAGCCAAAGAGTTCTCAGCCTTTGTGGCAGGAAAGCTGCCTGAACATCGTATTTGAGCACACTGTGGATTTACCTGTAGAAAACTGCCTCGTTATTGCTTGAAGCAGAGCTGCTCACGTGGAGGTAGACACTAACTCTGTGTTGGGGGAGCGAGGAGGGAAATCGTGCGACCAGATGGATACTCCTGTATCTGGTGAGGCAGGAGAGCGCCTCTTCTCCTGCTGTGCTAATGGCTCCTGTTGCACTCCTGCCTTCACCCCAGGACCTTGGTGTCTTCGTGCTGCCAAAGTCTAGCAGGTTTGAAGCCCTTGGCCTCAGCTCCTGTTACATTGCTGTAGGGTTACTCAAAAACTCAGCTGTCTTGGGTAACTTTTGCAGAATCACAACAGATGTTGCCGGACATGCTCTGGCTCCCAAAATGTGCATTTCTGAGTTCAGGCTGCCTCTTCTGTCTGATGTTTCCTTAACCTTCATCATTTTGCAGCAGACTCATTCAAGCCCCCACAGGTCAGTCTGGGGCTTCCCTGCAGGCTGTGTGAGACCCTTTGTGTTACTATGACAAATATTTGCACACAAATTAGTTATATTAGCATAAACATTTTTTATTTGCTAGAGTTCTTAGTCTTAAATGTAAATTTGTGGGTCCATAGTTCATCTCTGAAGTATTTTAGTATTTTTGTTTGTAATTTATATGTACATACACCATGCACTCCCTTATCAGTGCCATGGCATCAATAGCTGTTTATATTGAGGGAACCACACGGAATATTAGCAGTACAACTGACATGCCTCAGAGGTGTGTGTGATTCTTATGCCTTCGATGCCAGGAAGACGTGACAGGATACATATAATGAATTACCTTTAAATTAGAAAGCAGTAAACAAGCCATTATTGGATTAGAGGAATATTAAAATTAGAAGAACGTTACAGTCTTTTGATATCCTGTGGCACATTTTTACTAGCTAGAAAATGACACGGGTTACTGCAGAGAGAGAGAGGGTCTCTAGAGAATTGTAATGATTTTCATCTGTGTGAAATAGATTTTTTTTTAATGCTATTACTTACTATCTTATGTTTAGATGATGCTGTACCAGATGTCTTTTTTTTTTTTTACCTTCTAGTTTCACACTGATGTTTGCTATCATTTTTTCTGAGCATCTTCAGTGCTTGTGGAAAGTAGAGGTTTCATGTACTCTGATAGCTAAAAGCTCCTAATTAGTGAAGAAAAACATGGACAAGATGATACAAGAGGCTTGGTGATAGATTTCAGTCCAATACTGAAGAGCTTTCTGCCTTGACAGGGTGCAGAAATAGTCTGGGTCCATGCCACTTATTCCATGGTCCCTTTCCTTGGCTGCTCCTGCTCTGGTAATTCTGGGATATGATTTGAATTGCATAAAAAGACTCCCATTGACTTCATTTTTTTCTATAGATTTATATGAATTTCTAAGAGCCAGATTAAATCCACCAGTTCTCCTGATCACACATCTCACTGTGCAGGCGTTGCCTGGTATTGTTTTCCAGATGTGACCTCTCTGGATTAGATCTGAATTGGCAACCAGTTGGTGGTACTTGTGTGGAGCAGCTCCTGCTCTCCCCATGCCAACCTTTTATTAACTGAAGGCCAACACCTGCCGTCCTCTCTCAGGCAAGCTGCCCAGTTAAGGACTGGGCTTTGAGTGAAAAGGGCAGGATTTTGCTGGTACTCCTCAAGTGTCAGAAAAAATGTACGTTTAAAAGGTAAACAGTAAAATATTTGATGAAAAGGAGCTAATTCTCAGGTTCGTGTAAGACAGTTTCCTATGAAATCTTTGCATTCTTGCAAAGCTACTTTGCTGTGTTTGCCAATGAAAAACTAAGATCTTAATCTGGAAATAAACTTGAACTTGTGGGTGCAAGAAATTGTTTTATTTGGGATATCAATTTTAATAACACTCTAAGACAAATCCTTCATTTTTTTAACTCACTATCAATATGAATATGGAGAGACAAGATGCCTTGGAGTGCTGAACCTCATTCCAGTCTCCTGAGGAAAGCCTTGAAAATACTGTTTTGTCTTGGATTTTGCAAGCATATTCACAATAAAAGCTCTGCTATGTATATACTTTCCATGCAAGGTATTGGGTTTTCCTTGTCTCACTCTCACATTTTATGGCCCTGGGACTCCTTGCCCCCTCTCAAGGTCTACTAGGAGAACTCCTTCAGCATCTCTTTTTCTCTTTGAAAAATGTGATAACCATCATGCAAGCGGTTGTTTTGAAGCCAGTGCCAGCTCTGCAGATCAGAAGATCACAGCACATTTTCACCTGAGGTGAGGCAGTGCGGTCTGAGCTGCTTTGCAGTGGCAAAGCATCCTGAATATTTGCAAGCTATGGGGATTTCTATTAGTCTGTGTCACGGAAGGCTCTTTGCTATTCTGAAGAAGCATATAAGGAGGAACAAAAGACTGTGGATTTCACCAATTTTGCTTTATTTTATATTTCCCCGCAATTATTCTGGAAAAACTGTGAGCTGAAAGACTGATTTTCTCAAACTTGGTACAAATGTGCCAGAGTGAAACTCAAATGAAGGAAAGTAGTATCAGGTATCTCAGTGACTCAGAAGGTGACCTGTTGTTTTTATTGCTCCTTCTGTTGTGTTTCAATTTCAGTTACACTTTACAGGGAACATCTGTGGAATAAAAACTCTTGGTGGGGTCAGGCCTTTCTCCTCAGAAGATATTTCCCCCGCACAGCATCAGTAACAAGTTTTCTCCTCCCTCCTTTGAAATAGCAAGTGTGTTACTTGTCAGGCAAGGTGTAACAAGCAAGGATAAATATATTAAGTGGCAGCAGTCCCAGCTTTGGTATTTCATGATGATCAAAGTCTGGTTAAAGAACTTAGTCCCCAGCCTTCGAAGCAGAGCTCCTGCCCTTTCTGTTCTCCAGCGAGTCACTTGTGAAGCACGACTTAGTTGTGCGTTACATCCTTCTGAACTGAAGGATGTGGCATAACTGGAGTCAGCCTGGCCTCGCTGGTTCTGGAAGCAACGGACCCCTTAAAAGGACAGAGCAGGACTCCGATGCATTAGCTTTTAAAGAATTTGTAGGCTTTCTTTTCTTGCCTGCAAGAAACTGCTAACTGAACCAGAAGCATCTGAGTAATGCCTGGATGTGAATAAACTGGTTAATCTGCATTCTTTTAGCTTTTTAAAACAAATTGCAAATCTCAGGTTCATATTTGCATAATTCAGGTTATTAATTCATGTGTTTGTAGTTCCTAAACTGTGTGCCAAATTCCCATTTGGTGCAAGTTGCAGAGTGTAAACTGCAGTGTAAAGGGGGAAATGAGGAAATGTAGTTGTTATAAGCAGCATTGAATGGTTTGTGATTTTTCTTTGCCACAAAATTAAATGAGCTTTTTTCTTTATATTTTTTCCGAGTCATTTCAGTGTCACCTCATTTGAAAATTCTTAATTGATAGGGTACCCAGTCTTTCTTATGTGCATCCCTGGACTTCATATATATTGCAAATCAATAAAGCTTCCAGCATACATTCTGTGCATGTGTAATTAAGGAGTGACTGTACTTTGGTGTCATTTGCTGTGTTATCTAGGCTCCAGTTAGACTCCAGTATTTTATGTTGTCATCTGCAAGCCGGAACATCCCTGTATGAATGAATCTCTTTGAAGGACCAGGCTGTGGCTCTTTTAGTCTAGAGAATATTGTTACCATTATTCAATGAGAATTATGTGTGTTTATGATAATCTGATCAGCAAATAGAAGTGCATTGCAGATGTAGATATATTGTGAAGTACAGCGGTTTACATTAATAGGGAGGATTTATCTTGTTGCAGTACTGAATTTATGATGCAAAGCTGTGATATTTTCTTGTTTCAAAAATGTTATATTGCAGTGAGCTGATATCAGGGTGATGAAATAAATGTTTCTTTTTAAATTTAAGCCACTGTAACATGCTTGTGAAGTTGGAGACAAGAAAAGAAATGCTGTATGTCAGAGATGAATGTAATGCATCCATATTATAATTTCCTAGCAAAATTCATTTAACTTAGACTCCTAAATGAAACTTCTTGTTTTGTTTAATCTGGAAGACAGATGTGTTGAGATCTTTAAAGGAAGCATACTTTCGGACACAAGCCATGGGGTCAATATGCCCTACTTAAATTAGTCTTTGGGACACTTTATTCCCTGTAATTCTGAAAAGGAAACAGGGAAGCTCTAATTGCTGGTGATGGTCTCTTCGCTGGGTGTCCACAATCTTTGCTGGTTTCCTTTCTATTTCCTGGCAAATGCTCAGCAGGTTGGGTTTCTAGGAAGGGAGGAGGGGTCATCTCTCTTCCTCTTTGCTGTGGCAACGCCAGGGCTCTATCCAGGATATCCAGTTCTCCTCTTCCTAGGAAATGCACTAACAGCGAGAAGGAAATTCTCCTGATGCCCCACAACTCTTCCCCTGCCACCTGCGCAGTGTGTGCTGGGCGTCCCCGCGCCGCTGGGACGCACTCCCTGTGTTGTGCCTGCTCGGGCACTCGGGGAAAGGATTCCTGTCGGCCACACTCGTGCAGCTGAGCAGAGAGAAGGCTGTGGTGGCTGGTCTGCCCTAAAACCCCATGCTGGGGCCACAGTACTGCTTCCTCCCCAAGGAAAATGGGATGCAGTGAGCCGGTGAATTAACGTTGGTCAGCTGGTGTTGTTACTGGAGGCTAAACCTTTTCCTTTTTGTGTATCTGCAGCTGTACCTCGCTCCCTGAGTGTTTTACTGCTTCCACTGGAATTGGCCCACCATGAGCACAGGCGGCTGTAAAAGGCTGACCCTGGCTGGCTGACGGGCTGGTGTTGACTGCGTTACTATTAGTGCTGAGCACTGTCAGTTTAATGACTGTGAAGCACCACGGTTAGAAGTCAAGTGCTATAAAATTTTCCCCAAACAAGTCTGCAGCAGTGAGTGGACTTGCACATAAAACAGGCCATTGAATCTGAAAAAAAGCATTGGTAATTTTGTGGAGTAGAGAAAGGCTGTCACGTGCGTGTGTTCCTCTTATGTTACTCAGTTAAACAGTGGCTCTGAACCTTTGAGTTAAAATCCATTATTTAGAAGAATATAAGAGAATATTTGACACTGGCTTGTTTAGATGAAAGGTACTACTGGAGTAACAGTTTAACTGTTGGAAATATTTACCTGTTACAGGGTGTGTAGGCTTAACTGGGGTTGAAGAGGGAAGAAGCAAAGTAACTATTTTAGTACTAAATTATCCCCATATTTTTGGTGTGTTGCTAAAACGATTCATTCTGCTTTTATTTAATTATACATCTGTTTCTGTTTGGAGACCTCTAAAAGAACAACTTTTTGTTAGAAAAGTTGCTTTTAAAAACCTCTACTGATTCTCTTGATCTAAAATAGTATTGGGTAAAAAGGATTCTCCTTCCTTTATTACAGCAAATGGGCATGGAGGGATGGATCTGAGGTGAAGCGGGGCATTTTCTGGCAGAATTAGTGTAACCTTCCACCTGAGAAATGAATAGGTTCATTTGGCTCGTTAAGTGTTAGAAATTAATTGGTATTGAGCTTATCCACACACTTAATATCATATCCCTCCAGAACATTTCCTTCCTGTGGATGCTGCTAATGTATTTTTCTGATATATATTTAGGTTTAACAATAGAGAAGATATAGAAGCCTTAAACCTTTAGGGATAATTAGTGTTTATAACTCTGAAAAGGGTGAAGCAACTTTAAATACAGTTCCTAGCTCTGTCGATGCGCATCATTCACTTACAAGATGCTTCAGGTTATGCTTGCTCTCTGGTTGCCCCCCAGGCTGAGATGAGCTGTGTTGAGTAGATGGACAGGTTGGTGCATTCACCCAGCATCTTTGCAAATGACAGTAGGAATGAGAAGGAAACTGGATATTTTCAGCAAACCTCTTTTCTTTTTTTGCATATGTCACACATTCTTTTTCTTGAACAGAATCTTCAGCAAGAAATAAACTATTGCCTTTACATCTTGTTTGGAAATGTAGTGGAGAGTGGCAGCTATTCGTAATTCACGTATTTGGAATATACGTAATTGTATTACGGCTGAAAACCTTATCGGTTTTCCTCCTCTAAGAGGAAAAATAAAACCTCAGTAAAGTTAAACTGATCTTGTTTTAAATGTCTTTTTCTGCAGTAGTAACATCTTCTGCTACGGTTAATGAGCATTGTTGTCTTAGGTTTAAATTCTTTGTTACGGAGGCTTAGAGCAAGAGGGCTTTACTAATAAAAAGACCGTCTTCTCTGGAATATCTGTCCGTGAGATTTAAGAATAATACTGTTAAATAACTAGTTTTCAAATGAATAATTATGTATTACTAATTGGAGGGCAAATGGAAAATCTGCATTCTCCTGAGAAATGCAGTGTGTTTCTTTAAATTTCCAAACAATTTTTCCTTCTGTTTTTCTGCCCTCAAGACAAAAATAATATCAAATCCCATTCAGGTTGTACTTAAATATGACCAAACTGATAATTACATTATTATAGAGAAGGCTAGGATAGCTGGAGGATATGTACAAGGTGCATTAGTCCCACAAATAGAAGCTGATTTACTTATTGATAGTAGAGACACGTTTTAGTCACTTTATAGAATTAACAATTGATCAGCTTGTTAGGTTCTAGTTCTTCATAAGCACAGCATGTTTATTCATTATTGTCATTACATGGTGTGAGCAGCTGAGGTCATGATTAGCAAGGCAAAATCTAAAAATATTTAGACTTGCTTAAATATAACTTTTAAAAAAGGCAGTTTTTGAGCGAAGCACTGATTCTCACTTTTAAGAAATAAATATAACTTATACCTGCCTGGTTAATTTGCATTTCATTTACATTTTTCAGAACCATCAGATCTATTTGTTTTCCCAATACCAGTGACTCGGTCTTGTAAAAGTGTAATACGATGGGCAACATAAAAGCATTACTTCCAAATTGGCTTGGTCACTGTATATACACACCGATAGATAGTATTGCAACCGATAAACTAAACGTGTTGCTGGAGGAGAATGGAAAGATGTTATTCCAATAAAAATATTCATGATTGTTAGTAAATGTAAGTTATATTTTCTAAATCAGCATTGACTCAAGCTTGAGCAAACTCGATGGCAAAAATTCCCACCGAGGCTTCTCTTGCTCCATATGAGTAATATATTAAAGAAGATAAATAGTCATTTTTAAAATTTATTACACAGTAGGATTGAACACAAGAGGAAACCATTTTACAAATCTGAAAGTTAAGGTCACCCTGAGAAGAAAAGGACACTTGAGATGACTAGAAAAATTCTGCTTCCTTGAGAAATTGAGATTCAAAGTTTACTCTTTATATGATGTCTTTTATAAAGCTTTAGAGTCCCAAGTGTAAAACTGGGGTCTGTTTTGATGTGCAAATATTTCAAAACTGTATAGTGGATAAGCGTTCAGACACTCGCATCTAAACCAGTGCTGCAGATAAGCTTCCAGTCTCAATTCATTATAACTACGAAGCTTTTAGACAGTGGGTTTTAGGCTACAGTTCAGTATTAGGGAAGACCTCTCTAAAACACTTCATTGAACTTTTCTAATGTTTTTTAGTAGTTTTCTGCCTTTTCCTTCTCTACTTATAAGCTTTTTAATACAACCCACTATATATACTGTAGTCATACTGAACACCATTAAGCCTTTTGTTCATAATTCAGACTTCTAGGAGTATGAAAATGCTCAATAACATTTTCTTAGGGCTTGTTAATAAACATAATGAATTATTTTTCTATTAGGCTGTCTTATCTTAGCTAATACTGCTCACTTGTTCGAACTGTAGCAAATCAGGACAACATTGATTTTCTTTAAGAGATGAATAATGAAACATCTACATTCTTAAATATGTAGATAAAGATAAGTGACTTAATTAAAAATTATCAGTAGTCGGTAGTAAGATGAATTAGCTGTTTTAATTTGTTGTGTATGTCAATATGCTGTAACATAACCCCAAGTATTACATAAAAAACATTTATGATATCCTTTTCTTTAATTTTCATAGTGCCTTCAGTTGTTTCTTCTTCTGAAAATTGTTCATGTATTGGGAAAGTTAAATTCTTGGAACTACGTGCTCCGACTTCAGCTTAGGTAGGCCTTGACTCTGTAGATGATTCATGTCCAGTGCGATGCACCCTGATGAAAATAGTTCCGCTCTGATCAATAGTAATGTTTACAGGCTTTGTCTTCTGTGGTGGAAGTCAGGTTACGAGCTGATTGTTTTTCCAGTGACTGGCAAATTCTGCTCTTTGATCACATGTGCTGTGAATATCAGAGCTGGCAAAATTCCAGGCTAAATTGCTTGCTATTTTTTGACTAGCTTTACAAATCATGCATGATGAAACAGGGACTCTCCGAGCTGCTGTCTTTCATCCAGTCTTGCTTTTGATATCGTGCAGCTCTTGGAGTACAGGATACAGAGGAGGAGCTGCTCTATTAAGACATGGTAGTTGATTGTATTAAAGGAGGAAATAAATGGTTTTCTGTGGGAAGGGCTGCTCTGTGTCACAAACCCTCTTGGGGTTTTTTGTCTCACGTAGTAGAGCAAGCACCCACCCAAGTTCCACTGGTGGTTGCCTGGTGGGAACAGTTGTGTATAGGACTGTGCCTTGAATAAGACTTCCACAGTTCTCATGCTTAAATTCTAAGTGACTCCCAAGCCATGTTGGTTTTCAAGCTTCAAGATCCTGTTTATCAGCATGTATTCTCAAATCTCAGTGCAGTTACAAATACATCATTTGACAAGCATGGCTGAGCTTCTGCTTTAGGTCCCTGGGTCACTGCTTTTCTGTTGCAAATACATTGTTCAATGGTTGTTTTGAAATTTAGTTATCCCTGTCTTTTCCAGACATCTCTGTTAGCTTTCTAGGGTAAGACAACAGCTGGTCCACAAAGATTTTCAGACTTTGCATTTTCATAATTATAGACTTATGGCTGTCCTGTTTGAACTAACTCAGCTGGGTGGTGGGAAAGAGGGATATGTTGTAAGTAGGCTAAACTTGTAATGGGGAAAGACAGGAGAGAGACTTAATAAAACCTCTGAGTATGATTCCTTGGTAGATAGGATGTGAGCAGAGAAGTCTGTTAGGATGTCTCTGTAGAGCACTCATGGGTCAGTTTGACAATACAGTGTGTGATTTGGGCTGGCAAATTTTATTCTTTGAGATTCTACCCAGAAATACTCTGCCAGACTGTGAAGTGTTGAGGCTAGACCGGTGCCTCATGCTCTACTTTGGTTTATCAGGTTTTATTAATTTTGTCTTGCTTCAGTTTTTGATTAAGCATAATACTTCTGTCAATGAAACGAGTACCAAACACCTGCCACATTATGGATTTTGCTGTGTTAAGAGTAATGAATGGGAGCCAGTGTTTCTTGTTCAGAAGAGGAAGCCTCCCAGAATCAAAGATGTAAATAAGGGCTGAGGAAAATTAATTGCAAACCTGTCAAGTCTGTTCTCTCTTTATTTTTATTACATGGTGCTCAGCAGATCTTTCTTGGAGATGTTTCTTTAAAAAACCATCCTGTTCCTTGTGTGTATTCAGCTGAAACTTATCCAGTCACAGAGGAGGTTACAGGTCTTCTGTGCCAGGGGACCAACCTCTGGATTTTGGCTTTCACTGTGAAACATTTTTGCCCAACACTGCCCAACACACGAACAGGACTGTGGTTCTGTGCTTTGGGACATGAGCCTCAGGTGGGCCAGAGTTCTCTGGCAGATGAAAGCTCCAAGGCTCCCGGCCATCTACAGCTGTGTCTATCCTGCTGCAGTGGAGCTTAGGCCGGGCTTGAGCACTGTATTCAGCAAGACCTACTAATTTAGCACAGATCCAAGCTCAGAGCAAGAGTGCTAACCCTCAGCCTGCTCTCTCCTCAGTGCAACACTCCCGCTTCTAGCCTGAATGCTGGCAAATAGCATGTGAGTCTCAGCTCTTCATGCAACAGCCAGCCTGCTCTTGCCCTCTCCCCACACTTTGTGTGTCTGCTGGAAGAAGATGCACTGTCATTGAATGATCTATTTGAACCTAAATGTTCCTGAGTGGAGAACAGGAAGCTTTGGAAAGTAATATTTTCCAGTTAAGGTGACTATGACAAGAATATTCCATTATTAAATTGGAAATTTTTCATATTCTTGAAGACCAGGTGTTGAAATCTTCAGATTAAAATGGCAATAGATTATTTATGCAATGCTGCTATTCTCAGGTAATAAGTTGGATGGTGCTATTGCAAGCAGAGAAATAATTAGGAATTCCTATGCAATGAAGTAGTCAAAAAGGATAAAAACACAGTTTAAGAAACCAACTGTCTTTGGCTGGAGTGCAAAAATAATTTGAAATGGTAAACCACAGCCTCCAATGGACATTTATTCTGTTTTACGCAGTAGTGTCAGTAAACCAAGGAAGTTATGCTGTATTCCTGACATATGGATGCTATCAACCACTTTATAGTCACAAATACCTCCTCAAAACTGTACAGTCTGAATGAAGCTGAACAGATAAATACTCAAGTATTTATTCTATTTGCTCAAAGCCATAAGCTTAGGAAAAAAAAAAGGACCGGTATTTGTTATCTGTGAGCAGCAAAGGGAATTTTGACCATTGTCTGTGAATTTTAGTAGAGGATAGAGGTGGGTAGGACTCCATCCCTGGTTGAAAATGGAAGTATTAGACTAAATTAGCAGTAGGTAGGTATTGGAAAACAAATGGGGTTTGTCAGAAATAGCACAAGGCACAGCTCTAAATTAAAAGCCTGTATCTTTCTTTTTGGATGCAGTGGTACCCACCGGTGAGTGAAGGTTCCGTTACCTGCAGGCCTCTCTTGATAATCTTGGCCGAAATGCTTGTCAGCTGCAAGGAAGCAGTTTTCACTTGGACGGGTGAAAATATAAATACAGTAAGTGATTTTTCCATCTTTTTTTTTTCTTTTTTTAATTAGTGTTGCTGGTTTGTCTTTAATTAGTGACCAGTATTAAAGTAAAAGGTCTATCAAATTCCTGCTATGGTCCCCGAGATGTCCATTTTTAATAACAGCAGTTCTTAATCCAAAGCAGTCCTGTGACTGTCTTTGCTAATGGCTTTCTTTCAGTTTGTGTGGCTGTCTCGCCTACTGCCAGGCTATGGAAATGCCTTGTGCAATAACCCTAGAATTCGAATCAATGACGCAATCACTCCATAGGCCTCTTTAAAAATGTATCTCGCAGTGCAGGGAACCCAGACGGGAACAGTTAAAGTGAGAGAGTTTCACTTCTGTGTTCCAGTTCATCAATCTTTAAAGAGACACCAGTAGGTCAAATGGGTCTAACGCTAATCGATTCACGAGAAGAAACCTTTTTTAAAGTGAATCACAATTCATCTCCAATAGGCAACTGAAAAAAAAAATAAAAAATACAGCCACTGGGATCCTGGTGGGGGGAGTACTTAATTAGCTCATCCCCTCGCACACCCTTTACTTAGTCATCCCTTAGAATCCATAATTCAGTCTACAATGTGATAACCACAAAGCACGTCAGTTCTCCAGCCTTCTTACTGACGGCTCTTTGCCACTTAACTGCACCTTAGCAGCACACGTAGGACGTAGTTTGGTCACCATCCTGAAAGGCAAGTGTCTGTTGGGCAGCAGTTCAACACCGGAGCAGCAGCAGTTGTCCCGGGACCTAGCAAAGCGCTCATGCATTTGAGTTACAACCAGCGTGCTGGTAAGGGTGTATGTGGCGACAGGGTGGGAGCAAATGAGGCACGCTGAGGGTAGATTTTCGTGGGATTATTGGTGGAGAAAACTACTGCAAAGCTATACGTGAGATGGAGGGATTCTGTCCAGTGAAGTTGCCTATCTGAAATCACAGGAAGGCTGTATCGGCCGAGACATTCCATACCTGTTGCTAATTCAAATATCATTAAATTTATTTAGAGGTTGCTCTCTTTGTTGTAGTTAAGTTTGAGTACTGTTTCCTTCAAGACAGTATTCATGATTCAACTGCTCAAAAAATGGAAAAAAATGTGCATTGTGGGGATCTGAAAGCCAAGATTCTGTGAATCTCTCTCTGTCAGAGATGGGAGAAACGCAAGACTCCTGAAACCTGTTTCCTTAAAAATAAAAAAAAGGTTCAGCAGAAATAACTGAGTGTCCACCCAAGGTGGCTGAAAGTATTGGTTCTTATTCATATGTCAATACCCACAACATCTTACAAGCTCAGTAAGCACAATCCACGGAAAGAGAAACAAGAGTTGTTTTCTTTAGCTCTGTCATTGTGAGCATGACTGCAGAGAAATCCCATTTGGAGGAGGTGAGGGGAAACAACTGCCACTATGGGAGCACACCTGGAGGCAAAAGAACAGTTCTCTGGGAAACAGGAGGTGGAGAACATCTTCAGAGAGAGATTTGGAAGGGGAAGAGCAGGGCAGTGTTGCCTGTGACAAGGTGCAGGAGTTAATCAGAGCTCAGCTTGATGGGTGACTGGGGCAGGTTTTGTGGTTCAGGTTTTCATGTTTTGTTTCCCCACCTCTCTGGCAAGCAGTATCTCATTGTTAAAGGAGTGAACTAAATGTGCTGCCAAGTTAACTTCTTTTTCTGTGAATCTTCAGATGTTTTTTCTTAAAGTTCTAGTTTCCTGGATGAAAATAATTGGAGATTTTTCTTTTCTGTTTTCTAATTATTTTTAAGAGAGTTGATAGCTCCCTAGCGGTGATAAAAAGCCAGTTAAAAGCTGATTGTTGTCTACCCTGAAAATAAACAAACAATCAGCAATTTATTACTTTCAACATATCTCACATCTTTAGGGCAACCATAATTGCCTTCTAGTGATGCAGGGAAAGCGGGGGGATCTCATACTTCATTTCCAACCCCGAGCATTTCAAGGCATAATCAAGATTACACTGCTTACCCTCCCTCCAGCACCTCCCATCAATCACGTACATGGTTATGTGATCATGGAGTGGCTCGTGCATGACTAAAGGGGCAATAGAAAAATAAAAAAACATCGTTGGGAAAGTGGGAAGTGAAAGCCTAAAGTTCAGCCTTCTCTGAGCTTTGTAAAAAAAAATAATTCATTAAAACAAAAAATAAATAAAGAAGAAATATTCCAGCTTTAGCCATGAAGAGGACACACTGTCATTTATTCAAAGTCTGGCTGTGGCTGCTTCAGTCATCAGAGTAACTGACTGAGCTCCCCATACCATAACACGTTGTTACATCAGCTGTGACAGGTGCTGGAAGGAGGACCCTCTGACACTTCAGGTGCTTGAGGGGCAACTACTGTGCAGACACCTTCTCTTACTGTTTCTGAAGAGCATTTATCAGTTTTCTGTGGCAGCTGCTGTCCTGTCTTGGCAGTGCAATGATGGGAAGGTGTCTAGGATTATTCTTACCAATCCCTCAGCACCTTTTGAGGTTTGCTCCTTTTTCATTGCAACCAATGCCAGAGCTCTACCTGGTTCCTTGTGCCGGTGAAGGGGTGAAACCAGCAGCCAGCAGGTGATGACGCTCCTCCGAATGGGGAGAGCTGTTCCCACCGGTGATCACTGCGTAACTAAGGGGGGACCTCTCTCCCTGCCTGCCAACCATTCTTTCGATGCTCATGCACTTGCTGCTGCCAAGCAAGTGAACTTCCCAGCAGAGTCAGGGAGAGATGTTGTGCACAGAAGAAACAGAGGCCGGAGAAGGGACAGGGGTGGAGGCCTGAAGGATTGGGCTGGAAGAGGGAAAGCATGAAGGAATTCCCTTATGGAGGTGAGAAGGCAAAACACAATTTATGGGACTTCTGAAATTCTCTTGCACTGGGGTATGCAGAGACTGGTACTGCTAGAAACAACAAAAAGTGAGAGCACGTGTTATGTATTCACATTGGAATTTGGAATTTTTCTGGTTACAAGGAGAAAGGCAAGGGCCTCCAGGAAAGAGGTAGAATCTCTCCACATACATGTCAGTGATCTGCCAGGGCAACTAAACCAGCTAGGGCCTGCTGCTTACACATCGCAAACGATACATCTTTTTGAGACCTATCCCCTTTTTAAATTTGCTTTTTTTTCTGGCAGTGGAATATTGATTCCAGGGCCACAGGACCAACGGCTCAGGAAATACTTAACAGATATATCTATCTGCCCATTTTTCTTCCTGACTCAGTATTAGGCTGCTGTCAGGGATTAGAAAACCTGATGTGACTCCGGGTACCTGAAGAGCACAATGGAACAGTGTACAGCTACAGCCTCACCCGAGTCTCTCAAACTCGATGAGAGCTAAACCCAGCTGTGCTGTGCCCTTATTGTGACTGTGGTGGTTCCACAGTTAGCTCCAAACAAGCAGACGCACTTCTCCATGGTACTGTGTTGAGCAGAGATCAGAGTCAGGACTCAAACCCAGTGCTGTCAGTGCTGGAACAGCAATTAAGTTGTCCCTGGCTCCGAGAGTGCTGTGTGCAGTGTGGTGCACTCTGTGATGGTCAGTACTTCCCCCCAGCATGATGTCGCCAAACCATAAAAAAACAAATACGGCTTTGAGCTTGGTTCTGAAAATGTTTCTGTTCATTTAACTAGGGTCAAGACTGAACCAGATTGGGTTCTCTTTAAAGTGTAATTTTTTTATTGACCCAGCTCCAAGTCTTCATGCCATACAAGCACTTTGCTGGCTTATTAGCAGTATTTTGGCTCTGTCATTCAGTTACAGAAAATGAAGAAGGATGTTCCACCTGACAGTTCCTCAACTAATGGGTCAAGGACCTGGTTTTGGAATTTTCCTATTCGGTAGAGTAACGATTTTTAAAAAATTATTTGAGAAGCAAACAATAAGCAAACAACGTTTCCTAACACTGAGTAAAAAGCCTATCCCATAGCATGGAAGTCAAGTGACAAAACAAGATGAAGAATCTAGGTTATTGTTCTTTGCTCTGTGCCTCTCCCCTCCTTTGCACATTTTGTTTTTCACTATTACCACAAGAGATCTATACGCTAAGGGAAGAACTTCAGCCGATCCCAAACTAACTGTGTTGTCTTTGTACAAAAGTGGGAATATCAAAAATGTTACCTTTCAGTTTGCTAGTAGTTATCCTCTGTACGACCCCAAGACTGAGAGAGAGAACAGAGAGAGCACTACACAAGACATTGTGCTATGGGCTTATGTAGTTGGTAAGACAGGTGTTAAAAATGTGCGTTCAACCCATAATTACACTTCTGCAAATTTAGTCCTGTATTTATGAAATGCTTTTCCTTAGAATCTTTTAACAATTAGCTAATGAGTCCCAAGTGGAACAATTATCCTATATACCCAAACAGTTGGGATTCATCATGAGCCAATGTGCATCCACGGCTCATAAAACATGTTTGTGTTCTAGTAGCAAAACTAACAATTCCATCCTTTCCTCTTGGAGTGTTTTATGAATTGAAACCAAAGCAGAGACCGGATTACACTGGTGACACAGAAAAGGACAGATCCTGTTGCAGGCAGTATCTGATACAGCTTAGGGAAGCGTGAGTGGTCATGCTGTAACTGTTTACTCTAAACGAGGTGCTTTGGGAAATAATACAATATAGTGTTCTAATGCAGTAGAATCAGAAAGAACAAAATTTGGTTGTACAAGGACCCTCAGAACCACCAGAAAGATAGCTAAATATAACACAAGTTGACCCTGTCTGCATGAAAAAAATCAATATGCGTAAGAGTTATTTTCGATTTCTTTCTGCCACAATTTTCCTCTACTGACATCTGACTTGATGACTGCCTGTGGTTGGGCTAACTGAGGATGACACTGTGGACAGTGACTACTTACCTCACAGTTATATTCCAGTGCTTTTTTTGCTCCAAGGCATAAGAGATGTAGTTCTGTTACAGACCCTGAGCAAATATATGGTCCAACTCAACAAATGTAGAAGGGAGCCTTAACCACCACCCCCTAGGTGATCAGCTAATTTAAAAAGAAATCAGTTAAAGCAGGTCTGTGAGTTTTTTTGAACAGCTTGTACCACTAATTTCCCACACTTAGATGAAGTTTCTCCTCATGCACCTACCAAATTATCTTTGCTGGACACTCAATTTATTTTTATGCTATTTACAGTAGTTATGGAGAGGCACTTCTTTAAATCACACCCTTCTTTAAAGCAAACCTTTTCAAGGAGGCAGCATGTCTCCAATAAACTCTTTTCTCAATTACACTAACAAAGCTACTACAACCTTCCTTTACTGCTCACACTTGCTGGATGACTGAATTTTAATGTTATTTCCTTGCTTCTTGTTCTTATTTTAAATGCTCACCCATACACAGTGAACATCAATTTCTTGCATGCGAGCCCTGGGCCGGCCATGAGGCACCCAGAACAGGTCTGGGACCTCCCAGTGCATTACCCAGAGGCACAAACTGACAGCCCCTCCCTTCTTCACTCCTCTCATCTACAAGTGATCCCTGCAAAATAACCTACCAGCTTACTGGGACCGTGGTGAGTGGGAAGAAAGGTGAGTGACCTGCTCTGTAGCTACTGGGTTAGTCATCTTTTCCCTCCATGGGAGAAATGAAATTCCTACATCACTTCAGGTTACAGAAAACAGCGTCTTACTGCTCGAGATAATCTGTGTAACAGCTTTGCTACCTGGCAGGAAAATTTTGCAGCAGGGGAAAATGCGTATTTGCCTTGTCTGACACCTCCTGCTGAAGACATTTCCTTCTAAGATGTTTCTTTCCACATTTTCTAGCATATTGCCTGCTTTACCTGAGTACAGCTCTGCTTCTGGAAGGTCAATTGGGAGTGAAGCAGGGCACTGCCTCTGCCCTGCCTCCTCTTTGAACCAGGGCTGAAGCAATTCCTGTGCTTCCTTGAACACAGTGCCTACAAGTCTGCCCATCTCTTAAGTAGGACGTACACCTGGGGGTGGGGAAGACTTTGAGCTGTAGTGAGAGACTGAAAAAATCTCATAGTCACAATGAAAAATTCTCTCTGATAAATGTACTTGAAAGAGTTGAAATGCTGGGCTGTGATGAAGAGATATCTTATGTTGGCTGTCCAAGTTGGGAAGTCTGTGCAACCTTAA
Organism: Neomorphus geoffroyi; assembly: GCA_033558235.1. NCBI lineage: Eukaryota > Metazoa > Chordata > Aves > Cuculiformes > Neomorphidae > Neomorphus > Neomorphus geoffroyi. The sequence goes on from JAUMJM010000039.1 coordinate 984,862, forward strand.
AAATGAAACCTTGATGGCAATACTTACCTCTTCACAAGCTTACTTGGGCAGAAGGGTTCTTTGTGGAATGGTGATGAATAATAAATAATGCTGTGGGGAGAAAAGAGTCTATGCTGCTTCTACTTTATAGCTGGAATAGTTGTACTTAATTCTCTGAGCAATCCTGTTGGTCGTGGTGGGCTTTTTCCTGGAGGAAAGATGAGGACTCACTTTGAGTGGAGAAAGTAGATTCTAAAAAGTTTTCCTAAAAATTCAATTTCTAAATGAGATTCTGTTTCATTTAGATGATTGTCTCATATACAGAGATTATACTTTTGGACTGCGAGCGATCAGTTATTTGTGCCAGCGTAACTCACGTGCTTCATTTGCAAGACTGTTTCTTCTTGCTGCATAAATACACTTGAAAGCTGTGAGTTCTAGTGACCACTGATCTCCAGAATATACATCGGAGTTCCTGTGTGTGGAGTAGATACTGTTCCCTTGCCTGGAGGGGGCCTGAACTTGCCTCTCTAGGCTGCATTGCACCAGGTTCTGAGCTGACACCTGACTCGTTCTGCCTTAGCAGAGGAGACAACAGCTTCAATTTCAAACTCCTCCTTATGCTGTGTGAACTCCAGATGTTCTGGCAGTCCTCTAGTTATCACTTTCAGTCCGTTGCCTGAAGTTGTTTTCTGATTCTGTGCACTGATGTTACTGCTTCTGTGTGACCTGAGCTCCACTGCATTAAACTTGGAGGCCACAAACTCTCCCTCAACTGCGTTCAACTGAAAAATGCTTTCCAGCAGAGCACCCATACAACTCACTGTTCTCACTCTGACATAATTAGCTGAGGAAGGCTAAAGTGACTGGGGCAGAAAATTAAAGTCTCTTAGGCATATTTTGTAGTCGCAGTATCACAGTATCATAAGGTTGGAAAAGACCTCTGAGATCATCAAGTCCAACCTAAGACCCAACCTACACCTACTCCTACTTGTCAACTACACCATGGCACTAAGTGCCTCATCCAATCTTCCCTTAAACATATCCAGGGACAGTGACTCCACCGTCTCCCCAGACAGTGCATTCCAATGGCCAGTCCTTCCAGTGCATCCTCTCAACGCGCCCACAACAGATGGAGGGTTTGTTTTCATCTCTACGGGAGACAGTGAAGACAAATACATCCTAGAGAACTCCAAATGGTGGTGAAGACAGACGTGTTTCCCCTGAAACACATGGTACATAGGGTGTCTGTGTATGGAGAAGAGAAGGCTGAGAGGAGACCTCATCCCTGTCTACAACTGCCTGAAAGGAGGCTGTGACGGGGTGGGTGCTGGGCTCTTCTCACAAGTGACAGCGATAGGACGAGAGGAAATGGCTGCAAGTTTTGCCAGGGGAGGTTTAGACTGGACATTAGGAAGAATTTCTTCACCGAAAGGGTGGTCAGGCACTGGCACAGCTGCCCAGGGAGGCAATGGAGCCACCATCCCTGGAGGGGTTTAAAAGATGGGTGAATGAGTTTCTTAGGGACAGGGTTTAGTGGGGAGACAGGCACAGTTGGACTCAGTGATCTCAGAGGTCTCTTCCAACTGGATGATTCTATGGTTCTATAGAGAGTCCACCTGCTGATATGGTTGATACCTCATGCTGTGTGGATATAATAGCAGCTCAGCTCTCCCTTCTTGGGAAGCTGTGGGGTTTATTTCTCTTAGCTCTCATTGACATTGTTTTCTTTTTCTCTTTGCCTCCCTCAGTTGCTGTTAAGCAGGATTCTGAAATATTCCTGCGGAGAGGGCTGACTAGTGACGACAGACTGAGCGACTGCCAGCAGAGACTGATGTCTTAAATGGAAAGTGATGTTATAAAAAAGACTCTTAAAAAAGTTCAGGTGAAGCAAGTTGGGAATTTGCTGGGGTCTGAGAGGTGCTTGGAACAGCTGTAGTCCCCATGTGATTTTTTGGCTACACTTTTTTCCTGGCTTTCTTAAAAGTGAGGAAGCACAGTTGCAATTTGCCACCACGTTGTTCCCCTGGTTTTCTTGCTGTTCGAAGAGCTTTCTCACTTCAGTTTGCCATATGGAGCTTGTCATAACTGAACCTCCCTCAGTGATACCTGTAGGGAAGGAGACGCAGCAGAAAAGCTGATGTAGACTCTGAGAGTAAAGGGCAGAGGAACTCAGACCCATGAAAGTTGTACTTTCTTGCACTGTGCAATTACTCCTGTGTTACTATCTGCTTGACTTTGTGTCCTTCCTCGGTTCAAAAATACCTTCCTACCCAGTGTAGCTGCTAATTGGTGTGAGTAATGATGGGCAGAACTGACACCTTTGAACATCTGACCCATTTCTGTGCAACGTGCCAGCCCGGAAAATGCGCAGAACGTACCAGGAGGCATGAGCTGGGAGATGCAGTGGTTAAAGTAATGTTAATTAACTGTTGGAATAACTTAGCTGTGGTGGATTTACTGCCACTTGAAGCTTTCAGATCAAGCTAAAGTTGCCTGACCGTGTAGGGATTTCTGAGCGTGGGTCAATGGACTAAATTCTGAACATAAACCATGTTATTCTTGACCTGTGTCTGAAACAGCGTGGCCAGCAGGACCAGGGAAGTGATTGTGCTCCTGTACTCAGCATTAGTGAGGCCATGCCTAGAATCCTGTGTTCAGTTTTGGGCCCCTCACTACAAGAAGGACATTGAGAGGCTGGAGCGTGTGCAGAGAAGGGCAACGAGGCTGGGGAATGGGCTGGAGAACAAGTCTTATGAGAGGAGGCAGAGGGAACTGGCATTGTTTAGCGTGGAGTAAAGGAGGCTGAGGGGAGATCTCATCACTGCCTACAACTGCCTGAAAGGAGGTTACGACGGGCTGGGTGTTAGTCTCTTCTCACAAGTGATGAGCGATAGGATGAGAGGAAACAGCCTGAAGTTGCATCAGGAGAGGTTTAGAGCAGACGTCAGGAAGATTTTGGTCAGGCAGTGGCACAGCTGCCCAGGGAGGTGATTGAGTCCCCATCCCTGGAGGGGATGGGCAGATGAGGTGCTCAGAGATACAATTTAGTGGTGGACAGGTATGGTTGGACTCGATGATCTGAAAGGTCTTTTCCAACCAGGCAATTCTATGATTTCCCTCCAGCTGGCCCGTTGCTGCGGGTTCACGGGGACCTTGGGGAGCTGGGGCCAGCCGTGAGGCTGTGCGGGAAGCCCACATTGCAGCCTTCCGAGGGGAGCAGGAACTCTGCCAGCAACGCGTTAATGGCATTAATGACAAAACTTAATTTGCACGGACAGTTCGTTCTCCACAAAGCAGTGCTCGCGAAGTGGAGGCTTTGCGGCAGGCGGGGGAGCTCTCTGATGGCCGGCATGGCTCCGGCGCGGAACAATGCGCGGGGTTCAGGCGGAGCAATCGGCGCGGGCCGCACAGATGGGACCGAAGGAGCTTCCCGAGGGATGACGAGACTCGCCGTGTTTAACGCGTCCATGCGGGGCTGGCGTTGCGGCGCGCGGCCGCCAGGCGGCAGCAGCGGCACGGGCGGGGCGCCGGGGGCGGGCAGGGCCCGTCCTGCAGCCCGCGGGCACGGGGCACGGGCCTAAATATACCCCCTCTTTGTAGTCGTTTAGCGCTGAAATGGGCAGTCTGCCTTTCTTAGGTGGTTTGTAACAGGTAAAACTGGCCAAGCAGGTGTTTGCTCTTGCTCTTGTCTTGATTTTGCCTCTTTCCCCTCAAATAGCAGCGCTTTTAAATTCATGTAACAGCCAGACTGGATCGTTCGGGTTCTTTCCTAAGAAACTGCACCAATCGCTCTGTTTTCTCACAGTTCTTTATTCAGTGCGATGTAAGAGTTTAGTACGGCTGATGGTGGGAATAAACTCTCAGGCTGGCAGATCGCCCTCCAAAATCCGCAGCATCCGTACTTGCTTCCCTCTTTACCGCTTGCTTTACAGACGAGGAGTCTTCTAAGGGATGCACTATCTTTGTTTTAACTGAGGAATTATTGAGAATAGAGAAATTAAGGCCTTTTAAATATTTAATGGACAGAGGTTTTCTAAATTATTTAGTAGCTTATTATAAAAGATGGCGTGAAATGGGTTAGTAATTTATTCTTCACAGAAACTAGCCGTAAGAATTATTTTACAACATGTAAATATTGGTAGGAAAAGTACCTAATTTAAAGTGCTATCTTATTCCATCTGTCAAAGGAATTACACACTGCTCACACAATTTCCAGATAACTTTAGACCTTTATTGTTTCTGTTCTTGAAGCACTTCTCTGGAGTAGGGAAATGCTATTTATACCCATTTTACTCAAGCACAGAGGCACAGAGACGGATTGTGCTGGGACTGAGGTGCAGCAGGTTTGACCACTACAATTCTGTTTAGATACCAGATCCCACAGTCTTAGTTCGGGCTCATGGATGCCCTAAATACCGACAAAGGAGAGTTGTATGGCCTGAAGTGGGGTCTAGGATGACAAACATGCAAAGCAGGAGTTGTTTATGACCAGCCTATGCATAGATGCTGAGGGCGGAGACCTTCCCCTCTCCCCTTTCACCTCTCCTTCCTTTTCCTTTTATAGCTTTGCTCGAGATGGGAGTAGGGGTTCAGTTGCTGCCTGACTAGGGCTCGTTACATAAAAATGACCCCTTTCTTCATAAAATTGCTTTCCATGGGTAACTTCTCTTCAAATCCCTCTTGCGTAAATTAACCCTGCTGCGTTGAAGTTGAGGACTTCAAGCCACAAAATTCTCATTGTTGTCAGATGTATTGTTGCCTCCTGGGAGGTGATGCGGATTTTTATTTTGTTTAAAGTGCTGCTCAGTTTGCTCACAGGTGGCCGGTGGGAGGGCTGGTGCCTGCTCTTGGGAGCAACTGCCCTCGCAGGCCGCACAGCCCCAGCAGAGCCGCTGGCACAGAAGGTCGGGAGTGATTTGGTTGTTTGCGCAGCCTGCAAATAAGCAACTCTGCTTTCCTAGGTAATGCTGTGCCCTGAAAGGAGACAGGGACCAGCATTAAAACCACTGATCACAAAATACACACAACACATGGTTTTGCCATGAGAAACCTGGGTTCCTTTTACCATTATTAACCAGGGGAGCCTCTTCCTTCTGTTCTGATCTGCCTCCTTTATTGGCATAAACCAGCTGAATCTCAGATTTAAGAGTGCTCTGTAAGAGTTTGCCTTGCGCTCCCCTCAAACAATGCTATTTTCTTAAGAATATTGCTGCCTGGAAGGCATCAGAAAGCCCCAAGATATGGAGGTAACTGTCATCTGCTGCTTTTGCTGTATCCATTTAATTGGGATGAATTAGAATAATCAATACTTCCTTGTCTTTTCCAGTGTTTAATGTGTGTTTAATGTGTGTTTACAGAACAAGTTACACTAAAGTTAGTATTTACCTCTAGATGGATCTACACAGGGGCTTTTTTTTTCCTCTCTAATAAAAATTATGGAACAGATAAGCACTAAAACCCGAGTTAGTGTATTGCAATATTGATTTCTACAAGAGCATTGTAAGAATGTATTTATCTATCTGTTCTCTTATGAAATGGGTAAAAAGGTACCACAAAACAATTTCAGTCATTCAATATTATACTGAAAAGCTTGTTTATTTGCTTTTTCTCAATAGGCATTTTGAGGCAGACTGATTTTTTTATTTTATGTGTATTTGTGGAAGAAAAAATTAATACAGGATTGTAGTGCTTTGTCTTAAGACATCTCTTTGCCCACGTTTTGTTTCCATTAGAACTGCTGTGTAGACATTTTGACTCTCTCTGAAACTCTCCACATTGGAAAGCGAAGACAGAGTAAAATGTGATTAATTATAGATTGCTGGCCTGGTACGTCTTTAATTCCAGAAATTACTCTATTTTCTCATGGCATTCTGAACAGAAAGGAGCTGAGTGTATTGAGCCAGGGCCTTTCCTACCCTAAGCTTCTGAAAGGTGTCTGTCTTCATGCTTTTATGACCCTAGAGATGCTTTGCCCCCTCAATGCAATAGTGTAATTTTGTGCTTCTTAAAAGCAAATCTCTAATTGATCAAAGGAAGAGTGAAATGAAAAGAGTGGAGGGAGAAGATGAGAAAAGGTTATTGTGCTCACTCCGTAAGTGAAGACCACATTATTATTACGCTCACAAATTGCACTGTGTCGTGTTTTCAATAGCAGAAGGTCAAGTTGAGCCCAGGGATAGAAGTGAGAGAACAAATATAAACAATAAAAGCAAAGAGAGTTGAATGTCTGTGAAATGGAGTCTTTGAGCTCATTATTCTGTGGAACGTGTGTCAGTAGTGCTGCAAAAGTGTCTCCATGTAGTGATTTCACAGTGTAGCTTCTGGGTATGGGTGGGTTGGGCGTAAGATGTGATGCTGGAAGCGAGTAAAGACAAAAGTGTCAGAGGGTGCTATAAAAGCACTGATCACATAGACTCGATCCTATGGATGTGACCCTGCAGACCCTCTGCTCCTGGGGCAGCCAGAGTCCAAGGGCCTTGGCCAAATCTTTTTGAAGACAATGAAAGATTTTTCCCTGTCTTTAATAATCTGGTTCGAACAGTTGGAGGTTTCAAGTAACCATGTGGAAATCCGTGTGCACTGAGGTGATGTCTGAGGCCTTGCAGCTTTCACAGCAGTTGGGTGGTAAGAGGGCACGTGGTTGTAAGGACGCAGTGAGCTGCGCACGCTAGGTTTGTATTTTCTAGTATAATAAACTGCCTTTACTTAATGCAGTGATGTTTCAGAGGTGCCTTATCACAGTTTCCCTGTGTTCTTGGAAACAAGTGAAAAGAGTAATACGACTGCTGCCTTTTGCCTTGGATTGCACTGTAGATGGCACTGTGAAACAATGATTTTTATAACGAAGAATGATTTCAGAACACCATTCCAGACGCTAATTGCAGTGTAATATGGCTTTCTTTCTAGGTCCCCAAAGTGAAGAAAGAATTCTGAAATGCAGAAGGGCTTATTTGCTGCCGCAAATGGGAATCTGGAATAACTATGAAAAACACACTGAAATAATTGTGTTTGACTGGAACAAAATTCTTGCAAAGTCCCCAAGGTAAGAGCACTTTTTATCTTTTAAATGACACTGAAGATTTGCTGTTCTGGTTAGCAACAATATCCACTTGAATCCAACAGAGAATGAAGGCTTGACATTTCTGAAAGCAGCAGCCCACTGATGCTGAAGGGCTCAGCACCCTTTGCTGCATCTGTCTGCCAAACTAATTTTTTTTTACTGCCTTTTTAAAGATCCTCTTCTATTTCTTTATATTACCGGGCTGAAGACTTGTGTCTTGTCTACCTGCAAGGCAGACTAAAGCCTGCAAACTAATGCTACTGGATGCTTTTAGCAGCCTTTCAGTTTGGCTATAACTTATTTGAAGTGTTGTAGCAATGTACTTATTCCTGGACTTGAATCTGCTTACAAAGGGGTAAGGTTGTGCTATTAACCTGATGAAATTTGGCTTCACATTCCCTGTCTAACATCAAGGCCATGGCTTCAAAAGAGGCAAACTCATAATCTGGGAAAAGTTTTGAGATGAAGTCAGCACACAGCCATTTCCACTGAGATCAGCTTTGCTTCTGCACTGGGAACAGAAGGTGGGAACACCTGCGTTCACTTACATGCTGAAACGGCAGTTTTAGAGCATGTGGTGGATGATGTGAGACTAAATACCTCTTCCTTTCCTCAACTCACACCAGAAAGCACGTGCTCAAAATACCTGATCTGTGGTGTTTAATTTCAAGTGTTAAATCTTGCTTTCAGTCACACCTCAGGAAACTTGAAGGAAGGTCCCTGTCTTCATTATGATACTACAGAGTAGCTCCAGAATTGGGGTCTCCACCGATAATTGGACCAGATTCCTGTGTTTGCATTTCGAGCAACTGAACGACAATATTGCAAGATGAGCAGATCATGACTTCCTATTTAGTGGTAACTGGTGTGTGAGGTGTAAGCTGTGTGTTTCTCATGGAGAGAGCAAGAAAACTAAGGCTAAATTCAGCTCTCCCCTCAATAAAATGCCATTCAGTTACCTGGGGAAGGTTTAGGTGACTAAAATCTGAAATGGTAGGTTGATTTCCAAGCTCACTGGGCAGTTTCCCTAGTCTAAGATTGGATCAACAGCAATAATAACATCTATGCTGGTTTCACAGTGACTCAGTCCTATTAGCTGCAGCAGCATTATGTGGTTCAGCTGGGTGCAAGAGGTGAATTAGGTCCATGCTTATTAGCTGAAGTGTACCTGCTCTGAATTAGCCTGGGAGTGCTCCATAAGAGGATACTTGTAGGGTAGGCAAGGGCCAGTGACTTCTTTATCTTCTGGGCTTCATTCAAACTTGCAGAAGATTCAAATATACGGCTGCAAAAGAGCCTCAGTGTGTTTTTCCTATACTGGTTCGTTTGCATTCAGGGTGGCAACATATTTGGCTCAAAACAGAGCACCTTCTTCATGCAAGGAAAGGTACACTTTAGCCAAATCAGTCCTTAAAATGTGGTTTCTTTACATGTAATTTTTTTTGCTTAAACCTGTAGACATAGCAAGTTATTTTTTAGCAATATTTGTGTAGAATTTTAAAGAAGTTGGTAGAGTGGAGTAAAGTCTACAAGGACACCTGAAGGTGCTGGGGTTTTTGCCAATGTATTTTGTAAGGTAGTGTGAGTGTAAGATAGTGTTTTTTGCTAAAATACATTTGCATACAACAAGCTTATGTTCTCTTAGCTTTTGATATTAATAATGCATTTGTGATTTGTTTTGGCTTTATCAATGTTCCTGTTCATATGCAATGAGTAGTTTTGTGATATGTGAAAGGGAAAACTAAGCAAGCACTTTTAAATGAGAAAACATGGGATCTGTTTTGGTTTCATTTGTTAGATGGTTATCAAGTTTAAAACAGGATCAAGGTGCTTCATCTGGCTTTGACAGTAAAGCTGTTTAAGGCGTGAGTGGTGTTTTTTAAGCTGTCAATCTATTCAGCACTTGAGCATCAGATTAGCTGAATAGTCTCAGGTATTTTAAAGATATACAGATAAATTGTTTAGAAAATGCTTGGAAGAATCAAAACTGGAATCTGCAGAGGAATGAAGTTCCCGAAGGAATTTTTGGTGCAAATAAGTATGCTTATGGTAGGCTTGCTCAAATCCCATCGTGCTGATTAACTGCAGACTAACGTCACTGCTATGAAAGCAGTATTTAGTTCAATTTATGCAAATCTATAAATTGCCTTTAATTAATTTGATGTATTCTTGCGTACAGCACTCGCTGAAAGTGTGGAACATTGTATCAAAGAGTTCAACTGCATAATGCCCATTTACGTATCTTACGAGCAATATATCATCATAACTGAGTTTAAGAAAATGATCTGATTACCTTTCTGTATGATGAATGGCACAACATAAGCTATTGAGGGATTTAATTGTAGATATTCACAGCAAAATTACTGAGGGTTTGTGGTCTGGGTTCCAATACTAACATGAGTAACACCAACAACATCTGCCTTCTTTAGAACAACTGTTTTCTGAAATGCAACTTCTAACTCCTGGCAGAGCAGTGAATCCTCGCATATTTGACTGGGATGCTGGTTTCATGAGCATTTAACCCTCAGCCAACTTACTGATTTCCAGGAAAGCCAGCAGACGCTGTGTGCTTGGGAGATCCAGGCAATCCATGTGCATGGATATGTGGGAGTTGATAGCATTAGCAAACATATCCTGAGAAGTATTAAGTAAAAAGGACATTTTTTCTATGATGTTTCAATGATTTTGAGGCTGGTGCAGTTTAAAAATAATAACACAACCTACAAATATGTGTACTTAAATTTGTGTGGATGTATCTTAAAAAGAAAACCTTATCTCAGATTCACAGAAATGTATGGCACTATGCTGTTATTATACCTGTGTTTATAGGTAATGTGATGTGTGATAGCCATTGCATTGCTTCTAATTATAGAAAATGCTTAAAAAAGAATTTATTCCATTCGAATCGTGAATATGATTTTCTTGGTGTTGCCTTGTAATAAGCCATATTATTTATTCTTCAGCATCATTGTAGCTTTTCCTTCCCCATGTCATTTTTATGTTATTCCCTGCTCGCATTGTTCTTTCACTCAACTGCTTCCTTTTCTGCCTCCAGGATGAGATTCTGTGCCAAATCAATGCTTCTATCTGACTGGCTCTTTCTGGTCTATGTGTTAATGGTCTGCTGTAAATTGTTGTCCGCCTCTAACCACCATTCCCGGGGGCACACAGGTAGGAGCTTTTAAACTCATTATGTGCTACTGAGACCAATTAATACCGCTTGCAGAATGTTAGAGTCCAATTTTTAGCAATGGTTAATTGATGAGGCTTTTGACAACACATTATAATCAGTGCAATGGGTTAAAAATAAAACAACAAGAAAAAATGAGTTATTGTAAACTTTCATGTTTTTCCTTTATTAATTTTATGTACTGAAGCTCGCTAGACAGTTTTTGGAGTGACTTCATGACTGCTAGGACTTTGGGATTTGTTAGTGTTCTTTTGCTTTATCCTTATCCAAAGATACTCTGAAATGTATCTTTATCTTCTCTCTCTTAATCCAGTTGTTATCAAGAGACTTTACAACGGTATCATTGGCTTTGGTGGGCAATAGATCAAAGCCCTCAGACTTACGTTAGCCAGCTCTTTCACTAAGTAACACAAATACTGTAGTTTAGTTCAGCTTGTGACGTGCACTTTCAGTTCCTAACGTGCCTAATGAGGCAAACAGAAAGATATTGCGTTTAAGAGGATGCACTATTGCAGTAGGAGAAAACTGCCAGGCACAATGTAGTATCTTATTATAAATGACAGAAATAGCTCAGAACAGGCTGGGTTGGCTTCATGAAGAGATACCGGACTGGATCTTTGAAGCAAGATCTCTGTGCTAGGATCAGGCAGACACATCAGCTTGAATGCAGAAAGAAATACAGATGTACTACTGCTAATGCAAAGGTAACAGTGTAAGTCCTAAAAGAGGACAGTTGAGTTAGCCCTATGTCACCTCTGATCTCAGGAGAGAGAAAGGTAAGTTAACAAAATATCATCTGTGAGGCCTGCATCTTAGGAGAGGTCAAAAGCCCGGCTGCACCATTGTGATGAGATGACTGCATTTTCAGTACCACTTTGTGCTGGCTTGGGGATTCCTGCAAGTGTTGCTATTTGTGATGTAGTCTCATTCTTAAATTAGGTGTAATGCCTTAAGTCCATATGTAACGTTCTTAGTTCTGAGCCAGACTTTTGTGGGTCCAGGTCTAATGTGAGCATCCACTTCAGCTCAGCACTCAGATGCATTTGTTAGAGGCTCCATCCTCCAGATGAGACAACCTATTGATTCCTTTCCTGGCTGCTTCTGGTGTTTGTCTAGGTAGGAGCTGAAGGCTCCTTGTGTGCTCGCCAAAATGTCTTCAATCCTGGCAAGCAGCACTGACCGTGACCTGCGTATAGCTGCTATGTAGCGCATCAGCAATGTGTGCCCCTAGAAGCTACACAAACCACCTCTTTGCTTTACCCCATCACCAACTCTGCGTTCCCTGGTGCTGTGCAGCCCTTGTGTGTTTGCCATAAAATGCAGTCACAGGTTATGGAGGATAACTGACATGTAGCGACAAAAGCCCATAAAGTGATCCCACTGAATGCAGTGTTAGAGGATGATCTGTGTTACCAGTTTGCAGGTAGCTGTTATGGAAACTCCCTTCAGTGAGGAAGGGGATGCGTGCACAATGACAAGTTAATTGGGCCCTCTTGACCTTTCCTGTAAACAGCTGCTACTTAGCAAAGCATTTCAGAGCTGACTGCACACCAAAACCTGTAGAACAGCCTTCTACAGCTTTTGCCATCAAGGGAAGAGTCTTGCGAAAAGAAATGTTATTTTTGTCTTTTGAAGATATGCTTTGCATGGCAGGTAGCGATCCTGTGTTGTGGGCTCATACGATGAACACTCATTATGTGTTATGTAAATTATGACAAGCTTTTAAAGATAACATTTCAGAGTGATTTACTGCGTGCTTTTAATTGACACCCAGAATTCTTCCCTCTGTACCAAAGAGGTACTGTAAAACATCAGACTGCTCAGCTGTTACGCAGGTCTGGGTACTGTGCTTTCTCTGGAGGGCCAAAAAAGGTTCTGCTCTTGATGAATACTTTGATCAGGTTATGGAGCCATTTTTCAAATAGCTTGAGCCTTCCTGCATGTTCTTAGACTATGGTGTCATGTTCTTCCCCAGACATGAGTTCCTCTTACGCGTGCACTGAAGTGACCCCCATCCCGCTTCATGATTCCATGTGACAGATGAAACAGTCACCCCATTTTTGATTCTCCAGCTCCCCGTGTCTGACAGAGGGCACCCCAGAGCATTTGAAGGGCTTGGTGGGCTCTCCTCAAGGGGCCTGTGTTTCTCAGTTTCATCTTATCTTTGCTGTTTAACATAACACCTAGATTGACTTTCTAATGTGTGATCAGATCTGTGATGGATTCTGATGTGTGAACAAGGCAAAGTCTCGTTCATCAGGAAAGCATGTAATTTAGAGCATTTACTGTAGCCTGTTTTGCAGAAAGCAAATAATTAACCTCAGTTGTTTAATACAAATTAGCATGTTCTTGGATGGCAATTGAGATAAAATTTTTGTAGTCAACAGACAACTTCAACGTTTTCGAAGTAAAATATTGTAGGAGTGCATTAGAGAGATGAATTCAGGCTTTGGGTTTGGCAAAGGCTTTGTCGTGTGTCCCTTAGTTCAAGCAGCTGTAGCCTGACAGGTATGAACTGGAGTGGGAAATGCATGCTGTTTATGAAGCATGAGGTGCCTAGCCTGGGATATTTTAGGAGAAGCTGTTTTTTAGGAACAAGCTGTGTCTGCTACTGAAAACTAGTGCATTTGAAGCTGTGTACTTGACACCACTAGTCACTTTTGAAAAAATACTTATTAAAGCGAAGAAAGTTTATTAACTAAGAGCAGACAATAGAATTTAAGATCAAAAGTAGGGATTGACTTTTTTTCTTTTCAAAATATTGCCATTTTTGAGAAGCCTAATCCAGGAAAAGACAATTATTGACTTTGGTCGTGTTAGATGGTGCCTGAAAGAATGGCACTTGACAGCTGTCTCTGAAATATTCAGACAGGAATGGAGACTGAATCTTTAAGGACCCGATAACCATCCTGTTTCTGAAAAGTGGAAGAGAATGCCATTGAACAATCTCTTTGACAAAAAGGACCTCTTTACTGTAATAAAGTGTAAGACAGACCTGGTTCATTCTTTTGTTCTGCAAAATATTAACCACTTTCAAATAATTGTTCATGGAGAAAGAGGGTGTTCAATCTAGCAAGCCAGTCCTGCCATCGCTTTGAAGCAGTGTGGCTCTTCAGCCCAGCTTGGAGGCCACAGCCTGTTTCTCATTTGAACACTGCAATTGCTTTGACGGGCAGTTAACTAGGCAAAAGGTAGAAGAGAAATCTTCCTTCTCATTACCATTAGGTCACTGATGCTTCTGCTTATGCAGATTATTTCAGCAGGCTCCCTGTACATCTCTGTAGAGAAGGCACTTCAGAATATTCATATGACTTTGTTACTCTGAATTACCCTTCTGAAGAGTTTCTCTCTTGCAATGACAATAGGTGAGGGAAGTGTAAGCACCAGCCTTACTATAGCTATTTAAAATTGGGCAGTATTTCAGGCTCTCAGAGTACCTAACTGATACCGATATAACTATCAATTTCATGCTGTGCTGAATGAAGCAACATACATATATGTTGTGGTTTGGTACCAGGAAAGATTTGTTTCCACCTCACTGCTATAAGTCAGGATCCCCAAATGATGAAGCACTGAAAAGACACTTCCTTAGGTCACCTCGGGTGAGGGCTGGACTTGCAGACCACTAATTGGTAGAGCCAGCTGGGTAGTTTCTGTCATGAATTACCAGCACAGCTTGGTTTTTTTTGAGGCTGCAGTGTTTTATTTTCATGTGATGAAGCTCACCTGAAATGCTTTCGGCCTCCTCCTGCTTGCTGAAGGGTCTAGATTTTTGGGAACTCCATTATTATTAACATGCCCAGAACCTATATATTTAATAAACATCTGTAGCTTAAAGGATGGCTAAATTTGTCTCTGAATTTTCTTGCATAATTCACATTTTCTTTTTTCTTTGTGATTCCAAGTGAAGACTTCAGTGGTAGCCCTAATGCTTTGATTGCTTAATGCACCTGCAGGATGATGCAGATCACAGGGATAAATTTCTGTGTTTGAGTGCACTGGGATAGGGCAGCTAACTGGAGCAACAAGTAGCAACTTCTTTTAATGAAGTTTTTTCTGTGTTGCTCTTCAGACAGTCTAATTTTCAGAGTTATAAGAGGTTAAATGGGAAAAGTCTTGTTACAAATGGCAGTGGCAAGCCAAAATGCATGACCATAGGGACTGGGAAGTGGGTTCATGAGGGAATTATCTGATCTGTTGTAAACTCTATATTTTTGCTTAGTGAAGTTCACCTGTAAATTTGTAATTTGCTGCCTGGCATCTTAGATGTGGTCTCCAACAATCAGAGTGCTGTCCTAGCTCATTTTCAGAGGACTGGGGATTTCCATCGTGTGAAAGACGAGCTGCTTTTGTAGAGTCTGGTGAACAGGACCTGAACTGAGACCTGAGATGATTTTCTGGGATTCTATGAGTTTTCTTCTGATTGGTACAGATGTATGGGAAGGCTCAGCTTGTGCAGGGGCAATCTGAGTGAATAAGGCAGCAATGCACTTGATGCAGAAAACAAAGGCTCTCCTTGTTGCTCCTCCTGTTCTGCCTTTGTGGCTCAAGGAAAGCAGTTTTCAGAATACATCTGGCTCTTCTTTTTTTATCCTGCTCTGGCTGCTCTCTGAAGAGGTGCTGGTCTAACCTATCAGTGGGATGGCCAGTCAATTTTTTGTCACAGAAACAGACCTCCTGTCATTTGGTAGTGGCAAATATTGTATGTATGAGCACCTGAGAGAAAGATTTACCCTCGATGAACAGCAAACCTGGCCAGCTGAAGGTGGTACAGCACAGAGGGTACGTGTTGAACTAAATATTTCATCATTCTTTTCCATGTCCCAAACAGCAAAGAGAAGTCAGAACCCTAGAGGAGTGGAAGAATTCCACCCTGCAACCTAGTGGCCACCAGGAAAGTAGATGCTTTGTTGCACTCTATTAGGTAATGAGAGAGGAACAGCAGCCTTTGATAGGTAAAACCTTGATGAGTGGTGAGCATGGGGTGTATTATCAGTAAACAGCAATTCATATACTGAGGTATCTATCAGACATTGTTTTGGTCTGCAGGACCCGCTGAGTCTGCTTTTTTCTAAACTCTGAATGTGAAATGCCACTGCCAGTTTGAATTCAGTCTGATTATTACCTCTCGATCATGCTTTTTCGGTTTTGATTACCTCTTAATCTGCTTTTTGGTGG
This sequence comes from Neomorphus geoffroyi, assembly GCA_033558235.1. Taxonomy (NCBI): domain Eukaryota; kingdom Metazoa; phylum Chordata; class Aves; order Cuculiformes; family Neomorphidae; genus Neomorphus; species Neomorphus geoffroyi. Next base: position 1,000,272 of record JAUMJM010000039.1, read on the forward strand.
CAGATTGGATTGTTTTACATCAGTTGCAGGTTTTCACAATTTTAAGGACTTTGTGGACCGAATTCTGTCCTCATTGGAGTCAGGGAAAAATTCCTCTCTTACTCTGGCAGCAGCACTTCATCTACTCTAGCGGGGGCAGTGTGACTGAAAAAATGCAGCTTTGTAGTAGAAATGTTCCCGATTTCAAGGAAAAAGGGGGGAAAAAAGGCTTGTTTTCCCTTATTTTTGGGTTGGAGCATCATTCTTCCCAGCAGTGCTGTCGAGCTGCCATGGGCAGGGTTCCCAGTTCCACCAGAGGGCCCTGCAAGGCTGCCAAAGGGGCTCCAGCAGACAGCCAGAGACAGGCACCGCGCTGCCTTTCTCGTGGTTTAAATCATAACTGTGCATTTTACTAATGAGAATTACGAGTCCTTTGTATTTCAATGGGTCAGACATGGTTAGTGCACAATAAGCTTTAGCCCTTTGTTCTATTTAACTCCTTTTATGTCTTAATGTTTTATTCAGTGTGTTATTTATGTGTTTTATTATCCAGCTTCTAAATATAGGGTAGCTACAATATACAGCCTTGGGTGTAATCTCTTCAAGTAATAAGGCAGGGAAAGCAATTCTGTTGAACAATAGATTCCCTTTAAGACAAAACCAAGCAGACTTCACTGTGTGAAGTTTGCTGGTATATTTGATTTTGAGAAGAAAAAAGAGGAAGAAATACTTCTTTTCCTTTTTTGGTTTTGCTTTTCTTTAAATAACAATGTGAACTTTTGATATAAAAGATTTTGACAACTTCTGTTTGGATGCATAGCTGTGTTACCAGTAAGCAGCAAGGAACAATTCAGTGTTAATTTAGTCTTTTATATGGTAAACCAGCTTCTGGTATAGTCTTCCGCAAATGTGCGCTTTAACCCTGAGGTATGTGGCTGTATGTGAAAAGATTTATGTATTCCAGGGAGTCAGGGGGAAAAAATTACAGATGAACTAATGAATGTGTAGGTTTTGTGCATCGTATTTTGTTGTTTCAAAAAGGTGTTGGTGGAGGAGTTCTGTAAGAAAAAGAAGATGGAATCTCATTTATCACACAACTGACCAAGTCCAATGTATCAATCTCTATAGCAGGAGGCTGAAACCAAGCTCCTTCCCATAATATCAAAGTGACCTTATTTTAAAGCCATTGGGGAAAGCTTGTGAAAATGCTGTCTTTGTTTTAATAAGTTTACATTGACAGCATCATTTTTTATACAACTGCTATCTGCAATAAATGATAATCTTTATATTCCATTGACCAAAATTCTAAACAAGGAAGCCTTCTTTGCTCCTCATCTTTTTTTTTCCTTAATCTACTTTTCCCAAACTTATAATATAAAAAATGTCTGTAGTGCAAATGGGCAAGCTTGTGCTAATGTGGGGAGAAAGATATGGTTAGACAAGTGAAAATCCACAAATAGGACGGAAAGCATCTTGTCCGCAGTGTTAGTTTGGGCAAAGTGATGCAACAAAAAGGTGGAACATGTTCTACTCAGGAGCTCTACTCTGCGTTCATAAGGAGGTCAACATGCTGAGTCCTTGGGAGGATGGATGCTTGAGTGATGAAGGCAATAGATTGCAATGTAAAGGACTTGCATTGAATTCCTTGCTCTGAAATGATTAAAAGACCTGCCTAAGATGAAGTCCTGACCCTGCTGAACTGGGAGTTTGTGATTCTTCTGTGATTTAGTTTCCAGCCTGCTCTGGATAGGTCATATGGCTTTTGGTCCCAGCAGAAAAGTTAACTTCATAGGTATGATTTTATTAACGCTTAAGCCAGTCATTCTTACAGAATTCATCATTCACTGTTTTGCAAATCACTGTCGTTTTGAGGGATGGAAATTGCTTTAGGGCCTGTTCTGCTATTGATCAACGTGTCTGTGCTTACTGCATTGGCTGCATTGCCACAGCCTTACAATTACATTAATTGTAATAACAGCACAGAGCCTATTCCAAACTTAAAGTCCAATTTTAATGTAATTGTAAGGCCTTGTGCTGCTGGAGAGTTTCATCCCAAATGAATGATTGCATAGGCTTAAAGTCCAAGGAAGTGGATAGCATTTTTTTGTTGATTTGGTGATTCAAAATTAGTGTGTAATTTTGTCTGTGCTACCGAGTAAGAGGTGATTTAGAAGCAGGCTAGGATGTCCTGACCCTTTGTACTGGCTTCCATTTGCCTAAGGTTTTGTCTCTAGGTGGCTATAAAATGTATACGCTTTATTTAAGAGCAGGAAATACATTGTTGTACTTGGCTGTAGCATCAAACATGCTCCACCTGTGCCCACCCCACTCAGACTGCGTGAAGAAGGGCTCAGCTCTGCTCTTAAGCCAAGCATGGCATTCCCCCTGCCAGAGAATTGCCCCTTGGTACCAGTTTGAAAGTCTACAGTGTTGATGTGTTTGGTTTCAAGGACATGTTTGAGCAAGCTTTTATTCTTGGAAAACAGAAAATGTTTAATCAATAATGGAAGAATCTGGAGATGGATTTTTTTTTTTTAAGTAACGTTGAAGTGTTTTGTTGGTGGAACACCTCCAGATTGCTGCCGGTAGCCCTTTGCTGCAGCTGTCTGTTTTTCAGTGTTTGGCAGCATTCTTGCATTCCTTCAGGAGAATGACAACTGTTAAAGGACAATGGATTCTAAATCAGGAGATTATAGATGTCTTGTAGGGTTCAACAGGGTAATCTCTCCTCATCAGACTGGAGATGCTATCCATCAGCACAGTAGTGGAGGCTACATCTGACATTAGTTATCTTCCCAGGTGGCAATCTGTTAACGATACCCTGCAAATGACAGAAGATATGAGTGGAAAATTCGAGGATCAACATTTCTATTGCTTAGTGTTTGGCCTGCCTTTATTTATTTATTTTTAGAAAAACTTTTTTTCTACTTTTTTTTTTCCCCTTGTTGGACAGGATCCATATGCCTCCAGTGCAGTGGTGGTCACTATTCTTTTGATTTACGTTTTTGTTTTAACAAATAGTCACCAGATAAGTGTGAGACACTATTTATCACAGCTTTATTTACACTGCATCTTCCTGATATCAGTTCTTCCAATGGTTTACATTTCTGTTTCCTTAAAGTAGCATCCTTAGATGCAGTGAATATTTGCAATAAACAGATTTCTTTTACTGTCTTTTTTGCACAGAGACAATTTTTTGTCAATTATGTAGTGTGTTATACTTCTGGGGTAGAATGGCAAACTCGGTGTCTAACAGATCATGCTTGTGTTAACGGGTATTTGCCAGGTGTTGCATTGAGCTGATTTGAGTTTCATGTTGGCTGTTAATGCCTGATAGCAAAAATGGAATTGCAAGTAATTGTAAAGCAAAAATTAAAATATATCAGTCTTTCCTATGTGTCTTATTTTAAGGTTGGGTGAAAAAGCTTAGACTTGTGCTCTGTATATCATTGCTTCTGTAGCTCCATATTCCTTGGAAGATTTCATTCTACATAGCAGGAAATAAAAGTTGATGGAGAGCATGCTGACCTTCCTCCTTTCTGCTGCCCCTACACAGGACACGAAGATGAGGGATTTCAAGGGTTCTAAGGTGGCTCCAGCCTAGGTGGTTAGAGCATAAGCATCCTTCAGCAGCAAACAGTGCAAAGGGGGAAAGAACAGCAGCATGAAAGTCTCTCATTCATGGCTGTGAGCTTTGTGAGGGACCAGATTGGATCCAACGCTCTTCCTAATCCAACACGCCACACAATGAAAGACAAAATCTCTTGGAAAGAAACATGGAAATATCTGTTTCCCCTATAAATACATATTTACAACTCTTTTTTTGTTTCCTGTGTGCCATACAGTTTGAAAGTATCAAGGCTTTTTGACACATTCCTGTTCTGCTGATGTTATTTTTACAGTCTGGTGAGATAATAAAAAGTATCTTGAGTTATTGGAAGTTATGGAACCAAGTTATTGCATTTCATGAATAAGCAGTTATTGTGCAAACTTTCTGCTCTCTGCACACGCGCACACACAGGCACACTCCAAGCTTTTTAAAAATGAAGAACAATAAGTAACTGGTCACCCAAAGGAATGGTGCCTGCCCTCTTATGACTTTACATTTTGAGGAGACGCTCTGTTCAGAGATGAAACAGGAAGATCTTAGGCCGCATGTTGTTGCTGATGCTTGTTGCTACTCCTAAGTATTCTTAGACTGTCTTTAGAAAATATGGTTTACTGAAAGTACGAAAGTCAAGTCAGGGTATAATTTGAAAAAAGTGCAAGTTATGCCACTTGGCATAAATCACCCTCGCAGTATGAGAGTCTGGCCCAAATAGTGGATGTGCTAATGATTTATGTCTACTGAGTCCTTTCAGGAGATGTTGGTATTCCTCCAACCGCAGAAACTAAACCAAAACACCCCCCTCCCCCCCCAACTATATCAACTGAAATTTCCCATTCGAACCAGTTTGAATGCAGAAAGATGTCCCCACTGTTCTCTAGGTGCACCCTGCTTGAGTTGGCACTTTTGAGTCATTGAGGAATTAAAAGGTAACTGGTATTTTTATTTTCAGTGTTTCTAAATGCATCTTGGTTAAAAAGAAAAAAGAAACCCTATTGCACTGGAAGTTACCTTTTAGGACTGATGCTTGCTTGACTGTGTGTCCAAATGAACTGTCTGGTTTTATGGAGTGTCCACTCATAATAAAGTTTAATAATTTACTTGTTGACATAATATTTTGAATTTTAGTCTGTTTCCAAGATTTCAGAAATGGGGGTAGAAAAACAAAGTGAATTTTATGATCAGATCTATACTTAATTTTTTTGTTGTTGGAACTGCTTAGGAAAACCCACCAGTTTGACATTTCATTTGGAAATACTGTGGCAGGTGTGCTATTTTTCTCCCCCTTCCACAAGATCTATTTATTGGAAATACAGAAAAGCTACAATTTTGTGTTGACATTCTTTAGAAATGGAGTGAAACTGCCGCCCTCAGCAAAATGCAGTTTACTGCAAGGGATGCCACAGTCCCCAGACAAGGAGCCAAGATAATTAGTCTACAACTGACAAATAAGTCTGCTGTGCTAATGTAAAGAAACATCCTTTTATCAGACGGTATCACATGGTAGTTTGTGCCAAGCTAGAGAGAAAAGAGAGTTTACTCTGAAAACATGTTGTCTTCCATGGGAACAAATCTAATCCAGCAGTGACTGTGGAAAGCATTTTCCTGACCCTTCCCCAGTATCAAGGGGATTGGATTAACTGAATTCTGGATCAGAATGAAGACCTGAGTAGGGTTTTTTTGCAACATCATTTCCATTTTTCTTTCAGCTGTAGCAAGAACTGCGACTAAACAACATGAAAAGAACTGTGGCTGCAGCATGACCAGTTTCCCAGAGGGATAAAGGTCATCCAGCGTTCTCTCTGTATTGCCTCTCAATAAAAGAGAAGGGGTTTGCCCCAGGTGCTTCAGCCCAAATAAACAGTGATATGCTGGAGTAAATGTGCTCTGGCAGCCAGACTCTCTGAAATCAAAGCAGTACAAGGTGTTTGTCAGTAGAACATGATGTGTTTAAGAAATGAAGTGTGATTATTCCCATTTAACGTATGGGGGGCTGACACACACGTGTGTGTATGGTGAGTGCTTCCAGGTCTTAAGAACAAATTGGACTCAGTTGCAGAACAGTGCTAGAGGTTATATTTAGATTGCATTGCCTGGGATGTGGCCACTGGCCTGTTATTTGCACAACACAGAGCAGTGCTTAAATACCATCATTGCACTGTGCTGGCCAGTTACAGCAAAGCTGTACACCCACCAAAGCCGACAAGTGAGCAGGAAGCTCCTTCCCAAACGGATTTCTAGTATTTTCTAGTTCAGAGTCTGTTAACTGAGTTGGTCAAAAGGCCATGCAAAGAAAGGGCATTTTAAAATTATTAACATTTTGCATTGAATGCTATGTACTTTATTCTTACAGTTATTAAGTTTTGCTTGCTATGTTTTTTTATGGAGTATGACATGGGCTTTCAATCTGAGATCTGTTTGGATAATAAACAGTATTAGCAAAGTCATCCCTTGGCCAAGGAAAAAGCTGCATGTTCTGAGAAGATAAATTCAGTTAGGGGGCTAGCAATGGAAAGATGCCTGTTTTGTGGCAGCCTTAGCAGATAGTTGCAATGAGACAATGGGTATTGCTAATTGCCACTGCTCTTACATTAGCCGGCTCACTAAGAACTGGTTTGCCATTTGCCTGTGGAGACGGGCGAGAGATGTAGTGGGGTCTTTCTGTCTCAGATGAGGTATATACACAGTCATTTCATACCAACAGAATGATAGAAACCTTAAAAATACAATCTGGTCCTAAGACAGAACCAATATATGGAACATTCTGGTTCCGCAAAGCAATAAGGCTTTTTGGGCCAGACATTCCGTGTAATGATGGTGTGACTGCTGACTTGAAGAATGAGATTACAGGCTTAAATGAAAGCAAAGGTACTTTTGACTTATTCTGGAGATACCACACAGAGTGAGAAGGATGAAAGAAAGCTGCTCATCAGTAGAGTTATCTGGGCCTTGTGATGTGTTTAGAAGCCTGTGTTTTAACAAATGAACTAAACTAGCACATGCGTATGTATTTTGAATCTTAATTCCATTTTGTGTTAATGGATTTCTAAAACACCCATCCTTCCTCTTTACCTTCTTTTCTCTATCTGTTTGTAAATCAATAAGTAATATTTTTTTAAAAAAAGTCATTGATGTTGTAACATACATAAGTAAATAAAGCATTAAGCAAAGAATTGATGAATATAAAAAGAAGACAGTATGAAATACGCAAAGATAAACACTGTGCTTCAATAAGAGTGTTTATAAAGAACAACATCCAATTGCAAAGTGTTCTCTGGGGCAATGAGAGCTACTTGTTATTTTTTTAATAAATCTGATGACTAAAGCTATCTGCTCTGTGAGGGAAAGATAAAGTCAGGCTGATTGATAGAGTGAAGAGGACATTACGGTCTTCAAGGAAGAAAAAAGGCAGAAATCACTTTCATTGGAGACAGGATCTCATGATGTCGTTGAGCAATTGATAAGCCAACTGAAATTAAAAAATAACATTTAAATTACTGGATGATGAAATGAGAGGGAGATAAATAGGTTTGTGCTAATGATTACATACCCTCTTGACTAGAATCAGAGATTAAATAATGTATTATGCATTTTCAGTTAATTCTGCTGTCCTATATCCAAAAAGTGTTAAAGTTCAAAATATGCTTAAGTAATAATCTAGTAGAAACGTGCAAAGGCTGAGATTAGTCTTCATGTTGTGTGCTATGCAAGTCTTGCCTGTGCAATGTTTGTTTGGGTTTGCAAATTATCAGGCCTTTAATGCTACAGTTAATTTTTTTTAAAAGGTGAACGACCTTTTTGTGTTTTGGTATAGAGGCAAATCAAGGACATCTGATTACTGACAAAACATAACTATCTTAAATTAATCCTCCTGAAATTAAGCAGTGAGAGGGTCCTGGGCTTGGTGTCTCGCTCAGGTAGAGCTGAGCTGGACATACGGCACAAAACAAGGGTAGATATGCTTGCAGATTCTCTGTAGAAAGCTGGCGTGGTGCCTGGTGTAAGTAACCACAGGGCAGCTCTAAGTTTTGTCCCTGACCCCAGTAGAATATTATTTATAGCAGCCAGGACTTGCTGTAGAGTAGAGAGGTTCTGTTTGTATCCATGCTTTTCAGGAAGGTTAACTGGACAAGGAAGACAATGTGTCTCAGTCTTTCCAACTGCTATACAAATCCCAAGCTAGTCAAAGGGTTAAGCTGATGTGGATAAGTCCTCAGCAGTCAAAAGAGATGAAATGTGAATTAGGATTCTTTCATTCTGCTGATGGTGTAGTTGAATGTCAGTACTGGTAATTAGTGTTTATTGGGCCACAGTTTACCTACTTCCTCCCATACACCAAAAAGAAAAAAAGCTTTGTCCCATCACTAATAACACTACTGCTCTTTGGAAGGGCTCTGTGTAGTGGTCTTCGATGCTGGGATTAAATGATTTTATTTAAGGCTGCCTGTAGTAATTTTACAGGAAGCATTATGACAATATGAAAAATATGGACGTAGAAGAACAAGAGTCAGCCTCGAAAAGCAGAGTGCTGATTGTGCAGCTGGACTGCTGAGGGAAGGTTTGTTTTTTCGTCTCTCCTGGTCGCAGGTCGGTCCATTTCCCCCTGCTTCCCTCCTGTTCTTGATTTGCAAAAGTTCTTGCCTATTGATGTCTTGCTGTAGAGTCCTATTAGCACCAGAAATTTATCTTCTTCATAAATTGCTCTGGAGCCTGTACCCTGACAATCTGAGCTGGCTTTAAATTGTTGTCACTGCCTCTGCTTCATCATCCACAAGTAATGATGTTGATAATGAAAATGTTATCATTTACCAGGTCTGAGGCCTTCCATTATCTATGAGGGGATGTTAAGTAGATAGAGGAGTATCAGAGTCTCTTTTTGTTCTACACATCCATATTCTGAGCTCTCAAGTACTGAAACAAGGCAGATACAGGCTTTTAAAGACAGATATAACAAGATCTTACAGCCCTATCACTGCAGGGAGCAGCCAGTGGGATTTTTCAAATGTGTGTCTGTAAGGCGGTTGCTGAACTTCCATTTTAACCGCAATGAAATATGTAGATTTGTGATGGTATAAGTTGAGATCCTGTGTGTTACGACACTCTGTGTAACCATCCCTTTGTCATCTCCAGCATCTTAAAAAGCGAAACAGCTGCAGGATTGAAGCAGTTTAAGTCCACAGAGTGATTTCACAGACAGCACCGGGAAGGAGCGGGCGCGGCAACGCCTCTTTTGTCCTTGCACAGACTGTTACGACAGTTTCTTATTCAGCACCTGTTTTATTTCACTTTCTCTGAGAACTTTTTTGCATTAGAAGCCATTGACAGCAGGGAGTGGAATAAACACCTATCTGGGAGCCCTTGGCAGCCGTCGATTTTTTACCGGTGCTTTCTCCGCGCGTCCCCACTGGATGGCAGCAGCAGAACGCATCCTTGTGGTCCTTTTTGTCTGAGGGAGTAGTGGGACTCTCCAAGTTACAGCACATTCTCCCAGCTTTCTTGTGACTTTCCCCTTGCTTAATTACTTGCCTCTTTGCAGCCAGGAGAGGCACAGCTTGGTCTTCAGTTTGCTCTTCTCGCAGTGTTCGAGTGTTGCTGTACCAGCTCTCCGAAGAGCCACAGTCAGGCGGTGAGTAGGTGACATGCCCATGAACCCAGACTTGTCAAACTGCGGCAACGAACCAGCTCAGCTCTCTGAACATCAGCTAGAACTTTACCTGGAAAGGGAGCTGAAACTGAGCATGAGCATTTCCCTTCCCATTTTTAATTAGGCTGTATCAACAGCAATTAAAACAGGCAGGTATTTACTGTCAGATAGTGCGGACAAATAATTTAATTTCCCACTACTTAAAAAATGATCTGCATCTTAGCAGGCTTTGTAATTAGATTTGACCTTGAGCAATCCCACATTCCTCATGATACTTGAAGAAGTATCAAAATGTTCGAGTCTATTTAAGATGTAAGTTATGTTACTTAAAATTTGTAACAACATCTTGTGTAGCATTAGGCCTTTGTAACATAATGTATTTCTTAACTAAATGTCATGATTTTATGCTGAGTGCTTGGACCTACAATACTTTATATGTGTGCCAGCATTTAAATGGGATCCAGCTCACCTCTGAGGCTAACAATCCATTAAGATGAAAGTGTGAGCAGTTCACCTTAGTGACAGTGCTGTATTTTTCATCTATTTGTGTGCTGAGTCTGTGCGGTAAGAGAAAAGAGATTTGTATGGTTAAGGCTCTCTCTGGAATGTAAGAAAGTCCCATAAAAATTAAAATTCTAATGATGGTGATATTTTTGGGTAGAGGCTGGATTTCAATCTGCAGAAGCAGAGCTTTTTTATTTTTTGAATTCTGGTCTTTTGCAACCAAATATTGAGAGCTGATACATAGTTTTTCAGTTGTTCTTTACTATTTACTAAAGACTCTGGCTGAAATGGCAGTAAGATGTGTTTCTGAAAATATCACACCTGCTTTCTTTGGAGGTGGTTCGAAGTTTAAGAGGAAATACTTGTATTTACTAGGGACTGAATATAGAATTAAGTGGGCAGAATAAAGAGTGTTGTTTGTTGCAACCAGGAAACAGATTAAAACACAGACTATTTCCCCAGAGCAGCAGGACCTCTAAATGCTGTAGCAGTGACACCCAGTGACTGCATTGTTAACAGTAATTCCACAGTAGCTCCTTTTGGATATGTAGAAGAGACTTAATCCCATCCACAGGTCTTAGTGATGGTGCTAGGCTAGAATGTGGAGATAACAAAATAAGGAAAATTATTATGTGGGGGAAAATGCAAGCCTGGAGCTGTTACAGGCTTGACTTCTGTTATGGCCCTTAATCCTTGAGTGAAGCAAGATTTTGTCTACTTGTTCACCTCCTCCTGAACTTGCTTGCAGATACAGTGGCACAAACCTGTTTGAAACTTATCAACACAAGTCACGTGCACTGGCTGAATGCATTATCTGGTGCTGCGCCATGGAAATTGGGGCTGTTTGACTTATGGGACCGTTCTAGCTGTAATTTGTCTGATTGGCTTAAAGGAAAAAATCACTTTGAAGGAAGATTTTTTTAGAACAAAGACGTCTGTTAATTAGGGTTAATTGTGTTTCAATGAAGGTAACTGGTTAGCATTATCAATCCAGCTCCGTGATTGACCCTTTGGGACTGGTGTTGCGTATGCCCCAGGTAACAGATGATGGAAGATGCATGGAGAGGACAAAACATCTCTAGCCACCAGACACATGAAATAATCCATATGAAACTGGGATGTTCAAAATGAATTGGGGAGTTTTAAGGGCAGCACAGCATAGATGTGTACTGGGATTCTTTCCCAGTAATGACATGATAGAGTATAATCTAGAGAAGACTTATATAGTTGTAATAGTTGCTTGAAAAGGCTGCCGTTAAGTAGATTCCTATGTTGATGTCTTGTTCTGAGTACTGGGATTAGCTACAGGTGGCGAGAACGGTGCTTTTATTTTTGTCCTGAGCAAGTTGTTTCTTCCTCCTCTTTAGTTAGGCTATTCCATTTCAATTTGCTCCTGTGTGTTGTGATACTTGTCAATCCAATAGTCCAACATGTTCTGAATTAATTAGGAAATGCTTCATAGTAAATGGAAGTGGGACTGTTGCAGAGAACAAGAGATGGCTGAGTCTTCCTGTATTCGGTGAGATTGTTTAATTCACAGTGCTCCCCCAAACGGGACCCATGTGTACATCACGCATTTCAAACACCTCTTAACACTGAAGGACTTAAAGCTCCTGAAGGAGCAAGACATAACTAACTTTACAGTCCCTCTGCCACTGACTCTCATTTTTTTGAAACTGCTGGGCCAAATCCAACCAAATGAAGATCTTAAACATGGAGGGGTTGCTAGGAATTGGAAGAAAAGTGACAGTGAGGTACATTATTTCCCCCACTAAGAAAAAGCAGTAGTGTAATTGTGAGGATTACCTGACCTGTGTGTCCTGGCAGCTTGCTGATTAATACATCTCCACACTGGAACCAGTGCTTGCCTTGTAGTTAAGAGGCACAAAAGATGCCTGAGCACTGTGAAGTAGATGAGAATGGAAGCTGTGGCAGTGATGTGGGTTGGGGGCAGAAAACAGATGCTGTCACTGATGTAACTTAGTGGAACAGCAAAATCAATGACGGATTATTTCTTATAGTCACCTCAGGAAGAGATGATCACCTCTTAAATGGGATTTGACTTGATTAATGTCAGAAAAGTTGTTTTCTTTTGATTCGAGATGATGGTGATTACTTGCGTGTTGGTTTTCATGGTATTAGCACTGTGAAATTTGCCACATGGAAGACTGGGGCAATTCCATCTGTCCTGCACTGACAGAGGATCAGGAGCAGGTATTGCATTAACTTAAAAAATCCAGTGAAGGCATATACAGGCGGCTGCTCGTGACTGTGAGCCATAGCTAATGTCAGTGTGGACCACCATCCCAACACTAGGGTCCATCTCACCCAGCACAACCATTGCCATTCTCAAATGACAGGGAAACAGCCGTGGCAGCTTGGCTATCTCGTCTCTTTAATCTTATTTCGTGTTCAGTGCTGAAGTTATAAAATGTATTTCTCAGGACTCCATAAATGATTGCAAACTGAGAATGCGATAGATGGAAAGTAACTGTTTCGGTAGCCACATCATACAACTGCGATGCTAGGTGTTGCTAGGAAGGACTTACATGAGGTCGCTTGCAGAATCTCTGGTTTGAACTTCCTTTAAACCTAGAGGAAGTCTAATTTGAGAAATTTTATGGATTTCTTTATGTAATAGTTCTAAGAAGCCTTGCCCCCAGTGACCTAATTATGTCACCTGCATGCTGCACAGCTTTGTACTCAAGCACGACTGCCACAAGGCATGTGAGCTTTGTAGTGAATTTTTTTTGTAAATTGGATTTCATCTTTTCTTCCCCCCCTTCCAGTACAAGTTGCTGACTTCAACATTTTACCTGAGACTGGAAGCTCCACTGATTTTTGGTTTAGGTTTGGGGGTTTTTTTTTTCTTTCCAAAGGCCAAAGATGCAATGATAAAACTCATTTGTCTCTTTAATCATTACCTTGTAATTAGAGCTAAGAGAGGCTGGAAAGAGATGCCAGGCGAGTAAGCTCTTTTGCTTTAAAAGCTCTCCGGGCCGATAACTGAGTCTTGGGAGTGCTTTAAAGGAAAGCAGTAATGAAAATCCTGCAGAAAAGGAAAAATAAGCCAACAAAATGAAGACTTAAGTGTGCTATTTTTATTCAGGTCTGGGGGTAAAAAAAGACTCTGGTACCTCCTGGGTTCATTCTGAGATAAAGCGTTTGAATCACTAAGTATTTTGAAACATTCTTTTTTGTACATATGAGCTTCCCACTTTGTTTCTGCCCCACTGATTTCCCCAGAAATTTTGGGTGAGTGAAGATGATGTTTGGTGTTGATCTTATTTGGAGGGTTTGGAATTGTTTTACTTTAACTTTGAACTTTGTTTGAAAATAAGGTTGTTTTTTACTGAGATCAGTAATTTTCATGAAGTTTTGTTTTTCTAGAAGGAAAAGCACCACAACACAAATCCCAACTATTTAAATATTAGAAATCCAATAGCTGTGGAACTTGGGCACCTGGTTCTAGGAAATGTTTAAAAAGGCCACGTCTTTCACTCAGGCAGAGCACTGAGTTAGAGACAAAGCACACTCATGGTCATCCTTTTTTATACCCATAAAGAAGGTGGTGGTGAGAAAAACTGAATGGCAAAGGGTAGAGGCCCCTCTGCTGGTCTTTTGAGAAGCTGAAATGCCAATGTTTATCAGGCCTTAGGGCATGATTCTTAAGTTTTAGGTCACTAGATTTCCAATGGTCGAGCAACGCAAAGCTGTGTTTGTACATGGATCTGCTGTATGGTTGCTCCAGCACAGCAGATGCTTTGTTTCTCGGAAGCGCATATGCAAAATTCCCATTATTTGTTCCCTTCTGAATGCATTCAACACCATTAGCAAAGTGAACTCCGAATCCTTCTTTATGCCAGCTGATCCTCTAAGAGTCCCATGACTTCTGCTCCCAGTGGCTTTTTCCTTAGTATTTAACATTTGTTGTATGAATACTAGTTTGTAGAATCAAAATGCTGACTCTGAACATTGCTCTGAAGTAGTCAGATGTTGGAAACTAAACTGCATTTTTTCTTGGCCCATCATGCTGCACATGAGACTTCTGGGTTTTTTTCCATGGAACATAAGTTTCATCCCGTGGAACATAGGCTTCATCCTGTACTTGCATTCCCAAGGGCAAATGAAAACAAATGTTTTTGATCAAGAATTCTTTTTATAAACCAGGTACCAGTTAAAAGTGAAACTCAAGCCTTTTTTCATTTACGCCAGAATAGATTTTAGTCTTTTAAGGAAGAGATATCCTGGTGAATACACTGGCTGGTACTGCTTAAAACTGGATTATTCCCTCTCCTCTGGTGGGGCTGTGGATGGTTACCTTTCCCTCATTTCTCTCTTTGATTGGACGTGGAAGATTGTAAAACAGTTTTTGTCCCCCTGTTGTTTAGTAGTTCTCCTTCGGGGTTTTGAAATACTTTGGTCTTCTTCATTGTCCTTCATTCTCCACTCTCTTAGCTAGAGCAAAAGTCTGAAGACCAAAGTGACATGTCATGCATGGTCTGAAGAGAGAGGGACAAATAGCAGTTAGGATTTGTGAACTGAATTGTAAGTGATGGGGATTTCTGTATTTCTGAAACTAAGTTTTGGAAACTAGCAAAGTTGCCCATCATCAAGGGTGTAGTCAACTGTACGCCTAACTTACCTGTGTTAGTTTTTACAGTGATGTCAACAAAGTCAATGGGCCTGACTTTTTTATTACCTGTGCCATCCTGCAGTCACTGTCGTGGTACAAATGCTATCATTTGGACGTCAGCAAGCAGCTGTAAACCTGCATTCCTTATTGCTCCCTTGTAACTCTGTGCTGTGATGCAGCTCAGCATGCAGATTTTTGAGTAAGGAGAGGCAATAGTTTTCAACATAAACAAGTCCACTGGGTCACATTAACCTCCTTCAGTGTCTGTGTTAAATAATTAAAATAAACTCGGTAGTGTTTAACTATACGTATTTAGAGGCTTACTGGAGGAGCTTATTAGTTCAATAACCTAACACAGTGTCTTAAACCTTTCCAAGCTCCAGGATCTCTTATTAAATATTTAGTGCATATTGCTGAAAAAGTCAAGATTTGCTTTATTTTTTAGAGGCAGTTGCAATTATCAAAATTCTTTCAGCCCTTAAAACACTGGCCAACTATAAATACTACTTTTCTCAAGATGTCATATCTTGCAACCAAGGAGTATTTTTCCTTAGTATTGATTTAATAGTACCCCGGGAATTAGTACTTGCAGAAGGCTCTGCAATGCATCCTTGCTATATTCTATAGAACTACCTCAAATACCTTTCTAAGCAATTCGTTTGACAGCAGCTCCTTGAGATAGAAAGAAGATGTGTGTCAGCTGCTGACTGTGGTTTGGAGACGTCAATATTTCTCCTCTTCTGTTTCCAAAACTGTCAAAATGAAATTAGTTAATTGGTGAGTATTTTTGTGTAGTTGCAGTAGGATAGTAATTATTGGTGACAAGGGCTGCTGGTTGTGCATTAATACAGTACAGCAACACCTAAAATCTGGAAACACAAGGCATCCTCCACTGCTATTACAAGTAGTCATTTCTCCATAGTCTGACTCGCTATAGATTCAAACCTTCAAGTTCAAGGTCATCTTGCCAGGAGAGAGAAGATTTTGCTTTGCACACAGCAGTTTTATAAGACTTGCCATATAGCTGAGTAGAGGCAGCTTAGTGGATTAAAATAGCATCAGTGATATCTCTTGTCTCTAGGGTAATGAGTTATGAGCAAAGCAAAGACCTCCAGGAAGGGATTTTGTTTCTGTGGAGTCTCTATTAGATGATACTGTATAGTAAACAAATAACAAATTGTTTCACTGAGTCCATCCTCATTTTGCCTAATTGCCTGCCTTGATTCAGCACTGGTGAAGATAAGGCATAAGCCACGTTGTATTTACTTTTACCCTGAAGCACTGACTGCTTGCTAAATAAAGCTGGACTGTGTGTTTTCTCTCTGTACCTGGAAAATGGTCACTCCTTGCTACAGGTTTTTCTTTAAAGATTTTAATTCAGCACTTTCTCTGTTGTTCCATGGTCTGAGGTGGCAACTGAGAAAGAGTCAGTAAACGCATCAGCTTTGTAGTGTGAGGATATCTCAGCAAGCCATTTACAGGATCCTGCAAACAAAGATGTTTTCTACTTCTAAGTTCCATATATCGTCTGCATGCCTTGAAGCATAAACTGTCTAATAGTCCACCTCTATTCAAATGCTTAAAATTACTAAAAACTGACAAAAGATTATATGTTAGACTGGCAGCACATTGAGTCTCTACTATATCATCCTCATAATTGCTATCCACCTCTCATCTGAAACTTACCTGGTCTTTAAACAGTGGTTTGTGATCAATCCTAACACTGTTCTTGCTAACATTAGGAAGGATGTGTGAGAAATACTTTTAAAGGAGGTAGTCCTGATTTTGAGAATATATTTTGTGGCCAAATATGTCTTTTTTTTTTTTTCCACTGTTGTATTTTGATGCTTTAAGGAGTCTAGATTAACAGACTTTTCTTTTTATCTACTGGAATTTTTACTGAAATTTGATGAATGTGTAAAAAGTTCATTTAAAAAAACCTCCTCTTGTTTTAAATTGACAGGAACATTAAAAGAAACAGAAACCTGTTCTCTCTTACTCAATGTCAATGTTGTGGGATTTTTTTTAAATAACTATACACTACCAAGGTTCCTGATAACATGTTGATGATTTAAAATAAATAAATGAAAGGAAAACATAAGTTATGATTTTGGAGAGACTGCACCTTTTAATTTCAGAGTGCAAAATGCTTTCCTGCAGGAGATAAATGATGCTGTTTTTTCTGGTCCTTTGAAAGTAACTGTCAAGTTTGTTGCCAAATAACATGTCTGATTTCATGTCTAATAGTAAGCAAAATTTAATGAGTACAAACCGTAAAAAGGAATAGTTCTCAGTAGGAGGGTAGTTGAGTTCATCTTTTGACACACACTGTTGTTCATTTTGTTTTAAAAGATACCTATAGGTGGCTGGCCATTCAGTGCTCTCAGTACCTCACCTGTGTTGAAGAATGCATGTGATGCCAGGGCACCTTGGAAATGAACCCACCCCAGCTCACAGTCTGAACAGGTTTCAAGAGGAGGGAAAAAGGGCAGCCTTTGTAGCTAACAAGACAGCGTTGATGGACTGAGATTTTTACTATTGGTGTTTAAGGTGTAAAGCTCAGGAAAGGAGTGAAATTAATACTAAATACAGTGACTGGGTTCTTCTGTTACAGTCAGTTTGGAAGCCATACTCAAAAAATTCTCTGAGCTTTTCTGCTGAGAAATTCCTATTTTGCCAGCTGGAGTCACCAAAACACAGTACACTGTAGCCGGGGTGGGCTCTGTGGAGAGGCAGCAGGGAAGTTCTTGAGAACTATCACACTTGTGTTTGAGTGTACCGCCCCTGACCAATGCAGAATGTGTGGCTCAGGGACTCTCTTGCAGATGTCTTTCTTTTGGAGTTGTCATGGTACTTGGGCTATCGCATTTGTCTGTCATTGTGATTGTTTGGTTCTTCAGGTCTCATCTCTAGGATGTGTTAGAGTTCAAACAGTCCCTGAGGAAAAGGTGATGCTGAAATGTGTCATTGGGCCACCCCATGCCTAAGCTCCGTAAGCACCATGGATGAATGGATGTTCTGGTGCTTCCCTGCTTTTCCAGTGAACTTGTGGCAAATTTCCTCCAGTAAAAGTGGGATAATTTAAGTGAGATGTAAGGTATTTTAAAGGTCATATCTGAAGGTCTAAACCAGCGCTTTGTGTAACTTGGAGTTAGGGATACTCTGTTAGTCACCAGGTTAAACTCTGAATGTGTTGACTGTGAGCTCATTGGTCAAGCTTGCTATGCAGTTTGGAGTTGTGATTAAAGACGGGTCACTGTTTTTCAGCTTCTTGGAGCACAGGATGCTTGAAACTTTAGTGTGGAAACTGCACTTTCCTGTTTATAAGTGAACTCTTTTGGGGTTTTGTTGTTGAAGACTGATACCTTCCCAGCTAAGGCCACTTCCAAAGTGTACATATTTATGATAACCTCAGGCCATCTGCCACCAATTTCACAATGAATAAAAATACTCATCCTAGGTCCATCCTTCCTTATCACAGCCAGTGATTCACAGCAGAATGTATCTTTCACTGTATTTTATTGTTTTAAACCCAATAACTATTTTATACTTGTTCTAGAATCTTTTAAATCTTCCTCCTCTTTTTTTGCATCTCCATTAACATTTGTCCAAAAATAAAAGGATATTTTGCCTTCTCTATTGCCATTTTTACAGCCTCAGAAGCAACTTCTCGGAGACCTCAGTTAAAATTTCCTCTTACGTAATACATGAGTAAAAAGTAAATGACTTATTTAGAAGTATTTAAACAGGAAGCTTGTAGGCAATAAATCATATATAAAGTGACAAAAGACTTTTGAAAAGACATTTCTTTGTCAGCATTTTTAAGCTAAATAATGCCATGCCTGTTGCCAAACAACAAAATTTTCTTATATTTTTAAAGCAAAACTCAGATTTTTACTAATGCAGAAATTTAGATTTTTTTTACACTACAAAATTCAGACTATTTCTTTACAGAAGTTACAGCATGGCAGTCCATGTGTGTGAATTATTTTCCTTAAATGTGTTGTTTGCCAAGTTAGAGTTAAATTGGACTAATCAGGTGTGTCAGATGATTAAGTTCTCTTTATGGAAGTGGGAGTGCAGGAACAAATCATAGAATCTTAAGGTTGGAAGAGACCTCTGAGATGGAGTCCAACTGTACCTGTCTCCCTGCTAAACCATGTCCCTAAGAAACTCATCTTTAAACACCTTGAGGGATATATTAATTATGTTGCTTAATCTTAAATGATCAGGTTTGCGTGCTCGAAAGGTGTAGAGTCACTATAAAGAAAGTCTTGTAATTTCTTGTGCTCGAAAGAGATGCTTGTAAATAATTAGAAGATGGAATCATCTGAGAGCAGGAAACCTCAATGGGTTAGCAATGAGATACAGACCCTTTCACCTCAAGGTCCTTGTTTCTAATGCAGGTCTACTTGGTCGTATCTGGAAGTGCCATCAGGTGGGTGGTTAGTGTGAAATTAGTTGGACGTCTCAGGGTTGTTAGTAAGTACATATCCATTTAAGAAATATTGCTGTTGCCGTGATTTTCTTTCTGGCTGTCTCCTTCCCTCCTGCCTAGCCAGGAGACAGAATTTCTGCTGTTTTCTCGTATTGAGTTGGCTGGGTAGGATTAGTGTGGTTCTGGCCAGGTTTGCTGCTGCTGAGAGCGACCTGCTGAGCAGCGATGATGCTGTCAGATTTGAGTCCTGTGGAGTGGGCACTGGAGGAATGTCAGTAGAGCGAGGCTGTACAGCGGTTCATGTTTAAAGGGGAGGCAAGCCAAAGAACAACGCGAGGGAGCTGCTCCAAACACACACAGCATCCTAGAAAGCTCTGAAAGCAACAGGAGTCGAACAGACGTGAGCAGAAGGGAAGTCTTTTTCCATGGCCTATCCAGACAACGCACAGGTGTGTTGTACAGACTGCGAAGGACTTCACTGGTCATTAATGACAGTGGCACTAATGCAGTCATTGCTGACTCCTGCCACTGTGATTTACTACCAAGTACACTGACCATTTCTTGGGTTCCCAGGACCTTCAAGCAAGAGGTCTTGCAGAGGAATCTGTCTTTATGGAGCTGCTGCTGCTCTGTAGAACAGCTATCACGAGCAATGCCTGTTGTTCCCGAGTTAAAGAAGTACCGAGTTAAAGGATAGCTTACATAATCTGACGAAGTCCATAGATTTTCAAAATTAGTTAACATTCTGACAATTTATCTTGCCAGTGAGGCAGTGCATCCTTTAAGATCAAGAAAAGCCAACCACAAGAGCTGAAACTGTTTTCTAATTAAAGTCATAAAAAATTTTCCAAGTTAAGAAAAATAAGCACTGTAACTGTTGACTTGACTTTTTTTTTGAGAATGTGATCAGAGGAAACATTATTAAAATCTGCCCTTTGTAATGTGCACGTTGCAAGAAGAAAAACCCAACTATTTTATTTAGAGTACCATTTTTGTGGAAAGATGTGGATCTAATGACAAGTGCACCAGGTCACCTTTAATGTTACTCAGACAGGGGAGACGGTAGAGCAATGCTGTTAAAGTCAATGGCTCTTGGGGGAGACTACCCAGCATTGTGTAAGATAATGGTGTGCCCTCTCCTGCCGCCTGTGGCTGCTCTATTATCCTTGAAAGCAGCCGTCAAATTTGCACAGCTTTAACTGGAACATCTGGTTCTCTCCCCTGGTTGTTTCCTTCACATCTGCAGTGGTTGTGGCAGGGCACGTGCTCTTCTTCATCCACCCTTGTTGCTCTGACCTTTCCTGTGGCTCATTTTTTATGCTCTGCCTCCTTAATGACTGTTGTAATTCATCTCTTTGTTTGCTGATAGTCTCATTAGGGCAAAGGGAAAAGCCAGGTGAGGAAGCCTGTTGTTTTCTAGTTAGAATAAAAGTTTGTCAAATCTGACAAGCTAGCTGGGATACTTTAGACACACAATTTCACTACATTGTTTCTGCAACTTGCCTGGCTGTGACAAGTGTTTCTGCTCAAAGGAGCAATCCCTCTCTTCTGTAGTGAGTGAAGTATGTCTTTTTTTTCTGATTGACCGGGTGTGATTTTTGGCCAAGATATCCAAGTGTCTTCCTGGTATTTAAATGTCTCATTTCCATTGACTTAAAATGTTTCATTGCCAACATAAAAACTGGACATCTAAAAGCTCTTGGGATTCTGAGGCTTCCCCTTCAATTCTACCTCCTTTGAGCCTCCAATCCACATGCTCTGTCAAGTGTCCTGGGACTAAGTCAGGGACTGTCTTGCTGCATACAGGTGTAGGAAAGTGGTGTTACTGCAGATGCTACATCACGAAATGTATGTTCTCAGTTATCAGGGAGCAAATTTTGGTGTCATGGTAGATAAAGCTCTTCTAAATATAATAATCTGCAAGAGTTAAGAGCCTTCTTAGTCCTGTGAGTGATGACAGTGAGACTTGAATGAGATTCAAGGATTAAACTGTCGGACTTTCTCTCAGAGTTGTACCCTCTTTCTGTCAAAGTTAAGACATGGTGTGGAGGGAGACTTCTCTCTCCAGTCTGTTCCTGTTTTCTACAAGTTCCAGGATACAGTGGCTTCTGTAACATTTTTTGAGTTATATTTTTATTTTTCACTTTAAAATGAATGGCTTAATTAAACTGAAAAATCTATCTAATGATTGTCAAAGACTGTCTATTTTAATAAGTGTGGGAGAAGGGCTGGGTTCTCAGGTGCTTGGGAGGAGGGGGTGTGTGTAACAGGAAAAGAATGTCTTTACCTCTAGTTCTCCCATTTCTGAGAACGATCTGTTAGTGGTCTATTTTCTACTGATTTATATAGTGTTTTCATAGCAACCTACACTGTAAGCCTGAGTGAAATATCTTTATTGCCGCTATTGGCCAAAGGAAAAAAAGCCAGCTTTGGGTAGAATAAGCAGTATACTGACCACAAAAAGGCCATTTGCTGCATGAGATCATAGGGTTAATAATATAAATACATGGAGGAAATCAAGTGAAAGAAGATAGGATGTGTGTTGTGGCAGCACCCATTTGTGCATGCACCAAGCTATTAAGCAGATCTCCAGCTACGGCTGTCCGAACTCCGCCTCTCTGGGATTTTCTTGGACTACAGCCTGCAACACGCATGCCAAAATTTTAGATCTGCACCTTTATTCTTCAGTAAAGACGACTGAAAAGTGAAAGTTGAGAGTCTCAAGAGGTCTGTAGAACCTTGAAAGAAAAAGAAATGTTAATGGTAAAGTTTGAAAGAGTCATCAGTATGAAATAGGAAATGTACAGATGCTCACAACTTCTGAATTCTGACCTTTTTTAATTATTATTTTATTGTTAGCTGTAAAAGTCAGGGGTGTGAGCTATAATATGGGCCTATGGGAAATGGTTATCAAGTTCTGATTCTCATTTTATTTGATTATGACTATATTATATTGTTGTCTTTTTCACTGTTACAGGGTAGCATAAAATGGTAGCCACTCTGCAGGGTTATTTTTTCCATATAAGAAAAAACACATTATTCAATAATACTGACTGAAAAAATTCTGACATTCTGGAGACCTCACTTATCCTTTGCGTCTATGGGTACAATAGTTAAAATACCTTGAGTTCAAATAGCTGCCCAGCCAGGTTGGATACAGTCTACACATACTGAAACCGTTTAAAAGTTCCCATGCCACTGAGAATTAAAAATGCATTTCTGCAATTTAGTTTTATGACCTGTTATTGCTTAACTGACAGCTGGATCTTATACTTGGACTTCTGTGATGCTTTCCTTGTCCATTCCACTGGAATAAACCCAAGATAACCATTACAGGTGTATAAAACCTGATAGAAAATGAGGCAAACTCTGAACATAATTAATCAGTAGTGATCAAGACACACGGGCTTTTCTAGGGATTAAAGCCCAGCTGAGGAACTGCTGGCCTGGTGCCCAGTGCATTAACCGATCTGATTGCTTGTAACGTTCCTTGAAATTCCATTTGCCTGACTTTCCTATCGCATGAAAATTTCATCTCACTTCAGCAATGAAATGTATTGTTCAAATACACAAATCTACTGGTCCTGTTTTTCATAGAAGACAATTCTTCTAGTAGCAACAAACACTGCTGCATGATTTTAATAAATGCAGAGCAATTAATGGGAAGTAAGATTCACTGCCAAGCTCAGTCTTTGAAATTAAGACTGTCAAAAAAGGACAACCAGAAAAACTTCTGTGAACTGTACTATTTAATGACAACAGCTATGTCTGGATTTTCTTGAGCAGTTTCTCAATTGAGGGTTAACTAATAAATAATTATTCATTTGCCTACTTCTAACTGCCAAATTCAGGCACAGCCCTATTGCTTTACAGTTGCATAAAAGTATTTCATTTAAGGAGGGAAGCACACCTTTGCATTAAACAAATAAAAACCAGAAAAGCAGAAGTTCTTTATATCTTGTAAATATGAGCTGGTTTGAGTACTGGAACAGAGTACAAGATTCCTTGGCTGCTCTCCTCAGTTTTACCCATTATATTTGGACATGAGAACAAAGATTCAGTTTTCACTTGAAATGAAGAAAATGCTTTCCCCCCCCCCCCACTACTTTTTTTCTGGCAGCTGCCATTTACTTAATCTGCAGACCCCAATGACTTGGATGGCAATTGCTGGTTTATATTCTTTAAGAAAAAAAAAATCACTCTTTGAGGAATGACCTTGAACTGAGTTAAAAATACCTCTGATATTTAATAGATTACAAACATTTATTTTACACAACTAAGCCACAAATGGTCATTTGATATTTCAGGTGATACTGGAACACTGAGAAAGGCACAAGGCTTAATCCTCAAAACTGATTTTGTTGCTGCATGAGACAAACTTCAGATTTTTTCTTTCTTTTTTTCTTTCTTTAAGCTTATGATAATATTAAATGAACCTCTGGCATGCCATAAACGTGAAGTACTAAGTTGTACAAGTGCAATACTGAGTTTTGGCTGTGGTGAGCAGCTGCAAATGGCAGCAGGGTGCTGGGGACAGTGACCTCACCTGTGGTCATGTCTTGGTCAGGATGGCTTCTGCCATCAATGAAGAGCTAGTTATGGATGTGGATGGGACAGTTCTTCCCAATTTGCAGTCCTAGGTATGCTACATTTGCTTTCCTATGGCAAAAGTGACCCTGGTTTTAGAGGCCATCAGCTCTCACAAAAATGCAATTTTTGCTTACAAACTAGTGAATAACCATAAGCCTGGCCTATGCGGATCTGTGTGTATCTGCTTTCTTCAGGCAAGCAGAAATACCTCTAGGGAACTATTTTGATTCTTTTTCCCCATCTTTCATGATATATTTGTGAAGGAAGGAATAAATGAGAGAAAAAGAGTGTGGTCTGTGTGTAATAGCGAAAGTGAATGTTAATGGGACATGTGGGAAATACTTCCGTATTACAGAGCATAATGTTGCTCATTTGCCACAAGTTATGATGGAAAACCAAATCTTGCCCTTGTATTTTCTTCTCTGCCTCACCTTAGATAGCCACACAGTAGAAAGTTCCCTGCAGGAAATGATTAGCACTGCTTTTTTTCGAGGTACTTCATGAAGTTTTATGCTCATAGATTTCATTTGTACAGGTGATATTTGTGCTTGAACCAGGATGAATATTGCTGCCTGGCTGAAAGGCAGTCCTTATTGATTAACTTCAGCATAGCACCCCAACAGGTAGAGAGGCTCATGTTTTAATTTGTGTTAGCTTCCAGGTCACTTTTCATACACCTTTCTTTTCATTTGCGGCAACAATTCCCTCTTCCCTCCCCCCATTTACAGCATCTACTTTGGTCTTGGCTGTTTTGATTTATTGATCATTCAGACTTCATGCTTTGTTCCTTGGAAAAGTCTCAGTGCTTGTGTCTGATTTAAGGTCACCTATGCTACTTATTCCAGGGGACTTTAATCTCCATATGGATGTGACCTCTGACACTCGCCAAAGAATTCACTGTATTACATGATTCTCTCCAGCTGTGTCAGCATGTTCCTCCACCTGCACTGAAAGATTGTGCTTTTGATTTCATTGACTTTTTGTGTCTCATTATCAGGGTTTGAGGTCACTCACCATTTTTTTCAAATACACATCTGCGCCTCCTATCCCACTAGGGTTCCTCTCAAATTGGTTGCTCATTTTGAGAGTTGTTGTTTTCCTCGGGTGTCACTTCTGGCCCTCAACAAGTTGAAGTGTTTCAGCGCCGGTTCCCTGGCTATCCAGTTAAAATGCTGAGTGTGGTTTTACACATGCCACTCTACTGGCTTCTACAGCTGATGAAGCACTAGATTGGACCAAAGGCAGTAACTTTATGGGTTGTGAGAACCTGTACATTGTATGAACATCAACCCCAATTCCTTCATCTCAGATGTCTTTGTATCTTTGCCTACATGCTTTGTTGCACATGTTAGCTCTAGGAATCACAACACCACTGTGTACTTGAGGAATGTGAGACTAATGGATAGCAAACTGGATTTGTTGCTTCCTTTTTTTGTGTGTGTGTGTGTGCTACATCTTACTTTGCCTGTTATGATGGCCAGGTGATTAAGGGAAGATATTTCTTGTGTATTCATCCATAGAGCAGGTGAACTGGCCTCTTGTGGCAGCTCTAGACTACCCTTAAACAGTTCCTTACTGCCCAAAAATGCAAAGGTAGAACTTTACCAGTGCAACTGGACTGAATTCTGTAGATAGAGACAATTTATGAGATAGTATAAGTACAAATATTGTGCATCCTTGAGGAAGGACAGCATCTGAATTGGGACCTTGCAACGTGAATATGAAATTATTATGAAGAAATCCAGAGGCTGGTGGAATGGTAACAGAGGAAAGTTCTGCTGACACTCTCAGCCTAAATCTTCTCTTGAGAAGAGCTGTCATCTTTAGAAACATGCCTTTTCCCCTCAAAAAACCCACCCCATAACCTTGAGAGGTTATTGTAAATATGTTTAGTAAAAAAATGTGAAAAATAGCAAATATTATTTCCTTTAATATATGTATTTTTCTGAGAATATTTGCCTCTTGGAGTGTGTTTCTGTACTGACACCAAACTTTTTAGAGTGCTTTCCTCTTCCAAACAACATCAGTGCTGACTTCTAAACTCACTTGTTGCTCATACTGCTGTCCTCAGGACTAGGTTCTATAGCCATTCATCTCGCTATTGACAGACATCCTCTTACTCTTTAAATAAATAATGCAGTTGATTTTGTGTAGACCAGGCTTGCTGGTTTGGGGGCTTACTAAAGAATGTACTGAGCTAGGGTCATATTGTCCTACTGCCTAGATGTGCCATTCCCCACAGTACTAGTTGCATTCTTCATGAAAGGAGGCAGCTTATGAATCAGAGATAAAAACTCCCCTTAAATGTGCCTTTTCCGTATATTTCTTAGCTAAGAAATTAGAAAAAGAGGAGGTTATTCAGGATTTCTGATAAAGGCGTGCTGCCTGCATGTATATTGCATTGAAAACGTACTCCTTGGGAGTGATCAGAATTAGTCAGAGATGAAATGGATGTGGACAGAATTGGCTAGCAACCTTCTGAAAGCCTTCCTCTTTCTTTGATATTTTTCTTGTAGTTCTGAAGTACATTGCTATGATGTTTGATATTTTATTAACAATAATGGTATTTCCCTCTTTTCATTTGAGGATTTCAAAGAGTTTTAGAAGCATTAATTGCGTATCTGCCCCCTGACTTCTATGAAGAAACTGAAAATAAGGTCTTGTCAAATATGTTAGTTGAAAAAATGTATTAAACTGAGAATAAACAGTTCAGTGGTGATTATTCAGTCAGCTCTACTCACAACACGTGTGCTGGCTTGTAATGTGCAAGCCTAATGACTTCCTAGTTTGTACTTTCTTGTTCTTCAGAGATGGTGACTGCCTTCTCTGAAAACCATGCAGGCTGCCAAGCATCTCTACACAGCCTACCATCTTCTGGGCTGGAAAGCCCACAGACAACAAAGAAACAGTTACAGAGCCTTCATACAGCCAGTCCATGAGTTAATTTGTAGACATCCTGGATCTGGGCACCTGAAGGCTGCTATTAGCCGTAGGTATCTCATTACAAAAGGCAGCAAAGTCAATAGCAGGGAGTGTCCTGGAGGTTTCTTCCATTAGCGAGCGCTACCATGTGATGTCTGCGTCCTGTATGGAGAGAGAGGGAAAGTGTCCTTAGTGAACTTGAACAGCACTGGTATTTCTAGGGAAGCTAAACTGTAAAGAAATTGGGAAATGGAGAGCAACACGTGCCAGCTCCTGATTGGAGGTAACCCGAGCCCCACGGTGCTCCACATTCATCCTCTGTCCTCCACAGTGCCTGGCTGGCAGACATCCCCTCTTCGATACGCGCAAGGTGTTCTACGACATGAATCTTTCTCTGGTGCTGTTGCTGGTAAAACGTAACTCTCCTTGGAGAGTTTTCTTATTTAAATGTGAAGATGTAACTGAATTTCTACTGCAAATATTGACAGCCCTTAGGTTGCAGATCTGAATAGGCTTACAGGTGAAGAGCTATGAATTTATGGGCTTTTTATAAGTGAGCCCAAAGGGGCTCTGCTCTCCAGAGCCTGGCTTTCTCCCTATCTCTCATTGCAGTTCTCCCTGAAATGGCTTTTCTGATGTGTCTGGCGTAGAATTCACTTCCTGTGATCTTCACACTTTAAAAATTCTTCAGTCCTTGCTCCTCTAATGCCTTGGCTTCCTAAGAATCCATTGATTATAAAATATTTTGAAGCTGTTAGTGAGTTTTTCCTGTGATTATGCTTTCAGCTGTACCTTAAATGCACTTCAAACTGAGATGAAGGTTTACCTTGTGCAAGATGGAGATTAAAATGTGCAGGAGAACATTATATTCTTTCTTTTTATTACCTTTGGGCACCTGAACTTAGATACAACAGGTTTCAGTAGATCTAGGCAGAGGATAGACTGAGTTAAAGGGTAGTTTCAAAGATATTCTGTGAATTTTCTTAAATCTGAAAGCTAGTCTGTAAACTGAGTGCTTGTCCTCTAGGTTGTTGAATGCTGACAGAAGTGGGATGGAACACTAGCATGTTAACACTTCACGTTTGTTCAGCATCTGTTCATAAATGTATCTGAATATTAAGAAGAAAAGCATACGGTGTTCAACAGAATAAAAAGTGTTAAGATGTGCGTGAATGAGCAGGAGGAAATATAGATGTGAATATGTAGGAGGAGAAAGACTATTACAAGGGCAATCCAATTAATGCAAATGATGCATGCAGATGTCTTTGGTTTTTTAGTACCTTTCCCTGCTATCCTCCATCAGAGCTGTGCATTACGGACAAGGGAGGACAGCGCTGTCTTCCTTTGCGTGACAGCAGCACTTTCAAACCTTAGCATCCCACCCCTGCCAGCAGATGAAGTGGGGACGCCTTCTCTGCCATGCTTATGTAGCTGCAGATCATGAATAGATGTACAGTAAACCAGTTCCTAAACCAAAGCATGTATTTGTGAGGTAGCTTCATTTTGCCTTCTGCAAACATCTGTGTGCCTGTTGACTCCTGGCACTTCAGGGGAGCAGTGTCACTGCTTTAAAATTCAAACAAGATAATTGAAAGCAAGCCCCAGGCTTTTTGGACTGTATGCTCGGGGCCAACCTGTTTGATTTATTTTGGTATTGACTTAACAGGACTGTTCACCTGAAGGAAGCAGGATTTGAGCTTGAAAAAAGACATTCTTTCAGCTACATATTGATCGTTGGAGCTGGATCTAGTCTGTCCGTATGACGTACGTTCTGAAAAAATGGCTTTTATTCTTATCTTGGCATCTGATGTCTGGTGAATAATGGCTTTAATTAAAAGGAGGACCTGGCCGCTTGGTCTTTCAGATGAGATACAGAGCAAACTCATATGTGGCCTGAGCAGTTCCAAATTTTTGCTTTTTCTTCCCTCCCTTATAAAATCACCTTTTCTAGAGATGGTCCAGACAGTGACCTTGCTCTCCTGAAGCCAACAGAAATCTTGTTGACTCCAGTGAAAGCAGGACAACCACTGCAAGCGCCGTCAGAAACCAATGGAAATTTTCCATTTACTCCAAAGATTTTTTATTTGGTCTGTAGATCTAATAAATAAATAAATAAATATACTCTCTTAAATTAGCAACCTCATTTGACGTATTTGTTTTCTGTCAGAACCCCTGTCCATCTGCGTATTATCTCAAAATATTGTCATGTGAGGTGTTTTGCAGAAAAATACTTTGGAATGAAGTGGCATGGTCAATGTGATTTCTCTCTTAGTGTATTTATTTTCCATATTGACTTACAGAGAAGCTACTGACCTAGAAGCTGGGTAGCTGTTTTCATTTTTTTCATGTTTATTATGATATGAATATAAGGTACTGGCATGAAAATTCACCATCTCTCAATAAACTTATTACAGTAGCTATGTAAGATAATTTTATGCTGTCTTCAACATTTTTCCAACTTTCTGTAAAATACATTATGCATTTTTCCACTGTAGTATATTTGCTTAAAAGTACAGTGTAGCTTTTTCCTCAGAAAAAAACAAACCCCACTTCTGTTGACATAATTTTTTTTTACATGTTGAGTGCACAAATAGAAGACTAAATCTTGTTTCCAGGATTGCATATACAGTCTCTTGTCCATTGAGGCTGTTGTGAATACAAATTTGACAACAAAATTCAGGCAGCTCTTTAGGAGTGCTTGAAATACTTGTGAAACTGAAACACACACAGTGAAGAAACATTGCCAAGCCAACCTTCTAAAAAGTTTTATATATATATATATACTCTTTTTTTTTCTGGAAACTTTCTGTAGAAGCTTAAATTGCTTTGCTAACTCTTTTGAAAGTTCGGATTACCCACTTAATCAACTCATAAAAATTTCTGCCCTGAAATACAGTGATCTTAATCACTCAGTAAGATTTCATCTATACAGCTGTCAGCCTGGCCATATTGCATCAGACCAAGGTATTTCTCTCTCAGAATCCTGCATCTGGTATTAGTAACAGATACTGAAAATAAATAAACAAAACAGAGCAAGCATGGAGTGAGCAGGAAACGGGACAATCCTCCAGGCTCGCCGCTGGGAGGATTGTCTGTTTCTGAAGAGTTTTCTCCCTTTTGCCTTCCTTTAGTCTGCTGTACCTTTGATATTACCCACACCTACACCAATATCTATACTGTAGTTTCTTCTGATACATGAGCTGTACTGCTTTGATGGTGAATATTTTTATTATTCTCAGCGTTGTCTCTCTGTCTAGCTCACTTATTAAAAACCTGCCCCGTTCTGAAGTGCTGTTAATTTACAAGGTGCTTTACAAACGTATATAACAGCCATCCACGGCTCTACTCTAACCAAGATGAGACAAAAGCAAGATGAAACACTTGAAGGCTGTCCAGGGAAGTGAGGGCATGGAAATGACTTATGCAAACTGGAGAGGGGTCTTGTGAAGTGGGGTTTCTGAGAAAGGGTTTTAAGGCAGGTCAGAGTGTAAGTTTGGCAGTCAAGGAAAATGGTAAGGTGCAAGGAGCAGTGGAGCTGAGATGTGAAAGGAAGGAGCAAGGAAAGGAGAGGAAGGGGAAAGAAACCCTCAGAGAAACAGGGGACAGTGAGTTGTGTGGAAAAGCACTTGAGAGAAAAGCAATAGGATAGAATATGTATCACAGGGTTCTTCAAAATGGGCAAGGAGGAAACTTCAGAAATCCATACAGTTTGGTGGTTTCTTTTTTTTTTTTTTTTTTGACAAAACTTGACTATCTGTGACAGCTTTTCAGCCTTCCTCATTCTTAGCCTACCTGCAAGGACAGGTATAGCAAGCAGTGCACACATATTGTTATATTAGAAAGTTTCTGTACTACTTAAGTCTTCCTTATATTAAATATTACCCTGCACATCGTGTCCATCTCTGAAGGGAAAGAATTAAATATAAATCTAATGTGAGACAGGAGGCCAAAGGAAGGAGGAGTGTGCTCTGTCTCTGCATGTCTTCTTGTCTAATCCATCTAATTGACTACTCCAGTCTCCTTTTTCCCTATGACTTTGTGATGGCCAGGGAAGATAGACTGAAAAATTGACTTGTTATGATGAACTAATCTTTATTGGTAAGAACAGGATTAACTCTGGGAATCAGCCAGGTCCTACAAGATGCTTTGCTCCTTCATCTTCCTGGGGTTTAAACTGCCATTCAAGAGATTTAGTGTCTTGTTGCACTGTATGATCTGACTTTTTCTTTACACACTGATGTTTTGTTTTGCTCTCCATCACTTACCTCTGCAATTATTAGGCCAGCACCAAGTCAAGCAAGGGACATGCGAAGTTGTGGCAGTGCATCGTTGCTGCAATAAGAACCGGATTGAAGAACGATCGCAAACAGTCAAGTGCTCCTGCTTCCCAGGGCAGGTGGCTGGTACGACAAGGGCTCAGCCCTCGTGCGTGGAAGGTAAGCTGCCTCCCGCTCACTCATGGTTCATTAATAAGATTGTTTGAGAAGTTTAGTCTCCTTGATTGTTTGACTTCCCACTGCCTCAAAAGCATAATCCTTTCTTTTGTTAATTTTGGAAACATCTCTGTGCATTGATGATAATGAGCCTGTGCATAAATCTGGATGTAATTAATCCTCTTAATATATGTACTCGTCCATTTCGTGTCTGTGCCAATAAAAATTCTTAATTTTTTCACACAAGGATTCACCTTTAAACCAGTTTGAAAACAGCATAAACCGAGAAATTGAAGCTTATGATATTCACCCTTCAGGTCGTCTTTAGACTTAACAGTTTGGCTAAAGTGTTGCTAGTTAATAAATGCAGCTGTAATGCAGATAGTGCTTGGACATCTGATTTTTAGAGCTGTTACCTAAATGAACGTTTCACCATTTTATATGCCTACTGTTCTCATGTTGAACATCAGTGATATAATGTTGTCTCGTGTCTGTTCAGTTTTGTGCATTGTAACCCCAAATACGCTAGAGTTTGGAGAGCAGAGTAAGCACAGTGCTGCACAGGACACTGTCTGATGAGCTAGGTCATCTATCTGATGAGGATGTATGTGGTACGACTGCCTTAGTCCATCACCTTCCTGGGTAGATATTGAAATCCTCACAGAGCTCAGCGTTGCTATCCTTATGCTTTTAGCAGTATAACAAATCTGAAATTAAATTGATTGTCTACACTAAAGCTGAAATCTTACCGTGATTGCAATGTTGACCAGACTTTCTCAGGCTATGTAAGCTCTGAGATTTACTCTGCACCTCAGCCCCACCATTTTCCTCTTTGTCTTGCCAGCAATAATCTCAATTTTCAATTTACCATTCAGAGATATTTAGTTTTAAACATAAAACACTAAATGCATGCAACATGACTGACCTTTCTAACCTTTTACCTGTTTTAAGAACGTCTTATTTAAAAAAGTAGATACTAAAAGTCAGGCATTGTTTCAAACTTGTTTAAAAGACTGCAAAGGTGACACTGTCGTTCCATGAAAGAAAGCTCTAACTGCATGATACCATAACAGCTTAATGCAAATAGTTGCTGCAAGAATTTAGTAGCTGTTTTTTTCTTCAAGTATAGTTGAAATTAAATACAACAAAATATTATGAATGTAAGATTTTGGTTTCTAAAGTGGAAGCTTTGATTCTGCCCTCACCCCTTAGGGTAATGGTTTAGCATGCCTTGCTTTTCTTTGCAAGCATCTGAGACTACAGTCAGCATTACTCAGTTGCTGTAGCACGGAAACCATAACTATCTTTCCCTAGCCTCAGGATTCATGTGTTTTCTCCCACTCAATACGTATCCTTCAGTAGGCTTCTACACTGTGGAAGCCAGAAACAGGTTGTGTCTTGAATTTGCATATTTGTGTCTGCTTACAGACAGCTCTTTTTCTTTACCAGCACCTTTTTCTGAATACAGAGCTGTTTAATTTCCTATATTTTGCCCAGAGCTTAAACGGAAGGACATGCCCATAGAGTTACTTGTCTAACCAGAAGAAAAGATTTTATAGAGCAGTTGCCCTGTCTTTTAAAGTATTTTCTTTGAACTTCAGACCTTATCCAGTAGACGTTATCGTGTCATTGGTAACTATAGTTCCTACCTCAATTATAGAATCATAGAATATCTCAGGTTGAAGGGACCTATAGGGATCATAAAATCCAACTCCCTGAAACTAAATCCTATGACTAGGAGTGTTGTCCAGATGTTCCTTCAATGCTGACAGGCTCGGTGCAAGGACCACTTCCCTGGGGACCCTGTTCCAGTGAGTGACTACTCTCAAATTATTTATGTGATACACAGTGTTTGGACAAAATAAGAAAACAATGTAGTTCACATTCTTTGAGTACGTGTCCCGAAAGTACAACCCACCTGTTGTGTCAGACTATGCAATTCTTGGCCATATACAGAGAGATGATTTACCTATTCGAATTCTTGGTAAATGTAGTTTAGTACTTAGTAGTTTTTATAGCAGATATGATTAACTATGGTCTGTTGTGTTTAGAAAATGTTCTGTTTGGATTTTAGCCTCTACACACACTCCAAAGGAAAATAATTCTGTGCAAGTCATGCTGGAAAACAATAGTAAATAGGATTAAAACAATCTAAGTCTTGCAAATGCATAAAATGAAAGTCTGAAGTGCCTTGATTGCTATAAAACAGACCTTTTCCATACTGTGCAGTAATACTTACTCTGTTGTGGGGCCTAGCTGACGTTCATACTGTCTTTTATCTCAGAGATTTTAAATATTATTAGTAGAAAAAGTCCAAGTACTTAATTTAAAAAGAAGGATTATGAAAGTGAAAATCAATGTTTGTTATAAATTGAGATAGTCCCAGAATTTTTACAGGCCACAGTAAAAATCACATGTCATAGCATAGATGAGAGTACAGGGCAAGAACTCTCTGGGTCAGGATATTTTTTATCCTTTGCCTATGATAACACACAATTGCATTCGGGAGGCATCCAGCGAGAAACTCTGTCATTTGTGTATTTGCACTTATTGTGAAAGCTATTGACAAGCAGGGGCAAACAAAAAAAAAAACAAGCCTCGTTCTTCTGTACAGGTGCACATCTGATTTTCCTGGGGGCTATTTGAGCTTCCAAGCCCCTGTCCATCTGATACTATAAGAAATGTTGTTGTAGATAAATTCAGCCACTAAACTCAGAAAAAACCCAGAGCCTATAAAAGGAAGTATTTAAATACGCAGAGAGGATGTACCACGCAGCCTGTATACCCTGCCTTGAGTTGTAGCTATGCCACTTGATTGCAGCTATAGGAAATTTTACTTAGCAAGGGTCAACCTGTTCTTCTGTCAATGACTAAATGGCATTTAAAGTAGTCATAAGACCTTGTTTATACCTGTTTTCTTTATGGAAATAAACATCCTTGAGTAAGTACCTCCAGCTTGCCTAAAAGCTACTGTCAAGAAGATAAAACATTAATTACTTCTGTCTGTAGAGTCGTTATCTTAGCTAAGCATGTTAAATGCCTCTAAATAAATAATCAGTGGTGAAATCCAGGCAATTCTGTTAGTCCTAAAATTTACAGGGAGGAAACATTCAGATTGGAAAAAATGTGAGGGAGACTAAAGGATTATTTAAGAATTTTCTGTAGGACCAAAGAGCTGCAAGGATCTAAAAGGACAAGTCCGGCTGAAAGCCCACCTGGATTCTGAAGACAGCATACAGAAACAAGGAAACAAAAAATCAATATATAAGAAATAGATAAAAGAAGAAATAGCTGAGAAAATTTCCCTCCCACTGATTTTGAATGCATTTCAGGATACTTGAGACTGAAAAGAATGCCAGTGCTGTGTTTGTATTCAAAGGAAAAAGGGAAATATACTGTAGAATGAATAGTGTTCTCGAAACTTATATGGAAGAAAGTTTAATCCGGCTGATTAGGAAAGACTTCTGTATTTGTCCAGACTAAAGACAACATGAATTTCCTCATTCAAATAAAACACATAGAAATCCTTAAAAAAAATTGACTCATAATGTGTAAAATTGTGGCATTGTTAATGTTGAGCTGGATCAGTATCACAGTCCTTTTGGTAAGTAACAGGATAGGGGGGGTACTTTCTATCTTATTGTTTAACTACAGAAGTTGAAATCAACAGCTGCTGGGATAAAGTTTTGTTTTGTTTTGTTATTTTTAATTGTGATCTTGGTTAGTTTAAAGTCCTAACAAGCGCTAACAGATCTCTGGTCAACTGTTGTAATTCAAAATGTGTTTCAAAATATTTGGAGTGTTCTAGAAGAGTACTAGTATTGTGCCAGTTTTGGGAGGGCAGGTAGCGTAGTCTAGAGGCTTAGAGACAATTCAGGCGGATCTCAGTCCTGAGTGAATAACTGAAAGCTGATATGGTATACAATTAACAAGGAATTCCTGGAGTACAGATCACAAGATTTTCTGTGTCTTTGTGAAAAGACATTTGCAAGACACCACTGATTCCATTTCCAGAGGAGCTTTCAAAACTAATACAGATATTTCTGGGTTTAGTATGTCTAAACCCATGTTTGCCAAATTACCTTAGTAGGTAAGGTATAATTTATTCAACTAAAGATCTGGTTACTAGATATATTTGCAGATATGTCTAATTTTTTGGTATTAGATTTTTGAACCATATGCCATTGTGTGCACTGCTCAGTGCCAATCTCCTAGCATACCTCAAAACCATATCTCTCTGCAGAGCCATCAGTAGGAGGCGATAGTCAAACGGCACATACCTACAGGAATTTCACAGTGCTTAGCTCTGCACCTGATGCTCTGTAACAATTTCAGCACTGACCCAAAAGCAAGTATAGACTCTCCTGACAAAAACATGTATGGATGAAATCTGGTGGGGCAAAGGACTAATTAATAACAAGCCCAAGGCAGTCCCATGGCATAGTCCTACTCACAAGAAGTTGAACCTGATTCAAATAACTGCGTTAATAAAGGCAAATGCATTGTGGAGAAAAACTGAGGAAGTTCAATAAGCTCAGCTTATCAGGCAGAAGATTGAGAAGTTGCTGGATTGCAGCAAGTTCAATACCTTCACAGGGAGAAAATGATGATTGCTAACAGGTGCTGTAAATGAGGAAAAGAAAGCATAATGGAAGAGGAAGAAAACTAAGACAGTGTGTTTCATGCTGAAATTGTTTAACTATTCGGAAAAAAGTACAGTGGGAGATGTTTTTTTCTTCACCTGTTCCAGCTCGGCTTGGAAGGTACCGTGTATCCAAACATGACTGGGGACACAACACAGAGAACTGCACGAGGCAAGATGAGAGGATATATTGACAACTTTTGGCTTTACTTTCTATAAATCTACTGTTTCCATGGAGTCACATTATCTAGGAAGCGATGTCAGCAGAAGATTTATTTCTGGCAGAGTTTCTGTCTGGTTTCTGGCCAGATTCCAGCAAATCAGCTGGCTGATGTCAAACTAAAGCGGTCTCCTTTCCCTTCGTGAGGGTGGTTGTTTGAGAGTGACATAACTGCTGTCGTTTCCTAGAAAAGTCAGCTGTTAAAGTCTCTTCAAGAGTGCCTCAATCTGAAAAGAAGAGGAAGGCTTTATATCCTCCAGTGAGTTGCACTGTTACAGGGTCAACAACAGTTAAGGAATATGAGCCTCCATGAATAGAAGCCTAAAGCTCTGATGGACAATTTTAATGGACTCACCTCAGGGGTGTGTTTTACACAAACAGCTACAGCCAGTTAGGACACAGAGAGCAGCAGAGTGGACATTACAGCTACAGAGAAACTGGGCATAAAATGGATGGGAGAATTAGAGGATTCCTAAAGCAAAGAACTGGGGATTTGCTGGGAGCTAATGGAATGAGATCTGTACTAAGTATTTCAAAGTGTTGCCATCACCCTGAGGAGAGGTATCTGCACGGAATAGAAATCAGGCAACAGAAGGGTAAGAGTCGCTTTCTGTGAGAGTGTCTAAACAAGAGATAAACAGAATGTGAAATATGCAGTCTATTGAAGAGCTTGTGCCTCTTGTTTGAGTTCCAGATTGACTCAGCAATGTTTCCAATTCCCATCTGTGTTTATTTTAATGAAAGGTGGTCGTGCTGGAGGGGATGGGCCAGTTTCACTGTCTGCAATTCCACATGGACCAGGGATTTGTGTGGACACAACTGGTCAAGAATGCTGTGTGAACCCACTTCTCTGCTGCACTTTTGGCCATCAACTAATGCCTTTTTTTTTTTTTAAATTGAATGTTTAGAGCAGGTTGTTGTGGGTTGTAAAGATGAGTAAAACCCACCATGTTTGGTGCATTTTTTTGTTGTCTCAAAACGTGTTGCACTCAAATCAATATGAAAAAGGTTGGATTTAAGGAGTTACCAGAGTAACTGAGTTACAAGGGATTCTAGGTGCCTGCAGGGAATGGGTGACTGAGAAGTGGCTTTCCAGGTCTGAGGCTGAACTTATGCTTTTAGGGTAGCACTAGATTTATGAAAGCATCCTCGCATGTCAGAGTCCAGGCAAAGTCGCAGCGTGTCACTGCATCCCCGCTCACGGCAGCACCGCGCAGAGCTGTGTAGTGCAGCAGCCAGGAGGGCTCGCTGCCTTTGAAGCACAGCTCTGAAGACACCACTAGCTTGTTACTGGGACCTCCTGCTTGCTTAGGGAACCCGCGTATGCCCTCCGACTTCTTGAATCTGGCTTTCTAGACTCATGTTTACCTGAAATAAATGTGGTATAGAAATGAAAACAAATCTAAAAGGTAGGAGAGATATAAAATGGACTACTGGACTGTAGGTCTGGAGTGGAAATTATCCCTCTCCTCCTTGGAAACACAATGAACTTTCATCTGTTTTGTCAACGATCAATCAGCATCAATGAAAATGATTTAAGATCCAAGAGACTTTTGAAAGGAATCATGCATTTATTTTATAATTTTGTGAGACTGAAAAAATCATTTATAAAAGCCAAACTGTGTTCCAGAAGTATATTTTTCATATTGCTTTTCACATAGACTTAGCGTTTAGAGTGCAAAACAAAAGTAATTGAATGAACATTTCAGCAATATCCTGATGTCAGCTTGCCTGCTTGTCACCCTAATTTGAAGACTGCAAAAATATGAATCTACCTTGAAATTAAAAGGAAAAAAAGTGCTTTACAAGAAGTAGATTAAATTATTGTTGTTTGTTTCTTTTGGATGTGGTATTTTTTAAAACATGCAAGTCAATATTTTGTGCACATAGTAGCATAACACAGATTAACTAAATCAACATTTTAAACCATATTTTATTTTTAAATCCAATTTAGGTCATGTAAGATTGTGAACTGTTATATTTCATAATAATATTCTGGGATTTGATGGTTCCTATGAACAATGCAAAACTGAGAAATGTGTTCAGATGTTTGCAGCTGTTTGTAGGCAAGTGTATCTGTCATTAACAGCAGTATTATAAAGACATGACTACATTTGTAAAAATAACAAGCATTGTCTTATTAATAGAAATTAGCTTAAAAGTGGAACATTAATAGATTTGCACAGTTAAGGTGTGCTATTGTAGCCTTCCAAATCATATTGCAAAACTGGCAGTGTAACTGCAAGTAGATTTTTAGTTAATAGTCTAATGTCTTCTAGTGGTTTTCACTTTATCTGCACTATTTGGTCACAGACCTCATATGCTTACATTGCTGTGCAATTCTATTTTCTCACCCAGTGAAGGGAGAAACTGGCATTTCTCATCCAGTCTCGCATATGCATATCTGAGTTAAAGAATGAGCCTTGGTTTCGTTCCACCTTATAGCAGGTACTTGGCTGATGCAAGTCATCTTTGCAGTCAGTCAGAAGGCACTTCCAGAGGTCGATTCAGATGTCGAAGTCTGTCTCTGGTGGTGCTTGCCTGTCTTCACCATTTGCACACAGCATTTACTCTTCTGTGTGCTGGCAAAGTGTTTTAGCCACATTTTTCACTCTAACACAATCAGTGCGCTAAGTTGTTAAAACAGTAACTGTTGGTTCCACCTTTTGTAATCAGACAACTGCACATCGCACAGACAACTTCTTTAATAAACACAACAGTAATTATGAAAAAAAGAGGTTGTGATCTGTTTCTTATTTCTTTTTTTAGCTTCTATTGTCCTGCAGAAGTGGTGGTGTCATATGAACCCCTGTCTGGATGGAGAAGACTGTAAAGTACTACCAGACTATTCAGGTTGGTCTTGCAGCAGTGGAAATAAAGTCAAAACCACAAAGGCAAGTACAGAGATCGCCTGTTTTTAAAGGTGGCATTCTGCTGATAGCACTTGCTTATTGCATTACATCTGTGAGTGTGAGCATTAGTACTGGACCTCTCAGTGGAAAATGATTAATACAATTGCTCTCAGACAGGGAGATGTTGGTTCAGAACTGCCCCTTCACTGCCAGCCTAGTTAATTTATTGAGTGCTGGAGTCAAACTGAAGAAGGCCCCGCTTCAGTCTTTAGGGAGCAAAGAAACTGTTTAGTTGTGACTGGTGCTAATCAGAGGGATAATCATGTTCCAGGATCAATTCTTCAATGTGCAGACTGAGTACATGGATCCAAGGTCTTCACCACTGTCACCTTAAGTTAGATTCCTGAGCTACTGGAAAGCTCTTTTAGCTTTTGAAAGAAGTGGCTTGTCTTTGGAGTTGATAAAAATCTGCAGTGATATCAGTGGGAATGGTGGGACACTGAGGACTGCTGGAAATCAGGCTGGGTCAGATAATTTCTAATTACAGGACATCCCATAGGCTGCCCATTTAAAGAAAAAACCAACTTTGCTCTGCCATCCTATTTCTTAATTAATGGCCAACAGAGATAAAATACCATGTTTCTGTCTGCGTAGCAATCTAAAATTAGTTCAGTGCATTGAAGTTCAATAAGTCATAGTGAACTGCATATCCAAATATATCTTTAGCAGGCAATAGAAAGGAAAGACGTGTTTAGCTTTTTCCTTTGCAACTTCTTCTAGGTGGGAATGGATGTTGTTGATTAAGTTACAGTCTGAGTTAATAACCAAATAATGACAACCAAATATTGCTCAATAATGGCTGTTTTAAGGATTGAAAACTTTATTAATTCCTGGATAAAAAAGAGAAAAGTAGATGTTTTGGTCAGCTGTGGTGTGATATCAGTGGTCTAAAGGCCAGTTACAAGACATTGCACAGTTAAAAGCTTGCTGGAAAAATCTGATCAAACTAACTAGTCCGAAAAACCATGTTCCTGTTTTTAAGATCAGAGGAATTGTTGAAAATTAATGTTATTTATCAAATGCCGAAGATGTAGTCCTTGGTGTGCCTAGGTGCAGCTGTTCTCCTGTGACAGATACTACACCCAAAACCTGACCTGCACACTCCAGAATCAGTACAGGTACTTAGAAATTAGTTATTGAAAGATATAGATAATCCTCAGCCTTTGAATTTTTTTCACAGACAGTGACCTCTGAATGCTCGTATATAGATAAAGAGTAGTTTTACAGTATCACACTGAAGTGTGAGACTGGTGAAGTAGTTTTAGATCTTGACTAAGACAACTTCAAGTCTGGACACTCCAGAAGAGAGCTAGCACTTTATATGAAAATGACCTTTTTGGAAAGGATAAGCCAGGGTTAAATATCCCTGATGCCTTCAAAAGATACTGGAGGGATGAAAGGTAGAAGAAAGAACTTATGTTGGCGTTGATGATTGAAAGCCTGAAGTGTCGAGTCCTCATTCATGCAGCTGTCGCTTCCTTCCTATGAAGAGTTCCCTTTGTGTTCGTTGAGGTCAGCTGGCCATGAGTCATGTAGCCTGTGTGCATGACTCTTCCTCTTCAACAGCGAGAAGGGGCAGCCTCAGTCAGTGGGTGTTTACTAATAGAAGGGCAAATTTGACATGGATCATTTATTTTATTATCCATAACAAATATTGCAACCAGCAAACTACAGAATATGTTAATGCATTCCAATGTCTTTATAAAGCTGGAATGGGACAAATCATCCTGCCTGTAAATTAGATCTGTGCAAATCCATCAACTCCAGTGAGTCTGTGTGGCTCTAACAGAGGCCATGAGTGCAAATGTTTCATTAAACACTTCCTCCACTTTGCTGGGATGTGGAGTAATGTGCTTTGTATTGATTTTTATCACCATAGGAGACATCTTTGAGGGGCATTTAATTGAATGGATAAGCAAACAACTGGCATTTTTTCTTAGGTGTGAATCATTCTACCGTATTACTGATGAGAGAACTGTTCATTTTCCTTGCATGGTTTTGTTTCCCTTTAACTCCACTGTGTTGTTTTGGGTTTGAGCATGTTAAGCTACGTCTCTATTTTCCTGTGCCTGCAGTTAGCAAGAGCATAAGGGAGATTCTGATTCCAGCTGGGGTCTTGGAGTACTGCAACAATATAAGTATGGATATGAATAACGAAGTTCGTGGTTAAACATTACACTGAAATGACACAAGAGGGCCTTAACCTTTTATTAGTGATCGCCCATGTTAGAGAAAGGAACAGGCAGACTTCCTTAAAGAGCAGATCCCTTAAAAGGGTGTTGCAGTCCCTCCCTTTTTAATTGCTCTTTGCTAGAAATTCTTCTGTGGTTCGCTGTATGTGTTATATGTGTGGATATTTCAGGGAAATAATTACTTTCACGCTTTGAAATATTTTGATTTTGACCGTAACAGCTTTTTCAGTGCATTTACATGTGGTCTTAGTGAGGGAACCTTGAAGAGTTCCTTCTGGAGGCTGAAATGTAGCATAGCTATATCCTCAGGAGTAGTGGCAGTTCTAAAAGCTGATGACTTAGCATGCTATCACAAAGTCACTGTACTCCTGTAGTTAGCTGTTAGTATTGTACCTTTTGAGAATCAGTCAGAAATCATGAAGTTTGTCTTTGTTGGTCCAAGGAAGAAAGGACATGATTTGCCTCAGGTTTGGACCAGTTGACCAAACTGTATGGCAGTGAGGGGGTCTTAGTGCTTGGGTACTTAAATCAGAAAGACACAGCCAAACCCTTGTGGACAATTATAGAAAAAGTACACATACTTCAAATTCTTCATATTTAATAGTTGGCTTATGTCTAAACCACAAGAGTTGAGATCCATTGCATATTAATTTTTTTTCTGTGTTAGGTAGCAAAGATGATTTCATTGCTATTTAAATTTCTAATCAATTTTAAAGCTTTCTAAGACCCTGGGATTAGTGCTAGTTGGGACAATGACTTCCAGGGGTTGACTGTACACAGAAAGA
The DNA here is from genome assembly GCA_033558235.1 of Neomorphus geoffroyi. Classification (NCBI taxonomy): domain Eukaryota; kingdom Metazoa; phylum Chordata; class Aves; order Cuculiformes; family Neomorphidae; genus Neomorphus; species Neomorphus geoffroyi. The sequence goes on from JAUMJM010000039.1 coordinate 1,041,776, forward strand.
GGAGATGTCATTTAATCAATTTTAAGTCTTCTGTCTTTCAATTTTGTGAAAATATTGGAGAAACTGGAAGTCTATGGAGCACAGGAGGCTTCTGGCGCTATGCAGTGTTTAGATGAATAGTTAGTAGCCAGGTGGGACGGTGCTGTGGTTTAACCCAGCAGGCAGCGAGACACCATACAGCCCCTTGCTTGCTCTCCCCCACCACTGTGATAGGGGAGACAACTGAGGGAATAAAAGCGGAATTTGGGGGTTGAGATAAAAAGTTTAATAGGAAAGTGAAGAAAGATAAAATAATAATAATAATGATATAAGAGCATACAAAATAAGTAACAGAAAATGCAATCGCTCACCACAGACCAATCAACCAACACCCAACCCATTCCCAACCAGCGACCCTGACCCTAGCCAGCTCCCCCCCCAGTTATATACTGCACGATGCCATATGGAATGGAATATCCCTTTGGCAGTTTAGGTCAGCTGTCCTGACTATGCTCCCTCCCAGCTTCATGTGTACCTACTTGCCAGTCTAGCTTGGAAAACGGAGAAGTCCTTCACTGAGTACAAGCATTACTTAGCAACAACTGAATACACGGGTATGTTAACAACATTGTTCTCCCACTAAATGAAAACCACAACACTATACTACCTACCACGGAGAAAATAAACTCTATACCAGCCAAAATCTGGACAGAAAAGCAGAAAAGCTTGTATCTTATATCAGTTACCTCAGGGAAGGAAATAAAAAGTTGTCTACGCTGAGTGTCTGCTTAGTTTTGTAATACGTTTAGAAATACAGAGCAGAGACGACAAAGCTTTCCTCCTTGCAGGCTGCCTGTTGTCATCCTTTTCCAGGATAAGCAATGTGCCACGAACCCTCTTTGCCGCGTAGCCAAACCCACTGTGTTTGTACACTGTGTGTGCATAGTGCATATGACCCTGTGCGTAAGGTTGTAAAGGAAGGAAACCGCAGGGTCTCGTGGGAGAAGCACTGCTTCTCCTGCAAGAACAATTTGTCCCCTCTGCAGATTGTGAACTGTCTGATCCCCATTTCCCTCCCATAAGCTGGGCTGCTGGGAATGGGCTGGAGTTTGCATGAATAGTAATTGGGATGTAGGTCAGACACTTGTGCTGTAGGCATTGGGCTGAACATAACAAAGCAGAGGGGGATTTCCATGAGATGTTGGTGGCAGATTTGATAAAAAATGGCATTTTTTAATCTGCAATTCTTCCTTATACTATTGAATAAATTTGTAATTAACATTTGCATGTAGATTCAGTTTCCGTGCAAGGTATGAAGGGATGGCTGGGGCACGTTTGTTCATGGTGTATTCATTTGTACGATTCCTTGCAGCAACAAAGCATGTGCTGTCGTCCTTGTTTGTTTGATTCTGTGTGGGTAACGCTGTTCTCTTCTTTTATAGGTAACACGGTAGCAAAGAATAAACCTGTGGGTCAGTACCATAACAATGGCATGTGCAACTGTTGCCTGGCTGTTGCACAGAGACCCTTTTTTGTGATGATGCTATTGACTTAATTCTTTGAACTGGCAAAATGAGTCAGCAAAAAGGACAATACCTCTTTCAACTCTGGCTGCAGTTCCTGAACCTGGATTTTGCTATAAAGAATGGTACAATCTAATTTCACGAGAAAAAGCACGGACTTGTAATGCACCTTGGATTCCTAAAGATCTGACACTTGGCAGAAATTCATGGAAGAACACACCTGAACTTCTGCAGTGCATCGAGGATAAGACTTTCTTAATGCCACTAAGATATGTAAAATTGCTTTAAATGAGTTTAGATCATGAATGTAACTTAGGGGATCATAGAAAGAAAATGCTTGTGGTAGAACCAGTATAGATGATTTTAAAGGTACTTTCCAACCTAAATGATTCCATGATTCTGCAGTTTGGTCTGAGGTACTTCTCAAGTACAGTACAACATAGCATTGGGATCAGCTTTACATTTTTAAGTGAGTTGACAGGACAGTGTTAGTAAATTAAGTCTTCGTGTATTTTCAACTGTGATTTAGTAACTATCAAGGTTGTATGAAGGTGAAAAGACGGAACTTATAAATGCGTAGCAATTATTGTAGGACATACTTTTGTTGTATCTGTAGAATTAAATTTATTTCCTTAGATAGTTCTAGGTAGTTTAACTTTTACTTTCATCAGTGATGGCAAGAAAGCATTAGGAAGAGATAAAATTTGAAAGTAGACATAGTTTTTCTTGTCCTAAAATAAATCCCTTACTCTAGGGGAATAGCAAAGTATATGTATTCCTTGCCTCTTTGAATCTAGATATGGAAAAGAATTTAGCCATTAGCTAGAAATATTCATTCAGATGCCTCAGAAAAAGGAGAGCATGCTTGTACTGCATAAAGAAGGCTTGCTGGAAGGAGGGTAATTTGTTTGGATTTTCATAGCTTCGGTTATATCCTAATAGGTAACATACTTAAAATTCATAAGCAGAATTCCAGTTAAAAGTGAATCTTCACTTTCAATTAGCTCTTGTTTAGAATGATTATAATAATTAAATGTCCAGTTCCTTGACAGACTGAATTTCCAAGTGGTTACATTTTGTGACACATAATTGTTCCGTATTATTGTAAATGCATCTCATACTGTTTTTCTTATTTGCCTGTTACAGTTCTTTGTCATCACTCCTCATAAATAGAACCATAAATAGAGGTGAAGCTGTAATCAGTCTGTTCCCCGTTACATCATTTGTGACTTAAGATGCATTGAAACAGACTAAAATGCAATGATGCAGATGGCTATCATGCAGATGAACTGCTGCTGACCTGGCTGCTGAATTCATTGTTATGCTGTATGTAAATATTAGGGAAACAATGTATATCTAATTTTTATATAGGCAGAAAAGCCAAAAAAATTATAATTGAGCGTGTTCTACTAATTTAAGTCATTATGCATAAGCTTTCTAATTTATGGGAAAGATAGCATCAGCAGTGTGAAGCTGTTTGGAGTAACAGTAGTTAGCTTTTGGTTTGCTGGAGAGAGCGGGAGTATTCAGCCAAGTAATTCCGCTGAAGTCAGTGGTGGGAAGATCTGGCCCTGTGCTTTTGGTTTTGATGTGTCTGGTTTAGTTCACTTTCAGTTACGTATTGATTACAGCTGGGATCATAGTGGTCATTGTACTTGGTGATAAGTAAACAAGAGATTTTCTGCTCTATGCTTGGACAGCTGAACAGTTAATAGACTGCTTCCTCTAATGAGCTCTACATTCCTAATATTTTTCCATTGTTTCAATTTTCTGATTAAATTTTAAAATTACCTTTACTATTTCTACTGCCTCTGTGCATCTGTGTATTGAACAATATCATCAGTGATGATAATTTCCGGTTACTATTTGTACAATGCTGACCCATAACTGGCATCTATTTATTTATTTTGATAAGTAATTGGCATATTTTAGCCCTTAGCCAGCAACTAAAAAGTCTGCAGCCCACTTTATCTCACACACACACTCCCCCACTGGATGGGGAGGAGTATAGGAAAGGAAAACTCATGGGTTGAAATAAAGACAATTTTAATAGAACAATAAAAGGATAGTACTACTACTAATACAAATAAAAGAATATATTCAAATACAACTACTCACCACTGGATAATTAGCCTGTCCTGAGTAGTGATTTCAGTGATTGCAGTGACAGCAGGATGCACAACACCATACGTGGAGCCCGGATCGCCTAGCTGCCCCCAGCCAAATCCCATTTTTATACTGAGCATGATGTAATGGTATGGAATATTCTGTTGGCCAGTCTGGGTTAGCTGTCCTGGCTCTGCACCTGTACACTGGCAAAACATGGGAAACTAAAAAATCTTTGATTCCTTAGCAAGAGCTAAAACAAAAAAAAATCAGTGTGTTTCCAACATTCTTCTCATATAAACCTAAAAATCAGCAGCTGCTGGAAAGAAAATTAATTCTATCGCAGTCCAGCATAAAGATTACCTGGCAGCAACTAAAACAATTTGTTATCGACATTTATTCTCACACTAAATCCAAAACACAGCAGCTACTGGGAAGAAAATTAGCTATATGCCAGCTGAAACCAGAACAGTGCTCTGCAAAGGCACAGTGAAAGCCATTGCTGAGGTGTTCTAAGTGGAAAAACAGGAGGTTTAGAGAAAAGTTATTTTTTTTCTCTCTTTTTTTTGAAGATAAATACAAAGAAGTTAAGTTGCTTGTCAGTTGTCATACACAGGATTTGTGATGGAATTGAGGACAGAACCAAAACTTCTCATGTCTAATTAGATCTTCCCCCTTCAAGGCATATAACATTCTTACCCATTCTCTGCATTCCGTGCCTTGCAACAGCCACCTGGAAGGTGCTTTTGCTACCATTGAGGAAGGGGGAAACTACAGCACAAGTTTGATATTGTGAGATTATGAAATACAGCCCAAATGAATGACTTGACTTCCTAGATCCTTAGCCTATGACAGAGACTTCATATTCCTTAAGCAATTTCATTCCAGAGGATCTTGGGCTGATTTACAGCTTTTCCTGACTCATTGCACAAGTGCTGTAATATACGCTTGTCTCTTTTTGGAGGACTGCTGCTTCTTCTAATGCTGTTGTCTGGCATCTGACACCAGCATTGCCCTTCTACTGAGTGACAGCAAAATTGAAGTCTTTGCCAGCAGCTCTGTTAGTAGAAGAGATCAACGTCCCAGATTCTTAGTGTGTTCTCTATGTAAATGTCTTAGATTATGTTTATCTACTTGTTCTAGAAAAAAGGTTTTTGTAAGCAGCGCAAATCCAAACCAGCCTTATACTAATACTATGAAGAAAATTAACTCTATCCCAGACAAAGCCACCGGCGCACTTGCAGTCTCTTGGAAGCCTCAGTTTGCATCCTGTTCTCAAGCTTCTGTGGGGCTAAAAGCTGTGGGTCATCATGTCCAGGCTTTTGTTTGAGCAGGTGCTGTCTCCTACAGTCTAATTCAGAAAGCGGTGATGTTTTGCTGTACAATTGCTAACACATTGTGGCAGACACTCCTCTGATGGGCTATTATTCTAATATCCAAGCCAACCTGATTCATGTCCTGATTATACCTCTGTCTTTCTTCTTAACTGTGTTCTTTTCTCCCCTCATTAGGATGACCCTGATGTATTTTCCTTCGCCCAGGTGACGCAGTAAGCACAAAACAATCGCGGCCTCTTCATCTCCTTTATTTCTCTGCCTGTATTTGTGGCCCTTTTGGCATCCCTTGTGATTTAGGTGAACCTTTTTTTGAACAAGGATTGCCAGAATGGTGCACTTTATATGACATCTGCCATTCCATTTTCCTAGAGCGTCATTAGCACTTCCCCATCTCTGCTGCGAATACTTCCCTTTCTACAGTGTCTGCAGCCTCTGCCTCACTCCCTGCTGCATTGCGCTCGTGGTTCACAGTCAGCGAGCGTTTGAGTAATATTCTAGGCCTGCTTTTTTTCGGCTCATGTTTCCTTGCTGATGGTGTATGTTCTTGGCGATTCTACCCCAGAGAGTGGCCTTGAAGCCACCCATTGCTACTCTCCCAGTCTGAGGTCACGAGATGCTGTCTGTTTGCCGTGCTGGGGTTTTGCGTATGCCTCTTTGCCGGGCCATGGCTGCACACTGCCAACACTGACTGGCGAGGAACTCCATCCTATCTCCTTTTGGACAGAAGGTGCCATTTTTCACTCGTTAATCAGTTCCTTATTCTCCCTTATCTTCTCCAATTAGATAAAGTAATATCTGTAGTATCAAAATAAATGCTTTGATATATACATTGACCTAGATTAATGGAATCTTCTTTATCTAGAAAATAAATTATCTTAATAGAAATCCTTGCAAGGCTTCTCTTGCATCCTACAACTCTGTTAAATCCGTGATAGATTTTATTGCAATTCCCATTTACCTCTAAGTCTGTTATCTTCAAGGATTTGCGTTAGAATTTGCACCTAAAGAGAGTGAATAAAGTTTGTACATTTGCTCTAAATTTTCTCAAGGGTTACTTTATAACAAGCCTGCAAGACTAGAAAATGTCTCTCAAGACCAAAATTTTTCTTGCAGACTAAACAGACCCCGAGGTATGAGACAATAGCTACTCCTGTAGTTATTGAAATATAGATGACCCTATAACTAACTTTTAACTTTTTAGGATAAATAAATGTCTCTAAACTATAGTGATATCATTTAAAGGACTGTTTTTCACAGTATCGTGTCCCCAAACACTGCATTGTGGTAAAACTCAGGATGGATCTGCTCATCTTGGAATTAGGCATGTGCTGGTTATGTTGAGTTCATGAGGATGCTTTTTGGAAGATTAGGGCTACATGGATTTTCACTGTGTGGAAATGAGACTCCCACACCTGAAAATGTGGAATGTGTCCTATTTTCCACTTCGGTTACTTTAGTGTTTAGTTCTACTGGATCCCCTTTGCAAAAGCAGGGTTATCTAGATAAACAGAGGAGGTTTTTTCTAAATGGTGACTTTGCATTGATGAATAAGCAGCACATCTCCCATTGATTTTCTTTGTGTCTTTTGCTTGTTAAAGAGTTACTCAAAAAAAAAAAAAAAGAAAGAAGTCTAGGCAGTGTTTTCAGCTTGTGCTTTAAAGTCTAGAACCTCGTATGGGTATGTCTCAGTTACCAGGTTTTTCTCATTTGAATGAAAATTCACAAAGGTAATCAGTTAGAATAACAGCCTATACCAACCTTCAAGAGACCTTTTGCATTTTATAAAGTGCTGTAGCTTTATTATTGTTATGAGGACAAAGTCACCCACCAGGAGAAATTAATACTGCTGTTAGAACACTTTAGGGGCCATTCTACCCGGCTCTGTGTGTCTGTCTGACGTTCTCATTAACACTAATAGAAATTACGTGCACTCAAAAGAAGAGCAGTTTTGGTAGCATAGATAATGTTTGCTTATTGTGATAATTTATACAAAATGGTGGTCAATGAAATTTTAGCAGAAAAATCACTACAGGCTACGCTGAACGTGAAGGCTCAAATCTGTGAATACTACTTTGCATTTTACCAGCCCAGGGTGGGTCCTGGAAATGACTATGACTTTCTGGTCCCTTGAGGTGGAAAGCCTTGTAAAAGATGTGGGCATGTGAGAAACTGAGTGGAAAGTCAGCGCTGGCTTCACTCTTCTTGCCCTTACCATACAATGAAGAAAGAAAATTGCATATTCGGTATTCAGACTGAAGTTCAGAGACTATAATGTATTCCAGCCAATGTGACTTTTTTTCATTTTGGAAGGTCTCTAAGGGCATGGTCAGATCGCAAGTGGTTAAGCAGTGCATCTTAACTGGATACTGGTCTTTAGCTGAAAAGCAGGTTCCATACAGACTTGTGGTCTATTGAGATAGGAAGCAAAATGAAGCAGCTTAAACTACCACGAAGGCTGCAGGTGGGGGCAGTAAGTTTTAAAGCTTTATTAACTCTTATGTAGCTGTCTGCCTCAGCCATAACCTGCATGGTACCTGCCAAGTAGTGGTTATTTAGGGACATTGAAGAGCCTAGCACTGACTCGTCCCATTTGATATTCAGTCACTGAAGACTTCTCAGCCAATGAATGGGTGCACAAATGTTTTGTCCGCTCACTGGAGAAATGTTTCACTTCACAATAATCTGTACTCGCACGAGGTTGCACACATTGGTAAGGGCACTTACACAAAAAGGTATAAATTGCAGGAATCCAGCACACCGTCTGCTCCTTAATGTATGCACAGGGTGAAGGTTTGCTAATCGCACTCGCGCTCTTGGCTAGGGAGTCCTTATTTGTGTTCTCTGCACATCAAGGTTGTGGGTGGATGCACTTCTTTCACATATTTTTTTTTTTAAATTTGAATCATCAGAGAGTTTTTTCACAGAAATGCCTTCCAGTCACGAAACTTCTTGCTGAGACTTCTGAGTAGAGGGGAAGTTTGGTTCAGACATGAAAGGAAAACTAAGAGGAACAGGATCATCCAATCCCACAAACGATCTCTACAGGGAGCCAGAACAGTAACGAGGTAATGATAAGATAACTGTGCCGCAAGATACTGCATTATTAGTATAAAGGGTCATTCAATAGGTGTTTCAAGGACAATTGACCCGTAACCTTCATACGGCTGAGACCTCAAAAGAGCCACAATAACTGGAAAAACAATCTTCATGCACCTAAAAGGAGCATCCACAATGCCACCCCTCAGCCATCACAGAAGTGAGGAATGTTACAAAAGTCAAAAAGTAGCCTAAAATCAAAAACTAGGTACAGAATCTGTTTGACTGCTGTGTGCAAATCCACCCAAGCTCATGCACTGAATGATTTTCCAGTTTACAGAACACTATAATTTTTTTCTTTACCACATTCTTCAACAAATATGCCCATTGCTTGAAATTCACTAGAACAAGTGATTTGCAAGCAAAACTGTCTACCGTTTGCTTATCCTTTAAATTAAGTGGCCCACAAAGTAATCTACTACAGTGGTAAAATCAATGTAAAATGCATTACTCTACGTTCCAACAAAATAAAATAGAAGCTTTGTAAAACAACACTGATATCTGCAGGACTAAACCCTGCTGCCACTTGGATTCACATGAAACTCCTGGAGCTGATGAGTTCATACAGGTTCAGATGAATGCAAAACAATGTTCTCTGGTCTGTCTTTTGAAGATGTACCTGCAGACAGCAGGAGGCATTAGCAAATCCACAAGGAATATTCCAGGAACAGTGGAAGAATGGTACTGTTACTTTCAACAACTTTTACAGAGTCTTTGGAAACTAATGGGAAAACTATTTCATTCTACTTTAGACCACGGCTTTCACAGCCCAGGGACTGGACCCTACCCAAACAGAGAGTGTATGTGTTTGACAGCGGTTAGCAGAGAGCTGGTGGCTTGCTGGCAGTGCTTAACGCAGGTTTATTTGACAGAGACTGTGCAAGTTGTAATGTGGCTGTGCTGAGTGGCTAAATATGTATTTCAGGTCCTGTGAAGAAGAGGCCACAGGGGTACTCTGCGCCCTTAGCAGCCCAGATTGGTTGGGGGTGTGTGTGAAGGAAATGAGCTTTCTCTTCACACAGCGTCGTGTCCCTAGGCATTTTTTCTGTACGTGTGCTACGGATTCATTCCAATCTTCTGACAGTAGGAATATACAAACAATTACGAAGGGGATGTGAATTCTTGCAGCAAGGGCTAAAAAGAACATTTTTTTTGTCGCTTAAAGAAAAGCAGACAAGGTAGTGTATCCCACAGGACACTAATGAGCCACCTGATAACACCAAGTGCACACCTGACCTCTTGACACATGAAGCGAAGATGACAGATGTACTGTCAAAATACAAATCTATCAACTTCATCATGTAAATCTGCCCACAGCTGCTTTACAGTAGAGATCTGAGGGGAAACAAACATTTTAACTTACAGAGTAACCTTGTAAACAGGAACTTTTTACAAAAGGCTCCGGTTAATAATTTATGAATTGTAACAGTGTCTTGAGAAAAGGATACTAACAATTGATTTTTGGCATTGAATGACAACAAAGACAATCCCCCAGTTTCCACGATAATGCTGCACTCACTGTTTGAGTGTTGGACTGTACTGATATTCATGATGCATTTGCATAAACTTCTGTCTCTCATCTTTTATATTATTCATTTTGTGCTTTCCATTTCTTTCCCAAGTGTGTTGAGTTGCTTCTTTAAACACACAGACTTCTTTTCTGCAAGTGGGAAGCATCTCCGAGTCACTCCAGGATGCTGAGTTCTGCTCTTTAATTAGGTTTGTAGTTTGGTACTTAGAGCAGGAATTATTTTTTTTGTTTGCCTGTAAGTAGCTTATTGTGACCTCTCCAAATGATAGCACTTGGCCTCTGTGAAGATATTTAATTTTCCAAGATGTGACAAGCATAGTTTTTAATTAGATAGGGGCAACCACGTCAAAAAAGGAACTTTCATGAAGCGCATGGATATTTGCATTCTTTTAGAAAAATAACGAAGCAGATCTGGAGTGCTGCAGTTTATGCAAGAGGAAATTTTTTTGAGTTTTTTAGAATATATTACAGAACTCTGCTCACAGAGCTGCATTTGTGGTACAATATGTTTATCTATGATGAATGTATCAATATTTTAGAAAAGGTCTATCCAAATAGCTGTAAATATTTTTGCAGGGAAACCCTTAAAATATTGATTGGGTATAGCTCTGTTTGTCATTGTATTGTCTTTGCTCCCTTGTGCCCTTGCCCTTTTTCTGTTTATTCACCCACCAGGTTATCTTCCTTACCACAATGGGTTGTCTTCTGTGCAGGTCACAAAGACCTTTATAAAGGTCCTTCATAAAATTCTTCCCCGCGTCACTTTCCTGAGAAGCAATGATGAGGAATGGAGATCCGTGAATTAGCAGGGAACAAGTGACTGAAGCCTTTCTAGGGCAGCCACTGCTGCCCTCAGCACACCCAGGTGAGTTCAGATAATTGCATGCTCAGGAGGCTGATCACTCCTCCTTTCCCAAGGTTTTGCCTCTCACACTTTTCCCCTCTGCCCCACCACCAAGACCACTGGCCAGGGCAAAGGAGAGAAGAGCAGAAGGGTTTGGAAGAGCAGGAGGAAAAGGAGAAGCTGTGGTGGGCTTGAATTGGGTGAACAGAAAACTGTAGCTTATTTGTCTTTCTTCTTGGCTCAGGGAAGAGGCTTGGCCACATCGAAACCAGCTGAGCACCACATCAAAACTGGGCTCTGTATAGAACAACAACGTGATGAATTCAGTCCCTTTTCAGTATCTTCCCTTTGGGAACAGACCCTGATGGTCATGAACTGGGAAGGCTGCTAGGCTATGTGGAGAGTTGTACTGTGTTATGTTGACATGATACCATGAATGAAATCTTGGTTTATCCATTCAAGCATCCCACTGGAGCACTGTAGTTAAGTCATGTAAAAGAAAGGGGATTTTCAACACATTCTAAATCCCTCATAAAAACCTTTGAAGATATTTTAATTAATAGTTCTGATGGGGCTATTTCAGGCTATGAAATCAAACCAGACTTCGGCTCCTCCTTCAGAGAGACGTACATCTGGAGACCTGAGGTTTAATGGGCTGATGGCAAATTTAGAGGTGCTACAGTCTGCTGAATTGCTGCAGGTGCATTGATGGGTTAGACCCTGCAGGCCTATTCCAACGCATTAATGTTTGGCATGTCAAGAATATTTCAATGGAGTTATGTTCCGGGGTCATTGATGTGGTGATCTGTAGGTATGTAGAATTCTGTTCTGTCAGGCAAACTCTGAAGCAGGCAGGAACACCTTCTGTACTCTCTAACAATGGATTTTTTTCACCTTAGGACGGTCTTAATTCAAAGACTGCTTTGGAAATTCCAGAGGGTTTTTTTAAATGAAGGAATGAGCTTATTGAGCCTGCCAAAAGTGTTCTCCCTGCTTGATGAGAAGCTATATAAATGAATAAGTAGCATCTGAAATCATAAACTGAATACTTTCCTTTCTTAACATTTTCTATCACCACACAGTACTTTCTGGAGTGTGATTCATTACATCCTCAAATCTAGGAAAAATCAATATTTGATGAATAATAAAGTCAATCCTTTATATTTTTTTCCTCTGTCAAGTCTGTAAATGTCTTGATCTGCATCACCGGGATCGGCTCTCTGTTGATTTCAGTGAGTGGCCAAGCAGGAGACCAACAGAGAAGGTCACCCACCTGAGAGAAATGCTGGACTTGATTCTGCTGTTAATCGGAGTCCTGCGGTGGAGGTTGTATTTGAGATCCAGACTGTTACACACAAAGAATGACAAGATGTTTAAATAAATGCAGATAGTCTTTTAAATGCAGTGGATATCCTAGTGTGCGTGTTTATCATTGAAATTGTGCGTGAATGACAGAGCCCAAAGGTTTTCAATCACTGTCTAAAAGCAATTGCATCCTTCTCTACTTTATTGCTTATAATAGTGAGGGCTCAGGAGCTGAGGCTGTTCCCATTCTGCCCCTGAGGCACAGGTCCAACGGTGAAGCCGGACTGTAGTATTTGCCTGGTGTGGATTCCTGTAGCCTGCTTGCCTACAACAATCAGTCTGCTGCGCAGTAAGGAGGCAATGTAAGATGTGAGAAGCTTTGCCAGCTTGTCTATCAAATATTGACTGCGTGCAGCTACCACGAGGCATTACAGGATATGCAGTGGCAAACTTGGCTGTGTGGCAAGAGCTACATCTATACTCATTCTACCCACAATGTAGATACAATTTTTCCCCACTTCTGTTCTCTTTTCCCTTCCTTTTCTTATATCCAAGCTTTGTATAAACACACTTTCAAAAGGCAATGGAGAGGCATTCATTAAAGCCTCCTGCACTGCTGTGGCATGGACTGAACTAGATGAGAGCCATTTTTCCTTTCAAAATAACATATTTTGTTCTTTAAGAACATTTACAGTATTGTGCAGCGAGGGAAATCTTCATGACGGCATTTGGTTCTTACAGGCAGGTGCTGCAGCATGGTTTCCCATAAAGGATGGGCTCAAGGTTTGTCAGCTGCTCCACAGCTGCAACCAGATACCATACAGACACAGCGTAGCCATCCTGAGAGTGGATGAGACAATCATTTATCTGAGAGTGGGTGAGACAATCATTTATCTGTGACGGTTGAGATCACATCAACTCACTGTGGAAATCCATGAAAGGGTTTGTTTACAAAGCTGGAAAGGCTTTTACATTCCAATGCCGTGGTGTGCATGGCACAGCATCACTTTTGCTGTTTGCCCTGTTTAGAGTTCCTGTTGGGACTGATTTGGATCAGAGGTAAATGTGTGCTGAAGGTGGGCAGACTGTCCGATGGGGAGCCCAGAGTCAGGAGCGAGGCAGAGGTGGAGAATTTCCAATATCATAGTGATCAGCTGCTGGCTTTAATCAGTCGCCAGCGCTGGCTTGGCCTGTTGGATGCTGTAAAGGAACAAGGAGTAACCCATATTTACCAGTACTTTGCTTATTTACATGGTAGGGAAGTACTGAATGCACAATGTTGTGCTGCTGCCAGGTTGCAGTAAGGAAGAGACAGACAATCCCAGTTTAGAATCTATGAATCGAAATGCTCCTTATTTCTTTTATTCCCCTCTTCCATGTTTCTAAATTAGCTTGATTTTCAGTGGAAGACTGAAGCTGTGTGGACTGAAGGCAAAATGTCATATTTTATTAGATATGAGCAGCAGCAACCCTTTCAATTTCTTTACTAAATAAAATATTAGATTTGCAGAGGTGTTACTTTAAGACACATGACCGAAAATCTGAAGTTCATTTCTTTAGCTCTATAGACCAACGTGAACTTTTCTTACTTTGTTTTTGTTTCTGCAACCCAAGGAGATTGTCTTCTGTGGCCCTGCAGATGTCTCTGCAAATCTTAATAAATTCTCAAACTTCAGTTAATGTCTTATGTATATTAGTCACATGTGAATTTAATCACCGTTATGAGAGCGTACCGTGGGTCATGGTCGCAAAAACCATTTCCCTTGGAAATAATTACCCTCAGCTGCAGTATAATGTGTTACTAGAATTGCTTTAAAGCAGGATAGCAGCCCTATTAACACTTGTCACTGCTCTGTGTGTTTTCAGTATGTCTTTCTCTTCTATTGTTGTACCATTAGAATGGAAATAGCTTGGATGGGGTAAATAGTCTGGTACATGCTGGCAGCTGTGAGCAATGAACTGACAAGTGATTTATTCAAAAGGAGACATCTAACACTCCAAAGGCGGTTGTTTCCTAGACATACTTGGACTGATGCAAGTTCCAGCTCTGCAGCCATGCTGCTGAGGGTATTCAGGTGAATACTGTGTCCTGTTCCGGTCCCCTCAGTTTGAGAAAGATGTTGAGGTGCTGGGCTGTGTCCAGAGGAGAGCGACGAGGATGGTGAAGGGGCTGGAGCACAAGCCCTGTGAGGAGCGACTGAGGGAGCTGGGGTTGTTTAGCCTGAAGAAGAGGAGTTATAGCTCTCTACAACTACCTAAAGGGAGGTTGTAGTCAGGCCAGGGGTTGGTCTCTTCTCTCAGGTGACCGGCAACAGAACAAGAGGACACAGTCTCAAGCTTCGTCAAGGGAAGTTTAGGCTCGATATTAGGAAAAAATTCTTCACTGAAAGGGTGATTGGTCATTGGAATGCGCTGCCTGGGGAGGTGGTGGAGTCATCCTTCCTGGGGGTGTTTAAGGACAGATTGGATGAGGCACTTAGTGCCATGATTTAGATGACAAGTAGGTGTTGGTGTTGGGTCATAGGTTAGACTCGATGATCTCAGAGGTCTTTTCCAGCCTTGTGATACCGTGATACTGTGAAGTGGTATTTTTAACTGCTCTTTTCCTGGCTGCTTCTTGGTGTAAGATTTGCTGAACCAGGCTGTATTGCTTCACATGCCAATAATAGTCTATGGTGGGCTCTTCTTAGTTAAAATGACCTCAAAACCAGAAAATGTAACAGAATTGTGAGCAGGAGCCTTCTCAAGCCTGTAGGAAAGTGTATAGGTGCTTCTCTGTCTCCATCTGTCCAAGTAATCCTGGATCTGCCTATGCAAAGTGGAACTGCTTCATCTGTTTGGACCAAGGATGTCCTTCCCATACTGACAGCAAAGGCGTGCGCTGGGGTGCTTTGGGTTGAACTCCTGCAGATAAAGCGATTGACACCCATGTCCCACATCCTCTGAAAGGAGGAAGGAATGAGCAGAATGAGAGGTGCAAGCAAAGGGAACAATTTGCAGATCATTTGGCTGGGTGACGGTTACACCCAGAAACAGCATTTATGTTCCAGGGCTTGCGCAATCTTCCTTCTCAGAACACTCTGTTCATGACATTGCATGTGAATCAATTGTAGAAAACACAATTCAGTATAGTTTTGCGTTGCAATTAACTTGTTGGCATAAAAGTCATTATCTGATGACATCTGGGAACAAAAGAAATGTTGTCTGGGGCAAAGGAATTCTGCCCATCTCTGAAACAGCCATTAAGACAAACGCTTTTCTGATTGTGTGCAAACAACTTGGACACTTTTTTGGCAATTTAAATCAGCTGGCATCGTCACCGTGCTTAGAACCCATCCCAAACCCAAAGGTTGATAGGAAATAAATGTTCAAGTCAAACTTGACCTAATGCAGGCCTCCAAGAGCTTTGGAAAAGCTCACATTATTTCAGCCACAGCAGGTGCATTCTGTAATCTTTTATTAAAAACTGCTGCCACACATCCCCCCCAACATGTGATGAGGTCTTATGCAGATTAAATCTGACATGCTATGAAGTCACTACAACCTTTTCCTTACTCTTAATTAAAGGAAAGAATGCCAAAAAAAAGGATGAAGTACTTCTGGGCAGAAATGTGAGGCAGGTGGTCAGAAATGGTTGTCTCATGTTTGGCAGTCACTAGGTCTGAAGTTCACAAGACGAGGAAGGTGCTTGACCTACTGTTCTTACTGCAAATGCGTTTAAATTAAATCATAGGCTTTCTGTGAAAGGTAACTGACGTTGTTTAATTAAAAGCCTCTCTTCTGTTCTACCTGGACTTCTAATTCCAATGCAATGTGTGGGCACATGGTGCTTTGTCTTCTCAGGGTATAATTAGACTTACTAACGCAGCTGTCCTGTTCGCGGTGTAAATCCCCCTAATGATAAATGGAGTAGACTTGCAGAGAAACCCTGACGGTACTTCAGACAGGGATCGTGGAGGATGTCTGCAAATAGCTGGTGAGTAGAAAGTAAATCATGATCTGCTAATAAGCCTTTGATTGCTGGGTGGTTTATACTGTGGAAGATTAGAAAACTCCTGTGTATTAGTCCTGGCTGAAGAGATGGAGCAGGAACACAGAGCAACTGATTCGTTCATGGGCAAGATTTTAACCTTGCACCTTGAGAATCTCTTTCAGAGTTCCTACTACGTGAGAAGCTTTTGGTGACAAAAAGGCTTTGGAAAGGCTTAGTCACAGGTGATACGGGGAGCAAGTTTAGCTACCTCTGTTCCGAAAACACTCAGCAAACTCAGTCAGATGTGAAACACCGCCTAGGTTCTCCTTAGCCAAATAACAGGAGACCTCTGTGTCCCCAAAAGTCCCCAGATTCAGGAGATGAGATAGATCAAGGCTGGAATGAGGCCATGCTTTTACCCTGGTTTGCAAGTGTGGATCTGGTTCCTGAGGAGAGCAGAGCACTCCGACTGCAGTCGCTGACTTCTGCTGATACAGAACGGGGGGCTGAGGAGGGGGAGGTCATTTCAGCTGTCAGACTTCAGCAACCAGAGACTGCTCAGCGGGGAAGAGATGAGGAACATATGGTGTGGTAGGAGGAGGTGACAGTGGTACTGAAGAGCAGGAGATACATTGAGAAGTAAACTTTTAGTAGGGTGTCGACTTCAGGAAATGCTGTGGCAGAGGACAGGAACTGGTGAGAGCATGGCTGTGTGTGCAAAGGAGAACCAAAGCGTGCAAGGATGGGAACTGTGGACAGGGGGAAGTCTTGGGAGAGAAATTAGCTTCTGTTGTGCGAGTACTTCTTATGGAATATGTCAGCCTGGAGGCCACTGGAGTTATGACGTGAATTAGAGGAGCATTTTGAAAGACGGATGATCTCTGCCCATATGCTGCTCTCCAGAGGAATAAAACTGGGGGCCTCTGCTGGTTACTTTGATTTTGATACAGGAGGGGACAGGATCTGTTTGTCTGGCACCCACGGTTGTGAAGATACAGTCCTGGGAGGAGGGACAGGCCACAGGAAGAGACGTGCCACTAGCTCTTGTGCCGGGGGACGGCAACCGGGGCCACAGAAGTGAGACAGGAGCAGCTCCAGGAGAAGCGAACAGGGAGGAAGCAACCGATGAGGAGTTCTTTCAAGAGGACTGAATCCCATTTCTCACTGCTCTGTGCTCCTTCAGGTACATAGGATCCATTGGATTGTATTACCTTTGTTAGGTAGATACACCATATCGTCATTGTCACTGGTGCAGCTGTTGCACAGATCTTTCTCTGCAGTGTCTGAGGCTGATCCCAACGGTGTTTACCTCACCGAGGAGACAACCTGAGAAACTGTTTCTTGACCCCAGTCAAGAACCTCTGGATTTCTGAAGGAATTTCTCCACATGGTTTACAGTTTTTTACAGAGTTTGTGAGTCTGTTATAGCTCCATGGAGACTGTTTTCCTAATCTATGAGAAATTCAAGATTTGAAAAATATTTTTGTATCAAACTAAGGCAAAAATATGAAAATCTCAACAATTTTAATTCATCAGCTGGGGGAATTTCAGAGGAGGGAACTGGTGCAGTTAAAAAAATATGCTTCAGTAAATTACATTACTGCATTTTGTGTTCAGATTTTTCTAAATTTAAAAGAAGTGTTTGCTGATTATTATAAATTTCAAAGGAAGAAAGCCATTCTACAGGAGATGCAGTCTGTTTCAAGTAAAAAATGCATATAAAAATGTAGTTTAGATTATTACTTTTTTTTCAAAGTAACATATTTTTGAGCTATCCTTTATCTACAAAATGTTTTGATTTAGGTTAAATGGCTTTTTCTGATATATTTCCTCAAAAAATTCCCAGCCTGCTGTTCTCATGATCTAACTAAAAAACACTCTTCAGTGTTTTTTTGCCAATGTGTTGTTTTACATATAATCATACTGGAATGATGTTAAAAAGAAAAGTTTTTTCACAATGAAAATAAACTCAAGAGTTTAAAATGGATATAGAGTTGTAAATGAAATGCTTTGCAAAAAGTGAAAGTTGAACTGCAAGTAAATCCATGCTCCACTTTCAGGTCTGAGATGGTAATAAATTGAAGACAGAGCATTACACAGACAGTGTCAGATATAAAATATATTAATCTTGTCAGAGAGTGTACTAACTCTCCCAGATTTATGATCAGGTGCACTTAAATGCTGTTATTCTCATTAATCTTGATTTATAAACAGTAGCCTTCAGAACAAGGGGTCAGAAGAGACAGGAGAATCATAGACGTGTCACTTGGATAACTCACCTTCCCCAGCTAGCCTGTACCTCTCTATGACATCTTTCCATCTTTAATTACTGAAAGGTCTTTAATCTTGTCTGCGTAAGGGCAGAATATGATTAATGGGAGGGGTTGCCTGTGCTACAATGAGTGTGTTTTTAACAACTGATGCCATGGACGTTGGTGGGAAGAGCAAGATAATTGCATCTGCTGGTAGCAAGACTCAATACTGAGAAAGTTCATCAGGAAAGGAGTGTTCTGGGAAGGGGAAAAAAATAGGAGGCAAATGGTTGAGGCTACAGAAACCAGCCTTGTGAAGAAAAGTAATTTGTGATGAAACTGCATTTTGAAGTTGGTTTAACACACACGCTGTGTATAAGACTGTCTCTTTATAATTCTTAAAATTATGGGGAGCTGGAAAACCAAACTTCTTTCAGTGAAAATAAGCCTGGTATTTCCACTACTCGATACTGGAGACAAATCAGTCTCCCTGCATAGTGATATACTAGGTAGGATAGCATCACCCTGGACACTTGTCCAGGCGGTTGACTTGGAGGAAGAGTAAATAACAAGTTTTTCAAATCTACTTGTAATTCATAAGAGGAATGGACTAAAGAATTCATGTGAGGAAGCTGCAAAACCTCTAGATATGAGAAGGTAGGTGTACACCAAATGAAAATTGTTTTTACTTGTCTCTCTAGTCAAAATAAATTGTCAAGGATGGATTGAACCACAAACTAAATTACATTCAACACAGTCTTTCTGCTCTTGCTTTTCCATACTTTGTCCAAAGGTACCAAACTGCTGGAGCATATATATGTTGTGGACTAGTCCAAAGGCAGTGTTAGGTGCCTAATGGTCTTTGAAGAGCCTCTCCCACGGAGCAATAACTCATGACAGTAGGCATGATGAGGAAGTTGGGAACCGTTTTGGAAAGAAACAGTTAACTGACTTGTGCATTCAAGTTGAAAAGTAAATCCACCTTAAAGAAATCATGCCTGAAGTACACCAGAATCTGGATTTGCCTGATCTCCACTAGAAAAATATTTCATAGGTATTGATAAAAAAGGCTTGTTTTCTTCCCAGCTCTCCTAGATTCTTTGTTCTGAGCTTTAAGACCTCTCAAAGGAGCGCAGTTGCCATGAGGGGTTCATGGATGAAAATTTAGACTTTGATGTTGTTGAGTCTTGAGACACTAATTGCTTTGAATAATAGGACCGGGGCCTTGAGTTGGCATCGGATGCTGACTGAGAGCTATGGGAAAGACACGAGCACAAACCAGATATGCCCTTGGCAACATAAGCCGTAGAAAAAGCAGTTGTTCCTCATTCCCAACCAGCTGGAGCTGGTGTACAGTTCCCACACTGAGCTTCAAAACACGTTGAGTTATTATAATCCAGCCCAGAGGTGACAAATTCATGGATTACTGATGCCACCTAAGCAGCCAGACTTTGCAAGGTGTCAGACCCAAGGTGCAGCTTTGACAAATGTGGGCAGCGTGCTTTTCCGCAGAGGAGGAGATGATGTTTCCACGAGCTGTTTAAAGAAAACCTTCTTCTCATCCTACATTTTTTTTCTGTGCTTGGATTCATTCACTTCAGCTTTGCTTGGATTCAGTTCAAGCCATCTGCTCCTCTCCAAGAGCTGTTTTCCTGGAGGTGTTCTTTTATGCTGTTGGTGTCTATGGTTATGTCCATGGAGAATGAGGGCACTGACTGTCATCCACGCGCTGTCGGTAGCCAAGCCTGCAGCACCTCTCCATCTCTCCCAGTCATCTTGCATAATTGATGGAGAAAGGATTAAGTGAATGTCCATGGGCTGTTCAAGAAAGGGAGAACAGAACCTGTCTCCACTTCTAGGTTTGCTGTGCACCAGTGACAGCAACCATGTTGAGGGTGAATTGTCTACTTGTAGTGCATATTGGTATGAATGTTTCCTTCAATCTTTGTATTAAAGGCTGCAGACTGATTCCAGAGAGTGATGGTGTCCACGAGGACATCTTTGGGTGTCAGCAGAGCGCTCTGTGTTGTTCCATGGGATATATCCCTCTGTACGTACACAAGATGCTGGCCGATGCCATACTGTTGGCAGGTAGCAGGGAGGTGGTAAGAGAAGAACACTTACAAGAATCTTCAAGGTCAAGGATCAGCTTTTGAAAAACTCGAAGAAACGACTGTTGAAAGAATATCTTTGAAGACTTGCCTTTTTTAATATTTATTTTTACTCCTGTTTATTTTTTTGAAAAGGTATTGTTTACTTCTGTTTGTAATAGGGAATTTTGTTCTTCATTGACTTTTTTATCAGGCAGAAAAGTCATCAATTGCTTTATTATGTTATGACTTTATTTTCTTTTTTATTTTATTTTTTTTCAGAACTTGTAATGATCTGGCATGTGTGATGGGCTGAACTTAGCCAGAGTAGACTAACATAAAGATTATCTTGCTCTTAGGTGAAAGTTTCTTTTCCAGGAAGAGCCATATGTGCGTGACTAATAAGCTGACACATCCCCACAACTATTTGTTTTGCTGGCTTACCGATTCATAGAGTGACCTTCTTGGTAGGTATAAAGGGAATAGATGGGGTGAGGCAGATAAGGAGTAGCAGATAACACGTAATGAATTTCTCTCTGGCTGGTTTGCTTGCCCAAGGCAAGCTGAGGGTTCTTTGCAAGGCAAACCAGTTTTAGTTGTTTTCAGCCATGCTGGTGTATAGTTTAACCTCTGATCTCTGGTTGCATTAGTTGGTAATTATTCCAATGGTGTGCTACATTGGTAGTGCTTCCAGAATACAAGATTTCTGATTCTGTGTTGAAAATATGATGCAAAATGTGTCTGCCTTATAAGAAAATACAGATAACAACATGGTTTTCAAAGTAAGAGTGAGTGCATTTTCCCTTAGATAAATGTCCCTATATGAAGTTTCATGTGGCAATTCATCTGTAATTTCTTTGAGAGAGTAAGAAGGATTTCTGTTTGGAGGAGAATATGTTGTTGATTGTTTCATTTTCCAGCTTGTTTTCTGTTTTGGTTTGTTTTTTTTTTAATAAATTTTCTTTTTAATTCTACTTATGCAATAAAGGAATGCTATCTGCACCCAAAACTGAAAATAACCACTAACCTCTCCTCTCCATTTGTCTGGTACACACTAAAATCCACCCTGGAGTGTGAATTAAGACTTTTTGATGAGAAGGCGTGAAGGCAAAAGAGCTATATTTTCATGAGTCAAAAGCATCGTTGAATCACGTCTCAATAATGCAATGACGACTAAATGCAGCAACCAAACTGAAATACTGTCTAGTCTGACTAGTTTTATCGGCGTCTGATCTTGCAGTCAGCTGCTAGAGCATTAGGTTTTTTCCTCCCTTTTATTTTTTTGCTTAATGGTGTTGCAGAATGACCAACTGGCTTCAGAACTATTTCAACATATGGCACAGTTGGAAGAAATATTTTCTGCTGCTTGAGAAGGTTTAGGGCAATGATATTCCAGAAACTTCATCCTGATCGTTTCCAGTTCCTAAGCCCTGAAGGGGCTGGCTTATTTCTACTCTACTGGAATCTATATAAGGAGATTTGCATTTGTTCCTTAGCTGAGTGCAAATGGTTTAATGAACTAACGTATATTTCAAAGGATTGGATGTTCATATAAGGTGAAAGAGCCCAACGCCCTAAGACCTTCCTCCCATTGATGTCGTTGAGGCCAGAGCTGTGGTTGGGAAGGAGATGGCCATCTGTGGTTCGGAAAAATATATTCAGCAAAGCACTATCCCACACTAAACTAGCAAGTGTTGGTTATAACTGCAAATGCACCATCCTTGGTGCTTAGATCTACCAGCGTTTCTCTGCCTATTGCATGAGCGACGCACATAGTGAGATGTAATAGCAGGTTTTCAAGTCACAAATATACTGTGGTTTTTTTTTTAACTACATAAAGCATAAATTAACACATATAATGAAAAGCTGAGTGATTTTTATCCCCAAGAACTACTGCTCAGAATGTTTCTTTGTTTTGTCAGATTGGAAAGGCATCAAATTGTTTTATTCATTATTTCTCCCCATAGGACACTCTCCAAATTTGTGTGTGTATTGCATTGTATAGTTTGGAATCTTTTCAGACTGGAAAGTGCAGACAAAGAGACTCCGAATTTGTTTTGACATTGCCTTCTGTACATTAGAAACTGACTTAATGGAAACACCACCCCTTGGCACCCCCCAAATAATAATGATCTCTAATTTGATTCATTCCATGTAGCTATAATTTATAGAAAATCCGTGCAAGAACAAACCATGCAAATACTAAAAAAAAAGTCTAAATACAAAAGCAGCAGTATTCACTCCTGGAAAATCTCAGAATAACTTAAACAAGGTTTTTCATGAATGGTTATAGTCCTCTGTTGGGATTGGGGAATTAGGCTGGGTAACCTTTATCAGACCTTCTGTGGATCTGTCTTCTGTAATTCTGTAATTCACTGCTTTAAATTTATTTCCAAATAAGGAAGGATTATTTTCATAAGAAAAGCTTAGTAACACTACAGCTTACTTGGTCAGAGAAGCATGAAGACAGGATAAATACAAGTATATCCAGGGCCCAGAAGTTTCAGCAGTACCTGGGTTAAGCTGACTATGGAGAGGGATCACAGGGACACAAAGACTGAGCTGGATTTATGGCTAAAGGTATCAAACAGTAGCTTACGCATCTCAAGGTCAGCCTCCATGAAGTGTATGTATATAGTGATGTTATAGAGGAATAAGCTATAAAACCATAGAAAGTACAGCAAACTGAGAGATGTGAGGTGGATTATTACTTTGACAGACCAAAGCGCAGGTGCAGCCTATCAGCAGCCAATAAAATGGGAGCTGACTGCTAATGAAGGCTCCCAAAGTGCAGAAATGCTAATTCTCCAAGGAGACCACTCCTTGGGAAGGAGTCCTTCCTTCTTGCTACCCTCCAAGGCTAAGAATAGACAAAGGCATTCCTAAATGGTGGATAATGCTGCTAATCCAAAAGCTGCGGGCTCTCTCCATCCTTGTGAAGCTCTGTGATTTCCACTGGAGCCGCGTAATCCCTGGTATGAGTAAGCATACGTTATGAAATGTTGTAAAGCCTGAGGATAACAACCCATATGACAGCAGCCTCGACAAATGCAACCATCAGTGCTGGGAAATCCCATACTCCTGTGGGCAGAAAGCTGAGCGGAGAGAAAAGGTGTGATGGGTTTTTGGTTTGTTTCTTGCTATGAGTAGGAAAAAAGGAGTGGGTATGTTGAATGCTCACCACCATTCTTTGCACCTGAAGGTGGATGGGCAGAAGACAAGTGTTGTTCCTGATTTGTGTGCTGAAAAGTTTCCTGCATGTTTCGATCCTTCCCCCTTGGAGAAACTGGTTGAGTTTGTCAAATGGAAAATATTACATTGAGAGATGGCTTTCCTTTCTTCAGCAGTTCCTAGGTATAAGTTTTACCAGCAGTGGAAGTGCTGTGAATCTTGCTGACTAGTTTGGTAGAATGAACTTGTCAGAAACAGATTAAACTATTTTCCATTGGCTTAAGGAAGGGATAATTAGCTGGAGCTGGAACAGAGAAGAACAAATCACAAATGCTGTGCCACCGGACACTGCCTTTGATCAGGTTACTCCGAGGTCTGCAGCCACAAATTGGGATGTTCTATTTGCAGTGAATGGGACTTTGTGTGCAGAGTTGCATTTTTCCTTGATTTCCTCTTCAAATACCTTTTTGTGCTGCAGAGATTACCAGACTACTCTGGACTTAGAGAAAACATGCTATCTCCAAAAGGACTTCACAGCGGAAAAGGCAGCTTTCCCAGTCTCCAGGAACACAAGGTTTGCCTTCACTGAGTTTGAAATAAAAGCAGGCTCGCCTTTGTTCGTAAAGGTGCTGCTTACTCAGAACCAAAAATAATTATTTAATCCTCTATTTGTTGAGGCTTGTCTCTGTTCTATAGATTAAATGTCCCTCCTATGTGGCTACGACGGGCTGTGTAGCTAATGAATATCTAAGAAGAATGAAAATTCTTGTCACAGCAAATACATTTGGTTACCATAGCTGTGAATGGTGAATTACAGCCAGGAGTTCTGGTGGAACTCTAAACCAGACAGACCTAACCATCAGTCTCGTGTGTTTTGGTCCATCTTGCCTCCAAGTTCTCAATCAATGGGATTAGCAAAACCTCTTTCTCCACCTCGCCCTGTCTGTGCAGCGGCTGCTCTCCATGGGTGGGCTGAGCCCCAAAGGCTGTTGCTGAAGGGAGTTTTGTGTTTGTGTCCGGAGGGACTGGATGGTGCTCCCCTCTTCTTCCTCAGTAAATCCTATGTTTGCTTTTCAGATTTGCTGTGGGAGGTGGTAGGGAAAAATCTTCAGAAAAAAGGGTGTGTCTATAGGTTATCCCTCAGAGAAAGATCCTGATGACAAATGCAGTGAGTCCAAAACAAGAGTGAAAAATAACCGAATTCCATTTATATTATGAGACACAGAAAGGAAGAAAGTGAATGAGTGACTCTAGGGCTACTTTATCCTGTTGGGTTTTTTTGTAAAAGTAACCCCTTTACGTGCCAGGACGGAGGAACAATTTCTCTGTTAGTCTGAGTCTGCCAGATCTGGGAGACAGCTCCTCTGTTATCAAGTCTCTATGCAACTCAATCTGATGTCTTGACTCCCTGGTGAGGGCCCTGGAGGGAAATGAAGTGGCTGGAAGGCTTTGTGAAATCTCAAGGAAAATGCAGCGAGGCTGTCACAGGGTGGAAATCCCCACAGCCTTTGCTCGAACATTCAAATGAATGATTCAAAAGGGAATTTCAAAGGAAATCAAAGGCAGGGGGGCTTCAAGTATGAGGAGAAGACGGAGACAAATGCTTGTAATGCTTTGTCAGTCTAGTGTATGGAAAACTTCCCTCTGGGACCAGCGTCAGAGTGGCTTGGGTTTGAAGTACACCCATCTATTAGGCTCAGCTCAAGGTGTGGGCGTTTCCCTGGCAGTGCTGGGTGTCCTGTGTCAGTGGCAGGTAGGTCAGGCAGGAGGATGACCATCATGTATCCTGCAGAAAAATACTGACCCCTGCATAATAATTGTGTCCTAAGCACAGGCCATTTCTACAGCAGACATTTCTACATAAAAATGTCTCCTCTAGGTAGAGGTGTGATAGTTCTTCATCGAATTTGTCATTTCACATTATTGATGGAAAACAAAGAGACAGATTGCATTGAAGTGGTGGAGAGATGCTGACACAAGCGATTTGTGCTGCAGAAAATCGGGCTACACCTGATGGAAATGAGAGATGTAGGTTGGAGCAGCAGGTACAAGATATAAGGCAGCTGCAAGTTTTTTCCTTGAATAGTTGTCCCCATGAGCTGCTGGAAGGAGCAGTTGCTGAGTTGTGAGTTTTTGCTCTCTTCCACAGATGAACTCCAGTCCTCAATGTCTCAGCTCTCTGCCTGATAACATGGAAAAGTCCAGGTGTTCCCTGTACAGGGGTGTTTTCACAAGTTCCCACAGCTTTCCGTGCTGTGCCTTGCTTGTCTGTCTTCAAGATAACACTTCTTTGGGTGACCAGACCCTTGAAGAGGAATGAGGCGGATGGCAGTAGGTTGACTTTCTATCATTTTCTATTCTCTTTGCCTCATCATGGTGGCAACAATTGTATTACAAGCTGAGCAGCTCATAAATTCTGAGAATTATAGCTGTAGGCAGTTCATGATGGGGAAATCAGGACTGGGTAGGCTTTGAAATTTGCATATACACCACACCCACTGCTATTTAATTTGCATTCGATTTGCATACATCATGGTTAAATAATGCTTTTAAGGGGCAAGGATTGTATCAGTTTGTCTCTGATTTGTATAATTTTTGATTTAAGTGTAATTTTATAGAGTAGTTTGGGGAGCATGGTGTATGAACTTAAATTTAATTTAAAACAATTATCAAATAACACTTATCAACCATAAATATCCAGTTCTCTTTGAAAACAAGTGTTGTTTTCATAAAGATGCTAGATTAACAGCACTGCAGGCTGAAATCTGCTGTTTATCAACTCAAAAAATCATAATACAATACAATACAATTACAGTCTTTCCCACACATTGCAATTGTAATGGTATATGCCCTGAACTGTTTGGGTATTCAGGACAGATGTCTGTACGTGGTTTATGATGCCTCCTCCTTTAGGGACTGTGAGTTTGAGTAGTGGTTTAAAGTATATTCTTTTGTTGTTTGCTTTACATTAATGGTCTTTGCAGGCTGAATGCAGGAGCCGAGTGATGGTGCCTGTCCATTCCAGGATGATAAATTACTACAATATGGTTATTAGATGATTGTGGCTAGCATCCCCTGGGGGAAAAAGAAAGGCCAAAATTATTCCAAAGTGCTTTTAATATTGGTTATTTTTTTAATATGAACTTGTAATGAATTCAAATGTAGAAAGTAAAACCAGCTGATACTGTTTGCTTTGTGCCTCTCCCAATGGCTCAGAAATTGCAACATCCTATTTACACCTTTTACTTTTTTAACTTCTCTTTAACACAAAGACCAGCTCTGCAAAGGCATTTCTGCATCCTTACATGCAGAGAGCATCAGAGTAGAGAGGTGCTCTTCTCCTGTCATTGCATTCCCCTTGACTGAGAGGACCTGGAAATTCCACTAAGCCAGGAAAAGCTTTCTTCCTCAGGGGCCTGGGCCCATGTGCTTCAGTGTATTTTAGGCACCTAAACACCTTTTAGCTCTAAGTACATCTTCTGTCATGCATTAAGAGCTTTGCAGTACCATGTAATGCCATCTTCTCCCGCTCTGTATGCACTCAGAAATCTCACGTGGTAACCACCCTCTCTAATGAAAAAGAGTAAGGGCGTCTCTTCTGTGGCAGCCCAGCAATAAATCTGCTCTGAGCCAGAGAACATTTCTATAGGGCAAAAAAGAGATCTTTACATGTCCTTTTGGTGACAATGGCCTACAACCATGCAGCGCTCTCAGCTCGCGCTGTCTGAAAACACAAGTCCCTGCCCATCGCTGCGTGCTGTGCTACCCATAGGCTGCCTACGAGGCTGAAGGTTGCCTTGATTGATCTCTCAGCTAACAAATAACAACGTGTCACTCTGGAATCCTGAGCTTAAATTTGTTTGAGTCAGTAAGAAATGCTCTTGGTTTGTCTTTAACCTCCCTTTACCCAACAATAACTCAGTTGTGAACATGCAGCCTGTTATTACTGTAAGCCTTTGACACATGGATGTGAAACTCTCTCTTAACCTGGCTGAGCCTTTGCCAGTATGATGCTTATCGTTTATTCTATTTTGATCAGCATGAGGGTACTTGGGAGCATATCCATAATCTGTCACTTCTGGCCGTGCCTGAGTGGTTCCGCAAGGCTTCCAGAATCAGTTCAAGACGTTTCACCTGACCTCTTGTTTTGTCTCTAACACCATGCACTTGTGTAAACATTATCTGGAGCGGATGTTGAAGATGTTGCAGAGTTTGCAGGTGCTGTTATTAGCAAAATGGGCCAAGTGTGGTTTTGTGTACTTGAGATCCAAGAGCATTTCTTAGAACTTTATATACTTATATTGCTTTATAACATTCAAAAGGAACTTCTTCCAAAGTCCCAAGTGTTAATTTTTCCTGGTGGTATATTGCCTTCTGATTCTTCTGAAAGTCTTCCAGATTTGCTGCTTTGTTTCTGTGCTCATGTGTGGCATAAAAAAACATGTACTTGCTGCTTCTTTTTGTCGAAGTTGCTCAGATGGTCTTCAGTCTCCTCTTAGCAAATTACAAACGGGTGTCAGTCTTCTCTAAGCTTGCTTTTTATTGATGAGAATGTAGATATGTTTATATAAGCCCAAAACAAACCCTTTAAGTCCATCTCTTAGTGATCTGGGTTTGCACTTGAATGGCTTTTATTAAATCCAAGATATGAATTATCAAAGGTGTGGAAGAATACAAGCGTGGGTGTGCCTGGCGGACTGCTGAGTAGGATTTCTGAATAAAATCTTAGCGACTTAGGAGTCCAGAAGCACTTTTGAAGACCGTAGCCCTCAGAAACAACTATATGGGAGGCACTGAAAACAGTGGTACAGCACTGAGCGTGTTGCCCTGTGCCTTTCTACCCTGATGCTAATGGTGGTGCTGAGATTTTGTGCTGAGAGGACTGAAATAGGAGGATGAGCTGGTTTGTCATCTCTCATAGCCCTGGTATGGCAGCCCCTTGAAGGTATAAAATGTCACTTACTGGTTGTAGTTTGCCAAGCTTGCTCAGGTGTTGCTACAACCTTAAAATCCCCTTGTTTACCTGCAAGTGTCCTTCATGTCATCAGCTGCTGTCTAAGTGCTCTGATGTGCTCATGAGCCCACAGCGACGGAGTGAAGTTGCTTTCTGCCTCCATCTGTCTTTTCACGTGGCTGAAGCTGGGGCTGCATATGCGTGTGAGCGTGTGTGAGGCTTAGAAAGCAATCTGAAAGAAAGCCAGTCACTTGGTGTTTGCAAAGCAACAGGAACGTGCCATAAACATATACCCTTCCAAAGTTTGAATAAGATAGAGCAAGACACCAGGTCAAGCAGAAGATACATGCAGCAGAAGGGGAAGTGGGAAAGAAATCCATAAATATTCAATGAAGGAAGTGGAAAAACACATTCTGATTACAACTCTGGCTCTAATGTATGCAAATGTGATAGTTTCCTCCCCTACTAAGGAATCATGTATTACATACGGTACATGATGTATTACTGTGTAGCAACGTAGTTTATGACTCCTAGGAGAAGAAAATCATAATTCACAGCCATTAACAAAAATAATAGTGCTTTCACCCAGAGGAGCTTTCCTTAGAAAGCTTGTACAGATTCTATCTAACCTAATTTAAGCAATGTCATGAGTTGGAACAGATCGCTATCAAGTCTGTCATGCTTGTCATAACATGGCACTTGAATAGAAGACATCCCTTCCCAGGAGAAATTCCCGTGAAGGAACTGTATTATTTAATGGAGTATAAGATTCCTTTTAAGTTTCGAAGCTTGTTTATTTGAAAATTGTTCCACTAAAAAGCAACCGTTAGCCAGGTTTCATTTAGAGAGAATGGGTTTCCATGTATGTGATTACAGGCTGCTATTCCTCAAAGTTATAATTAACCGGGGGGCTGCAAAGGGGAAGCTGCTGCAGAGGAGCTGAGCCCGTGTCATGTGCTTCGCATCTGGCATCTATGTTCTTGGGGAGCAATTTTTTTGGAGCCTGTGAATGAGTACCAGCATTTCCATGAAGAGTTGTTTCCCCATGACGGCCACCTGGCTCTGTCCCACCTTCCCTCATCCCTCCTCCACTTTGTGCAAGCAGCTAATTAACTTCCAGCTTTTAGCGCGTAACAAGGCAGAAAACCTCAGAATGAAACGAGAGACTGTGGCCCCACCCCCCCGAAAATACAGGGTGTCAAATGGCATCTTAATGAGTACATTTGTTTAAGCTCCTGAATGGTCACAGACTCAGACCGGCAACTGCTCACTTAATTCCTGTTTCAAAGCAGCAGCAATGACCGTTATGAGATGTAGAGGTTTGCGTTAGTTACCTTTGCAGGAGGCTGAGTGCTGCTCCCATTGCCAGGCATTTCCGTACACCATTTGTTCATTTATTTCTGGAGTGCCTTGCACGGGTGACAAGGGAGGCAGATTGCGGGTGCTCTGTGCGGCACCGTGCTTGCTTCGTTAGAAGCACGTGTGGGCTGTCCTCATTTATTGTGGCTGCTCAGAAACCTCCTGTCTGAAGAAACTTTGGCAGCTTGTCACAGCGTGTCAAGGTCTGCTCATCTCCCCAGATAGCAGGGTTTATGCATAATGCAATAAATAGAGATGGGGAGAATTGCGTTACTTACATTTAGCTGATCTCAGACTATGTGAAAGAGGAGTTAAAATAATGCTTTTCTGTCAACTCTCGAAACATTTAATGCCTTTTTGCATTTGCTTTTAAAACACCTTTCATTTTTATTTGTTTAATTGTATGAGATCTTTTGGGTTTATATCTCTGGTAAAAATGAGTTGGTACCTTTTACTTTTCAGATCCTTTAGGAGGTGTTAGGGAATATTTGAAGAAGAAATATAATGAAAAAAAAACCCAGTAAAAAAGACATTTAAGGAAGTGGAAGTGGGGGGAAAGAAGAATCTTCTTTTTGTTTCCCTTGTGCCCCTGCCTATTTGCAGACTTCTGTGACCAGACCATGCTGTGGCCTTTGGAAACTTTGGTCTGTAACTCTGAAGACGTGTTCAAAGCAAAGCTTGGCCTGTCCTGTGGCAATGCATAAGGCTGATCAAACCCACAGAAGTCAATGGAAAGGCTTTCAGGAAAGGCAGTGGGCTTTGGCTCAGATGCTAAAAGCATTATCATCACTCTCTGGCTGATCCTCTTGATACCAGTTCTCTCATCAAACCCTCTGACAGAGAAAGACAGAAAATCCAGTCCCTGCTGGTTAAAATAGCAGCTAAACACGAGTTTTGACAGATCTAAACCACTGCTGTGGAGAAATCAGAGTTTTCCAGCTCAGAGGTGTGTAAACACAACTGCTCAAAATTTCCCTGATCTTCAGAGCATCATGTGCACCCTCAGTTTCCCAAAGTGCACCTTTTTCATAATGGAGAACAGCAGTAAAATCTGAAAGGTGTTGCCTTGTATCTTGTCCAGCCCATGGCAGGGTGCCAGGGAGCACCTCGGTGGGCATGGGACTCTCCCTTGGGGACGGTTGGTAGGTGTTGGGGGGGTGCTGTGGCTGGCAACAAGGCTCTGGTGGGGGGACCCTGAAAGATGGGGCAACGGAAAGAGGTACTGGGGTGTCATTTTCAGTCTTATGATGGGAGAGGAGAAGACTGAGAGCCAGTGAGCCATAACCAGAGGAGAGGCAGAGCAGTTGAGTTCATAGCCTGAAAGTAAAAGAGATTTAATGAATATTCAAAACAAAAAAAATGCCATGAATAATCAGAGTTGGTCTTATTTCTAGTCCTGGCATCTTGATACTAAAGGAAAATGTAGCAGAAAGAACATGAATCCTGACTTTTGTTCCTATTTTTACTGCAAGGTCTCAGTTCACAGTTCAGTCACCGGTAACGAAGAGCCAGCAGTCGGGTGGCGGATGCAGGGGCACAAACCTCAGCCACGAATTTTAAGCAGCTTCTAACTTGAACAAGAAGACAGAGCTAAACAAATCCCACTTGATTCAATCAAATACCTCCTTCCAGCCAGCAAGAGTAACAGGCTTTGGGTGTTAGATGGCCGGCCTGAGTGGATTAATAACTTGCTTTATATTATCAGCCGAGTTTCATCTAGAAATAAATCCTGTCTGATCTCTGTGAACATGACACAAGATTATTCCAGCAAGTGCGGAGGCTGAGATTTTCCCACTGCACCCGGACGGTGAGCAGGGCTGTGGAGAAAGGATGGGAGAGGGGCTGTGGCAGGGGGGCCTCTGCACTGGGTCGGGGTTTTGGGGACAGGGAGAGGGCTGCAAAAATGCTCTCTGCTCCAGACCTGAGCTACAGAAGCAAAGCTGCAGAGGCCAAGCACATGATATACCCCTGGGATAAATTACCCTGCCGCCTACAGGCACTTAATTGTAGCCCAAACGGAGCCTCAGGACATCCAAGGTAAATTTATCTTGGAAAGGAGTAAATCATGCACAGTCATTCCACTGCGTGTCCCCAGGTTGCTTTATCTGGAATTAACTGACTTCACATGCCTACAGTCCTGCTTGCAGAAACCCAGGGGTACCGGGGCAATTGTCTGGTTGGTTGGTTTTTGGCTCCTGGATAGGCAGAAACATGGTGTGGGGGTGCACAAAGCTGGAACGAGACAGGATGGTGAAAAGAAGTGTGGGAAAGAATGTCATCACAGAGGGAAGTGGTTGCATCCCGCCCCTCTCTCAGGCTCACGCCACAAGGCTCAATTTCCATCATTCCTCCCCTGGGAAATTCTACACCGAGTTTTAATTAGCAATAGAAAGATATTTAAAGAAGCTTGAGGCTTCTTACTCCTTATCCATGCTTTACTTATTTTCTACGTGCACCTGAGCCTTTCATTCTTGGTCTACATTTGCAGTTTCTGTTCTTTCTTTTCCTTCTGCTTTGAAACAAAGAAATGTAGAACAAGATTCTAAATTATTTGGGGTTTCAGCTGATTTATACGTTTGTGTAGCACTAGCACCTAGTTCTGGGTGTTAAGCCCTGTGTCATCCTCAGGCTGAGGTTATGTAGAGCCCACAGTGATGGCAGACTGAGGCAATTCTGATGGTGTGGATTTCTCTGGGATTTTGGAGGGCAGTTTTGGCCATCGCTGATTATCATCATCAGGATTCAATGTGCTGAGCGTGTACTCATATGAAATGTTTTGTTTCCAGGTACTGACAGGATCACTGAGGTGAGTGACAGCCCTTCACCTGCAAAACAGGCATCTTATTTTATTTTTAAGCCCCATGCCCAAATAAATAAGAGACAAAAATATATAAAAATACCTTCGTTTTTCCTGAATAAAAAACAAATATGGATTTTTCCTCACCAAAGCACTTTCCACTCCCACAGCAGCAAGTTGCTTTCTGATCTGGAAGTGCTTTCTCAGTCATTGGTTGAGTTAAAATGTCAGAGGCTTTTGGTCTGATTTGCTCCATCCAAAGGAGACTTGTGTTTAGTTTTGACCTGTCTCCACCCTTGTCTCCCTTTGTCTTCTTGGAGCTGTTCTGTCACCTCCTCCAGTGGGAATGGGTTGAGAGCTCTGTCTTTTGGCCTTTTATCTAATCTTACTTGTTGGTGTTAGGGCTGTTGTTATCTCCAACGCCACCCGTTCAAAGCTGTTGGTGATGCTGGGGATGCATGGAGCCCCTTGCAGCAGGAGCTGAGAAGAGGTAGGATAAGGAACATTACTCAAGGTGGAAGAGGAAGTGTCTGTGGTGATGGAAGACTGTGAGAACAGAGCTGGAAAGGGAGCAAGATAGGCAAGATAAAAACGGGATTGAAAAATAAAGGTGTGACCTAGCCCAGCTTAAATGGCGTTGGGAGTGGTGAGGATGCTGGACTGTGCAGGTGCCCTTGCTCAGCATGTGCTTCTGCCTCAAGAGAAAGAAACAGAGTTTTGAGAAAACTGGTGCAGTGATAGAAGCAAAGAAAGCTCAGCAAGCCTTTCCCACATTTGTGATCCTTATGTTGGCAAAACCTCAAGCTTTCCTTTATTTGTCCAGCAAATTTGATAAAGATGACACAGCAGAATTTACTTTTTCTTTTTCCTTTTTCTCTCCAGCCGGAAAATTCTCATTTTCTCTCTGTCCAAATAGAACGGGTGATTTTCTTGTCAGTCTTTAAATTGGCCTCCTTGGGAACGTGGTCTGAGATGGTGATGTCTACATTACAGAATAGAGACAGCTCTCGCCTTGCCAAAAAAAAAAAAAAAAGAAAAGAAAAATGGTGGTT
This sequence comes from Neomorphus geoffroyi, assembly GCA_033558235.1. NCBI lineage: Eukaryota > Metazoa > Chordata > Aves > Cuculiformes > Neomorphidae > Neomorphus > Neomorphus geoffroyi. Next base: position 1,075,145 of record JAUMJM010000039.1, read on the forward strand.
AATGAAATAAAAACTCTGTTCAAAAGACACCGTAACAAAATCCTACAGACAGAGAGCTTTCAGACTGTGCCTTTCCTTAGGGTCTCAGCTGTGAGTTCTTCAGGGACTCTCAAGCAGGATTAATCCCCTAGGGAGATTTATATATATATATATATTTATGTCTGTGTATATATACATATAAAACCCACATAAGTCTGTAAAAAACCCATAAGAATCCTGCTATTGACTTCAAAGGCATTTAAGTCCATGGTAGTAATGGGACTAAATATTTGTAGCTGATTTGAGTATTTAGGGAATCACTCTGAACAACTTCGGACGTCTGCTTGAGATTGTAGTGTTACTCCAGGTAGCTCTATTAAATTAAAATTCTGCTCTGATTGCAGTCCTAGTCTGCCCATGCTGCAGTCTTTTTATTTCTGTCTTGGCCTGAAAGTCCCAGACATAGTCATGCAGGATTAATAATGGATCATGCTTCTCCTAGAGCAAGACTTGTTTACTGCCCAGAGGAAACAGGGGGTTGGGAAGTGACAGGTCATTTTGAGGGAAGGAAGTTTAAAGGTCATGTAGTGTGGCTTGTCATTTGCCCAAGAGAGCTGAAAGGTAACCCAGAGTCTTGAGGACCATTTCCAACTGTAGAGAAGTGATGAACCAGTATTGGAGGGGGAAGACACAGCAGATTCAATAGTGACATATTTTTAGTTGTTCAACATATGGAAAGTATTTGCATTGTTTCTACTAACACATAGAGTTTGAAACATTCATAGGTGAATCCACAGGTGCAATGATATTTAGGCAAAAGCCGAGGACATCTTTTGGAAAAAATGTTTTCTGTTAGTAATCTGCTTGCTAAAAAGGACAAGCAGAAACATCAGCTGTTCTCCTTGTTTGAAAGATCTTTGTGAGTTTGATCAAGTCAGATGACAAAAGTCTCCCGTAGTCATAGTTTGTTGTTATAAATACACCCAAGATTAAAGTACTATAGGAAAAGAACCAAATGAACAATAGGTGCATTTTCAGTATTTTTAGTTCAATGAATAAAGGTGAAGGAACATTAATGAATAGGAAATAGGGCACTGTTTGGGTTCCTACCATGTGTTTTTCAGGCCAACGTGGCTTTTGTCACTTGTCCCTAGGCAGGGGCAGCTACGCTCTGTGCAAGATATCTAAGACTTGTGCCATATGACAGTGCTTTATTTGAAATGAAATGCAGCTTATGAGGCTGAAGCATCCAATATCCATCTGACCCTCATCAAGCTACCTGGAATACATAATAAATTTTCAAGCTCGGGAGAAGGTAATGAAAAGCATGCATTAACTCATATTCTGAGTCTGCTCTAAATTATATTTTACAAGGGAGAAAGAATAAAGGAGATTAGTGGAATTACTGTACTTGATGGTACATGTGGATGAAGTCTGTGTTCCTGAGACAGGAATATTTAATAATCACTTTTCTGAGTACAGGATGGACGTTATTAGTGGGTGGGAGAGTGTATGGTGGAAGGAGAGAGAGGATGAATTGTGTAGTGTCTTCTGATGCAGTTGAACTTCATGACTGTGTGACAGTAGCTTTAAGAGTAGCAATGAGGCCCGTCCCAGAGAAGAAGAAAGGCTCTGGGTTTCACAAAGAGCACCTCTGGAGCGGTTGGTATCGGGCAGTGGTCTGAACTTGAGGGTCAGAGTCAGAATGGGTAACGGAATGGATAACTGACTCTTGCCAAAAACAAGCTTGAAGGCAAAGTGTAGATTTGTGGTATTATACTAACTTTCTAGTATCACACTGTACAATGCTTTGACATTCAAGGAACATTGAAGTGTGATGATGCAGAAACCTAGAACTTGAATGGTCACAGCTTGTCAATATCTTTAAAAAAACCTTTTCCTCACATATTTTCCCCATTTTCAATTAAAGGTTAGAGCTATTCAGCTGCGTAGCAGCACGGTGCAGATAACAGGTAGTTGAACAACATCTGGAAACTTGTAGCCGACTCCGTGCTGGCTCACAAGCCCTTGAAGGGTGGTGGCATCTCTCACAGTCCCATTGCCAGACTGGCGCAGACAGCTTGTGCCACAGCAGCAGCACAGAAATGAACCTTCACTGCATTTTCGTAAGACTGAAGCTGCATGCCTGTTCTCCTGCAAACCATCACCTTTTTCCGTTGGTGAACATCTTCATAAGAGCTCTCCAATATTAACGGTTTTGCTGGAGCATCTGTAAAATGAACTCCGCAGGTTGAAAAGCTTGTAAGTCAACGGAGGGAATCACTGGACTTGCAGGGCTGCAGAGTACGGTCTGCGTCAGTGTTGCCCTGCTATGCTGTTTGGCAGGTAGAAGTCTTCCTTGTCTGTCTTTCTGAACTCAGTGTTAAGTAGATTTTATAGAATAGAGCATCCTGATCCCTTTGTAATCTCACCATATTAGATATTGAGGTATTGCTGAATCCTGTTATGCAATTGCAGGCAAAACAAGGAAAACAAAAACCCCTCCTAAACCAAAACTAAAATAAACCCCTTCAGGGTTTTCACCTGCTTGTAGTGAGTGGTGCTGTGAGATGGGATTGTTTTTCTGGGGATAGTCTTGTCCCTGAATGGCTAACTTGTGCGCTAATCCTAGCCCCGCAGGCTTTACATTACATCCAATCACTACATCAGGTCTTGTTTTCTGCAGGAGATTTTTCCATTCTAATGCACTCTTCAACTTTTTTTCTGTTAACTGATTTATACCCTTCAACGTGAGCTATATCGAAGGCAGCATTTAGCACTGTATATTTACTTTGGTTTGCATGCGATTTTCAAATGATATACTGTACTTTTATATAGTTAATTTGTTCATTTCAGTATATAATGCATCCATGAACTTTCTGAATTTTGAGCTGAAAATATGATAAGTGGGTTATATTATGCAGTGAAGGAGCTGTTATACGAAAACACTTCCATATCATCAATTATGTACTAGCTTAATACAAAATGATATTAATACATGAATCAGTGAAGGAAGTTGTATAATAGGATTCCCTTGAGAACATGAAGCTGATGTTTATTAAAGATGTAAGTACCACATTAAGAAGGAATTCTTTGTTTTATTCATTTATTTGATAAGCAGCTCAACTGCCCTGAATGGAAAAATTCATCGTATATTCACGAGAAACTCTCACATGTGTTTCTCATATTACTCAGAGAGTTCAGAAATTTGATAAGCGATATGGATATAAACCCAAACTACTGGCTCACAGTATTGCTTCCTTTCAGCACAGAGAAACTTGGTGGCTTTGAAAATGTCTCATCAGGCTGCTGCACCCTTGTGTGTAAGCTGGGCTACCCAAGGGGTGCAGGCACCACCCTGGTAGAGCTAGGTGGGATCCAGGATGGGGTCTGAGCCCACATTCTCAGCCTGAGCCTCTTGTGCTTCTGTAGAGCGTGGGCCAAGCAGCCTCAGTGGTATTTTTGACAGGTTGCTCTTCAGCTTATTTCACCTGGATCCCAAATTGTAAATGTTCAACCACCCCTCCCCCTCCAAAATTTATTTTAGAGCAGGTTGCAGAGCCAAAGCCCAAAGCTGCTAGGGATGAAACCAACAAAGGGGGAATGGGGAGATACGAGTGTCCTTGAAGAAGGTGCATAATGTGTCTAGGTTGGATATCCGGGGCCCATCACGACGTTTTGTGTTGGGCATAGACTAGGCTAGGAGTAATATAGTTGGAAGGGACCTACAATGATCACCTAGTCCAACGATGAAAAAACTAAAAAATCTAAAATATTTAAATATATATGTAAATTGTGTATATGAATAGATATATATAATTATAAAAATGTAAAAACCAGCACAACTGGAGAGCAGAGGATGAGTCTTGCCCAGGGAAAACCACCCTGCTGATCATGGTGTCTCCCCTGCCAGGCAACTGTTATGAAGTATTAGATGGAAGCACAGATCAAAACAGTTTTTAAGATTAGAGGAAAATGAGGACTTAATTCTACAAATTTATAGAAAGAAGTTAACACCTTTATTACAACAAGATATAGACTCTCCTTTAACAGTTCTTGATGGTAGGTATTAGAGTGTGAGTATCTCTAAGAATGATCAGTAGTCAAGAGTTAACTCTGCCAGTATTGCCTGTAGTTCCCATTCATCTCAGTTTTACCAGTATTAGGAACCAGGATTAACACACCTTGAGATGAATGGGAGCCATTGCACACTGCATTTGTTCTTATTGCATCCAAATCCAATAGTTTTTTGAGTAATACATTCAGTGAGAGCATGCTTGTTATTGTTAAGAAATATTTACGTGCTTTCATTATTTACACGCTGGCACAACCACCTTGTCCAAGGTCCCCATCTCCACCTGACAACCATCTTTTTTTCTCTTGTCATTGCAAAGCACTCTGGGCACCTGAATACCAAAAAGAACCACAGATATTTTAGAAGGAAGCCCTACATTGCCGGAGCAGCTAAGAAAAGAAATCCTGTAAGGGAGCAACCTGAAGTGCTGCACAGACAGCAACAGCAAGAAAGCGAAGCTTTGGATAACACCACGCTGGAAGAATTAGTGGGAGCTTCAGGGAAGCAGCATGTTGTAAAGATTTTGTAGCAGAGATTTGATCCAGAAGAGTCATTTATGGAACAGCAGTGGGATAATGCAAAGAAAAGCTTGTATAATACATAAACCACTGTAAGAGTAAAGACTTGTATGATGAAAGAGAGGGGTAGAGAAACGTCTGTGCAACCAATAGTAAGGACCGCACCCAGTTTGCTAAGAGAATTAATGGGATATACAGGAAAACACAAGTGGGGTGATGGAAAAACTGATGAAAGAGCCCATGAGAGTCAGAGGGAATCCCTCTTCTCCCTTGCCAGGCATTTGGTAAGAGAGACCCTGCAGAGAGTTCCCGGGCTGGCAGGCTGGCAGTTCATTTGCTTAATATGGCATAGAAATGAAATGTTAATTCCATTAAAAAAAAAATTACTGCTTCTCCCAGGAACCTCAGATGTAGTTGCTGTGGGGCAGTTGAAATGGAAGCCACTCTGATTTCTTGTGCAGATGTACAAAGCAAGAAGGGTGGGTGCATGATTATTAATTTCCTTCCCCTGCCTTGCCAGTTTCCAGCCCCCAAAATTAAGAACCACTGCAGGGGCAGAGAGGGTGTAACAGCTCAGGAGAATGTACCCTACTCCTTCACGGATGGCCCAGGGGATATCAGCTGGCAACTGGGGACACTGGAGGATGTCCAGCACCACTGCTGAGCTGCCCAATCCCATTTTCCAGCCCCGCTGAAGTTAGAGGCAGGGGCTGGTCCCAATAGCATCACCAGGGCAAAAGTTATCACAAATACCATCCTCCATGCAGTCTTTGGAACAGACACAAGGAGTGGCCGAGTCAGTAGAAAATCTTGGTTCTTTGTGCAAGTTTATGCCAAATTTCTCGTCCCTTGCATGCCACGGTGTGATGGATAAGCTTCCAAACCAGAGAGAAACCTGAAACAAGGGAGCGCTCCTATCACTAATGAAGATGCATTGTCACTGGCCTTGGTTCAAAGACCATTAAAGTTTCCAAGTGGTTTCAATGGGAACTAGAACAACCCTTTTCCTGAAGAAATAGAGGCATATATTAAACCTTAATTGGGAACAGTCTCCACGAGGAGTTTTCCTCTAAGGACAAGAAGCTTTTTGCAGATATAATTGTTTTGGAGGGAATAATTATTCCATGGACACTTCCTGAGGTGAGTGATGGCTCTTTTTATTTTTTTCCCTAAAACTGTAAGAGCTTTGAGAGTCTTATCAAGGACCAGTGGCACTACCTGGCAAGCAGCGGCCAGGCTGCTGTTTCAGCAGCAATAGGAAGAATTTTTTATACGGTTTGGCTGAATACTTCTCTCTTATTCTTTACCCTGCAGCACAACACAGTTTGCAGCAATTGATTGACTTAGCTGGACAGTGAGATAAAAAACTACAAATAAGACTGGCTGGAAGCTGGTTTTCTGCTGTGATTAGATGTAAAGCAGCCACAGCCGGAGCCATGTTTTGCCTGGGGTCAGATCAACAGCCCAAAGATTCTGGGGTTTTTACATGCTAATTTTTGCTCAATTTCAGGAGGGCTGGAAACCATCACCCTTAAAACCCCTTCAAGTGATGGATCATGAGTGTCGGTGTGAGCATCAGTGAGAGCTACAGAATAATTTTTCCTCGTTGCAGGGAGATGATATGCAGGAGGGAGATGCTGACTAAGATAGGAAAGAAAAAGGGACATAAATCTGGGACAGGACAGAAAGAATGAGGCGAAACGTAGCAGGGAGGAAGATAGATCCCTGGAAAGAGAGCTGTCATCTGCAAATTGCTCAGTGGTCAGGTCCTGCTTGCTGTTTCTAGCAGCGTGGATGAAATCTGAACGGTCCCTCCCCATCTCTCGGTGGGGAAAGCTGTCATTGAGAGATTGCCTGAATAAGGAATGAGTCAAGGCTGATAATTCTTTAGCATAATCCAGCCCTCCTGGAAGAGTTACTGCAAGTTGTGGCAGAGGAGGAAGACACTTGAAACGAGATAGCTTAAAATCATTTTGTAACTAATTTGCAGCAAAGTTTTCTTTCATCATTTCCCTCTTTTCCACCCCAGCCTCCCTATTTGTCTTATCAAATCTTGGCAGGGATATTTGCATTGAACAGGGAGCTGCTGTTGAGAAACTGTGGTTTCAGCGCTGTAATAAAGCAGTCTTACCGCAATGAATTTTAAAGGCTATTTTGGCTGCCTCAAGAAATGCTGATTTATGACTTGAATACATCATGTTTTTTGGTAATTAGCAGGACACAATCTAGAAGTTATAGAGCATCTGAGGCAGAAATAGACAATTGGCTTTTTTTTAAGTTATTTTTCTAAAACATATCCTTCCTTCAACCAGCAAGTTCGATATTCTCCATTAATAAATCTGCGTCTGCACACAGGCTAGGCAAATTTTACTAGGTGTTTCTTCAGAGTTGATGTTATTGTCAAGTACTGCTCCCTGCAAAAAGTTAAACTCATGGGCAGGTTGGTTGGTTTATTTGTATCATCTGTACCACCTACTTGGGCAAATACATGAGCTTCATCCTGAGATCCAGGGAAATTCAGTTGGGCTGCTTGCTAAAATAGCGATTGCAAGAACAATGGTGTCAAATGTTACATTACTGTAGGTGTGAGTAGCTATCTATATCACATTATTAGATACAGTGGCAGACAATGAGATTGGCTCGAATTCCACACAATTCATTAAGCAAAATAGTTTTCATCTGAAGGCATTCAGACCTGTCATATTTCTTTTAACGAAACACCAATTTTTAAAAATAAAATTGCTTAGGAAAAGTAGAATTTCAATAAAGAATCTGATAACATATTCAAGCCGATATCACTTAAAGTTTTCATTATACAGGACAGTTTTTCTTTAATTTTTCACAAGATGTTTAATTCGTAATCAGTTAGATTCTTTTTTGGAAAATAACTGAAAAGTTTAGACTACTGCTGTGTATAAAACCTGAATCACGATCAAGAAAACATGTTTATGGGTTGTTTATGATCTAAAGGACATCATAAGGTTATTCTTCCTTGTACTAGCATTGTTCACAGAGTGTAAAGAATGTTTCTATCTCTATTTTCATTTTCTTGAAGGATAAAGAGTTGATGGTTTAATACAAATTGCTGATCTAATGTTTGACATATGGCTCATCTTTAGGTACGTGGTTTTCAGAGAACCATTTCTTGAGCAAGAAAACTCATATCCAACCTAGATGATTTCTTTAAAGGAAGGATGGAGAACTCCAGGTGAGACGGTTGGTTTTGTGGCAGATCAGCCTCAAGCCTGGAAGTCTTGCTGGGTGAGTCATGGGGAAATATAGTGTGAGTGTTAGAGAGACCTCCAATAAACCCTAGATACCTTCCCATGAAACACTGCAGTCTGTGTGTGGTGAAAGGCACATGCTCTCTGTGCAACATGGAGAAACATAGCCTGGCGACGTGTGCTGGCCTTTGCAGGAGACACGAAACTTCAATTGCCGTGAGGCAGTGAGGTTAGCAGTTGCACCAGCCTACAGTATTTTGTTTCTGAAAAGAGGTGACGTTCAAAAAGTCAGTTTTACAAGATGTCTTCTGTTCCATTTTGGGATGGGAAAGAGGGAAAATGCTTGTTATTTTCCCAAAGACAGAAACTCTGAATTAATGTAATTGCACTTTATTGAATGCCATAAAACTAGAAAATCAAGGTTACAACGACCACTTGATACAGCGTAAACATGTTTACCATAAATCCATCAGAATCATCCAGCTTTGAATAAGGCTTTGCTCTTTTACGGGCAAAATTTCCTGAATTTTCTATTAAAACACTTCCATTAAATGCTGGATGCTTGCGTTATAAGGACACTCCACTGGATGAGAAGAAAGACACAGAATGAATGACTGAGCAATGAAGAGGATGTTTGCTGTAAAAGTGACGCTTGGCAAACGGTGGGTGTGGAGGAAGCAGGTCAGCTGTGCAAGGCTAACACGGGCGCTAAGCCACTTGCTTGTGCTACGTCCTTGAGTATTGCAGACACATAAAAAGGAATATGCTTCCTGGCACCTTGAAGTTATGGAATGGAAATACTGTCTATTGTGGCATTTGAAATAAACACATTATCCTTTGCTTTTCTCTATGGAGTCATGGCTACTTATAATAAGAATCATTCATAGTTATTACAATAGCATTTCTCCTTGCCAGGTCCTGATTGGCTAAGGTACCCTTTGGTTTACTGTTAGTGCACATTGCCTCAATGAATAACTTCATAAGGTAGGAATAAATGAAAGCCCAGTGTTAAACTACTAACCATTCTGAAAAGCATTTGGTTTGTCAGATTCTCACGGTGTCTGTTACATGCAGATTTTGATATAGGCAAGTGTAGCAATGTAAAAAGCAGAGCATGCAAGCCTTAATGGTGGCTCTGGCTCAGCATTGACTGTATTTACAGCAGTAAAAAAATCACATTTTAAAAGCAAAATATGACCTCGGGAAATGTACGGTTTATATTCCTGCCAATTTCTATTGCACTTTCCCGAGGAGGTGTTAAATCCATTATCAGTCATCATGGACAAAATCAGCACTTCCGCCTTTCAATGCTGTTTGATTGAACGTATGTAGTGAATGACAGGCTTGAAGTAAAAAATGGGTACTTTGCCCTTCTGTCCACATGTACATGGAGCCCACTGGGATGAAAGGCTCAGCCTAAGCTTCACGTATTATTAATCATGCGGGATTGTTCCATAAAGCTGATTTTCTTCTGCTTCTTTCAAAGGCCTCTGTAACTGTAACTTCTCTTTTCTTCCTAGGACTATTAGGCATATAGAGAAAGACCGATTATAATCATAAAACTGATGACTTTCCAAATTTTCAAACAATTTTGAGACAGAAATAAAGCAAGGAAATGTCATAATAATTTTGGTTAAATTGACTAGATATGGAGTGGTATCTTTCAGCATTTCTTGTATACACTGATTTTATTATTTCATCGCATTATAATTGCAATGGTCAGAAAACCTGGTGCAGGGTATGTTGTCTTCCTGTTATTTTCATAGAAATTGGACATCATACAGCAGAATATGGTCCCTTCAAGAGAGACTCCATTGCTACGTTCTGTTTCTAACATTCTTCTGTCTGGGACGCGTACAGCTTCGAGACAGATAAGTAAGTTCTGGGACTAAGGAATTTGGGCAGTAGCTGACACAACAGTATGGCTGAGACGCAGTGCTGTGAAGCTCGTGTGTGGGATTTGCAGCAGACTTCAACGAGACTGAGCAATGAGTGTCAATGTTAAAGTGCTTTTTTTGAGAGAAATCAAAGCCTGGTGGAACAGTTGCTTGATAACACCATTCTGTCGCTCTTTGAGGTAGGCAAGAAACATCCTGTTACTGCCTGACATGTGGATACATGGAAGTGCACTTACACGTGTGCTTTGAAGACTCTGTAAGCCAGAGTGGTACAAAGAAGTCCTAGCATCAGAGAATTAAGCCCTGAGGCACAAAGGCCAGCTCTGTACTTGAAAAGGCGCCTTTGTGTTGCTGTGCTGGCAGGCCCTCCTAGAAGCATATGTCGTGCCACACAGAGGAGGAAGAGTGTTTTTATATAGGCGTCCCCAACTTTGTGTGCCAGGACTTGTGTGGATGACACAGAGGGTTCACAACAGATGTTAAGGTCACCGAGTAACCATGCTGCACAGGCGGAATTTCCTGAGTGGTTAGCAGAGCAGGTAGGAGCAAAGCGAGCTCTGCCGGCCTTGGCAGCTGGGCTGAGGCCTCGCTGCTGTTCGTGGAGACGCACCGAAGGGCCCTCTCAACAGCAACCTGTGGCACAACATCATCTGCTCTGATGAGGGACTTGTTCTTATTTCTACGCAGCTTTTTATATTCTCCCCAGAGATGTGAATCTTCTGGGCCCTTTGCTGGAACAAAAATGCTCCCGTTTCTTTCCGCGCTTTGTTCTTTCATGTCTCTATTCCAAATGGCTGTGCTTCAATCCTTGCCTGCTAGGTAAGAGTCAAAGCCGTTCTGCTGAGTAAGAACAAGCAATCTTATAGGGCATTAGTCTGTGTAACCACATGGTTGTGCCTCCTTTTTCTCCTTACACAGCTGGAGTGCCAGACAGTCCTCCAGAGCAGAAGCTGTCTCAGGGTGTAGGTTTCTTGAGGAAAAGGAGGTAACAAAGGATATTTTCTTTTGAGTATCTGTGCAAGTTCCTGTCTGCTTTTCAGAACCACAATTCAGCAGAAACAAAAGAGGAACCAAACTGGTGACAAACAAGTCAGAGTGTACGGCTGCTCATTTTATGCAGAGCTCAGAGCTTTTGGGTTTGTGCCTGCAGAGTCACCATATTTTAAAAATGGTAATTTCTGAGACCAATCTAAAAGGCTAATTTTTGCTGTTACTGATCTGCTTTAAAAGCCATGATTAAAACCAAAAAGAACAGTCACAATTCCTGCCAGCTGCGGGAAGCTTTGCGGCTGCCTTGTCCCAATTACAGGGTTTTTTGTAGTGAGCGCACTGTATTAGCATAGCTGCAGCTCCCTTCTAACAACAAGTAATCATGAGAAACATTTAATGGCAGGTTTTGGACCATGTCTTTATTTCTTTTTCTATATAGGGCTAGGAGTGAGAGTTTCTGGTGCCCCTAAACCAATTTTCCCCCAGTTTAATAATGAGTTTGGAAAAGGACAGTCAAGGTTCAACAGTATATGTTCACTATATTTATGCCTTTTTCCAAAAAGAATTAGTTATGCCAAGGTCTAGGCAGCAGGTCCCATTTGTGAGTCTCAGGTGGCATCATGGTCTGTTTTTACAGAGAGGGCAGAAGGAGAGGAGAGCAGAGGAGAACTTGGCTAAGAAGTGCTCAGAAAAATGCTCCAGCTCTCCACTTTCCTGAGGCTGCACCCAGCGTTTAAAGGGGGGAAACAACTGTGAGAAAATGTGCTTAATAACACCCAGCTTTGACTAGATCACAGCAAAACGAAAACTGGACCAGACCAGACTGTCTGCTCCCTGTCTCGCACTAGTTTTCAGCAGCCAGCAACTCAAGAAACTGCCTTCATGAACCAGCCAACCAATCTGCCCAGTAGCCCTGGCTCTCCGTTAGGAAGATGTTCACTAACAACACTGTTGTCATGGGCAAAGGAGTCTTCTAGGAACAACATGTTTCAGAAACACTGTCTAATTCAGTTATATTGTTCCTGGGATTTGATCCAAAGCCCACCAAGGTCAATCAGAACCTCCCACTGATTTTATGACACCTTAAGCTCTGTTGAGTTGGAGCTACTAATAGAATTTCCACAGCCAGTGCTACTGGATGTCCCAGTACTGATACATAAAATCTAGCTTTCTGCCAGCAGTACCATCGTTACAGTTCCTGCTGGTCTCAGCTCTCTCTGAAGAGGATATGTTCACATATCTGCAGCCACAGAAACTTGGACAGAAGTCGTGCAAGGTAAGCTAATTGGGACCTTGACCGTTGTGAATGGAAGACCTCCAATAACAGCTTGGGATATGGGTAAAATCAACTATAATAATTCAATAAAGCGGCACTATTCTGCTCAGTGCTGGTCCACATTGAGAAAGGTCTTCTGTAGGTAAATATATGAAAATACGTCAGTAGAGATCACTGAGCACCTTTTCCAAAAGGCCAATTACTAACAAGTTTCCTCAGTTCTTTGAACAGAGAGGTCTTGTAGTAGTTTATGGTGTAGTACTCAATAGCCTCGCAGGGATATTGTACTAACCCACGGGCAGATGCAGCCTTTTCCCTAGAGACCTTACAAGACTACAATTACCTGTGCTGGAGGCCAAGACTGTAAGACATGTTGATGAGTTTCTCAAATTAATTTCTCTTTTAGACATATTTTTTTTTCTGTTCTGACACAAAGTGTTTGAAACTTCCTCTCCTTTCTTCACCAAGGTTAACCTCAGGAGTCACCCAGCTGGATGCACAACTCTGTGGGTCAATAGCCAGTGTTTTCTCACTTACAATTCCCTTCCCGCAAGCATTTAAAGTGTGAACTTGATCCTTTCAGTGTTCATTGAGAGTGAAAACACATGCGGATTCAGCAGAGCCACACAGAAATTTATTTCGAGACCCAGGCTAATACTGAAGAATTGTTTGATTCAGCTACAACATCCAGCCAAATGTGAGAGGGAGTATATCAGTGTTTATTTCTTGCTTTCCAGACTAGCTGTGCAGGACCACAATGGCAAGGTTTCCTATAGGTAGCACTTAGCATACTTTAGGGGTCCTGGGAAACAGAAAGGTCTTAATTACTGGAAATCAATACCATTCTCAAAAAAGTCTATCACTTCCATAGTGAAGTGGTCACTGAGCTGTGTCGTGTCCTCGAAGCTGAAGTTACTTGTGTTTCAAGATTTCCTAAGTTTCTTTTATTTTCCAAGAAACTGGAGGTGAAACAGCCACTATAAATCCTGTAAATCCAAAAGTGCCAGGTGTAAAACAGCAAGCACTTTATCAACCTCTGTTTATCTGGAATTTCTTAAAACATGTCAGATACAATGATGATCAGGACTTACTTCCTACCAAACAGGTCAATAGAGGCTTCCGTCTCTGCTTCAGATGCCAGATGAGTCCACGAAACATCCATTAGGACACAAACCTCAGGTGCGAAAAAAGACAACAAACAATTACAGAGACTTGTGGAGTAAAAGTAATTTAAGCCATGATCACCTGCTTGCTCAGAAATAACTGATAAAATTGGTGATATGATTTCTTGTGATGGCCTGCCTGTTTTGTGTCAGGAAGATGTAGCATCGCAATGTTTGTTGAAATGTTTTAGCCCTGTAGGACCGCGCTAACAGAGAACTGTTTTAGCGAGAGTGTTGTGCCATACGTTTTCAGGGCAGGAGTGAAATGCTGATTCCTGAGGGGTGCTGGGGAGGGTGCCATGAACGCCTTGGAAAGGAAAATTTTCTCTGGAGATAATGTGTGTCTGATGCTGCTGGGCCTTGCAAAGTGGTGTTCCTCTAGAGTAGCTGCGGACCCAGGCGGTTCAGAGTAGCAGTGGGATAGGCAAAAATCAGTCTGAAGCTGCGTTTGTCTATTGGGTCATCTATTATGTTGTTAAAATGTAATGATTAGAATCCATGCATTACCAGGGAAAAAGATAGTAATTAAAGCCCAGACAAAAAAAGGGAAGTTAATTCTTCAAAACCATTTTGTGCAGAGGATTTTCAGGGTTTCAGTAAAGTCACTCTTTCTGTTTCCTTGTGAAAACCCCTGTTCTACCACATGTCCTTTGAACTCTCTGGAAAATAGTCTAATTACAGTTAACACTATTATGTTCTTTGGTGCTTCGAATAGAGCTGTGGGTAATATGATGATTACTCCAAAGCAAATAGCTATGTGGTTCAATCTGACATTTCATATTGATAAAAACGCAAACATTTTACCAAGAACAATGGATAAGGGAAATTATTCATTTTCTAGGCAATGTAACAAAAGAGGGAAAAGCATCGTTGTGTTCTCAACAACAGGAGAAATAAGCTTTGCCAGACTCCATCCTATAAATACATTTAATTAAAACATTGTATTTCTCCTCTCATGCACTCTAGGAGAAAGCAGGTAAAGCCTGCCTTTCTCTTTCCTGAGATCTTTCCATTTACCTGCCAAAATAAATGAGTATCTTAGGAGTAGGGCATTCTGATCACTTGAAGGCTTATAACCACACCTGAAAAAGAAAGATTAAATATGAAAGAATGTTATAAAGTCTGAAAATGTGCATTTAAATCTTCTAGTTCAATCTCAAACAGACAGACCTCATTTTTATTTTTATTTTTTTTGTTTTATAAAGCCCCAACTGGAAGCCAATGAAGTTGGAAATGTATTGACTTTGTTTCATTTCTGGTATAATTAGTCACATATTGTTGAATACTGACGTTAGATGTCACAATACCCACCATTAGTCTCTGTACAGAAATGAAAATGCAATTGAAATTTGCTGCTGCCTCTGAAGCTGGTTTTGTTGAATCTGTTTTATTTCCACAGCAGCTCTGTTGCTAACTGTTCTTTGACCAGGGAGGTTAAAATAAGTTGTGTAAGTGTAACCCATGTTCACGTGGGCATGGCTGCACATACAGTTTTATGGTATTTTGAGTGACCGACCAACATCTTCCGGTATATAGGGTGTAAGATAACGTGTCAGGGAACTGGGCTAGGGGCACCTGAAGGGCTGGCAGTACGGGAAGCTCTTAGCAATCCTCTTCCCCCTCTGTGAGACAACGTGGAGATAGTATCAAAGTGGAGGTGAAAATCCAGTGAAGCATCTTCTGCAGCCCTTGCTGGTCCATAGCTCAACAAGGCACCACAGCAGCCTCATGCATCGTTCATGAACTTCTCATCTTCATTGTGCTCTTCCCAGCCACCCTTGCCACCACAGCCCCATTTTCAATTGCGATCCTGCCCACCCTCCCCTGCCTGGCCAATTCCACTTGCAGCAGGAGGATCTGCAAAGGGGCTTCTTGGAGGTGTTTGTGCAGAGCCTGGGCTCACTCACTGTGAAATGTGTAAAAGAGTAAAACTAGACATCGCTGAAACTGTGTTTGAGTAGAAGCAAGCCCGTCTGATATTTGAGTAGATGACTGACACTTTATATCTCCCCCCGAGAAAGCAAATATTTTCTCTGTCAAAATGTCTGTAACACAACCCATTCTCACTCTTTCCTTGGTGTAGAAGCAAAACCTTCTATGAGTTTAATCAGTGCTGGATTTTGTGCTCCCTTTAGTATTAGAAATCCAAGAACATACAACGCTGTACTCTGGAGAAAACTGAAGCTATTCTTTTTTAAGGTCAAGCAAATGTAAATAATGCCAGCAGCTCATAGTGCTCTTCATTAGGCTGTGTAACTTTCCAGCGCATCAATCACTCAGTGGAGGGTGTTTACTTACTTTCTTTAACAGAGTGACTTTTTTATTGGTAACCTAGTTTAAATTCTCCTTTATGGGACAGACGTGGCTGACCCCGTTGCTATTGGGAATTCAGTGATGCAGAGCACAGAGGCAGTGGTGGGATTTCACTGCCCCAAGGAGGGAAAGCCAGCCAGGTATCGAGAACACCATGCAACCTCCCATCCCTCCCTTTCGCCTGGCACCTTCAGCACCCTTTGAGGCAGGAGTGGATGATAATTGAGTAGGTGGAATTTGCAGTTGAAAATATCTTCTCTTTTAATGCAGGTCAGTCCTATAGTCAGACGTAGCTGCACCCCAGGGGTACCTGAAACTCGGTACTTACAAAAAATCTTTGGAACTGAAAAAGGCAGGATGCATCTGCTGTTGGACATAGCTCAGGCTCAAGGTTTAGCTCCCCACAGCTGTCTCAAGCTCAATGGACAGGGGCTCAGGCTGGGTAAAACTTCTGGGGGGAGTTAGCAGAAAGTGAGTCAAACAGTCGAGCAGCAGCCTCTTATCTGCAGCTCAGGATGAGCATTAAGTATTGTTGCTCCTGGCTTTGTGTCCTTTGGATTTGTTCCGTGTTTGGTTGCCTTTTCTGGCCCCAAATAGCCATTCCTGCGGGAGCTCATCTTCCTATGTCCTGGCTGAGAGCTCTCACAGCCATGCTCCAGCCAGGGCTTCCCAGCACAGATGCTCTGCTCACCTTCCAGGTGCGTTTGCATGTGACAGTTTACACTGGGCACTTAAGTATTATTTAATCAGAAATTTGAGCTCAGGGGTTTGTATTGGGTTTCTTTGCCCATGTTTTCTTAGTATGGGTAGCTGGCTCCTGGGAGCTCACTGCAGACAGCTGCACTGACAGCTGTGGGCTTTGGTGTGGTGCTGGTGTTCACTCTTCTCTTAATTGAAGGTTGGGGTGAGGATAAGGCTTGGCTCACACCCCTCGTGAGACCTCATGTGCAGAGAGCTGTGCATGTTAAGCAGGCAAAAGAGCAGACCCCTGCCAGAGGTTTGGCTTTTTATCCCCGACCCTGCCTTGGGAAGCTGGGAAGATGTAAAGGTGCTCTTCGAGCAGTGTGAGGGGAGACCTAGAGCCTTCCCAGTGAAAGGATTATATATTAATACATCAGGCTTCAACAGATTCTGGTTACATGAAACCACACACACACAGAACAACAGGGAGGTTGGAAAAAACACTGGGCTTCAACACTTCTGTGGTCCTCTGGCAACACACGCTCAGTCCCCGCTTGCACCTGTTGGGTACTCAGTGAAGCAGTCAACGGGTCAGGGAGAAAGAAGAGAGGACACCCGAACTCTCAGCTGCATGTCATGGCAGTGAGAGCCACCGTGTCACTACAAGCCAAGCAGCACCCCTTCCTGCTGCAAAGCATGGTGTTATATACGTGGCGGACAGGTAAGAGCAATGCAAGTGGAAGTGGCTGGAGGAACGCGGTGGGAGATGTGGTCCCCAGTTTGTATGGTTAAGTAGTCAAAGCACTGCGGTTGGGCTGTACAGTCTCCCTGAAAAACAGCACTAAGCCAGAAAGCATTATGACCTTCTCTGTAACCATTCACACGCTGTTCTCATCTATTATCAAATGTGTAAATTCTCAGTAGATGTGTTACACTGCATTAGTGTCTGGTGTGAATGCACTCAAGATACAGGTTTTCTTAATTTGGTCCAATTTGGTCACACTGGAAGTCAGGTGAGTTATTGCAGGCTAACAGCTGGCAATTATATGAATGCTCTCAAGCAGAGGGAAAGAAAATGTAATTTCATTTTGTTTAGCTTTCACTGGCCAGGTTAAGTTTATTCATAAACTAAGAGCAAGAGCACAAATGCTTACAATATTGGGCCAATTTTATTGCTCGCTAAGTGTGCTCACACAGAGATTTTAATGCAGCTTCACTAGGCTGTTTCTCCTAACATTTATTGTTTTGGGAGAGTTTCTGGTAGTGGCCGTGGCACATGGCCTCTCCTCCCGTTGGCTCCGGTTCGCAGTGTGCTCTGGGGACCCTGCTCTCCAGCCTCTCTGCTCTCTGAGAGAGCACTGAAAGGCAGCTGGAAAGTGTTTCCATGCTAATCAGGCTGTTAGTGTTAAAAAGAGGTTGTGACCTGTTAGAGGGAGTCTCTAGCAGCAGTTGGAAACACTTAGCCGTGTTCCTGGTTTACAAGACCACCTCTTCTCTTTCTGAGGTGCCCTGTGATGCTCACGCATCTGCCCAGAAAAGTTTCTGTGGGAAAGTTCTGTCTGTCTGCCTTTCGTTGCTTGCTGCTCCAGACTAGTGCCATTTCTCAGCTGTGGCCCAGAGTTGTTGAAGTCTTTGAACACCCAGACACCAAACCTTTGCCACAAATACTTGCGGTGTTTACAGGTGAGTGAACTAGCTGGGTGGGGGGGGAAAGGTGTATCCTGTGCTGAGTGTATGAGCAATGATGCCCACGGGGAGGGAGCGGGCATTTCTTGCAGTAGATAGCCTGCCTTGCTGTGAAAGCTCCTGGTAACCCCTGCTGCCAGGAAGGCAGGAGCACCTGACCAAAGGTTTGGCACGCTTTGGTGGTACTGGTGGATTTTTAAGTTGCCACTTCCTAACTATGGGATTTTTTTTACCCAGCTTCATGTCAGTTCTCCAGTCTTTCAACTGAGACTTGCCAGATAATAGAGAAAACAACTGCAATACTGTTCCCCCCTCCCCTTTCAATTTTACTAATATCAAAGGTACTGGAAACTGCAGAGGGAGGGAGCAGAAGTTGAGTCTGTGGCTGCAAGGGGTTGAGAGGCATTGGTTGATCAGAGACGCTGGCACAGAAAGATTCAGCCACGGCAGTCCAGCAGGCGCTGGGCTCCTACAAGTGAACACATTCCTCCAGATATCAGCGTAGGAAAAAAAAGGACATGTTTTATTTCAGCAAAAGTGGGCTCAGAAATTACCCAATTATCTGAACCTGATGGAGAGCAAAGTGAAAGTGAAGGGTATGGCAGGCAGATGATGAAATGGTTGCAATTGTTCAAAAAGCACAGCCTTCTGCTCCCGAATGGTGCAAGGTCGTGCTTGGTGCCTGTGGGCTCTTCACACTGGCCCACTCACAGGAGAGCAGCATGTGCTTCTCGGGGAACAAACAGATGGGAACAGGTCTCTTCAGAAGCACAGGCTGAGTCTCTTCCCAGGACAGCAGAAGGTGCTCGTTTGTTCAGGCTGAGAACAAAAGGAGATGCATGTTGCGTAGAGCCACTCTGCAGAGCTCTGCTTAATACAATAGCACTTGTGGGTGTGCAGCTGGGATGGGGAACCGCTCCAGTAGCGCATCTATTGTCTCACAAGTGCGGCAGGCATCCATACAGCAGCTGGGCAAGCAAAGAGAAGAGCAATTTTCTGAATGCCTCCTGCTGAGTGGATGCAGGGTTACAATACAGCACAAGCACTCCATCTACCTGAAGTGTAGACCCATTGCTGCCAATAGATTAGCCTTAATGCCCTTGGAAATTTTAATTCAGATAAGCAGCCATGTTTCTGGCTGTATATGTGAAGTATTTCTTTGTGGTGGAAATCTTTTTTGGGAGATTATCTCTACGTATGCCAGAAGGTACTTGGCAATAAGTGTGTTCTGCATTTGGCTCCCTGCACAATCTCCATAATCCACTTACTGCCTGGAGATGGTCTTTAGCTGCAAAATTCAGATCCGCATCTTAAGACGCTTTGCTGTCCTGGAGCTCTTGGTTCCAGAATTTTGAGTTTATCTCCTCAGTATTTTTCCACCTTGGGAATTTGGTTTGGGAATAGCTGTTAATAAATTAAATAGTTTAACACTTTTTTGTGCCTGTGATGCTTTTGCAGTGAAGGCCCATCAGGGAATATGGAGATAATCAGCTTGAAGAAAATCCCGAGAAACCTGTCCCTGTCTGCACCTCTCCAAATAGGTCACCCAGCAGGCAGCATCCCTGAGAATTGTACGGGGTGCTTCCGCTATAGTCTCCAGAATTTTTATGGTGTTATAATTCAATTAAGTGGTAGCAGGGGATCATTGAGGGTGGCTGTGATGTCCTCATATGCTCGATATTTTTTAGAACCTACAGAGAGAGAAATGAGAGTATTTAGGATTGAGTAATTACAAAGGTTAGGATTTAATAGGGAATTTATACTGCAATCTGTGGCTATTAGTCTAGCTGAATAACTTCATATGGAGGCATAATAATGAAAGCACTCATCAAACAGGTAGCTAAGATGCTGCCTATAAATAATCAGTAAGTGATCTATGGGAAAAGAGAGAGGACAGTCCTGGACAATGTTTTATGAACATCCCTAAATTATGCTCTAAAATGTGAGTCTGCCTTATAAGCAGCAGCCTTTTAGGTCAGTAAAGCACAAAAAGGTTATGGGTTAAAACTAGATGGGTTCTTTTCTACAACAGACTGAGCGCAGATTTTCCTTGAGTCATTAAAGGAAATGGGGGAAAAAATGTGTAGCTGAGAGAATAACCTGTGCTTTAATGTAAGGGACTGAAACGCTAGCAGAGCGCTTTCCTAGGGAAAGAACATTAACTCTCTAGATCAGAACTGTCCTGCTGGAGGTGCAGATGAAACATGACTGAACTGAAAAAATTAGTATGTTGCTTTGGTTGAGCTACAACAGCAAACTAGTGAAATGCTTGTAATATCAGTCCTCTTACATGCTGGCCAAGTTTAAGACTCCACTTTCAGAGGCATTGCTAGTCTTTCATACTTTCATCTCAGTGCGAGCTACCTTGGAGTAATACTCTCATTTACTTAGACCATGAGGTTTCACTAATTAAGTCTTTCTAACTGTTTGAGACCTCTACCTGCATTTCCTCATAAGCAATCAAAAAAACTACAGCTCATTAAAAGGTTGCTGTCCCATCCTCAGCTCTACCAGCTCCAAGGGAATAGAAATCGTTTCCACCTGTTAATGTGCTTGGTGAGGAGAGGGGGATAGTATGGATGGCACTTTGGTAGTGGGCTGTGATGGAAATTCTGCAGAGGGTGCTGTTACTAACCTTGCCTCCTTTTGCCCCTGCTGAAGGTACCAGCAACTCCTGTTCCCTATTTAAATTCAAGGGTACTACTTTGATAAATGGTCAAATGCAATTCTGGAGGTGAGGGGATGTCTTACTGTCCTACTAGGACTCTGAAGTCATGGTCATGGTGTCTCTTATTGTCTCTGTGAGAAATCCATGGTTCTAAGCTCTCCCAGCCATCATTAGTGAACAGAAAATCTAATTTATCTCTTGGAAAGCTGTGAGCAGACACGCTTCAGAATGGAAAGCAGTATTTAGTGGTGGAGGTCCTGCACTGAGATGCAGTTAATCTGGGTTCAGTTGCTGCCACAGGCACAGCTGTAGCCAGTGCAGGATTCAAAACCAACATTTAACCCCCAGCTCCTTGGAAATCTATGTTTTCCCTGAAAATATACAGGGAAATTTCAAGGCTTCCTGAAAAGGCACTTCGTCTTACAGCCCCCTGTGTGGTTATGCATATTTTCCTGTGTTCCTCCTTGTACCACAGCTCATCTTGAGCAGGAAGATGGAAGGAAACAGCAGCACCTCAGGAAACAGGTCACACATTCAACCTGTCACGGTGGGGCAGCCTCAGACATGCTGCCCGGGGGAGAGCTAACCATGTCAGAGCTACAGCACAAGGCAGGTTCACCTGCTGTTCCTCAAACCGGGCAGGTAGATGCCAGCAGCTCACCCCAAACCAGTGGATTCCTGAGATGTGCTGAGCCTTGGGCGCCTCTGAAAGAAGGAGGTGCCAACTGAACACTCAGGTTGAACATTGGCTTCACTGACACAGCCTAGGCATGGCTCAGAGAGGGAAGGGCCTCCAATCTGGGACTTGAAATCTGAAACGACCTTTATTTTTAATGGAAGCAGTTGTGTCATCCAACAGTCATTCCTAGAAACCACCATCCTGATAGACATATGACAGAACTGAACGGCAATTTATGAAGAGACCTTGTGAGATAGTGAAGATCCCTAAAATGGAAAGTTATTCTGTATTAGTGGGATAACAGAGCACCTTTATTGGAAACTATCCATGAACTACCAGTTCTCTGGACAATCAATTCCCCCTACTGTCTGCTCATACTGCTTTTGTCAGGCTGGATTACTTCAGCACACGAGTAAATAAATATCGTGAAAAAATAACCCTGACATGCTCATTTGTCTATTCTGTCACCACTGATCTATATTTTTTAGGATATCCTGAGATGAATGACTGCAAGAAGACCCTGATTGTGTTATGAAAAGCGCAGGCTGTCCTTTTAAGCAAGATGATAGATTTATCTGAAGGCCAAGTGTCCCAAGTATTAATTCCTATCTGTTTTAAGGAGCAACAGGAGCTGTTTGATTTCTTCGTAGTGGCTTTATGACAAAGATAATATACCCAGTTTTAAGGCTATCCAATGCCATTATGCATATAGAGACGCATGTATACACATACCTGCATGTTCCAGTCCCTGGTGCACTACCTGCAAACAGCTGTAGGCTACCTGCAGACAGAGGTTGCCTGCAGACCACGTACTCACCATGTGTTGCAGCAGCTCCAAGTCTGCTTTAAACTCAGGCAAAACAAAATAATGCTCAAGCCCAGGGTGAGAAGTGTGAAGGTGAAAATATGACTTTGTATTATCACAAGCAGAAAGAAAAAACCACTTGTGTTACTGGACCCAAATCTCCAGAGATCTACCAGCATATCTGGATTTCTTTAGCTGTGATAACTCCTATATCAGGAGAATAAGCTAGAAGGAGAACAGCAATTCCCTAGTATAATCCAGGAATTTTTGTTTTTCTAATACTTACTGCAGCAGGAGCCTATAGCTCTGCCATGCTTCAAATACACATCAAGAAGAGTCACTCCTGTTCCTAATTTCCTCCCTCTGACTATCTCTGGTCACTATTAATCATTAGGCAATTACATTCTTTAAGATAAATCACTGCAAGTTTCTCTTCTGTAAACAGACAAACAGCTTTTCTTTGTAAAGATTGATTTAGTTGCCCTGCAATTTCCTGTTTAATTAAACAGGATCAGTCTGACAAATATAGTTTTTTAAGCACTTTGTTTCTAGCTTTATTTCCTTCTCCTAGGAATATACAAAGGAGAGACTTATTTTTCATGGCATTGAGAGGGTAGCTAGGTTAATACCAGTCACTTTGCCCTTGGGCATTGATTAATATCGGCTGTGTCAGATAATCGCATATAAGGGAACTACCAGAGTGATTCTCTACTATTCTTTGTAGCCCTCAGCTGGTACAAAATGAGTGCCAGACCTTCCTGACTCAGAAGATGTATTTTTTCCAGATATGGGACATCTTTACTCTCTTTTCTTCTCAGCTGTGTTGAGCTCTGCTCAAAGGGATGGAAACTTTTTTATCCCTATCACAGATCTGCACGTTGGGTAGATAAGGGCCTCCTGAGGTGGGGCAGGAGCTGAGAAATCTGCAGGCACAAAGCTGAGGATTATCCTCAGTTGTATTTTGAGTTGATGACTTAAAACAAGTATATCCCCAGAGAGCAGCAAGCTGGGGGTCTGGGCAGGAAGCCCTCAGTTTGGAGGGAAGAAGACTGAGAGGAATGTGGACATGGGTTATCAGACCATGAGAGCAGGAGATGCAGTCAGTGTGGAGCTGTTCACCATGTTGTTCAAAATTAGGGTTGGAGGCACCTGGTAAATGAGCAGGAGACTGATCTTAAATGGAAATTTCTTTGCACAGAGGGCAGTGAGTTTCAACACATCTGGGAGCTGTGGAGATGGATGGCACCTGCAGGTCCACAAAGGGATCAGCCCAGTTGATGAGCCACATGAGGATACAGGTATGGTGGGGGAGAAGAGACTGGGGCAGTTAGATGGGTGGTGTAGCAGAAATGCTGGGTGTTATTACCTGGGGGAACTCTATGGCAGGTGGAGGAGGAGCAGGAGCATGAGCACAAGCACGGGGCAGGCAGCTGCAGGAGAGCGTGTGCCGTAACAGCAGTGCTGCTTTCCTGGTGCCCACTGCTGCGCTAAAAAGGAGGTGTGCTCTTCCACATCAATTATTGTCTTGTCTCAGAACAGTCATCAAGATGAAATTAAATGGCCTGGGAAAACAGTAGACTGTCACATTTTTATTGGGTTTCAGATAAATGTTCCCTGACACTGGAGCCATCTGCAGATTCAGTCCTGCCACTCCTGTTACTCATGCCTCTGTTTAAATGATTTCTTGAAAGAAGAAATCCAGGGGATCCTTTATCCCCTTTCAACGTCTTCCTTTGTATCCGCTTGGAAATATCACTGATCACCCAGTAAACAGTTAGCATTCAACCTTTCCATATATGTAGTATCATCATTACTCCACGAAGGCAAAGGTGTTCCTGCTGCTTGTTCTTGAAATGGTAATAAGAGCACAGACTTTTCTGGAACTTGTTTTCTTAAATTTTCCCTTTGGGGCTTTAAAATGATAGTACTTAGCTGTTGTGACCTGAGATAACCCTACCTTGTGTGGAAAGCTGCTTGTCTTTTGTTATTAACTCTGTTCCAGAGAAAATAGTTTGAAATGTCCTACAGGTTCATATTAATCTCATTTGACTTCTGGGCTGTGGTTGTAAGGTGTGCCAGAATAATTTCTGATGTATAGATGTACATGGAATGAAGGGTATTTTGGGGGTTCAGCAGAAAATGGTGGTAAATCTTTTTGCAGGGATGTAAGCTGTGATCTCCGCCTGCCTTTTGCCTCTTTACCATGCAATGGCAAAAGCCAAAGGTGTGTATGGACAATCTGCAAGCACATGGTCTCATGCAATGGGAATAACAGCAATAGGATGGGTATTGGTGATGCCGGGCGCATCTACGCGTCACTGCCTTCCAGATACAGCTCTGGTCTTTAAAACATTGTAGTCCCAGCAGCCTGTAGTGCTCTCTCCTCACTTGCTGCATGGTCCTCGGGTCTACCAACGTATGAGTACTCCCTGTCTGCATCAGACAAGTTGTGCCAGAGGAACACCAGCACTTCAGGGAGGCAGATCACCCCTGGCAGGGAGGTGGTGATAACCTCCAGCCATGGTAACATTGTCCACTGGCACAGCGGGATACGGGGATTGTCTGACCACAGAGTAATACTGACAACCCCAACTCTTATCTTCCCAAGAATTCAATCTCTCTGCGTGAAAGCAAAGGTGAAGAGGTGATGCAGCAGGAGCTATCAGGCTGTGCAGGAATTTAGCAGGCTGTGGAGAGCTGGCCTTCAACGCTGAGGCAGCTGGAGCTCAAAGGGAGCGTCACCCGTCTCTTTGAGGCTTCCCTTGCTGCTTATCCTACTGAAACATCTTCTCCCTCAGGCTAAGTGGTTCATGGCTCTTGGCTCATTGCTGTTACAAGACATTTATGTTTCACGGCAGATGGCCTACTGCACAACTTGTTCTTTTTTTTCTTTTTTAACTAAGGTAGATCAGCAGGCAGTGGTTCAGTCTCGGGCAGTTCTGCGTTGAGATTTCAATATTATTCCACATTTCTTTCAAGCAAATGAAAGAAAAAAAAAAAGGAGTTGGGGGACAAATATTTTCATACTCAAGACTTGTCAGTTTTTTGTAGTACATTGGGCATGTCGTTTATGAAGGCAAAAGTATGATGTCACAAGCATCTTTAGAAAAACATTAACGTACAAAATAATAAGTGGACACTACAATGCTTTGTGACTGAATGCATGAAAATGTACCGAGTTTAAACTAAGCTGCATGAAAAATGACCTTGCCACAAATGGTGTTTCTCTACCTCCTTTCTGACCTGTGCCTTTTCAGACGATTTGTAGATTTAATTTACAGTGAATTTCCATACATAGAGGAAAAGTGCTACAACTTTATCTGTCTGTGGAGTCCCAGCAGTCTCAGCTTACCAGATGTTCCTTACTCATTTAAACAGTCATTGAGCTTTGCTTAGTATGATAATTTTGAAATGCAAATAGTATGGGGACCCATAATGAAGAGTTAGAGGTAGTGACTGTAAGAGCAAAACGTTTCAAGGAAAAGAAACGTTTCTATCGTCACGTGTCCAGCTGCATTACCATAACTGTGGGTATTAATTGTTGTGCAAACACCTATGGGTCACTCAGAGCATAAATTATGTTTTGATTTCTTTTCCTAAGGCCAGCAAGCTGATCAATAACCTTCATTTAAAAATAGACTCTCACTGCAGGCAAAGACTTTATTTTGACTCAGAGCCTTATGATTACCAGATAGGTTTTGCTCTAGCAGTGATTGTAACAGGCTCTGTGGTGAGAAGCAGCTTTGTCACCCATTGCACCAACCCACACTAGGGCTGCTGGGAGTCACTGTCCTCACCACCAGCTTTCCTTCTGAGCGCGAAGCTGCCAGACTTACTGCTGGGGGCCAAAATTTTAGTTGCTGTAGATGAGGGAGGGTGTGCAAAACAGTTTTTGAAGACAAGCCTTCCTATCCCTAGGAGCAGGAACAAGTGGTCTGGTTCTCCAGGGACTGAGTTCTTTTTGCAGAGTTCTGTTTGTCGCTCTGTCTGTGTACAGCCCTTGCTCCCTGCCCCAGCCCAGCCATCACCCCGATGCAACGAGGGGCAGCGCTGTCTCCAGGAACCCTGCCAGGAGCTCTGAGTGCTGTGCAGCGGAGCGGGGACTTAAGCAGATGTACAACCTACAGGTTGGGAAGCAATCACTGATGAGGGCTTTCCTCATCAGAGAGGCTGGAGGTGCCCACAGCCCCCTGCAGTATGAAGGCAGAAGGAGAGTATTCAGAGTTACCCCGCAGATACCTCATCTCAGAGACTTCACCGTAAGCTTCCACTCCAAATCCAAGGAATAATAAACAGAGATAACTTTACCTCTTGGGGAATAGATCATGGTATTACAGGACCTTCCAAGGGACACGGAGAGGTTTAGGGACATCAACGATGGTTACTGAAGGGTGACATTAAAAATAAGAGTGATGCTTGTGCCACTCCAAGGTGTGTGCCACGTGCTCAGGCATGACCATGCTCTGCCTTGCTCCAAATGGGCCACATGGACACAGCCTAGAGTCTAATGAGGAATGGAAGGAGAGTTTTCAAAGGTAAGAGCATTGACAATCCCTGACCAGCCTTCCTGAAATAGAACAAGCTCAGTGAAAAAATGAAATTTCATTTTTGCCCAGTCAACTGACAAAAAAAATCGGCTTTCTCACCAGCTGAAAGGTAAACCCAGGCTTCATGCTTCCTAAAGAAGCTGAAAACGAAGAATCCACATAGTTATACAAGTATTTTTCCCCTTAAGGAATGTTGTGTATCTTTATTGATATTCAAGGTTCTTGAAGTTTAAAATACGTTCACCTCACTTCCCATAACTTCCTGAAATATTAAAAAAATTCTCAATCTTCAAGTTCACAGTAAATTATTTTTGCTGTATATTTACAGCAAGGTCAACTTTTTCTCCCTAAATTTTCTTGCATATAATTCATTTTAATGGAGTGGCTTCTATGTCATCTTTAATCTTCTGAGTGCATCTTATGTCCAAATTATAAATCCTAGAAAGGAGTGACCTATAATGAATTCTTAACAACAACTTTATGGCAGAACAAATACATTTCTCTAATATGCAAACTGTTAAATGTTTTCTTATCATCCTGAAAGTGAGAATTAAATTATAATATGATGAAAAAGTAGCAGTTTGCAGTAATTCCAAATGTGGCAAATCTTCAGTAGTGCATAAAATTATTCAGTGAACTGTAGAAAACATCAGAGCAATTCTAGCCTTAAAGCTTTTCTTCCAACAACCAAAAAAGTGCCAAAAACAAGCAAGCATAGCTAAGCATTTCATCTTGGAAGCAGCTTATTGAATTAATAAGACAAGTCAATTAATGTAATGCTCTGTTGCTTCAGGATAGAACATGAAAAGGAAAAATATGGAGCTGTTTACTGTAGTGAGATCAAGCAACCATGAAGTCTGTAAAGCTGAAGTTGCTCATTTCTCTAAATCCTAAGGAAATGATCAGCATAGCCATTGTATATACTCTATACACATCTGTGAGATGTGGATCTTCTGCTGGGTTTAATAGCAGTTTGCTCCTGTTGTGGCTCTGTTTTGTCTCTATATTGCATAAACTTTTAAATGAATATCCGATAGCATTCACAGCAGTGGATGTTGGGTTATGTGCAAGGGGCTCACGTGTGTCTCGGCACATCTTAGTGCTGGCTGGTGAGCGAAGTTCCCAAGGTGTGCAGGGTATTTTGCGTGGGTACTGGTTTACTGTCAGTTTAACCTGTGCATTGTAGAGCAGTGAAGAAAACGGAGAGCTGCATGTGGAAACTCTATTTCAACAGAACAACCTGTTCTTAAATCATGGCAAGTTTCTGATAAATTGAAAGTTAAGGTTGGTAATCTTTGCTTTCAGGTCAGTTCTTCAGTTTTCATTTAGCTTAATGCTAGGCTTGTATGTGCTCAGAAAATCTGATTCTAGGTGTCTGTGAAAAAGCGCCTGAGAAGAATGGAGTCAATTAGTGATGAACAACTGGTTTTCCTGTGTAACAGACCGTATCTTCCCAGAAATCCTCATTATGCAAATGTTGGGTTTGATTAGAAAAAAATGACAATAATCCCGATCAAGAATTTTACCTGTTGTGAACTTCGATTTTTTCGATTCTTCTACCCAAACCACTGCCTTTGATTACGAGGAACTAATTAGAACAGGACTGCTGCAGGTTAATGAGGAGTACAGAAAGCAACAGGCTGTTGGTAGAGATGAGTGCCTTAATTATTCAGGCATAAGATGACTTTCATGTCTCGCATCAATTTGTGGAGAATAACTCTCCCATATCAATTCTGGTCAAATTCTTTTGGGAGCATAAGGGCAGCAGTTGAAAGAGAAACTGAAGACAGTAACACGCTGACCAGGTCTACACTCACATAATGAGGTGTGGTTGGCTTTTGGGGCCCCTTTGCAAGTGTCAAGGCTTCAAATAGTATAGCTACAGGAGGTGCTTCAAAGTATAGTTACTGTAGTCTCCAGGTAGATGTGGGGAGCATATTGAGGAGTGCATAAACTGGAAATCAATGACAACTATGTGCTAAAACACTTTTAGAGTTTCGGGCTGCTCTTCCTTATTTTGCCACCAGATCTTGAGTAGATCTTTCTGCAAGAAATCCTGTCCTCATTTTTTTCCACAGCTTTATTTCACAGTGGAGAAAGGGTTGTATTTTGATCTCATCAGAAGTATTTTTTTGTATTTTGCCGCTAGATGCACAGCCAAGATGTTATTGTTGAGAAAAGCCACTGTGGAACATTTGAGAGCTTTTGAGGGCTGTCCTTAACTTCAAGGTCTCATAGATAATGTGTAACAAGCAGTCCCAAAAGCCACAATAAAAATACTTATCGGGAAAAAAGAAGACATTCTTGACTCAGCAGTGGGGCCACAAAACAACATAATGAACCAATAAACACTGTGGGTCGAATCCAGTTATGAGGGAAACTGATGTATTCTGGCAGAAAACAGGTTTTGACCCTTACTATTCAGTGTGCTGGAGTGAAGTCAGTATTTCAGTCTGGAGAATCTTTCTAGGTAGCAGTTAAGTCTATATGATAACTTTCCTATTTTGCCCCTCTTGCTGTCTTCCTCCTGACCCTGCTGGGCTTTGGTGAAATTTTGCTGCACCCTCTATTGAGCTCCGTGACTAAAGGATAAAGACTAGCATTAAATATTAAACCTTCTAACATGTATTTTAATTTGTAAAATATATGAATGCCTGGACTATCAATTCAGAGTTGGCTGTTTCAGTTTCTGAAACCCAGGAACTTAACAAAAAGCTGTTGGAAACAGCATTGCAAGGTGGAAGTCGTGTGTTAGGTGAACACAACATCTATATGGAAAAATTATAGGACTATGCCCGCTATTTTGAAATCTCTATTCAATTCTTCTCAAGTCAGAGAGTTAGAAACGTGTTACAAGAGCTAGAGCTGTAAACAGATCAGAGTTGTCTGTCATTAAAAAGAAAAGCTGGCATATAAAAAAAGGTGTTTCAGTTATGGGAGTAGGTTGGAATACTGTTTATAATCCCACAGCGAAGCAAGTGATGAGATTAGCTTTGCTGAATAAGACCAGCGGATTCTTATCATCTGTCTTGTTTTCTATGTCAAGTAAAGAATAAGCTTTTGTGTAAGCAGAATATCGTTTTCTC
This sequence comes from Neomorphus geoffroyi, assembly GCA_033558235.1. NCBI lineage: Eukaryota > Metazoa > Chordata > Aves > Cuculiformes > Neomorphidae > Neomorphus > Neomorphus geoffroyi. The sequence continues at coordinate 1,104,733 of JAUMJM010000039.1, forward strand.
CCTAGGACAAAGGCAGGATGGAGATCAGCTGAAAAGGAGATAGGCTATAATAATATTTAGAAATCAGGTGCTGAGAGAGTAGAAAAGCTAACAGACAACATGATACGCTTATAATAATCACATCTCAGCACAGCTAGGCAGAAAAGGCCACTACAGACTTTTAACAGTTTTAGGGCTTTGAGTGCCAGAATCACCCCCCTGCCCTTGCCTTTCTGAGTCTCCACTTTCTCCTATGCCAGCTCAGGAGAAAGCAGTGCAAGGACATACCAATAGGGGTACTGTGATTGTCCACCCTTTTTTTTTTCTATCCAGTCACTCTTTGTACTGATTTGAGCCCATTAGTTCTTGGAAGTCAAGGTCAGAAGAAAATGAAGCCAAATGAATGAAGTATTTGTTAAAGCTGCCCCTTGTAGGCACACGTCCAGACTGCAATATTTCTTTGTAGCAGTTTCTACTTAGCTTTTTGTCTTTGAGGGTCTGTTGACTAAACAGAATGGGGGAAAATAGCCAAACTGCTTAAGGAAAAGCATTGTAAGTCTGACTGTTCTGGAGCGGCTTTGAACATATATGCCACCAAACTTGACTAGAAGAGCAGTTAATTATAATGTGGTTATATGCCTTCCTCAGTAGGAAAGCTACGTTTGGACTGTGATATTGTGTTGCAAAGTTGGAAGTGCCATTATCACACATACCCATCAGTCAAAATCAGGCTAGACTTTCACCAGTGAAAGTGGGTGGAGGTACAAATCTGCTTACAGTGGATCCAGTGCAGCCCCTTTGGTTGTAGGCACTCAGTGCTAAAGGCTAGACTTGGCGGAATTAAAGGAAAGCTGGGGTGTGCCTGGAGGTGGCACTGGAAGGAGTGTTGCCTTTGTGTTAGGGTTCCTTCCTTGCTCAGGTTCATTACTAAGACTTTATCATCGAATCAGAAGGTTGGAAGAGACCTCCGAGATCATCGAGTCCCACCATGCCTGTCTCCCCACTAAACCCTATCCCTAAGGAACTCATCCACTCGCCTTTAAACCCCTCCAGGGGTGGCGACTCCACCACCTCCCTGGGCAGCTGTGCCAATCCCTGACCACCCTTGCAGTGAAGAAATAATTCCTAAAGAAGAATTTACCTAAAATGTTTAAACTTTGACTATTTTAATTAAGTCGGTAGAAAATATATTGAGCTTGGCTTAAATGAGTCCTGTAAAACAAAATATTTTTTACTCGCACGTTGGCTATTGATGTTCTAAAAAAGGTATCAAAGTAAAGCATTTAAATTGGAGATAGTTATTGAAGCTTTCTTAAACTTAAAAAAGAGATTTGTTTCTAATGTGAATCAGTATGTGAGCAATAATCAGTCTTTTTCTGAGTTTTGTATATTGATTTACATTTGTATTTTTGTATATTGATTTACAATTCCCTTAAATTTCTCAGGTTCAAGATATTGGCAGTTTCATTTGCCGAGGGTGTCTGGTGCCTATTCTTTGAAAAATTTACACAGAAAAAACATTAAGCTTACAGTATCACACAGTATCACAGTATCGTAAGGTTGGAAAAGACCTTTGAGATCATCGAGTCCAACCTATGACCCAACACCTACACCTACTCCTACTTGTCAACTACTGGGTCTCAAGGTGACCAGTCCAGAAGTCTAGGTGCTAGTCCAGAGGTAAAGCTAGTGGAAGATCTGACTAAGGGCTTCAATTCAAGAGCTATGTGCATTTTTGTCTTTAAGGATTTTTAGCTGATCTTCAGCATTAATTCAGTATTGAGATTCTTCCTGTTGCAGAATGCTTTGAAGGTTGATGTTTTGTTTCAAAAATACTTTCAGGGAAGATGTTTTTTTGAAACAGAGGACACCATTGTCTTCAGCCTGTGACATGTCCTAACTGCTGCTCTGCCTTGCACCAGGTCGTGGGAGGTACTAGTAGTGCTTACAGGACTTGGTGCCAGACTTGTGCTCAGGACTGCTTTACGTGTCATATTATGAGATCTCTACAACTCCGGGTAGCGGTCTTCCAGAAAAGAAATGTGACTGAAAGAGAACCAGGGAAAAAGAGCCCAGAAAAAGCCTAACGTATCTGTGCCTGCATCCCATATTGTGCATTTTACAGTAACTTGGCCTGTTCGTTACTGTCTGTTTCAAGTCCAAGAAAAGTCTGGTCAAACTCAGATTTTCCCCTTGAAGAGGCATAAATTGATGGCAGTCTCTCAAAAGTCAGGGTTCTTGGTTCTGGTCAAGCTGTACAAGACTATAGGAGAATTAACAAACAGGACAGGTTCAGGGAAGGTGAGGAGCTACAAATCAGGTACCAGTAGCATCTGCTTTTTAAACTAGGCCACACCTGAGATGGACCCTGAGCCCAGGATTGCTGGTGTTGACAGTGCAAATATAGGAAGCTGCTGGCACAGCAGCTGCAATGAGGTTGGGACCTTGCCTGCTGAAGTACACAGGGAAAAGGAAAAGAAAGAAGATCGCATAAATCACTGCTGTTGGTGAGAACAGTTCCCTGAATTGGGTCTTGAGAGCACAGCTGCTTTTCTGCAGTCTGTGGGGCAGCAGCGGTGATAAAAGACTAATAGAGACGGATGAAAATAATTAAGCGGTGTGAAAGAGAGGGGATGAGATGAGATGAAATGAAATGAAAATGAAATTAAATAGGTAATGAAGAGGAATGGCAGGTGGGAGGGAGAAATTGCATATTCCCCTGAGTAGTATTTTAGGTTATGGGTAGATTGCTTCAAGTCTAGGTGGGCCTCTAACCCTCATTTCTAACTGCACCAAGGACTTTGGTCTGACAGAGAAAGCAGATGAGAAATAATGGGACACAGGTAGCAACTTGGTGCTCAAGCATGTATATTGTTTCTGGTCATACAAATTTGACCATTTTGCTGCATGGTGGAAAAACAAAAATAATGAAACAATGACTGCTGGATGAAAAGATGTCATAGGCAGGCCTGTCGTGTGGGAACGGTCTCTGTACTTTTCTGAGGGCTGCTGAGGAATTAGAGGTACTTGTCGAGCAACAGCAAAAGGTTTTATCAAAGATCTGTTGTGTGTCCACAGATGAATATTTGTCAAAAATAATGGGTTTTTTCCCCTCATGACTCATTTACCCTGTGTAGTATCCTCTCCCTTGGCAGTGATGCTCATGTGTTTCAGTGAAGATCAAGTTATTTTTGCTTCTCGTTGGCTGGTTCAGGCACTTTCTGGTGTGAGGGAACCTTTGCTTTCTCTACTGAAAGTCAACTTTAACATGAAAATCATTCTATTAGATGGGCATCTCTGAGAAACTGTGACCTCCAAAAGACAGACTGTTTTGGCTACATCTGTTTCTCAGCACATCAAGGATAAACACAGCCATTTCTGTACCTTTTTCCATCTCTGCTCTGATCTGAAAGGCTCAAAGCAGCTTCTACTAAGGAGCCATGAAAGCAAACTAGGGCAGGACTGTGTCCCTGTGAGAGCAGAAGATGTTGGAGTAGATCTAGTGTGGTCTTCCATGCATCAGTGGTTTGAAAGTCACAGCTGAAGGTGAACAAGCACTGAGCAGTTGGTTCTTGCGGACGATTGTCCACACTTCACTGCAGGCACCCTTATTCTACTCTCTGTGATCTCAGCTAAAAGCCAGGGTCTGCTGTTAGTGATATTTCACTGATGTGAACTGTAGATGAACCATCTGCAATTATGACCTAAAAGTCAGAACTCCTCAGTTTTACTGCTGGCTCTGCTGCAGGTTTTTTAGCATAACCTTGGGCAGGTCTCAAATCTTATGAAGTCTCCGTTTCCTACCTGCAAGCAGAGGATTCAGTTTCTTTTCCTCAGAGCGGCATAGTTTTGTAAAGTACGAGTATTTGTGAAGTTAAGTGTTCTGACTGTGTGAACATTTCAGAGAAGAAACCATAAATATGTGTCAGGCCTATGATCTGAATTCAAACCGGTGAACTAGAAAAAGCAGTGACAGCCTTAAACCAACTGCCTTGCACACACATCTCCTTCTGTCTACCTGAAAGATTATTTGTGGAATGTGTTTCTATTTTTCTCTCACAAAAAATAGAATACCAAGCAAAGAAGCATGACCCATTTCTTTGTCAGGCAAGCTCTAAAACTTGCTTACTGGGATGTGACTGAGGTATTGATAAAAAAGAAGTGGCCATAATATACATCCTGTCACTGAAGAAGAAACAAAGACTGCGACCTTCAGATGAAATGGATGTTCTTTCCAAGCCAGGGTATGTTTATGTCCTCTGCAGGTTCTCTATGATCTGTAATTATGTTTGGACCATACAGTGAAACAGAAAAGAGGCAAATAAGGAGAGCTGGGAACATAACTAATAATTTTATAATAAGAAAATATACAAGCAATGCACTACCAAAACTATCTGCAAACTCTCTTAATGGTCAATCAATAGGTCTGATCATCACTCATCATAAACTGTATCACCTTTGGTAATTTTTCATGCTGCTTTCTCTGTGTAATGCCAAGTTTGGGTGCAGATCATGCTGTTCATAATTGTTGGCCGTAGTAGTGGACTTTATTCATGGCTCTTTTTTCTTCAAATATAGCACGTAGGATTTCCAAAGCAATATCAAGTCATACCACACTGAGCTCTTTATTACCAGAGATTTTTGGACAGAAGCACATAATCTAGACTTTCTGAATCAATAGGCAGATGGGTAGCTAGTTTTTTTTTTTTTCAGTATTTTTTCCAACTTGTACATTTTAGATTTACATAACTTGGTTTCACACATCTGAAGAAGAAACACTGACATAAATCTAAGTTTATCTTCAATGCATTTACAAATATTTTTCACTTTCCCCTGACATGACTCTGTCTAGACTTCTGCCAGAAAGCAGGAACTTGAACTTTCTCTTCTGTTGATGTAAATATCCTTTCAGATTGTGCAGAGAATGGCATGACTTTCACTTTCTCCTGAGGATGTGGGACCCATTCACTCCACTACTGAAATGCACTAGGTTTCTGTTGGCCTAGGTGAAAAAGCAGCTCTGACATCTTCCCACCACACACTGTGTTACTGTGTAAATCACTGAAACACATCATCAATGTGACTCCAGGCTGGTTGATTTTTTTTTTTTTATTATTGTTTTCAATTTGGTTCACTGACACAATGAAGGTTAGCTTCAGCTGGCTCTTAATTTGACTTCACGTTTTATCAGTCATTATTTTTGCAAAGGCCTTAATTCCCCTCTAAAACATTTTAATTAAAACAGCAATTTCTCAGTGTCGCACTTCATGAGCAGATTTTGCAGCAACTTCAAAGAGAAGCAGATGTTTACTGAATTTGTGTGGTGATATTTGAGGCTGCCTACTGGCAAAGAAAAATTCATAAGCATCTCTAAGAAACTTTGCTGTTGTAATGACAACATTTCCTTCTCATATTTTAGCAAGTCTAATATTTCCCAATCTCAACGGGCATATTTTATAGACACAGACATAAGCATTGTTATCTTCTCACAGTCTGAGCCATGTCAGATGCACTGCTATGGGGTAAATACCTCTCAGCGGCGATTCCTTGGGATTTGGCACAGGGCCATGGCTTTGTTTGGCTTTGTTTGCTGTGTGTGGGTCAGCTCACAGGATATCAGTAGACTGGGAATAAGGAAACCCAAGTTCAACCGCTGCTCAGTTTTCCACAGCCCCTCAATGTGATTTTGAATGGCCATTAAACTTTGCGTGCCTCAGTTCCCACTGGTAAAGGGATGATAACTCATCCTGGCTTTTAATCAACTTACCTCCTGGCTGCAGGGTCTATCTCTTAGCACACCAAGGGCTTCCTCAGGGGCCTTAGTGTTCTTCAAGTGCTGTTCTAGTAAAATTGAGAAGTGCTAGGGATTTATTTTTGAGGAATTTCTCCTTACATATGGCAGGTGAGCCCGGAGCTGGTGCAATGGCCTTATTTTGGGGCCTTATTTTTGTGGGTAAGTAGGCAGGCAGTGCTCCTCTCTGAACTGAGATGATGGGACTAGGGGCGCCTGTCCAGAGCAGGATATCTTCTGTGGTTTAGGCAGATGGCTGTGACCAGAAAACACATGGCCTAACTGGGACATCGAGCAAGGCTGATCTTCATGTGCAAGAACCTACAACTGGTGGTGAGGCTCATCCTCCCATTTAGTCTTTCTGTGCCCAGAAGAAAAACAATGTCCTTCCCTGGACACTTTTCACTCTCATTATCTTTTTGAAGGGGAAATAATAGAAGAACTTAAAAAGAGCATATCCATTTCCACTGCGAGCATCAGGCAGGGCCCAGCATGGAAAGTCTGCATGGAATATGGCGTGACACGTCATGTAGCTGCTTTAATGCACAGTGTAATTACAGTGACAAATTTCTGCTTCTTCAAGCATCAGGGACTGAAGTGGTTGCCCTAAAGGAGAAAGAAAGTTAGTGGGAGAATTTTGACCAGCTCTAGCTTGGGAAGTGCAGCACTTCTTCCACATTGGATTAAAAGTGATTAGCATGGCCAAAGGGGTCCTGTGAGAGACAGGTAAGCAGGCTGAAAGGAAATTGGAAATATTAAAGAAATGCAGCTGGACTGGATAGAACAAGTTTTACTGATCCCTGTTCCTCTTGGATTTGGTACCATTAGGTGTACTGAAAGGTAGATTGCGTAGACTTATGCGTGACAGCAAGATACTTTTCCACATGAATAAACCCCCTGAAATTAATTGAACTGCTCACAAAAGTGCCTGGGAATGTGAACTAGGCTTGCACATTTCAGCCCTCAGATTTGATCTTTCTTCAGCAATGCAAGGGCGAGGCTGTATGATGAACAGCAACAGCTTAGCTAGAATGGGAATTCATACCGCTTGTGGTGAGTAAATCAATGTCTCTGTGGACACATCCTTGCTGAAGAACAGCTCATCTCAGCCTAATCCACTTTAGTAAGAAACAGATTAAAATTAAACCGAACAAAGCTATTCCTGAAACAAAAGTGGGGCTCGGACACAGTTTGCTTACCACAAACTGTTGTAAGTTTGTTGCGTCATGGAATTGCCCACGTGTAAGTTTTAGCTGGTGGCAAATGCGTTCAATGAGAATTAGCTTGGCCTACAATGAGGGAAGCTTAGATTTAGGTTATTCTCCCAGGTGTGCTGTCGGGTAAGGGCGCACAGTCAGGCAGTCCCTTGTGTGTGGGTATGCCTGAGCACTCAGGGTGTCCACAAAGGCGTTCGCTTAAGCTGAAATGCTTGTTCACCAATTGCAAATGGGCTCGCAACAAAACCAAACCATATGTAAAAACCCTCTCGCATGTTGATCTGGAAAGAAACAGCTTTGTCGTTGTTTCAAATAATTAGTGAGCCAACAAGGCAAAGCTTTGGAGTTGGTTACTGAGTTTTTACTGTAGTCTCTACGAGCTATACAAAGTCTGAAGACATTGTATGTACAGTACATCTTTAATAAGCAGGGAGCTCACAGCCTACCAAACTCTGCCAAATAAACTTTTAATACATACTGTACGTCACTCAGTAGTTGTCCATCTCTTCTTCATGGAATATCTAACAGCTCTAAAAATATTTTCTTGGAAGAGGATAGAATTATCGTTGTTATATATCAATCAAGTATGGTTAATGAAGCAAAGCCAGCATGCTAGTATTGCACAAGGGGAAAAGCCTCCAGAACACAAAGTGGAACAACAAATGCCCTCGAAATTCTGCCGAAGGGAACAGGAAGCTCTGGATGCCACATCGGTAGGATTCGTGTAGCTCTTAGGCGTCCTTGTACTGCAGCAGGTTTGCTTTGCCTCTTCATTGCCACATTGCTCTCTGAAACAGGTAGGGATCTTCCAGACCATTACAAAAAAAAGAAATAAAATTTACAGCAGCTGCAGCAAAGTGTGGTACTATTCAACTCCTTGAAGAGTGAGGGGTTTATTTCAAAATATCATATATTAATATATATATATTTCTATATATATACTTTAACTGGTATAAAGTAAATTGTAGATCCAAACTTATACTGTTGTTTGTACTTCGCAATCTTGGAAACTTTACCAAAGGAATCATTTTCTTCATTTTTATTTTCAGCTGTCAAAAATCAGGGGCATTTTTTCCACTGAATACTTTCACAGAGTAAAGCCACTGTCGTTATCTGGTAAACAGTCAAAGTGCAAATAAGAAATCCATTTGGCTTGTAAATGCTGAGATGGTTTTAAATTTCAATACTTTGTCCTCATAAATCAGCAGGGCTTTCACTGTCTCCATGCAGACGGCGCTCTGTTAGGTCCTTGGGTGGATCTGCAGTAAGAAAGTGCAAAAGAGTCAGCTATATAAAAAGATGTTATGAGATGAAAGAAAGACCCTGACTTCATGGCACTTTGCCCTGCTCATGGTATAGCTGAGTTTAAATCACAGTGTTTTGGGGGTGGTCTCTTGTCTTTGGGCTGCAGGGATTTAAGGTTGCGCAAGAGGCAGACCCGGAGCGACCTGCCTGTGCCCTGGGAACTCCTGCATTTTCATCAGTTACCTGGGCTGGTGGTGCAGGAGATGCCAGGACAGCTTTGGGCATGGGGCCATGCTGACCCCAGCCTTCCACCCTCCTCTTCTCAGACTAAAGTAAGTCATTTCTGCTAGACAAGCACATGCAGCTGGATCCTTCCTCCAGGTTTATTTGGACTCCCACCAATCCACTTTCCCAAAGAAGGGCAGGACAGGAGGGATTAGCTGTGTAACAGGCTGGAAAGTCTGACCGACGTCACCTGCTCACCTCTGGTGAGATAACAGGCCTGCAACAGACCATAAAACCATTGCTCTTTACGATTAACACCACAACCGGGCTGAGTGAGTGCACTAATGGTTTGAAGAGGAAACACCACCGCCCAGAGGTTTTTTTTTAGGATGCTGAAATAGGAACGACTGACCAGAAGCAAAAATAGCTCTCCTGAGGAGAGGCTTTTGTTTCTTTCCTGCCCTGATACACACAGAAGAATGACACAAGGGGTCCAACCTTTGCTAGACGACTAGGTCAGCGAAGAAACTTGAATTGATTTGAAAATGAGCAGGCTTGGTCTTTAAATCAGGGCTACATATCATTAGCCAAGCACTAGGTGATATGGTGAAATGCAGCAGTGAGTCTTATAACGAGATATTTACTATCTTATGCTCTCCTGCTTTGAACTGACCTCTTAATTACAGAGACCATTATCACAAAAATAGAGGGATTTCTTTACTGCTCTAAAGGAAAATCTAATCTGAAAATCGTCTGACATATTAACCTAGTTGAAGAGCTTAAAAAAGGCAAATAAAACTCTGGGTTCCTTTACCATTTCCTCCCTTCTTCCATTTCCGATTTTCTGCTCTCCTGGTTTACCACTGTCAAGTGACCTTGCTGGGTTTACTCTCTTGGGGATGGATACGTCCCTTTCTTGTTTGTACACTGCTTCAGGATTTGTGTGGTTGGTGGAGGAGCAGGGAATGACAAGGGAGTACAGGTCCAAGGGGCCATGGACACCTTAGTTGCTATTTGCTACAGCAAGAGTTGAGTAGTGGCTGCTAAGAAATGTGATGCTCAGATCCCTCGGGGCACAATAAAATGGCCTACCTTTTTCTGATGGTAAACTGTATGGTAAACCAAGTATTGTTCTTGAAACAAGAGGTTGGGTGGATACAATGGAAGGTGCAGGCTGTGAAGCAGGACAGATGCTCCAAGCTGAGCTGCTCTGCTAGCTCCCAAGCGCTCAACACTTCCCATCTCCCCCAGAGTATCAGCAGAAAAATAGCTTTTTGAAGTACTTAGAGGGCTGGTACATAAACGCCAGGTGTTATTAGTGTGGATTCCATAAAACAGGCACTTTGCAGTGCTCTGTGTGTGTAAGCCTCAGCAGAAAGCCCTTGGGAAGAGCACTGTGCTCCTCAAGGGACTTGCAAAGAGGTAGGCAGGAAGTTGTGTGTAGACACTAACCCATATCAAGAGCTTGTGAGTGACTCCCTCACACAGGTGGGAAATGACAAAACACGGGATGCATGAAAAGCCATGTTTCCGTGTTCTTCAGCAGCTCTGGTTCTCACAGGCATTTGTGTACCCTTGTGGGCACCAGCTCTCAGCATCCAGACTGAGACTGCTCTTGCATTTCTCATAGTGCCGGTTGCTCTGCTGAAAGGTAGAGAAGTGATCTCGAGCCAGGTCCTAGTACAGCTCCAAGAGCCCCAAGATTTTTCAGGAAAGCATTGAAACTTATTCTCTTTAAAAAAAGGAGTGAACTGAGATTAAAAAAAAAAGTGTTGAAACAGGTCCAAAATGATTTCTTTAAAGTGTTTGTCACCTGCTCTGACCATCAATAGGGAACAAATTCATTTACAGAGGCTGTGGAGCTTCATATCTTTTGCTTCAACAACTTAATCAGTGAACTAGACTAAAGGAATAAATGTACGGAAAGGAAGGAACAGAGGATGTGCCGGCGAAGCCTTCACTGAATCTATTGTCCACCTTCTTCTGACGCTACTGATTATTAATCACATCTGAGAACCAACCATGAAGCAATATACTGCACTATAAAATTACATACAGTGTGTAGATACAGGTAGTCATATATCAGTATATACAAACACACGCACTTACATGTGACTTATTATGGACCCTGAAGAATATACTAATAGGTATTTTAATCCTACAAGTCATAAGTGCTAATGTTTTCCTTGTCAGACAGCAGCTGCCTAACGTAAATGTTTTTAGTGTAAGGAAAAGCCTTCATTAAAACAGTTTACAGCCCGTGGTGACTTGCTCTAGCTTTTTGACTAATTGCCACAGAAATATCTAGGTTGTTGACTGATTTGTCTTGTTTCTTCTGCTTTCTTAACTTCCTTAACTACATAAAACAGACACACATGGCCCAGTGCTGCAGCCTGGACAGGGCTCGGTACAGATCATAGTGTAATCTCTTTCTCTGATGCCATCTGAAATGACAAAACGAAGAAAAAAATGCTTGTTTCAGGACCTGATTGCTTCTATTATATTATTTTATATTTGCGTTGCTGGATTTGACACAGCAGTACGGATTCAAGCAAAGTTTCAGGGATTATGAAGTAGAATTTAGAAAATGCAAGAGGCAGTCGCTAAGCACATCATGTCATGTTGCCTTTGTCAATCGGGTTCTATAATGATATTTTAAAGCAACAAAGCAAAATTCTACTGGAAGCAGCACCATAAGGTACTCCCCTTACAAGCTAATTAAAATAACTCCTGTGGGTAAATGAAGAAACATTTTTTCAGTTATGAGCACTCACTCTGTGTAAGTATTTAATTTAAATGAAATACAATAATGCATACTGAATAGATTGGACCATACGTCTACATATTAATGAAGCTGCTAAATTTCTAGCAATCACTTTTAGATGTAGGCTATCGCCTAAAACTAGTTTATATGATGAGGGTTGGTGGAGTCAAGAGCAGGACAATTTCACAGAAAAGAGCAAATGCAATTCCTAAATTATACAATTTGCAGACAGGCTGCAAAAGTACTGAATTATTGTAATTTAACAAAAGTATAACATTCTTTTTCATGTTGCTTATTACTTCTTTAATATAACTTTCTTCCATTTTAAATTCCTAATTCAGTGAGAAAAACATTGCCTCCCTGAAAAGGACATGTAGTAGGCTTATTCTTTTTTTTAATTGCACTGCAGGGCGCATAGAGCTGGGCACAATCTTCTAATGCTGTTACAGTTGTGAGCAGAGAGTGATTTACAGCAACAATGACACTCTAGGAAGAAACTGCACCAAGGAATCACAGTTCTCTCCATGCTTTCTCCTTTGCTGTGGGAGATGGCGAAGAGGTAATAGCCATCCTTTTTTCAGAGGCTTTCTGCAAAGAAAACCTCCTATGGTAATATGCATCCTAGTAATTCAATGTGGTGGTGAGATTAGAATCCAGATGGCACGGGGATCAGTTGGGGTAAAATCTTTTCCTCCAACAAAATGCCCAGAAGACATGAACAATGCCTAAAGTTATGACTGCAGAAAATGGAAGAAGTCAGGAAATCATGACACTAAGCCACATTCCTGTGAATTAGTAGCTGTATATGAGTATGAGGAATTCTAAAAAAAGAGGGAAAAAATTCTTGAAAGCTTGCTTTTTCTCATTTAGCAAATTTCAAAAGTTATTTTCCACTTCCCTGGAAAACACAATTTAATCTTTTATAAAAAAAAAAGAATAAAAAATTGACCTGACAATCATGCCATCTTCTTGGAAAACCATTCAATCGTAGTATGACAATGACTCAATTAAAATTGTTGAAAACAGGTAGAGGTGGCAGCTTTAAAAAAATGGTTGTGAAACAATTGCACAAGGCAAAAGAAAAGCTAGAATCAATTTAAAAAAACTGCTTTTATTCCCCAAAGGTAATCTCGTAATAGGAGGAGTTTAGACAGCTCGTTCACACTCTCTCTCTTTGTAGTGTTTTCCTAGCAACGCATGTTGAAAGTTGTTGTTGCCTCTTGGCCTGTGTTACCTGACTCTTCAGCATCTCAAGAATATGTCGCTAATGGGCGCGTGGGGGTACAGCTGCTCTGAATTAAGTCCTGAAATGCAGATTTGAGTCCTCAGCTGCAAAGCACCTCTACAGCTGCTGATATAGATGCAGCGTGGAACAGTCAAGGAATGGATGTAAGATCCAGCAGATCACTTCCATCTAACGTGTTCCCCTTTAGCCACAAGAAAGGGACCCAGTGACGTACACTAGGTTTTTTTTTCTGAGGTGACAATGTCTGTAAGAAAGTGACCTGGTGATTCAGCAGCTCCAAGCTGCTGCTTATCAAGCCTGGACTCAGCTGACCAGCCTGAATTCATGAAAATTTTCAGTAAATTGTGGCCGGAATGGTTGGGTGGCTGAGGGTTATGCAGTGATCTTTAAGACTTTGACATCAGACATGATAATGGAAAAGATACATATGAGCAATTATTAGTGACTCCCTTTCCTATTAAGACCTCCTAGGTATAGACAGAAAGATGACTTACTCTGGTGGTCTTGATTTTATTGCCAGTCGCACACATCCATCCAGAATTATCAGGCAACGTCTTACATTCCTCTCCTTCTAGGCAGGGCTCCATCTCACACCACCATTTCCCAATCACTATTGAAGCTAAAAGAGAAAAGACAGCGTTCACAACTATATTATAATGAAAAATGTAATTAAAGAATATTTCAAGGGCCTAACACTGCGTTTAAGAGGTAGAGTGTCCCCTCTAAATGCTTCAACTGAAACCCAGTTGCAAGGGTTTCACATCTAGCAGCCTACTACCACACTGTGACTGCAGGCAAGGCTGGGATGGCAGCAATACTCCTTCAGACCAGAAAACTCTGCCTGTCTCAGTGAGGGATCAATCTGCTCTTCAGGAACATATCTAAGAACAAGACAAGCTGAAAGAGACTTTCCCCACAACATTCTCCAAGTCTACAGGACTCGTGGCTCAAGTTACTCTAGAATAAATGGTGTCTGCTTTGCTCGCAACACCTACAGTCAGCTTTTTCTTCCATGAATCTGTGCAGAGTTTTTTGGACCCACACAGCCTTTTAGCTGTCACAGCATCCTGTGACAGGAAGCACCACAACTTGAAACAGAAGGCAAGGTAATACTGAAAAGCAGTGGAAGTCAGTTCAATTTGTTGAAACACAATTATGAATTTTATACAAATCATATTATCTCTAACAGTAACTTTTAATTTCCAAATATTTAACTTGGTAAATAATGACAGTGTTTGGATCTTGTTCTTCAAATTTAATTGGCACATATGTTTACAGGCTTGAATGTACCTTAATGAAGTTTCTTCCCTGGGAATTGGTATCTGTCTATAACCTTAACTGTATCTTAATGACATTTTTTGGCTGGGGATTTTGATAAGCTTTAGCTAACCTTGCAAAGTGTGACTAGTTGGTGCATGAGTGGCTCTGTCTGTGGTTTGTTTTCCCTCCTAAGAGGTAATTTCATGGTTGCACTCATGAAACCTAACTGTCAAGACTTCTCCCATACTGAGTCTAAGAGAGATGCTTAACCCTTTCATATCACCCTTCAAAAAAATAAACCCGAATGAGAAGAAATATTTCTGGGCCAACTAATTAACAAGACTGTATTGCAATTCAGGAGTCCAAGTTAGCACTGTCCTAACAGGGGTATGGTTTTCACCCGCTGACTTTACTTGAAATCCAGGGAGAAACATCTTGGATTTGAAAGCTCCTTTGGTCTGAAAGAAGACTTGAATAAAATGGAGCAAGTAAGCCAAGCTTAGAAAAGGATAGAATAGTTCAGTTGGAAGGGACTTACAATGATCATCTAGCTCTCTGCGTTGTCCTTCCTATTTCTTCTCACAGCTTATACCTCATTTTTATCATGTAATATATAATTTCTCCATGTGTACAAGACACACAAAAAAGCCCTTTACACCCGCGCTTGCAAAGCAGCTTAATAATGCTGTTCATATATCATTTTCAGAAGGGTATCGTTAATGCGCTAAGAGTGAAGGAAAGAAATATCTCTCTTTGCTATGCATGAAAAGGCACACGAGGGCTGAATCTGTGCTCTAATAATAGATTGTGCAGTGGGCAAACTGAAAAACCATATTCTGCTAAACCCTGGCCTTCACAGCAATCATCAGAACAGAATATCCTCAGAACACGTGAGGAGAATCTTGTGATATGGAATCAAAAGCAATGATCATAATTATTTACCAGTCGCAGTGCTGTAGTGTTAAATAACCATGCAGAAGGATCCTGTGGTGCTAGCGGGGTACAAACCCCACAAAACTGAACACCCTGGCCTAGAGTTTACAATATAAAACAGAGAGATGAGATTAATACAGACTGAAAGGTGCCATGGAGAAGCACTGCTGTTCATACCAATTACAGTGCTCTAACTACTTATTGATGCTGTTAAATACAGCCCAAGTTTTTGGGTATTTACCTTGAAAAATAATCAAATGCAAAGTCAGTGCTGAACCCTAATGTTGATTCATCTAATAGTGTACAGGCTTGAGTATGTATATATATCTATGTATGTAAATCTGTGTTCAAACTGCACTTAGTGAGTACTCCCACCCTTCTCTACCCAGTATAGCTGGGCTGGAGGCAAGGCTCCTTTTATAAAGAGGGAAACTAAGGCCATTCACAGATGAAAAGCTCCTATTTGTCTCTAATATGTGGTCAAAATCCTTTGTAAGTCTGAAGCACTACAAAGCTCGCTATGGTCTAGTCCTCGGCACCACGCTGTGGCAGGGGCATCCAGATCCCAATGAAAATTATTTCCTTTGAGTCTTGTGTTTATAGGGTTTCTCTTCTATTAAGAATCTTTTAATCTTTAGGACCAGTTGTCCTTCTTGGGCACTGCTGATCCTTTGAGGTCTACTTGATTTCAAAGTTTTACACCTCCAGCTCTGTTCAAAGAGGCAGGAAAAAAGCTTTAAAATGAATCACGGTTTGCAGCATTTGTGATTAGGTACACCTGTATGGGGAGAGGGGGAAAAAGTTTCCCCAGATAATACAATTCAGCTCTCCATTTTTGTTATGTTGCTCTGTGATGTGCTGAAGCAGTCGTGTGTGAGAGAGAATTGTTCAAGTTACGATGTTTTCCCTCAGGGTGGTTTGCATTCAAGATCTCCCTGAACCAGAGGAACCTGAGCTTCTTGGTGACCCGAACTGCTAATTCTGGATAAGAGTTACAGAATCCCGTTAGTCAACAGGCATCACAGGCTGTGAGTGCTCACATCCTGCTGAATTAGATGCCTGTAATGTTGTGGAGTGGTTTTCATTGTGCTCTCGCTGTCTGGGGAATACATGAAGCACAGAGGTTTTCATGCAAGGCTGATTTGACTGAGACTGATACCCTCAGCCATGGGGAAAGAAAAAGGATATGATGTAAGAGAGGCTTGACTTTTTCTGGTTTGCGTTTTGTTTGAGGTTTTTTTTTGGTTCGCCAGCTCCTGCTAAAGTAAATAAGGGATTATGTATATCTGAGTTCTTTTCAAGAAAACACCTCTTTTATATGAATATTAAACTCCAAGCATATAACTAAAGGAGCTGGGGAAAAGCAACTTTCTTCAGAAAACTTTTGAGATTTTTTTTCCAGTCCAATTTACAGACTTTTTTTTTTAATCTTTGTTTGCAAAGCTTTAGACATTTTTGTTCAAAATATTTTACTTTTTATGTATTTAGTCTGCATGGATTAACAGGCAAAAAAGCATTTGGTTGAAACAAAACAGAAATAAACTCTGGAGAAGACCTCTGGTGATAAGATTGAATACAGGGAAAAAGAAAGAGACTAGCTTATATTTGCTAGTGTTTACACAATTCTACAGCATTTTAAAATTAATTTGTTCCCAAACATAATGCTCAGAGCCTTTGGTAGCTGCAGGGAACTTCCAGCTTGGGCTGAATTCAGTGGGCTCCAGCCTGCAAAGTTCATAGGAACCTATGGAAGGTGCATAAGGGTAGTGAGCACCTTTTGACTTGTACTTGTGCATCATCCAGAGCACGAAGGTTTAATGCATGAAGAGAGCTGGCTGGGGATGTTTTCAGTAATAAATTATTCTATTATAGAATGACAGTAAAAATGCACTGAAGACCTTCAAATAGCTACACAAACTGAGGTCAAGTCAACATGGAATCACTAAACATTCTATCATCTTCCTCTTGAATCAAGTAGCATGTGGAAAAACATACATAAATCATTTGATTAAAACTTCCTTACTTGTTGACTCTCCCAAATTTGTTAAGTTTCACATTTCTCACTCTTTGGGTTCTTGCATTAAATTGCAGCCACTCAGTCATTCAAAGCAGTGACTAAATGTGCTTTTACAGATGATTCACAGGACATGGCCAGAGGGCGGTCTGAGAGAAAATGCGCACAGAAAGCCCAGAAACTCACAGGCACTTGGTTTGTGTCACGTTTGCTGTTCCATATTGCACAAAAAATGCAAAGACTTTTTTTTCCAGATAAAATTCTCATTTAGGTTTTCTGCATTTATCTTTAGGAAATTGCTTTAACAATATGACAAACTATATATGACTATAAGTAATAATGGCATTATATTTAACAATGTAACAATATGACAATACTAACAAATTCATGTTTATGGAAGACCTTGAAATATGAAAACAGAGCAAAGTATCATCATACATTTTTCAACAGTTTAGAGGGAATATGATATGAATTAAAATGTTCCAAGATTGCCTCTGCATTTGCCATTATAAAGCCACAGTAGCTCTTTCTTTTTGCCTGAGATACAGTGTACACATTTTGTTTATATAGAAATAGAATACAAAGGAATAGTAATATTAGATCGTGCTTTCTCCTGATCATAGGTATCACGTTACTCCAAGGAATAAGAAACAGAGTTTGCTTTCAAAACCAGTATGACACTCATTGCAGGATGGAAAAGTTCTTACTCTAAGTATAAAGCATTCCATTTTAATCTAGTTTCCACCAGAGAAGATTGATATAAATAAAATTTAAATAGAGAACACATTTCACAGACGCCAGCAATGAAAAAGACTTTGTCAGCTTAATGAAAAGATACCAATTTTATCCACTTTATTCAATAAATTGTGAATCATTTTCTAAACGGTTTAGATTACAGGAAAGTTCAGACTCCCCATGAGAGACACTTGCACTGATGGAGGCTTTTGGCAAAGGCAATAGCACAGAGGTAGGTAAAATCTTTCAGGTAATATTGTTTTTTTTAAAAAAAACCCTGATATGAAGTAGAATAGGAGAATCTGTAACCCTGTGTTCCCCTATTTCCTACAAAACAAAATCTCAGAGAACTGAATGAGACGTAGTTTCTTTATTGGTATGTCATGGGGTGCAGAATGAGTTACAGGGGTGGGAACACACTTTCTAGGAGGATGAGAAAACCAGAGTGAAAGAATACGTCATCTGAAAGGTTACGTATTTCATAAACTGACTGAGATATCGTTTGCTCTGGGAGTTACAAAGCAGTACTCTGATAAGTTAAAGAATACAAATACAAAACAAACGCTATCTAGGAGAAATACAGTATGTTTCCTACAGAGAGCCCATCAAACTATCTTCTTAATTCAATCTTGCTCGATTTTAGAAGCATCAATCTAATGCTCATTCAGTGTAATACTTGCAGACTTTGATAACAGACTCCACGCAACTCTGGGAAAACTCACATTTCTCCAGTTTAAAGTACAGGAACAGTACAGCCAAGTCTGGCAAGTGATACCTCATGCCTCGTAATTGCCTCAGATCTAGTCTTGCTTAGTTAGTTTATTATTTTGTAATTCCAGTAAACATTAAAAAGAAACTATCATATTAAATTTATTTATTTTAGAACTTTCTGGTTTTGCAATATTGTCCAGGTTTTTGAACAATGTTTTATTAATTCATAGGCAGAAACTTTAGAAAGAATTGTAGCTTTTAGTATATTTTTTCCATTCAGAATTCTTGATTTTTTTCATTGCAACACAGCCAGCAGCCAGAGTAGGATATTTTAAAGAGTGTAATGTGTCTGAACAACCCTGTGGGCTGCATAAAAATATGCCCATAAAATATGAAAGGGCAGATTAGACGCAAAGAATCCATGAACAATTTCCATTTAAGATCTGCATAAACCAGCTAAAAGGTTGCTAATTTGACAGCAAGAGAAGACTCACTAGTGAAAAACCACTTCCATTGGCATTTTCGAACAGTTGGCATACTGGTAGGTAAATTGGAAAAAAATGACATAAACACGTTGTATACTTCCCTCATAACAATATGACTAATAGAGGTGGTGTTGCCTAATGGCCTGAGAATCAGAAGCTCCCGAGGCTTGTTTAATCCCGGCTCTGCTTCTGACTTTCTTTATTATTACAGGTAAATCATATTTTTGCTGTACCATTTTTCCATTTGTAATTTTATTTACTTAAGAGGATGAGTTATTTTTGCCTCATTTCCTTCTGTGTTCCCCTATGTCTCTACTGACCTGTTGAGCTTCAACACTTTAATGCAGCAATTTGGGACTGACCTTTTTTTCTGCATCTGTACAACTAGAAGAACGGTGCCTTGGACTCAGACTGTGTTTCCTAGGTACCACGATAATAAATAATATTAAAATTATATGAAATGCGTGTGCTGCCAGAAGGTTTTGAAGCACATGCCTGACTTCCAGCTGAATAGAGATGGTCTGCTAAAGAGCAGATTTCACACAAATTAGCTTATAATTTGCAAAGGAATTTCTAGCCCTCAGTGCTATGCAGCCCGAGAGGGTGGAATGCTGCAGCTTTGTCCTTTTCCCATGTCCCTTTCTTTGCACCATTGGAAACAAATGTTGCTGACATAACCCAGGGGCATCCATAACTGAAGCAAGACCATGACTTGGCACCTCCATGGTGAGTGAAGGTGCATCTTCACATTCATGAGTGTATTAAAAATGACAGTACTCACGTCCTCCGAGTACTTATAAAATCTGTACTGTTGTTCAGAGGTAAAAAACTCTGTTAGCTAGGTACAGAGATGAAAATATCCAGATTTTAAGGAGAATTGTAGGATTTGCATAATTATCTGGCACAGGGTAAATCTCCGAGATCTATGCAGCACTGTGTACGTCTGAGATCTTTTCAAAGTCTCAGATTTCAAAGCAATAAAAAAGGAAACCACCAGAAGGCTTGGAGGCCAATGGGTTGTGTTCCTTATTCCCAGATACCTCAGCAGGTCCCAGGTCAGCTGAACTGTACTTGGCAGCAGGCTCTCAACCCCTGTACGGTTCCCATTTGCTAAAGTATCAGCATACTCAAAGTTCTCCAAAGGCAACAGTGGCTTTTTTTTAACCGTTCTACATTCCATTGGGCTCAGACATGACCAATGCTTAATATTTTTTTCTCTGACAGTTATGGATCATAGTTGATACTATAACTGAACCTTCCCTGCATTATCTATCTGAAAACTTGATTTCTACTATGAAAGGCAGAGCAAACCTCGACAGAACAGTTTTTTCCAGATATCTGTGGCAGAGACAAGGACAGAAAATGATAAAATAAACCATATATAATAAGCTTGTCTCCCCCAAAGTTCATAGTGTATTCTATGACCTTCCCAAGTTCTAGGACGTAGCCTTACATTTTTTCTTGGAGATTCTTTAATTCATGCACTGCAACACATCTAAGGGAACTGCTGAGCCGCACACCTGCATCTAGAGTTTTATGCATGCAAGTTTGTCAGTGTTTGACATAACCTCACTGTAAAGACAGTAAGTCATTTGAGAGCAACCTGCTGACACTAATGAGTGCTAATAAGACTAATAAAAACTTGGAATGCTTATCTGTAAGGAGCTGAAATGAATACAGGTGACTGAGGATCCCCTCCCAACATATATGGCAAATATCAATATTTTGGTAGTTTAGGGAGACCCATTCCTGCTATTTGTTACTAAAGTTTAGAAGTGAATCCATCCCTCATTGCAAAGCCAAGATGAAAGCAGGCTGATAAAATATTTGTGCAGTGTAGCAGTGTTATTTACACCCTACTGGAACTGCTTCTAGATAGCCTAGCGAAAGCTTAATCTTATCATTATATATTTAATGAAATGCCAATGAACTGTAGCATAATTATACATTTTTTGGAAAGAGAATGGGAAACTGCTTATAAATATTCACACATTTCAGACCAGGGTTGAGGACTGGTCTGCCATGAAAGAAGAAAAATGTCTCCATGCAATGTTAATATTTCATTAATAATAATTCATTAATAGTGTAAATGAATGAGTTGAAATTCAGAGAGAGAAGAGCCAGGCTGTGCGATGAGGGTAAGGGGGACACACAGAGGTTACAGAAGTTTGTGGGTGGTGTTACAATGCTATTCCTCCAGTGGCTGCAGGGACGCTAAGTTTTGTATAAAATATATATATTTATATATAAAATGTATCTATATAGCTTTATCTGGTGAGCTGCTGTGGTCCTGATGTTGCTGTGGAGATGTTTGCTCTCACAAGCAGCGTTGCCAGGAAATGACTTTGCTGAACCCCAAGATGTTGAACCCCAAGGGACTTTGTCCCTTGTGACAATGGAAGTGAGCACCCAAGAGGAATAATTATTGCCTGGTTTTCCATTAAAAACCAATGATCTGTGTTTAGGGTCTGATCCAACAGTTATTGAAGAAATAGGAAAAAATCCTCCTTAGTTTTTGCAGGCTTTGGACCAAATCTGGTGTCTGTAAAAGTTGCTGTTTGCTCAAAAGCAAATCCCCTGTGCTGCGGGGGGCTGGGTCTAGTGAGGTGGAAGGGGAAAACTGCAAGATGGGCTCTGAAGGGTGAAAGTCTATTACGAAATTCTGACTGAATGAAGTGCCAGAAACATAGCTTAGCAGCAAAGCACTCTGTGAAAGAACACTGAAAATGAATAAATTATATAACTGTAATGCATTTACAAGGCATAACAAAGCATGCATAATATATTGGATAGTTATCAGTTACGAAATTAAGACCTGGTGTGCTGTTTGGATATAAATTGTCTAGTATTTCCCTCTTGTTCCCAGTCCACCGAGAAGATTCCTGTAAACAAATTAATATGGAAAATCTTTCCAGTGAATATGTAGGAATTAATAACACATAATATAATTATGTGTTATTTGTCAATGAAAACCACCTTTTTATACAGCTTTGTATATATTTTTTCAGGGGATTTTTTTTTTAATGCAAGCTATTACATTGTCACTGGATTTTTTTTCTGTGAAAAATACTAAATTCTCTTTGCTTTAAAGGCCTAAGGCTAAATCACTAAGTTTATAAAATGCAGAAATATGTGACTGGGTTTCCAAGTGTCTCTCTGCAATATTGAGGGCTGTCAGGTGGGTACCTGCTGGCGAAGAAAGCGTGCAAGGACAGGAGAAGCGGCAGGAGAACTGACAGCACAACAATCAGAGATCGGTACGAGAAGTGAAGGCGAATTGCGTCCCCTAAAATCTGGATATTGAGGAATTTTTGGAAAAAGAGACTGTTAAGAGGTGTGAATTACATAAGGCCATCTGTTATTTTTCCTTTAAAAAGGGTGAAAAGAGGATAATAATCACTGCTGGAAAATTCCTGAATCACAACATTCTTACAATGATCTCAAAATTATGGAATCTACAATCCTCACTAGTCTGAGTCCCTTGGTGGGTTGAGTCGTTTTGGCAGATTCAGCAATACGTTCAGGTGTAACTAAATACATAGTGAGTGAGGTTTGCAATTTTACAAGTGAACCTTTCCTTCAGGTATTCTGGACAGGCTGACCCTGCCACATGAAGCTGGAGTTGGGGTGTGAGCAGCTCTTTGCTGACATTGTCATGGTGAGAGGATGTGGGTCTAGAGGGACCTTCTTGTCCTCCTCAGCCCCACCAGCGCAAGCGCCTGCCAGAGCAGTCATCATCACGTCAAAAACATCCACCACCACATCTGTGTCCTGTCTAGGAGCAGAACCACAGCCTGTTGTTGCGTGGCTGTCTGATTTTCAGAGTGAAGTGGTGTGGATCAAAGCCCTGATGAATGCAACCATGGATAACCCAAGGTGTTCTGGGAAAGGGTGGGTGCAGCCCTTTGCTGCTGTCCACACACTCTTCAGACCATATGAATTACAGAAATGTGTTCAGAACAGGCTGGTTTACAGTTGGTGGAGCATTATTTAAACCCCCAGCAACCAACCAACTCACACTGCAAACTAGGGTCGGGTGCTCTGTACTGTAGCGGGGTGGTTCAATTTGGAGTCATAAATCAAGGGAGGTACCTAATAATGGGACTGTGAACTTGTACACAGTGTGATTTATGCACAGAGGTACCAAACTGCAGATTTCTTTAGGATACTTTAGTAAACTTGCAATTGTCTCTGCTGTGAACAGATGGTATGATCCAAATTCTCCTCCATGAAGTGAGGATTGCTGTGGTATAAATAACGCACCTATACAGCACTTAAATCTCCATGGTCCAGGTCTCAAAATTTATCTCACAGTCTAAAATCTGTGTGGAGGAAGCTGTTTTCAAAGGTTATGTTAAATGAGCCAACTGCCACTCCACATAGTAATTACTGGTTTATTAAAGTGTTGTATTCATTCAAATCCCTCTGTTCTGTGATGTAAGACAAGCCTAATTTTGTTTTAAAGATTAAAGGAACATTTGTTTTTTTGTAAACAAATCCCTAGCTACTATTACAAATTACATCATGCATAATCTTGACATGATAGATCTGGAGATATTTCAGTGCAACGATGCCAGTGCAATCAGAACAAGAACTGCAAGATTGAACAAAAATTGATGAATTGTGCACACAATACTTTGTATCTCGTATCACAGCTTAATTACTGCTTCAATATGGATGAAATAAGAGAAGTAACTCAATTATAAAAGCTTATCAGCAAGATTTAAAAACACTGAAATTCAAGAGTGAATATTAAACTGACCTTAGCTGACAAGCTTTTCTTTGAAATTACGTTTTCCTTCAGTGCTCATAATGCTTATTTACTCTGAAACATTTTACAGAGCTGAGCATTCTGTTAACAGGCACTTGAAATTTCGTGGCTGTGTTGGTATTGGCACAGCTCATCTTTTTGCCTCCATGCAATTTAACTCTGAGTTTTATTATTTTAAATGATGAAAATTCCCTTCCATTTACAGTGGATTTTTTCCCTTTTATTTTATTTTTTTTTATTTTACCTTGGAAAAAAGCCTGGATTGTACTTTTATGTAAGTTTTCGCTACCACTAATTCATATTATGATCTTACTCTGCTGTCCTTAGAGGAAATAATCCTGAATTTATACAAGGATCATTTCCTATATTTGTAATGCATAAGATGTGCTCTTGAAAAAATAATCATAGGGAAGGAACTGCAAGTCTTAGATTCCAAATACTCCAGGAATCTCTTGCACACTCTAGTCAGGTGATTCTTAACTATGAAGCTGTAAGCCCTGTTCTCCTCACTACAGATAGAAGTTTAACATTTTATTTTTTCACAAGCATCTGTCCTTGTGCTACTTGATCT
This sequence comes from Neomorphus geoffroyi, assembly GCA_033558235.1. Lineage (NCBI taxonomy): Eukaryota > Metazoa > Chordata > Aves > Cuculiformes > Neomorphidae > Neomorphus > Neomorphus geoffroyi. Next base: position 1,128,680 of record JAUMJM010000039.1, read on the forward strand.
CATTAACGCTTATGCGAAACAAATGTAAATGCAGCCTGAACATGCCCAGCACAAATTCTTTTACAAATCTGAGCATGAATTAGCGTAAAATGCTTTCCAGAATATGTTCAGCTCTGCCAGTTGCAAAATGTATGCAAGCAGAAGCCCTCCAAAGATGAACAGCTAAACAAAGAGACTGAGAATTGCTATAGTTACTAGCAAACTGAACAGGAAGATGCTTTAGATGAAATTTTATAATAATCTGTCTTTTTATAGCACTTTAAAATGGCACAAGGTTGAAATAGCTGGGTTTTCTTTATAAACAGTCACCTCCACAAGTACTTTAAAGCTAAAAGTATATCAAATAGGAAAGACAATTGGCTACTGAATCCCCTAATTCTGGGCATTATGTTACAGTCCTCAGTCTAGTAAGATCTCAGATTTTCTGCTTTAGCAGTGGTCACCAATGGAAAAGAAGATGGATAGAGAAGGTAAGCAGGACAAGTGTTGGGAAAGCGGTAAGGGCTGGATATGTGGAGCTAATCTGAATTGTCGTTTCTCATAGAGGCAAGTCTGTCTTCACAAGTGCTTCAGTGTTATCAGTCATCACGAGTCCACAGTCTGACGCTTTGCAGCAGGAGCATTTCCTGACCTATCCTGCATGATCACAAACTGACTTTACCAAGTTCTCAAGAAACCCACATGTTCACCCCTCTAGTGCCTCCTTGAACACAGGACAGTTCAGTTTAATTATCCATTATCCAAATTCTCTAGAAGGTCTTGCCCTGACTGACATCTGCCATTTGTAATGTGTATTCTCCTTGGCAGCCAGACACGACTGTACGCACAGAGACTGGGACTCAGAAATTTGGAAAGTCTAAAGCTTGGAATGTCCAAATGTCTTTGCCTTATGAACCAACATTGCAAACCTAAGACCTCTGAAGATGAGGCTTCCTCCTATCTGGAAAAGAATGTCATCAGTTTATCTAGGGAAGTTTTTGCTGTCCTGTTGCTGCTGGGTTTTATTTAATATTATTATTTACCTGTCCCTTCAGATAAGAAATCCCCTTGCATTGTTCAGGTTTATCTGCCATACAGTTGTAGGCTTGGAATTCTTTCCACTACCACTTACAGTACCTTACTTCCCATCCAATCAATTGATCTGAGTGAGTGATTTCCTGTTTCTCTGCTCCAGGCTTCTCCTCAGTACCTAGATCTCTCCTGCTGCATGTTAATTCAGTCTCCACACCTGTGATCTCAGAGTCACGGCTGGAAACCTTGACCTCCCATAAGACATTGAGCATGGATAATTAAACAGTCCCATACTTGATTGCATGTCACATTTAGTACAATCACTCTAAGACTGAACTGTTGTTATCTCCCTTTGAAGATTAGATGTTGAATTTTGTATTTTGATGTTACCTAGAAATAATGCTCTTACCCCGGATCTTGTGATGACAGGAGCAGAAATCTCTTTGTTACAGGAGGGAGTCTTCAGAGTTTTGTAATTTAACTTTCAATGAAGGAAGAATATGATAATTCATTATAAGTGCCTTTTGCATAGGCTTACTCAAATATTTATAAACTTATTTAAATAATTAATACAGGAGTTTTAATAAACTGTTTATATTCACAAAAAGAATGTAATTTGCAGAAAGGGCAGTTCAGGTGTTCGGAAACACAGAGAGACCACATGAATCAAAAATAATGCCTTGCATCTAAAGTTTATATCGCCTTTTTTACAAGTTGTCTAATGTTGCTTTCTTGGGATGAAGAAATGTTTCTGTTGAACTGGTTAAGCTATGCGCCACAAATTATTTTAGGAAGGAAAAAAGAGCAACCTTCTATTAGCTTGGGAATTGTCAAGATCAAGGTTTATCCAAAGAAACAAAATACACTATATTAATTAAGTATGTCAACATAAGACTCCTTTTCTTTTTTTTCTTCTTTTTTTTTGTTTGAGCAGTTGTGGCTGCATCCTATTCTCAGAAAAGAGAACAGAGTTTTTCATTCATTGGGACGTTTGCATTAATCACTATGGCAGATCATTATTTAATTAAACATAAGCTATCTGAACCAGCCAGCGACCATCCTAATATGGCTAATGACAATAAAATCCTATTAACAAAAGCAATTACTTCACAGGAACCCAGCCATCAAGGACCCTTCCGCACTGCCTGGGCTGCAGTGATTTCCTCCCTCTGCCTCTGAGGCCAAGTTGAGCACGTGGCTCTTGCAGGACACCTGCAAGGATGCCAAATTAATACTACCAAGACTCAAAGAGGAGCAGTGTTCTCTATCCTGGTTTTCTCCCGTAGATCCCTCACCATGAAGGCTGTGGGGTATTTAGCTTGGGCTGAGGTAAAGAGCCCACCTTGCTGAGCTGAGTCTGGGCTCTGGTGTAGCAGGGCTGTACAGCCTGCAGGGCAAAACTTCCCTGCTAGTACTGGGCAGGCTCACTCTTGTGCTTAGAAACCAGCCTGGACCAGATACTTGACTCCTGCCCTACATTCATAAAGCATGGAAAAAACTAATTTTTCCTGCCCTAGAGTAGGTGCTGTTGCTGGCTTAAGGCATTTCTCTCAATATGTGTGGGAAAGGTTGCCTTTCATCCAGTATCGTTTATCCTCTTTAAGGCTGACTTTTAACTTCCCACGAACTACTCAAGTGCAAGTAGATGTACCCAGTTCTTTCCAAAGTATAAGTTATTGCAGGTCCATAAGCTCCTGCACGAGTACCGAGCCTCCCTTATTCTAAGCCCCATCCTTTTCGGACATCAACTACTTTCACTGCTCCAGGCAGTGTGAACTCAAAGTCATATCACGAAGCCACACTTTTCACGCAGAAATGGCAGGTGGAAAGGAGACAGATATTTTTTCTCCTCACCTCATCTATACAAGCACACAAAAAAACCCTCCACTACATTTAGAAACGCGATTTCAAATAGCAAACAAATCCACGCTTATCTTGTACCTTCTTCTGCTATCTTTAAACTCAGGGGTACGATGTTCTGCAAACACCTCCTCTTTGCTGTACCAGTGTAACCCACTAGCAATCTCCAGCCGCAACCCTGGAGAGAGCTTTAGCAACTAAACCAAGGTGGTTTGCAGGGAAGGAGAGGAAAGTATGCAAATTTCACTAGGCACACTATAATTACTAATTCATAGCAGAACAGATCACAGTATTTCACCCTTATCCCATGTAATTCAGTCACAGCAGTATTCATTTTACTATTAATTTTAATAGAATAATTACCTTTATAGAGGAGAAAGAAACTATCATTAGAGGGTCAGATCCTCAGGTGGGGAAGATATGGTGATTTATGCTAGTTTGATGAATTTTGTAATCTTCCTTTTTCCCTCCTTTGAAAAGGCATTCAGTAATTGACTGGTTGCCAGACTTACAGAGATAATCTATGCTAAATGAAGTAAAATAAGAAGAAGTGGTGAAGCAGAGAAATACAAACACTTAACAGTAAAATTTACATATCTGCATTTGAATGTTTATGTACGTGCCTGGCAGACACATGCACACACATACACAAGTGTCTAAACAGCCAGTTCCTAGCTCATTCCCAACAGTGTCTGGCAGGAGAAACAGTTCCCATAGTGACACACTGCTGAATTTATAATGTTATATGTCCAGATTCAGCTCTACAAAATGGCAACGAGTTTGGGATTCCAATAACATCCTTTCTGAGCACAAGCAGAGAGGAGGGTTTAGAATATGAACTGTATAAATGATCTACAAAATAAGGAGCAGACAGCTATATTATTATCTCAAGAGCCCAGAGAGATATGCAAACCACTTAAAAATTGTGCTCTTGGTCACCTGAAACTTTTGATAGAGATACTTCATAACCTGCAGCTGTCATAGTTCATATATTTTTGAGAATAAGCTTAGACCTTATCCCCTGCCGTTTGCTACCCTCACATCCATTCTGCCTTTTTTTCTGTGTTCCCTGACATTTTCCTTGCCTCGTCCTTGCCCTTCATTTTCCTGTCCAGGCTCAGGGGACCAACTCCTGCAGATCTGCCTTTTGCCCGAGCTGCTCTGGCAGAAAGGAGGTAGAAGGAGGTTAGAGGCAGCACCCAGGAGATGCTGGGCAGCTTCTTCCTCTGCCTCTTGTCTTTAACCAGCTTCAGCTGCTGTAATTGAGATACTTCGAGGTGCTGCATTATATTAAAATGAATTGCTTTGGGAATTCCTACTGAGATTAATTGAATTTCTGATGCCATCCAGGAGTATATGCCCTCTTGTTGTGATTAAGATAATCTATTGCTTAAACAGAAGTTAAAATACATGTGAATTTTGTCAGTCAGCAGTGCCATCACTGAACTTTTTTACCTCCAAAAAAGAGAGAAGAATTTACAGATAATTGTTTCCTTTCTATCTGCTAAGGTTTTGTATTCAACTATTTTATTTCAGGGTTCTGTTTAAATTGAAACTACTACAGCATTATATGCAAAGGGAAATCAATCTCAGAGGGGAAGAAAAAGAAGAACCAAATATAGATTAAAAAGCTGCCTCTCCAAAGATTTTGAAATATGAGAAGCCTGGCTCTGCATGTAAGATTAATGACAGCTACATGTGTGATGAATAGTTCAGCACAGATCAGGGGAAAGTTTTACCCTAAGTATCTGCTGTTCTGAATGTTGAGACCTTAGTAACATCCGGCCATACAGCAGGTGTACACAGCCAGGACTGCACAACAAAGGGGACAAAGAGAAATAGTACGTACGCTCATAATCAACCCGCATCACTTTATGGCAAAAAAGTAATTTCTTTGTCTGGATATCTTTTTTTCATTATTTTTACACATGAGCTTTGTTCGCTTCTTATTAAGAAATGTAGATATGGCACTGGTGACAGAGACTTGCCTCACGTAGTGGCTTATGAATGGAGCTATTCTTGTACTTTAAAAGGTAAGTATTTTTTTGAAGAATGGACAAAATGAATATTCAGTCACTGTATTTGGGGGCTCAATTCATGGGCAGGGAGCATCCAAGACATTCATTCTGTGTTGGGAGCTCATGGGAGACCTTCCAGCTCTGCCTTGCTGGGAGCAGCAGTGCTGGCCAGGGAACTGCAAAACATCTTCAGCAAAGAAGTGTCTTCACTGTCAGGTGTGCTTCAAGATTTTGTATGTCAACAGAAATGGATTATTCAAACAGTGTCAGCATTTCTTCGTTAAAAAGCAGGTAGAAACAGACAAACTAGGACAGCTTTGGTAGTAAGGGGGAGGCTCATGCTGCAGCACAGTTGGTACATCATCACACCATAGCAGTTACCCAGGTCTTTTAGCACCTCCACTGCAAGAATCTCAAAGCAGTTTCCAAGCCCTGCCAAGGTGGATTGTAGAAGCTGCTCCTAAGGACGTGGGCAGAAAGGGTAAAAGTATCTGCTGTCCTTCACTGCACGCACTGGGTTATATTTGTGTCCTCTTGGCTGGAGAGTGAGGTTAGTGGTAAGTTCCCTTCCACTTTCTGTGGGCAGTGGATTAAAAAGGCACTCATCGATTCTTAAGGAATGGCTGTAAACTTTTATGTAGCTGTAAAAATAAGGATTTTCTAATACTAAATAAAAAAATAAAAAAAAAATTACCCAAGAGAGAACTGTCAATGAACACCTGTACATTCATTGTTGCTGTTTGGAAGGCAATTCTTCAAAAGTTAAAAAAAAATAAGTTTACATAACTTGTTAGGTCATCGTGTTTGCCATTACTTTCAAACAGAATGAGTCTAAGAAAAAAGTGTACAATTGTTAGTGGGTTTTTGTTTAAATTGTAATATTTATAAAGTCACTGAGGGGGAGTCATTTAGGTCATAAATGCAAAATTTAAATGACTCACTGCTTGTAACATCCTTGCAAACCATCACTCAAGCATGACTGTAAACAGCTTCTCCCAATATATACCGGAGGAAACGATACAGCATGGGAGACAAGAAGAGTCTCGATAACCAGATAGCTGTGAAATGAATTACATATATATATATATACATACCTATATTTATGTGCTGTGTTTTCTCTTTTCAGAGCATTGAGAAAGATGGACAACAGGGACACACCTTTTCAATATCATGCCCTCCTGCAGAGACGTCTGGTTATATCACAGTGAAGCTAAATCCCAGCAGCATTTTAGCAAGACCTCGCTAAATTCTATTGAAGCGCAGTCAGATTAGCTCCACAAAGACAATATAAATATTTATTTAATATCAGTAAGGGATTGTCTGTGACCAATTTCCAAGCGTAGTATACTGCATTAAGTTTTTGTTACGCAAGTACCAAATGGGACTATTGGAAAGGGTCATAGATGCATACTCTGTCATTTTTAAGAAAACTAGAATTGCAAGATGTCAGCCTTACTGTATGCAAAAGGAAGTCTAAATGTACTGGAATAAGAATGAAGACTTGACATTTAAATTGCAAGGCTGAAATTTCGATGCATCTTTACATGCATGCTCTTATGGCTATGTGGGCAGATGAAGGATAGGAATGGTGAAGTGAAAAAGTATTTGCCTTCTGATGATGGCTTGCAAGGGCAAAATAAGAAAGTGTTATTTATAGAGATGTTGAGGTATTGAGATGTCTTTCTAAAAGGCACTTGCTTATCAGTCAGGACAAAGACCTGGAAACCTCCTGCTTTTGCTGAAACTGTTGGAAAATGCGTGCATCCAAGTGGCAGGGTTTCATACTCATATTGTATTTCCTGTATGAAGACCTTCCCACTTCCAGCATGCTATACAGTTTTCTTGCAGCCATAATTTGTTAGTTCTGCTAGCCATTAGTTTAATGGCAGAGTTTTCCCAGAAGCTGAAGCTTCCCTTCAGCTTCCTTCCAGCTGATGCAGGCCATCTTATATCTGCCAGTACCAACGTTGTAAGAAACAAAACCAAGGTGCCACTGAAACTCTCTTTGGACTGAACAACAAGACAGATTTGAAAGCAATTTATGTAGAGTCAACACATTCAATTTGAACAGCAAAGGATATATTACCTTTGCCTGAGACTCCCAGAACTGCCTTTCAAAACCCACAGAGAGCCAGGTTTTGGAGCAAGGTTTGTTGTTGTTGTTTTGTGTAGTGGGGTTTTGGGGTCATAACTAGGGTTCACTGTCTGGTATAATTTCTTATACACTAGCATACAAAATATAAGCCTGCTCTTCAGTATGTCTTGTCTAGCCATTTCTCAAGAAAGTTAATAGGTAGCTTTCTAGGGATAAAAATGGTGCAAATACACTTCTGGATTTAGGGATCATGAAGAACCCCTCACAGCTCCAATCCCGATCCTTCCACAAACACAGAACATTATAGACAGAACAGCAACAATTCAAGTCCCCAGCCTAAAAATGATGTGAATTATATATTGTTGTAGATGGATTTCTGCCAAAGCTCTAAGCTATAAAGCAAAGTGCTCTAAGAAAAGCAAAGACTCACTGCTCTGATTCAACTAGAAGGTGATGACTACAAATATGCTTTACACTGTGCATGACAAATAAGGGTAGAATTGAGCATTAAATCCAGCAGCATTTCATAATGCAGGACTTCTTCCTAACCAGAAATGCAATCCGTTATCTTGCTAATTTTGATTCTGTCTCTTTCCATCTTCTTCGTTTTAGTAGTGACTAGTTCTGATTGAAAATTAGTTTGCTCCATTTAATCCCAATTCATGTGTGTCTCTGATACTTCCTGCCTCGTCTGCCTTTCCTAGTGTATATACACCTATAAAGCAATAATCTGGAGTTCACAAGGTTTTTACGGTGACAGCAAGCAAAACAGGGAGCTTCAACTAAGCCAAATCACACTCATCATCAACCTTGACATAAGTGTTGTCTTTTTATGCACATCTCATTCCAACATAGTTGGGGATCATTGCAAATGGCATGCAGACATTCATTTGGACTAGGCCACAGCAGCTTCGTGATATGGGCAACTACTTCCCCTTCAAGAGGCTCAGAAGAAGCCAGGGGCGTTTCAGGAGAGGATCAGGCACATTTCAGCTGCCCCTTTTTGCTGCTCTTCCAGGGAACTGTGTCGGATGCTTAGAGGATCTCCTCCAGAGGCTTCTTATGAGGCAGCTCAAGGGTGAAACTTTACGCCAATTGCTTGCTTAGTGGGGTGTACATTTGCACCTCTCTTCTTCAGTGGGCTGAATCATTCCTGCAGAGATTTTCATGGTGGTAACTAGCAGCAAAATACTACCATGTGAGATAGCTTTCATTTGTACCAGTTGTTCATGACAGAAGAAACACAGATATGTGTTATTGTAGAAACAATACACAAGAGATATCACAGACAGATTAATCTGGCGCCTTGGAGACAGCATAATTCATTTGGATGAAAAGGAGATTCTCCTCAGTGACACAGAGAGAAATCTCGTTTTATCCTTTTCTTGGCAGAAGCATGAAACACAAGAAGCTCTTCTCATTGGGAAATGCTGTTCTAATTGCAGACACCACCCTGGCCAGAGATACTCAATTAGCCCTACATCCAATTTACTTCTTGGCCACAGGGTTCCATGGGCACCTGGGCTTTGTGATTCAGTTCCCTAAATATGTCATAGGCACAAGCCCAGCTCCTATGTCTGGCTGTTCATATGGTAAGTACCAGTGGTTCTGTGGGCACTGGTGGAATGACCAGAATAGGAGAATTTCAGCCTCACGTGAGAGCTGGGACTGTGAGTCTTGAACAATTCATGCTCGTTTGTAACATAGACCAACAAATCTTCCCTCTATAAAGGTTAAGTCCAAGCCAATGACGGTCACAGGACACCACCGCACATGGGTACAGCTTCAGCACTGTCAAACTCTGCCCTCCCACATTTCCTTGGAAAATATATTATTGTACGCGCAGTTAATTCCTTGTAACTGTCAACAGGCTTTATTTTCTCTTCTTCCCTGTGACGAATTCCCTGTTAACTGAAATAATGTGACAAGGAATAATTGTCAAAGAGACAAATTTATACTCAGCTCTTTTGATGATTTGGCAGTTTTTGAATTTGCATAGACAGCAAGCAATGTTTTTTCAAATATACTGGACTTGAATAAGATGAAATGCGTTCAGAGTAAAATACCCGTTATCTGCATTTCATAACGGAGAGAATCGTGGACAGATGTGGGTCAGGATTTCAGAGCAAGGCTTGCTGAATGTATTGACTCTATTTTGAGGTAGGTAACTTGTCAGTCCCTGAAGATATTTGGTTTTCAGAGGGAGTATAGGTCAACTCTCTTAGAAAATGAGACTTCTATGAAGGTCTGTCAATTTGGTGCATCATTATGCACCACTTCATAAAATTTCAAGTAGACCCTTCTCTGCTCTAACTGCTATTTCTGCTGTAAAGATGTGCAAAAGGGGCTATACTCATTTCTCATCAAGAACCTGAATCAACACTTCTGGAAACCTCCCATTAGCTTGACTGTGAATTGCCTTGTGCCAATATAAAGTTATAAATATGGAATAGCACCACTGGCACAGAACTGACACTATTGTAAAATATGAGGTATGATTACCTTAGCCTGTTTTATTCTTGTGTGCTGATTCAGTAATACAGCTTCCAAGGGCCACCAAAGTTTGCAATAATCCCCTGATTTGCATCAGATGTCTATCCTGCATTCAATGGCTTTTTAATGTCCCTGTGATTCCACAGGGCAGTGACACTGGGCACACAGCTTTGGTAGGGGAGCACCTGAAACATGGCGTTTCCTTTGCAGCAATTTATTAGCAAAAGACTAGGTAATGGAAAGAGTGTTCAAAGAGGTGTAAAAATAATAATAGCACTGAAATATTGATTTATGCGGAACTGCGTTTAGATTACAGCAGAAGAAGCAATATTTAAATTCAACAGCAAGGAAAAAAAGGTATCCAAGATATTAGTATAGAAGGAAATGTGAAACACAAGGAGCACCAAACTGAATAGTAGGTTGGAGAAGAAAACAATGTGTATAATCGGCATAGGGAGTCCTAGGAGAGAGTACAGCTCTCAGTGAAGACGGTTGATTTCTGTTAGCATTTTGCGGGGGAAATAAGAGAGATGAGCAGCTTGCCCAAACAAGCTGGCAGAGGAACTAAGAAGAAAAGTCAAGACCAAGACCATGGTCTTCATTTCTACTGGCTGTAACACTGCATTTCTTGGAAAAGGAAACGCTACTAAAAGACAATGGTGTGAGAATACCCCCCTCAAGACACTGTGTGTGGCTAGAGACAGGAACAGAGGCTGCAGAGATCCTGGAGGGAAACGGCATTGCTGCGACACCAGTGCAAGTGCAAAGATCAAAGTGGCAGCTAAACAAAAACAGATTGCACCCCTAAATCACATTTCTTTCTAGAAAGGATGAAGATTAACCCAGACAGAACGAAAAGTGAGTCTTTGATAAAATGCTTAAGTGGCTACACTTGAACAGCAAATTATTTGCATCAACTAGAGGATGAAACAGTAGTTTTCCATTATGCTGCAGGAAATAGCAGCTTGCTAAATAACTCTTTTAACTTTCCTCTGGCACCTATTGATTATATCCAATAGAAATTAAGAGTAGAAGGCAATTAAGTTCAAAATTTAATGGTGTTCTGCTCCTGTTAATTTACTACCTGACCCGATCAATACATTACACTGGATAACAATCTATTCCTGCAAGGCTTGGTTCCTCCAGTGTCCTTTCCACTAAAATTATAATAATGACAAACAACTAAATTTTAAGGAAAAACTACATAAAAATAATAAAATAACATAGAAAATAATTGAAAATCGGATTATTCACTGTAGTAGTGAAAACAACAACTTAAAACTAAATTGACTTCTACAAAACAGAGCTTGGACTTTGCCAAAATATTAGATATGCTACAACCTCAGACTCACAGAACCCTTTAAAAATTGAAATCTCAAGCAAATTTTAAACATCTTGCATGCACAGCAGTACCAAAAAGCCACCCTTAATCTAGAGGACAAAATTAAAGTGTGAAACTAAAGATCAATGGTAGTGAAAGAAACAATCTTATGCTGTAGTCATTCTTTTTTTGTACAGATAAGTTAAAGTCTCTAGGTGAATAAATACAGAACAGACCTTATGTATAACAAGTTCTATCAAAACGTAGAAGTTCTGAGTTGTTTGCATTAGGGTGCAGGTTTTTCTTGGACCTCATTCTGAAACCTTCTTGTATGTATTTTTTAAATAACTAAGCCAATTTCCTAAAGAAATTAGGAATGTGGTGACATTTATCAACTCCTTTTATTCTCAAAGGTGGCACACAAGGAGGTGCTCAGAGGCAGGGTGAAGGGCAGGTAATTATCCATCTCCCATCAACTCGCTTCACAGTGACTGCCAATTCCCACTGTGCCACACAACACTGGGTAGTCTTGGGGACCACAGGGATGCTCCTTCAGTCATGTCCTGCAAACGTAATCATTGAGGATGACAATCCAGGAGGCAAATAGTGACCAGCACTCCAGTACGTGGCAAGGAATGGATCATTTCTCAAAAGAAATATCTCCTTCCAAGAGCAGAAGCTTCAAGTGACTCTCTCTCCCTGCATGTGTCTATCTGCACACGCACATGCCTATGTAACTGACTGAATTTCATCACTTTTGTGCCAAAATTCAACATGTCAGCATAAAGTCTAAAGAAAATATGATGAGGTTTTCTGAAAATACCCTCTTCGCTGATCGGCTGTATCCCTAGCAGCATTCACTGTGTTGCCAGCACACCATTAATCACTGTGAAACATTTTCATTTATTTTGACACCGAAGAGAAATTGGAAGGAAGAGTATTTTTGGATGGAAATGAAAAGCAGGCTGTAGGAATATCTTCTTTTATTTTAGGATTTCCCCAGATCAAGTGTAGAACAGGGCCCTGCGGTCTGCCCCCTCTCTGCCCCCCATGCTATATACTTTTATCTCATCCTTCACAGGTACAGAATCACTGATCTGAACAGTGTCCATCTTTAATCTATTTACTTATTGCATATTCTTTCATGTTTCTAAGAAAGAAAAGAAATTCCACATGTTTGAGGTATCCACTATTACCTAACACAGCCAGTCTGCTCCCAGTCTCAGTGGAACCTCTCTTCACTCCTGTGTTGCCCCCAGCCCAATTTCTCTTTTTTTCTCCACACGAAGCCTGTGCTCTTGCCCTTGCTGGATGCCTACTTTGTTTTGCAGCACACACTAGTAGACCACAGTTCCTTGTTAGATTTTGGAGTGCAAGTATACCCTCCTTGGTCTCTGCAAAACTCCTGGCAAGAAAGACTCAACATCTAGGGTGTTGTTTTCTTAGTGAAAATTCCAAACTAAAATAATACTGCAATAATTAGAAGCACCTGTCAGCTTCAGCTGAAAAATGTGGAAGGAAGCAGCAGATCTACACTCTCTCACATATTGTAGAATGCCATGAAGTGAGCATGTACAAGGGTAGACATAACCAAAACATGTTGTACAAGCAGGACACTACACTAATGTAGCTGATTTATATTCTACAGAAAGCTACATTTAGCAAGACCCAATATTTCAGGAGAAGCTAGCAGAACAAGCACACAATCCATAGCCTGAGCACAGAGATAATGCAGTAAGCCTTGTCCATAATTCTGCTCCAAACCTGTAGACTCAGCAGAGCCATGAAAGGCTCTGGCTGGCCCTTTTCTGCCAGTGCTTTTAATGTTCCTGGCTACACATTTCCCTCATGTCCAAGACTACTAGACAGTCATATTTACAAAGGGAAAGTAAAAAAGTAAGAATATCAGAATAAAAAACCAGCAAAATTCAGCAAAATGTAATAAGTATTTCCTAAGAGGGCATAGGTATCCACAAAAAACCCCAGAGATAGCACTTACAGCAATGGTAAAGATGCAGTGTAACAGGTCATTAATAATCAGTTCATCCTTACAGGATTAATTTATCCTACCCTATGAAGTTCAACAAGTCCAAGTACAGGGTCCTGCACAGCACTGGTGGATGAGAATCTCAACTTGAGACAACAATGTGCGCTTGCAGCTCAGAAAGCCAACCGTATCCTGGCTGCATCTGAAGAATTGTGACCAGCAGGTCAAGGGAGGTGATTCATCCCCTCTACTCTGCTCTGTTCTCCTGAGACCTTACCTGGAGTACTGTGTTTGGTTCTGGAGCCCTCAGCACAGGAAGGACCTGGATATGTTAAAGCAAGTCCAGAGGAGAGCACAAAGATGATCAGAGAGCTGGAGAACCTCCCATAGGAGGACAGGCTGGGAGAGTTAGTGGTGTTTAGCCTAGAGAACAGAGAGCTTCAGAGAGACAACCTAGCAGCATCTCAGTACTTAAAGGGGGCCTGCAGGAAAGCTCAGGAGGGGCTCGTTATCAAGGAGTGCAGGAATAGGAGGAGGGGGAAGGATTTTAAACTGAAAGAGGGGAGATTCAAATTAAATGTTAGGAAGAAAAGTGTTACTTTGAGGGTGGTGAAGCACTGGCACAGATTGGCAGAGAAGAGTGAAGTTGTGGATACCCCATTCCTGAAGGTGTTCAAGGCCAGGTTGGATGGTGCTTTGAACAACCTGGTGCAGTGGAAGGTGTCCCTGCCTATGGTGGGGGCTAGGAACCAAATGATCTTTAAAGTTCCATCCACTCCAAACCATTCTCTCATTTCTAATAATGATGCACTGTTGAAACTGAAAGAGCACATTTATTGCCTTGCATTTTTTGTAGCAGACAGAACTAGAGACCAGTGTGTTATATTTGGTTCTTATCTCCTACTATGTAAAGCAGAGTGTAGCAAATGCTTCACAGTTAGCAACTTATTTGATTTAAGAATGTATTTTGTGTCCATGAACAATCTGCTCGCAGAGTGTGTTGATTACACTTTTGAGTTATTTTAGAAATACTTCGTGAAAAAAAATCAGAAAGAGGACAGTTGGCTCTCCAGCTACCGTGGTAACGTTTCAGGCATGCACTACTGAGAATTTATTAGCTGAGTTGAAACCCTTCAGTTTAAACCACAGCCAATTTATTCCTATAACACTACTTCCTCACAGGTCATCACCTGTATGGATTAGACCTCAGACCTGGAGGTTGTTTAAAAACATGAATTTCTATTGCTATTTCTATCAGTTTAATAATAATCCAATAATAAATGATTTTAATCCTCTTTTTCTTTTCAAATGCCATCCTATTTTTCTTCACAAATACAGACAGAAAGAGGAAAAAAAAACCTAATTAAAGAAGGTTAAATCAGCAGGGTAGAAGTTCCTTACAGGGTTTAATATGCAAAAGCATTCACAGGCAGGTTTTTTCCTACACCAAAAACAGTTAGGCTATAATATTTCTGTCATTTCTGCCCTAGACTTCCATATTGCATCATACTTGGAATAAAGGTAGCCTTTTCACACCATCTCTACTGACCTTTATGGGTCTGGCTTCCTTGCCTCTGAAGACTTGGGAAAAATCCCCATCAGGTACAGATCCGGCTGCTCCTGGTACAGGTGGCAGAGCAACCTTATAATTCACCTTCTTATTCCCCAGGATCTGTTCAGCCAAAACAACCCGAAGGTGTGAATTGCCCACAGCTGCTCCCAACCGGCAACCACAGCGCAGCAGCCTCTAAGGACGTGGTCCCATCAGACGGGAGCTGGAGACGCTCTAGCAGGGCTCATGCCTAATCAGAGCTACTGATTTTGGAAACTAGTACAGAGCAGTGGGAGGCTGCCAACACTAACTTCCTAAAGGTTAATACTTACAACTACATTTTGGCTGGTATTTTCCAAGCTGCCTGGGGGAATGGATGCCCAGTGCCCATTAATTTTAATGGGAACTGAGCAGACACAGTCCTTATGAGGCTCTGACTATTTCAGCCTATTACTGCTGGTGACATAAGGTTTGATATTGCAGGAGGCTGATTACTTGCTGGGAGCTCTGAAGCTAATGGAGCTCCGATATTTTGGCTTGAGAACTAAATACGCAAAATGCATGAAGAATGTGGCTATGCTTACCGTAAATAATGAGTTTAACCTGAACGTGGTTCTCATGGAAAGAGTCTAATCTGGAGCTTGTTACAAATGAGTGTTCCTGATTATTTCTGAAATATACTGACTCAATACAGTGGGCACTTGCAGGAGTTTTCACTACGGGCCTCTGCATAAGAGTTGCTAAATCTGAAGCATAAGCTTCTAACCTGGTTTGTCAATTTATTCTTTTATTAAGAAACTGTAAAAAACGGGTGGATGAGTTCCTTAGGGACAGGGTTTAGTAGGAAGACAGGCACCGTTGGACTCGGTGATCTCAGAGGTCTCTTCCAACCTTATGATTCTATGATTCAGTGCCGCTAAAGAGTAACAGTAAAACACAGCTTTGCATGGTGTGTAATTACATTTGAATTTTAGGAATTGCAAAACCTGCTCCTGATTTACCAAGCCTGAATACATTCAATACATCTAGACCATGTCCATTGTAATCACAAATAATTTCTGACTATAGTTTCCATCTTGTTGTGTGTTAATGAGCAAACTCAGCTGGGAATGTGCAAACTCAAACTGATACTTTTTACTAGAATCCCCACTTGTGGGCATCAGGGGTCACTTGAAGAATACAAGCCAGGCAGCAGGCTATATTGTACTTAATTTGTGTTGGCAAATGTTGGTTTTTTGCAATGACCACACAGAACTTTTAAGTGCTGATTCACAGGAGAAGTAGAAAAGGATTCTCCAATACTCCCTCATCACTGCTTATCCAGAGAAGTCCAGCACTGCTGTCTTCAATGAATAGAATAGATTAAAAAAGTCTAAGTCAATACTTACAATGGAGAATTAATTGGTTCCACTGTTGAGTCTGATTTATCAGCACTTTAGTGCAAATAAATGGATAAAAAATGATATGAAGGTTGGCCAAACAAACAATAAAAAAATTACTATATAAAACAAAGTCAAACTGTAACTAAAGACTTCAAAATGGGATGAAATTTTTCCATATATCTGCTCGGTAATTTTATCCTCTCTTCTTTTATTAAAAAATTCACAACTTTGACAAAACATTTTTGTTTTCAAATATTGCATTTAAAAACTGCCACACATCCACCTCCCTCCCAACTTCACCCTTTGGCTGGTATGAAATGCAGCTGCCTGAAAACTTATATGATTTGTTTGTTATAAGATCTGGTGGGTTTTGCCAGGTTGAATCAATTCTTGCTATATTAAAAATGAAGCATATATGTGGTTTGTTGTGTCACTTACACACAAATGCATTCTTATGAGCCTGCTCTACAGCTCTTTTTCTTGACTTACAATGATCTGCAGTCCATCCATTATTTCACAGTATGCTGTGGTATTATTTTATCAAATAATAGCAATTTCTTTGCCTTTTGTGGGTATGGCAAAAGGCACTGAAAATCTTCAAAACTAGCTGGCATCCCTACCGGGAAGCTGTTGCCAACCTCTCCTAAGTGTTAGGACTGTTCTTTCAATTTCCAATCTCCATTTAATAATGGAGAGTTTATATCTACCAAATCCTCCACTTTCTTTTTAGTGGAGGATTCCTGGTGCCCGTGCACTGGTCTGACAGAAGATTCATTCTCCTTCATCCTTTGTTTTGCTGCTTTAAAACTGTTGTCTCTTCAACAGAGGTTGCCCGTTCTCCTGAGTAGCCAAACTCTTTCTTCACACCTGGGCCCACAAGTTAATTCACCTTCATTTTTTGAAGCTGAGTGGCCAGAAATGCGCATCCATCCCAGAAAAGGACCTGTCACTGTGCTATGGAGACACATTACACTTCTCCAGCACTGCCACAAATGCCTCACCTGATTCCTTGCCTGACATTTGGATGAACCAAATTCATCACAATACACAGACAAACAAGAGAAATGAATAGCACCAGTGCAATAATGAGGCCAGGACTTTGCTACTGAGCTGAATCCCAGAGGAAACACAACCTGTCAAAAAAACAAATGAATTTTCTCCTTTACTGCTTTGTTCCTCTGCTCTGTGGTTCAAATCAGTGGTCATCCTTTCCCTGTCCTGCTCAGAGCAAGAGGTATCCGTGTCCCTGGATAACGATCTCACTAATGTGATATTACTGTTCCTTACAATCATGGCCTTTGGGTTTGTTTTTTTTTATTTAACAGAGACTCTAGGTGCTCTTGTTTTAATATCTGTTCCTCTAGTTAGCTGTTTTCAAGAGGAGAAAGGAAATTTCCAAAGGAAATAGAGTTCATTGAATATTTGCGTAACTATATTACATACAATAGCAATTGATGGTATTTTGTGGAGTGTGTAGAAAGAACAGAGGGCATTTTATAATAATAAAACCAATACAGAGATATGTTTTCTACTCTCATTTGAGTTAATGGGAGCTTTGCAATTGTCCTCAGTTAAGACAGTGTCATTTGCTTCTCAATTTCACTCCTGAGTGATGGTTTGTGCTGATGCTTCACCTTGCTGTTTGTGAGTTCTGAGCACATTAGGAAGATAAAAAAAATGTACTGACCAGGCACATGCATCATGGAAAGTCTGCTATATGCTAACTGCCTAGGAATTGTAATCAAAAGGAAATGATTACACAAGACCACATATTAAAACCAATCCATCTGTCTGCAGAATAGGTTTCAGGTACTAATGACACAGGGCAGAATGCTTAAATTGTAGAGCACAGCTTGCTTCCACACTGCTATCTCTTGCATGATATTTTCAAAAGCGAGAGGCAGCACTTTTTAAATATTATTGAATTTTTCCATATCACATCAGCACTTGTGTTTGCTTAACCTTGAGCAGTTATTGTAGTAAACCGAATGGTCTATGGAAACAAGTACTTAACTCCCCAAAAGGAATAATGCTTTCTTTGAGATACTGGATTATTAAACTGTTTTCTAACACCCATGTATAGAGACCTGTTACAAAATCTGCAGGGTATGTATGTCCTGAATAACAGACTTCCTCGGCACAAAGTCTAAAATTTGAAATAGATCCCATGCTTGCAATGTACTTACTTGATTCCTAACTGTAAGGCAATTCTGCAATGTTAATGCATGAAAATCACCCAAACCCAACTGACAAACCGCTGAGAGGTTTGGATCCTGCAGCTACCTGCCTGTACTCTGAGAGAAGGAACTGGAAATGTGTCTGTGATCAATCTTATGGATAATCAATTCTCTGAAATCAATTAAACAGTTGTTGACTTGTCCGCCTCTAGTTGCAGTTGTCAGATTAATTCACACAGCTCAACACAACAGACAATCCCACTGCTAAACTAGTGACTCTTATTTGAACTCACTGCATCAATAAAAAGATTAATGATGTGTATTCTTCTTGGAAAGATTTGGTCGTTTTCTCTTTAAAATTTCAGTGTGTAATAACTTCAGGTTCTCTTCTCTTAATTTAAAGAGAGCACACTACGTAGCAGCATTTTCCATTTTTCCTTAATCATCCACTTCTTTTGTGTTCAAATCCATAATCCTACAAACCACATTTAAGCCTTGTGCACTAGTTCCATGTTTATAGATAGAAGGTAGCTTTGAAAGAAAAGAAGAAAGACTTAATGCTCTGCAATACTCTGATCACGTATTTTCTATACTATATTGGAGACGCCTGTAGACAACAGCATTTCACAGCCCTGATGCACTGAAAATACAGCATCCAGTGCAGAGAAGATATATGACATGAGCTTATGCAGAAGTAGCCGTCTAGTAACATGGACTTTCCTGGCAGAGATAGATTAACATCTGAATTAACTGCAAAGATTTGGTGGAAGGGGATACAGCACAGATGTTAACCCGACTGTAATGTTTCTCTAAGCTCCACTTGGCCACTGATGAACCGAGCACTGGTCCCATATATTCCCTGAAGATTGTGATCAAGGATTAATAGCCAGTAGCCATTCTGTTAATTTTCGTAGACTTAACAAACCGTGCCCTCATTTGGCAAAAATCAGCAGGTCTCTCTGGATTTCAAGTGCCAATTCACACCAGCTGAAAATCTGTCTCTGGGTGTCAATCTGAATGCATTTTGAATACTGTTCTTGCACTGTGCATGTGTGCTTTGTCACACAAGGCACAGATAAACCCAGTGTTTGTTTAAAGGCAGAGTATGAAGGTTTAAACCTCTTACTCCTGAGTCACCACACATCTTGTGTCAGCTGGCAATGTTACTCCACACAGATTTAGTAAATGTTCTTCATGCTTGGCCAGGCAGCATGCCCGATCCTTAGAATCCTAGAATCACAGAATCATAAGGTTGGAAGAGACCTCTGAGATCATCGAGCCCAGCCGTGCCTGTCTCCCTACTAAACCGTGTCTCTAAGGAACCCACCTTTTAAACACCTCCAGGGATGGCAAATCCACCGCCTCTCTGGGCAGCTGTGCCAATCCCTTTCAGCGAATAAATTCTTCCTAATGTCCAGTCTAAACCTCCCCTGGCACAACTTGTGGCCATTTTGTCTCATCCTATCGCTGTCACTTGTGAGAAGAGCCCAGCACCTACCCCGTCACAGCCTCCTTTCAGGCAGTTGTAGACAGGGATGAGGTCTCCCCTCAGCCTCTTCTTCTCTAAGCTAACAATCTTAATTTCCTCAGCTGCTCTTTGTAGGACTTGTTCTCCAGCCCCTCACTAGCCTTGTTGCCCTTCTCTGGACACGCTCCAGCCCCTCAATGTCCTTCTTGCAGTGAGGGGCCCAGAACTGAACCCAGCGCTCGAGTTGTGGCCTCACCAGTGCTGAGCACAGGGGCACAATCACCTCCCTGCTCTTGCTGGCCACGCTGGGTCTGACATAGGCCAAGATGCCATTGGCCCTCTTGGCCACCTGGGCACACAGCTGGCTCATGTTCAGCCGCTGTCAGCCAAAACCCCCAGGTCCTTCTCCACCAGGCAGCTCTCCAGCCACTCCTCCCCAAGCCTGGAACGCTGTGACACAAATGGAGGACTCTGCACTTGGCCGTGTTGCACCTCATCCCGTAGGTCTCAGCCCACCGATCCAGCCTGTCCAGACCCCTCTGCAGAGCCTCCCTTCCTTCAAGCAGATCCACACTTGCACCCAGCTTGGTGTCATCTGCAAACTTGCTGAGGGTGCACTCAATGCCTTCATCAAGATTATTGATAAAGATGTTAAACAGGACTGGACCCAGCACTGAACCCTGGGGAACACCGCTCGTGACCGGTTTCCAACTGGATTTAACTCCATTTACCACCACCCTTTGGGCCCGGCCATCCAGCCAGTTTTTAACCCCGCAGAGGCTGTGCCTGTCCACACCAATGGCAGTCAGTTTCTCCAGCAGGATACTGTGACAACGGTGTCAAAGGCTTTGCTGAAGTCCAGGTACACCACATCCACAGCCTTTCCCCCGTCCATTAAACGGGTAATCTTGTCATAGAAGGAGATCAAGTTGGTCCGGCAGGACCTGTCTTTCGTGAACCCATGTTGACTGGGCCTGATCACCCGGCTGTCGTGCAGGTGCTGTGTGATAGCACTCAAAATGCTACTTGAACTCACAGGGCTCACCTCCATGATCCTACCTATGGTATCACCCCTGCATGGGAATTTTCTCTACTTTAGGGTCTCTTTTCCCACGCAGCTTGTGCTTCCTTCTGCCTGCGGTGTCTGACACACTGGCATGGCCAACTGCCTGCTGTGCCTGTGCTCCCCTGCCTCCAAAACCCCTTACCAGGCTCTTTCAGTGCTGTGATTAACACTTAATGCCACCTATAAGAGGAGGAAACTCCTACTGTTTTTCCATTTAGCCTCCAGCAGGCTTATTGCAAGTATTTTACAGAAAGGTTACTTTCCTCTGTATGGAGGTGAAAGAATTATATGTTCCTGAACGTCTTCACACTGCTACACCACCGTGCTGTTCCCCAATTTCAACATAAGCTGCTTGTGCACCTTGGTTGGCTGTGAGGTCTCTGCTCCCCGTGTCAGCACTGAAACCTTTCAGCTGGAGTGTGGAAAAATGACCACCCCTCAAGCAGATGGAGATAGTGCCGTGACTTGTGGCTTTTTTCCCCCTCTTAAGTAGAAAAAGAAAATGTTTTTTCTGTGGAAATTGGGGTTTAAGTGAGTTCTCTGCACTTCATCGGGGTGGATTAGTCAGCTGTTTTATGGGCTTGATATTAAAAAGGGTGGTTGCTTTGCTATGAAGGAAACGGCACCGTCAATTGGAAAAGAAAGAAACAGAAGACATAGATGTGGAGATAAATTATAGCTGAGATGAAGATGTACTCACATAAAACCACAGTCAGATGATCTCATTAGCTGCACCATCTTCACACCAGAAAGACATCATCATCTATCTACTTCTCCCTAATGCCTGGCGGATGTTTGCAAGTGGCACAAATAATGCAGCCCTCACTGAGAGATAGGGAAGTGCTTAATTCAGCAGTTCTTGCTGAATTTGGATCATGTTGACTACAAATCTGACCCTTGACTATTCTCCCCGTGTACCTTTGTCACTGAGATCACGTGTGTAGGTATCTGAACAACATTTTGATGTCCTGTGCATAGCAGGATGGTTCTACAGTACGTGCACAGATATATAACACACACACATATATGCTATATATAGCTATCTATATCTGCATCTATAAATCTATATCTTTATCTATATCTTTATCTATATTTATGTCTGTTCAGGCAAAAGCATGACTACTCTGCTCTCCCCAGGTCACTCACTGATGGTCTGGGTTCAGGAAACCATACTGTGCTCTGACACAAAATCTCACCCACCATGAGCAGGGTCAGGTACTCACCTCCCCCCTGCTCCGTTCAGCAGCTGCCCAGCAGATGAGAAGGCAAACTGGTAATGAGAGTGGCTGTGCCTTGGTAAATGAACCGACTACTTTGTGTTGCCACTGCCAGTTTTGCTTTTGCTCCCCTGAAGTCAGCACCTCTCAGGATTTCACTGCAATTTCAGGGTGGTTGCAAGGGTGTTTCAAGAAGACCCATTTCTGGACAAAAGCAGTCTTAAAATATTCCAGTACACAGTAAGGCTTCTTTCTCTCTCCTTTTTTAATAGTGCACGTGATATTTTTGAGCTTACTAAATGGGTGTCAGTGGGGAACAGATAACATTTTTTTCCTCCTTACAAATGAAGTCATCTGAATTCACCAAATAATAAAAAAATACAAGTCTCCTGCTCAGTTCCAGTGGTGCTGCAGAAGGACAGGGCTATAGATTTTCCCAGGAGTGTGGAATAATTTACCAAGCCTGCTCGTTATTCATATAGACAGTGCATTAATAATATGGGACCCTGAGATCTCTTCTTATCTAGGCCGAAGCACAGCTAGAGGGATGAGAAGCTGACTCCTTGGATTCCAAAAAGCATTCCCCTCCCTTTCTTCAAGAAATAAGAATTGATTGAAAGTATTTTCATACAATAGGGGAAAAAAAGGCTTTCTGGTGATTCCACCTAAAGTACACATTAGATAAATAGGAAACGATTGGCTTTGTGACTGTGAACCGCTTTCACTTGATGTAAGTGCTGATAGATATAGGATTATACCTAACAAAGCATTTACTAAAGGACCTGCCTGACCCAAAGTCAATAGGAGTCTTTCATTTGACTCTACAGGGCTTGAATCCTTCACTCATTCCAGGGGAAGCCGGGAAGTTTATGTATTTCCAGTGTCCATCTCTTAGCCAGTGCCAACTGGGGTGGCACAGGTGCTGTGGGAGGATGAATGGGCCAGCGTCCGCCCAGCTGCTCAGGGACCTGCGAGGGGATGTGCCGTGTCTCTGTACTGCAGGAACACAGCACTCTCCAATTCTGAATGCTCGATCTACAGCAGGCACCTTATCCATAATTTAAAAAATAAAATAAATTTGCTCATGTCAGCAGCATGGCTGCACTTACCGTCTGCCCAAGGAGTGACACACCAGGTACAACCACGTGATTTGCATGTCCTGGGTGAGAGACAGGAGGGCAAACGCCAGCAAAGGAAACACGTGCCGGTGAATGCTGTCCTCTCTCTTCTCCCACTATTGCACAGGGAAAACCAAGGATGAGCAGGATCACCACTCAGCAGCATGACTGGGGAGTTGTGAGCCGCTGGCCCAGAGAGACATTAGAACTCACAGTGCTCCAGATGGACGTTGAGACTTCTGTTTAGTTTATTAATGCTGTCCTGACAAAGTCTGATGTAAATTCACAGCACTGCATAGTGGCTAGTGATGGATAATCCTCAAACTAACAGAAATCTGAAGTATGCACATGCATGTTAATATTTCATATATCACGGAATGATCTGAAACTTGATGTGATCCGAAGCCAGTCTGGGAGAAAGGGAAATACTGGCTTAATTTCATGTTACTATTCTGTATCAGTGAATGATTTCCCTTTCCTCTGATGCATGACTGGTATAAAACAGGACAACAGCAAACCATGGAGAGTTAAAACACCAGTCTTGCTGCCTGGGAGCTAATGCTTCAAATCCTGTGTTGTAGACATGGAATCAGATCACCTCAGATCTCTGCAGAGACCTTTCTTGGAGGAATAATTGAGAGGGACAGATATTGCACAGCATTTTAGTAGCACCTTACCTTTTCCTTGTTGTTTTTGACTAGTGTTAAAACCACCTCATTTCCTAAAAGCACGGGCAACATGCACAACCTGCATGGAAGTCCCTTTGTAACTGATTTCAAAAGGCAGTGCAGGTGCTTTTCTGTTATTCCGTACTCTGCGGTCCAACAAATTGTGCAGATAATTGTACAAGAAACATTGAGGCTGCTTCTGAAAGAGTTTAAAAAAGACTGGAAGAAGACTGAAGAAAAGGGAAAAGAAAAATTTAAGCATTAAAAAATCTGTCTGAGAGCATCATTGACTGTAACACAGTAAACTTCAGTATAGATGAAAAAATTATGTGCTATTCAAGGGCCTCAAAGAACACATGAACATAACCACCTACTGACTACAGAATGGTTCAATACCACTGTAAATGATACAGTACAAAGCACATTATTCACATTATAAAAGTGACAGTATTAAAATTATAAATATCTTTTATTCCTATTACATTTTCAAAGCAATCATACAAAGTACTAGAACTGAGCGAATATTATCAGAGCTTTCTATTAATATTTACTCAGTAACCCCACAGCTTCACTTGACTTCTATTCCCATTTCCTTCATGCTGGCTATTTGTGACCAGTCCTATTTACTGATATCCTGGGAGGAACAAGAGTAGCGGCTGCAAAGTGCAGTGGAAAGTAAAAGTGTGTATTCTTACAGGGAATGGGAAACTTCCAAATAGGAGAATCTTCACATGCTTTCAACTAAAGTGTAGAAAAGGTGCAGACTCCCATGTCCAAGAAAACATTCAAGTTGTTTATATGGAATACTAAAGTGGACTGCTTAAAAATACCCAAACCAACAAACTAAAACAAAGAAAAAAATAAATGAAGTGGCTAGCAGACTGTTTCGCTAATGGAAGCAACCAAAGAAAACTGCACGTCATGTGTAGTCAAGACATAAAGAACCAAAGGGAGGCATAAGTGTATCCATCAATTCACTAGTGCCACATGCTCATTGTTGCTCTCTAGCTCACACAGTCAATTTTATGCATGCTGCAGAAGAAAATCTTAGCCTATTGAGAAAGGTGACGCCAATTTTGGATGAAGATTAGGTCCACGAAGAACGCGAGGTGGATGTTACAGCCCTGAACCAAATATGACAGCCTTGGTATAACCTTTACTTTTGATACTGTCACAACAAAGTTATTTTGAAGTTATAAAACCCTGCATGATGCCGAGATCAGGTAGAACCACCAAACTCAGAGCAGTCTGCAGCCATTTATCTGAAGAAAACATCTTCGGTTGTTAAGAAAGAAAAAGAAAAGCAATAGCAAAATGGCTTTACAGGAGGCAGTGTGAATGCAAACCCCTCAATAATATTCAAATATTTTAAGAATATGCTGAGCATGTCTAGAAAATGTTCAAACAGAAATTTTGAAGGTGTATATAAGTGACAGGAAAATTCACGGGCTTCTGAAATGAGGAAGACAAGCTGCAAGCATAGTGGAGGGGGAAGGGGCAAATTCAGAAGCACAGCAACGAAACCCACGCAGAAATAGCCTGCACGTCACACAAAAGTACCTGCAGCAACAGGAAAATGAGAGAGAACAGGTCTATCAACGTGTGAAGCTAGAGGGGTCTACATGGTAATCTGAGCTGCAAATTCAAGTGCTTTGCTGGCCCCAGTCATCTCTGAAGTGTGCGGGCAGGGTAGCAGATCAGAAGTTGCGCTGGTACGTTCAGACAGCCCATGCACAGGCGGTGGAGTAGGTTTGTAACACTCTAAGCTGCACAGGTCCCCTGCGCTCTGCAGGCAGTGGGCTGGGAACTCCCTGGACATGCTCAACATTGCTTTCCCCAGAAAAGGGACCTTCTCCAGCTGCCCTAACACAAATGAAGTAAATCTATTTGAGACTTGCTCTGGAGAGGTACTTGGGCAAATGGAGAAAATAGTAACAGCTGACAGAGAGCTGCATAGACTGACGCCCACGGCACATGGTGTGGCAAGCAAGATAAATTGTAGGGAGGTAAGGGAGTATTCAAGCCCATCCTTCAAAAAACCCCCAAAGCCTTGAAATAGTGAAGGGAAATCATGAAAGTAAATGTGCAACAGCAAAGGAAAAAGAAACAGAAACTGGCATCTGTGTTTGATGACAAGATTTGGCTTTTGTTTTGCTCTCACTGATGGTGCTACATAATTCACTGGTGAAAGAGGCAGGTTTTAGGACAATGTCTACTGAATCGAGCCGTAAGGAATAATTTATACCTTCTGAGGCTGCCACAGCCTGGCCTCACTATACTATTTAAAGATGAGGCCCCAAAGCAAAAGTTTGTTGGACTTGACAGGAAGTGATGCTTGGGAATACACGGCAACTTCCTGCCCTTCGTAGCACAAATCGCACATACTCAGCCTGAATTTCAACTCATTCAGGAGGAGGGCTGCATACGTGAGTCCTATGTACCGTGATATAATCTCTCAGCAAGAGGACAAAAGGACCATTTATCACCCCTGATACTTATTAGAAAGGTTAAGCTGACTCCTACATATAATCATATTGTCTCTTAAACAAAAAGCTAGCTCTCCACACAGTCCCACACAGCCCAGCTGTGTCCCAGAGCAATGGCTGATTGCATTGCTGCCAATGCAATCTCTCCCCTGTAACAGGAACTCAGGCTGTCGAAGTACCAGCCTTGATGAAGTGTTTTGTGAGGAAACTGGACTGAGAACTGCAAAAGTTTGATTTTGATTCCATTAAGTCACAGTTTGGCCAATGGTATAAACAGGGCAAGACTGAGGTTCAGCCTGTTTACACTAATAAACAGCCCTCAGGTGGAGATGGCTCCAGGCAATAATCAAACAAAAATGAAAGTGAAATTGCTAATATTGGTCCTTGTCACCTCTCAAAGGTGATCCATCTGTTTGGATGTGAGTACCAGAACACCCATGGATTTTTTAATTAATGGACCAAATCAGTCTTTCTTAGTGGCAGATTATGGCTTGAAATCATATATGGTGTAAAAGCCAGTGTGAGATAAAATAGTCTTAATCCTTTCAATACGGTAGGTAAAGAAGGCAAAAAGTTGCAGATGACCTTTTCAAAGGTCCTCATGTACAAAAGAAACAGCAAATCCCATATCTTTCTGTGAGTTAAAAGTATTGATGTCAATGGGACTCCCATGGGGAGTTTTGGGAGACTGCCTTAGCAAGAACAGGACCACTAAATAGGTCAACGCTTTGACTTATTGCAGGCCAGTATGTCAAAAGTCACAAAGTAAAGTCTGGTATAAAACAAAAGCCAAAGAAAATGCCCCTTGTATTAATTTTTACGAGCAGCATATTGGGCTTTTGAACTCTTCACCAGCCATCTACAGAAGAAGCTATGGGCTGACTACAACAACTAAACTTGAAAGGGGAAGACATTCCTTTGTAGTTCAGGTTCGCTGGCTTTGAAGTCACTGTGAGTCTTACCAGTGATTTCAATGGGACTAGCTTTGCACTTTTGTATTAGCCATTGTTTTATCCTTACTCCTTTCAAAATTCCAAAGAATAACATTTCTTTTCCATTGCAATCCTGACAAAGCAATTAGGCTCCAGTCCACACCTGCACTCAACTTTTTTTCTTAACACAGCATTCTTTGAGTTTCTCTTCTCTGGACAGAATTATGAGATCTGAATTAATCGTGTGTCTCTGCTCTATCCAGTCCCTCTGCTTTTCATGCCCTGCTGAAGAACATGGAATTCTTCAAGTCTGGTAGAGCTGATCTTTGGTTAAGACCAACTGTAGGTTTCAGCTATGGTTTTCTGAGTGTGCTTAATAAAAAAAAAAAAAAGGTTCTTTTATATCAGGGTAATTAAGCAATAACAGAATGACAAAATGTTGATTAAAGCACAATCATTCACAGGTGCACTCATAGTGCTCTTTTAGTCACAAGTTCAGAAGCTGAAGCACATTCCCAGTGTAACACGACCTCATAATTCAAAAATTTGAAAGCATTTTTGAAATAATAAATAATTTTATTTCTGTCCTTAACATACAAACCAGATATGTAGACATCACATATATTTGCTGAGAAAACATGAGATTCTCATCCCTCCAATGTACCCCCAATCTTTCATCTTTTTGGCGTTGAACATGCAAGCCTCAGAGCTTTTCTACACAATCCTCCAGTCCACAACACCCATCAACACTCCTTTCTAATCCTGGGTTTCAACCGGAGCAGTCCCTGCTCCCTTGCTAGTGCCTTTGCAGTGTGTGATTGAGGAAAGGTACCCAGAAGAAACCATATTTCTCTGTGTTTGTACAGCTCCTCCCTCTCACTCATTTGGGGGGAAGCTGAACGCCAAACAACAGACACAAATTGGAAATGGGGGCTTCCAAAACCTGCAGCTATGCTGCCACCTTTGGAAGCCCAACCATGGGAAGGATGGATGAGGAGAGCCCAGGGCAGAGTCCACCTTGACTCTAGCTGAAACCACCCCATGGTATTCGAAGAACCTTTGGGCTATGGGGTGGTATAAACAATGGCATCAGATCTTTAGTGGAAAGAATAGTGAGGAATTTTTACAAGATAATCTGTTTCACAGAACGGCTGCACAGAGGGATTCTGCAACATGGAATGGTTTATCTGGGAAGGGTGACTAAAGGGATCGGTGCCATTTGCTCCCCATCTTCTTGTGTGATAGTTTGCTAAGCACTTCCAAGCCACAGTTCTCTCCTCGACTGTTATACAGTTTCATCCTGTAGCGGTGGTAGAGGAGAAGTACACTCTATGGAGCTAGTCCGGATATGAAACCCAGCCACAAACAACATGGTGTTCTCCTTCCACAAAAAAATTCCCACGACAAGAAGAAACAGCACCAGTGATTTCAAAAGACAAAGATTTTTTCCCAGCTTTCTGCAATATTTGTTACCGGACAAGACAACAAGATTCATTTATTTATCTTTTTTTGTCATTGACTTTTCATATGTCTAATTAAATCAAAATGAATGGCTGTTGTAATTTGAAATAGTTATGAATCAAAATTAATGTGGCACCAGGGGGGCCCTATGAAGTGATGCAAAGGATCATTTTGTCCAGTTATTTATGAAGGGCTTGATCCTGCCACAGAATCTGCTTTACTTATCTATGTGAATGCTCCACTCTCATTTTTGTGAGTAAATCTTAATGTGACACATGCACAGAACCACGCACTGGAGTAACAGGCAAGGTGGTGTAAGCATGTGCTTCTGCTCATAGATTTTTCTGTTTTGTTAAATAGAGAACACAACAAAGTTCCTATACATAATCTACAGACTTAAAGCTATTTACTGTATGATACACAAACAAAGACATATATACAGGAGCAGTTACTTGCCATCAACACAGGAAGGTCTGTTTCTTGTAGTCCCAGCCACTTTCCCAGGTAGACAGGAGCATTTTACTGTTTGTGATCTTTCCTCAATTCGATTCTTATTACAGCATCTGTGTGCTGCTATAACTTCACACGTTCCTCCTTCTGGCAAAAAAAAGAAAAAAAAAGAAAAAAAAGAAATAAAGAAAAAAAGAAATAAAGAAAAAAAGAAAAAGAGAATATTGACACTCTGATTAGGAAGAGCAGCAGTGGCTAATCAAAGCACGCAGGCGTGCTCCTGTCTGCATCTCTGCACAGCTTCAATACAGGTGGGATTACAATGTTACTTCTCCCATTATGCACGTTCCTGACTAAGCCAGGTGCTGCTATACTTTGGATTTAATAGGAAATGCAGACAAACGTTCCCATTCAGAAGATATAGCTTGCCTGTCTTATGTTACAATCTGACATCAGCAGAATTTTCAGCGTAGAAAATGACTGTGTCATGATCTGGCCCTGAAGAAATGTAGGTAACATAATACAGTAAATGTGCAACAACAGTTGGCTGATTTTGTACTTGTAATATTGAAGACCTCTTCCCTCAAATATTCTCTCCTACAATGACAGGGGCTAAGGGAATCCATGTACAAACAAGGTTTTTTTCCAAATATTTGATTCTATGCCAGCACTTAGCCCTTAGAGAGTGACAATCAACCTCTCCAAATTACAAGTTGATTCAACATCACTTCTTTTTGCTACCCCACTCACTAAATGCAGTTTAAGGGCAGGAAACATTCCCGTTGTGTGCGAGATCACCAGGCTTAATTAATCTTCTTCCTACTTGTTCTTTACGAACAACTGCAATAATTTAACTAGGTGGAGAACACAAAGGAGTGATAGACAGATAGATGGTAGCTTAGGGTTTATGAATACTTGGTATTTGTGGCATATGCGACGCACAGAAATGAAGCGTTAGGTGTATTGCTCCAGTTCACCTTAGCAGTGCAGTGCGAGGAGATGAGGCACCACTTTCGGCTGACACACTGCCCAAGCAATTTCTCAGTTCCTCAGTTCAGAATATGTTTAGCTCATAATCACCAAGTATTTAATAGTGCCAGTCTGTTCCCTACAGATATTTGGCTACTTTATGAAATTGCGGCATAAATTTGGCAGGATTTGTTTAATCTTAGTACAAAACATCGTGCAAAGCCTACTAAAGAGCAGGATGTATAAGAAGGTTTGCTAGAAAAGCATCATTACTTTATGCCACTATGAAATGCTAACTGTACATTGCTTTTACCACAGCATAAAAAGCATTATTCCTGTCTTTGGATTTCACTTCTTTTTGAAACAACTTTGGGAGCTTTTGAACACTGCAGTAACCCTGCGGCCAGATAGGAGAATAAGCAGCGTGGAGGGGCTGATCCAGGTCTGGCTGTGAACAAGGGATTTTGGAAGAGATCTTGGAATCCAGCGGCATCTCCGTGCTCAGGAGTGAATCTTGTTACCTGGTGGTCCTATGAATGTGGTATTTCTGCAGTGAAGTACTGGGGTGGACAGGCAGGGAGGAATCCCCCTTGACTGTACACTGCTGAGGTCATATAGTGGTGTGCCATAAGGTGTACCCGCAGTATTGAGTGGTACAACCAATGAATAGGGACTTCACCAAGCGTGGAAGAGTTTTATAATACTGCATTTTCAAACCACTGACCTTCCAGGGTGAGTCTGTGGACAAAAGCCCGTGAACATCCATTAGGGTAAATGAGCTTAGGTTGCACGGTCATGGAGTGAAGCATTGATGAGTTTGGAAGTGTGAGAAAAGACTAACTCTGCAGCAAATATTTAACTCATCTGGAGAGTAATGCTGCTTCATGGTAGTTATTAGGTGTGTTTGGCCTGCTGACACAAGCTTTTTGAAAGCCAACAGATGCCACAGAAGAGAGATCCCAACAATTCAGAAAGTCATCATCTGACAAATGGTCTTTGAAGTGTCTCTTAGGAGTAAGAGGAATTGTGACAATCAACTCAGCCCCAAACGTTTGTATTTTCTATGAAGTAATTCTTCAGATAAACTCCCTATTCCCCCATCCAAATCATATTGAAAGCAATGAAAAGATTCTCATTGGTTTAATTCATCTTATGGTCGTGCCCTAAGAGAAGAAAGATTTGTGATTATATTGATTGCAAGCTCAACAGTAAAGATAATGTATGCAGTAATAAGCATTTCTAATTTTAGATTACTTAGACTCTGTGGTAAATATCTGTGAATAAGCTAAATGCTTCATTTTCTCTATTAATTTGCTGTATGAGTACTAATAACCACATGAGCTAGTCTTGCTTATTTGATTATCTGCTCAAAATAATGGGTTGTAGTGGATGAGCTTTATAACACCTTTAATTGCTATGTGGAAGCTCAAGTTGCTGCAGCAATAAAGAGTTTAACTCAAAATGTATAGTTGTTCAGGAGTGGCAAAACATAATGAAACTATAAAAGCAATGAAAAACCACTTTTTTTTTTTACCACTAGACAGTTAAGTACATTAATTGGAACTTTTATCTGCATGGATTATAACTGTAATGCACATAACAATAATAACAATAATAAAAAGACCCTTCCCAGTGCTGACATACAAGAAAAAAATCTATCCACAGAGAGAAATTTATGAATGTCACACACCTTCTTTTCCTGGAAAATTTCTTATATGAGATCAGAAGTTGCCATTAAAGCACATTTAGTCTATGAATGATTACTGGATAGCATTGCATGCAAGGTGTTTTGCTGGTATATATTTTACCAACCATGCATATACATGGTCAACTTTTTAAAAGCCGTAACGGGAACAGACAGAGGCACCCAGATAAACACAAATGGACACAGTGAGATCAGGAAAAAAACTCATAGAAAAAACACGCTCTTCATGATGTTATTCACAAGAATATACACCACAAATAAACTGGGGAGCTGGGAGAGAGGGTTCAACTTAAAGCTACTTCAGCTTTATAAATGAGGAAACAAGTTGGAGTGGGGAGAGGAACCTGAATCAGTCTTCAGTTCTCATTGACAAAAATAACATGTTCAGCTGTATACATCAGGTACCTTTTTATTTTGTGATTTTCATTGTTTATTTCCAATTTTTTGGGGGGCAGGGAGGAGGGCACCAAGAAATTCTGTAACATCGACATCTGAGGAATTCTGCTTCCGAGTCTGTGATTTTTTCTCAGTGGTTCTTCTAGATTTCGGAAAGACCCAGTGAGATGTTACAGTGCTGGGAATCCTGAAAAAATGTCAGTTATTGACCTGATAGGCAGTAAGTGCAGCAAAAGTTTAAGTGCTTGTCACAAAGAACAGAAAAGGCCTTTTTTGGAAGTTTATGGTCTATTGAGCTAAGGTAGCTTCTGGCTTTGTTTCCACAGTAACGGCCTCATCCAACTCATTGAATTCAATAGGGATTTGCCATTGATCTTAAAAGTAGAAAGAAGGGCCCTAAAATCCTCTAAGTGTGTTCTGAATGTTTTGTTGACAGTTACATTTCATAAAGCCGCCGCTTTATCCACCTGGCAAGAAAAATAGCTTATGTTTTTTTTAATTCCCTCCTGCCTCAAGAAAAGAAGAAAAAAGATTACAAATAAAATAGGAACTTGCAAATCAGCAACAGCTTTGCTCTTTCTTCAAGAAGCTTCGGAGGTGAATGAAAATGTCCTGATATATCCTTTTCACTCCAAACATTAGCAGGGCTTGATAGTAAGAAGAGCTGACCTTTCAGAGGGCTCAGTTCATGGGATGTCCTGAACTTTGCATGAAGGAAACGTGGTGGTTAAGAAAGCAAGGTGAACAGAACTGGCTGCCAGGAAGGATTCTGGGCTGTTGAAGATGGTAATTATCTGTGTCACAACAGCTCTGCTCACACTTCCTAGCCTTTCATAAGCCTTTTTTCTGTGTAGGCTTTAAATATGAAACTGCAGAAATTATCCATCTTTCCTACTGTAAAACAGGGACAACTGTTTGTTACTCCTGAAAATGGTTTAATTCTAGTTAGAGGACACTAAAATCCTGAAAACATGTTCATTTTTATTTCTATTATAAAGCCACCTTGAGTTTACACACCAGAGAGTAAAATATTTTATCGTAAGCATGAACCTACTGTGGGTGGCTGTGATTTAAAATATCTAATCATCTATAGGTTCTGAGTGCATGCCTGGCAGAAGACAAAAAGCCATCTTCTAGTCATCTCTAGGTTTTATATCTCTAGCTGAGAGGTAATAATAAAAGCATATTTTACACTTCAAAATTATAACTCGCCTCTATATTCTAGCCAAGCCTGAACTTATCAGTAAACAAACATAAAAAAGGCAAACAGCAGTACTGATTTGTGTTATACATTGTAAAAGTCATTAACTATGACTCAGGTAACAAAAGTTATACGTTCTTTCTTTGACAGTGATGACAATTTAATAGTATTTGACTCTGCTGAGTTACATGGAGCATCCTGCAGCAATGAGAGAGGTTGTTTATCAAAATGATAAACATGTTTTCATTTCCTCCTTGGCTGCATGTATGTGATCAGAAGTCTAAGGCCATCAAGAATTCGCTTATTCTGGCCACCAGGCAGACATTAAGCTATTCAGGGCCATCTGTGCTTGAAATGAGTTCCACTTAATGGACCTTCCTAGGGCAGGTCAGTCATAATGAATGCATGTGTGCATGAATGCATGAGCAATGCACTGCTTCACTGAGACTTCTTTGGCTGTTTGGCAGAGACACAGACGGTTGGTAGATAAGATATGCCTTTCTTTTTGGGGGTCATACACCCAGTGATTTTAGAATGCAGATCCTCCGTTACATATGCTTCTAGCTCATTGTAAATGCGCCACGCAACCGAAGCCAGTTTAAGGTTGTTGTAAGAACTTGTTTATGTTACTTGCAAAAAAATAGTGATACTCAAACAACTTTATAAGGCTTGCTGGTTAAATTCTGCACTCTAGTACACCATAAGCAACCGACCATGGGAATATGAGCAAAGGAAATCACATGGACCGACTCTATCAACACTTCCAGAGAGCTAATTATAACTATTACCGGTTTTCCTAACTCTGTGCATTTATAGAGCTTCAGCTAGAAAGTCTGTGTTCCAGTGTTGTCATCCTGTTTGGGGTCATTTACCCAGTGATGTTATTATGAAAAATGTTTAAATATGTGCAGATGTTACCAGACCTAGAAGATCACAGAAAACTTTAAACAGAATTCAAGTTCTTTAGACTTGAAGCAGATGTTTAACAACATGACAGTAAAAAAATTCATCAGACACTCAAAGAGTTTCTGAAAAAGTGCCTAGAGGAACAAATGGGTAAATGAATTTGCACCCTTGCCACCTCACGCCTTTATACAAACATCCTAGAGAAAGAAAAGGCAACCCTCCGATAGCCACTTTTGCATTTGCTAAAAAGAATTCAGATCTAGGGGCTGCAGTATGAAGAGTTTGCAGTTTGAACAAGCTTTGGAAACTTCCCAGGTGTAATTAATACATTCATAAGCTTTAATCAAAATGTTTATGCCAGCTAATGTGCCAGAACTACAGACTATGCTGCACTCAGGGGAAAATACTATACTTTACTTTACTTTAAGAAATAATAAGCTACTAGTATGTTTCTTAGAAAATAGCATTTTCGCCTCTGACAGGAATACGTAACAGATGGAAGAACAAAGTCCCATGCTGCTCCACAAGCCACTTCATAAGTGAACAAATAAAAGACTTCTCAAAGCCACAGTGCAATTAAACTTCAATTCTTTGTTTTACATACAGTCCACTGACACTCTATATCTGCTCCAGAAGGAAAAGGATCAAGCTTGCGTGATGCGTTTCTGCACACAGAGGAGTATGCATTTCTGTGCATGGGGACTGACAATGGCTGCAGAGCAAGCAGGCAGGGCTCGGGGTATTTACCCATTCTGATAAGGGCCAGGGTAACTGCACCTCAGCTGCCAGAGCGCCATCAGTTCCAATGCAGCTATTAAATAGCTGAATTTGACCCATGAACTTTAAGTAACACAAAGGTATCATCAAACACTGGACCAAGGTATAAAAATTCAGCATTAGGCCATAGATAATTCTTTCCCATTATGGTAACTGATACAAATAGATTCATGGGCTACAGATTATATATGAAATTATAATAACTATGGGAATTTACAATGCACCGTACATTCTTTGCAAACTTCCTTGTTATATACTGGATATTTTTTTTCCCAGTGAATCAGAATAGACTGCAGTGGTCTGGTTCCTGAACTTATATTTATATTATCATTAATATTCAGTATTTTCATTGTTCATTATGTGAGATATATATTATTTTCATTTTGGGAAGGCTTTATGCAACTGCAGCAACATAAGTGATTCCCGCTGTGGGTCATTAAGTTTTAGGTTGCGATATTATTTCCTTGGATGTTGTTGCTGTGAAAGGGTTCTGGAGACACAGGGCACTTCCTCTGATGAAAACACTATTTGCTTACAAAAGACCAGAACAAACCATACTCCTCGTCCTATCCCTGCACTCCCTGATAACAGAGCCTCTCCCCAGCTGTGGAAGGCTGCTACAAGGTCTCCCCAGAGCCTTCTCTTCTCTGAGAAGTACTCAAGAGTACTTTCAAGAGTAGTCATGGTGTTCATAGCTGAGCTGAAAGCCCATGGGACCTCCCTGTAGGTGGTGCAAGGTTTCGGTCCTGTTCAGGACCCAATTTCTGTATCACTGATATGATGACTGTGTTTCTATTAAGACCAGAAATGGTATTGTCTTGATTCATGTTGGCTCATCACAACACAGTCAGAGTCTGGAGAAGAACTGCTGGTCAAAACAGGTCAGCTACAGCTGGAAATTAATTTCATACTAAGTTTTGATTCTGGAGTCAGAATTTATAAGCTAAGATGGGCATTGTGCATTCAGCACAGGCACCTCTGGTTATTTATCGTGCAATACTGATTTGGCAATGGTAGTTTTGACAGAAAAGGCCATTTCTCTGAAATCAAACTTTTCCACAAAATTCATAAAAAAAGAATTTCTAGAGGAAAATAATAAGTTTAAAATGTTTTGTTCAGGAGAATGTTAATATTTCATTTGAATACTAGCTCTTTTTTTCATTTTTATTTTATTTCCCATTCAGTATAATAGGGGAAGCAGGGATATGCAAAGCTCTAATTAGCACATGGATTTGTAGTCTTTTACGATTTTCTACTAATGCTCTCTGCCATCAGCCACAGGAGGCTTTTTATCTGAGAGATTTACAGATTCTTATACTCAGACCCAGAATAGACTCTGATTCTCAAGAAGTGGTTTACTTGCAGAAATTAAAAATAAGTATTTTTTCTAAAGGAGAAAAGGTATGGATTCTGCTCTTGAATTCAGTGAGAAAACCCAGAGCACAGCAGTGTATGAGATGTGGGTGGATCTGGGGCAGGCTTATGGATTTCCATATCAAACCAATACACACACTAGAGAATAGGTCTTTCTACTAAAGAGCCTTGCAAATTGATCTCCCGAGAAATTTGCACAGGACCTTCTTGTTATGCATACTTAAAAAAAAAAGAAAACACTTAAAGATGAATCAAAGGAAAAATGGTATCTAGAAAAACAAGGCAGTCTTCTAGCAGCTACTGCCTCTGGCACATTGCATCTCAAATGGCAGTGGGATAACCATCATCCACTGAAGTATTCAGGAGGACAACAGGGCAAGAGCGGCTGGAGAGGAATGCTGATGAGGAATTTGCTTCTTGCTGTCACTAGAGCTATGGGTAGTTCTAATTGTTATTTTTCATGCACATGTACAGTATATGTACATATATATAAGTGAGAGCGTTCATGAGAAAATCCCCCCTATTGCATGCGTGTGCTGTCCCTAACTGAGAGCAGGATGAAAGCAATTGGGCAGAGCTGCTTGCACACACACCACAGGTTTGATTGCTTTTTTGTCACAGGGAGTATCGAAAGTGAATTGTAATAGGTATTATTAGCATTCTTGTATTGATGAACTACAAAAAGCAGATATGTAACCCACGAGGCAGCCAAGAATCCAGTGTCCTCTTAGTGGGGCTCTTCAGTCTTTTAATGAGATTTTTTACTTCAAAGGGAGATGAATTTACAGAAACTTTGAGAAATGAAGGTTAGAAATTACAGGTTGTGGTGGGATTTACAGCACTCGAATGCCATTAAGAGATGTATTTGAAGAGGTAGGACTTTGAAAATTCAGAAAGAGAAGAATATTATTTTTGAGAAATAGCTTGGGTTCTGTATCAAAAAGTAATAGACATTATGACTCTAAATTTCATTGACTTTCAGTGAGAAATGGCACTCCCAAAGGTCTATATCACTTGTAAATGGGATTTCTTGGTCTAAATTATGTAGGCCTGGAAGGCTGAGCATAAAATCTGGAAGTATCTTTTAAAAAATCTTGCCCTTAGTCAGTTGGGTGGTTTGGAAAATTTAATATTTGGTATGTCAGAAAGGATAAAAAAAAACAGTTTGGGCAAAATAGATGTAATATGCCTGCATTCAAGCAGCGTTCCTCCTATAACTTAGACTGCAGGCAGCAGTATAAACCAGAGATTAAAAAGACCTACTATGCTATTCTGACAATTGCTTTGCAGCTGCACAATTCTTCCCTAGAACAAATTTTCTAGGTAACAAAGCTGTGGAGAAATGAACATCGCTGCTGCTGAACAGAAATGAACATTTCCAATACCAGTATCTCTAGTTCCTTGCCAGAGCACAGTGAAAATCCAAAGTGGAATTAGGTCTGAAATTAGCTTAACAATAAAATTTGGGTGAAGCACAGAATATTGTTCTTGGGGCCTGAAAATGTTGTTCTTCTAAATGCTGCTAGCAAAGGCATCCAAAGAATGGATGTTAAATTAAATGAGTCTTAGAAAAGACACACAATGAAAGAAAGACAGGATAAGTCTCTTTTCAGATGGAATAATTAGGCTGATAAGAAACATGTGATTTAAGCACAGCTGCTGATGAGATATGAACACAGAAGTGTGCATGAGAAGTGGTTACTAAGAACAGGTTTAGGAATTATTCTATGTCAAGCATGTAAATGCTGTTTGGTCCTGCCAGAGTCTTGCTTTTGCCCAACATGTTTCCCCGAGCACCTGAATGTTTCCAGATCTGCACAACTGCCTTTCATTAAATGACTTGATCTTCAGCTTAGTCTGCAATTTGAGAAACTATATCACTTTCCCCATCAATCCCAAAAGTGGCCCAAAAATGCTTATTACTTATCACAACATATCCTTTATGTCTATACCTCACACTTCTTGGTTCATAAATAAATCGACTGATTACAAAGAAGATAGTAATAACTAACTTTAAAATCCAGGCTTTCAGTCAAGACAAGATGATGAAGGGATCTTAAACTCTTACAGAAAAGCAGAACAATGCTGTTCTATACAGCTTATCTTTTGATATGATTGCTGCAGATAGTTTTATCCACTAAGGTGATTAGCCTATGGAGAGTCTAGGAGGAGTTTACTGAGCAGAGTAACATAGTTTATGGTAATGCTCTGTCATGCTTTATAAATGTGTGAGGTGGTTTTTATGAAGTAGTTAGATAAGGGGTGTGAAAGTAATGCGATCCATAAAGAATGTACAGTGATGAAGAGCTAGGATTGCAGAGATACAATAGACAGAGTGATATAGAGAATTATACTCAGTGTAGAAGCCGCATTCATCTTCAAAAGAATGGCAATAAATAAAATAACAAGGAGGAATGGGACTGAAGGAATTTGACCAACGGATAAAACTGAGATGTTATGGTGGAATCAAACTGAAAATATTTTGAATGGGATCTCTTAGAGGTGGGTTGTCTTGCTATAGTGGCAGTAGCATTTTCGTTACTCTGGTTTCAGCGAACGCAGAACCAATTCTCTAACTTTTCTGCTAAGCCTTTTCAGTTTCTGAAAGTTAACAGTATGTTTTTTCAGACCGTTTATGCCTCTAGAATTGATAAGGCATTGGTATGTAGAGAGGCCATTGCTTGTACTTATTCCTATGTAAGTCAAGGCCATCCTAGAGTTGGTAGCACGCTAAGTCAAAGCTGGAAATAAGGTTGCACCTGCAGGGAGGAGCATACAAGAGAGCTGACCCAAAACTGACAAAGCATTTAATTCCACGTACATCATACTTGATATAAACCCGGGGGATCACGAGGGTGAAACTTTCTTTTTTGACGGCCAACATCCAGTGAAGAC
The DNA here is from genome assembly GCA_033558235.1 of Neomorphus geoffroyi. NCBI lineage: Eukaryota > Metazoa > Chordata > Aves > Cuculiformes > Neomorphidae > Neomorphus > Neomorphus geoffroyi. The sequence continues at coordinate 1,167,665 of JAUMJM010000039.1, forward strand.
CTTGTCTGTCCATCTGCTCCTGCTCCTGATCTGCACGTTCCCGAATGCAGTTCCTAAATCCAGCTCCCATCTGCCACTGAGGCCAGTCTGGAACTTTCCCCAGGCCTCCCCTGCAGTGTCAGTGGTGACATATAGTCATCGTGAAAGTCTGATTTGAGTTTTACATACTTGTATAAACTTTATTATTCCCTTATAAATATTTTTATTTTCCTTTTTATTATTATTGTTTCATTCAATCTGCTTTAGTTTTAGTTTCTAACCCCCCAGCCTTTATCTCTCATTTCCCCTTTCCCTGTGGTGGGGAACTGGGACTCGACTGCACAGTTTAGCTACAGAATTGGCTGGGGGGGACTAAAACAGAACATTCATCAGTGGGGTTGACCATGTGTTACAAAATCCACCAAAAGGAAAACAAAGAACCGTGAGTTACAGCGTACATAATGAAAATGTCACTGTACAGGTGCTATGTGCCACGAGGAACAGCAGTAAATTCTATACTCTGCTGCAGCTAAGCAATGTCAAGCAATCATTTCTCAGTCATTTTTTGGCGGTGAGGCGTGTACATTATCCCACCCCATATATTCCTTGAGTCAATCACACCATGTCTGCCAGCAGCTGGTCCTACATTTGAGTAGAAAATGATACCTTTGTCAGGAGCCAATCGTACAATGGTACAGAAAGACAGAGGAGAGAACCAAAGGAATGGAAGCAATCAGTTGGTTTTGCACAAAAAGCATTTTACACTGCATGCATTGTCCGTCGCAGAAGAACCTCCAGCCTAAGGAATTTACAGTACACTCACTACTGAATTTTATTTAGCTTCAAGCACAGTCAAACACTTTAAATGTTACAGACTGGATAATTTTCAGACTACGATACTGTGGTTATAAATTAACGAGTTAAAAATTCTCTCTCAAAATAATCTATCTCATCCAGACCTAGGAATCATTAAGCTGTTTCACTACTGATCAGGACCAAACTACATCTAAGGAAGAAGGAGGGAAGCTGAGAAAGGGATTCAGACCTTACTATTGTCAAAATTTAACTCCTCATTGTGGCCACTTCCACGGGAAGCCTTGATTGAAGGATGGTTGCTTCCTCCTCACCAAAATTTAAAGGGAGATGGCAGTGACAATATTTTATTTAATGAAGTTTGGTTCCTTCTTTATTTTTCTCTTTGTTCTGTTTCAGTGACATTCGTCCGAGACAAAAGAAGCCTGATTTTGTCTTCTTCCAAACTATTTTAAACATGCCCCAAACCTCCTTTCCCCTACATTTTCCATAGTCACTATCCTGAGCTGCCTTTTTTTTGTAAGAGTTTCCATGTTTTGATGTCTCTCTCCTCCCTGGTTCTGCTGATGAGCAATATTTTTTTTTACTGTCCCCTTCATTTGCTCTGTCTTTCCACTCTAGTTCTCAGCATACAATTCTAACCATGATTTATTCTGCTTCCTCTCTCTCTTTTTACCTTTTTTGTAACTGCATTGAATGTTTCTCCCTTTGACAATTTCTTTCTCATCTCTCTTGAAGCTCCTGGTGAACAACACAATGCAGCACTACCTCCTAATAATTGATCATCTGACTCCTGTTCAGATTTGTACTGCTTCTTTGAATACATATGCAATTCACCGTTCCCTTCTAATGTGAATAAAAAGGGCTGCACACTTGAGTAGAAATACATGAAGTCTAGCAAGCAAAATTTCCTACTTTGAAAGCAATGTGTGATACATTACAGCATTGGCTTGAAATTCATATTATTTTATTTTTTATTAGTTAAACAGTAGCAGTGTGCAGGGAGCTCTGCAGTTAGCAGAACCAAAGAGGCCAGGTAGAAAACACATTTCTTTTTCTCTGCTGTTTACACTTGGTAGTGATCAGCATGCATTCAAATACTATCTCTGAGAATTTAGAACCGGTCTTTTTAATTAAAAAGCTGCTTTTCAAACATATTTTGTTTTTTGTTTGTTTTTTACTAAAACCTTTCTGGTGAAAAACATTGACATTTCATTAGGAAACATGACTAAATTTCAATTCAAGATAAAATCCTCGTGTCTCAGTAGGGTTTATAATTCAAGTAACTCACCTACTCTTAGCTAATGCGTTCCTGTTTCTTTTCTACATAGTACTGCAGCCAAAAATCTTACATCATACTTATACCCTCTTCAAAAAAAGGGAAACTATCTTGAAAGCTGGAGTCCAGACAGAGAAGAAAATCGGGAATTACTTGAACTATGTACCTTACGATCACGAATGAGTCATTTTACATTAAAAAAACCCCCAAACAACCCACCAATGTATTTCAAGGCAATCATGAAAAAACCACATATATGTGCCCTTGTCCTTATGCACGTACTGCAGCTCCCTAAGGAAAAGGTGCTAGTCTGATGTGCTGCAGATGTCCTGCTCATTGCAGCACTGCACACAATGGTTCTCCTTCCCTCAGGTCTTCCTCAGCTTGCCCTGATGCACGTCCAGTTTGTCCATTTTTGAGATAACTGGAAAAATCATGTAATTCAGCCTCAAATGTTTTATTTCAGATAGCCCAGGTTTAACTGCCATCCCACAGGATTCATGTGCATCCAGAGTGACAGCTCCAGAGAAGCCCCATTGTAGGAACTACCCTAATGCTTTGAACCCTCAGTTCAGCTACCCGAATTTCCAATCTTGAAAGTTTCGGAAAATTTTGGATATAAACTAGGCTCTCATTAAAAATGAAGAAATGAGAAATGCTTGCAAACAAGAAATAGGGCATCTCTGCCAACTCTAATAGAGTGTTGGAAATTAGAAGCAGAAGAGGTCATCTTGCCCAGTCCTTTCCCAGTATCAAAATGTTTCCCTCTGCACACTCATGAGCATCTTGCTCAATTTATTTTCACATTATTTAAGCAATTGAGCTTCAGCTGGTACAACAGGGGATCCTCTGAAGATACCGTTCTGGTGTTTAATGTGATCTACCATTGGGCTGAAGAGCAAAAAAATGTTCTGTGTTTTCTTTTGCTCAGTTTTCCTCATTAAACTGTAATTGTAATGCTATGACCAACTGAACACAACTATTCCCTATTCTATGTTTACAGATGTCAGATACATTTTAGATGGTCATCACATCCCCCATCATCATTATCAGTCCTTAGCCAAGCTGCTTCTCTTCATCTTTCCTCATAAGCCTGCCTCCATCACCTTAATAACATCTATAGCTCTTCTCTGCATCATTGATACCACTGGTACTGATGTTTTTAAGATTCCACTATGTAACTGGCACATTAATATTAATGGTGATAAAAACTCTGTGCTCTTAAGCTGATTATTATCTCAGTTTAAGAGAGGAAATATGCCCTATTTTCACAACCCAGCATTTATCTCTACTTTGTCCTTCAGTACTGTTAACTAAAATACGAACAAGTTAATCAAGTTTCAAAAATATTTGACCATTAATATATAAACTACCAAATACACAAGCATTTATGTATTACTGCTTAGGTGTGTAGGCACTATGGAGATAGACAAGGAATGAAAAACAAGTGATAGATGGAAGCAGAGACAGATGCTGTGTAATAGAAAATATAGCCAACAGTCTGAGTGGAAGAGGAATGCCATACCTAATTGAAGTGGCGCTCTGTGCTTTCCAGCAGTGTTCTCAACAATGAAAGAGACTATTACCTCCTGCTCTTTGAGAAAATGCCATCACCTTCCTATTTTTTTTCATCCCCACTGTAGCAGCTGGCAATTTTTCCAGCATTAATACTTGAATACTTCTTTTCCCCAGATATATTAGTTCCCATTTTTCTAGTTCCACTCACGTGGGTCTTCAAATTTTTCTAATCCTTTTTATTATGAGTCTTGGACTTCAGTGACGTCTGTCGTAACGCGTATTTTAATATCACTGGTAAACGGGCAGAGATTCTGTTTCCTGTGAGCCACAATCTGGATAGAGCATTCCCCCCAAATTTATTTCAAAGATCAAAAGCGATGATGAAAGCGATTTTTTTTTGCTTGGCAGAAAACTGTACCTAACACTTACATGCTTCTCTGGTCCAAAATGTAGTAAGGAGAAGAGGTTTGAGTCCAACCTGCCAAGATATCCGGCACTGCAAAAACGTGGGTTTCCCTTTATTTCCAAAGGGAGTTTTCTCCTTACCGCCATCAAATTGCATGCTATCAAAGAGGGAGTTTAACCCTGCAGCCAGAGAAACTACTGGTTTTCCAGTGAACAAATCAAAATGTAATATCAGAAATACCTTTAAGGCAGGTTTGGTTGACAAACAGGTGTTCTCTCTGTAAGACAGTTTTCTTATTGATCTGTGCTAACATCTTGCAGAAGTGAACAATCTCTATTGCCGTGTCAAAGGCTAACCATCTGTGAACAAGTAATGCAGCCAGAAAATCCATGTTGCTACAATAATAGCTTTAGGACGTGGGTCTTATTTCAATCACCACAAAAAGAAATCCACAGAAAATACCTTAAAAAGCCTTATTCTGATGTATAACTAGAAAAACAATTCCGATTACACAGATTTCATTTAAATAAATCACAATAATTTACACTCTGTGAAGCAGGTAAGCTACTGAAATAATTGTAAAGTTCATTTATTCCACTTCCTCTTTTGATATTGCAATCACCTTCTCAGTCTTAGCCCTTCTGTTTAGAAAGTATTATTCTCTCTGTGGGACAAACCAACTCTTGAATATCTGAATATATACTATAACACTTTTGGGATCAGAAAGTTGGTTTCACATCAGTAACCAACATTCAGCCATAGTGGAACAAAAATTCTAAATTTAAAGACCATTCTGAGGGACTGATTTGCAAGCAGAGGTTCATACTCAGAGGCAGACTAGAGAATTAATGGTGCTGGAACAGGAAGCTAACGGCAGGACTTTCTCAGAGCAGGAGACGGCCCGTGAGAAATTTTCTAGCTCAGTGAGATAGCACCAGGTCCTAAATAACTGTTATGTCAGAAGATGGTGAAGCTTCTGGGCACAGGTTTTGAGTGAGGGATTTAATAATTTGCACTTAAGAACATGAACCAGGAGCGTCCTTACATCAAGCTTGTGAATTATTATTTTTATCTGCCTTTGAGAAGTTACTGTTATATGCATAGTGTTATAATTGAAAAATCTGAGTTCCTGGCTAGATCTGGAAGGCTTACACTTTGCCCTCCTGTTCACTGGTTATGCTCAGGAACAGCCTCAGAGAGTACCACCCATGTGGCATTCAGGAACAGCTGTGGTTCCCATTCTCCTGATAATGATCTGCAAGGAGCAAAGATAAGCTCATGGTCTCTTCCACACAGGCAAGACTGGTGAGAGCACTTGAGTGCAGATATTTGGCTGGCAAGGCTGAATACTAAGACGTTCGGCATAATTAGCAACCAATAAAGAGCAAACTTCTGCCCCTACCAATTTAAATCTAAGATAATGGCGGCAGTGCAGAGGGCACGGAGCGCAAAACACATGGGCTTGTAACAACCGGGCTTCTGAGGTCCTGGGTCTGAGCTGCAGCAGAGTCAGAGTCAGGGAGGGCATCCTTAACCCCAAGACTTCTCAGCTCAGTGCACAGCACAGGAGCACGCTGGGCTGGGCTGAGGCACAATGGGACACAGCTGCCCCAAATTTCCCATTTTCCTTCCCTGCTTTGTTTGTTCATGTTTTTATTGCAGCAATCAAAAACCTATCATCCCCAGCCAAGGTAGGCAGGTCTATTCAATTTGCGCATAAATATTCCACTGCTTGCTGCTTTCCAAACAGCTCAAATCTCCTGGGCTTTTGTGGTCTCCTCCCCACTATCACTATTTTGTTGACTTGTTTCAGCTGAAAATTTGCACGATGTTGAAGCATTGAGTCCAATTTTTTTTAATCTAGGTTGGATAAAGAAAGCATTGTTGAGACTGACAATAGAAAAAACTACTGCAGAGAGCTAGAATAGAAAATACAGCACTGCCAGTAGTTCAGAAAACTCATGGTTCTCTCTTCTTGGACTCTTTCAACCCAAAACCTCAAAAGCAACCAATTGGCACTTCTTGACGTATGTTTACATACTTGTTTACTTTTCAAAGTAATTAGCTTTTAAAGTATTACCAGGGAGCTGAACAAACGGACCGTATAGTTCCAAAAACAATACAAGAGAAACTGTTTGCATTTGAATAAATTTGCTTTGCTGGTACCATGCATGCATCAGCCGAATGAACACTTAATGTTGAACATTAATTATAGAAACAAAAGAAATGGTGCAAAGCTGTTGTCTCTGTTAGTTTTCTTCCAAGATTAATCCTTGTTTATGTTAGAGGTTTTGTGCCCTAAATAAATTGCTACCTGTGATTGCTTCAAAAGGGATGATATTTGAGATGATTGAAAATATATACTGATCAATGCCCCAGACAAACAAGCTCTTAGCTGTTGATGCTCACTCACTGACCCTCACTCAGTAAGAAATCCATTTTATCGTGCTGTGACTTTCATCAGATGGTCATCAACATGATTGACTGATGATAGCTCTGCTGCCTTCTGGTCAGTTATCTAACATATGGGCTTTCCAGTCAACTGCTCTTGGTTTTATGGCTTTGTTTCTGATTTTTTTCTCAAGAGACAGTGAACAAGCACTTGGGCATCAGAACAAAGCAAAAAAGAGAAGTGTAAAACTACACCAAAATTTTTTTGAGAAATAGGAGTTTAGTTAAAGTGAATGTTTAAGCTAAACTCCCCAGATGCTTTTGGCTGTTGATTTAAAAAAAAAAAAAAGAAGAAAGCGAAAATTCATTTTGGCAAAAGATAATGGCAATTATTTTTGCAAAAGATGCAAGATTGTAAAAGTCAATAGTAGGAGATGAAATCAAATCTCTTATTTTGACAAATTCCCTTGGATAAGAATGAAATGGTGTCCTAAGAAAACTTCAGGCACCTCACAAAGTAGCAGGTACCATCTCATCAATATTATTTTCTGTGAAGTATCAACCGCTGCTCTTTGTACCAGTCCCAAAAGATGGCCAAGTCTAGTTACTGGCTGCCACCCTGCAGATTTTTGAAAGCCCTCCATAGAATTATGCTTCAGTGACCCGGTTGTCAAGCCATGACATCCACCGAAGCCTTGCTCATTGCTTCCTGATAGCAGGTGGCTCGGTGTGTGTGCAACACAAACTTGGAATAGCTTAATCAGATTGTAAAATTCATTGCCACATGATTTAGGAACATTCACAGCCATAAAAGAATCAGCATCTCTACTGAGTTTCCCACCATAAAGCCAAACCAGATACCGCTCACACTCTTTTGTATGGTACAACAATTGAAATGAAAAAAACCCAAAATACAAGTAGCCTACGTCCACTAGGCAAGGAAGATAGCAGTGTAAATGTTCCTCATGGAAGACCATGGAATGTCCCCTCATGGAAGATACTCAAATGCTGTGACAGTGAATACCAATATAAGCCATTAGAAAGGCACCAGGATTCTAGCTTGGATAAATGCATTGCACTTAAATTCGTGCTGCAGATGAATATACTCATCTCTTCACTCTTGGAAGTGCATGGCTGTGTGTAATAACGTCCCATCCCAGAGAAGAGCACACTGTAGCATGATTCATGCTAGTGTTATGTATTTCTTACCACTTTGCATGAGGTAGAACACCTCTTATGAAGCTTACGGGCAAATGGATCTAACATTTCCTGCTGTGATTTCTCATATATTAACATAGTTATATAAAGAAAATGCTTTCTATCTTATTTGTAGAGATCTGAGATTTTTTGTATGGAAGCCACTACTAGAGAAGTATAAAAATAAGGACTTCATTCAAAATTCAAAAAGAAAAAATATAAGCTAGAAGAAAATATAGATATCTTCAAAGGAGGTTTACAATTCTGTGTTTAAATAACTTTCGGACATACTTTTAGTCTCTCAGGAGCTGTAAATGATAGTTATTAGGGTGGCTGCTACACAACAGTCCTCTGAACAGCTGATCTGACATATACTGACAATTCTGTAGTGCTCAGCTTGCATACAATGTTAGCACTTAACTCCTGTGAACAAGACTGACCCTGCTAGATAAAAGAATAAACAAATCAAGTTTTTCCACAGTAGCTGCTGATTTGGGGTGTCTACTTGGAGACCAGAGTGCTAGAAGAGGTTAAAGACAAATACATCGAAATCCAGACATATATCAAAAACATCAATTTTGGCCCCAAACAGTCCTCCAAAATCACTTGTTATTCTGGAATACATTTGCCTTAAGTCTGACTTTATTCATACTGAAACCAATGAACATTTGTTAACCAAACTCAGCAAAATAACAGTATAAAGTGAACAGAAGAGGACAAAAAAGTAAGCTGCAGCTTATTGAAGCAACCTCCAAAGCTCCATATGAGATTAGGTTTGCCCAACAGTAAATAGTGAATATTAAGCTGGCAGTGATTAATATCAGTTAAGAACAAAATACGATGTTTCTATCCAAAATAAAAGTGACTTTCTGAGAAAGACTAGGAGTGCTGAAGAAGAGCTGCAGTTTGAAATGATGTGTAATCAGGCTACTGCCTACATGTCAAGGAAATATGTGTTTTCATTGTGTCTTTCGGTACAAAATCCTAGAGTCAAGACACAATACGCAGTTGAAGGTTCAAACAAATAACCGGGCCTTTCTCACACAAGGCACATGAACTGCAAGTTTTCCATGAGTTCACAAAGCAGTCAGACAAGCAAATGGGAGAAAACAGAACACCTGAATCATGAACTACTGAAAACAGGGAAGGTCTAGGGGGAAATTCTCCTTATTTGTTTATCGCTCCCGTACTCTGCCTTAGCTTGTGCTGGGACTGCTACTGGAGCCAAGATACTGGATTCTTTGCCCTGACCCAGAATGTTTTTTCTTATATTCCCAGAGATGATCCCGATGTCCCAGAGGTCATTCTTCTAGTCATCTGAAAATAATAACCCACTGGAAAGTATCATCGAGTTATTTAGGACAGGTATTTGTACCATAAATCATATATTGGGAATTTCACCTCTCTTTGCAGGGCTTGCATTTCCATTGTTTCTGGTCTTATCCAGAGCCAATCCCCTTCATGCTTCCAACCTCCTGTATTCTCTTTGTACCCAAACTACATCACTTTTGACATGCTCTCTCAAAAGAAGATGTGTGCTATGAAATGCATCAGAAGTAAACACTCCAAGTTTCATTTATTTAATTCATTGTCTGACAGCCTGTGTTGTGGAGCCTTGTCCAGAGTCACTGCGTACAGGACAGAACAAGGAAGGAAATGCCAAAGCTGTCATGCTTGTTGCCTAAATCTCCCCTAATTCTTTGATTTCTGCTACCAGCCACTCCCTCTCCAAAAATTCTTTGTTCTTAGGCTTCAAGCTAAAGATGAAGCTCCCGTGCATCTGGGAAATCCTCAGAGCATCCCAGGTTCATTGCTAAATGGCCCTTAAACATGCACAAACCTGGAACATAAATGCTGCCACACTAGATCAGAACAATTGTCCATCGTCTATTCTGTACTCTTTCTGACAGATGAAACACAAAGGGCTTCAAAGGAACATTAAAGAAGCCCATAAATGTGACAATTACAATATAGCCTGCTCACACACATATAGCCTAGGGAATAAGAGCTTCTGTTCCTTTGGAAGCATTTTTCATACTGTGACGCATGCAATCCTCCTTGACCAAACCAGCAGCAGTTTGGTACATGGTCCAAAGAAAGCAAAGGTCTGAGACACAGCCAAGCAAAGACCTCCTCTAGGAAACCCATGGAGACCAGAGAGACACAGTGAGCACTGCTGAGTTGTAGGTATAAGGAGCCTCGTGCATATCTCTCCTAGTGCATGCAATTTGATTATGAGACAATCCCTTTCACCCTATAAATATGACAGCCTAAGTGAGCCTTCTTTGAGCTCTCCCTGCTGGGCTAACACAGATTATTTGTTTAGCCTAAATAAGTGACATTCTAAATAGAATAAATAATTTGAAGTTATAATACTATGTGATTTAATATGCTGTTTGCTTAGCTTTCTTAGCACCAATAGTCAGACTTGCTCTGGCGCACTAGGCCACAAGCTGGGAATTTCCAGTTATAAACATTCCCAGCACATACAACATATTTGGCCTCTAGAGTCAACCAAACTCAGGAAATTACAGAGGCTTCAAGGATACAGACCACCACCACCAGCTGCAACAAGATAAAATAATGTCCTGTCTGAAAGACAGTGAAGGAATTTGATGATGGACAAGAAGACCCCAAACTCAAATGTAACTACTGGACCGAACCATCTTGTGAGAGGCAGGTAAAGAGTCTGTAAGGGTATAATTATCCAGGGGGCTCTTCACTTGTATTGGCCCTTTCTCCAGAGCTGACCATGATACTGTACAACTCTATGAAATTATTTATTTTATAAAATCCAATGTCTGAGAACCCACTTTGTGAAACTTTAAACTCGAATTTCAGAGTGGACTAACACCAGATGCCCAGATGCAAGGTAAGTGAATTTGGGACAATCATGATGAAACCTTGGAAACTTAGCTAAGTGACATAAAGTATCAAGTGCGTACGTATAATCCTTTAGCTATAAACATGTATAACCCCATCCTCCTTAGCCATAAACAACTGACCAAGTCTGGGACTAGTACTGGATCCAGCTGAACCTAGACTCCTCTCTGAAATGGACTTTAGAAAGCAAGGGGGTCCTTTCTGAACCTCTTGACTCAATGGGAGGGTGTCCCTTACGTGTTTACATCCCCAGTCCCCTTGTAAATTATTCCAAATTGGTTCTAACCTGCTCTTCCCTCTGTGTGTTTCCTCAAGGCAGTAACTGGAAAACCTTGCCATCAAATTCTGTTAAGCTGAACTTGTGTCTAAATATGGATTCATGACAAATCGGCATAGTTGGCAGTACCCTAAAAACTCATTCACAACACATCCTATGTAAAGTCATGATGTTCTAATCATGCAGTAAACAACCCATATAATTTTATGTCCCTGGTACTACTGGTACACTGTGTATTTCACATAACGTTACACTCCGTATTAGCAAATATTTTAAACCTCTTTCTCTACATAAGTTTCTTAAATTTCTTGAGTGTCTGCACTCCTTCATTAAGAGAGCGGCAAATACTTACTAATTCTGCAGTTCTGTTCCATGCCTCTTCATAAGTTCTTCTCTACTGTACGTGGTCACTGACATGTCAAGTTTTGCCTGTGTAAAGCTATTTCCTTGCGTCTCAAACCTATTACATGGCTCCTGTTTCAGTTTTCACAGATGCTTTGGATTTGATGGTAGAAGGGGGGATGTGAATACATCAGTAGACACATCTTGAATACACATAATGGCATTCAGGAATTCAGTAATCAGTCCAGTATCTCCCATCCCATTTTTATCTCAGTGTGCTGGAGCAAGCATTTCAGTAGTCACCAGTATGGGCACATCTCTATCACTTTGACACTGTTTTTTCCAATAAACAATGTTTTCATAGTAAACCATATTCTGCAGTTACACCAGATAAGTAAATTTTCCCTTACTACTACAAGAGCAGTAGGTGGTCCCCAGTGAATCCCCGCTGGAACTACTTCAGCTCTGCTTTCTGATAATTTTTGGCCTCTTCCTCTATTTTTCTTCCTATCCTCTTGGGTTTGAACTCCTGTTAAGTTGTTCTGCAGTCTCTGCTAGCCCCTAGAAACAATTCACCACGTGTTCCCCTGGGTGCTCTTGTCTCTCTGCAGTTTCCATCATGACAACATCCCCTTCCCTAGTTCTTCTCTCGCATGATCCTTCACAGATCCATTATTTTAGAGAGCACAGTGAGTAGATCTGCTGCTCAGGAGGTCTCTGGATTGAGTAGTTAGGATTTAATTAGAGCCCAACACTGTGAGGGACATCCACAAGGATTAGTTTTAGCCCAAAGACGATTAAGTGGCACTTTAAATGCCCATCTGCCTCCACTGAATATAAAGACAGAATAATTCCCCAAGGATAAAATCAACCTTTGTGATTTTTCTCTGGTGTACACATTTTTTGTTTTATTTTTCCCATTTTTATCAACACTGAAAATCACCTGCCCTTTTGACACCTATTCATGTAGTTTTGTTAGTCCTCGTGAACCTGTCATGTTCTCCACCACTCAAGACTATCAACCGTATCAGTCTTTCTAAATCAAGTCTCTCCACATGCTTCATAAAGGATTTTTTTTCACACCATACTTTCCAGGCTTCCCAGATTATTGCACAAACCTTTAGTAAATCTATTTTATGGTAAACACATCTCCTAGTGCTAATTAATTACCATTAAAAATAAGATATAACCTACAATAAATATTTTTATGTACCTCTGGAAATACTCTAAAGTAGTGTTAGCGCATTAAAGGCATTACTGAAGGTAATTCCATTCCACACACACACCCTCGCATGTATAAAACCTTTCATATGAGCATTATTTCCCTCTACATTGTCTTGGTTACCCAAACATAAGGAGGTCTTAAAATTAAGACTGGTCAGCACGCAGTGTGAAAGAACTTCATTTTACAGCACGTTTTAGCAGTGGTTCTGTATGTCAGCCTGTAAAAACTCTAGATCTGCATGCACAGGGTGGGCAATTGTGCACATAAGCATCCATCTAGGTCTGCAATGGTCAGTGCTGAGCAGGCCTGACTGGAGTCTGCGTGCAGATATGAAGAATTTTCCATGTTACACCCATAGAGGCTATTACAGAAAATCTGTGTTCATTACAGATGAGGAGTACATTTTTCTATATTTTTTCAGAGCATTAAAATATGTTCCATAACTTATTTTTAGCTCAGTTCATTAAACACACGCACAAAATGCTCACATATCTATAATTCCACTAGGCTACTCTTATGGTATTGCTAAGCAATATTAAACACTGTGTACTGCGTATTTTGTGTTTTACTATTGCTGCCTTGAGCCTCACAAACTTAATTGACAGAGTCACAGTATTTCAGACAGAGTTGTGAATTGAGGCCGTTGCTGGAAGGCTATGTATCACATCTCAAGTGGTGGAGGGCAGACATTTGACATCAGAGACTTCTGTGGAAGTGTCGGAATTTCATTCATGGGAACCCAATTCTGCTGAATAGCATCCATACCTACAAAGTATTGTGTGTCACTAAGGGATATGTCAGGGTCTTTCTACACAATGCTTGCTTCTTGATGCCAGTCATCAAAGAGCAATTGGAGAAAAGGCAAAACGCTGTCACTCTTGTATATGTTTTTTACAACATACTTCAGACTGTGAATAACAGATGTTGATTCTTTTTCCCAAATATAGCAACAGGTTAATGTCCTTATGCTGGGGCCTCTTCACAAACTCGCTCCTGTCCACCTTGATTTTTCCTTTGCTTGCAGGAGGTCACATGCACATCAGTTTAACTGAACAGCAACACTGATAAATACTTTAGCACTCAATTCGGCTGCAGCTTCTCAGTCTCAAGCTAGGTGTTACATACGGAGCGAGGAGGAATTTCTTCATTCCTATACCTACTATTATCAAAATAATTATTAGGTGTCTAAACATAATTTACAGGTAAAACTGACGGGAAAACTGTCTGATAATACAGTAGAATCAACAGCAATAATTAGCCAATCAGATGGTAATAGCATACAGAAGTAGTGGAACGGAGAAAGAAAAAAAGCTGAAGTTTAGATTCAGCAGCATCTGGAATTTGAAGAAAAACAGACATTTCCATCTCTGGCTCAGCTCTCACTCACTTTGAATTTCCCCAGCTATTCTGAGCAAAATCCACTAAGTACCTTTCTAAGATGCTTCTCAGGATTAATGTAGCTGAAAAGAAACCTAATTCATCAAGGTAGCTCATAGTGGTAAAGCTGAGAGGAGATCTGGTCCCTGTATGCCACACAAAATCTCAAGGTGAAATCCTGGTCCCACTGAAGGAACCGGCAAATGTGGGCAGGACCCATCCTATCTGCTTCATTATGTAAACTGAAAACTAACTTATTTATGGAATGTGGACTGAGTGAAATTAATCTCCCTTCATTTTATCTCTGCAGCCTTTTTCCCAGCCTCTGCTGAAGGATTCCAGCCTCTAAATGGAGCTAATTTTGTGGAGTTGTTCCTTTCTCTCCTGTGCTGTGCTGTAAAGGATTCAGCTACTAGGACATCATCAAAAAATCTCTGAAGTTTATCCACCACACTCCCAGGAATACAGGTCTTTACTGAGTTAATTTTGTCGTACAGAAGTATCTTTCCACACGTGTTAACTTCCAAGATTGGATGGGTTTCTTGTTTTCATTTGCTAGCAAAGTTGTTCAAGGAATAGAAAGGAAGGATGAAATAAAATGTTGAAAGAAACACGCGACACCAGAGCAACGTGTCTGGCTGTTGAATCTGAAAGGATCAAGACAAAACCCCTACTCTAATAAAAGCAGTCTTGCATCCCTTCACTGCTTCCAAACCAGTGCCCCCCCAAATTATGTGAATCAGTGCTTCCGGAAATGTTCAGTAAACCCACAGTATTCTTATGGCCTTTACAGAAGCTTTCTTTTTAATATCGAGCATTAATTGCCATATAAAATATCAATTGAATTATGACCTGATATTTTTTCTTGAGTAAATTAGACAGTGAGGCTTTACTCTTAGTCTCATTAACATTTAATCTGGAATAAATTTGGTGCCTACTCTAACTATAATCAAGGGTAAAATGAATAAATCAATGCCATATTGCCATTAAGGGATGCCTTAAGGGATGGTTCATCCCACAACTTGGGGATTCCTTTTACGTGATGGATTCCCACTCTACATCAGTAAAATGTTGCACAGGAACAACAGCATCACAGTTGATCTATGAATCCCTAATAATTTGATGTCAAAAGTATAAACTATTGTCCGAACCTGTGGAAATGGTTATGGGAATTGAAGTATGATAAAACTTTTTTTCTCCCTCTTTTCTCACATTGTCAGCATACTGATGTGTCGAACAGTGGTTACTTGTTCAGCATAAACCAATAAGATTTCAACATAAATCACTTTTAAACACTTTTGTGTCTTAATATGATGCCAAATTGAATTTGAACAGTTTCATACGTCACATTTATTTGTACAGAATGTACTTCAAGTGACTAACTAGAACAATATTAGCAGTACAAATTTAGCAAATTCTCAAGCTGCTGAGTAAGATCTTTTATCACAGGGGAAATCTACGGAGTAACTAATGAAGTAAATTTTGCTCTGCTTCTTCCATCTGCAGACCATTTTGTCTTTCAATACCTATCAGGTGACAATGCAAACTGGCATCTTGTTGTTGAAGGAGACTTTAAATCAGCCATCAGAATAATACCAGTGAGATCCAATAACTAATGAGTCATGTCACTTACAGCTGGAACAAAGTACAACTCAGGAGTTAACCAGGCAGCAATCAACTCGGTCCCTGACGAGGTACATGTTATCAGCAAAGGCATTTTAGGTGTTCAGGTGACCAATTAATATGCTTGGATATTTGTTTTCCAGTTCTTCAGCTCAAACTTTACAGACAATTACGTATAAAATATCATCAAAGACTGTGCTAATTTTCTCCATACAGCACCCAAAGTCCTTCACAACTTCTTTCAACAACACTTACGAACCTA
Source organism: Neomorphus geoffroyi (assembly GCA_033558235.1). NCBI lineage: Eukaryota > Metazoa > Chordata > Aves > Cuculiformes > Neomorphidae > Neomorphus > Neomorphus geoffroyi. Next base: position 1,183,237 of record JAUMJM010000039.1, read on the forward strand.
CTTGCAAGTATGGGTGAAAATAATGAACACTATCTGTATATCATAATATTTGCTTTTTCAACTTTGCTGAAAATCACAGAATCACAGAATGTCCTGAGCTGGAAGGGACCCACAGGGATCATTGAATCCAACTCCTATCCCTGCACAGGACAAATACTGCAGAAAATTTAAATACTTCCAAACAGAACTGAGTTTTCCTAAGAAAATCATAGCCATGAGGTATAAAATATTGAAATTACTTGGTCCTGCATGATGCGTTTACATACTTGGACAAAATCATACAACCATAATTCCCAAAGCTTTTTGAGTAACATATCATGAACAACCAGGAAACTTTCTCATTAGACCCTTAATTTTCATTACAAATAATGTTATGTAGTCAGCTAGTTTTGACATCGTAGACCCAGACTCATCCATACACGAAGGGGTCCATCACATCCTGAGTGGCTGCAAGTGCTGATCACTGCTAGGGAAGAGCGTTTTCAGCAGTGCAATTCCCACACTAACCCAGCACGGTCTGCTTTCTGAACAAATGTACCAGCTCAAGTCATCTACTATGGCCATCACAGTACCAAGCAACTCCCTCCCATATGCTTAGAATTATTCTATTTTCTTAAAGGAGCAGTTGCTTGACTGGCTAGATATAGTTTTCTATCTGGATGAACTAATGAAGTAACAATGCACTGATTTTTTTGGAAAAGGTTATTGCCACAGCAAGAATGACTGGAAGTTACTTGGTAGCTTCTTTTACTTTGGATAGAAAACAAGAGTTTCAGAAAGGACTTGATTCTTGGATTACTGCACTTAGCTTGTATGGCTTTTTTACTACGAGAGTTGGTCAGTAATGCAAAACATATAAAAAGTGAATATTTTTTCAGGTGGTTTCACTGCTTCCCAGCCATGACTATTGTCATATGTGAATGACTATATGGAACATGTAATGGCTATTAAAGCTCATTTAGAAACTGTCCAAAAAGTAGTCTTTATTATAATAAAGTAATAATAATTATTATGTCTTAACTAAAAAAGCTAACAACCTTGACAATGACTTCTATCGAGCTTGTCTAATTTATTATTTTAAGTCCAGACCAAAAGCCCTGTCTCATTAAAGGTAACTGATGCCCTGCATTGCCAGGAAGGTTTCCTACAAACTTTAAACTTCCCTGCAGGATTTCCTCCTGCCTGGGCTGAGACTCTCCTTAGCAATCAGTGTTTCCCATCATGGGCCATCTGCTTTCCTGCTGAGCGGGTCCTCTGGTTCCCTAACCCCATAAACTTCCTTCTAAGTAGCTTCTACAATGGTCTGGAGGGAAATAGACGTTGCCTCTTCCCCCATATATAAAGTTTAATGACGCACACAACTAATACAATTCCATCTGTGGGAACTTTGTGGGATTATTCTGTAATTTCACTAACTGAGTATATTAGATTCATCAACATGGTGTCAGTCCCTGTAGAGCCTATTCCCCAAATAAAATCAGAACGAGCATTTTTGTTTGTGGAGGCTTTTTTTGCCAATGGAGCACAACATTCAGGGATTCTTCCCATTTAGCAATCCCATTTTCTTAGTCTGTACGCCTCTTATTATTTATCTGCTGCTTTCTTGCTGTTCCTCTAATTCTTTTTTATTCTTTGCACTGTCTACAAGTGTTCCTGAATACTGATGTCTTCTAGTGTCTTTGTCCCTTGAAAAGCCAGATAATGCAGCAAATAGCTGCTATAAATGCAAAATAAAATACTTAATCACATAATCATTTGAGAAATACTAGCTCTGCTAAAGCTGAGGAAACACGTTTCAAGTCACCAAATGGCAATTATTATTACGACTTTCATGCAACAGGAGGCTGCATTACGTTTGTTCAAAAGACCAAGCGATAGATGATAATGAAAAGGTCATCAATTAATACTAAATGGCATCATCTATTTTCACCTATAAAATCAGAGATTGAGCTTAACTTCACTCCTACAATTTTCTTTGGAAAAAGCTAATAAAAGAGAATGTGAGAAACGTTATGTATTGACTTTGAAGCAGGGCATATTCTGTACTCAAGTGAAGATTATAATGCCATTTAAGGATGTATTTGCACATACTCAGAGTGAATATCTCTAAAATCTGTGTACATGTATGATAAACACATACACACTTTTATACATACATATGCATAAAGATTCAGCTAGCTTAGAATTTAAAATTCAATTGTATTTTCCTCAGGAGTTCCTGAGTATCTTGAAAGATATGTGCAGTTAGCAGATAGCTTCAGGTGCATTCAAACAACTGCTCTGCCTTTACCTGCTGTTATTATCAGAAAACAAGAGGAAACTGAGTGATGTCTTCTACTCCCCATCTGAAAACACCACAGGCACTAGGAAGTGTTTCAAACCATCTTTGCTTGAATAACTTTCTTAATGTCATTTGCTATGTTCTGACATTACTAGCTATTTGTAACTTAGGTAAAAAACTGAATATACAGATCCTTTTCTACAATAAAATGTCATATTTTGGTGATAATCCTAGCGAACTCAATGAGTACTAACTGCACATACATCCAGGTAATAGAAACGATGATCTATTATGTTAGTTAACTTTATCAGAGTTAATAACTCATTGGACTATTTTTCTGTTTTCTACTGTTTGAAAAATATCAAAATCAGAATCCTGAAATGGATCCACGACTAACGTAGATCATCACAGCTATTACTGCTTGGTATCTCTACTTAATAGAGCTTCAATGATTTAAAAAACAGCCCACAAAGCTAATGCTGCCATGAACTAGACGCAACATCTCCCGCAAAAATGATGCCGTTCTATAATACAATTTGCTGTTTCTCTTCTAGTTTAATGTCTTTTAGGTCTTTGTTTTAGCATGTTAATATGGATAAAGCTTGCAGCTTCTGTGTACTACCTACATGACATTATCAACATCGCTAAGCATCTGGCACCTGGCAGTAGCATTCTGTGCATTAGGTCACGCAAAGCTTTTGACTGCAAGGGGATCTTTGACCTAAGGTGTAAACATTTGTATTGTAACCATTCAAACCAGTGTGAAATGAATCCCTCTTTCTGCATCATAACAGAGAAGGGAACATGGGGGGTTTTTGTTATTGTCAGGATTTTTTTTCCCCTACAACTGTCCTAGCAGCTAGCCTGAATTCTTCTCATTTTCCTGGTTTGGACTGCTAAGGGAAATTCAGACTAAGCACACATTAACGCTCTCATTCTTTGGCACAGATTGCAATTTCTCTTTTCTCAGTCTGTTGCACAGTCCTGAGTCATGATTGTGTATTCTTAGTCTTCAATTCCCTTGTTTCTTTGTTTGATCAAAGCCCAACTGTGTCATCTACAAATTAGTTGTGACAATTATATGCAGCAGATAATGTTTTTCAAAGATATTTTGGACACAGAAAGCAACAAGTTTTAGTGATGCAAAGACTTTGTTTACTTCAATGTCTCATTCTAATCTTTGATCTTGCTGCTCCATGTATATCCCATTATACAATTATCTCCCAATTCTCATGTATTTATTCTAGTCCTCACTCTTTCACTCACGCAAACAATTATTTGCACAAGTTCCTTCTCTAGATGCGGTAACCGCTTTGTCCAGCCGCGGTAAGTAATCTTCCTACCATCTCATTTTATGTTTAGAAACGATCGATAGTACAGAAATTTTATCCATCTCCTGTCTGCACGTCTGTGGCTAATGTGCAGACACACACACCTCACAGCCTTACAGGCCACATTACACGTAATTACTGAGCAGATTCCCTTGTATTACAATAAACATAGAAAGCAATCCATATTCATGTTGTTATGACGTCAGGCAGGATGGATAAAATCTTGCAGCCCTGCTAAGGTGATAAAGTGAAGGGGATTTCTACTCAGTAAGAAGTGAAAAAAAAAAAGACATCAGGAACTTGTTTGATAGCATTAAGAGGTCCTTTCTTTATTTCAACTAAGCTGCATTATATTACCCACTGTTTTCAATTGCAGAATATTTTTCAGTTTGTCTTATTACACCGCATGCTGTTTAGAAGTTCTCATTTAGCAGCTCTTACCACTTTTGGATGGAAGAAGCTGGACTCAGATCAAGTGAAAACCTTGGGGGTGTTATTAAGAAGATAAAGAATTTGAGGGGTTATTGGAAAAAATGAATTTGATTCTTTGCTTACCACACAGGCAAAGGCTTACTTTTATTCCGGTTTCCAAAGGCAGAGCTCCAAAAATGTATGAACATCTTAGGGTAAGCTACTACTTATTACAGTCTTTGCATATATTAGAACAGTAAAATCAGAGTGGTGCCAAAGACAGTCCTTATACATCCGTATGGAGAGGTACACAGATGCATACATATAGAGGCATCCTACTAAAACTTTTCAGTTAGCTGGAAAATTCATCCTTTAGTCCCAAATTGCCCCTGAAGTTTGGATACATCATATTTCAGATGAATATTTTATATTACATCTTAAAGGCCCTTCACTACAAGAAGTAAAATAATTGTTATTAAATTCTCAGCAGATTACAAGGCATCTCCAGAACAGAGTGCAAAGGAGAGATTGGGTCTTTGTGGTGCACAACTTCGTGAGCACTGGGGAAGAGGATTTTGCTTTTTGAAGGATATTTGCCTCTAGCATAATACCAAATAATGGAAATAATATCAGATCATATAAAGCTGAAGCTTTTATTCTCTGCAGAACTAAGGAATGATGAGAAAAGTACTCTGGGAATTTTGCCCTTTAGATTAAATATTTGAGTCATGAATGTCTGAGACAATCAGTTTCAGTTCTGAAATTACCTTGCTATCTCAAGCATAGGAAGAATAAAAGACACTTTCTGTATTACAATTAAGACATGGAAAATCTTATTTTCAACAAGGTTTTATGGGTAATGCAAGAGAAGATTGTTTTTAAAAATAGTGCTTAGCCTTGACATCAGCGTTTCCAGCGCTAGCTACACTCCAGCCTATGTGTTCAAGGAAGGCTCTTCACAGTGTCACAGTATCACAGTGTTGTAAGGTTGGAAAAGACCTTTGAGATCATCGAGTCCAACCTATGACCCAACACCTACACCTACTCCTACTTGTCAACTACACCATGGCACTAAGAGCCTCATCCAATCTCTCCTTAAACACCTCCAGGGACGGTGACTCCACCACCTCCCCGGGCAGCGCATTCCAATGGCCAATCACCCTCTCAGTAAGAACTTCTTCCTAATGTCTCCCCTTGCCCACTGCAGGCAGTTCAGCAGAGGAATGAATGCCCACGGTGTCGGCAGCCCTGCTCCTGCCTCTGCTGGATCTCCCCTCACAGCGCGCCGCCAGCCTTTGCAGTGCGGCTGCAGTTCAGCAGCATAAATATCACTCCTTTAAACCGACACCACACCTGCTCGCTGTGGCAGCTCTCTGGGTTTCCAGGACGAGCCACCGCAGCAGACACGCAGCAGGGAGGCAGTTCAGGCGTTGGGGTACGTTGCATAGGCAACGCTCCTACCAGACACGCACGCTGTGCTATCGAGCAACACGTAAAAAGTACACTAGAGAAATGTGTGGCACCTATTTACTTATTAACAAAAGAGACTACAAACTTTCAAGCTTTTCAGGCACCTGAACCTGTACTGAAATCTTCCTGAGCTACTAGACTTACTGAAAATGAGAGTTTTATCAGCAGTTTCGACAAAGATATATATGCTCAGGACCTAAATTTCTTCTTTCATTGTTTTTTTTTCTAAGTTTCTCCATGCACAACTGGAAAAATTTGCACTGTAGCCAATACACTGCATTTTTTTCAAGTTATCTATTGTCTCTTCTGCATCAGAACTAAATAAAGCTCCTTTGCACTCTTTTCTGTGGCACAGCACTGGCCACACTATGGTCACGTTTGAGTTTCTGCTCCATTTGCTCATAGAAAAATCTCACCTAACACCATGCAAATCCCAGCCTGGCACCCAATGAATCCCAGCCATCTCCCGACGCAGGCTGGGCTGGGAAGGACTCAATTTCAGGTCCAAAGGCTTCCTCACCCTCTTGGAAAGCCCAGGCTGGCCGGCAGCATACGGGTCAGCTCTGGAGCCAGCAGGCATGCAGAATGCCCAGCTGTCTGTGGCCTTCGGAAGCGTTCAGCAGCTCTCGGGCCAGGATTAGTGAGAAGCACAGAACCTCTGATGGAGGGACACTTTTTTTTTCCTACCCTATTGGGAGCTCAACGTAATTATAGAGTAATTTCTTTCTCTTTGCATTTTACTGCTGTGTTTCAGGCTAGAGGACAGATGAGCTGCAGCTGTCCTAAACAGTTTACAAAAGGTTTGTTCCCAGAAAATTATACAAATAAGCACAGACCACATACATGTTGTTTTCATTCCAGCAGCATTACTTCCGCAAATTAGAATTTTCTCCACCTTTTAAATTAGATCTATAAAACTTTTAGGAAGGTTCTAGAGTTTTCATTGTCTAAAATAAATGGATTAGAGATGTAGAGATGATCATGAGAGAAGGATTACAAGTATTTGCAGAAGTCATCCTATTTATTCTCAGGGACACTTTATTAAGTAGAGAAAGTCGTGTGAGATTAGTGTGTGTGCACACGTGTGTGTATTCATATATATTTTTCACTACAAAGAATATTTTTGATGCTAGTTATAAAGAAGTAATCTAATATCTATGTATGTAAAAAAACATAGAAAAGATTGGCAATTTGAGTAAAAATCAAATAGGACAGAGGGGATTTGCCAGGTTGAGAGGGGACCCAGTTCATTTCTCCCGTTCGTTGGCTTCTGTCTCAGTAAATATGCGTATTCAACAGAGTTTACGAGGCTTAGCTCTGAAACAGCTGGATAAAATTCCGTGACCTGTATTACACAAGAGAATGGAATACATAATTCTAGTGACACTTTCTGACCTTAAAACCTTTGAGTCAATGGAATAACTCTGTATAATAAGGAGGCTTCACACATCTTTGAAATGTTGAATCCGTGAACCCTGGAAGGATTAATTCCACGTATTCCCTTTTTTTGGATTATTTCCTTTTTTCAATTGTTCAGGTGCTAAAGATATTCATATACATAGAAGATATAATTACATCAAATTCTAGATTTTATCTCTGTCTAATTTGCTCTGGTCAACATATAATGCAAGAAAAAGCTTCAAAATACCACAAATTGAGCTCATTAAAGTGATAAAGCAAAGGCCATTTACTTTGAAATAGAGAAAGGTGCGTGGAATTCTTGGCAGCAATAGGGAATAAACTTCTTTACCATTTTCATGTCTGACTGACACGTGTGAAATATGGTGTTGGATCATCTTGGTGCCGAAGAGAGATAGTTTCATAGCTCACTTCCAGCTACAATGGACTGAATTTCTCTAAAGGGAGAAGGGAAAGAAATCCCACTCATATGATCAAGTGAACTCCAAGAAAGAGAACCTTAAATCTAGTGGAACCCGAACAAAGACTAATAAGACTTGATAGAAAACTTATAGGTGATCAGAGGACTAAGGAAGTGCTTTTTAGAGGCATAATGATTTTTGGTAGGAAGGCCAAAGACCTTCATGCGGCACTTCTTGTCTACTACTAGCGGATTTGAACTATGTGAATAAATAAATAAACTGGACCAAGTCTTGCACAGCTTGTGGAAATAAGCTTTCTGGCTTTAAGCTGAGCCTTTTCTTCTCTCTTTTTTTTTTTTAAAAAAAAAGGAGAAAGCAAGCTTCAGATAACAATTTTCCCACTCCTGGGTTTCAACATATGGTTAAATTATTTTCCAGAACTGGGATAGAGTCTAATTGGATTTGGGGTAACTAGTTGTGCACCAAGGAAATAGCTGCAAAATTTGATCCAATCTGTATGGTTAGGTACTGCCAGGACTTTTAAGATATCTCTGATCTGAAGGTTCTACAATCCTGCTAATAACAACTGCTTACCAAGGACTATACTGTGTTCACTGCCAGCAAGCAACACGTACATACAGGTTCCAAAATTTCATATGAGGAGTAACGTAGTTTCTAGAAAAGGATAAGTTCTAGTGGAGTGAGGGGTAATAAGCCCTCAGAGTATTTCAGCTTTTTCCTCATTCCTTCCAAGTTTACTTTCCATATACATTTATTACTTATGGATTCACTTGCACAACTTTGATCTGAAAGCTCTTAGTACCTAATAGAACTGTCCCCTCTTATCCTGTGTTTTCTTTATTCTTGTAGAGGTACTGTGTAACAGAGGAAATTGTTGAATACAACAAAGTCTATTTCTCTGTAAGACCTTCTTCCTATTTGCTCCCACATATGTGTTGTCATAGATGTAGTTAGAAGAAGGGAGGCAGGAGTAGCAATGCTTTTAGTTTTTTCAGATTTAATTATGTTTCTAAATTGGATGAAAAGCAAGAAAACGATTAATAATTTTTTTTCCCAAATACTCCTTCCAGTTTTAGAACCAGATTTTCTCAAAGGCTTGCAAGCAGGTTGAACACTTCACCCAAGTACAAACTCTGCAGGGAACTTACATATGGTTACAAGTTAATAAAAATTGAAAATCTATATTGTTCTTGAAAGGTTTGGGTATCTGAATTGACCTCACTGGGGACAATATTTGCTTATGTAGGCAACAAACATCAATTAATTCTATGACAGTGGGAAGTGTTGCATTTAGCAGGCAAATGGAGTAGAGTGTATATGCATAATATATGAAGGCAGTGAAAATTTCACATCTTATTTTGCATGCGAACAGTTTAACTGAAATCCTCAATACAAATGTACAAAAAACCCCAAGCCCAGCTTCCTGAGCAATGCCTGTTAGATCTGATCTCCCCCTACTAAACGAAGGGAGGCACTGCAGGCAAAACCCATATAAAATAACGCTGACAAAGCCCAACACGGACAGGACCTCTGCAGCTGTGCTGAAGGGATGCACTTCTCTGAGAAAAGCTATCAAGTTTTTGGAAGCAAAGATGAAACAGCCCAAACACAAGCTCCATAAAATCATGGCAACCATCTTAGCAGCCCTTGATTTATCTAAATGGGGAAAGCTGTGTAAAATTAAGATATACTTTATGTTAACGCACATCATCGTTTGGGTCTGATAGATGTGTGCTGGCTGTTTGTATAGCTATCTTTTTGGCTGAATAGATACAACTGTAGCTTGATGTTAAGCCAATTATTCCTGAAGACACCAGGGGACTCACATTAACAACCAGCTAGCTTCCAAGTTTTCGAGTGAAAGCAAAAGTTGCATTTCAACTGTTTTGTCTACAAATATTCAGCAATTATACAGATAAGACGACATTCAATAACACTCAGTAACCATAGCAACCTGCTTTTGCTTTATTTGAAATTGAAATTCAAAGAGCTATTTGATTCTAGTAAAGTACGCCATTTTTTATTCTTTATTGATTTAGGAATAAGGTCTTAAACTTTTGTCCTATGTTGTGAACATGTCATTATGAATATTATAACCCAGCTACACTGCTGCCTACCTTTCTATTTTAAATTCTCTTTCTGTTTGTATAAGTCATTTACATTTTTACTCACTGCCTTAGTTTTACTTCAGATCTAATGGAAATGTACTAATGAGGGGGCCCTTCCACCTGTCAGCCCTTAGCTTTCCTTCCACATACCCACACTTTCTCTCCTTTCTCTTCATCCACACGATGATAAACTTTTAGATGCAAAGAACATAGCAACTGACAGCTCTGTGCTGTTCATTTGAAATTATGTTCTTGTCTTCAGCTATAACAAAACACAGCTAATTGCAAGCTACTTTATATTGCTTTTTATTTCAAAGTCACAATGTGGACGCAGCTTCTTGGTGCAGACATTCCCTTTTGCAGCAGGGGATGTCAGCAGCCAAGGCAGCAGTAAATAGGTGCCACATCAGCCAGACAAGGAAGATGGTGAAGGAACCAGCTACCAGGATCTTCCATACTAGCCTAACATTTCCTCCACATATCTGGGAATATGAACCCAGCCTTTGGAGATAAAGAAATATACTCACATGAATCTGACACCAGTCATTAATGAAATCACATTATAATAAGTGCATCTTGTGAAAAACAGAGTGTGCTTTAAACCTGGCTGGAACAAACATTCGTTCAGAATGACTCTGAACCCTGAGAATCCTTTGTCAACATCATACTGGTATTTCCAGGCTTGAAACCACTCGTCTCAGGTAAATGTGGTCATACTTATTTTGCTTGCTTCTACAAAGCAAAAAGCTGCCTTGATAAAATCAGAGGGTTTTTTCTGTCTTGCTCAGAAGGATCAGTGTAGGGCTGCAGCTGCTGAAGAGGGGCTGCTGTGGAGCGATGAAGGAGGTGGCACAGAGAACACATGTTCACAGCCCCTGCCTGTTGTGCCTTCCTCACTTAGCAGGTTTGGAGCTGGGAATGATTTCTGTTGGGTTTTTTTCTCTCTGTGTCAGACCTGCAGAGTTTGCAGGATGGCTGTGCCTTTCTGTATAGGAGAGATGACGTTTTCTTGCTGGGGTCACCCAGATACCTCCCACTTCCAGCTCTCTCCTGTCCTCTGCCCATGACACACTGCTAATGTCCCAGGTGCTTTTAAGTCTCACTGCAGGATATTTGGACAAAACTAAAAGCACAGTGTTTAAAAGCAGTTAAAGCAGAGGAAACGGTCATCTTCCGTAGCCTTACATTCCCTGGAACTACAAAGCTACAAAGGTGGATATAGGCCGACACTGACTTTCTGCCATCCAAGAAAAACCGAAACAACTGTGAAGAAACAGTTGCATAAATTTGCAAGGCAATAAGCCAAATAGTTTTGCTCAGATCATTTCCAGGCAATTTTCCATTCCCAGTGGAGGTTTCTATTGATCAGTAGTTATTTTTCCTTGCAATCAGTCATAGACTTGAAACCCCCCACCTCTCTTTAACAAAGTACCATCATAAAGAGCATCAAAACTAGAGAGGACCTTTTGATTACAGTGTACATCCACTTGCTATTTTATTTCCTTTATCTGCCTTCAATTTATTTAATTTTACTATTTTCTTTTTTTCATCACCTAAAATCAATAACAGTTCTGCTACGGACAAACAACTGATTTTTGATATTTACAGCAGGTAGAAGATGCAGGAGATTCTGCAGGTTAGAGAGCATCAGCCTTGCACCACACTGGTGAAGTCCGTGGTACTCTGTGCAGAACAGGACCTCTGCCAGTGGGTACCACTGTGGATGAGGGCTCAGACAACTGGGGGCTTCAGCTGACTTTCTACTGAAATAACACTTGGATTAACTGCCTCCTGACATGCTCGGAGCAGCCTGGGAGCCTGCATACTGTTAGCAAAGGCAGACTTCATTTCGTAGGAAAGTCCACACCCAACAAATGTTTGCATCCACAAGGTTTTTTTTGCTGTTGTCTTCTGTTACAAGAATGGTATTGTCTATGTGAAACAAATATATATTTGGTTTAACCACCACTAAATGTAGATCTTTATGAATGCAGGTTACTATAGTTACACTGGCATTGTGGGTAATTCTTTCATTATAACTGCTGCATGTTTGTATATAAACAGCTGAACTGCATTTTTTTACTTTAATCTAAGAAGCCACAGGAAATGCTTTGATTTAAAATTTGCTGATCAAGCCTGCACCATTAAAAATGTGAGATCGGGATGAAATCAGCATAATTCACTGCATTATTATTTTAAAACTTAAGGAAAAATATGCTTCAGAAAGCTGAAAAAATGTTAGAATGATATACATGATTGAGTCCACAATCCATTATGATTAGAGATGTGCTTAACCATTTCACGGATTCAGATTTTAATGCCAAATGATAGGCTGCTGTTAAGCAGCCCATGAGTATAAAGGCATGCTGCATGCCAGGGCTTCTGTGATACATCCATATCTAGTAAGAAAGAATTCTTCCTGCTAAAATTCAACTGCTCAGATTTCTTCTTTTTAATGGTGTCACCAATCACTTCAATAAAATGCTTCCTATTTTAATACATTTAAATAGAGTCAATAGTGATTTAGTATTTGAATATGAATTTCAGTGACAAATGGAAGACCCAATATAATTCTTCAACTGCTTCTTTTGATAAAACTCCCTAATTCACTATGCAAATTTACTACCAGAATGAAGTAATCCAAGTATCTGATAGCATCTCCGTTTTGCATGACCTGTGGCTGTAACCACAAAGCAGGGGTTGAACACCTTTGAGTTTCCACGAAATGTCGCACAGAAGATGAGTGAGGCAGCTTGAGAAAGAACATCATCGTCCCCAGCCGGTGTCTTGTGCAGCAAGATGCACAGCGGAAGGCAAGCAGAAACCACAGCCTAGGAAGGGGACGTCTCCGGCATCAGCCAGAGGAAAAGGCTGGGTTTACTGAGCTACTTCAAGTACTCTGCTCTCAAGAACTCCTAACAAATCACAATGAAGCAATGACAGAAATACCAGAGTAATTCACTACGGCCACTTTTCCCTGTGCATTTTCAGCCAACAGAAAAAGGCAATGAACAGTTTCTTACCAAGGCAGACCAAGATCAGTCTATCACTAGCACATCCATCTCAAAATAACATGACCTCAATTTCATAGTCTTCCCCTTCAAAAATCAGCATGAAGTACAGTATAGAGCGTGAAAGTTGAAACCAGCTTTCCCTTGGGAACAAGACAAGTGTTTCAGGAACCAGACAGACTTGCTTAAGACCAGCCCAGCCCACTGCACACATGGTTTAAAAAGCCCGTGTAGTAAGAGCAAGGTGTAACAACATAATGTCTCTTGTAGCATCAAATAGAAATGACTCCAAATACATATTGACTCCAAATCAAAGCGAAGTTCACTAAATAGGAGGACATGGCTCACTGTCCTTGAATCTCTTCCCTTTGGGTTAATTAAGAATTAAAGCACTGTGGTTTTGTACTTGAGCACCTCAGTAATTAATACTAAGGAATAGAATTAAAGGTATAATAATTGCAATCTGAAGGCCCATCCCCATGCAATCCAGAACAGCTCCTACCTACCCACTCTAAGATTTCAGAAAAGGAGCAGCTCTGCTAATGTCAAGATCCAGAAATAGTTTAAGATACTTTCTGAACTGCAATAATAAACAGAAGAGGAGAAACCATGCTCTTTATGACCCATGCTTACTTTCACTGAATACTTATGAATACATATGAATGTATCCATGTTGCTTCTGAAGACACCGAATTCATTGACAGCAAGTATTCAAAGACTTAAATAGGCATCTTCGAAACAAAGGACACGGAATACCAAGTAGAGAATCATTTTGGAGGATTTCACCGCTATCTTCCAGAAATAGCAGTTCCTACTAATCCTGTTCCCCACATCTTACATGTTCTAATTCACATCTCAAGATCTCTTTTGCTTTTCTTCTAATTTAGCTGTTTCAGTCTCAGTTCGGTCTTTTGCATTTAATGTCTCTGACTTCATTCGTGCCAGGTAGGACTGCTTATTCAAAATAACACATTTTTAATATATGCATTAGTGCTGTTTTAGGAACGGAACAGTCTCTTACTTGGTTAGATTAGTGTATCTCTCATTTAATTACAACTCGAAAGGTTAGAAAGTTTTATCATGCACGCATATTCTCTGGGAATTATCTGACTCTAAAATATAATTAATCATCCTCTGTCATGCTTTTATTATACCTACTGCTCTCTGGAGTCATTCCTTTATTTTTTTCTTCATTCATATTCCTCTGACCTTCCTCTTCACTCTGTTACCACAGACCTCAGGTGAATTTTAGCTGACTGCTCGGAAATGAGTGGATATTGTTAAACCCATTTGTCAACCACATTATCAACTCACAAACATGAGATCTCTGCATATGTTTAGCATTTTCCATACATAGCGGTCCAAGTATTAACATGGATGGCATCTGTCAATGTTGACTAAAATTAAATTTTGGAACTACTGTAAATAATAAAGCAGTCATATAAAGATTATTTCTCTGGAGCATAAGCTACCAGTAAACATGATTTGCATATTGTGCTTACAGCTGTTTCAACATGAACTGTTTGCTGTGGTTCATTAGAATGATTTGATTCGTCAGATTCCAGGATAGTCGCAAATCTACGTATACCGGTCTGGACGAATGTGGTGACAACTCATGTTTTCAGAACTATGCACATGTGTACTGGATTAGTAAGCTAAATTGAATAATAAAGCTTAAAAAGAGATCATTAATCACATGTTTCTGACAAGAGAAATGAAAGAGGAAGTACCTCTGAGAGATGCTCCTAAGAAACAAAGAGTACAAATACCAAAGCAATGTCCCCTGTGAAAAGAAAACCTCTTTTATAGACCTACATTTTGCTTCCAATTCAACACATTGCAATCTTTTCTACTGACTTAGTGGGAGTTAAACTGGGAGCTGGGCATGAAACTTAAATGATATTTCTGTATAATACTCTTGGTCTAGATAATAACATTCATACATCTAGGATATGTTTCACTCTAAGCTACAGTACATCTGCACAAATAATTTTTGTTCTCACGAACATCTTCTCTACTTCCTTCTCCCATAACATCATAAGAGTCTAGATTTTCTCTCCTCTCTTGTCCTTCCTACACACTTAATCACCGCAGAGCAGCAAAGAGCATGCAGAAATTTGATTTCAGTTATAGAGCTATCTCTTCCCAAACAGGGAAATGGTAAGATGGCACAAAGACTGAATTAAAACGAATCCTGTGCTGTGAAGGCATGTGAATGCACAGATAAGACTCATCGAAGAGCCACAGTGCTCATCTGTATGATTAGGCCTGTGTTTTAGAGTTCAGCTATGCCAAAGAAAAGCAACAGAGAGCTACAACTGACATCACTTAGATTTTTGGGGCTAATTTATCTTTATGCCAGAGCCTCTGGGTGCAAGACTGAGCCTGGTGGGGCTGACTGTCAGCTTGACGCTGGACCCCAGGTGACTTCAGCTTCCCTGCATCACATCCCCCAGCACACTCAGTCCCAGGTTGTATGACACATTTCAAAGGCAAATCCTGCGAGTAACTAGGGCAACAGCAGATGCCCTCTTTTTGGTTATCTAGCCTTCCTTTCTACTACCTTGCTACCCCTTCTTGCTCTCTGCCACCACTGGAAGAGGATCTTAAGAGGTGTCCTAGATGTGCAATGTTTTCTTCTCCATCTGCAGGGCGTACAAGTTACAGAGAGCAGAACAGAGGACAGGCACTGCCTGGCTTCTCACAGACAAAGCCACATCCTGAGCAAAACTGTTCCTTCTTTGTCTTCTCTGCTTCTGCAACTCCTTGCTCTTCACAATCCCGAATATTTTTCAACATTATCGAAAGAGATAAGGATACCAGAGTGAGAGGTAAGAATACCATAGTGTGGCACATAACTTTTCTAGCATTTGGACATCATCAAAAGTGTCAACGCAGCTTTTGGAGGTGTATTTTCCACCCAAGAGCCAACTTGGCTGGAAAAGAAATGGATGAGATTGCAGAGATTCTGTGGTAATCCCGATTAACCCGTGTTAACCCGAGCACTTTGGTGGTTAGCAAACATGACATTTGACTCCTAAGCCTGCAGTCCAAAGGCAATGGAGATGTTTTCCCTGCTCACAGAATATTACAGGAATTTAAATCATACCTTTGCCATAATAATCACAGATTTAACAAAAATACACAAGCCATAATTGTCTGTTGAGTGCATGTCCAAGCTAAGTGCTCTGCAAAGTATTTTGCCGCAACAGAATCTGTCTCAAAGAACACACACGAAAAATATTTCAGCAGAAGAAATTCACTCGCTAGTCAAAGACAGATTCGCTTCCAGGAAAGATCGTCCACTCTTGAAAAGTCTGCTTACGAAATGTAATTCTTCAAGAACGCTGGAACAGGGAGAAGAAGAGAGAAAAAAATAGCTGCTTCTGTTTCCCAGCCAATTCAGAGTTTGAGAAGGAAATAATTTTAGGTCAAAATATATATGCCTTTTTAACAACAAGACCTCCTCATTTAGCATAGGCAGAATCTGAAATGCTTCATTTAACATAAAGTATTTTATTATGGTTTTGGTTTATTTAACTCCTGAACAAAAGATTGTTTCCTTTTTTTAATATGTAGAGCTTTTAAAAAAAAACTAAAAAATGCTGATTCGAAGCAAAAAAATAAGAAGTTGGATCACTAAAGTGCTGAAATGAAACATTTTGGCATTTCCCATGAAATGGTTTTGAATTCTCTCTTGTTCCTGTATTTTTCATCAGAAGCTATTTATAGGATTTGACCCAAATTCTTTTCTCCCCAGATAGCTCCTATTTTTCAACTAATTTATTAGTTGTCCAGTAAAGTAGTGCCCAGATCTAAAGGCAGCATGGGTTTAATCTCAAGAAAGCAATAAAAAAAAATACTCTTAACACCTCAGACAGGGATAACAATGGGAAGAGAAGCCTTTCCTTACTGCATTTCTATTTTTCAAAAGGTTTCCTAAAATGGGCCTTCAGACTAGATCAACATGTTCAAAATGCAGCTTCTCCTATTTAATGACAAACTTCTTCCTCCATGTCAGCCTATGGGGACAGTATTTATGTCTCATGCATATACTGAAGCCCAGATATTTGTTATGAAATCACATTAGCACTCCAGCTCTGCCACCCCCTAGGCCCCGATGATGGGATTTGGAGCTGTGCATCCTCTTCTGCAACGCACACAACTAATTCCCACGAATTTCCATGCATTTAAATAGCAACTTGTACAATGGGTGAAGACTTGGATGAGAACTAACATATTTCTATGGCCAACAAAGCAGGGGTTTGAGCTATGAGAGCCACCAATGTTTTCCTAGCAGGTGTGTTAACTGAACCAGATACACCCAGTGGAATCTGGATTTTGTCACTGTGTCCCGAGCTATGGAGTAGCTAACAAGGTATGTTTGCTCAGGATTTTTGCTGTTTTCTATCCCTACCATTTTTCCATACTCATGTTGTGTTGCGGTTTTCAATTTGAAGCACTTTATTGGAGCCAAATTCTTGCCCAGATGCTAATGTCAAACAGCACTCTAGAAGCAGCCACAAAAACTACTTGTGGTTAATTGCTAAACTGGCAGAAACAGGTTCTTTTATTTTAGCGAGCAGAAAGGTTTTGATACAGATCAAATCATATAATCACATTTTCTTCTAGAAGGAGAAAGACAGACCTTATTGAAGTTGAAATCAAAACTCCCATTTACTTAAAAAGGCCAGAAAGTTAAAAATCTAAAACTTTTGTAGCTTAAAAGGGAGAATCATAAGAGAACCAGCTATCCCATTCATTTACTGGATCTGTTTGAAGAGTCTGGTCTAAGTAGCTTTTTTTAACCTCCTTTTTTTTTTTTTGAGAAGATTGAAGAAAAGAAATGGCCTGCAAAAAGGAAAAGTAAATGGATTATTTTTTTTTTTTAATTCTGCAGGGAAAATAGAAAAAGTGATCTTAGTTTTAAGTGTAAGTTATCAAAAATCATTGTAATTTGCACTCGCCCAGTTCTTACCCTTTCATTAGCAAAGGCTGCTGTCTGCACTAGGTCTCTAATGATGGCTTTGCGATGGCTGCAGCACACTCAAACCCACCAAACATCATTTTTAGAATCCCATGATGCAGCTATTACCTCATACTGCAACTGCAGGTGTGATTAAACAAGTTACCTTCAGAACAAAGGGCTTCTGAAAGCATTTATTTATATACTGAAGTCATGAATGTTGCATGAAATAACAAAAAATTAAAAAAAGATGAAAGAATGAGCACATGCAAATACATAAAAAGACATTTACACTGCCAGTCAAGTTGATTTCAGTAAGGAGAGAGAATAAGGAACCTTATATTACCCTACTGCAGGACAATATACATAGGACGCTGATAGAGCATTAAATGCTGCAGACGGACAGCAACAAATATTAGGTGTCTAAAACTCTATCACAAATCAGCCTGCTAACAGCACATGAGCAGGCTTGCAACGACCTCAGCACCATCACACATGCTCTTATCTGCTAAATTGCTTTGCGGTAACCTCACCCCATGTCCTTGACGATACTTTTTTAGAAGTATTTTTCTCTTGCTTTCCAAAGAACTGTCAGTCCTTCTTTGGGGTTTCTGAATATCAGAAGGATGGGATTTTTTTGAAAAATGTATTAACTATTCTTGTTTTTCTTTTTCTTTGTAAATGCAGTCCATTCCTCCTTCTTACTACTGATACACAACTAAAGAGAGAAATCAACTTTGGAATATAGGATTCACTTATCACATGAACAGCTACAGTTTTAATTGCCAACAGGTAGCTGGCATATGAAAGAATTACCTATGGCAGTGCATGAAATGGGACAGTTTTCAAAGCACCCTTTGAAAAAGAAAAAACAGTTTTTCAAAAAGGAAGGATTTAAAAAAAAAATAGTAGAAAACATCAACACAAACCAGTCTTGTGTATGTAGGTACTTTGCAATAGCTCTAAGATGTTGATTTTATTAGTACACACTGAATATTCCTGCACTAAATAGAATAGGAAATCCCAGTGGGTTAACTAGGGGACCTAAGGGTGCTTCATCCTGCCTCCTGGGTTTGGTGTACACCACTCTGCGGTGGAAGTTACTCGCTGCCCCCTCGAGTGCTCTTGTTTCAATTGGTTGGAAAATGGGCAGGTTAAGTATGGCCCACCACATGCCAGAGTCAATTACTGAGCCCAGTCTGGAGCAGGTAGGGGAAAACACACTTCTCCTGCCATTGTGGAATCTCCTTAAACCAGGATAGTGCTGGTGGTGAGCAACCTGTGTTGAAGTTCCAGCTGCTCAGCAAATGGGGAAAAGGGCTCATGTTGGCTAACTCAAGATGGTGAAGTATTAATTAAGGGGGAAAAATGCTTTCCTAAATCTTCCTTAAGGAACATTTCTAAGATATGCTTGGAAATCCCTGGAAAAAATCTACTATCCCAATGCATAATATGACTATGGTCAATCTTTCTCGGTCTCTTGCAAGTCTCTCAGTTTCTCTATAATTTTCTGGCATGGAAATAACTGACTGTGATATTTGTTTCCATTTAGGCTTTCCCCTCCTTCTCTTTGCACATTCTACTCTCTCCTGTTTTTTCTATTTACACAGCAAAGTTTTTGAAGTAGCGACTTTCTCCTGTTCTATTTGTGCTGTGTCTCAAACCACGGTGTCCCATCAATGCTCGGTCTGTTGGCATAACAATAATAGACTTGATAATTATTATTGGTCCATGCTATTAAAGCTACATCAGTGACATGAATGTGCAAAACCATCAAGCTGCTGGGAAGAATGTCTGTAAATATCTTAGCAGATGTCATGTGTGCGTGAGAAGCTGAGGTAAGGAGCTAAACAAGTGCAAATCTGTTTACAAATTAATGAAAATGCTCCGAAAGGATGGAATTAGTTGGCACAGCACAAAATGGAGGTATCATGGTGCTAGATATCTACTTCACCTATCCTGTTTTTACATCAGGGGTCATACTCCATTACCTTTTGCTCCAAGCTCCAAGTCAAATTTGATTAGGGACTAATCTGATTCCACATAATGAGAATACTATTTAGGACGCATGCTTTAAATGTGGCTTTTAGTCCACAGTTTGTTACATTAATGAATTTAACAATTGAGATGATTTGTACGTTCCATGGGTGATTTGGTATGGAAGGCATTTGTGAAATGTGCAAAACTGGCTAAAAATGGCATTTCAAGCAAAACAAGCAAATAATTATAGCTCATGCTACAACTTGCATCTGTCCTTCACTGATACATAGGTAGGTAATATTTTTGAGGTGTTTTTAAAAGCACAGTTAGAAAGCATGAAATAAGAAAGAATTTCTTCAACAGATAAAATGCAAGAGTATTTTGCTTTTCTGAGCAGATGTAGTAAAGGATGTTGGTGCCTCAAGTCCTGCACTTACACAGTGTCTCCAAATGACTATGAGACATCCCATGCTTGGAGCACAGAGCATGTGTGCTCTTGTTTAGCTAGTTTATCCGCAGATGTTGGTCAGGTGTGAGATTTAAACCCCTCTCTCCAAATGCCATTCTCCCAGCCCATTGCTGTGGGAAAGTCTCACCCAGGGCTGTCTCTGAATACAAGCATTTACAGCCATTCTTTCGAAATATGGGCTCCGAGCGATCCTTTATCTTTTAAAATGTAGTTGATAGTGCTGGAGATTTCCTTTTTATGGCATGAAAGTTTTGTAGCTAAAGTATTCAACAAGTGAAGTAAAGGCACAGATACCCTCATCATCCACTTCTGCTGAGCACCCTGGTCATTTATGGATAGACAGAGAAGCCCCGTGCTGCTGGATAGTGGAGGTAACAAGAAAGCTGATAATTACCTCTGGAAAGGTAGAAGCCCTGGATCCTGGACTCTGCTTCCATAAGTACTGGCACATTTTGTCCAGTCACTTGAAGCATACTGGTAACCAAAGCATTTGGTAATCCCCAGAAGTGTGTAGCTGGGTGAGCCTCCAGAGTTGCAATTTCAGACACAAGAACCTGAATTTTGCCCAAGCCTTACAGTGATGCCCAAATTCTATATTGGATTTGTCTTGCTCATTCCTACTCCAGGACCTGAGAGCCAATTGCTTGTCAGAAGCACTGAAGCAGAGTGGTGGGAGGGCAAAGAAACTCTAATAGCTCTGCAAATCAATAACAACTTTACTTATATTACAAGCACAAAGCCCTGCAATCAGATGCTGCTCACATCGTTGTTCTTTTTTAAAATTTGAAGGAACAGAGTACCGGGAGATTTTGTGCCAAGCCAGCTGTTCTAGGGGAAAGAAAGTTGTGTTTACCAAGGCAACACTGGGCTCTTTTTGAAAGCAGCAGCAAGGTGATCAGAACAATGTCCTTACCAAAAAAAAATAAAAATCCCAAAATCAACCATAGTCACACTGCATCTCAGGGCTTACTCTGCTCTATTTCCTTAGAGCTCTACGGCAAAGATCGTCGTGCTGCCAGCATGTCACAAAGTCCCGTGCTCCCCATGGTACCTTCAGGGAATGTGAAGTTCACTTTCTTTCTACTCATTGAGTTGAAACCAAAACCTACACAGAGAAGTCGTGGTGCCTTCAGACAGAAAGGAGGAGAAATTTAAAAAAAAAACAAACCTGGAAGTGAAGGAAGCTCTTGATGAAGAGATCATAGAGTCATATAACGGTTTAGATTGGAAGGGACCATGAAAGTTATCTCATTCACCCCCCTGCAATGAGCAGTGACATCTTCAACTAGATCAGGGTGCTTAAAGCCCCATCCAGCCTGACCCTGAATGTTTCCAGGGATGGGGCACTCATCACCTCTCTGGGCAACCTGTGCCAGTGCTTCACCATCCTCAGCAAAACCAGTTTCTTCTGAATATCTAGTCTAAACTTCTCCTCTTTAGTTTAAAACCATTACTCATTCTCCTATTGCTGCAGGCTCTGCTAAAAAGTTTTTCCCCATCTTTCTTATAAACCTCCTTTAAATATCAAAAGGTTGCAATAAGGTCTCCTCAGAACCTTCTCTTCTCCAAGCTGAACAACCCAAACTCATGTCAATCGATGCCTGGAAGGAGCTGCAGAAGGCAATGAGACACTTCGGTTCTCACTCTTGAACTCTTTTGACATGGCATATGCCACCCCTAGCAGCCTGCCTTCATTGGAATCCATTTACCTTTACGGTAGTTTAAATATAATTTACAATTACACAAGGTGTCAGGTCAGCCCTCTGTGAGCTTTTGTGCTGCTACGAGTGCAAGTCAACCCTACTCTGCAAGGCAAAGAGGAGCTGCCCCCTGGCCAACCCTCCTGGGTGCACCATGGACTTATTGGGTCCACACGGAAGTACAGATATTTGACTTCAAATGTCTTTCCGTTCTGTCACACAAACTCCACAAAAGCTCAGAATTATACTGTTCTGAAC
The DNA here is from genome assembly GCA_033558235.1 of Neomorphus geoffroyi. Taxonomy (NCBI): domain Eukaryota; kingdom Metazoa; phylum Chordata; class Aves; order Cuculiformes; family Neomorphidae; genus Neomorphus; species Neomorphus geoffroyi. The sequence continues at coordinate 1,205,063 of JAUMJM010000039.1, forward strand.
CACTGTTGTGTCATCCTATTTAGAGCAGAAATATTATCTCTTACATTGCTCTCTTGCTGAATCAATATCTCTCTGTTAAGTGTGCAAGGTATATCACGGGATTTGCCTTAGAGCCGAGACTGTAGTGACTACGTTTCCCAGCTAAGGAGCATGTGAGAAATGGTTGTACAAGGAAGAGAAAAAGAAGTAGCAGCAATACTTTTTGTTAAATATCAATCATTTGATCAATCTTATTCCAGCTTGATGGGAATATAAATACATCAAGGTCCATGCTGTAGTTTACTGAGCTATGAGTAGCAGATGTGAACTGGGATACTGCCTTTCCCACTGACAGTCCAAGATCTGTGACTTCTGAACAACCAACTCAAGCACCTCACAAATATTTTATCAAAGTATATTTATTATGGTGTACCTCCTAACTGACACAAATTTACTCAGCTGATTTTTGCCAGTTGAGGATCGTGCCTTGGGATGATGACAGCAGGCCAGGCTGGAGGAACATAATGAGAAATTAATAGTTGGTGTAAGTTCTGCTGTTGTCTTGAAGTGTTTCGATTGAGTTTAATGGTGATTGTTTACAGCACAGAGCACAAAACCAGTTGAAATGGGACAGCAACTGCACAGATGACACAGAGAGAAGGGAGATGCACTTCCCTTGCCCAGAGTATGTTATAGAAACTACAGCCCTAATTGCCCTAACTTCTTTCCTTTGAGATACTTCCTTATATTTATCTGATGATCCTAAGGTGCTATACATATATATTTTTATAGCATCTTAGTGTATATATATATGTATGTGTATATATATATCAGCACTGGTGAGGCCACACCTCGAGTGCTGGGTTCAGTTCTGGGCCCCTCACTCCAAGATGGACATTGAGGGGCTGGAGCGCGTCCAGAGAAGGCAACAAGGCTGTGAGGGGCTGGAGAATGAGCCCTATGAGGAGAGACTGAGGGAACTGCGGTTGTTTAGCTTGGAGGAGGCTGAGGGGAGACCTCATCACTGTCTACAACTGCCTGAAAGGTGGCTGTGACGGGGTGGGTGCTGGTCTCCTCTCACAAGTGACAAGTGACAGGAGGAGAGGAAATGGCTGCAAGTTGCGCCACGGGAGGTTTAGACTGGACATTAGGAAGAATTTCTTCACTGAAAGGGTGGTCAGGGATTGGCACAGCTGCCCAGGGAGGTGGTGGAGTCACCATCCCTGGAGGTGTTTAAAAGATGGGTAGATGAGTTTCTTAGGGACACGGTTTAGTAGGGAGACAGGCACGGCTGGACTCCGTGATCTCAGAGGTCTCTTTCAACCTTATGATTCTGTGATTCTATGATAGTCCAGTGTTCGTAGAAATAAGCTGGCAGGACTATACTAATATTAACATTGAGGAGAATTTGTCTGGTTGAGCTAGCTTTGGACACATGTGCATTCTGTTGAAAAAGCACACGAGGGGATCTTCAACAAGAAATAATCATTGCAATGAGCACGAGGCTGAAAGCAAGCCTTGTTGATTGCTGGATGCTGACCAATACGTTAGCGATCCCAACAACTATGTGTTTTGTGTGGATATTTAAACATATCTATTGCTCATATCTTCTTCACGGTTTGCTTAACACTGACCTTCTGATTTCTGCTGCTCATAATGACCAGAAGTAATTTGCCAAAGGTAACAACGGTAACAAGTAACAACTGCACTTAGGCTTAGCTCCCATATTGCCACAATAATATAACCGTACTAACATCTGATGGCAGGGAAGATTTCAAGTCCCAGCACAGTGAGATAAATGTTACTAAATGTTAGACTACTGTGAAAGATTCAACAAAACATAATTACCATGATTATAGGCTATAAAAAGTAACATTACAAAAGAGCTTACTTAATACAACGCAGAAGAGTAACAAAAAATAGATTTCTGTCTAGAGGTCCCTTTTAGATGATTACAGCACATTTCAGCAGTCAATACAAAAAGCCAGGTTGTTGCATTCAGAAAAGCAGTGAGAATTATATTTTTCATTAAATCAGTGATATGTCCTAACTTCCCTCCCTCGACCTGGTTCCATTGGTTTTCCTTGATGAGAGTTATTTTGATGGGCCATGACCAACCTGTCAAGCCACAAAGGCAAGACAACAAGTTATCTTTCACATAAGGAGTTTCACATGACCCACAGCGCCATATAGAAGGAAAGGGACTTTGAAAGGATACAAAGCACACACGGAAGTAGTAGGAAACCCAAATGAACATAAACTTTCTGCCACAAAAAATTACTTCTTTCCCAAGATATGGAGATGACTTTCACTAGATTTTCTGTAACCAGTGGACTGGCCTGACGCATACATTGTCTACAATAATGTGTATGGCTAGATTCAGTGCGATTTATATGGCTAGATTCAGTGCGATTTTGGGATAAAAGAATATGAAAGTGTAAGTCCGTTACTTGAGGGAGCATCCACTCTTCCTCTCCACAGTGTCATCTACACCAGTTCTATATTCCAGCTTTTGGTTCACTCATAAATATATTTTGGGGACTTATTGCTGTTTGGTGTGTTTACCTAAATTTCAAAGATAGTAAACCATTCTTCTCTTACATTGTGTTGATATTTTCTATCTCTTCCCAATGGCAAAGGAAGTGTACAAAGGGATTCCTTACAAGCAATGCTGCTTGTTAGAAATACTTTAATGACAGATGTTACATGGAGCCACAGTGTAATTTTCTTTTCTGTCTCATCATGCGTTCTTATCATCAATTACATTTTTCCTTACTGCTACAGTCCTGACTTGAGTTCTGACAGAATTAAAAGCATGACCTACAAACTCCTTATAAATAAAAAATGATTGCCAAAATAATTTGAAGTTTTACCTAATGATTCTCTGCCATAACTTACACACAGGTCACCATATTCTTCTTCTGGGTAACCTGTTATTTTTCCACTACGGAGAGGCTTTTCTTAGCTAGATCAATAACATTCTGCCATGTCACTTAGAGAAAATGAAATGTGAAAAAAAAATTTTGAAAACCATATTGAGTCCTTTTTATGTGGTTTAGAGAACTCAAATCTCTGCGTGTACCGCAAGAGCATAGATCTGTTGTGCCATTCACAGATACACAATGCCAACGGTTTGAATTCAGTGGCAGTATATTAACAGAATGCATGCAAAGCACATAGTGTTGTTGAAGGGAGAAGTTTCATATAAACAACTGAAACTGTTTTCTGTATCATGAAAGGCAGGGGGGAAGGATGGAGTGGTTTTAAAGTCAGAGGCAATCTATGGTACACCTAGGACATGAATTCATTTGAACCTCTGCTTTTGCTGGAGTATTGATGCGAGCAAGGGAGAGTGATGTTCTCAGAAGCATTTGCCTACATCTTTAGCTACCTAAATAACGTAGGTAAGCTTAGTCATCTTCATCAAAATATCACACTGTATTTACATGGATGAAAGGCAACATTACTATTAAACTCCTGCCAAGTACTGAACAAAAGAGAGAAAGCAGAAATGAAACTAACTTTTACTATCTTTGTCTATAGTACATTCCCTGAGGGGTATTTACACAGCATAAGGATTGTGCCCCAAACCAGCCTCATTAGTGATCTTCCACCTCCTCTGGCTGCATTTTAAGGACAGACTTCAATCATGACACGATCAAAAGTACCAAAGAACACAAAGCCAGAAGTTGTTCAGAAACTCACAGCATATTCATTAACAGCCCTGGGAGAGACGTGCGTTCCTCCAGCAGCTTTTCAAGCAGACACATGTATTGATCTCTCCATGCTGCCTCCTTCAGAGAGGCTGCACAGCAGTCCTGGTCAACACTTCCAGATGTCCTTGACTCTTCTAGAGATACCTATACTCCTAAGGACAGGACAGGTTTTACCCTCCTGCACCTTCAGACCCATCCAGAATTCACTTTTTGTGTCTGTGCTGAAAATCTAGAGTAGCTTCCATATCACCTTTCCACTCTTCCTTCCCAACTAGCAAGACACCAGAACCTCCATTTTTCATAAATTATGGCCACCAACAGGAAAAGGCAAGACACTGCAATGTGTATTGGGCACGGGACCGGGATGGGACAGTTTCAGTGGGGTTTGGGGTAGCTGGGCTCAGCAGTGCCATTGCTCACTCCTTGGTGTGGGGAGTACGCTGCGAATGAGCTGCCAGGATAATCGTGCTGTGCTTGTAGACTAGAAAAGGGGTGTCAGACCACAGGCACAACTTTGTTCTCTCTGTTGCTGTTCATGTGATAGTCCTGCACTCATCATGGCTCTGCAAGACTTGTTTTAGGCCTAATTATTTATTATTTTGCAACTCAGTCACAGTCACTGGGACATGACATGGTGGGAATCTTCTATGCGTACAAAGCATTTGAAATTCGGCTGTGCTTAGGATGACTTTACATGATTTGACAATCATATAATATGGCTAATGATCAAATCAGAGGTAAAAGTTTCCTGATAAAAGGGATACAAACCTATGAAAGAAGCCTTTACAGTCATTCCAATTATTTTCCCAATTCAGTTCATAGGTGACAAATTAATGCTTAAGCATATTGGGGGAGTATGTGCCCTTTATTTAAACAGCAATATAGATATCAATTAAAGGACAAATTAGTTATACCTTTTGACTTATGTGCAAAGAAGAGAATTGCTACGGTATTAAAGAGTTTTTAACTAGTGGGTAGTCTGGTAATTAGGAAGCTGTCAGAGCTTGTTATGTTATCTTGCAGCAGTTGGTGTTCAAAATACTTCTTGCCACTCATGATCTGAGTGGGATGTTGTTAATATGCAGCTACAGTCTACAAGAGTTCAAAGGGTAGAATTTAATTACGATACTGTAAATTCTTAATTTTCAATTACTATGACACGAGGGAACTGCCCTTGAGAAAGGGCAGATAAAAGACATTTTGGCATTTACAAATGTATGAATAAATAGGAAAGCAAAATAAATAATATTTGCAAGATTGTTATATTTGCAAGTTCTGTGGTTGCTTTTTAATTATTTTTCTTTACTAGATTGCAAAACAGATATCTCAGTTACAATGCATCATTTTCAAATACTATTTCACTCCAGGCAGCAGTTTCAAGGCCATGAAAAGCAGTAGTTTGATCTGCAGTACGTTGTAAGCCCATGCACAGCTGATGGTCACGAGAGTTGTGTACAGAAAATAACTACCTATTCTAGTGAAAACCTTTATCTGGAAGCTCAACTACCTTGCAAATCTCCTTTATTGTTGAATTCACAAGACTACCTAGGCCAGTGATAAGCAAATATTTGGAGTGGGCCTTTCTCTGCCTTCCAGTTTTTTCACTGGTCCCTACTGCCCTCACCACCAGTCTCAGCAGTAAAGAAATGATCCACCTTCACTACCAGCCGAATTCCACCTGGAGGCTGTGATCCACACTGGAAATGATGAATCAAAGTATCCTCCTTCCTTGCTGATGCTGCGTTTCTAACTGCAGTTCACCAAATATATGCAACCACAGCACACAATATGATGTATGAAAGTCCATACACATATTCATTGGAAGGGGTACAAGGGATTATCCTGAAGTCAGCGTTAATAAGGAAAGCAGAAAACTAGAGGAAGAAAGATTGCCTAGTTAAAAAAAAAAGGCAAGTAACTAGTTAAAAAGGCAAGTAACTTCTGCCCTATGGGTGGTACCAGTTTTAGGAGGAAGAACACTGAATGTTGTCTCCATGTAGCCTCTCTCACAGGAGAGCACCATCCCCTGATGCCACACCCTGTTATGTATCCCCTACGCGCACACCAAGGGCATTTTGTCAACCTGGTTTTCTCTCTGACGTTCTCAGAAGTGCCAACATAAATGTTCACTCCAGGGCAGCACAGCTCAATACAGAAGCTTACATATAAACCCCTCCCTCGTGTCTGCAGTGAGGAGAGAAGCAATGCCGCTTGCCCTCATCCACATGCAGAGCTGCACGCAGCAAAGGGCTCGCGCACCGCCTTTGCCTGGAGCGGGAAGCTTCTCTTGTCCTAGGAGTTATCAGAGACTGTTCTGAAACAATCCTTAGCAAAAGGATAACAGGCAAATCCCCCTCATAAAAGGGAAGTAGGAAACACTCCACAACATTGGGACATTTCTTTTATCAATAAGGAACACCAGTGAGTTGCATTTTAGCCCTTACTGTCAAGTCACCGTAGCTTGTACCAGGCCAGTAGAGGTGCAGTAACCATCCAGGTGCACGGTCCTTGCCTGCGGCGACGGCAAGCTCAGGCAGCTTCTCTTACACCTTGGGGAAATGGCTCTTAGGAGATGCTATGTTACCTTGTGTTCACCACAAAGACTGTAGAGAATTACACTGGGTTCAGCTGATCAGGCGTGTTGCTACTACAGCTTGCTAATTTACAGGGAGCCTCCAGCAGACACATCAGCCACTGGATTTCTGTTTCTGTGGGAAAACCATGCATCACCTGCAGAATCTGACCTTCCAGCTCTGCTGCAGCCTGCACTCTCAATATTTGTGCAGTTCTGAGTACCAGAGCTACTCGTTTCACAGCTCCCAATAAAACTAAGCAAGATCAAACTCAGTGAAAGCTCTGTGCTCCTCTCTGAAATGGCAGTGGTTTTATTTTATGATTGTCTTTATGCCAAGTTTCATAAACAACCACTATCTGCAGGAGTGCAGCAAAAATCATACTTGTGGGTGTTTCCTTCCAAATCTACAAAATAAAAATGAATGCCCCAAGATCAAATGTCTAAAGAAATCTTTTATTTGAGCTGAATAAATAGGTATAATTGAATCCTGTGAAACAGACTGTCATTGGTGGGGGAAGGGATAAATAGCTGTAATCAAAAGTTTACGTAGCGTTAGACTCTGCAGTGGGAAACTGTGCTATTAAAGTATTTTTTCCAATGTATTTTTAAAACATTTGTAATTTATATAAAAACAGCAGGTGGTACCTCTAAAGTTATTTAGCATAGAAGTCCAATAAAAAGCTCCTTAGGTTTTAACAGCGTGATACAATAGCTCTCACAGTATGCGTAGTTAGCCAGCTCATATTCAGTAGTGCAGGGAACAAAAGTGCAACACTTAGTGCTCTCCGTCAAATGAAGAAAAAGTCATTGCACCACTTACAGTGATTTACATGCATGGAAAGTCAGTCCAAAATGCAAGTGCCTTATCCAAGGAGGTGCAAAAGGTCAGAAACACCATTACAATCACTAAATATAAAGCAGTTTGCTTAGGTTTTCACAGCTATGAAATGCTGAAGGAAATCCCGGCTAAAGCATGTCCTTCAAATAACACACGCAGCATTATCCTAATTTGCTCAGTTAGTCAGCAGTGGAGATCACGTCAGCTTGTTAATAAGGCAATCAACGTGTGAGACATCAACATAGAAGTAGGAAAACAACGTGTTTAAGTCGTAGGTGCACAGAAATAGTTTATTTGAAGTCTTTAATTTCCAATTCTGAGCTCCGGCTAGCCTCCTGCTTTGATTTTTTGCAGAATGAGAAAGAAAACTAAGGCAAACCTGTAGCCTCAGGTCTCGCTGTATAATGTCTCACCACGAGCCAGTGGGAGTCTATAGATACAGCCAAGGGCAGATTTCGTCTCTCTGCCTGTGATTAATGATTTGAGGAGGTAAGAGTAACAAAGAAAAGAAAACCAGAAACAAAACTCACTTTATGTAGGACAGCTGCTTTTTCATGCTTTGGGCCACACAGTACCGTGGCTCTAACTCTGACATGGACCAGTTTTGAAAAGACACGCAGTAAAACAAACTTATGATTACACTGACATCCACGGTGCAGGCAAATCTAGGTTTCATTTTTTCCTCTATTATCAGTCATGAGTGGTGGCAAAAGCACCAACAAACTCTGAGCCGCTTCCCCAGTACTGCAGCTTCGAACACTGGCACGTGGTGCAAGACCTGCATCTCCCTGCACTCAGGGAGAGGACGTACTGCAACATTTTGCAGTGACAAACTTGAAGACCTGTTGAAAACTATATTGGCACATGGGGAATAACAGCATCACGTCAACCGGAAAGGTACGTAGGTTGTATGAACCCACGCCCTGGCACTGCCACGCATGCACAAACCTCAAGTCCAGCCTGTTGATCAGTGGCACCACAACATTATTGTGATTGTTTTGATTCCTCCAGCGCACAGAAACCAACTGAATGGAAACTGGATAAAGTGAGAGAACAACATTTTTTTCTAAACTCTGACGGTCAATTTTTTCCAGACTGACTTCCACAAACATAATTTAAAGGTAAGTCAACTTGGCTTTCCAATAACCTGAAATATTAATAGATTATTTAGTAGATCTCCACACTAATCCAGACAAACATCACACATACACTGAGGAGAAACCTAACAGTTGCTGACGAACAATTGAAGCACGACCATCAGTTCATTCAGGTTAATCGGTTAATCGTCAGGGCACAATGGCAGCTTCATCTTGATAGGGAATTAACTACCACTATTTATGTTCATCATCAAAGAAAAAAATAATCACAGAATCGACTTTTAAGCTGCAAGAACACAATCCTGCTCTGTGATCCTGGGGGAAACAACGGTTGAATCTGCTCCCAAATCAAAGCAGATAAAGCAACTTTGGTCATCTTCAACCATCAAACTTCTGCCCTTGTGTGTGTCACAGGCTGAGCACTGAGATAAAAACAAGCTGCTACTAGACAGATCCCTTGAGAGTGCTTTGCCCAACTGCAGACTGAAATTGCTCAAAGCAAATTTCACTGGTCCCTGGTCTGTTCAGACTGCAAGACAGCAATCTGGGCAGGAGGGTTTATAGCTCACCTATGTGAATAATTCTCCAAGTGCAAGTACGCAGTGCACAGCGTATACAAGTAAGGCACATGCACTGAAACGGTGGCAAACGAAAGGGAGTTTGCCAGGACTGCATTTCAAATGTTGTGCACTTGTTCTGCCTCAGTCATTATGGAAAAGGCAAGTAATAACTTTGTAAGTGAATGTGGTCAAAGAACAAATAAAGCTTTTTTAATTTTCAATCCCAATATTGCATCCCTACTTCACTTTAGAGGTAACACCAGAGGAGCTAAGTGCATTATAATATAAATACACCAAAACAGACATGTTTCTCTGTAATGGAGTAGTTCATCACCACGCAGCTTCAGGAATACTGTAAGGGCTGTAAATCAGTGAAGAATTGTATACTTCCAGTCTAAATCTCCTCAGCCATTCAGAAATCATGTTAATAAGTTGCTACAATTGTAATGTACACGAAGCGACTGTCAGGGAGAGCTGTTACAATCAATGGTATTGAGAGACCTGTGGTTAGCTACTGTATTGATCATGTTAAAGAGTGATAAACAATTACAAGTCTCAGCCCGGTATCGTTGCACAGGACACTAAATGAAAGATTCCCATGTGTTCAAGGTTGCATTTGTTTTTATAGTTGATTATAGCTTTGTTCAAATTACTGAGTTTTAGAAAATTTGTTTTGCGGCTCTCCCTACTTGATAAAAGTACCAGGATCTGGAGGACAAACCTTTACACCAATAAGCTGAATTCAGAGAAGTGACTGTAAAAAAATGCCTTGTCGAGTTGCAAATTTTCTCCTTCTCAGTAACTTTCATCACCTTTGAGCTGGGCGCCGAGTTGTTTTTCCATTTAACCAATAGTGCCGTAGGCTTGACACTCTTGTGAGCTCACGCCTGAGGCAAGCCTGGTGATAGAGGGACAGAAACACAGCCCCAGGGACTCAGGAAACCACATCCTGAGTTAATTTAACAAAGCCAGGACTGAAGGCAAAACCACAATGTGCCTGATATGCAGCAGCACCAGAATAGAGCACACGCTTCCAAGTTTTGTCTAAATGAAATAAATGCAATTTCAAGTACCTATAGGAAACAGTGCCGTTAAAAAATCTGCTTCACTTTCTCACTGACACGCTTTCTAAGCTCATTTACACCATTGAGTATTTAGGAATTTCCACATCTTACCAAAAGGCAGATGAAATCCACTTTAGTAGAGAAGCAGAAAGATCAATGTTGATTTGTTCCACTGTAGGCCATATACTGATATATATGAACAGAAGAGAAATGAACTTTCTCGTACTGCTTCCTTTAAGCTGCATGTTATTTCTGCATTTCACATTATAAATGATAGCTCTGCAAATTTGGATTGCCCAGTTCCGATTTAACAGTCCACCAATATCTTAACTGGTTAACAGGATTGTTGTACAGGACCTGCTCTTTCAGATTCCTTGTGCGGATGTTCAGCTGCGTACACTGGAGGTATCTTCCAGACTCTGCAGTTATGAGATACATTTTCCATTACATCTTTTGAGCCAATTGGAGAAAAATGGCTTCCTCCAGTTGATGTAGGACAACCATATCATCCTTTTCTTTTTAATGTGAAATGGTAAAGTTATCAGCTACAGGACCAAACCAAGCAGGGTACAGACAGAAACACTTTAGCTGATAAAATTTAGAAAGAAAAATCAGTGCTGCTGCCCCTACAAACAGCTTCTCACTAACAGCAGCCATTTCTGGGTGTTCTCAAGTCCTGTCCCTGGTTAGTTCAATCCTCAAGGCTACGCTGTAAAACACTTGAAACTAAATTCACAGCATCGCTTCCCTTTTTGAGCCAAGGACAGGTCAGCCAGGACCTTGACTTTTTAAATACATTGCTTCATGAATGAAGTCAGTTACCAGAGCACCATGAATTTGATTTCTGACCAAGAGCAAAACAAAGAAACTCTGACCTGCAATGGCTGCCTGCAAATTTAGTGATCTTTGTAGGGTGTCCTGTGCAAAAGTACCTCCATAAGTCTCTTCCTGGTAAATTTTAAAGCAGGTACTTCTCCATCAGTAATTCCTCACATGTGACTCATCAAAGCTACCACCGCCAGGGTAGGGCTGTGGGGGAAGACTGGCGCTTTTCAAAATGTAAGATCCCTTTCTTCTGTAATAATAATGGCACTGCTGACTGAATAAAGAATTAAGAGTTAGGCCTCAGACTCCTGCATTTAAAGTAGCCATGTAGCACGTATATTTGCCCATCAGGGGGTATGAACTGTGTGGAAGCTTTACGCTTATTAAATAGCCTGTGGGATGCATGCCAAAACCCATGCACCTATTTAAATAAACTAGCATGAACATTTATTTACCATTTTCATTTTCTGTGTCAATCAGCTCGGGAGGATGTGTGAGTTGTTGGTCTTCACAATGCCTTGTACAGGAATGCTGAACTATTAGATTGTTGTCTCCAGCATCTTTCTATGCAGTTTTTAATGAGTTTTGTTAGTTTACATGGTGTTAAGGGCGCGTCTGCATGTGAATCAAGTACAAAGGTTGGGAAAAAAATAAAAAAGGAAAAATAGGTCCCCAAATCCCTCTAAACTAACAACCAGAAGAAGGCACTAATGCCCCCAAACCAACTCCTGAAACATTTTGGAAGGCAGAGTGATTTTCATCAACTCATTAAAGTAATTCCCAATTAGGTGTAAAATAGAAGATTCAAGATACATATGGTTCATATTATAAAGAAAATCTCCATCCCCACAGCTGATTGATGTTGTGATTTGCACATCTTTAAAAATAAAACTCCACACCACCCTCCCTCACCCCCATTTTAAAATATTGCTTTCCAAAGCAATCAAGAATATCTCTGGGAAGAGCCAAATCAAGCTATATCTTGTCCTTGAGGGTATTAGCTGAGAAGTGATTTTAGCAAGCTACACTGTAAGGCATACATTGATCTGATGACAGCTTTTGAATCTTTAGATAGCATTGAACTTTGGCCTTTTTTTCATAATGCCAGCATGCCTGTCTCTCTGAAAGCCCTCAGAGTCACATTTTTTCACCAAACACAGAGAAATACATCTATGAATATTTCTTTTGCCATTTCATTTCACTATTCCCACTTCTCACGCAAGTAAATTCTTGGACCTGCTTCCAACTTTTTTCCTGCCATACTATAACCTAGCATATGATTTTAAAGACAGAGATAAAAGTAATTAGTCTTATTGGGTTTTTCAAGTTGATGTATTTTCCGATTTTTTTTAAAGGAAAAGAAAATATTATTTTTCTTTTCTTACGTTTTCTCATCTTAGAACAATCACCAGTAATTTCCTTGTGCTTCAGTGTGGGCACATGGATTGATTGAAAACTGCATGCAGAAATGAGAAAAGTCAGTGTACTGTCTAATAAAAGTCTTACTGTAACTTACAAGATAGCAAAGGGTGGGTTATTTAAGAAAAGAAAATAAAAGTCATTTAAGGGTTGAACATGAAAACTTCGTGTATTTTAGTCACCTATAAGAGCAAAGTCTGGTGTGAGCAACACATACGCCACTTTCACAGTTTGTCCTGCAAGCAAGAACTTCTCCATAGATTCTTCACATCTCCCTGTAGCTTCCACTAGCTGGAGTTCTAATATCTAATGAAACCTAACAAGGTCTTAAAAGTAATAATTGACTACTGGGAAATCAATTTGATGCCAGAAAGAAAGACAAGATAAAATAACTCTTAAATATGTAGATAACTCCCAAGGAATAGAAAACTTCAGTGCTCAGCCCCTCCATCAAAGCCTGCTGAAGTTAATTAGAAGACTTTGCCTTGGCTGAGCTCTGTAACTTAGCATGTGGTGAAGGCTCAAAGAAAAAGGTGAGGTTGACTAAAAACCTGCTTTTTCTCCCATACTCCGTCACCTCTGTTGCCAGGTATCAAAACCAAAGAGGTCTATGCTAAGATACTAAGAATGCAGCCCAAAAGTCTTGTACCTCTCAGGCAGATTCCACAGGAGCTCACCAGTGAAATCCAGAAGAATGTATCTGGAATCCATATGGCATTTAGCAGTTTAAGTAAAAGAATATCTATGGCACAATTTCTCTTAAATACATCTCACATCTGTCAAATGCACACTGGAATCAATACTTTTATGACTGTAGCTGCAAGTTGTTAAAGAAACACAGCAGCTATGTTTTAAACTGATATCAGCTAGATATAATGGGATATTGGAATTAACGTTAGCTCAGTCAAGCATGACAGCTTGGTGTAATGACTAAGTGTCAGCTACTTTGAAAGTTTACATCTCTTTTAATTACCACGATTACCCAACTGACTGGTTTTCTGCTCATATGCCTCCTGGAGGCTATGAACAAGCAACAAACTGTAAGGCATAAATACGTCAGCAAAGTTTTCCACTGAGTTCTAAGGATGAGATGTTGATCCTTATCAAACTGCTGGCCCCTGCTAAGAAGCACATCGCAGAAAACCTTACTGCTGCTTGGGATGGAGAGACATATCCTATTTTTTCTCTCTTACTCAATATAATGGCTTCTCAAGGCAGCAGTAGTTGTGGAAACGGTAGATCAAGGAGTTTTCTTACTGCAAGGCCTCTTCTGTGTCCCACCAAGTTCAGGGTGGTTTAAAGTCTGCTTGTTTTATTTCTAATTAAGGCTTCTTTCTTTTGTCTCCAGGCTAATACTGCTCTTCGAACCAAATCCTGTGGGTTACATATTACACACAAGAAATATTTTTTCCCCTGTGTGCATGGGGAGGCTGGAAATACGAACCTAACTTTTAATGACTTCTATTTTCAGCTAAAACACCTTTCACTTTGTCACCTCAAAACTACCAAAAGCAGAAATCCTGCATGAGGGAGTACCGGGTAAGCACGCACCTACACAGATCTCATTTATTTAGTCCCTCCTATATCAGACCTGTATAATAAAAACAGGGACCACTGGGACTCACTGAGTGCTGTGCAGGGAGGACTATGGGAAACCTCTGACTTGCAAGTGCTGAATTCAACCTTTTCTGAGAGACAGCGGTTTGCAGTAGGATTTAGTCAGGGAGGGACATCTCTTCTGCTGTCCATAAACGTACTTTTGCTTTCCTAGCCTTCCCCCCCCACTTCTGTGGGCTGTGTCCCAAGTATACTCCCCCTTAATATATTTTTGAAGCAAGTATTGCAAGAGCTACAAGGAGATGTTTTCATAATGATGGTAATTATGATTGTGTTTTAATGTACTGCAACACAGAGCCATGGTTCAGTAGCTTCACTTTAGAGGAAGTGTTAAAATAGAGAGCTTTAGATCTATCATGAAATACATCTGTAACTAACCTTTGGTGCTGCTTGCCAGGATTTTCTCATACTAAACACTAATGAGGTGTGCTCTGGCCTGCCTGCCACAAGTGTATGAGGCTCTTCTAATGAGTCTATAGCTACAAAAAAAGAGAAATAACTATCAAGATACTTTGGCCTCTTTTTATACACAGTGCCATCTAATAACTCTAATTGTGACAGCACGTTGCCTCCTAGAGATTGATATCACTACATTAAAAAAAGAAAATCAAATCAGAGTGCAGCAAAGGACAAGGGAGCTCAGAGAAAAAAAATAAGATTAGCTATAGATGTGGCCAACTATCAGAATCATAACAGTGTTATAAATCCCATTACCTTCAATATACCTGACATAGCACACACGGATAGAAAGTAGCAGTAAAATACCACATACAGGTTCATTATTTTCCATGGCTTACACCACTCCTATAGTTTTGTGATGGAGGGAGGAAAGGAAGAGGGTGTTTAGGGGATGGTGAAGGAATGCACAGCCACCTCCTTTCAATGAGAAAAAGTCCCGATTTGGACATGTGCAAGAAGCCTCTCACAGGAGAAATGAAGCCACCAACAGCAACCTTCAGATACTGGCAGCTGTTCCTAAGCCTCTGAGCTCAGTCAAGCCCTGAAAATCCTTCTCGAGACCGTCAAGGCACAGATAAGGCAGCTGAGCCTTGTTAGCAAATTGACCAGGCAGAATAGGTAAACTTCAGTCATCCCAAAAAGCCAATTAAGAGGACTTAAAAGGCAAGTCTGGCCAGTCACTAATAGAAAAGAAATTGGCAGCCTTGGCTTGGGAGGCAGGAGCCAAGGTAGCCGGGGTAATTACCAAGGTTGTGCAAGTACATGATGTGTTTGGGCCTCAGTTAAAAGACAAGCAAGGAAGACACAACGCAGCAAGAGACTTGGGATGGTAATGCTGTTAATCGGAGACTGCAAATAAACACAAGGCTGAGCTTTCCCCTGCATTGCCCGGGCCCTGTGTGAAGTGTGTTGTTTCTGCTGTGCTGGCTTGACCCCTCCAGCAATCCTGCTATTAGACAGTGGAAACATTAGATGTGTCGCTGTGCCTCTGCCCAGGTCTGTGCTTTTGCTGAGAAGCAGCTTTTATGCATAAATAAATAAGCTTGGGGAACCTGAGATGGAAGTCTCCATGAGTGAGATGAAACTTTAAAGTAAAACTTGTAGAAAACCCAAACTGGAAGCATTTTAACTACTGGCATCAATAGTTGGCAGGGGCAGCTAAGGGAGCAACTGAGAGAAAAAAGCAGAATGTATAAACTGCGAAGCCTGGGGTCAGTTGGAGGAGAATGGGTGAGAAATCTCCTTGACTCCCACTCTCAGCTACTGTGATTTCCCCTACAGAAAGAAAGAACTAAGTGAAAAAGCCATCAATGCAAGCCAAATTTTATGTTGGCTACAAAATGACTCTCCCATTAACCCTTCCTTTAAGAATCACCATCAGGTTCTTCCTGCACAACAACTTCTCTTCTGTACCAAAAGTCTCTTGCATTGTTGTTCAGTGGCATTTTCCAAGGCATGAGCCTGGCATCTTCTGTTGTTTCCCACAGGACCCCCGATCTCACCTCAATCATTCACTTTCCTATTTCTTCATCTCTCGAGGCAGCTAGAGTTGACTGCGTTGAAGGCAGCCCGGCTACCACAAATCTTTAAAGAAAGTGGATATGCACCTCAGGAAGCATTACTAATGTATTAGAGAGCTAACGTGTTAGTTGTTCTTGCTGTTAAACACTTTAGTAATACACTAATCTCACCATCCACGTAATTCCAAGCATCTCCCCAGAGAAGCTGAGATTACCGTATCGGCCACATAAAAGAAAACATTGCTTTTACATTGTAATTCTACCATTCTGATTCTACCCACAACTTCTAGCACTGCCTTATTAAAATAATTTGCTCCTGAATTTCACAGTATTCTAAAGGTGACATCCTTCTCCAACTAAGAGTACAGTTACAGGAGCCTTTTAACGGCTTTTGCAAAGCAATAACTCTGCAACTCGAAAAAAAAATCCTCAACCAAATATGAAGAACTGCTTGTATTAAGATCTTATTTTTCATTAAACTTTGAATTTTAGACATGGATATCATCCTGCGGATATTGATGGTAGAGAACTGGCTACTATGGCACCAAAGCATCTTCTCCTGGTGATTTATTTTACTGTAAATACCCTTCATTTACTTTATATAAGAATGAAGAAAAAGAGAAACAGAACATTTTGATGTATGTTTTTTTTCCAAGGCTCAGGTGTAAGGTGTCTCTGGTAAGGATAATGTCAGTACTTAGAGACAGAATAAACTCCATCAGAAACCAAGATGTTTTTCCTTCAGTGTGCTGGGAAATTTTACCAAGAGACACTTGGGAGCCCTATCCAAAAGGAGACTTCTGGAGATCAGAAAGAGGTGTCTGTTTGGAAGTTTCACTGCCAGAAAAGCTCCTCTTTGTGCAAACTGTGCAGGGATGCTCTCCAGCAGACCCACCAGTGCTGACAGTGTTCCCTGGTGGCCTCCCTGCACCCTCCTCAAGTGTTCCCGCTATGACTTTATTTTGCTAAACTAGATCAAAGTTTTAAATCTCCTCACAAGTCATAAAAACATAAACACATTCGCAATAAAAGCACTCACGAGCTATCTCAGAAATGGTAGATATCAAGCTGAAGGAGTTATTTTTCTCACATCCGTAAAACTTTCTTCTTCAGTAGCCTGTGAGTATAATTTACAAAAAAATCTGATTCAATTCTTTTTGACTTCAGGTTTGTCCTTGACTCTTTCAGCAAGATGATTTTCTTTTAGTAATTTTATGATTTCGCATCACCAGCACACCTTTCAAACCCTCTTTTGGCAAGAATCCTTTGCAGGTGAATTTAAATGTCTCAAGTTCAAGCAAACAAGATACAAAAGGGCATCCTACATCCACTTGATTTCACTTAAGCAAGAATAACATGTTCTCTCTATTTTTCCTTTATAGGTTAATATGGTATTTGCAGATACCAACTGTATTTAGAACTGAACTCTGGAGTTTTTTCAACGAGCATTTGTTCAATTAATGCATCTTCTCCCAGTCCCAAGATTGGTATCTGTCTCCCCAAAACTGCATCTCAAATATTTTTTTGGCAAAAATAGTTACAGCTGAACTTATGCTTTTAACAGAAATATACCAAGAGTGTCAACACGTCAAAGATCTCAATTTGAATTCAGTGAAGCTATCGCTTTTTTCTTTGCTTTTAATGAAATAATTCCTTCAGAAATAGATCTTAAGAAAACTTTTGTGGTATTCTGACTGAATTTTCCTACCATTTGTAATTATTTAATTGTAAGCATGGAAATCTTGGAAGAGTAGTATCTGCCCATCTCAGATGTAGGCTGTTGGGGGCTAACAGAAACTGCCAAAAGAAGACAGATATACAGGTGAATTAGGGATATATTAAAGGGTCATATTTCTTCCTGCTCATCCCAATCACTAACAGAGTACGGCCTCAGCTGGGGAAACACAGCTGTCACAGTCACAACGTGTATGATGGGTAGAAAGCTCCATTTTCTCAGTTCCCTGCTAGCTGAGAGTCTCAGAGACCACAGAACAACTGGGGGCAACTTGGAGCAACCCCTTCAGATGCTCTAATTGAAATCAAGGCTAGAGCAGATGGGGTTTGTGAGTCTGAGACTGGTGGTACCCCTGGTACCCTTCCTCTGCACTGGGCAGATCTTGAATCTAGGCCAAAACACACTGTGCTTTGAAGGGTGCTTGAAGTACCTCAATTAGGGAGATGCATTATAAAAGCTACTCTGATACAAAACAAATCATTTACTAGCATAAAGCATAGAAACAATGCAATTGGTTTCTACATTTCAATGTCCAACACACTCTGTAGGGCTAAGGAGAACTCTTATAGCTTCTTAAGAAAGAATAAAACCAATGGAAATGAAAAAGAGAGCCTGTGACACCAAAAATCCAGCAATTAAAAGCTCCTAATATCATATTCATGCTTTCATGTATCAGATGCTCCCAAACTGTTCTTGCCGCATGCCTGCATTCATTACGATGCGTAAAACTGTGAGTGATAGTCACGGTCTGAAGTTAAATTATACCACATCAAAAATCAGTCTCTTCTACCTCAATCTGGTCACGCTGCTTGTCTCCAAAGCTGGCCACTTCCCTCAATATAATCCTTATCTTTAATGCTTCCCTCCTTTCCCCCTCCCTCCACTTAAAAAATGCTTTGTACTGCAAAACGTTGTGGCAAAGGATTTTAGGAAGAAGAAGAAAACTCACTGCAGTAATTTCTCCTCATATTCAAGCTCCAGCTTAGAAACTCAAGGTGTCAAAAATCTCCCAAGTAGCATTTTCCTCCGATATGTTTTTAAATGTTCCCTTCCCAAAGGTGACCCTTCCGAGACGCCTCATCCCTGGCATGAGCACACCGCCGCCAGCCCCAGCTGCTCTGACCCCACACTTTAATTAGCCGGGAGGTGAGGGAAAAGCACAGAGCAGCAAAGGCAGCGAGGCTGATTGCACGGTGGGGTACGATGCCAAACTCTGTGTTCAGGAGTAACCCGGTACCCTTCTCATCTCAACTGATGCAAACAGAAAGCACCAGGATTCCTCTCAGACGCTCTGGGAAAGCCAACTGGCAGAAATAGAGCTCATCTAGGCTAATTACTGAAAGAGCAGGACAAGTAAATGAGTCAGAGCAATGGAAATCTCAGCATGCGATGGTTGTCCTTTCACAACATTAAAACCTGGCATTTCCTTCGGGAAAAATCAAAACCATTTCCCTTCCTTTAACATTAATAAAAATCACGTCAGAAACACCAGCACAGGCTTACAGAAATGTGACTAAGTTCTAGATATGCTAAACAATCTTTAATCAATGGAATGCTTTGTACTTGATTTTTTTTTTTTTTGGTTTGTGACCTGTTTAAAGACAAGAAGCTTTTAAAGCAACTTCTAGTTCCATTCCAGTCCTACAATACCTCTTCAAAATTCAGAGCAATGGCTATGCATTCAGGTGCTGCATTGAGAAACATACATCATCTGGAAAATCAAAAAGTTGTCATGTAGACATATGAACGTTATATGCAAATGAGGATCAAGTAAAAATTTTCAACATGTACAACAAATATTAGGGGAGGATATTATTGTAAATAAACTGGAGAGTTAAATAGCATTATCACAGTGGAGAAAAAGCTAGTTATTACCATTACAAGAAAGAACAGGTGGAATGTTGAGGCAGCAGGTGGGCTGAGATCCTTCCTATTGAATTCAAGGGTAGACTTCAAGAGGAGCAAGCTTAGAACAACAAAATGATTACACTGAAGAGCAGTGGGTTTCCTGCCTTGAGTGTTAAATGATCAGAAGCTCCAAGGGATTACTTTTCTGTGGAAATCTTTGAAATGAAACTGTAGGATTGTGCTTTCCCCTTCCCATGGAAGCTATATGCACCACTAAAAACAAAAGACCTTTTCTGTGCCAAAATTAAGTGAAAGGAGATTTACTAATGCACAAATACCTGTTCCCGAAGGGAAGTCTGGACGTGCAGGTTTAGAGACCGCTTCAGAATTGTGGCCCTTCGCAGAAAACACATAGTTTAAACACTTTGGTCAGGTACCCAAGTGACTCATGAACTTCCCTCATGGTAGAAAGAAATTGGCAACTCCTGGAGGTGGTTTTGCTCATCAGAGCAGGCCCCCAACATAAGGTATTCAAATTGGGTGCCTGAAGTTTCACATTTTTCTCATCCACAGGGTATTTCACTGCCCTGAGAGGGTTGGTAGTGCCCAAACAGGTCTTTTGATACACTTACAGGTGCAGGAAAAGAACAAACTAAGAAAATATTAGGCACTGTATAATTATACAGATTGGATCAAGAGACCTGTAGCCTACCAAGCTGACTAATTGTTCCTCTGTATATGACAAATTTCTAGTCAGCTGAAAAAAGTAAAGTTTTTCAATAGAACTGTAGTAAGCTATTTAACCCCATAGTGCGTGGAGGTTTGAAATGCACCTACCACACAGTACCAAGAGTATTTCAGACCTCACTTCATGTCACATCAAGTCATTATATTTGTTTATTGACACATTACATTCCTGGGGCTGAGATGGCAGAAGTTCCAGGGAGGTTTCTGAGGTGCAAGTCTGGGTAAAACAGAGCATCGTGTCACAAGATATTTATCAAGTGATAACATGAACGTCCAAAAGAGAGATGAGGTGGGGACAAAGGCTTCTCCAGCTGGAAAGTTATAGAACAGTTGGAGCCTAGGAACAGATAGCTCAGTGGCAGCTGGCTGTCCCTGACTCCCTAAAAAATTAATCACTGCAGACAAATGCATAAAAAGACAATATCTCGATCTGTTTCCCACTGAAGTTGGTGGGAAATTACCATGCCCACCACGCAATCTGTGCCGTGAGGCCCAGATATGCTCGCAGCAGTCCTGGTGTCATGTTAGAATAAATGTGCTGGCACTAGTGGGTTTTCTCAGCAGTGCCTGTGGCGAGCACCCACAGCACCCACGTCCCACCACTGTGTACCCTCCCCTCAGTTCCTCTGCACTGTGCAGAATGAGCCTTTGCAATGTCACTCTTCCAGGTTTGACCAGTCCTGTGGAGCAAGCAAACGTGAGCATGAGCAGCTCACCTCGAGGAATTTGCTTCAGTACCTTCAGACACAAAAGCTTATTTATAACGTGTACTCTGAGGATGATGGAGTTGTGACTGCACAAAGAACTTTACTATCAGCCTTTCCTGGTGTTCAACAAATTACATTTGCAACCCTAAAACTCCGATAACACTGGAGCAAAACTACTCATCTAAGCAGTTATTGTTTTCAGTAGGCATTTTTTAAAAAAGAATTGCTTAAAACACTTCAGCAGAAGACTCTGTGATGTCAGAACAGGTACACGTGTGAGCACCAGGAGTAGCCCTTGCAAATGTCCCTTGGTTTAGAAACAGTCATTCTATGACAATTTTTGTAGATAAAACCATATTGTAGGAATGTTCATTGAAAATTAACACAAGTGGAACACAGAATAGCCAAAGGAAATTAATTTGCAAGTGTGATGGTGTGAATATTCACAGGAGACACTGAGCAATTGAACTAACCCTAGTTATAATAGCTCTCTCCGTGTTTTCAACATCAGTATTGCACTGGGAAGTAAAATTCTTCTACCTCAAGCAGAACAACAGATGCAAAAAGGGCTGCTAATGAAACCCACTTAGACATCTTTCCACGCTGGTAGAAGGAGGTTTGCAATTGCGGCATAAATACTGATCCTGTGTGAAACTCTAGCAAATTCCCTCTTTAGGCCTTATGTTCACATCAAAAAGCTGATATAATTACCTTTACAGTCTAAGTAGGACAATGCTGCTTATTCTGTGAAAAAGAACATTTAGCAACGTGCAGCCATGTAATTACAGGCTGCCAGCAGACGATACAACCTGTCTGCTGGCATTTCTATGGTGTAGACTTCAAATTTACTGTGCCAGGTGTTTGGTTTTAAAGAAAGATGGTTGGAAAGACCATATCTGATGACAGCATGGGCATTCAAGGAAAACAGCTTTGAGGAAAAAGCAGGAAGGGATGATACAGCTGATAGGGCTATGCTGGAGTTTTTCCCAGCACTTGCCCTGATCTATCCATAACCCCAACACTTCCTCACAACTCTGTTACTCCAAAAAACCTAGATTCAGGAGCAAGAAGGTTTCCTGGATGTGCAGCCACATTGAAAGGGAGGGAGGTGCCCAGCAATGGCATCATAGTATTTGGAGGTGTAAGTTATGTGAATGTTTTTCTCAAGGAAAAGTATTGTTAAGGAGTTGAATGTTATTTTTTGTGCTAATGGCATTGAAATGTGTTAAATTAAGAAAGTTCATAAATAGCCACTAAATTTGATTATCAAATCAGCTTCAGTGGGGACAACTTTTGTTTGTAGCGGTAATTCCCAGCACCTAATGAAGTCAGGAAAGCTTTGCCATTGACTCAGAAGGCCAGGGTTTCCCTTTGTGTATACAGCAAACCATAAATATTTCATAAATGATTGCAATCAAATCCAAATAAATGTATTTAATAGACCAATCTTCTCAAGATTGATTCTGAAGAAGATCTATAAAATGATACGTGCTTGTACATATAAAGTAAAGTATAAAAAAGGGCTTTCTTCCTTCGTGTTTTAAATTACTGAATTCTTCAGACTGGTACCTTTGATTTTAATCTAAGAGGCTGAATTTGCAGATTGCCTAAAGATAAATGAATATTCGTCACCTTTCCCACTAACATTTCTATAATATATTGCTTCTCCTTTTGGCAAAGCTGCTAAGATTTGTATATAGTTTTTATCTCCTGTTGTAAAACCAAACTTGTTTTGAATGACAAACAATTCGTTATAGAATTCATTTTTTACCTTTCCCTGCCCAAGCTATCTTTCAATGGTTTCAGGCCATTGTTCTAGCCAGAGTATCAAAATCCACTCTTCTGTTATTCCCCCATGCAGTTTTGTGTTTTGCTCTGGCAAGCTTCCAGCTGAATTAATTTGACATTCACTGATCAATCAAACTGTCTCATTACTACCTTCTGCCCGCCTTGTCATCATGGTCCGCCGTTGACAAGAGTAAGAAACGAACACCCTCAAGGTCACCTTCAGAAAATCTTTTATTTAATTGTAGTAGACCTACTGCTAAGCCCTGAGGCTATCTGCAATTTTCCTGCATGTCTTTCCCTTCCTTTTTACATGCGTAGTGATTTATTTTACATAGACTCACACAGTTCACAGATGGAGTGACTCCAGCAGAGTTATTTAAGCAGTGGCCTTAGTAATTACACTGAGTGTTCACATAAGGATTATTGTTTTATTTCAAAACCCACATGAATGACAGGCCAAGCGGATCATTTAGAGAAAAGTACTCAGAAACGGTTACTGAGGAAAAGTGACAAAACTCTCAGTATGGTATTATTTATATTCATTATGCAAGTGTTCACAAGAAAGCCACTTTCGTGGTTTTATACTAAATTATTCTAATTAATTACTATATATGACTGCCAATTGATATGGAGAAATTTGCTAGAGAGACAGTAGCATTCCTCTCTGAAACAGGTACTCTGCCAAAGGACTTCCAATTGCTGTTTGCATTTGTCTAAAGTAAATTAACACCTGTAGCATTTTTTATGGAATTAAAACTTACATGTCCTATGCAGAAGTTAGAGTGTTTAGGAGGAGATACTTTCTCATCCGAATTTTTTCTGACTTGGTTTAAATTTTCCATAGGAAGTATGTAAGTCCTTTTTAGACACTCTTCAATATTTCACCTTGGAGCCATTCTGGTTCACGTTTTACATGAATGATTACATTACTGGAAAGGGAACTGAAGTCTTTTATCTTCTCCTGAGACAAATACAGCACAGCTTTTCTTATCTTTAATTACAGATATTCATGGATTAGGAGCATCCTAACATTTATTGCCACCTAGGATCACATATGACACTGATCCTTATACATCATCAGGCTTCCAAGGCAGCACAATTAAACCAGAATTTGGATCTGATATTTCAGAATGGTTTAGTATGAAAAACAGATAATATTCCTCAGGCTTATTGTAAGATTTAGTCTGCTGTGGTGGAAAACCAGTATGATCTGATAGACAGGACTCATTTATTTTAATATGTAGCCTCTTACGTTGATTGTTTATCTTATTTTTCTCCAATTTCTTTGATTTTTTTTAAATAAACATCTAACAACTAATGCAAGCAGTAATTTGTATATTGCACATCTTTTCCATTCATAAAGCTTTTCTCTGCATTAGGTACACATGTTGATTGGTGTTCTGCATGTGTACACATTGCAGCAAACATGCCTCATTGTTGCAAATGTGCAGATATTAATCAATAATGACACAATCACAGTACCACAGTATTACAAGGTTGGAAAGGTCCTTTGAGATCATTGAGTCTAATCTATAACCCAACACCAACACCAACTCATCATCTAAATCATGTCACTAAGTGCCTCATCCAGTCTCCTCTTAAACACCTCCAGGGAGGGTGACTCCACCACCTCCCCGGGCAGTGCATTCCAATGGCCAATCACCCTTTCAGTGAAGAATTTTTTCCTAATATCGAGCTTAAACTTCCCCTGATGAAGCCTGAGACCGTGTCCTCTTGTTCTGTCGCCGGTCGCCTGGGAGAAAAGACCAACCCCTGGCCTGACTACAACCTCCCTTTAGGTAGTTGTAGAGAGCAATAATGTCTCCCCTGAGCCTCCTCTTCTCCAGGCTGAACAACCCCAGCTCCCTCAGTCGCTCCTCACAGGGCTTGTGCTCCAGCCCCTTCCCCATCCTCGTCGCTCTCCTCTGGACGCACTCCAGCACCTCAACATCTTTCTCAAACTGAGGGGCCCAGAACTGGACACAGTGTAACACAGAAATTCCATCACTGCCACAAAATTGATAAGGATAATTTTGTAAGAGAGAAGTTATCCAAGGAATGGGGTGGATGTTTCAACAATATCCACATGTTTCAAAGTCATAAGACACCTTGGGACCAATTTACTGGGTACTTAGAAACCAAAGGGTGTCATTACCTTTAAGAGAAAAACTCACTTCGCAATAAAACACAAGCCATCAAATTGGAGATGGGAGAGTTAAAGGAGTTATTAAAAAGATAGTAAATACGTTGGCAGTAAGCCTTTCAGAGAACTTCCTGAATGCAACGGGGAATTAAGGTGTTGCCATTCCAGTCCCAGAGGAGAGGTGCTGACTTACACAGAATTTGTAGAAACATATGGTCAGGTCTACACAAGGTGTGTCTGGAGCAGAATTAATAATCTGCAAAACCAAAAGACCACCAGAGACAACGCTGAAAGAAGTCTTGAATAAATGCATTCAAGTCTCTCTTGCTACATGCAGATGGGAAAAAATATTTTTTGCCTCAGCATTCAGGATAATGCCTGTTGTAACACGTATTTTCTGTGCTCCTGGGTCTAAAAAGGGAGGAGAGGGGGAAGTATTTTGAGTAAAAAGGATACTTTTACCTTAATTGAAATGAGGAATTTTAAATGTTTAGTTTTCCACCTGATTTCACAATCAAATGCAGCCTTCCCTCCCTGCCCCTATGTTTGCAAATTTATAACAATTTCACAGGAAACGTGCCAAAGCTGCTGAATTTACCACACTGTTTACCAAAACCAGTGTTAACATCACAGCTTAAGGAAAGGCCACCCCTTAAGTCCTTTCCACCACACTCATTCCCACATCATACTACAGACCACCACTGTGTAACAGCTGCGTGCAACTGTCAGACAGGAGGGGCACTTCTGAGGAGCAGAACTAACACAGTATGGAAGGAAAACAAATCTCTGGAGCCCGTTTTTAATAACACTTAATGCTGGTTTTAATCAGTTTATGGTTCATATAAATTTGGAGGCTTGCAACTTTTCTGCACAGAAATTCCTCATGGCCAAGTGGTCAGGTTGTTGCCAGAACAGAAAAAGCTTGTAAGGAGATCAGTCCCACAGGAATCGGAAATAAATTCAGGAATCATTTGCTAAAAATGAAAGAAAAGAGGTCATGGATGTTTAAAATTTGCTTATACACAAAATAAAAAAGAGCTTGAGCACCCTAACAGTGTCGCATTGTTTTCAGAGTACCATTCTGAAAACACGTTGCAGTTTTAAGTAGAGGCTCCACCATAATTTTTGATCTGCTATTAGTTTAAATGGGCTTGGTTGTCATATCTCCTCATTTTGAGCACTGGGATACACTACATTTACGTAGGCACGATAGAGAAAAGAGGGAGAGCTGGAGACATTACTTTCAAATATGAACCAGGAATTTGCTCTGACTCAATGTACAACTCCATAGCAAAGCGCAGGAGACTTCTCCAAGCTTTGACACCCTGGAAAGACATCCCATTTCCAAATAAGAAGTCACGGTGTTTATGTAGCTCATGAGAAATTACTGATTTGTTCCAAGGAAGATTTAATCAATAGTGCAAAGTGCTGTTAGTAATGCCATGGTGCACTTCCATAGAACATTACAATTTGCAGCCCCCGTTTCCACTATTTCTGTTGTGTATTCTCAGAGCTGTTGCTGAGTGGTTTGATGAAGGTGTTTCAAAGACCTGTTGTCTCTCAGTGAAGAGAAGTCCCTCCAGCCCTGGATTATAGGTTACAAGCCTTTAGATCTCAGCCCTGCACTCTCAGCACTAAGCTCAAACTCATTAATTCAAGCAGAAGTGCAAGTGTACAATTGTGTTTCCACTGGGTCTCAACCAAGAGAGCTATTTGTTGACATGAAGAGAATTCTTGAATTTAGTTTTCTACAGTTAAAGCTATAATAAACTGAGAATCCTTTTATTTTCCTTCTTATTTACAGTACGAAGTTGCAAGACAGATGGTAAAAACCCATATAGTATAAAGAAAAGGGTAACTCTAATTGACATTTCTGCTAAAAGGATTGTATTTTCTTCTGCTAAAGAGAGGAAATTAGATCTTTGATGGAGGTTTAGGATTGTGACTGAAGAAAGTATATATTTCATCCTTAGGATGGATGGTTTATTCGCGGCTGGTTGTGTAGCATTAGTTTATCAATTAACTCTCAAAATGTTATTGACTTATTTGGAGAAAAAATCCCATTGTTTTTATTGTCTCTAAGGATCAGTCTCACAGTTCTTTTTATTCCTAGATGCAATAAAATAGTTCCAGAGACAGAAATTCCAATGTATACTGCAAGAGTTTTACTGCTGTTAGCATAGTGTCAGCACATCTCTCCATCTTCCATTTGGGGTGGTATTTCTTTTAGATTGCACTTGTATTCACAATAAGAGATGAAATGCTGGGGTTTTTTTCCCAACAGACTAATCTATGTATCTTTTAAAAGGTATATATTAATATTTAAAAGAAAAGAAGTAAGGAACTGCCAAGACCACTGAATTAATTTTCTTGAAATTGGAGACAATGCTTTATCTGAGGCCCAGACAGGAAAACCTACAAAACACCCATTAGACATACAATAGAAAGCAAAACAGATCCCAAACTGTTTGTATCGCTGAAATCCCTTAAGGATTCAGTAATTGCTCACCAGCAACTGATCCCAAACGTTTCTCACACATTGCCTGAAATCTTTCTATCAAGTGATTCTAGGAGGATCAGATGTGATCCTGATGCACCACGCCTCCTTTCGCTTGCTCACCAAAGCCCTAAGCTTAACATGCTGCAATTTTAACATCAACTCTATAAGCAATTTCACTTATTGACATTTTCTCAACTACCTATGTCAAATGAAAATACATCTTTAGGCAATTTCCTCTGTTTCCATTGGCTGATGACAACCCCAGCCCCATGAAAGCAAAGGCTGGCGCTCATCCTTTCTGTATTGACAGCAGGTCGCATTTTCATTTTGTTTGCCTGTGGAGCCACACAGAAACAGCTGGGATGGGACTGGTCTGAATGAGCTCAAGAATACTTGGAATCAACATAATGACGCCACAAGAGCAAATGTTTACCATAAAGGGAAGGGTGAGCAAGTTCTTGTTCTTACCAGTGCTTATGACAGAGACAAATGGAGACAAATTTGGCACTGGATGGTTTCTGGATGGAAGAAGTAAGTTTTTGCCCTTTCCCTAGTTCACCATTTCTATCTATTTTTGATTTTATAGGAAATAACATCCTGCCATAAAGTCGTGTCAATAAGATTTCTGAAAGCGTGACCATTTCAGTAACTTTCTGAAGTGTAGTGCTTCCTATCTGGAAATTGTTTCTTACCCTCTTCCCTATTTTCTCCTTTTTTTGCTGCATACTGTTCAAGTGTTGGTAAATTAAGTCCTTGATATGGCAAAGGTTGTAAGCATGTGATTAACATTAAAATGGCCTGTCAGCAGTCTCCAAGTGGATTTCATCATGGGACTACTGAGGTGCTTAATGTTCAGCATGAATTAAGTGCTCTGCCAGTTAGAAGATCTGTTTGCCATGTTGTGCCTCTATTACTGCTGTAAGTTAAATTACCACAGTCTATAAAACACCTTGTAGTCCATTTCTTCTGGATGAAAGGAGCTATGCAGAATAAATGGCAGTTTCTGAAACACAAACACCCACCTGAAATGATTATGGAAAAAAATAGGGGAAAATGATCACAGATATATTTCTGTTCCACTTTGGTATTGCAAAATACAATGTATTCTCTTTGTATCAGATAATCCCATCTTGCTAATTTTCAGGTTTCGCAGTCACCAATTACAAACAAAATGTCAAAATAACAGGAAGGCAAAGCATCAGGGGTATCATTTGTCTTTCGGTAAGCTGTATATATTCATAGCTAAATCTAAAATACAGCTTAGATATTTTACACCAGAAATCACAGCAAGAAATCTTTCAACTAAGCATATCCCTACTCTATGAGAAACCTACTTCAGACTAATTTTAGAACATGTTAGCTGTATATTAGAAGAAAGAGACAGAGCAAATATGTGTATGCTAATGTGGTCTTCAATACCACATTTCAAGGGGCATAAAAGCATGTAAAGCTCTTCCATCTTTTTTGGCTGGCCTACAAGGAAATAGCATTAGTAAGTGGCATAAAATCATTTCATTTTGAGCAGTAACCTGACCCCTTGTTTTCAACTGTGTCAGAACTGAGAGCTCAAAGGGACAACGGGAAAAGACGGCACCCTAGAGACAGATAGATCACACATTTTTTCTATCAATCAAGTAGTCTTTGCGCTCAGGTGGACTGAACTCAAGAACGTGGCTTGAATTAGAATTGCCGTCATAAATTTGTCTTTAGCGTTTGATATCCTAACTATGCTTTTATGGAAGAATTAAGGATTTTTCATTGATGTAATGAACATGATATCTTGTTCTTTGGATCATCCAAAATGCCTTAGAATTAAGCAGCAAAATTTGACTCTGACTTGGCAGATGAGTTACTATTGTGCTCTAAGGTATTCTGAGGTGGCACTCACCATCGTATACACCCCACAACGTAATGTAAACTTGCTAAGAAATAAATGCAGGTTGGGTCCTACATGTGTGTTAAGATCCTGGGCAGTCCATACTAACATGCCAGTTAGTAACACAGGTAGAGTTCCTTGAAGAAGTAAATGCTAAAGTGCTTAGTGGCTATGTTGACCCTATTTGGCATCTGAAAATATTTTAAGACTGATATTTGATTGATGCCATACTGTAATCAATTAAACTGACACCATGAGTCATAAGAAAATTCAGAAGTAGTTTTATTTAACAATTTAGGAAGATTTATGCTAAAAATTTCTCTATACTCATAATTCAGGACAACAAAAGGAACTGGCTGAAAATGCAGTGTTCTTCAAATGTACTTAGAGGAAACACCCAAATAATTGCCAAAGCCATCTGATACTGACAGGACCCACAGTGCTGAGCTTTCCATCAGGCAGCAGCTGAAGAGAACAGGATCACGAGCAGGTCAAAGGGACTCCTGCTGCCTGTGGTCCTTCCCTTGGGTGCTCCCTGGGCAGGCACCCAAAAAATGTATCCTCATGCCTGGGACCATAACTCGCATCTCGAAATGCAATTAACAATTAGACAGTCCAATTGCAAATTCCGCACTTGAAAAGTGGCCTCAGATTGGGTGAGAATTGACAGTTATGAGGAAGCAGAAGAAGATATTTATGGCTGATATTAGAAAATAGATGGAGAGCTATTGCAGTGGACATACACACATGGGTCCTTCCAGATGGCTGGGGCTACAAAGAGGAGGAAATTCAAACAGCAGCAG
This sequence comes from Neomorphus geoffroyi, assembly GCA_033558235.1. NCBI lineage: Eukaryota > Metazoa > Chordata > Aves > Cuculiformes > Neomorphidae > Neomorphus > Neomorphus geoffroyi. The sequence continues at coordinate 1,234,879 of JAUMJM010000039.1, forward strand.
TGGTGGATTGATATAGGAATTGAGATGAAGCTTCTGGTAAAATAAAGGGATGAGTCCATAACAGAGGTATGCAATGCTTAACTGTTGGAAAATTTCTTAGACAACTACTTGATGTTCAGTCTTTTGGGCTGTAAGATCTAATCTATTTCCCTGAGAATTAAAATGAGTAGAGATAAAATGAGATGGTATTTGTGCAGTGACGTGCCTGCTGATGGGTAGGTGGGAATTTGTCATTAATTTCTCCTTTTGATTATGTATATGTGTATATGTAACATACAGATAGAAAGATACATAAAAATCTTTGCACCTGGTCCGTGGGAGCATTGCAAACTTGTAAATATCATTTAGTGATATTTAACAAACCAGCTAGAGTTAGACAAAAATAAACAGCACCAGTGTGAAAGAAAGCAAGCATTTTCATTAAACATCTTCTAAAATCAGTTATATTTGTCTTCCTTGAAACTGCAAAAACTCGAGTACCTTGGCACACAAACTGTGGTGTTTTGCTTGGCACACTCTATATGTTGCATCTCATGCAAGGAAGACAACTTTGGTTCCTCATTTAAGAATTGTAAATAATTTAGCATGAATTGATTTTTTTAAAAATATATATATGTATAAAATATACAGGCAAATATATATTTGTGAATCTATAAATATATATTAAAAAGCTTCAAAATACACATATAGACACTTCAGATGTGCACATCTATATGCACATATATGGAAAAAACTTGACTTTCAAGCCTGTTCCCTAGCTACCACAAAAAAAAGGAATCCTGCTACATTTTCAGAGCTGGGCCTCTCATCACAGGCTCTCTCCCTTGGAGTCTTGTAAAAAAAAGTCAGAAAAGGAATTTCAAAGCACTGGGACTACGTTTGCAGTTGTTAGCTGGGAAAAAGCAGCATAGCTCTCTCTATATTCACTACAATATTTAAGTCCCAAACAGTTTGGTCAGTGAATTTAAAGCCTTAAAATTAGCTTTATAACACACCAATTCACACAAGCTGAAATTCAGGGATGTCTAAAGTTGAAGACCACATTGTTATTGACCTGAGGGGCTTTAGTATCACCAGTACTGCTGTTACTGCCTCAGTGCTGCTGACTTAGTTATTGCCAAAACCCATATATAACACACATGCCGTCGTATTTATTCTGAGCATCCTGATAATATTAATTAAATCATGTAAGTATATTATAGATGCTGGGTCAAGGCAAACCTCCTCAGCAAAATTCCCAGGAGTATGAAGTAAAACAGAGACAAAAGCCATAAGCATCTTAAACAAGACTAAGTGAGGCAGTGAGAAGGTGAAGTGCCCAAACTAAAAGCCAGCCTCTGTTGGCACGCACCTCCCAAAGTCCTGCTCGCATTCAAATGGCAATGACCAGCCACAAAAAGTAACCACTTCTCTACTGCCTGTACTATTTCCATTATCAGCCTAGAGATTCAGGAAATCAGATTCAATTCCTTGGTTAGATAACCCCCACTCTATGCAGAAACTGGGCAGGAAGGCAGGTTAAACTTCACTTAAGCTGATTTTTTCCCTCTAGAAGGACTACATTATTGCCAGTATGCTAATGAAGTTCACTTAGGCTGTGTGAACCGTTTCCTATTTTTTTCATAAAATACATATAACAAAGAAGTAAATTTCAGCAGTGATTGACTGACAGCTGTCAAGTAACACACAGGACAACTCAACCACTAAGAATTGCTGCTGTTTATCTGGGCACCATAAAAACCTACTGCAAAAGCTGGTGTTTGTGAATGGGTCTTCTGAAGCAAGAGCCTAGCAAACAATGATTTTTTTCCTTTCACTTGCTTTTCCCTAGGTTCCACAAACAAATTAAAGTTAGCAAAGCAATGTTGTTTCGATCTGAACTTTATGTAAAAGAAAATCTATTACTGGTGTAGAGTACTGGCTGATCTACTTGAGCCAAACTTCCATGCTAAGCAATCATTACCAGAGTTTTACGCACAAACACTAACTATGCTATGCAATGTTTTCATGACTCTTTCTTGAAATATTTGATGAGTTTGGATATGGCTCTATAAATATCTGGCACAAATCAGGATTCCACTAGCAAATCACTTCAGAGTTGTGAATAATTTGCCATAAATAAAGCATCATATTTTTCCTCTTTGTGTATTATCTAAAAGTAATTATCATTTAAGCGAGTATATTTCTTGTGCACAGTTATTTAGCATATAATTTCTGTAAATAATTAGTGCTCTTCAGTTTACTTGTAAGTGATCAGCTACAAGTCTAAAATATCAGAAGCTGGAGTGGGGTATGGTTAGCAGACATTCAGCAGAGGCTCGATAATCTTCATGTCAGGGTTATGTGAATTCTTCTTGATCTCTTTTGCAAATTAAATATTTTTCTTCTCCCAGAATCCTAACACAGTCCAACACACTTTGCCATTTCCAGAAATGTTCTCTCTCTTTCTAGGGACTCGAAAGGGTTGCAGCATTTCATCACAATCCTCATCCGTGACCTTCAGCAAGTCCATCAGGAAATCCCTTCCATGTTTAGGTTCCAAAATACATTTAAAGACTTAGGGCAAGTCTATATTATAGATAATATGCAACACATTGATCCTCAAGCTGAGGCCAACCAGCAGAATTAATTCTGCTTTCAGTGCCTGCTGACATGGCCATGCTGTGCCTGGGACTGAGCCAGCTCACAGGACTGAACTGGGGAATACAGAAAGCTCTCAGCTCCCTGGTGGTCCCCAGGAGGCAGAGAGGGGACCAGGTTTCCTCCTCCCCAAGGCAGACAGCAGGCTGGATCACATCAGTGGGGAGAGAGACTCCAGCCTTATGGAAATCAAAGCATCGCAATTTCCACTACTTTCTATTATTTATTAAATCATTTTATTCAGTTGTTATGGTTTCTGTTATTAATTTAATTGATTATAATATAAATGAAAGATGCACATGTATAAATCTGTAAACCAAAGGATTATTTCTTTACAAAAGAGATTGTTTATGTAAAAACCCCTCAATAACCACTTCAAAACATTCGTCTAAATTTAATATTGTTTTTAATGGATCAGCATCTCAACTAACCAAAACAAATGTAACACGATCATGGTCAGTGCAGGAATGCTGATTTACTCCAACATCTTCCTAATGATTGTGAGCTGTCGAACATGACACTCCCCTGCTCTCTACTTGTCAAAAGCTCTGATCCAGAAAACATTTTGAGGACAAAAAGCAGAGAGAGGACTCCCAGCCACACTGGGGACCTGCCAAAACAAGTAGTAGTGTCGTGCAGCTGGGAAAACTACGCTTAAAAGATTTAGCATTTCCAAGTTGCATTTCAGACTTTCTAAGAAATGAATAATACGAACTATTTTAGGCAAAGATATTCCGATGATGCCACATAAAGTTGGTGCCATAGTCTCAGACATAAAAATTTAAATGAACTAGAAGAAAAACATGACATTACTTATTTTTTCACCCTCAAAATAACAAGATTGGTTGTCACTTCAACTTTTTACAAAACCTGTCTTTTCTGCTGTATCATAAGAGAGCAGCTAACAAAATAAACATGATAAAAGATTATTTTTGCATTTCCTACCTAACAAATACTTCCATTGCAATTTAGGCATAGGAAATCATTCCAAGTCCCTCCGTTCTTTGTTCTTGAGAAAGATGCCAAGGTCTTTAGGTGCCAAAAGATACATTTACAAAATGCCTACAGAGGTTGTGCTCCTAGGGAATTGACGCCTGGCTTAATTAGTGGTCTTGAAAATTGCTATCTCTATCTTAAGATGCTTTTATAACCTTGAAAATTTGGCCTTAAACTACTCCTGAAAATGAGATTTAGATACATAATATACTGTTGACATTTTATCTGGGATCTCAATATCAAAGAATGGGCACCAATTATTGAATAAAGAAAAAACATGAATTATTCAGGAGAGCTGTGTTTCCCTTCCCAAAGGAAGCTGTTATGTCCCAAATCTGAGCCTGCAGACAAACAAGCCTGTGTTCTGCTGAGTTACTGTCACCCCAAGTTGTATGAGAGCAGTTGCCACAACTGCTTCACCTCCCTCTTGGCATCCACCAACCTGCTGGCAAAGGCTGCTGCTCCCAGGAAGGCAACTCATGGACTTGTTGTAAGCAAGAGGAGTTTCTGTCCAGCTGGACCAACCCTTGAGTTAATACTGGATGGACCTGTTGCTCATCACTGTCCAAAAAGCCTAGAAAGCCTCACAATCCTCCACCTGGGGTTAAGTCTACCTTGTAAACACCCAGCCTCTGATAGGCAGCCTACCATGTACCCCTGCATGAGACAGCATCCGACATTTGTTTCAGATGCAGCCCTTCTGCCTTGATGTGTGCTTCATTTCTAAAAAAAAGCCAGTTTAGCTGATCAGCAGATAAGCCTGGGGATGGACATTAGCTTCCCCAAGGCGACAGGAGCCGCACAAACTCCTGTATTGTGGGCACTGTAGGAGACTCCAAAGTCATGCCCACAGCTGCTCACATCGCCCTCCCCTGAGCTGTGCCAGGTTTTCATTTAAAAGCAATAAAAAGCACTTTCCCCAGTTCCCTCCTCTGGCAAAGACAAGCAAGAAGGTCCTCAAAACAGAAGCTTTTTCCTCTCCGCACCTGCAGGCTTGATGACTTGTGCCGATATCTAATTAATTAATTAAGGTCAGTTGAGGTTGGGGCCTGGAATCTGAGCAATTAAACTGTTTGCTCCCTCGCTAAAACAAGCCACGTGCATGAGGCGAGCTGCCAAGTCCAGTGTTCGTGAATTTGACGGGGGACGGGAGTTGCCCCACACCTGCCCCTTGCGGGTGCGCTGCTGTGGAGCTGCACAGGGACAGCACCCAGGAGGAAGAAAGAGGTCCTGGTAACTCTCATTTTAAGGATGACTTTTCCTGTCCTTATCATGAACTTGAATATCTGGTATTTTAATTTTAAAGCCCAGCTCTTGAAATCGAGTGATTAGATATAATATCTCGCCTTTGACAAGAGAGCCTTTGTGGGTTCAAAGACGAGCTTGAAAATGAAAGCTGAGTAAAGCCTGAAGGGTCCAAAGTCAAGAATGGAAATAAAAGTTACCTGACATAGACTTTTTTTAAAGATCACACGCATTTAATCCTACTGCATGATTTTTGACTTACATAATTTAGTGGTGCAGAAGCAGAACGTGTAGTTCATGGAGGGATAAAGGTGACCTGGGCTGGGTGAGGTGCGGGAGCAGGGACTCCGCATGAGGGACTCAGCGATGGCAGTGCCTGCTGAGGCAAGCTTCCCCCCAGCCCCCCAAACACTAATCACTACCTGCCCTGTTATAAATATATAAACAGACACATTGCCTCTGCTGTAAATAACATAGAGCTACCGGCTGTGAGGATTGTACTCACCAGTTTAAATATTAATGGTATTTTATTGCATGCAGTTTTTTGCAAAACCTCTTCATTCTCTTCAGGCAAATGAAGATGAGTTGGAGAACATCCTAAACACTGCTATAAACAGAAGATGAGCATGCAGCTCATGGACATCATATGGTCACAGCTTGACAAAGCTCTGGGCACTTGGATCTGGATGGATCATCCTTATTATGGCTGGGATTTTCTGTCTTTCCCAGGAATCTCTGTATTTTGCACTCGTTGTTAATTAATCCAAAGTTGTTGTTGAGTGACACAAAAAGTTTTTAGAAATCCAGAAGGAAAATATCTCAGAAAGGTCTGTTCATTCCCACCTCCCAAAGCTCTGGAAAATTGCTAAGGATAATCCTGTAAGTGGCTAGAAAGGTTGTACTCACAGGATTTCATTCCTTTTATTGCATTTCAGACTTTCTAAGATATACTAGATTAGAGGTCATTTAAATAATTATAGTTGATATGAAATTAAAAGAGCCTTGACAGTACATTCCCAGACATACAATTTCAAATATGCTTTCTCAAATAAAAAAACCAGTTATTGCATCTAAAATATTTGTGACCCACTAACCTCTGCAGTATCACGCATTTTAACCAATGAACTGTGCTTTTTAATGATCAGCAAAATACCCCAAACCCCAAATGAACAGCAGAAAAAACTTCACGTGATTTTTCTAAACAAAGCAATTATTTAGAAAATGGTTTTGACCATTTTACTACAAGAACATGCAGAGCTTCAGCAAACCCAGAGAGGCCAACCACAGGAGCCTACCTCCTGAGCAAAACCAAGACTTGGAAAAGCACTTTCAGAAACAAAGAGTTGCTACCTCCTATTTTAAGGGCCTCCTTCATCTCCATCCTGGAGCTGCTTTGCTACAGCAGCTGTCCAGTCTTCCTTAGTCCATCCAGATCAACCATCTGCATCAGGGCAATGGAGGCAGGAAGAGCCTGCCACAGACACGGGGCTCTTCTGAAACACCCTGTGAGGGCAGCTTTAAAGGATGAAGAAAGGAAATGCATTTCTTTCTTGCTTTGTTTGACAAAGAGTGAAAATAATCCAGTCATCAGTAAGCATTTTTTTTTTTTAAATAAAATCTGCTTTTGCAAAGATTTCAGCTCTTGCATCCCTGAAGACCATATCTAAGGTTAACATTCTTTCTTCTGCAATTCAGAATTTTCTCAAGCCTATTTCCTTCGCAATTTGACTCCCATTCTGCAGCTATTGATATCCCAGGTACAACACAGAGACATAACGAGGTCATGGACAGGTCTCCACACACATCCTGCTGGTGAACTGCCTCCACCACTCGCTCAGGGAGTTCACACTGGATATGCAGTAAGCTCTGGCTGTAAAAACCTGCTGATCATCCTGCCTCTAGGTGGGATGATTGTAACAACTTTAAGTCAAGACAAAGAAGCCTGTTGAGAAAAGCCATTAATACAGTTCCCTTTTGCATTCAAGCCCACCCAAGTTTTTACCCCTGAGTGCTGCATGACCTGTATGCCCAGTGATAAATGCAGAGGAGAGCTTGAATGGTCTTTATCCTGCAGTGCCTCTTGAGTCTACTATAGCAGGAACTAATGTCCTTAATTCATTCTTTACTCATCTTCCATACACAAGAGGAGACTCCTTGATGCAGGAAAACATTCGAGAGGCTGTTTGATTTACTTGGGTACATGCTTGTAATCCCAAGCGAGTTGCTGAGCAGAGCTAGACTTAAGAATATATTTAAGTATGGGACCAGAACGAGTAACAATGTAGCTGGAGCAAAACATGGTCAGTATTTTAAACCTAAATGGCAGATACGTGTTAGCAAAACAGTAAACCAGAATGGACAGGGTGTCATCTATACAGGTTTTCCTTAGCCAGAAATTTGGTTCATTCCGACACATAAAAAATTAAAACACCTTGCTAAAAAATCCTCTGGTTTACAAGAGAAGCTATTCCAGAGAAGAATATAAATGTGTTTTCTGCTTCATTGTCAGTCTATGCTTCAGATTTGTTTTTTTAAGGTATAATGTCTGAACCCATATTTCCCTGGTGATAAAATCCCATTAGTAATCCCGACAAAATCCTAAAGGGCTAAAAAGCAATGAAGAGGATTTCTAATGGTACGTTATAAATCCTTTTAGAGAATATCTTGGTTTAAAATAATTCAGGGGAAAAGAAAAGAATCTTAGGAATGAGGTAGTTCTACTTTAAAATCCTTCAGCAAGATCAAGGACACTTAGAAGGGCTGCAGCTTCCTAAGGCAAGGAGGTGGCACTGAGCAGCAGCTTTTGCTGGACACTTGGCCCGTGAGGCAGCGGTACCTGAGGCCAGGATAACAGAAGGAGAGATCATTTGTTCAGTCCTGTCTGTAATCCCATCTTCCAGAAAATATATTGAGTTCTCCCATTAGGTCAATAAGAAGATAAGTCAAGATCATGGGAAAAAGTGATGAGTGCAGCTGTGGGAAGTGGGGTCTTCGGAGCAAACAGCAATGCTGAAACGGAATCAACTAGCAGAGCGCAGGGCGTTTGGCTGATTCCTCCTGTAACACGGGCAAGGCTTCCCTAAACCAGTATCTCTTGTACCACGGATGACTTCCACTTACTGCCCTACACAATGTCCAAGACCTGATTTTCAGCTTTGTTTTCCCCACAGGACCTTTTGATTTATAATTTAATGATTGCTTAAGAACGCTTGTAATTTTTTGTCCAGAATTTAGGGGTTAAAGAATCTTCACACTCAGCAAGCCTGTAGTGAAATTCATACTTGGGGAATATAATACCTTCTGCTGAAAAACAGAAGATGTGTGTGTTAAAAAAAGCTCTGAAATAACTTCAAGCCTCACACACTGCAAATACATAGTTCTTTCTAGAAACTAAATGGACCAACAGCATATGTATAGATCTGAATTTGATGTGGAAACTGCTCATTGAATGAAATGGGGGTTTAGTGGGTAATTAATTAGGGTCTTCACACTTTGTGTCACCATAGGCAGAACAAGAGCTGTGTTTAATATTTTATTACATTCAATTATTAATTTATCAAAGGGGCTACACTCTTCAGTCACTTGGGTTTTAACAGGGGTGAAATCAATTGAATTCCATAGGAATCGATAAACCCACTACATTTAAATAAATAATTATACACCTGCTGGAGATTTTTAAGCCCATTAATAGTCTTCTAGAGCAGAAGTGCAACATGTTAAAATCTGCAGGCTGCAAAGGAATGATCACCATTCCTTATCAGCAGTGCTGATATGTGGTGAATAATTAGAAAAGAGAGCCCACTGCTGAAACATGCACCTGGCAAGAGGCTGCGGAGAGGTGGGGAAGTCTCATGGACAGGCTTAGAAAAACTACCTTGATAAATCAGAGAAACAGACTGAAATTGAGGAAACTAAATTCACTGAAGACAAGCGCAAAGTACTGCAGTGTGGAAGGCAAAGCAGATGTGCTAACCCAAACAGGGACACAGCTGGCTCTGGAGGCAGCGTGCAATGCAAACAGAAAAGGAGGGAAGACGGTGGCAGGGGTTGTGGACATGTGCACATGGCAGGACCTGCACAGATGTCACTGACCTGTGTGTGCAAAGCAGCACTGGCTGCTCCATGGAGTGCGGTCTCATGGATGTTCCCCTGGGCAGCCTGCACGGCGGGGCAGCCCCCGCCCTCCTCCTCACCTGCTTTCTGCTCTCATCTAAACGCAGAAGTTGCGTGCTGATAGTCCAAGCCCCCAGCTGGATTTAGCCTGACGTACTTTATTCAGCAGATTTGATTTTAACCTCTCAGTGAGGAGTTTTGGGATCGCTCCAGCCTCTGAATGTGAATAACTTCATCCCTGAAAAACATTTGCCTAACCCTAAATCTAATCTTAACCTGAAACACTCACAGTGCAACCCACAGAGCTCTTTCCAGGTGGAAAGCCACAGGCAAGACGTGTTACAGGCAGCAGCACAAAACTAGGCAAGCTGCATGGGAAAGCAATGGGTAAGAAAAGACCTCTCAGGGACCTTGCTATGGGATTCAGTCTAAGAGAAATTAAATCAATGTGCAAGGGGCTACTGCAGGACTTCCATGAGCCACCCGGGCAGTATCTAAACAGCATGGTCATGCTCTCTGCAACATCACAGGTGGAGAAAGTTACGGAGAGGAAGGATTTTCATCTAAAAGTAAAGTTCCATTTATCCTCTTTATAACTGCAACTCCTTATCAGGACATTCCTCACACAGCAATATATGGCACAATGTTTTTTCTAAACATGATTCTCAGTTGCACCTTTGCTAATGCAAAAAAAGAATGTAATGGTATGGGAAATTAATATTGTTTCTCTACTGTGTCACATAAAGCTTGTTCCATATTCATATAATTGCTTATTACTGATATGATAAAATAATACGGACACTGAAAAGCCATTTGTTTCAGAAATGCTGCGAACATTAAATCTTACAATAACTATACTGACTACTAAAAAATACAGCAACAATAATAAAAGTCTTATATGGGGCACTGCAATTAGTTGCTGAATGGGGTGCATGTTAAATAAAAATATTGCCTGGTAAAATAAAAGGGCTTTGTGATTAAGAGGAAAGGCTTCCTAACTGCTTCTGAATAACATGTATTGCAGAAAACTAATTAATCAAGTAAGTCACCTACTTAAAAGGCAATTCAGGAATCATGTATCTCAGAAGACATCTTCAGCAGGTAAAATAATTTATGTGTATCACCCTTTCCCACCTCATCTGGGGAAGCTGGTCACGCCAGAAGCTCTACCCAGCAACGGTCACTCTGCCCACAGGAAAATGATGACTTCAAACACCTGCGATGAGGACCTCACGAGCCACAATTGGAATCACTTAGATTCTGGAAATCAAACCTGGTTCATACAGAATTTACAGTGGTCTCTATGAGTCTCTAAGAGCTATCAAGCTGAGGTTACAAGGCTATTGAAATCACACTTATAACAGAGTGGGAATAGACAGATATTTATAACGCAGACACACTTACAACCCAGCCAGACCCAGTACACTCATCCAATTATTATATGTAATCAAAAAAAAGGGATTGCTCCAACCTATGCTTGAAATCTGACCTTAAATCATACTGCTTATTAGTCAGCCAGAATTTTACTATCTGTGTGATAAGCGTGGCCTCTTGCAGCATATGAAACTACTATGCAGGCAACAAGAAAATCTGCTACTCACAGGAGTTTGTATTGAAGATGAGGAGACTCGTGGTTGTTAGTTAATAAAGACTCAAGGGAAAATAATTCATAAATACACAGCCTATTTCAAAGCATCACAAAATGAAGAGTCTGAGACATTTTAGCAAACCTCTAAACTACATTTTAAACTCCCAAGTTATGAAACAAATTGCTCCACATTGAGTCACTATCGAGAGGAAACTACCTTTAATGCTAGCAGTAGTGTATTGCAGAAATCTCTCACATCTGCAAAGTACCTTACTTAAATGATAATTATCTTCTCTAAAGTGCTTTCACTCTTAGTCACTATTTGCTTTATCTGTTCTGAGTCATATTAAGCTTAGTATCTCAACTGCAGAGAATTTCATTATACCATTGGTTAAAACATCTTTAATAGGCCGATTTCAGCATCCATCAACTGTATCTTACTAAGTGCGTTTTATTTGCTAAATGATACAGTTAGATGAAACATACTTCAACAAGAAACCTGGTTGTACTACTACTGATGTCACACTTACAGCCAGAATCCTTTCACTGAGATCACTGTGCCTACCAGAGGAGTGACAGTCTGCAATCAGTCAGCTCAATTTTGAATCCTCACACTGGCAGAACTTCTACTAAATTGCTTGGAACCAAAACTGATATTTGACATTAAAACAGAGTTTGATGGTTTATCCAGAAAAAATAAAAGTGTTTTCTTGATGTTTTAATTTGTAAACTCCAGCCCACACACATAGATTAAAGGGTCAAATAAATATTTCAAGGACTTTACTGGCTATTCAGTTTCAGCCATGGTATTTGCAGCAACGCTTTGTATGGGAGTGAGACATTCAAATAAAACAAATTTACCTGACGTCGTAAATAAAATAGAGTACAGCAAGTCTTCCCAGTGCTGTTACCTCTTCCAATTCTCAAAGGGCTCTCCATCTATGTTTCTGTAATCAAGCCATCTGTGTTTTCCAGAATTATACACTTTAAGCATCCTTGTAAAAAAACAATGAAATCTAATTCGTACTAGAACCTTTGCAGTTATGTTCATCTGTAGCTAAGCTACGCAACCGTGTAGGTAAAAGCTCAAGTTTCAGCCTTGGTTTTTTTATAATATTTCTTCAAGCTTGTGTCCTGGCTTAGGTTGTACTAAACAGGTCTGCTACAGGCAGTCTCCAAGCCCGGGTGACCTGATCTTTATTTTACACTTGGTTGATTCTGTAGGGGTTTGGGTTCTGTACATCCATCTTCCTTTTCTTTCCTAAATACCTGATACTTCCATGCAACTAAAACCAAGAATTCAGAGTCCTTTCAGTCTCCATTAGGTGAAGGAAAGAGATGTAACACTTCAGCTGCCACCACTCAAGTGATGCTATCTGTTACATTAATGCCTAGAAAGGGTATCTCCACTGAGCGCTGCCAACAAGCAAACATGCCTTGAATTCATCAGTAACTTTGAGGCACTAACTGTAGGTAATTTGGCCAACCCGGGTACTTACAATTTAATTCCCTAATTTGGCAGTATCTATACCTTTCTATCCTAATAAATATATCTCTCTCCAACTGCAGCAGTCTTTGCACAGGCTCAAAGCAGGAAAGATGCCGGTGCTTGAGCTGCTTACTGCTATTTCCTTGCTTCTTTGAGCCTGTGTGACTTTTAGACATCCCAGGCAGCCTTCTATGTTGTGATCATTACTACACATCACACACATTTCCAACAATCCATATGTAAATACAGAATAGAGTTTGGGGTAAAAAAATCCATAGATTTTTCCTGAAAATTGGAGATCTAGCTTTGTGTGGCCTGTTATTTTCTTGAATGACATATTTGCTTGAGGTGAAAAAACCTCAACAGCAGAAGACACCATTTGCACATGAAGTCAAGACAGACATACTGCTGCTACAGCTTTTCGTGGCTATCTCCTGAGAAGATCTGACAAGCAGAAGTCAAGATTAAACACCCACAGTGTCCCTTGCTCAACTCCAGCCTTCCCATCTCTCTGAGGGAAAAGTGAGTAACCCCCAAAAGTACCTTTAAAGAAGACTGAGGTGCAGAGACACAATGAAACTTGCAGCGAGGAGAAGTGCATCAGTGGAGATGGAAATTCTGTAGGTTTGCATTAATGAAAAAGGTTGCTCTCTGATAATCACCTGCCCTGGAATAATCACCAGAAAGGCAGCTCAGGTGAATGCCATGCAGGGTTACAGCAGCTTGAATTTTATGCAAGTCTGTACAACTGTCTCACAGGGTGAGGTCAGCAGCAGCTAACGATGGCAGTCCTGGACAGAAACAGCCAGAGCCAGCAGGGGATCTGGAAAGCAAAACTTCCCAATGGACTTGGGTTTTCTGATAGTTTTTTCCCTCATTAATTAATTCCCTTACGCAGTTAAGAGAAATATGAACCATGTGCCCAGTTTTATGAAGTCAGGACAAATTTCTTATTTTTGTTTCCCTAATGTTTCAGTGCATCTCAGCATGTTTTGTAGTTGCTGGCCACGGGCTGGCAGTTGCTTTTCACGAAGCACGCTGATTTACTGAGTTTTGATGCCGAACTAAATTACTAGCCCTAGCTACCTCTTTGTACTGTTTTCTTCTGTCTGCATTTTCTTTTTAATTAAAGTTATTGGAGGTCATTGCACATTGTTGAAATCTCTGCAGGGAAAACAGTCTTCCTCTGTTTTGGTGCGGTTTGGGTCTATGACTCCTTTCTCGTTCTCAGAGACTTAATGTTTTCTTAAAGGACAGAACTATGAAATAGGAGTTAAGTCGCAAATGAGTGCAGGTTTTGTCAGGTATCTTTGTAAAACTAACGTACCCTCTTCATCACTCAACCCAGCCAAGCACTTAAGCACATGCTTATCTTTAATAGCTCCACTGAAATCAATGAAACAACTCACATGACAGCAAGATACCAATCAGGGGTTTACTCCAATGGATGCTTTATGTCTCATGATTAAAAATAATTCCTACTTGGGGGCTAGAAAGGCATTTGTTCAAGCCTGCTGTTTACCGGTTTCTTCCATGAATGTCCGCTTGATTAGAACAGCATAAGCACTACAATCTCCATATGATATATTTGGAAGATAGATATTCTCTACATATCCAAGCAGTGCTTTTCTTTTAAATTGGATGTGAATGCCAAGGAAACTTTATGCTCCTTTTATACTCAAATGCTTTGCTGCCACGTGTCTATAATGATCTCTGGCAGGTCTCACGAGTGCCAGCAATATAAGGTACACCTGCTGTGGCTGTCTCGGTGTTTTCATTTCAGTTTTAGTTGTGGTTGGAACACATTTTTCTGATAACTGTCTAGCATCCTTCAATGAATTTCATCCTACTGAACTGATCTGCTGGATTCTTAACTGCATCCAGCTCTTTTGTCAACAATATAATCTCAGCAACATTTATTGTTCTCTCTATTTAGCTCCTGACTCCATCTCTTTATCACATGCTCTCTGTCCATTGTTATGCCTGTTTTTCAGGTAATAAACTGCAAAAAAAAATAAAAGGTTTTTGTTGTAGATAAAAAGGAAAAGGTCTCTGATTATAAAGACTGTGCTCAAGACTGCCTGTTTCCCACAACAATCCCTGCCAGCTCTATTATCATGAGCAGCAGGACGGAGCGAGCTGGGGCTCTGCCCGTTGCTGGCACACTTGGGAACAAGCCCACTGGGTTTAACTGAAGCACCAGGTCAAGCTCAGACTGCACCAATCCTTCAGCTGAGCTCCTCAGGGCTGAACTGCATGATAGAAGAGTCTGAAGTGACTGATTTCAACTATACACTTTTATAATTCCAGTTAGTTTTCCAGAATATTGTTACGACAAATTTGTCACTGAATTTCCCATACAAGTTTAAGCCACCTCCAGGCTGCAAAACTGAAGAACAGCTCATATTTAGAAAATTACAATAAGAAAATCCACATATAAAGACTGACTCCATAATAAGACTTTTTCTTGTTATGTTGCTGCTCCAGAGTGAGACAATCTGCCAAAACTCCTCCAATAATCAGAGGAGATTTGCTGTCTGTGAAGAGAAGATGCAAATCCTGATTCTATTCTTTGGCGGTGCTGAGAGCAGGAGCCCAGCTTGCATTCGCCGTGAATTCAGTTAGTCTTTTATGACATTGTAATATGCAACTCAAAAGAACTCATCAACTTGATCTAATCTAAGCTTCTCTACAGAAAACTCAAATAAGCTTGTATCCTTGGATTAGTCAATGTTTGCAGCCACTTGAATTACATTTCATATATACATAAAGTGAGCATACGAATCTCAGCAGTTAAGTACTCTGCTGTCAATTTCCATTTTTTTCCTTAAGAAGAGAGTAAAATATATTTAAACTCATCACTCTGAGAAGTCGTAGCTGGCTGTGATCAGATACAATCAACTGAAAGAAAGGAAATAGCTGTATTTGCATCCATAATCTTTTTTATCTTGACGCTGAAGGCTAATTGTCATATCAGTAAATGCAGAATGAAATACAGTATATGTGACTGAAGGTACTATATTTGCAAAATTGCTTAGCAGCAGCTTCTACTTGCTGTTTTTTGACAAAGATATACTCTTGCTGTCTGATAGCACATTTCTCTAGGAGATAATTTTGAGTAGTCCCTGTCAAATAAAGTTAGATTTAATGCAGCCACAATGCTAGTAATAAAGGGTAAGCATTGACATTTTCTTCTTTATAATTAGATGTTGCCACCGATATCCAGGGTGAAGATACAGTTGTGCTGGATCGTGATTGCTGCTGGAATGCTCATTGCTTTTCCTGAAATCTGTATTGTCCCTACGGGTACGGAACACACATGAACCAGTGTTGTACTTCTGATTGAACTGTCATAAATCTATCAGGATGTGATAGAACTCCACCAGATGAACCCTGCCTGAACATACAGAAAGTATGTCCCTTGCTGCTACTGGTTATTTGTATTATATTTCATATTTTAGGGACAATAATAATGTGTTATGCTCTAGGAAAGTGTTTTTTAATAGCCTAAAAATTAACAGGGGCTGAGATTTGCTTTCAAACACCACATATGCCTGGGGAGTATGCGTGTGTGTTTGTTTTCTTCATGTAATCATTTATCTGAACCAACTTATCAGCTGATGCAATGAAAAATAGACATGTCATTACAAGAGTGCTGTGACAGCCTAATCAGGACCAGGGTCCCACTGTGTTATGATCTGTAAGAACACAGTAAAAGGAAGGCTTGCTACCCGGCAGTGCTCACTGCTGGATTTAATTCAGAACAGACCCCGAGAAGAAGAAAAGCAGACACAGTTTACACACAGAGATAGCAGAAGTCTGCATTGCCCACCATCCCTACGCATCAGACCACAGCAAATACTGTGAACACAGTTCAGGCTCCCAGGAGACAGGGGCACTACAGACTACCTGGTCACTGCGGCATCCAAAGAGTCTCCCTAGTGGTCATTTAGCCCCAGGGGATCTTCCTAGAAACTGAAAATAAGAAACAAAGATAGATGCAAGACTCTGTACTTGAGTGAAATGACTGGAGCCCCCCCTAAGGCAGATAATGTCCTACAGGTCGGTAGCTTGAACCAATTTGTAGTGTTACACTCAGCTCACGTGTATCCTGTGTAAATACAGTGAACGAGAGAGATGGAAAAAAGGCAGATGGAACATGGAATATAAAATGCAGCTATAAATATTATAAATCCTGCAGCAACTAGGCAGCCTCATTTTATCCCAAAAGCTAGAGAGATGGAACTGATTAGCTCTCGCTGAGGAAAGGATATTGATGTTTAATACCCTTTTGAGGCTGTTGAACTCAGTTATTGGATTCAAAGCAGGATACCTGACAGTAAAGACAGCAGTGTCTAAACTAGGCTTCCTTTCCTAACAACTGAAAGCCCACATGAAAATTAGCCATTTCAGCTTAGAAATGAAGGTGCTTTTTTTGCTGACCGAAAAGCATTTATTTATGAAACAATTTTAAATTAGCTGCCATTTGCAATACCAAGAAAAATCAGCACAGTTCTTAAGTCAAACTAAAATTACCTCTCTCAGCAGTGATGTTTAGAGTGGCCCCACTGTTCATCATCTTTTGGGTTGAATTTTCTTTGCTTTTGCAAATAACAGTACATATGGTTAAGCAAGATTTAGCTCAAACAAATAATGTAAGGACTGAAGATGGCTGGGTTTTACCTTGAAAGAAAAAAAAAATGAAAAATGAATGACCCAAGGAATGAAAAATTTAAAGTGAATAATTTACATAAAGAAAATTGCCTTTCTATGTCGAAGTCCATAAAGACTTGGCCAGGAAAGGTGTTTATTTTTTAAAAATTTGAAGTGCTCATTTAATATTTTCAAAATGAAAGTTTTGGATTTTTTTAAATTTCCAAATTAAAATCTGATTTAGTCATTCTAATAAATGCCAGAATATTTTTTTAAATACCCAAACCAAAACACAACAATCAACAATTACAGAAGCTGAAAATCCTTAGAGAGATGAAACATAATTTTTATTCAAACAAAATGTTTTTGCTCCAGAATGATTAAACTAAAAAATCCACACCAAATCAAAAGACAAAACCCAAACAAAACACCAAATTCTGGCTAGCAAATAGACCTATCAATTATTTACACAGCTCTGTGAAGAGCTTTTGCGAGCTCTCTACAATAACTTATATTCATAGCACCTGGTTTCTACTGTTTCTTTGGGAAACGTGACTGAAGAATAGTAACGACAAATTACCAACTCATTCAGTATATTTTGATTCTGCAATGCCCAGCTAACTTCACTGCTATCTTACAGAAATTTTTGCTGATAGCTAGTGTGTAAGCAGACTGTTCGAGATATGAAACAGTAGCACAATCATTTTCTGCTTGTGGCCTCCAGTCCTCCGGAGGGAAACTGGAAATAATATAGCCTCATTACAAATGAATAAAGCAATTTCATTGCCGAGTGAACTACTTTAATTCTTTGTTTGGTCTCAAATCATAAGTGAAAATTAATACATGGCAAATTAACATCATAAAATCTGGTCGTGAAGGATTCTTTTTCAGTTTGACTTGCCCTACCTGCAGCAAGAGAATATAATTTCTCTTCTAGTATCACAGGCAATGAAGACCAACAGATTATAAATAATATAATGATAGAAGTTATATACACTGGTTTGCCTTCCAGCGTAGTTAAATCATTCAGAAGTCTTCATATTTAAAAATGTGTTTTAAATACTTTTCAAAATTGAAATTTGAGAGTATTAGTATGCACCAAGCTTTATATCTCACTGGAGACAATGCAGAGAACCATAGCAAGTCATGAAGTGCTACAGCGCATGATAATGCATGGCTTCCAGTTCATTACATCCTTATATTATGACATTGCTCTTCAGTACTGGGGTGTAATTAGGCACTCAAGGTGTGATATAACCACATAATAAAGACCAATTAAGATTCATTAACCTCTGACCTCCTTCATATACTTGATGGACACAGAGTATCTCAGGGAAAAAGTTAAAATGTGAACTTGAATGAGCTCAGTTCAATGGATAACATTTTGAAGAGTTAAAGATATCTTAGATGATAATTTACATCTGATGCATCAAGGCATGTTGACACACTGATTGATAAATGGAAACATTACATGAGGTGGTCATGCTGGCTGAACATTTGGAGTGATTTATGCTGAAACATTTGCTTTTTATATATGTACCGTTATTTTATGTCAACAATAAAGCGCTGTAAATGTTACATTAGCAATAAAATATGCCCTAGATATGTGCTTTATTGGCTTTATTTGTATATGAATAAATAACACCACATCCATGCAAAAAAGGTAAGGAAATAATATACCTAGACTAGGCACAGTGACAACCTGTAACTATCTTAAGGGGAAATTAATGTTGAAATCCAAGCATGAAAGTCTGTACAAACCAAGATTCATGTAAGGAAGTACATCTTACTACTATGGTTATGGAGAAATGTGTCACAGAAGTGTCAGAGTTATTAGGAAAGCAGAAGAGAGGACTACATGGAAAGGACAACATACAACTGATATATGCCAGTGCTTACATGTAGTTTAGACTTTCGATGTTGCTTTGAGATGAATCAAACCATGGCTCTGTATTATATGCACCTACACGTGCAGAATTACTCCACTGCAATATGAGACACAGTGGCATAGCAATTACAGAAATGTTAGGTAGCTCCCAAGTATAATGATGCATTTATAGAAAATGCCAGAGCAGAGGTAATTTTCCTTTGTGATTATACATGTTGTTCTCAATCAGACACATATTTTTTTCTTCTTTTTTCCCCAACAATGAAAATTTTATCACATTTTACCACCTCCTGGTGATCAGCCCTCTTTCAGATGTGGCTGGTCTTCCTTCAGGGGTCAGCGTGGGAGATCCCCTGTACTATGGAACCACAAGGCACACACTCCAAGCAAGGTTTCTTGGAAGACCAAGTACCTTGCTCTGCAAACACTACCCTATGGGTGTCTTGCATACGCACAAATGCTCCTGGGAAACATCACACCTAATATGTATGAACAACAAAGATGCTCTGTGCACGTGTGTCTGATCCAGCACTCTCATACATGCATGACTTTACAGGCATGCAAAGTGAATCCAAAGATTCCATGAAGTCCAGGACTTGCTTTATGGTTTAGTGATAAACACACAGTGCACACACCATACTGTCAACATTTAAAGGGTTAGTTCGACTTACTGCATGCCTACAGGGCCCTGGACCTTGACGCAAGCCAGTAAAGACACACAGGAATTCTGGATATAAAGACTACTGTGTAGCTGTAAAAATCTTAAGAATACAAGGGAAAATTTACTGAGAAAAAGTTATAGGATTGAAAATGAAAACAAGTAAACAGAACTTCAGATGTGATACCTTGAACTTTGACTCGTGTTGTGTACAGGACACAGAAGAGAGAGTAGAATTTGGAAATTCCCAACATCAGCAGTTCTGTTTCAGCAGCAAGGTGTTGCTTGTATCGAGCAACTTTAGCTCACACAGATTAGTTGGCTCAGGCATAGCCCGATGATGATAATTTTTTCTGAGCTAGGTAAGGAATCAGTATTCATGGAATAAAGAAAAGCAGCACAAGAGTGGAATTGTTGCGCAATTACTGCAGCAATTTAGGCTCTTAATATACTGAGTGCAAAGCATTGGCTCTAGTGCAGGCTGTCGATAGAGGGTACATTATCGCAGCATCAAACATCTGGGAAGATCCTCTGCTGTCCTGAAATTCAACTGACATTCTCCAGGATAACAAAGCCATGACTCTGTAGGGAAGCTCTATTTTGTTGACAAAAATAACCGCCTTTGAGGGGACAGAAGAGACACAGATCTTCACCCAGTGCAAAGCCGAGCAGCACTTTCATGTCAGTGTTTCCTAAGGTTCCAGCCACCCCCTCAATGCAACCTTCACCATTGCTTCCCTGTGCAAATTACAGTTACAGAAGGCAGCAGAAACAGCACGTACCTTTTATAATCAAAGATTTCAATAGTTTCAGAACATCGTGTAAAAATCTTTTTTCAGTTCAGCAAGGACTAAGTGGCAACAAGGGAGACAACGAAGCGGGGATAACGGCAACTAAAAGCAAAAGGGATTAAAAATATTCCCAAAGGTTTCAAAGGTAGCAGGAAGAGATGACAGCTTCATTCTTAGCTCTTATTAACCTCCTTAGGTGGAACCTGAGTCTGACATATACATGGTAGTACCCAGGCACTATTTCTTTGTTATTCGTAGCACACAGTGGTGATGCAAATTCATGGAAGGAGGGGGATCCCACACCACTCAGCAGATGACAATTACCCCACATACACACAGGCACACACACATTTATCTCAGACACACACAAACAAGCCTTCTGGCACATATAACGTACTCCACAAATCAAATTTGGTTTCACTTCATTATTCTTGAATACATAGGGAGAGTTCTGCAAAGACGTGATGTTGCTATGCCAAATTCTGCAGAAATACAGGTTCTTTTGGTACTAACAGGAACCTTTATACTATTTTCATTCTAATTTTCTACTATAGCACTGCCAAACACCATTTAGCTTTGCTCAGAAAGTTCGAGCTTTTGTAGGCAAAGCCCTAGAATCACTTCTTTTTTCTTCACTCCTGTGAGCAGCCACATAAATCCCAGATGTTCTCTAGTCTGCATGAAGTAAATATTGAAACTGTGTTAGGAGATATTCAAATAGAGTTGACAGAGATGTGAGCCTGTGATCCAAACTGTACTAAACTTGAAACAGTTCTATCAGCAATTGCCCTCTCTGACAGTGCTGCATATCCACTGTCTGCAATCAGTAGAGTCCCATATATCTTCCTAATCACCTTTCTTTCCAGTGACAAATATGAACAAGTTAAAGCTAAGGTCAAATGAAAGTACTAAACACTTCCAATGCATCAGGAAAGTTACCTTCACTCAAAATACAAAGCTCAGTATTTGGCAAGCTTGAGTGTTGCAAAGCATTTTGGGTAGAAGGTCTGTCAAAACAGCAGCATACAAATAATAAGATGCAAAATTCCTTGAGGTTTGTTGAAAGCTGGAGAAGATGATTTGCTCCACTGAAGCATCATCTGTGAGTGCAGCTATCAACACATCAGACTATGATGCAAAAGGCATTTGTTGCCATTACCATACATAACTGGCCTTTTGAATTTCCTTTGAAAAGGCAATGGAGGTGCAATCCCATGTAAAAGCTTTTACACAACTGCCACTGGTCAGTGCACCCTTGATGGAGGCCAGCCTGGAGGATTCCTTTTGTGAGCTAAGCTCAATAGAGAGGATCCATCATTGCTGAGCCACCGCAAGGCTGACATCCTACAAATACGGCACAAATGAGGGCAATGTCCTGCCCTGGGGCAGCTGCCACAACTTGGAGGCTTTCAAGATTGACCAACTGGCAAATGCGTCTCACCTTCATCTGCCCATCCTTACCTCTGCCTCACTTGCATGATAAGGGACGTCCCTAATTTCAGAAGGAAGACGTGGAAGTTAGTTGTAAGGCAGACCTTAATCTTTTGGTTGTGGTTCACAATGGAGCATAAGGCAGTTAAACATTCAAATGCCGATGACATGGATTTAGGTGACTAACTCCTTTCGTTTGGAAAGAACAAGGTTTTAGAAAATTTCCTTAGGGAGGGAATGACAGAAAGACAGAAAGGAAGAAAACCACCCACCATCTCAACTAGATAACAGAATCACTTTAACTTGGAGCGAACAGCGTGGATGTAGAAAATACAACTTTTACCACATAGAGCAAGCATGAACACGCACAGAGGTATCTGAATGAAAGTTCAAACCCGAACTTTGTGCTAGGCAGTGTGAGTAGTCAGTAATTATTTATAGCTATAGACCAGTGCCGTCTGAGCAGAGGAGAAGCACTGAGCAAGCTACCTTTCACTACAAAAGAGGCTCTGGGAATATTCCAGGAAGTTATAGGAAGAATATCTGTGAGGGGTCAGGACTCAGGGCAGGAGGCAGCATGAATTATATTATTTTATTCTGCAACCCCAGAATGCTCTGTTTCGTCCATGACAGAGGCTGCCAGTCAGTCCTTCAAGTACAGCCTGTATCTAACTGCATTTCTATTATTATACAAAAACGGCTTTTCCTTCCCCCAAACAAACTCCCTAAACTTACTGAATCCAAAACACAGACTCTAAATTGTCACAAACGCAAGGAAATCTTGTCCAGAAGCAAGGATAGAGCAGCCCCAAACCCAGAAAAGCATTACAAATACTAGGGACACATTCGTGTTCTAAGCATCACCTGTGAGCGCTTGGGTTGGAGTCTTTGCTATGTGCTCCACCACTCCTCTCCTCATCCTTCTCATGACCCACTGCCCCTTCAAGGGCTTTTCAAAGTAGGTTCAGATTTTTAGCTCCCTGTAACAGGCAGACTAAACTCGGCTTTCTGCAAACCCCACATTAGTCTGTACTGACATCTTGACTGATATATTTGCAGCTCTAATTTGTATCAGTAGCAACCTTTTCCATACAGCTTCCCTCGAAGATGTTAACCAAGAACAGAAATTACTCCCCTTCTTATCCTATTCCCCTCACCTGAGAAAATAACAAGACATCTAGTCTTAAAATCTCCAAATAGCTTGTTTGCTAAATCACCAAACACAAATCTCTCCATGGGAGTGTATGTGCTGCACAACATCAGCTAAGGGAAACTCCACGTTCTCTAAGTGCCCCCTCATCCAAAATGTGGAGCATTCACTTGGATATTGTTGACTGCACAGAACACTGGTTTGCTTCTCCATTACATGAAGTTCAACATACTAATTTGGTGTCTGTGTCTGAGGGCTGTGCCACTGTCATGATGCTCAGCTACCCCAGCAGGTCACTTGCCACAGCTCAGGTGGCCGTGCAACCCTGGCACATTCCAGGCATATCCGCTCCATGGAATTGCCCCTCTCCCATATGTGCTTCCACAAAGATGCAGCTCTATGCCATATCAAAATTATTTTAGCCAAGAGATGTATTACCATTATATTTTCAGCTTAGACTTGTTTCCAAATGCTTTCTAGAAAAGTGCTGGTAACATGTTTGTGTGGTATCTGCCACTGAGAATAAGGTAGCTGGAACTGGACTGCCAGGAAAGCCTCGCTCCAATCCTCACCCTTACACTGCGGTGTGCTGTGAACACTTGCCACGGTGCTCAGCATGCTGAAAGACACTTCTGAATGAGCAAATGCAAGGCGTAAGAAAGAAGCTGTGCCCTTGGGCTGCTCGGGAACCTGGTTTTCTAGTCCCATATGTATTGCTCTGACTGTAAGTAGGACTTCTCCCCACATCTCTGCCTGGCATCCCTGCTGCAGTGCAGACTGCGAGGAGGAAGCCTCGTTCCCACACAGAAGCGCAGGTTTTGTCAATGAATTATCCCTTTCCCCAGATGCAAAGAAGGCCAAAAGTACCCTGTTGTGTTAGAGGGTAATATAAATGTTGTTTTGGACTTTGGTGCTTCAGTGCTCGTTTTCCAATTATATAAGGCTCAATTGTTCATATGAGAATTCCTTGTTGACTAATTGGCAAAAACATATACACAGCTAAGTAGCACACTGTGTCCTACTTTGATGAAATGTGCTACCATTCCATCCTAATTAGAAATACTCATTTGCTCTTTTAATTGCATACCTTTGCATATTTACAGCAATTAATACATTGTAAAAGTGGAACATACTAAGTCTGTCTAATATTTGCATTTCTGCTAGTTAAGTCTGTTAAGGCATCACTTCCACATTAGGCTTTAATTGTGTGAGGAATGCAAAACACCTGATGCCACCCTGGAACTGAAAATAATTTTCTTTGGACTACTCTACCCAGCCACCAACCAAAGCAGTGTTTTACCCAGAAAACTTGGCTAAAGATCTGCTTCCTAAGGAATTAATGCTATAATTGCATGTATTTTTCTAACTGGGTATTATGCCCTTGAAATACTGATACAATCTTAATTACAGAAGTATGAACAATACCATTATCATGAACTGCTTTTCATTTTATGCCAATTATGCCAGTAATAAACCACATTCAGTAAAAATAACACCTTTTAGCAGTGCTCGAGTCCTTTCTGTATTTTCAGCAAGTTTGGAAGCTGCTTATTTTTGCTGCCTGAAAATATCCTGACACAATAAATATTCTATTAGTAAAATGGATAAAACGTTCATTTCTGAATCTTACTTATTAAACAGCCCGAATTCTCAATGGATTCTGATCTGAAGGGCTCTTTTGACTTCATTGAGACTGTAACAGTTTACATCAGCTGGGATCTGACTCACCTCATAATGTTACAGGAACTGATCATGTCTGACCTGGAAATTCAGGAGGGTCCTTTCTCCCTTAAGAATTTTACTAACCATCAACTGGAGGTAATTCACATATTTTAAAGTATGCAGTGTACATACACACATGTAGATGTAAACCATACACACTATGATTTCTATAGTAAAGCTGATGGGAGGAGGAAGGTTTCACATTCAACCAGCTCCACACAAGAAACAATGAATTAATTTTATACCTCCATACACACTTACTGCTTCCCAAAATCTTGCTAATCCCACTCATGATACTCTCATGAGATGGTGACCTCAAGGTTACTTGCAATCCTCATTTCAGAAAACAAAAAGGCAGCTGACATCCATGCCTGAAATACCTGGCTTTACACCTTGCTCTGGATTAGGGTTTTATCTGGTGGCATTTTAGGTGGGTGCAGCTGTGCCAGCAGAGCTCATCTGCCTGAGCAGAGTTGAAAGCCCTTTCCTTGCTACAGCCTTTATTCTTTCTGCACTCAGAAAGATCAGTCCTTAACAGAATAGGTCCAGTTCACAGGATTTTTGGATGTTGTTCATTGCCTTAGGAAAGTAAAGAGCGTCGCAAGAGAGGGGAGTAAATATGGTACCACTGTTTACAGCTTTTCTAAGCACTTTGTACAGGCAAGTCATGCTGGAGCAGCCTCCACTGCGGGGCTGGACAAGGCACTGGCCAAGCTGAAAGCAGAGCTGCATGGCAGACGTGAGCTGGGGGGCACAGATGGGGCTGTGCTGGCTCCACGGGGGCGAGGGATTACAGCTGCATCCCATGGCAGCATGCAGAGTCAACCTTTCCAACATTTCATAACACAGGTGTTGGTGGCTGTTAAGTCAGTGGTTGAATATCAGTTCATTTTCTATTTATTTCATGGTAGAAAGCCAAGTTCTAGTTTCCTATGTCTTAAACCAAAACCACTGTCATTCTCTAAAAGCCATTTCTCACTCACTTCTCTACATTCCACATAGCCATAAACATTTTATCCACAGTAACATCTTTAGTACTTTGGTAGAGTGAAGCATTTGATTAACAAACTCTTCAGCTGTTATATTTTGCAGATAATATTCAAAATATCAGGCCTAGAAGTGAATCTTGCACCGTTCCCTCCACCCAGAGAGTGTCAACCCCAAACTCCGTCTTTTCAGATGCATTTATGGTGCCATAATGAAGTATGCAGTTATATTTGCATGCATTCATTCATTCAAAACTAATTCTGACATTTGTAAAAACACATCCAGCTGGTGAACGAAAGAGCTGTCTTATCCTTCCTATGAAATTCCAGATTTTAATGTCACAAGATAAAAAGCCCAAAAAATTGTTGTGGGGTTTTGTTTTTTTTTTTTCACTGTAGGGAGAATTTAAAAAAAGGGGATTTACAATTTCAAATTAAACAAGAAAATTGTGCTTGTACTATGGCTTTCTTCCTTACCAATTTCAGATGTTTTCAAAGAAGAAGGGGAGGAGAAGGCTACCTGAAGATGAAAGGGAAATTTACCTCAATGGTAAGGTTTCAAAAGCAGAGAGTACAGAGAATACCTAGTAAAAAACTAGTTACCAGAAACTGGAATGACTGCATGTTAAATCAGGGAGAAATGCAATACTCACAAGCACAGAAATATCAAGTACAATAGAAAATGGTGCAGGATACCCACAGGGAGATGGAATGATTTCCTCTGAGCTCATGGAAAATTACTGTATGGATATCCAAATCGTGGGTCGTTTCTTGTGTTGAAATCACAAAGACATTTAATGAGTTACTTTTGAGTTATAGGTAGGGTTTAGTTTGCAAATAAACATCAGCAAATTACATGACAGACTTGCTCCTAGAGACCCAATCTTAAACTAAACACAAATGCTACCAGCATGATTATGGAGGTATCTGAATTTTTTGGACATGAAATAGTTTGGAAGTGTAGGGCCTATTCAAAAGCAAAATTTAATTTAAAATTATGCCCTATAAGAAAGCATATAGCAAGCATTTGATTCTCTTACTGTCTCAGAAATCACTCAATGTTTTTAAAAAAATTGGTATTTTAATTCTCCAATACTGACACAAAATGGATTTATGCTGTCAGATCCCAGCACGTTTTATTGAGCCCACTAAGATCAGAAGCACACAGCCAGAAGGGCCGGGCCAGGAAGGGTCTTAGAGGCTACTGAAGGACAGTCTAGCATAAGCTTGAACTTTTTATGTGGTTCACAGGAAACAACACTGAATCACAGAATCACAGACCGTAAAGCCCATCCAGTTCCACCCCCCTGCCTTGCACAGGGACACCTCCCCCGAGCCCAGGCTGCTCCAGGTCCCATCCAGCCCAGCCCTGAACACCTCCAGGGATGGGGCAGCCACAGCTTCCCTGGGCAACCTGGGCCAGGGCCTCCCCACCCTCAGCGTGAAGAATTTCTTTCTTATGCCAATCTAAATTTTTCCCCCTTTGAATTTAAAGCCATTTCTCCTCTTCCTTTCGCTCCTTGCCCCTCTAAAAAGCTCCTCCCCAGCCTTCCCGTAGCCTCCTCAGGTACCGAAGGCAGCTATGACGTCTCCCCAGAGACTTCTCCAGGCTGAACAACCCCAACTCTCTCAGCCTGTCCTCATAGCAGAGGGGCTCCAGACCTCTGATCATCTTCGTAGCCTCCTCTGGACCCGTTCCAACAGCTCCAGATCCTTCTTACTTTGGGGATTCCAGAACTGGACACTGGACTCCAGGTGGGGTCTCATGAGACCACATTGGTTTCTGAGAGTCCGCACTCCCTGTCATACACATGCAGTAGGAAAATATCTCTTTAGGTAATCCATACCCGCACAGAACTGGAATGTAGATGATATAGAGGGAAACCATGCAGGATAGGATAAATTTGTTCATTTAAATACATTTGCCCCACTCCCTTGGGAAAATGTTTACTTTTTCTGTGAAAATTCTCCAATCTTCTGCAAAGCTGCCAGAGGTGACATCAGAAAACCTTGTGAGCACTTCTGTAGGCAGATGCTCTCTGCAGAGCACACGAAATGCCCGGGACTGAAGACAGCAGAGGTATGCAAATGGCGGTGGTAAGTCTCCTGCAGTTGGGAGATCTCCACTTTCATGGGAGGTCAGTCATAATCAGGATAGTTAAGAAAACACACCAAGAAAATTGCCCTCTTTAGGGTTATGCAATAACAATGCATAAAAATACAATTATGGACATAAAATTTGCAAGTTTGGTGTAAATAGCTCTTTCATAATGTGTGATTTATTGATAAACCATTCCTAGCATAACTGGAAAATTCTCTTACACATCGAACAACAAGGCTATGATTGACTGTCTGCACAGAAAAAAGTTATAATGGGATTTGGCACCTCTGAGCTGGGAGGACACAAGGAGACCAGCAATTGTTTGCATTTCTGGAGGGGTTATCCAGCTTCAGAAGCGTTCAGTGGCGTGTTTCAATCAACAGCAGGAAAGTACAGCTATCTCCACTTTGAAGAAGTTTAATCTATGGCTACGGTCCAAAAAGACCAAGTGTCCTCTGAATTCAAAGGCAGCCAATCTTCATAGACTTGAGAAGAGATTATCTAGAGATTATGCTGGTAATTAACTGAGGAAATGGAAAGATGGTCTAAACCCTGTGGATCTGTCTCAAAGTGACATTGCTCTTCACTTTCCATAAAGGATGTGCGTTGGAGGCTGTAGATGCACTTTAAAGAGGAGAATGGTGCAACATGGGTAAAGCGAACACGGGAGTCTGAATAAAGGCGTCTTTCTTAGTGACCTCTCTCTGCATTGTACTGGACAAGTGGGTGGTTGGCAATAGATAATTTCTTGTGCAAAATTAAGATTAAAACTAGCAATTACCCACTAACCCAACAATCATCCTATCACTTAAATGTGTTACTGTCATTAGTAGCATTTATTCTAACTAGTCTTTATTATAGCCCTAGTTTACTGCAATTACTCCCAATTAGACAGAGACCATGTTCATCAGCTCTTATACCCAGTAAAGCGCCTGTCACGTCACAGGTGAGATGAAGGACCTCCTTGCTGCAACACTGTTAAACAGACTTCATTTTATATTATTATAAAGAGCTTCTCCAGACAAATATTTCGTTCTCATAACATTACTTTTTTCACTCTTATTTGCATGGCAGTGCTTCATAGTTCAAAATCTTCAATTACTTAGTAACTATTTTTTTTTCTCATCTGAGAGCCACATGGAGCATAACAAAAGAGTGCTACACACAGACCTGCAGCAGCCCTGCTATTTAGCATTTATATGGTGCAACTGAAAGAGGGTCCGTGCACCAGATAAGCACAGTGGAGGTGGACATGAGCAGTGACAGCTGGCTGGACAGAATGCCCCCTCTCATTTCTTTCACTCTGGTCCTTTGCCAAAAACATTGTCATTTCAGGATGACAGAGGTTATGTGCCTGTTTGCCCTAGGTCTGTTCTAATCGCTGCACCCCACCCTACAGACATTTCTCAGGCTTCAAGTCATTGCTGTTTTGCAGAGTGAAGTAGAGCCAGCGACAGCTACACTGGGGCAACAGAAGCCCCATGCACCAGGCAAATCTCCTGCTGTAGACTGGAGTGTTTAAAATAGAAGTGAATATTGACTTCTCACAATTCATCTTCACATAACCCCAAATGATTACCAAATCCCCAGTTCCCTCATCATGAGCTTAGCTTCTTAACCCAGGATATTCATGGATGTCTGCAAAGTTTTGGAATCACTGCTCCATTTTAAATGATCCTTTCGCTCTTTCCCACATGAATTATTGTTATTTGCATTAGTGAATGCACTCTATGCCAAATTTCCCAGTGGCCTCTTTTCAAATTAGCCATCTGCAGCAGTGTGAAGCTTTATATGCACACAAAGTATATGAAAGGATACCCAAAGTACTATCAAATCACACAGGTACTTATCCATCTCTTAACATATTGCATACACACACCGGCTGTCTCAGGTAGAAGCAGGGTGGTTATGAACAGTGGAATAACATTCAAGCTACCCACATGCACGAACACACATTCCCAAACATCATTCTCCAGTTGTCAGATTCAAGGTGGCAACAGTCACGTAACAAGGAAAAGCTCTCAAATTGAAGCATGCTTCATTCTTTAACAAAAATGTAGGGGTTTTTTCACTATTTGCTGGTTAACAACGAAACATTTAAGGTCTTTATTGCCTACTGCAGAGCGTTAATTTTTAATAGGAGAAGCTACATGCTGCTCGATTTCTTTAGCGCATGAAGCAGCCAACCAACCGTGCATCACCTATAACTCCAGAACAGCAGTTTCAGCAAGGAGTCTTTACAGCTCAGAGCATCCTCGAGGGGTAAAGATGTCAAGCAGTTTAAATGCCAATGAAATCAAGAAGACACCAGGCTTAGACGTGTTGGGTAAAAAGGACAGGAAAATGGAGACCTCTACTGAGAACTAAAAAGTTTGCTCTGTGTTAAGGAACGAGGACCCACTTAAGACAACTGTAAAGCACTTTCCTAGTAAAATGTGGAGAGGAATAAGCAGCACCAATGACAAAGTACACAGCAAATTTTAAGATGAAAAATGAGTGAAAAATAGGCTGAAGGGGATATGAGAGTGTCTGCCCTAAGGCAGAATTAACTGTACCTGTTACTAACACACCCCTAGCCTAGCTGGTCCAGTTTGTGGTCTGACAATGGAGACCCTACAATGATCCTAAACAATTTGTTCCAAGACTTAACAATTAGAAAGCTTTTTCCAGTAATTCTCCAGAGCACTCAAACTCATCGCAACTGTGCCTATTGCCAATCATATAATTTCCAGGCATCCACATACTACAGGACTTGCCACCCCTCAAAGCTAAGGCTTATGTGCTAAAATTGTTAGTTCACACTGCTTACAGGCACCCTCCCTATCTATAAAGCCCTTCCCTTCATGGGGTGTGGGCCCTTCTGAGAAAGCGCATGTGGCTCCATCCCTGCAAGAAGTACAGTGCAGAGTTATCTGCACCTCTGAGACTGGACAACAACCCTCAAAACGTACCAGATCACATTCAAGAGATCAATATTTCAGTGAGTAATCCAAGCTATATTGCAGTAAAGGCTCTTTTTTTTTTAACAGTAATTTTTAGCAGTTTTTTCAACTTTCCCATGTGCTGCACAGTGGGATTGAAAGTTAATATCCATTTAAGCCATCGCCAGAACCAGGATATTTCTGCTTTGGTATCTTTAAAAATATCTTCTGGAATGAAACCATCAATGCCAAGTTTAAGGTTGAGTGAACTTTTGCAGCAAAATTAGAAATCCCTGAAAACGAAGGATAAAATGGAGAGTGTTTAATAAGCTTTTACCGAAACACTGCTATCAGATGCCCCTTTCATATATTGTAGAAACGTACCTTCCCTAAGATTATTCTATCTGTGAGTACAGCATTCAGCACTGGCATCACTCTGCTGGTGGTCAGTAATTAAAGGCAGAGTATTTGAAACACATTTGAGAGTGCATAAGACCTAGCAATAACACAGTGGCTCTCCTGCAGGAAGAAATATGATAAAACACAAGCAGGGTTTGCAAATTTTCCCCTAGCCCACTTCCATCCCACTATTGTTGCTGTGAATTTAGCAATGCCATGGGGGACAAACCTTTTCCTGTCATTTACTGGATGCTGAATGCTCTAGATGAGCATGCATGGACTGGGCTCCCACAGAGTCAGTGCTCCAACAGAGTTGTAAGGAGCAGTGCCGTTGGTGCCCTCGCCCAGTGAACATCTTTCTAGTCCTACCACGGAGACCTTGAGGTCTAACCAAGTTGATGTTACAGAGAGAGAAGGGTACTAACACTGCTATCAAACAAGTAAGCTTTGAGTAGTACCCTAGGAGGAGAAGGCGAATATATTCTCGGCATGTTCAGTTTAATCTCTCTAAATGTCACTTTCGCCTAGAGGAAATGGTTAGTGCCAACTGGGATGTGCCACTAAGAAATCACAAAAGACATGTTTTGTTATTTCACATGCTGAAAGCAAGAGTATTAATGGTTGGATTCAGTCCACTTTCTCCCCAGGGTCAACAACGGTTTCAGTTCATTTTATAATGACATCATCGCACTGGTGCACTCGTGTGTATTCCTGTACTTCAAAGGTGAGCACCAACAAAATACGTTTTAACAATCAGAAGTAATGAAAAAGGACGGCAGCGCAGGTACCAATAAAGGGCCGTTGTCCAAGTCCATAATTTGGTAGCTAAACAATGGCAGCAATACATTTACTCCTCACTAGCAAGTTGTTCTTTGCTCCTACTCTATGTACAGTTATTTCAAAAGCTGGGCATTCTTCAAGGCACCCAGAAATACCATCAGATATTACTCAACAGCTGCTGACCAGAGGTATCCATTTGCTACCCCCATAATATACCAAGAAATCTTTCCTGCAGAGGGATAATTTTTTTTTTCGGCACTTCTAAATTTTTCTCCAGTAGTTCAAACTATTTTGTTCAACTGTTTTGGTTTAGCTGAGCATACATAAAAACATCCTTACTCACACTTACTCACACTGGATTTTATGCATTCCCTCTTTGCTCTAGCCATCTTCAGTCCAGTCCTTTCCAGTTCTATGGAGAAGATATGCTTATTTGAGAAAAAAACCTCTACTCTTTTTGGTCTGTCCCCATTTTTAGCTTTTGGCCATGAGCAACTGAAAGCATATACTGACAGCAGTGTAATATGCAAGATAAAACAACTTCAGCCAAGTCTCCTTAGCAGAAATGGCAACTGCTATTGATTTCCTAAATACAGAGGTTGTGCCCTTCACCTCCATGACAAATCAGTTAGTAAAGACTTGGGACTCAAGGGAAACCCCTCGGTATGTAAACATGAACTTGTGGTATACTGTTAACACAATGATGTACTCTACAACTTCTTGTATGGTAAAGTCTGAAAAAATACAGGAGGGTTCTGCTGGAGGCAAACAAACCTATTCATGGCAAAAATAAATCACTAATGTAAACGCAGTTGAATTCAATACACAAAAGAAATAGCAGGCACCTAAGAATACCAATGAATTGCAGTTGGCTTTTGAATTACCATTAAATTTATCATCAAAATGAAGAAAAGTCAGATTACTTCCTAGTTGTAGTATAAGTGCCTTATACTCGGCACTGGTCAGGTCACATCTTGAGTACTGTGTCCAGTTCTGGGCCCCTCAGTTTAAGAAAGATGTTGAGATGCTGGAGTGTGTCCAGAGGAGGGCGACGAGGATGGTGAAGGGGCTGGAGCACAAGCCCTATGAGGAGCGACTGAGGGAGCTGGGGTTGTTTAGCCTGG
This sequence comes from Neomorphus geoffroyi, assembly GCA_033558235.1. NCBI lineage: Eukaryota > Metazoa > Chordata > Aves > Cuculiformes > Neomorphidae > Neomorphus > Neomorphus geoffroyi. The sequence continues at coordinate 1,267,554 of JAUMJM010000039.1, forward strand.
AGAAGAGGAGGCTCAGGGCAGACCTTATTGCTCTCTACAACTGCCTGAAAGGAGGTTGTAGTCAGGCAGGGTTTGGTCTCTTCTCTCAGGTGACCAGCGACAGAACAAGAGGACACGGTCTCAAGCTTCAATTAAAGGAAATTTAGGCTCGATATTAGGAAAAAATTCTTCACTGAGAGGGTGACTGGCCATTGGAATGCGCTGCCCGGGGAGGTGGTGGGGTCACCGTCCCTGGAGGTGTTTAAAGAGAGATTGGATGAGGCACTTGGTGCCATCGTTTAGATTAAGAGTAGGTGTTGGTGTTGGGTCATAGGCTGGACTCGATAGATCTCAAAGGCCTTTTCCAGCCTTGTGATACTGTGATAAGACATTTGTTGATAAAGAAAAATAACTGTTATTTATCTTCAGATAAAAGTAAACCGCACTTAATGCAATTAAAATTAGCTTAAGAACTCAGTTTGACAACGACAAACATCTTTGTCATTAATGGCTGTCATGATAGAAGAGACAAATAATATTTTTCCAAACCATAAAAAGATTTTAAGAAGCTCCTCACTGTTTGCTAATATATTTTCTGTTTTGAATATGAGGAATATCCCATTTAGTAGTAGAGCTACTTGCCCCTCAAGCATAGTTTCTTCGTAACCAATGTTTTCACAAACATTCACAAGGACAGGGAACACAGACATCACTAGAGATGTTTGCGACCCCTCTTCCCTCACTGCCAAAACCAAAAGCAGCATAAATGAAACCACTCACTGGCCTGCTTGTACCAGCAGATCAAACAGACAGTTTAGATGAATAACACTGAGAATAGAATAACTTACTTTGTCCTTGAAACAAAAGCAACTTCCTTAAGTTAATAACGCTTTATTTTGTCCCCAGCTGTTAAGTTTATAGAAATTAAAAGTCATGACTATTTGTCTTTTGCCAGCATGAATTTAAAAGTGCCTTTAAAAAATCTCATTATCATTGTGGCTTTTTTTTCCAAGCAGATTCAATATGAAGCAGATTACATCCTGCCTGCACTAGTAAAGTGCACATAAATTTTTCACAAACCAATTTATCTTAAAAATTTGTCTTTCCTCATTTTGATTCTGGACACACTGCATAGCAGAAAGGAGCTTCAAGTATTTTTTCAGATAACACAATTCTAGACATGGCGATGCATTAGTGTTTCTGGAGTCTTTCTATCTTACAACATTATTTCCAGGTCATCAGAAGGCACCTTTTATGAAGCGGAATGATCTCATATGAAGCAATTATATTATCATGAAATTTTAGCTTAACATTCAACATGAATTTTCAGATTTGAACTACAGGATTCATTTGAAGGCAACAGAATAAGAGGGTAAGAAAGATTTCCGTGGGTAAGGAAAGTTGGACACATCTGATAAATCATTTGCATGGGGGTTACATGAATTCCAGGCACAATCATTTGGGAAAATAGCACTCCGGCAACAACACAGCTATGGGACTACCACAGGTTGCCCACGTTAACACCAGCAACAGCCAACAGTACAATGATTCCATCAATAATCAGATCATTTCAGAGATGTCATCTTTTTTAAGACACTAGGAAATTGAAGTGACCATAATTCTTACCAAGTTTTTAAGAGCGATGGGAAGAGAGACTGTATTTCCAGCTCTGCAGAGAGAACAGCCCTTCCTCCGCAGAGCCATGACTTGAGGATGCTTGGGAATGGCCAGGAGACACCGGTTGAACAATCACTTTCAGTGAAAAATCACACTCTACTTGGAGCTGGCAGAGATATTTATAGCTAGCTTTGTTTGAATGGCTGTAATAGCTGATGTACTACTTTTATTCTACTGGATGGCTCCTAAAAAAATCATGGCAAGGACGCTTATGGAGCCAGAAAACTTTCGCTGTGACTTTTCATGCAGCATTTCTGTCTCTCTCTGGCACTGATGACAGCCTTTTCACAAGTACCATAGCTGCTTTACAGAGAGAACAAGATGTGAGTATCTGTCATCACATAAGTGCACAAAGACCAGAATAAAAGGTACTTTATACAAGTCTGAGTCACTTACTGTTAAGACATATCAAAATCATGAATTCCTTCTATTCTTTCATTTGCTTTCACTTCTGCCTCAGGAAAGTTTTTGAGTACACTTTCATTTTAGCTAATAAAGTGTTCGGTAGTAATATATTTACAAGTAATTGTATTGCTGCCCCCTTTGAGCAAGACAAGCACTGACTATCTAGGAACACTTAGTGAATAAGCAGTGCCAGTAGAGGAGAAAGAAGAAATTTCTTGGATATTTGGGTGGATTCTGAATACGTTGTCTTATTCCTGTATATTTGCTACTCTTGAAGCAGAAGTGATCAGAAACAAAACTATGTCATTATCTTTTTTTTAAGAGTCTCAAGGAACAAGCCTAGTCAGAAGACAATGTGCAGAGGAAACAGTTCTTCACCCACAACAGCCACAATTTTAAAACCATGGCATTTCTTTTTATGCTTGAACATTTGCTGTTATACTAGAAAAAAGAATTTGAAAGCCTGGAGGTAACAGAATAACCCATGACACATTCAAAACAAAGCTGTTGACCAGACTTAGTCAGAAAGCAGAGAATACTTTAAATAAATAAATATATTTTAAAAATCACTCAAGAAACAGTCTCCAGAAAAAGCTAAAACCTCCATCTAACCATGGCTGAAATTGTTGCCCTGGGGAAAAATTCTTTCACATTTCCCTTCCTCCAGCAGGCAGGCAGTGACAGTAACATTATGGTCCTTCAGGAGAGCCTTCAGGGATACACCAGAGAAAACTTCCAATTTTCTTTTCCACATTAATTTACATTAAGCTGACATTTTTCATGATGGGCTTTTTCAGATTTGGGAAGAAAGATATTTTCCTGTGGAAAGTCATTTGCCAGAAAATTCCTACTGTCTAAACTATTTCAGATTCCTCCTTTAACTTCAGTAGCGTTGCCTTTTGAAATGCAGGCATGAGAAGACGCTTATGACATCTCTGCAGGTGCACAATCTTTACTGTGATTACATTCCTATGCATTGTAATACTTCAGAAAACAAACAGTTGGGAAGAGTAGATGTAAAATTTCAACTTCAAGGCATTAAACCTCCCTTTATCACCGGAGGGCTGATGGGACACTGTTTAGAAGGAATCAAAAGGCAAAGCAGTTCCTCATCCCTACCTCTCAAACTAGACGTAATTAGCCCCCTTCAGTAATGTTTTGGCAAGCGTTGACTCTACTGCATTGCTGCACGCCAAACCAGGAGCAAACATCCCACGAGGAGCCCTAGGAGGCCACCTGACTCAGAGATGCATCTCTGAATCACAATCACCTACTCCCCGTGGGAGGGAAAGGGTAGTGATTTAACGCTGGCCTATAACAGGACTAAATTATTACCTCCCCGCACACAGGTGCTGGCTCAGCTATTTTGACCCAGTGAGTGGGAGGACTGAGCCAAGGTGTTACCCAGCCCTTGGAGCTACCCACCATCTCCTGGTCTACTCGCTGGGACTGGCAGTTTAAGCAAGCTGAGGAAGGAAGGCTGGTTTATCTACCCTTTTCCTACCTTTTCTAGACAGATGAAGCCACAAACCAATTAAACTACAAACTATCCCACACTTCATTTCATATTAAAGCAGTGTTTAATACAAAGCCATCGTGTGCTTCATACTGTGAATTCTACTCCAAGAGCCTTTAGAAATCATCAAAGGACAGCAGCAAGCTGAAAGTTAGCAAAAGGCGTGTCTTGAAGCACCTTAAAATTGCCTATATTCCTAAAAACCAGAAAATTATTCTATTTTTGTACCCCTTGGCCTACTATTGATGCCAAAAATAATCATAGTTCTGTCCTTTTTCAAGACAAACTCAGTTTAGGATAATTATCCTTGATATGTTTTGCACAAAACCAAACACTGAATTACTCGTATTGCGCATTGAGAAATTCTGTGGTCTGGATAAGTCTGCATCACCGAAGTGTTTGAGTGGAGTTCAGCAATAAAAGACCTGTGATATGAGAGTAAATGTTCAATGTAGCAAGAACCAATTACACAAACAAGCATTAAGGTTGTAAACTAAAGTTCATTAGTTCAGCGTGCTTAGAAACCAACAGCAAAAAGCAAATCACAATGCTATATAGCAATGGCAACCATGAGCATAAACAGAAGTGTTTTAAATGATAGCAAACTCCAGAAACAGGTACCTTTTTCTGAGCCAAGAAAACTCCATTTCCACGTTGCACAAAAGAATAAACTAGATATGGCACTTACTGGTCAACTGAGAGTTGGATACATCTCTCCTCTCTTCTGATACTTCAAACTGCATACAAATAAGAGATCAAAGCAAACGCGGTCATACGAGTTTGTGAGTTTGTCATAAAGGAATTAATTTCTGAAGTTTGTTGCTGCACATGGAACTTTCATAAAGAGATAGATACCGCTATTATTAGTGTCCACTGCTTCACAAAGGGGGAGGGAGCAGAAAATCAATAGGTCTGCAAACTCAAAACTAATTGAGCCATTCCCCAACACTTTATGACTTGCAGTAAGACAAGGAACCATTTAATGACTGAAATATTTTACCTCTAACTTAAGTACCTATGTGGCTTGGAAGAGCATCTAATTTAAAGACAACTTCAAAGGATGTGCATAGGCAGAGATAAGGTCTAAATCTTGCTCCCTCACACAGTTAAGTGCAAAAGATACCAGTAGTGCAAAGAACTCCTCCAAAGGCCAGCGAAAGCCAAGCTTTGGCTCAGATTTCATGAGAGTCTAAGGAAGAAAATGACCCTAACTGGCACTGTCTTAAGTGCAAGGCCTAGTAGATGAACCAACCTGTGGGATTTGGGCACCTCATTATCCTTACAAATTCTGGGTTTTATGCAGAAAGAGGACTTTAAAATGACTCAACCAACACATTAATTTAACAGAACTATGCTTCGTTTATTCTAAACTTCCTTGGAAATAACAGCTTGAATAAAGTGATTTGAAAATGTAGCCTACTGTTAACATTTTTCTGCATTTCAGTTGTTCTTTAATACCTCATTTCAATACAGTCAGTAGAACAGAACCATAAAACAGCCAGGCTGCCATATTAATGCAGATTTCTGAACAGTATTCCCCTAGTGAATAATACCACCCCTTATCTGATGTACAATAAATTCCCATACACCTCTCCTCGTCTCCCAGTCCTCTCCCCAACAATGTCAGTTCCTTTTTCTTTTTTCTTTACTTTCTCCTTCAGTTCTCTGCAGTGTTCTTAATAAGCAAACATGCAATTAACTTTTTCATCTGTTTTTAGACTCTAGCATAAGAACAACATGAGTACTTTGATTATTCCCATGCAAATGTTCCTACTCCACTCCAATGCTTTCACAGATGTCAGGACAAACATAATCAGATTATTCATTCCAGCTACTCCTGTGATTTTTGGAAGTTATTTACAACATTAATCCTTAATTGAAGGCATCTGTCCCAATATCTGCCTCTACCATCTCAGGAGACTGTGTCCACTTATGTAATGTATTTCAATTCATCTTCTTGGTTGATGTTTTCTCAGCCAGAAACTGTAAAGCACCTCCAGCAATGGAGGTGCCGTGCTTGGTAGTACTTAATATCCAAGAAAGGCTAAAGAATATTTAGCTTGCCTTTACAATAACCATCACCGTGCAGTTAAATGGTGCCAAGCCACAAAGTACATCATCTGAGAGATGGGATTAGTCCACTTAGTGACAAATATTGCAACTGCAAAAGCATCTATCATAGAATCTCATGATAAGGTCAGAAAACATTTCTTAGCATAATGTCGTCATACTCATTCAGATCACAGAAACCTCTGAAATACTGAATATATACACCTCCCCCCAACCTGTAACAAAAAGTTTACACGTCCTTGAAAATGTCAAGGTGTATGGAAATAATTCACTGTATTTTTGTCCCAGGACCTACATTACAGGGCAGAGGACCAGCTTTATGCAAGGCAAAAAGTGTATTCTAATAGCTAGAGCTTGAAAACTTTCCTGATGAAAAAATATTTCACTGAAAATGGAATATACAACAGATTAATGTTTCCAGAAAAGATCCTCCAGCAACCAACAAGTTCTTCAAGGAAATGTGGATTTTCTCAAGAAATACAATACTTTTGATTCAGAGATGGGAACTTAAATATTTGTAAACTATGATAAACAGCTGTACATCTTTCTCAGACTGCATAATTTTATTCTGTTTAGCTACTATGCTATTTAGTGGTGTGGGTTCTTTTTTATGTGTAACAGCGTGATTGACAGGGGCCAATCCTTTGAGGCAGAAAGGAGGAAATGGAAAACTGAAACTGTTCAAGGAGAAAGTAACGATGGGAAGAGGTACCTGACTGTCATATGGCGTCAGAAACAAGCGGTAGCTAATGCAGAGAGCAGGAACAGGCAGAGACCAACACTGACAGGAGCTCAGAGCGTGTCCCCTGTGCTGATGGAAAGGTTTGTGTTTCCCCTAAGCAGCTTGCAGATAATGAGCTCATCACTCTTCTCTGTGCACTCCCATACAGACAGCAGCCATGCAGCAAAGTTCCCAGGGATGCAGAGAGTAACTGAAGGTCTCTGCATTGTCTTGTTTTCCATCTTTATCCTGTGCAGCAGTTACAACCATTCCCTATGGAGCCAGAGTTTACCCTAGACCTGCTAAAGCCATGGGCTTCTTCCATATCACCATTTTTTCCCCCCCCATGATAATATGCAAAATGAGAAGCTGAAGGAAAGGAAAAAATGAAACCTGGGGTATGGTCTGATTCTCAGTTCTCTACCCCAATATTCTGCAAAATGCACTGAAATGAGGACTTGTTATATGGCCAAAAAAACCTACTTGACTTTTTGTTCTAATCCAAGCGATAGCATTATCTAGAAGCAGAAGACGAGGAACAGGCTGTGCATATTAAACCATATTTGTACAAAATACAGTGTGCATTTTGAAATCATGTCTCCAAATCTAAAGATAACTTCTCCAAGAGACTGGACTGGAAGATGAAAGGTGAAAGGTACTGTGTTCAGGCAGACCTGAACAACATTCACAACCACTCAAGCATGGAAATACGGCATAGGGGCTTCAGCAGCTCACATCCCTGGAATCAGTTATCTAATGATTCATCTTTGCCACAGTAACTGTTGCAAAAATCAATTCTATAGCTTTCTTCCAGTCTTGGGCTTTGTATGGAAAAGCAATTATTGAAATTAATTATTTAGCAAGTACTTTCAGGAAGTTAAAATACAGCAGCCAGCTATACTGTCTGTTTATTTCACAATCATTTAATTTTTTTAATGTGAGCATCTCAGATACACAGATATGTGATTAAAAACAAACAGTTGTAAGAAATGTCAATATAAATAGTACACAATTAAATACATCTTTTCAGTTCATTAATATCTGTATCTTAGGTGACTGCAGGTGCACCTTAATGAATTACATGACTAGTAAAATACAATTAAATGCAGCTGCATATGTTTACAAAACTGCAGAACCGAATTACAGGTATCAGTAGCGCCCATAATTCATCCATAATTGACAATTTTCATATTACTGGAATAAGGAATCAAGTCATGCAGATGATTACTGCATTTGCCTTTGAGCACTAGAGACCTAGGTTCATTTCCTATGCAGCACCACAAATGAAACAAATTACATGCTTTCAGGTTAAGACAGACCTGAAAGCAAAAGCACCCCTGAATGACAGCCAAAACCTCAAATCATTCAAGTTCTATTTAGCTATCAATGAAAGTTCATGAATGGCTGATAGTTGACATAACTTAAACATATCGTTAATAAAGTATTCTTCTTTGCAGGAGATCATCATGTCTCTGCTGCAGAACCGGTTTCTGACCCGAGCCATCTATCCAGTGGGTGGATTTTCTGCCTTCAAGGACATCACAAGGACACAACAGAGAGCAGAATTTGTGCTAGAAATTTTGGGTTTCTTCTTCCTCCTCTTGTACATGTGGCATAGTAATGAACTCTTATTTGGCCAAGACCTTTTCTATTGCAGTAACTCCTATCTACATTTAATTTTAATTTCACCCACAAGAGGTTGTTAGGACCTCTCACAGCATACGTTATTCAGACACTTGACTGGAGAAGCTCTTATGAAACCCTTTCAGTCTGCTGTGCTGTGTGTAGGAGTTTAGAGTAGGTGATCCCATCTAGACGGGATGATGCCTTCCAATTGACAAGAGCCCATGGTTTGACTCCCTGTTTCTGTAAATGTTTTTAAAAACCCCATAGAAATATATGGCCAGGGCTGTATGTCTCCCGGTCAACAGCACAGTGGATATAGTAATCAGGGACAGCTAGACTCCAGTATTGATCACTTCAGCTGTATGAAAGTTGCTGGGGAGAAAATATCTTTGCATGCATGCTGGCAGTTAAGTGCTCAGAATGGAACAGTGTTCAGTTTTGGAGACAAATTCAAACAGACCTCCTGCAACACCCCAAGGACTGCACCCCACCATGCTGCACACCTCCAGTGGCCAGAGAGCCAGAGAAACACCCAAGGAACCCCAAGGAACTTCTGCTAAGGCAGGATTTTGGATGATAGCATCGAGAAAGTGCTGAGGAGCTCAAGCTCTTCATCTACAAAGACTTCCCAAAAGCATGGACCAGGAAACATGACTTGACTTTGTCATGTGGCCATGCATTTCTAGATCTCCAAAGCCACCACAGAGTTTCCTCACTTCACATGGGGGACAGCAGGGCAGAGAGCTAAGAAACAACAGGCTAATTATATTGAAGACTTAAAAAACCCCAAGAAACAAGAAAACCTGCTAAATGAATAAACCTTCTCTGTCTCATTGTAGCTTAATCCTACCATGCATACATGTATGACAAACCCTCCTGAGAAATGCCTCATAAATAAAAAAGCCTACTTAAAGAGACATCACTGATCCTGATCTTTTTTAACAATACAAATCCACTGTAGGATATCATTTTGATATTAAAAAAAATAATTAAATGCAGTCATATTTGTTGCTGGTTTCATTTTGCTTTAAAATGGATGACAGCAAGTTCACATCTGTAAAAGTTAAAAATAATATTTTCTGGATATCGAAAAGGTAGGAGAATCACTTGGAATTGTTTCTCAATGGTGCACTGGCTGATTTTATCTTTTTTTCATACTAAGCAGTTTTATTCGGATCCTCTAAAACATTTCAACACCAAGACTGAACAGATTTTGTGAAGAAGCAGTGGCCTAGAATAGACTAGAGGTTGCTGACAGGATCTGAGGCTTCCAGGTCTGTCCTCTTTCAGTGTTGTTCAGAGACACCTTTCACGGTGTTGGGTCAAGGGCAAGGCTGTTTCCTTCTCTACACAGTGATGACTACGCTCTCTGCGAAAGTAACATGGGAATGCCAAGAGCAGGGATTGTGGTGCATCAGTAGAACATCACGGAGGAGCAGTGTGGAGCCTGCATAACTTCACACACAGACCCTTCTTCTCAGGTGTAGTGCTGTGCCATCCTGAACACCAAACCTGCTGCCTGTCTACCCTCCCGACGACATGTGCCTGGGCCAGCTCTGCGGGGCTCTAGCTGGCCAGGCAGCTGGAAAAATCAGAGCATGACCCATGCTTTGCATGCCCCCTGTGCTACCATTCCTAACAGACAGGTTCAATAGCCTCTTCTTATGCTTTCTGGCCTGCAGTTGCGTCTTGAGATTTTTTGAAGAAGAAGAAAACAAGCGGGGATTTTGCTCAGAGGCAGCGTGGCAACTGCGGATGCCATACATGCAGTAACCCTGCAATCAATACAGCAATTCTGAGTGCATCACTTCAAGTCTTTGTAAAGCCAGACTCCAGATGCTCACAGGGATCAAAAAAGGGAGGAAGGATAAAGGAAAGAATAAAAAGGAGCCAAATTAAGAAAAGCCATAGTAACACCTGAGATGCCAATAATGTACCACATGTAAATTGTGTCTTCCAACTACAGACTCAACTGACTACCGATTTATCCTTCAGGAAACACTTTACTTCACAAAACAGCTGTGCATTTTATGACTGTTCCAGTGTTTATCTTACCAACTGGAAAATTTTATCTGGCTGCACTGTGTGTAGCAACGTTACCCAGAAAACCACTGCTATGATTTCACTCTGCAAAATCATTATGGGTGAGATGTAGCAAGCCTAAATTTCCAAAGACAAAGATAAAACCCAGTTTCCTGAGATCATCCGTTTGAAAGACTCTTTGCTGGATTTAAAGTGTAAGTTTATCGGTAGGATTTTTTTTTAAAAGAACGGAAGGACAATTTTGCAAATTTATACTGACAAGTAGGTGTTTGTTATCACTTAGATTTTGTAAAATGCCATAGTTTCATTTTTAGTTGTTCTATGTGTTCTATTACTGAAAGAAGTCATGGCCACTTCTCTGCATAACCAAATGGATGATCTCTTCTGTTTTGCAGGTGAGAATTTGGTAGAATTTGAGTTAATAGAACTGTGGGCTGAGGAACCTGTAACTGTCAGCACAAGATACTTGGAGAGCTTTCATACTGTTAAATCCTATTGTGCTCATTTGGTATCTGAGTATGTCCTGCTTACTCTGACCATAGAACAAGGACATTGCAGTACTTTTTGGCAGCAAAAATTGTTTATCAGGATAAAACTGCCTTTATTCTATGTTTATTAAGACACGAAAAGAATATCTTTCCAGTCTAACACATCTCCAAACACCTTCAACTGGACAGTCACAGATGAGAAGACTGAAGAATTTCATTCTTGGCTCAATAAAGCTTTCTGCAGTGTTTTGCTAAAATACCTATTTGTACTACATCTCACTGCACAGAAAGACCATGTACACTATATGCCATCAACATCTCTTTCTGGCGTACTCATGGCTGAAAAACTAACCCTGCTGTGGCCAGCTTTCCCTGTGTGGTGTAATTGTTTCAGTCCTAGCAGTGCTCAAATGGTGTTAATGGTCACCATAGTCACTTGCTAATAACAATTCTCATCAATGCTTGCCATCCTCTGGGAAATACCAGAAGACCAATTAGTAACATTCTGAAGATCAGGAGAAGGAAAAAATTACAGCTGGGCAGGAAGAAGACAACCACGACCCAAAATGTCACCATACATCTGTTTTAAGGCAATGTAACCTTGAGGAGACGTTGTCCTTTTGCAGAGTCGTTCCTCTAAAGGAGATATGGGCCACATAAGAGCGTGGTACATAGCACCCATACACCCTTCCTCTAAGGTCAGACACTCTAAAGTGTCCCCATTGACTTCCACAAGTAAGTTGGGTTTGCTAGTGACTCACAGTGTTCAAGAGTCGTCCAGATCTGTCCCCTGTGGGGACATACAGGGAGGAGTTGCATGTGGACGCTGCCCCAGAAGGTCCACGCCAGCATTTCAAGACTTGGTGAAAACATGATTGCAAGCTATTGCGAGCCTCTATCCACACAATCCTCCCACTCCTCTGCCCCTCGAAGAAAGACAGAACCGTAATACATCCCATCCTTAGCAGGAGCTACTTATATCCTGTAGTAGGAGGTTTTACCAGCTTCGCTTAGTTTCTAAGTGATATAACACAAATCTGTCACCACAGATGGTCTAGCTGATAGCATCTGTGGCTGAAGTGCCGAGAAAGGAAGCCATACTTCTTACCACTGTGTATAAAAAGAAAACTCTCTTGCAGTAATATTTCACCACTGACAGCATAGCATCTTGGTTAAAAAAAGAAACACTCATGTATCCTAATATTCTGCCTTCCTAAATATTAAAATCAATCTCTATGTTAGCAGCCTGTCTAGTCAATATTTCCCCTATAAAGCTAACTTATATTCCATTTCTATGTCCAAGATAATGTTTAATGGGAGGATAATCAACACATTACGGAGTCCTGATTTTCTATATGTTACAAATATTCCTCTGTCTTCATTAACTAAAAAGGAGGCAACAGAGCTATTTTTCAACTCTGATTTCACAGCACACAATATTGCTTTTGCTATTATTTTGCAAAGGTTTAACTTGCACACACAGATAATGTGGAATTCACTTCATGGATTTCTCCTCCATATCTATACTCACAGCCCACATCCATGACTACATTGCTTGCCTGCTAATATATTTCTCTGAGATTTATTTAAACGTATCGATATAACAGCATACTTTCCTCAGCATGCTCAAATGGTCAATTTTAGGAAAAAAAGGAAGTCCCTGAAGTTGTCAAAACATTGTTTTTTATTTTCACCAAGTGTAGAATGCCTCTTCACCAATTAATTCTATCCAAGCCAGAGGAATGATTGGGTATTGCTCTTGGTCAGTAAAAGCTTTTCTGGAAATACAAATATCTCAGTGTGAAAGTCTATTATCTCATATCCCTTCAAAGATCTAAGGAACGGCTCTTTCCCTCAGAATATATTGCACAAGCATAAATTCAGCATGATCTGAAACTCCAGTAAGATTTCTTTACTAAGTATTACATATACATTTATACCTCAAAAGCATTACTCTGCAAGTTAAATGTCTCGAGCCTTTTCTCATTCAAATGGACACTTAAAAATTAGGAACAGTTTTAACTGCTCAATCAATGACAGAATTTCATTTATGTGCTACCTAAATCTGGGCACAGGATACAAATACAACAAAACATATGTAGACAGCAGACATTGCAGTTACATTGTGATGGAGATTAAACAAACATACCTTGAGAAAAAACATTAAGCTATAACCTACTCATATACCTCCCATATCCATGAATGTAATTTGACAGAAACGTGTTAAGTTTATCATGTTTATCAGGAATTTTTATGTTTAGAGGACATTAAACGCATACAAAGCCCTGCTTTCAATTTTTTATTTTAAAGACTCAAAATCACAAGATGGACTCCTGATAATTTCTTTTCCCCCATCGGGTCTGGTGCTCTGCTGTCATTAATTTGCAATAAGAACTGGGATACTCTCATACACCTAATAACTGGTTCACTAGATGTTAATTGTGACAGCAAGATGACCTAGTATTGTACAAAAATAGTTTTAGTCACCTTGTTTATGATACCTCTTGCTAGCTGAACAACTGACAGAGATGCACTTGCCATGTTATCTTGAATAATAATACCTTTCAAGAAGCTGTATTTTTCAAATATGTACAGGTTTAGGGGGAAATAAAGGAAAATTAATATACAGGAATCTATAGAAGAGGCAGTGTATATTATTACCTGACAGCAAGCTAGATATGACAACCTTCCCACCTTTGGCCTCCAACCATTGAAATTATGCCCTGTTCTTCTCTCTTGTCTCTTGGCTCTTGATTTGACACACAATAATTTTTTCATCATTTGGATAGCCCCATCCTGGGGTCAGCTGAAATCAGGAAGTACAATTCCCTTAACACAGTGAGGTACAAGATCTAGTTTGGGTGGAAAAGGTTTTGGCTAGAAGGATTTATGTCAGGAAAGTTGATGGAAGGTCTCTAAAGATGTTCTTTTATAAGTAATAATGACATAAAACGACTAAGAAGAATGCTAACGTCGCAAAGTCAAGCCCTTAGAAAGCAGGATCCAATCTGCTGTCAGGTCTAATCGTACAACACTAAAACTGCGCATGAGTCATACATAACTCTGTGCCCCCTGCTCCTCAGGACCCTGCGCAAACCAGTACATAGCTCTGCCAGTGATGCAGATGCTGCAACGTTTATTCTTCCCTTCAGCATTCTGTGGCCCCTCTTCTTCACTCTTTGCTCAAAATCCAAATCCAGCAATAAATGAAACAATAAACTTGCTGAATTCCCCACCAAAGAATACTTCATTCACCATCCTACTTACACAAGCAAAGAGATGGGTGTCCTGAGGAAAATACAAGCATTGAAGTAGCCCTGCCTCGGGGAGAGAAGCAAGCTCAGGAGACTCATGGAGAAGATGTCACTTTGTCTAAAATCCGCATGGGATAGAAGAATGGGATAAATGGATGTTTTAAGACCTAGCTGTAATATAAAAGAACAGCATTGATCATTTCATTGCTGTGGCAAAAGGGTTTTCTCCTCACCATGCAAGGAAACTGATCCTCGCTGAAACGCGTTGCCCATGGCAATTCTGTACTCTCGGCAGTGGTTTCCGTGGACCACAGTGAGAAGCCCTCCTGCTGTGCCAGCTTTCTCTGGTGGTCCACAAGACACGAGTAAGCACTTCACTTTGGCCCATGGAACCAGATTAAGCCATAAAATGTAGAGTTTAGGTATGTGTAGAGTTTTTTGGGGGGGTGAGGTTATCATTATTAAAAGTTTAGTAACATGGCTAATATTGAGGAAAATCCTCTGTAATTTTTGGTTTACTGGCCAAAAGACCAATGCAACCAGTGATGGATGGTACCAAATCACACCCATTTTTACCCATTAAGTATAAGTATGAATTCATCAACTGAAAATGATATTTGGATACTTCTGAATTAAACAGAATGGTCCAAATTTCTCTAATAAATTTAAACTATTGTTTATTTTTTTTATTCTCCCCAAAGAGTGGTATCTATCATTTTCAGCAGAAAGGCAGGGATATTTGTTTTTCAAAGATAGCTCTTGAGAATTAATTACTCTGGTGTTAGACTAAGTGACAAAACAGGTAGTGCAGAACCGAAGGTAAGAGGAAATTTTGTCTCACGGCTTTTTAGAATCAAATTATTCTCCCAACCTGACTGACAGTCTGCCATTTAATCATCATTACAGCCAAGACACAGTAAAAAAATCCTAGATTTTTCACTTCTAGTTATGTTTATTTCATTTTTTAATTGCTGGCTTAATTTCTAACGGCCAAAAATAGACAATCAAATTCGTGTTGTAACCCTTCAAGCCAAAGATATATAACAAAAACTTCATAGATCCTGTTTAAGATGCAGTCAGAGTTTCTTCCATCTGACGGCATCATATCAAACATGACAACTGCTCTTCAGTGCCTGATGTCCTGCCCACCTGAGGTGCTGCTGCTACATCTAGTGAGTTTGTGTGTTGTTTTGGTGATAGTCAGAACTGGCAGACAGTTAAAATTTCCACTGTAATGTTAATTATTAAGCTGTTTCCCAAGATGTCAGAGCTATGATGGCATTTGCAAAATGGCTGTCAACATTTTGACTGAAAAATACTAGTTTAGCTTTCCTAACCACTCTCTCTACTTTGTCAGAAACCAGCAAAAATCAATGCTTTATAGTGTACCGGCAAACTTGTGCATGCTGCCTGATGAGCCCTCTTTATGATGAGTCCTCTTTTTGACACTGAGAGTTGCAAGGAAAAAGAAAACTGAGCAGCACCTGCTGATATGCACGACATGGCTCAGGGTACAGTGATAAATCGAGTTAAATGAGAAAGCTGGTTTATTATGTTCCCATCCTCCAGCAAACCTTTCCCACCTTCTGCCACAGTTTGTTGTCATCTCAGTTCTGCAGATAAAACTCTTTATTGGGTCATAATATAGACTGGATGTCTAAAAGCAACGTGTGTTGTAGGAAGGATGAGACCAGGAAATAACCAGAGGGGTGAGCGGCTACAGCAGGCAAAACTCAGGGTCAGTGTCAGTTCCCCTGAATTTGCCAAAAACCAGCTGAAAATCATCAGAATTTGATGATTTTCACAAGAAAGAGCAGTGACTTCAAAATTAAACATAACCTGCATAAATTTTCAGAGGCAACCTTAAAAACAACAAAACAGCTCTGACGTGTAATCCTGCTGAAACCAATTAGACAACATCTTTTGCATGCTGCATTAGGGAAGCTTCCAGGTGACACAAACCTAACGTGGACTTCTGGATCAGTTTAAAAAAGCCACGTGTGAAAATCTGCCAGCAAAACTGGCAGTCAGCAGTGTTTCAAAAATCATGTCACTGGGACATGAGAATTTATTTGCTGCCATTTCCATATTCATGTATTCAGCAGAAAGGAGGAGGGCCCCATTTTACCCCAATGGCCTTTGAAATACAGCACAACATAAAGAACTGAGCACAAAATGGCATGTCCAGTATACAATAACTCCATATTCGGAAATTAATCAAGGGAAAAGACCTTCCAAAAAATGTATTATTTCACAAGATAGTGACTTCCAACATTAGAAAACTAAAAAGAGAAGATGATTCGTCATGAAACCCTTGCTCTTTGAGCTTTTTTAGAAAGCACAGTTGCCATCTTACAATGAAAATAGAAAATTAAGTCTAAAATAATTGGATGTTTTCCCTGACTATTTTATTGCTGACAACAGATGTGCTTTCTAGTCTCTGGTAACAAATTAGAAAAGTCCTTCTTTTTAGGAGTAGAACTATGTATGGAGGCATCACCAGTGAGATGAGTCCAATATGAAAGAGAATGTTCAGCCACAGAATATTTTGCTCCATTTACGTTTTAGTAAGAGGATGCAAAACAAATCAAGCAGCTAACAGGTCCTGACCTGAACCACCTGACAAGAATGCAACTGTGAGGACAGAAGTAGAAGTAATTGCCACACTGAAAGCAGAATGTGAATGAAAAAAAAGAAGGAAGAAGAAAGTTTGTGTTAAGAAATTGTCAAGGTGGATGTGGGATGATTGATCAAGTCAGCATCGCAATGTGTCAGAGGCACAAGACAAGGTAGTAAATTCACTTTTACCTGTATATGCTCCCTCACCCCAGGATAGAGTGAGGTGGGGATACAAAGGAGGAAGGACATCGTTGGCCAAAACCTGTGTGCTTCTGCTTGTGTCTGATTCTTCTCCTGTCTCTCTTTTTAGGGTAAAAGAAATTTAAAACACACATCTTAATATGTCCTTTTTTAAAAAAACAGGTGAAGATACAAGACTTATTTGAAGCAGTTGCCATGGAGAAGCTGTTCAACCGAAGAATAATTACTAGGGCAAAGTCACTTACAATACTGGGATTGATCCTTCAGCTTTTACCCATGCAAAACTCCCACTGAAGTCAACTTGTTATCACACATTTTTAGAAAGCCAGGAAAAGAAAAAGAACTCATACTTCACTCCTACAAAAAAAAAAAAATACTTTGTTTGTATAACACAGCAGAGAGGAGAGGCTTTTTCAGCAAAAGTCTTTTTTCTAAAGAAGACTCTGCTAACTGCTTTGTAGAGCAGGTGGGATGTTTTCGCTCTTAGGATCAAAGAAGCTAATTAATAAGAATAATTTTTAAGTGCATAGTATGCTTTTTCCCATATTATCAGAAATACTGCAGAACTTGTACTTAAAACAAAATGGTCCACCTTTTTTATTTAATCAAAAATAATAATTGCAAATCCAAAGAGAAATATTTTTAGGCAGGTTCCTGCTGCCTACTGATGCTGACTTGCAGAAAGAAGCAACATTTCTTTGTCCTGAACACACATAATTCCAAAATTAGAGTTTTGTCTCTCCAAATAACAGTGGTTACACAAAGACTCCTAATGCTTTTATAATTGCACCTTGCACAGAAACTACAGCAAATTAATTTCCCCCTCCCCTGCTTTGTACCCTCTACTCTTCACTTACCCACCCTCAAAGCAAAGCTCCGAGTCTGGGAGTACTCTCCGCCCAGCCCTGAAGGCAGAACTCACTGACCATGCTGCTTTTACATTTCTCATAGACTCCCATGCCTTGGTTGTTCGATAACACACTCTAACATCATCTTGTTGAGAGCACGTGTTGCTCCATCCCTTTTCAGAATCTGTGGTACCAAAAGAGATGCATCCCTGCCAGATAGCTCCTTTCTGTTATTCTGCAGAAGGGCGGGATAACAGCTACCACACAGCTGGCTGAGGCGCAGTCCATGGACACAACAGTCCCACTGGGCCATGCAACGCACCCTTCCTAATTTCATCTGTGTGTCGGACACAAATCCACATGGCTGCGGGTATGGCAGATGGTGGAATGCCCCTTTGTGGATGGCTTGCTGGGACCAACCACAGCCTGAGCTCCATCACTCTGGTAAGGGTGAAAGCACCTGCTGATGTTTGCTCCTTTTCACCCAAAGTATGTCCTGGTGCAAACATGATAAGCAAGAAGAAAGTAACTCTCAGCCTGGAAAACACAGGGTATTGATGCTGGTACAATTAGAGATGCGTAATTACACCGGTGTAATTACACCAGTAAATTTCCCCATGTGGAAAAGCTCTTAAGCCCCTTGATTCCAGTCACTGCCAAATATCCGCAAACTCTCAATGACCTGTTCCCAAAGCAGCAATTACCATTTATGAAACATCTCTGGAAAATAAGGACAATACTTAGAGAGATGATGATCTTAAAACCATTCAAATGGATCTTTCTGCTGTGTTTTATTTTATTAAACAGACTACACAAGGATTGGATTGTTATATACCCTACGATCATAACACACCCAATGGGCCTATTTCTCTTTTCCAATATCCATTTCAGAGGAACAATAAAGTCATTATAAACTGGGAGCAGGCTTAAATGACCCATGATCCTCATCCTGAAAACTAATCCCAAAATGAGTACGCAGTATATGGGTTCTCGACAGTGGTATGATATCCAACATTACCAACTGTAGGGCTGCTAGGAGGTCAAGCCCTGACCCAGCGACCACATCACCCTGGACTCTCTGCATCTTCTCTGAGTTGTACATGGCAGATGCTTTCCCTCAGCCTGCAGTAGTTTTATGTTAAGGGTATCATATTGTGGGAAACCTCAAATAAACAAAACTCACGACCCAGTAGTAAGAACAAGATTTTTTTCTTGAATTACCCAAATTAAAGCATCAGTTATTACCTTGTGTGGCAGTAAAGACAGAACACAATTAGAAAATTTAATTAATTAAGCTGAAGGCAATGATATTTATTTTTAAACCCTCAGCACAGATTAGTAGACCAGCTCAGTGAAGCAGTAAATACTTAGTGCTGTAGGAGGCATCAAGCCCATCCATCGAACTCTGCAAGTGGACGGCTGGCTGGCTGAAGTAATCCATCCCTCTGCAAACGACCAAATGTCCTATAGGTGTCTTCTATATTCTCCTCACAACTAGAATTATAGACAAAACAACAGTTGCCCTTTATGTCAAACAGAGCAATGTGAGAAATAACCATGATTGGCTTGAGCTACACAAGGCAAAGCTGAGAGTGCAGGTACAAATGTATATTTTATCATTACAGATGAAGACATTGCATTCCATCAACAGCAACAAACATCAGGTAAATCAGACTGATTCATATGTTTGTAGTCTGTTGACGGCCTGACTGCTGTCAGAGATGAGCCCTCAGCAGGCCCAGAAACTCAGCAAGACACTATTAGAGATGCAGTGGGCCATTGAGATTAGATAATAAGAAATGAAAAAATGAAATCCCATTTTAATGAGTTATGCTTAAAATAAAGGAAATCAAACAACAGTGATGAAAAACTAGCAGCAGTATTCACTACTATTTTTATAAAGTGTTGTAATGTTTGTTCAGGCACTGAGGAAGCTATCCCAGCCCAAGCACACAAATTGAGGTGGAAAAGATGGGACAGGAGAGGTGCTGAGGAAGGTGACTCAGAGGCGGCTGCTCTGCCGTTTCCACGCTTTTGCTAAAAGAAGGGAATTGTGAGGAAATCAACCAGAAAACCCATCACGATATTTACAAATTCTGACCACTAAGAGGGGGAAGGTCCAGATGGTGCAAACTCCATTTAGAAGAGAAAAAGTGTGGCTCAGCCAAGGCAGATGGCCAAGTTAGAAGGGAAATGCCTCTTTCAACTAACAGCAAACACGTGGAAGAAGCAGCAGATAACAGCGGGGTCGTGAACTGAAGAACAACCCTCTGAGTTGTTCCATGCTTCCACATCTGGCTGCCCACTGGCCACCAGGAATCAGCCAGCAAAACAACTGGGCCAGCTCCTTCAACATTAAAAAAAGGTTCTTTTATGTGCTGCTTCCACCATGGAAGAGTGTAAGAGCAGTTTTGATGTAAGCTGAAACAAGCTGCCATGAACAGGAATTCACATTCATTTCATCTGGTTTGGGTAAAGTGATGTAAACCTGTTTGTCAGTCATCACCCTGAAAAGAAACTTGAGTGCCAACAAAAAGGAGAAGGGTGAAGAAAGGAGGATGGTTATCACTGGGAGAGCAGCCATCAGGGAGAGGGAGAGCCAGAGTTGGTGAAACATGAGAACTTGCCTGTAAGAAGAAAGTAAGGGATGGGGACATGGAAAGGAAAGGGACAAGGTGATAAGGGAAAGAGAAACAGCAGTGAGGGGTCTAGAAGAGAAAAAATTTTTGACGACAATGAGAAATGAAAGAGGCAAAGGATGACAAGAAGAAAATCAACGAGTGAAGGACTGAGCCCAGAGCAGCACTTGGTGTCCTAGTGGGGAGTGAGTTTGGAGGTATCACTGGAGGGCATAAGGCAATTTGATCTCCATGGCAGGGGTTCAGCATTGACATGAATAGGGTTAAAAGGTGCAGAGAACATGTGAAGCTGTGACAGTTCTATACAGATGTGGGGTAAAAAAGCCTGAGGCAAGCAATAGGCAGGGAGCAGCAGCCTACAACGTATTTTTTGGAACTGGCAGTAGTAAATATTCTTGTTGGAATAACTGAGAGTGCCATCACAATGACATCACAATGCTAGCAAGATAGCATTTAGGAAAGCATCTTCTATTTATTCCATAGCTTTTCAATGAATAAACACAATGAAAATAAAATGCATACATGCATTTAGTGTTGTGGAAATAAGATTAGTGAGAAACACTCATGGAAACAAACTGATAAGTTACACACAATTAAAGATTCCCTGATTTGCATTCTCCCATGATTTTCTGCTGACAAGTCTATAAAACTGATAGACAAACTTGAAATACTGCAGACAAATTCCCAGAAGCCCAAATAGCACATTTCTCAGAGCTGATAGCTAGCTAATAGAGATAGAAAGAAAGGCAATTAAATAAAAATATAAAAGCAAACTCATTCCTCAAATGACTAATTTCTCACTCAAAAGGAGTATCTTTCCTCTGCCTCCACTTTAATAGCTCCTTCACACCAACATCACTTCAGCTCACTAAAGCACAACGGGTCCTAGTTCTTTTCAGGATCAGTTCTTGCTGGCTATCCCATGCAGAGAGCTTGGTGTGCCTTTTGCTGTACAAAGCTGACTCCTCCTCCAATTTGAGCTTTTGATTTCTTCCCCCTCCCCAGGAACTATTTTTGACATCTTTTATTAAGGATTTCTTCTGTTGAAGAGCACTTGATGCTCCTGTGTGCCGGCTGTTCCTTTCGAGAACAGAACCATCTCAGGATAATTAGCACATGTTTTTTGAGAAACCCAAGGTACCCAAGGCTTGGCAGAGGGCTAGATTCCCATTTCAGCATGATCTCTGCTGAAAACTTTACTGCTGCATGTGCTATGTCTAACGCACATCACAGCATTTGGGTTTGTGCTTGTGCCTCCCCAAGGAACTTTAATACTAAGAGAAAATTAACCTATGGATCTTTGACACTGTTTGCAGCAGAAATGTGTGAGATATCCATGTAGGACCTATGAGTATAATTTGAGAGATGGCCCATTCTTGTAGCTGACGGACTTAGGAAAATGACTTTCCATGACTGCTTCCACATAACAGCCCTTTTCACTGATAGTGAGAAGCTGAGTCTCCCACATCCGAGTTTTAAGTTCTTTGTTTCAGATCCTGTTAGAGAACATCTGTCAAAGTCCCACTGTTACTGGATAAAGGAACACTACATCGCTTCTGAGCACAGCAGTCTTTTTCTTTGGAAATCTGGAAACAGAGGGAGCTAGGTACCAAGAATGCTATATGAATGCCTATTCCTGGACGGATAAAAAAAATCATAGGAACAAACACTTAAGTATTCCCATTTAAATGTGACATTTCCATCGTTCTTACAGATGTCTTACATTCCCATTACAGGGTAGAGAGAGGAAAAGGTTGTAAAATGCTCGTTCACTTTTCTGCCAGAAAAAAACAATAGGAAAAGTAACAATTCAGATGTCAATCTTTGCTCTTTCTCTTTTTGCTTCAGGACAATAAATTACTAAGAACTGGCACAAGTAAGCAATTTCGTGCTTAATAAGTACTGAAGAAAATTAGGATCCTAATGACTACAACCCAACTACTCAACAGCCCCTAAAAATCAATGAAAACATGGGAACAAACTGGAAGAGAAACTGAGTTATGTGCTTGAAAACTCTTTTCCTCTCTTTCCTTGTGAACTGTGTTTAAAAGCTTGCTTTGCTAATCACTTTTGAAAAATTAAATTGGACCATGCCCTTGGCTTTCTGCCAAGCATGGAGTTCTGGGTGTCATGGGGTTTTTTTAATAGCCAATATAACAAATTGTGTAACAGTTTGGGTGAGGGTTTATCATTTGTGGGTTTGGGTGGATTTTTTAGCTTTTCTGTATTGAATAACTGTCCCTCACTTATCTCCCTGTTTAGGTATCAGAATGGCGTAACGGGAGCCACAGCCAAGGACATGTAGCACTCTGCAGTCACATATCGATCGCTGTATTTCTCAGATTGCATTAGGATCTGCCAATTGCAGCAGATAGTACTTTTTGCAAAGGGTTTATCAAATAGTTAAACATATTTTCCATATATATTTCACAAAGACAATTGCCATTAACCTTTTTTCTGAAACTCCCTTCCCCACCCCTGCGCTATTTAAATAATTTATGCAAGGAGTCATGAAGTTTGAGATTTAATCCTGAATAGTCTTTCAAAACACAGTATTGTAGCCCACAGCACTGTGAATAGAATTAGGCATACATATGGTCAATTTAATACATGGTCTCCATGTCAGTCTAGTGCTGCTAAAATGCACAAACGTGACTATCACGGGTAACAGAAGGGATTTTATATCATTTCCTTTGCTTTAAAATTAATAACCTGGAACTCAGATGTATGTATATTTGTCTCAGTATTATCTTGTCCACAGTTTATCAAGATTTTATTGAAGCAAGTTGCACTGGATATAAACGAAAACTGAGTTTTCACTAGATAGAGCAAGGTCCCACTTCAGGTACTGGATCCATGAAAACATGCCCAAGGCCACCTGGAGCTACAGGCTGTACATGCAAATCCATCCTGTTAATGTGACATGATTGAACTAACGGAAGATACAAAACCACACGGCACTCTTCTAGTTCAGAAAAATAAAACCAGATTAATTACTTAATAAATAAGTAATGATCACATGAAATGCAAATGAAACCTGAGAAAGGCTTCCCAGAGCTCTGTCAGCCTGCAGGTTTCTGGTTCCTGTCCCAGGGACTTTTAAGGAGTGGGACAACAGTGGCAATCATCTGGCCCCCAAATACGTAAGGAGACAAGGTTTGCAGAAACAGGCACAGGAATGCAGCACATGCTGCGTATTGGGAAGCATTTTAAATGGCTCTAAGAAAAAACATATAAGAAAACCCATGGACTCGTGTGATTAGAGGACTGTTAAGAGAGTGGTCTCAGAGGTGGATTCCGATCCTCTTGTCATACAGTAGTGCTTTTAAAATTCTTCGGGACTTATTCAAGGTAGAGATGTGATAATGCTCATTTTTGTCAGAAAGGAGGATGGAAAGAAAGTTCCATAAGCTCCCAAAGGACCAGATATGGTTCAAAGACAGGAGATTCTAGCACTTGTGTTCCTGGGTTTGATGTTGAAAGGCAAGCAGTTGCTTAGCTTTTGTGTGCCTACACATGCCTCTCAAAATTAAGGAGAAAGCAGTGTAAAACTTTCAGCCCAAGAAAGTGGACTCTCTGCTATCTAAAGGAGAAAACACTTCTTGAATTTTCAGGAGAAAAAGAAAAAATATGAAAATCTTTGAGATCTAAAGGCCACTGCACAGTAGTGAAGTATCAGGAAGGCTGAAATCGTATGTTCCAAAGACCCAAGCAGTAAGTGCTGCTTAAATTAAATACACAACCAGGCTCTTGCAGCTATCAAAAGCTGCTTATTAAATTAAATAAACAAAAGCTGATTAATAAGACACTTGGTGTTAAATGGTTAGCCTCCTGCTTGCTCTGCAATTTCATTCTACAACAATAAATGAAAAATCATCATGCCTAAGCATGTCTAAATCTAGGCTATAAGGATTCTTAATATATTGCTGCAGTGAGGCAGACTGAACAAAGAATTACTGACATGAAAGAATGATACAGCATTTACTAATGGAAAATTTGAAGCACTGTCACAATTAACATGAGATCTATTCAGCTCTCAATAAGGAAATAATGAAATTTGTTGGAAGTTTTCCTTTGTGGTTAAGATGAAATAGGATTCAAGGGTCCTACTGTCTAGAGAGGAGTTTCATGGTGGTAATAAGACTGAAGAAAACCAAGGCTACAAATGCCTGCACACACAAAGATCGCTCCCTGTCCAGATCACTGGTGCAGATGAGGACTCATCCCGGCCTGGTCCTACCTAGCCAGGTCTGCACCCGGTGCAAATATCCTGGACAGAAAGATCTGGTCAGAGAAATCCCACTCAGGATAGAAAGCTGCAACAGTCTCTTCAGTTCCACTAAGTAAACCAGCTTAGTCTTCTATTTTCTACACCAATATCCCCTGAAAGGTTCAAAGTCTTTCTTGGACATTCTGGATCCCAAACAACAACCTACATTAGGGTGTGAAGCCATGGCACAGGTACCCAGTGTGGCACAGGCACCCAACTAAAAACATCATAAGGAGGATTATTCTCATGTATGTAGGATGCTAAGCTCTCCAAGGTTGAAACAGGAATTACAGACACTTCAACATCTCCTTTTCAAGAACGTTCACTTGAGTCAAACTAACTCAGGAAAATGTGCGTATTGCATAAACCAACCAGCCAAAACTACTGCAGCTCACACTTCTCATCTTATCCTTGGGAAGGGAAGAAAAATACATACCAGCTACTAACCGTATTGATAATACCTACTGAAAAGTGTTCAGGTGCATTTGTGGGTGTGTGGCTACAAGAAACCAGCGCAGAACAGGAAGAACAACCTGGATGTGGTCAACATGGAGGTCTTCCATTGCTGGACAGTCAAATGAAGTTTCCAAGACCTTTAGCTCAAAAATAATTGTTTTAAGGCTTGTCCTCATAGGAAAATTACTGAGAAGCAAATAATAAATGTGGTCTGCAAAAGCTACTCTACAACAACACTGTGAGGACATTCAGGGCACAATATGCGCAGGGCAGAATATTAAACACACTTATACTGTTAAAACTAAGACTGAAAATGACCGACTGGTATGAGGGTTCCCACATAGAACAGTAGCAACGAGTAGAAAGAGCACTGAGATTTCGCGAAGCAAAACATTTCTCTTAGGGTTAATTATTCATCTACCACAACCTCACTATTTAAATTATTACAATGAAAGTCTATTTAAATAGCTAAGTACTTGTTTGTTGACCACTTCTGAATAAAGTAAAATGTACAAGGCAGAGACCAATTGTTACTTTCTTTCCTTTCAAAAGCAGTGTTCTGCAATTCAAACTGATGCTTCTTATGACCAATGAAAAAAGTAGGTTTGTATAAGCCATTATTCAGTTGGTTAACAGGAGAGGAAAAAAACCCAACAGCACAATCTGACTTCTAAAAAAGAGTAACGATTACCCATGAGACATTTGACAAACTTCATTTGTTGATTACAACTGGTGGGTGGAAAGATTGCTTTGCCTGCATGCTAACACAGTGCAGGATGAAAGGCTGCATATCTTGAAAGCTTGCATCTTGGCACTGAAGAGAAGCTAAAACAAATTATTATATAGTTAAAACCACTAAGCAGAGGAGCTGCACAGGAAGAAGTCACAAATAAATGACCGACCCCATTCCCCAGTGGGATGGGGCCAAGACCTCCACGCTGTACTAACGAGGGAGGTGATAAATGTATACAGAGCTGAAATGTGCATCACAACCTATACATTAGAAACATGGAGTTAATGAAAGGGGAAAAGAACTGAGGGCCAGTCGGTTACCCATTCTTCACATGCACTGAACAGAGGAAATATCAACTCTTTTTTTAGGGTAAATGAAGCTGGGGAAGAGTCTGGAGCACAAGTACTAAGAAAGGCAGCTGAGGGATCTGGGGCTGTTCAGCCTGGAGAGAAGGAGGCTGAGAGAAGACCTCATTGCTCTTTACAGCTACCCAAAAGGAGGCTGTTGCAAAGTGAGTGTTGGTCTCTTCTCCCAGGTAGTGACAGGAAGAGAGGAAATAGCCTCATGTTGCAGTAGGAGTGGTTTAGACTGGATATAAGGAAAATGTTCTTCACTGAAACGGTATCACACATTGGAACAGGCTGCCCAGTGAAGTGGCTGAATCAGCATCCCTGAAAGTATTTAAAAGACGTGTAGAGGTGGTGCTTAGGTACATAGTTTAGTGGTGGACTTGGTAGTGTGAGGCTAAGCATTGGACTTGATCTTAAAGGTCTTTTCCAACATAAATGATTTTATGATTCTATGGCAAAATACTCCTGTCCTGCAATGGAATCTGTATACAATACAGCACAAACAGGACTGAGCCCTCTGCGAGATGCGACACAGAGCCTGTATGTTCTACTCACTACGCTTCAGCTATGAACCCAGCAATCAGGAAATACGTCTACTTGATTGCAACTGCACGCCCTGGAGTACGTTATTGCTCATAAAATTTCTTTTTCATTTTTCCTCATAAATATAACACCAAGAGAGGTATCCTTCCATCATTAAAAGTAGTTCACATCCAATTAAAAATTGGTCCTCCAAGGGAGTTTCAAATATGGGCTTGGACTTGATTTGATATCCCAGGCATTATACCAAGAGGCTGAAGAACAACTCGTTCTTATTCTGCGTGAGTCACATCCACTAGCATCCATGCACTCAGGCATTCCTCTAAGGAGGAAAAAAAACCTATGCTAATTTCCAGGCATATGATCCTCCTCTGGGGTTTTTTTTTTTTTGGCTCTGCTTAAGATTAAGCTTTCAGAGTTATAATGGCTATTACATCATCAGACCAGCTTTAATATGTAAAAGAAAGGCTAATTATATGCCGTTTGGTGGTGGTAGTAAAATATATGAAAATCAAAGCTATTTTCTTTATCTTAGTTTTCCATTGAATCCTCATGGCTCCGAGAAAGCAGAGTTGACAGCCTCGGGATATGAAGAAAAGCAGGCCCTCATGTAGACTACAGGCACTAGGCTTGTGCACAACTTTCTCAGCATCGAAACACTACTGCAAGTTTAATTTTCATCTTCTAGAAGCAGACAGAACACGCAGAGGCAACATGGCCTGGCTTTCCCTGTTGGGGAGACCAGTTCAGCCCACCCTGTACTGCTTTCCTCAGAAGTGCCTGTAAAATGCAGAGTGGTGGTGGCTGATTTTGGAAAAGCTTTCAGATGCCTCTTGCCCTGGGGCAGGGTGTGAGGCACAGGGCTGTGCCCTGGCCACAGCTCTCTAGTGTCTTGGAGGAAAATACGGACAACATGAAGCCTGGGATGTGCTCAGCACAAAAAGGCACCTTGTGCGTCTTCAAAGCCTGATTGAACTCGAGCTGCTGTGAAGGGATGGACTGGAAGAGCACTTGCAACCCAAGAGGCTCTGCAACAGAGTCTGGAAAGGGAAAGGATTCGATTTTTAAGGGTTTGTGCAAACTGATTGAATGCTAATGCCCATTATTGCCCATTATTTTCCATATTTCCCTGAGCTCCAAAGAAATTTCAAGACTCTGCCAGCGTCCTGGGGGTTTTATTTAGAGCGATAAGGAATCAAACTGGGCAAACTGCAGGAGTTCAGCACTGTGGGGGAAACTCCTCTCATCTCAATGCCAATGTTTTCTAAACCAGAGCCAAAGGCAGAGCACTTTGCTGTGCATCCACCCAATATCACTGTTTCCCTGAATTGCACTTTTTATCCTCTAGCTAATATCTCAGTTTAAAGGAAGACTAAAATGTGTATCTGGGGCCTTCTTCCAAAAAACCTGCCATGACCTTTGAAATTAAGAGTCTTTAATCAGGAAAAAATGTATAGAGAAGGATAACAGTTCTTAACTACAAATATATATCTCTCTATATAACCAAAACCAGAACAGGACATACAACAACACCGTAAGTAAAACGAGTTAAGTTCTATCCCTGCTCCTTTCGGTGCAGTTATATTTACGGACAGCAGGATGTGGTGTCGCACGTCCTGTCTCCCAAAACCCCCAGTGCTGGCAAGGGAGAGAAAAATTCCCTGAAAGATTTTGAAACTATAACGGTTAATCACTAACAAAACAGATTCAGACATCCCTATTTCTGATGTAATGCTTGTAACTAGGTAAATCATCCAGGTTGGACTTTGGGATTGCATCTTCATCCAGTGCTGTATCCAGCTATACTGCATCCACCTCTCCAAAGTATTCTCTATAATTCCTGAATATTGATATAAATGTACCATACAATTTATATACCACACAAACTAGGATGCACTTCTAAGAAATAAGTAGATGAAGACAACAACATGAATCCATCACACATAAAAATATATGCATAAGCTCAAACCTAGATAGCTTCATCATTTTTTGATATAATGAAGAAATAGATATAGGAAGAACAAAGGGAACAATGCAAGAAGTAATTCTTTCTTAGATAAGGAACACAAACACAAATTGTTTTAGCAAAGGTCTCTCTAAATTTAGTTTGGGCGGTTTTTTTGTATATTGATTTTGTAATTCTCCTACAACTCCTTGTCCTAAGGTAGACAGCAAAAGTTACTGTTTAAGAGAGATTTAAATGAATAAACGGAGTTGCTGGGGAAACAGAGGCATCACGCAGCTCAACATCAAGTACTCACGAGCAAAGACAAGCTAACGCAGATCAGCAGCTTTCGTTATGCCATAAAACAAAGAGCACAGACAAACCTCAGAGCTGAACTAAACTGCCCTCAGAAAAAATGACTCCAGCCTCCCAGGGGAACAAGACATAACCACACCAAATGTCTTAAGTGCCTATTCGTGTAAAAGGATGACATAGCAGCACTATGTAAATCCTACTCACCTGCTTGCTTCTCATTTACTGCGTGATTTACTGAAGCAAACTGCAGTGTGACTACCTGATCTCTCCGTGACGATGGGCGTTTAATACCCCGATACCACGCTGGGGTCAGCTTTATCATTCACGTTGGGCACCCAGGCTAACTCAGGCGCATCCCACAACCTCCCTGAGGCTCTCATTTGCTTCTTTTCACCACGCAAATGCTTTATGCACCACTACCTAATTATTCAGCTATGTATCTGCCTACCCTTCTAAAACACCCAGAAATGCAAAGAGAGGATAAACTCATTTCAAAGCTCTGACAACTGAAAGTTACTCTTGTTTTGGGCTCTCATGTCACCAGTCAGTGATTTCTAGGCATGAACAGCCTGAGAAACCTCCCAAACTCAAACCCCACAAACTCAATTTCAGAGCTGAAAAGCATGCTGAGTGCTTGGCTTCTCTTACAGCACCAGTATTAAATTGATTGCCCTTCCTAATATCCCTGTAATCCTGTCTGCTCCAGGCATGATTATTTGGAGTCATTAGACTGTGAGAAGCATTTCTGCCCCACTCCCGATGGAGGTACTGGAAAGGACATGTCTGACTTTGAGCTGCACAAACTTATTTTGTGACCATCTTCAGTAGAGGTGATCCAGAATACATCCCATGAGCAGAACGGCTGAAGAAAGAGTCACTTTTCCACAGCAACTTTCCTCAAACCCACTCTTTCTATTGAAACAAAACAGAAACAAAACTCATGGTTTTTAAACTAAACTTTCAGGAGCTGTACTGTTCACATATGTGCACCTAGTCAAAGGCATTTGTGTGGTGTTGGCTTTGTGTAGGGAGAAAAGGTAGATGTTAACTTGTGCTGCCAGTTACTAGGAAAAAGAACTCATCATTTGACTGACTAGAAGCAACTTAGTAGGAGGTTAAGATGCCAGCTTTTGTTATTGTCTTCTATCAAGAAGAGAACTCAGAAAAGGCAGGTTTCTCAACCAAAGACTTCAAACATTGATTTCAGAAGCTGACATATTTCTAAACAGTACTGTCAGGAGGAGTTGTTTTAATACAAATGCATATAATTGGTATTATTCTCAAAGAACTGAGTGATTAATTGCACAGGAGTAAAATTCATTCAGCTTCAGCATGTCTGGCTCTGGCAGAGAGCCCTATTCTCCCAAGGTGCCTTTCTGCACTTGGGGCAGAGTATGGTTTTCACTCCTGCAGCACAGTGACCCAGGTCAGCAAGAAAAATGCATCACCAGGAGCAGAGGGGCAGCGCTGAAATTTATTCTACGCCTTCCCCATGTCAGCTAGACTAAAACTGGTACATGCACAGCTACCAGGTTTGCATCTTTCCTGGGGCTGGTGACGTACCTTCAGTGACACGGGTAGCATTCCTTCACAGTGATATTTTTGTCTGTCCCTAAGGAGAGATACTCCTGGGAAAGGCAATGCACGCGGCTCACGCGTGCTCTGTTTGCACTGTCTATCAGGGAGGAAAGAGTGAAAAAAGAGGTCTTGCTTGAGGAGCAGAGGCAAGGCTGAGAAGGGATCTGGAAGCTGGTCTACAATCCTCTTAGAAAGGCTCTATTTTCAAAAAAAGAAAGTTGAAGTTCACCTGTCATGCACAAACATCTTCAACTTGGAAAGAATCCACCCCACATCCCAGGTCTCTGCCTGCTCTCAACAGCTCTTTGAAGCAAGACTGGGACTGTGGGTGACACCATGGGTAAGGGAAAGCAGAAGAGCAACTAGAGGTGAGCACGCAGAGCTGGAACTTCTTTATGAAAAGATAACCCAAGCATTTGTGATAGACCACCGCTTACCCAAGGGTGAAATGGGTTAATTCTACAACCATTCTCTGTTTGGAATGGAATTTGGAAACAGACATTACGCTTATTTTCAACTAAAAAGATCTGCAAGAAGGAATTAAAAATCCCAGATCTTTGCACAACAAGGGAAATTTTCACTCCCATTGCATAAACGATGGAGTGAGCTGGGATTCATCAGGCACCAAAGGAAAAAGCACTGCAATGCAGCACATCACTGGCTGATGTGCAGTGCTGGCGTCAATGCAGCCTCCATGCTCCTTATCACTATGATGCAGAAACAGCCAACAGCCACCAGGATGAACAACCAAATTATTTTCCAATTCCTAATGTGTTGATTAAGTCAAATCTGATTGCTATACAGCCCAAAATTTTGAACTAGGGGTTTCTACTGGGTCAGCCTCTTTGTAAAAATACATTGCATGGCCTGGCCAGTAAAGTCTTAGAAAAAATCTACCCCAAAACAATACCTACCAGATTTTTCTGAGAGGTGACTTCGACCATGTTGTGGTTTGAATGCATTTGAAGTTTAGTTTAATTTCAAGTTGAAGCAGAAATCAGGAGACAACCCTAACTATTTTCCTTTTCAGTACACAGCGCTAATTTTATTTACTACATTGCTCCCAGGTATTTCCCTCCATCCTCTCTCAGATAAAAAAATAATAAAAAAAAAATCTTCCTAATTGCATTCTGAAGGGACAGATGGTCCCACTCCAGCGTCACAACACAGAAATATTCGAAGGTGTCCATGTCATGTCTTTCCTTCTCAGGAAACAGGTTTTTTCTTTTTGTTTTTCCTTTTCAGTACCGTTACTGGCCTTCCTCAAAGCGCTGATTCTCTGCCTAGATAGCAGGCATGTTCCAGGTTTACTTTAGAGCAATTAAATTTAATTTCATTTCTTATGTCCTTGCCTCTAGGGTGCTCTGTCTTCTTTTGACTCTTCTATGCGTTAGCTTGGTTTACTTTGCTTTTCTTTCGGCTATGAGTTTTTTAGCCTTTCTTAGCCATATTCTATCTCCCTTTACCAATCTTGCCATACTCTATGCCTACTTAAGGACATACCTGTCTGGAAAGTGTAGATGGACCTAAGCTTTTCCACTGTGGCCCAGCTCTCACCTGGAAGCCATACAGCCAGAGGTAATAGCAGCTACTTAAATACATGAATTACTAAACCAAAGGCAATTCAGTGTTAACACGGAACTGGCAAGTATCTTTGCAGGTAAACGTATGACAGGACATACACAGAGTTTCTTGTTCCCACAGCACGAGAGCACCTCAAAACATTTCAGACATTTACCTTTATAGCATTTTGCAACAGTTAGAGATGAAGGCAGCCCCAGTGACAAAGAAGAAACTCAAGAGAAGATACTGGGAGTGACTCCATGCCCGGGTGAGTTGTTGAGAAATCTGAGAACTTAAACAGAGTCAAAATAGATGAGACCTATATATCTGCAACTTATCACTAGGCTGGATATGATCTCTCCACTGGCCAGAACACATGACACAAAATAGCCAAAATCTTGAATCTGACCAGTGCTCAGCAAAACATGCACCACTTGAATCTATCCAATCCAAATAAAGTTTACATAATGGTATGATGAAAGCACACTTACTAGCACATTTTAGTTTTTGCCACTAGTCACCTGCATTCATGACTTACTTCCTTACCACTAAACTTTCTCATTGTGCAGAATAACTCAATATCTTGAAATCAATATAGAGTGAAACAAATCTTACAAGACTAACATACTTTATATTTGACACATTAGTGCCAGTTACAGTGAGTTCATCTGATGTTTGCTTGAAAATTTCCAAAGTGCTTAGTTTTGACAAGAGAAATTTCAAAGAAAAGTTGTGTTTTATTAAGCTGTACCTTTTAAGCACAGGAATCGCTGCAACTTAAAAGAAACATCATTTTCATTACAAGAACTGGACTGCAAATTGCATTTAATTCTGGATCCAAAGTGAGAAGAAACTATGTAAGGACATGTCATTTGCTGGCTTTAAAGTAACTTTTTCCACATTACAGTGTTTCTGTTTTAAACATGATTGGAGAAATGCTGCTGTTACCTAAATTCACACTCCTACACTGACACAATCTGTGAATGAATGTCCT
Source organism: Neomorphus geoffroyi (assembly GCA_033558235.1). Classification (NCBI taxonomy): domain Eukaryota; kingdom Metazoa; phylum Chordata; class Aves; order Cuculiformes; family Neomorphidae; genus Neomorphus; species Neomorphus geoffroyi. Next base: position 1,300,384 of record JAUMJM010000039.1, read on the forward strand.
CGGTTTATCTTCAATTAACAGATAACTTCATTAACCAAACGATCTTCAAAGGTCTTTGGAATGGTAACTCTCTTCTATTGCAATGATACTTGGCCGGATTCCTATACAAGTTTGTATGATGAATTGCTATCCTCAGCTGGGGCTTTTGGGCCCAGTTAGTTAATAACAACAATACACACCACATATATACAGTGCTCACAATTAAAAATTTAGTATTTCCTCCAGCAGAGTTATTTGAGATACCATTTATTTGTGCCTATGCCTGAATTAGCAAACAACTGTGGTGAGAATGCAGCATCTGTAAACAAATTCTGAAATCTTAATGGTGACCACTGTATTTGTGCAATATTATGTTGTGGTGTAAATATTTAATTGGTACTCATTGGGTATGTCTCCATTAGAGATAAACTCCCAAGGAACTTACGAAGGTCATACTAAAGACATGTCTGTGAACTCCTTAGAGTACCTTAATCCAAGCTGTAACACAGCAAGCAATATACTTTAACAGGGAAAAAAATCAGTGTGTTTAATATTTAACTGTTAATTTTCTCTTTCGCTTCAACTAAATACCTGGTCTAATTTAGTACCAGGGGCACACTGACAAGCACACTGACAAGCACCTGAAAGACTTGAGAAAATGATTTTGCACTAAACATCCCATACACCAGTGCTTAATTTTAGGGTAGGTAACACAACTCTGTGGCCTCATGGAATGACTTCTCATTCTGGGAAAGCAAGAGCCCGTTTCCAACTGCTAATCCAGCAGGGCCACTGGATGCTGCACCTCAGCCTTCAGATAGATTCAAGAGCAAATCCAGAAGCAACTGATCTCACACCTCTGGTCAGACTGATGCCACCCACTGCTCCACACTGCCAGAGATACCAGAGAGCTTTTCCAGACTACCTTGATTTAAATATGGCAACCCAGGTAAAAGAGGCTGAGACTGCCCAGCATTATCGCACAAGAAACAAGTTTGTGAGCACGCTGTAGAGAAAGGGGCCAGAGATGTGCATCGTAACACCATGCATCAATTGGTTTTGCAAATCATGCAGGTGTGTTACTTTGTACACACAACTAATATCCATGGAAATATTCCTACATCAGATACAGAAGTAGATCTACCTCTCACATTTACACATAGACAAATTTAGGATTATATCCACAACCAGATATCATATTATCAACATGTTACTGTAATAAAATTATAAAGCAGATTAGAATCACCAAATTATATAAAACTTATATATTATATGAAACTATACATTTAAGCAAATGCTTAGGAGAGCTCTAGCAACCTTTTGCAGTTTCATTCTGACTAATGACTTGGAAGTCAGGACACTGTGGTTCTGTACCAGCAGGCACAAAGGGGATAACTCCTAGATTTCTAGCATGTTAAAGGCACTAAAAGACCACAATTTGAAAGCACGTAAAAGCTTTCATGAGATTTTTAATTCCAGAGAGTAGACATTAAAAGCTCATATTATTAACCATTTATCATTATTAAAGGTCTTTTCATCCCTGAATGAGCAAGTGGCACTGACAGTAGTACATATCTATCAAAGGACAGCAAGCCCATCAATCTTGAAAGGCTCCAAAGAAAAAAAATCCAACCAACCACCTCAGGACTGGCAGGAAATAATTCACAATATTTAAAAAAAAAAAAGAAAATAAAAAATTAAAAACCTTTCAAAGAGAAATCGTAATTCAGAAACTTAGCTCAATACACTAACACAAAACTAGATTATTTTAGGCAGGACTTGGAAAGGCTTAGTAAAAAGCCACACCTCAAGAGCCAGGTTCTCAACAGTAAAACATTTCCTAATAGGGAGATATATTTGGGGGATTTTTTTGGTAGCATCTTCCTGCATCTTTATGTGCCTAGCTACATGCCTGTAGCTGTGGCTCTGTTTTCAATGTCCACAGAAGACCAAGAAGTTAAGCAGGTGCTGCAAGACAGCTGTAGGGCTGAGATTATCATCTTAGTGCCAGGATTGTTAGCCCCTCTCTGTGGGTCTTATAAAAATTAACCCAAATACACTTGTCACCTTTACAGCCAGTCCTGTAAAGCACTGAGAATAACGCGTGAGATGCTCAGCATTTTCAGCTCCCAGAGGAAAATGAAGGTAATCATCCCTTCATAAAAAATATCTTGCATCTTGCGATGTGGTTCCTCATCAGTTAACTGATAACCACAGTGTGCAAGACTCGGCTAAAAGCAGGCAGGAGGGTCCTTTTGACCCGCTCTTCCCTGTGGAGTAGATCTAATATATAATATGCCAGCCAAGATGTGTTTTACTGTTCTCACAAAACATGTTGCCAAGCATTCATCTCTCTCCTGATATAGCAAATCCAGACAAAAGCACAATCCCTCTGGAAAGGGTCAGAATTAGGAATTTCCTTCAGCCTCAAATTAAAGGATCAGCTTCTTTGAACAAAATGAGGTTGTTTGCAGGGGTTTGATTTGCATCTTATGATTCAGCCTTTCCATAATTCTGATTCAATCCTTGTACCACAACAAGTATCCAATAGTAACTAAGTAGCACCATTTACACAACACATAAATGTTTCATACGGTTCTTAAAGCCACAGTGCCAAACTAGAAAATGTCTCCAAGCATCGTAGAATCCCACCTCTAAGACAGTAAAAGCAGACTTGAGATCTAGGGAATATCACGTCAAGGAGTCTTTTCCCTTTCCTCAGGCTGCAGATAAAATTCATGGCAACCTACCAGTGGGACAGTGTTCAGTTGCATTAATTTTTAACCTTCGTGTTTCTGATCAGAGTGTAAAGCTGTTGTTTCCATGTCATTTAAAATAAAAAGCTCTAAAAGGCAGCAGAGGTGTCTGCTCTATCAACGGTTAATGCCTCCATTTTAGTCTCTTCTGATTTTGGAGGTTTTGGATTATCTATTTTATTTTTTTTTAGTAGACTCGAGGGATGAAAATAATACGGGAAAATTAGCCACATACTTGAAGATTCTTAAGGATCTGAACTAAAATCTGCCACTGTCACCATCAGCACTCCACAGAGCAGCTCAATAACATCGCTTCTATCACTCTTACAGCTCCAAAGGACAAAACTAAGAGCAATGGTTCAAAATAACTGAATGGGAAAGGTGGAAATCAGGCTGAAAGATCAATATAAATTGAGTTGAAAAGACTGGCTTGGATACAAAACAAATGTTGGTAAATATAATTCAGTAATTGTTTGCAAACAGGTTTAATACATTATGCATGCATTTACCATGATACACCCTAAAAAGCTGCAAACCCTGCAGAGACCTCAGACATAGGATACCAAGAGGAACTGAAAGCGAAGCAGAAGATTAATCCTTTATATTGAATAATCTGAGATTAAGTGGCTCTGGAAACAAGATAAGCACATGGCGAAGTCATCTAAAAGTCCTTGTTCATATCATTGAAATTTCATTCAGTTCTTCAGAAGCCACAACCTGGCTTCTGGTGACAACCAGAATCAAGTGTGTGGTTGTTAGCAAGGGAGTAAACAAGTGGAGCTGGAAAGCTGGGATAGGACTTTTTTCCCTCCACATTACCTTTATAATGGTACTTTCCCAGGACTTAAGAAAACTGCCAAAGCACGCTCTCTCTCGGCTCAAATTCATACGCCCCTACCGTCTCCCAGAAGAAATGGAAAAAGCAGGAGAATAAGGAACGACTTTTTCAAGGTGACATATTAGCACACAATTTGCCCTGTGGGTCAGCGCTCCCTCACCCGCAGCAGCAATAAGATGCTGTTTGAGGGAGCGAGGGAGCCACCGCCACTCTGTGCCATCCCATCCCTTTGTCCTTCCCCAGCACCTACTGCCCTGTGCTGGGGACATTCATGGGGACATGTGTCCTTTTAAAATCAGCTTTCTGCTCGTTCACTCGGTGCCCACTCTAACTGTGAAGGACGTGGTGGACAGACACACATCAGCTGTTTCTCCTGCCCTTGTGATTTGGTAGGGCACGTCCATGTCCCCCTCAATCGTCTCCCCTCCAAACTGAGAGGCTCCAGTCCGGATCCTCAGTTTGGCGCTGTGTATGGAGGCACTCTGCTTATGAAAATAGATGTGTCGTCTTCAACTGATAATTGTCAATCTCAAAAATACGCACATTAATAATTCATCTAATCTATTTAGGTTGACAACTACCACCTACTTCTCTAGTATATATAGACTTGATTGTGTCTTGGATTTCAGATCATAATGAAAGGGCTTTAGGAAAGAATAGCTCTTCCTTCCCTCTCTCCCACAATAGAGGCTGATTGAGAAAGAACTAGCAAGAATAAAAAGTGTGTTTTAGCACCAGTTGTCTGGAGCTTCTGTTAAGGACTAGAGTGCCATGAAGGGTCTTCTCCCCCTTATGATGTATTGTTTGTTTGTAGGGTCTTGGATTCAAGTACTGGCTTTTATATATATAAAAAAAATAGATCTTTTCCTACAAATTTAAGAGACTTCAATACAAATTTCAGTAAAGATTCTGTGGAATACAATATGTTCCAATTAGGTATTTTTAAAATTAATTTTAGAGGATTTTAAGTAGAGTATTAAAATAATATGATATAGTTTACAATTTACGTGGTTTTTATTGTTCTCACATTTTCCAACATGGCAGTAACTTCCTGAGTTGACATGCCCTAATGTATGATTTTTGTTCTACAAGTGTCAAACTTAACCATTGCATCTCAAAGCAGACACTTCGCACTATATAAAGGGTACTGCGATTTGACCAATGCAAGGCAGCAATGATTTTCAAAAGCATGCAAAAAGATACAACATGAAAGATGAGTTGAAATATTGTACTACTACTCACTTGTAAAAGTGCTGTGAAATTAATAAACAGAGTATAAAAACAGGAAAACAAAAGCACTTTCAAACAAAAAATGAAACCCCCATATGTTAACTAGCCCAAGTCCTGATACCCTGTTGGAAGGGAGTGTCTGTGGACACCCCCAGGCCAGCCGTGGAGGGGAAGAGGCAAGATCCAGCTGAGACCCTGCGCGAGCATGAGCCCAGGGAACTGCATTCAGCTGCTCCTCTCCGGGACATGTCTTAAAGCACAGTCACCTTCTCAGTCCTAAAGCAGTGACCAGTGCAAGCCTTGCCTCCTCTCAGCTCTGCGCAACAGTCAGTGTAACCCATCGTAGCTACCCAAGGTAAAATCAAAGGCAAAGTAACAATGCAGCATATTCTGAAGGCACACGCACTTCTGAAAACAGTCGGGCAGCAGTAAAGGAAATTTTGCACATTCCCCCTTCCGCTACAATAATGTACCAGCTGCAGCATTGCTGAGAGAATGGCGGGAGGTCATCAGACTGGAACTTGTTACAGATGCTGCAAATGGAACAACACGAAACACATTTTAACAGTGGGGAAAAAAGCAAGCAAGGACTTCACTTGGTGATGAGGTAAAATGAGTCATTTATCTAGTGCTTGCAGTGTGACCTGCACTTTGCTTGCAGGAACAAAAAGGACCGTGAACTGGAAAATAAAACTGAATGCTCATTTCAGTTCTCTCCCCTCTAGCTGGAAAATGGAAGAAGACTGTAAGGAGGGAGAATAAATGTTAAAAAATATTACCTACTCTGTCATAAATGTAATATCAATAATTATTGAACTATTGATAAACAGAAGTCATCTCAGTGATGAAATAATTAGATGAAGCTTTGCATGTTGCACATAATTCATCAAACCAGAGTACTCTGATCTGACAATACTAAGGAAATAAAGAGAGAGCCAGGATAACTGTGGTTCCTGCCCTTGTACCTTAGATCCACGCTGCTGCTAAGGGGTAGAAGGCAGAAGCACTTCACGTGCTCCGGAAAAGATACAGACTAGGTCTGCTCCTTCTCTCCTGGCAAGGAGCAGAGAAATAGAGGTAAAGTCACCTAGCAGGCCCTGGTACTGCACTTGGCAACAAAATGCATCCACGAAAGAGCAATGAGCCTGATCGCATATTTATGGTTCAGGGTTCAGGCCCTGTCTGGACCAATTTAATTCCACACTTCCTAATCTAATCAATATGTGTGGCTTAAAATAATTTTCAAACCTTTTTGCTGGCCTATAAACATCATATGGGTTAAAAAAATTAAACTATGACTACAGCCAGAGAACCAATAATATCTCTTCTTGAGAGAATACTAAAATGCCAAAAAAAATCCTAACTCCTATCCTTTATCAAACAGACATTCGCAAAAGGAAATTAGTCTTGTCCTGCCAGAAACAGGACATGGACTAGACTTGCCTGTTCCCATAAGGACAACCTTCTGGTTAGAAGGTTACCTAATGCATTTAGTATATTAACTGAAATATTAAAGCATGCTTACTATTCCTGTTTACAGCCCACAATACTAAAGCATTGCTCTTTCTCACTCCTGCCCCTGAATTGCATTGTAAATTATGGTCATCCCTTCTCTCCGCTACCAAAATTAATTATCTGATAAATAGAGTTAATACACATGGCTGCTCTGCAACAATCTGTTTGATGGAATTTGTGTTTGGGGCACCACAGACAGCCCTGCCAAGACACAGACACTATAAACATTTTGATTTTATGACTGGATGACTCATTGCAAAGCAATCCCTTCACGTTTGTTACGAGCTGAAGGGCTCTCCGACGCTCAGGCTGGGTTTATGGACAGACAACCTCACATCTCCAAACCAAGCAGCAAACTGACAGTTTAGTTCTACACATAAATACCAGCTCCAAAGGCCAAAATATTGCCTTCCAACACCAATATAGCTAAACGCGTCAGAAAGATGTATGTGTGCATCATTGCACAGCCAGTTTTGCTTGGTAGTGGACCAGCATGCAGGTAGCTGCTTCCCTGAGCTCCAGGTGCATTGGATGGGAGAAGACAGAAAGAAGTGCCAATCTAACACTAAACTGAAAAAGAGGTGGTTTTTTCCCCAGCTAAATTAGCATGCGACGAAAAAGCAACATCAATAATAAGAGAGGCAATACCCCAAACCAGAGTGTCTGGACTACCATGAGTTTCTTTAGCATCTCAAATTATGGCAACTAATTAATGCCAAAAAACCCCATTCTGGTGGGCTCTTCCCATCTTAAAAAAAGAAAAAAGCAAAAAAGGCAAAAGGAGTAATAAGAGTTCAATACTGGAGAAGCACCAAGTTGAAGTCGTACAGTCTCTATTCTCAGCAAGATAAGACTATCCCATGATGAATTCACTGCTCATTCAACAAAAATGACACTCTTCCTCTCCCTCTGTCTAACCTTTACTGTGACTTCGATGGTCTGTGTAAACAGAGATAATCAGAACAAAGCATGAGTTTGAGTGGGGGAAACAAAACAATCTTGTAATTGCCAGTTCACACAGTCGGATCCAAACCAACTAATTCACAGCTTGTTCCTTCACCACGGCCAGGGAACTGAGCTGTACCCTGGTTCAAGAATATCCCAAATTTTTAATCATTTAAGGAACACACTGTTCTTTTGCTGAGCAATTACCCCCACCCATTACAATATTAAGTCATTCTTGGGAAGCTGAAAATGCAAAGACACCCTCAAAGTGGCAAATCCAAGCAGAAGAACAAGTGAAAATGCCATCCAAGCACTAACCACGCTGCGTGCTCTAAAGTCCAGGCACATAGCACCATCGCCTGATGACGACTGACACTTGACAGCTGGACAGATCTCTTATCTCCAAGGAGGAAATGAAGAGTGCCCTCAATAACTTGAGGCGTCTCTTTCAGTAGATGACAATGACAATTTAGCAGTTTGTTATAGCAAATCTAGCAGAATTTAATTACATTTAGACAACCAAATTGGCAGAGTAGTTCCTTCCATACTGCACTGACCAGCATTTCTTACAGAATATGGTTAATGACTCGACGTTTCTTTGTAAACAGTTCTTGTTTCACAAAACTGGAAAGAAGTAAAGCCTTTTCTGAGGCATTCAGGGCTGTGGTTTTACCTGCAGATCTAAAGGAGTTAGGATATAACAAAATGCAGAAACAAGACATTGCCGTTTATTATGTAAAATAAATAAAATTGTGTGAAGGTGCTCAATCCCCAAACTCTGGAAAAAAAAAGCTGAGCAACCCAACTTCAAAATAATCATATAAACCAAGAGTTAATTATACACAATTCATTTCAGTTAGTAGACCAAGTTACAGTCACCCTTCAAAAACTCAAAGCAAATAAGCTGAGGATACAAGTGTGAGAGCACTCTACATTTGGAGGACATAGGACCACTGGAGACATGAAATCGCTCTTACCACAAAACTGTCAGGAGCCTGACTGACATTTCTGCCATCTCCAGATCCATGACTGATGTGCAGTATCTCCTGCATCTCAAAGTTTTGACCTTTTGTCAAAGATCAAAGACATTCAAGATGTTTTCTTTTAAATTCAAATGAAATTACTTCATAAAGTGAGCCACTGGCTTTCAGTATCACTGCATTGCATGAATTGGATCACTTCAATTACAAGATGCAACACAAGCCTGGATAAATGTGGATTTATCCAAATTGTAGCATCCAAATACAGCATATAATGGGCCTTTGGAACATCAGCGGCATTGACATGCTTCTGCATCAAGGTCAGCCTGGAACTCAGAAGGATGATCCATCCTATCTGTATCCTGCCATAGGTGCCATTCCTTAACGGGAAATGTTAAAACATGCAAATCATGAAGGTTCAGAAAGACCACTGCAAATCAAAGATCCCAAGGTCACCTCCAGATTTCAAAGAAAAAGAAATTTCTCCTGGAGAAACATGGGTGAATCTGTGCTTTTAGAGTAGACACAAAGATTTCTCTGAAATCAGCAGAGTCAGTTTTTTATTAGTTGAAGAAAACATACATGTCACTACAGTTTGAATTTAAAACAAGTCTATTATTTCCTATGAAGTCAGGGGAAAAATTATGTTTATCAGGGTTTTGGGAGCACTGAAAGGCCACCTCCAAGTAGAAGAGATTGACACGAAACTTTGTGTTATTACTTTTCTCCTCCAGCTCTATGGGAGAGGGCAAATGCCACGAAGCCACCTATACAATGGAGACAGACGTAACGCGTCACAGTGAATCAAAAGCTTTAAAGGAATCCTTTTTCCAGGGTCAAATGTGTTTGAGTATCTGAGTATCTAACGTAGAACAGAAGAATGTAAACAGGCATGAACTGTTAGATTTCTGAAGGGCTTTTCATTCAGTTCTCTTAGCATTGTGGGCATCAATACCAGAACATAAAAAATAACTAGAACAAAGGAAAAAATAGTTAAACAAGGAAGAAAGCTTCAAAGGGATGATATGCTTCAGTCTCAGCCGTAAAATATATCACTGCTGGCAGATCAATATTCCCAATTTTTAACTGTCCAATCTCTAGTCAAAGGAAACTCTTCTAACAGTCACCCTTACAAGAAATTCAAAGATATGGCTCTGCTAACACACAGATCATTAAAACATCAAAGCAGTAATGGTTAATTATTACACAAGTGGCCACACCCAGTACTCACTAAGGCCTCTCCCAAGAAGACAATGAGAGTGAGTGCACAAGGATTCTTCTCAGCCTTTCAGTACTAATTTTGTAGTCAAGATGATATGCTCCACAGTGCCACCATCCAGATTCAGATCTAGTCATTCCCCTTCTGTCCAAAACCCCCTATATTTTTGCATTATGTGAGTGCCCAACCTGATTCCTCATGATCAGAGTTCTGAGAAATTCACTCTTAATTTGAAGAAGTTTGAGCTTGTTGAACTTAATATAGATGTGCATAACCTCAAAACTGATACTCAGAGTTGAATTTAAAAAGTTATGGGTAATTTATAATTAAATAAGTATTGAAGTTATTATAAAACGGGAGCCATAAGCCTAAGCTCAAACCTGAGACATTGACCTTATACACTGGAGACAGGCTGTCGGGCAAACTCATGAAAAAGCTTTTCAGATACGTGTTTCTGCACTGCACCTGCATCCGAGGCCAGTGCCAAGCAGCCACATGCAACAAAATTGAGTTATGCGCGCTTTCCAAGAAAAACATACACAACCAGAGTGCAAAAGCAAATACAAAATGTCGGAGTTCAACCGGTGCTCGAGAAATACCAGGCCTTTGTACCTGAACAACATATCTGCTGCGTCCCCCTCCTTTCTGAAAGCTCATAGGGAAATACCATATGTCAAGCAGGATTTATTACAGGCTCTCTATATATGATTAAGTCCCTTGTTGGTTTCAGGCAAGGCAAAATTAATTTGACTTTAAAACAAAGCAAACGTTAGTCTAATATGTGCATGTTTTCTGCTCTTCCCTCAGAGAGCAGATCCTGTATTTTGCAAGCAGTTGAGATTCCTTCTGAAACCAATAGGCATTTTGACTGATTAATCACTAAGGATTTATTGCTTAGTGAACAAATGATGATATATTAACTAAAAGAAATGGAGCAAGTGGTGTCTATAGAGATGTGTCTGAGGACCAAACAATGAAGATGAGACTCACATTTCTGCTAAAGGATACCTATAGCTTTAAGTGATATTATTTGCACAGAAATAAAAGCAGAAGAAAATTATCTGTCTTCATTTGATTATTTTGAATTTCGGGGTTTTTTAAGGGTAATCAGACTTAGGTTTTCAGCCCAAGGAGAAACATCTGTATTCAAATTTTTGGTAAGCAGTGCTCAGAAATAGAAATGCTTGAAAAAAACATGGCAAGAATGACCAGTACTTAATCATATTGAACTCAAGGAACTAGTTCATTGGATTTTTGTGCTGCATTGATCACGTACCCCTAATTACAACCTTGATTTAAAATCTCGGTTTCTTGGTTTTATGAATTAGCAGTTAATTATTATTTAAGTGTTAATTATCCATACTATATACACATTTACTGAAATCTTCAGGCTCTTTTCCTTTTCCTGCAGATCCAAAGAAACTATTTTCTTCTGAAGCTCTCTGTTTAAGCCATAATATCTACTTTGCCATCCATTTAAGACGACAAATTAAGTGGGTGCTCAGACCTGCATACCCTTCAAAGAGGTGACCAACGTCTCCAAGAAAGGCAAGGGCAGGGAGCTGGAAATCACTGAGGATGCTGGAAGCCTCACCCCGGCGATGAGCGCAAAGATGTTTTGCAGCATTAAAAAGTGGAAAAGATGGCACACTGAGAGAACGTGGCAACAGCAGCTCAGGACCCAAGCTGGTATCTCTGCGTGCCACAGTGCTGTGCTCTGTGCTGATATTGGCCTGCTTGGAGCTAACCTGCAGCTCTGCTCATAACGCTGCATTACACAGAGTGGATATTACCCGTCAGTACTATCACGTTCCAAATAAACAAGAACAGAAGAACAGCACATGGGGTTTGCACTCCTTTCTTGTTTCAGCCTGTTTGCAGCTGTTTGAAGTCCAGTGGGGTATTACAGGAGAATCCCAATTACCCCACACCCTAATTAGCCCAGCCAATCATGTCAGGACATGTATTCATTTATTTTTAAGTAGACCTGAGAAAAATTTGAAATGCCTTCAGTCATCCTTATCACAGTAATTTTTCTAATAACAAACAATTTTAATGGCAAAAATTATATAATAGTCTTAACTGTAATAGAACACTTTTCAGGTATAAAACTATAAGGAAATGAAACGTTCTCTAGAGCATTAATGGGCTTCCTTGGACAAGTTATGCTTCGATGAAATATTAATTCTTGATCATTTGTCATGTGTTAATTAGCAGAATAAGCTGTAGGAAGTCTAGATTACCATGCAAATGTTAATTAGGTCATAATTTATGTTAAGTATTTCTAAGTATAGGAACACCAGAATCTCATTTAGCAGCATCTGAACTTTAGAAAAAATTTGCATTTGCAACAGCTATTTTTATGTTTAAATTTGAGAGTTACTATGTTTTAACAAGTACCGAAGAATCTGTATTTGATTGTCCAAAGTCTCTTCTCCCCTATTCACCCAGAGTCACGCCCCAGCTAAAAGTCTGTCTCTGGCCAGGTATGATGAGAAGTTGGGAGCAGATGGTGAGGTTACTTTCCAACTCAACAACTCACAGGTGCCATAGGAGACCTGGGTAAGAGATAATGGCTTTAATTTATATTGGAACCAAAATACACAGCTCTGCAAAGGCAGGGATGCTGGCTCATCAGGGTGGTACTGGAGGTCACCCCACATCCAGTCAATAGCAGCAGCATTCCTAGAGCCACCTCTTGTTTTTAAAAGAAGTGACTCGCTACGGCACTTTCCCCATGGGAGGGAGAAGGTGGCTGAGAAACAGGGGAATCATTTTCTGCATTTATCCCACTTCTCCCCTCAGGAATGGGGATATGGGGAAAAAATTACAGGGTGCATGTTTCCAAATCTGTGAGGCAAGAGCATCCTCCAGCTCCAAGGTCCTCCTCAGAGAGCTTCACATTTTTTGCTGTTTACAGGCACAGTTCCTGGTAGTGTTCTTATGTCAACTGAGGAAGAAGCAGGACCTGCATCCAGCCCAAGGCACACGTGACAACATAGGCAGCATTCAGGCCTGTTGTTGCTTATTGGCCCATTACCTGAAAATACCCATATACTGCAGCCCGTTTGAGGCAGCGGAGAAGCTGGCTCTGCTTCGGTATTTTATATGGAACAACTACTGAAATAAACAGCTGCAATGACACACTGTAGTGGGATGAAGATAAATTTATTTTGCTATTTCCACACTCCTACAATTTTTACACCTCCCCACACAAATCTGCCCAAGCTGCTTCCACTTTGTTGGTATTATCAAAGGAAGAAAAAAAGCAATGGGTCTCTGGAGGGAATACCAGCATTAACTCCCCCTGTTTCACTTTGAAGGCCAACATTAATTGTTATTTTCATTTGTTGAACTACATTTGAATTGATTTTTTTTCAATTGTTTATGATTTGCTTTTTAAAAAAGGGGGGAGAAAAAAATCATTAAATTATGCAAGAATTACCGAAAGATACAATTCCGCTTAACTCCTAACAGTCATCTGTACCTTCTCCAAGATATTTCTAAAGTAAACAATGACAGGTTGGAAAAAAAATTGATAGTTCAGCCGTGAACAATTTTGGAGCTAGAAAAATAATAGCTTAGAAAAAATAGTAGAGCGGCAATATAGTTAAGTCATACTAAAAAGGGGGGGAAACTTAAGATACCCTCCCTAAAAAGACAAATTGGGAAAAACAGGAGAGAGAGAGAGACAGACAGACACCAGCAAAGGCAGCGAAGGTAATCACAGCCACTACGCAGATTTAAACTCTTCATTTCCAGTAGGAACAAAGACAGAGGAGGGACACAAGAAAGCCCATAAAATAGCAGATGTCATGGAAAGATCAAGCAGTTGTTTACATTCTTCATAATGCAAAATTGACAAAAAGCATTAAAAAGACATTACATATCAAATGCATTTAAATGAGTAAGTTTTAAAGTGGTATAATTACTATATGGCACACTCACTAGTATCTTACTCCAATAAATATATGCACTTTCACACACAGTAATTACTTAGTTCTAGGTCACCTCACAAGCCTGAGCTATGCTACCAAGAGGTGTACAGAGGCTAGAGAGAGAGAAGCAGGACCCCATAACTCAGTGCTGCAAAGGAAATTATTTGTTGTACGGCCTCTGAATCCAACACCGGTGACCTATAGCACTGGCTGGCAGCACCGTCTGAAACCCAGAGCTGCCTGCTCTCCACCAGCCCTAAGTCACTTTGGCTGTTTAGTAAGCAAACCGCAGTGATAAAGGGATGCTTTGTCAGCACACTGTACGTACAAACTATCAGCTTAGCTACAGAAGTAGGGAACACCTATGGACATCTAAAAACTCCTTTTCAGCACGTTGTATTTAGTATTAGTGATAGTATCGTGTGTCCTGTTGACTGCAGTAATATAAACCCTTCAACTCTAAGGGAATTCCCTGGACCACATTTATTTCTTTAAAAACAGAACACAGTTATTAATGACTATTATTTCAGCTCATCAAAGATGAGCTACAGTATCTTGCCCTCCTTTTGGAATATTGCATTTAAATCACTATGTATAATATGACTGTGTTGATCTCCCAGCACCTCAAGCCAAAATAGCTTTCTTTCACACTGCCTATACATTTTTCAGGGCAGAGATGCAATCAATACAAGCAAAGGAGTCTGAGGAACCCAAGAGGAACAAGAATAGGTTTTGCGGAATTGATGCTGCCATGCATCCATTAGCCCCACTCAGTAATTAGGAAATCAAAAGTGCCTGATTGCTCCCCTCTACTGAAGGTCACCCTTGAGGCCCTAACGTTGGGTTGAGATGCTAATTAAGTGTTTGCTGACTGCTGTCAGGGCTAAGGCTACAAACACCAGCAGAAATCCTATTCTAAGTCTCTGACTTACCATAAACAAATGCATGCACTTCTGTATAGGTGATATTTTGAAGAGTACCTAAGCCTCAGGTTTATCACCGCAGTTTGTAAGGCAATAGCCTGACTATACACATATACTTTAATAATATCTTCCTTCTTTCAGAACAGCATAGTTTGGTTCAGATTAATAAACCCAGGGCACTGCATGTTATGTATACTCACATACATAAGTGTTTCAATGAAGATTAAAATTTAGCTACACCTTTTAAAAATTGTTGCTGATAATTGCTTATTATTTTTCATAAACTTTAAAATATTCAATTTTGGTCTTTCAAGCACCCAAATTGGTATAATAACTCAAAATTCATCTGCACTGAACACCCGAGGACAGAAGGTAGATTAGCAATCGACATACGCATGAGGCTGGAGGAACACAGAACCCAGCCCAGCCAGGGAAGCAGGGTACCACATGAACACCGCAAACAGTTCGAGCTGTTATGTCCTGATGCAGCTATATCAGCTCTGGATCTAAACCAGGCTCCAACTAGGACACCTCTGTTTTCCTTTGCATCATGCGGACTCGGTGATCTCAGAGGTCTCTTCCAACCTAGTGACTCTATGTGGATATGCCTAGGATCTTTATATGAGGGGAATGTTTGCATTGAAATGAAATCCTTATGGAACTGATCTTTTAAACAAGATTCCTGAAAAGTCGTGGCTGAAAATCACAGTAGGTACATACCTATATTTGAGTACCTACACCAATACCAGGAGTTGCCTATGGAGAATAGACACGGTCGTCCGAGTTTAAGAATAATTTATCAGTTACCTTTGCAGATATCTATCTAAAGAGAATCTGCCTTTCTGCAATTATAGAGCAGATATTATAGAATATCAGACCAATTGTTACATGTAATCCAGTATCCCAACAGCAGCTAACGCTGAAGTGGCTTAGTACTTTGAATGAGTACATAAAGTACTACGTGAACGAACAACATGAAAACCTGTACAATGAGAGAGACACATGAAAGCATGTACACCACAGTAAACAAGAAATAAATCTACTGGGTATAGACTAAAAAGGCAATTAGAAAAAAAAATTAAAAGCAAACCAAGTAGTTTACATCTGCTGCAATAGCAAAGGGAGTACCAGAACAGAGGGAAGATGACGTACAGGCTAAGGACAGCCTTTGTCTCATCATTTCAGATGGACACTAATACAGTTCAACAAAACTTAGGAAGAACAGAAAGCAGAAATGAAAGTGGAAATAATCAAGGCACGAGAAAAAAGTATTAACAAGACTTCTGGCTGCACATATGAACTTGAACAATTGCATCTTAGATGGCTCACGCAGCATGAGGTGGCCATGACAAGAAGCTGAGGAGGTAAGGATAACTCGTGTAACAGGCAAGATGGAGGTACTCACAGTGGACAACACCGAACAGTGAGATTTCACACAGTATGTCCTGTTTAGCCATGGTAAGAGAAGAAATTTGTTCTACCTATATTGCAACAGATTTGAAAGCCAGATGTCATGGTCATCAGGAAAACAGGCACAGATTTTGGCACAGGTATGGCTAGGATTTGCACTAGAGACTTGAAGTTAAGAGGTGAATAGCAAGTTTGTACTGTTAAAATGAGGTTTATGCACCAAAGAAACACCTGAACATCCACAGAAGTTTTTATTAATCATCCAAGTTTATAATCTCTTTTTTGAATCCCATTATATTGTTGGTTTCTGATTAGAATAGCACACTGCAAAATACTTCTGTAGCATTGGCCTATTTGAAAAAATTGCTGCTTCTTTCTCCCCTTTTGACTACCCAAATACTTCTTTTTCACCTGCAGACCCAGAGTACTTCTCACTTTTGTAGACCTGAACAAGACTTGTCACGACAAATTTTCTACCTCAGTGGAAGAGATTCATTTTGCACTGGTCAATACCAAATTTCTTGAGTAACCATTTACACCTCTCTGTGACAGATCACTTGGCTCTTCCAAATTCCAGACATAAGGCATTAATGACTCTCATTTCTTAAGAGGTTCTAAAGATGCTTATATGCATAACCCCAGAAAAGAGTTCTTTGCTGCTCTAAGTCTTTCGAACAATGCTTGTAAAATGCCATGGAACCAGTGTGGTCTTACTCAGTGCCTACACTCTGCTGGTGGAGTAACACTACGATGAAAACCCAACCGAGCACCAACTGCCTGTTTTGGAAAGATTTCCTCCTTCTCTATAAGAGTAGCAATTTCTTCCATCACCTTTTTCTTGCCAGTTTTGGAGTCTGAGTTCCAATGTTTGCACTACCTCATCTTTCAATGAGCTTTCAGAAACACTGCCACCCTCACGGTTTAGCTTGTTCTCCCGCACACTTCCCTGCAGTCGGTCTCAGCTGACTCAATCTGCCTTGCTCTGTGTGGCCACGCTACGGGAGCCTGGGCTGAACAGACGTCACTGCCAGATGCACAGAGCATCCTTAGCACATCCACCCCAACGTCTGGTGTGTGCTGCATATTCATACTGAGGGTAAACGCTCTGAGTCCTACAACTTAAACAAAAATAACCTTCAAGAAACACTAATAATTCCATGCCAAAATACTGCAAAAAAAAAAAAAATCATGCAAACGATGGTCAAACCTTTGGACTGATGTCAGAATCTCAAGAAATTTAGAGGTGACAATATTTCACTTTAGAAATTTTAGGTAAAGAGAAATATCTGAGTAATTGGATTTTTTATTTGAATCTTCTCTAAGTGTGACATGAACAACCATGGTCACAAGCAAGCCTGAACTGTTAGGAGGTGATTTACTATAGCAGAATATGTGTTAGATTCTGTAGTAAAAGCAAATTAATTGAAGCTAAAATACTTTAAGAAGAACCGATCTGAGTTATCAAGGTTTAATAATCAAAAAGATTAATACAGTGGCATTCTTGACCTCTACCCATAAATAACTGTCATGAAAATTTCTCTCTTCACAAAATGAACTAGTCACAGGAGTCTCGGAAACTGCAATTACTATTAATTGATCTGATTGTACACTTAGATAAGCTGTACATAAAATGGTTTCAGACTTTAGGGGAAACAGACAGCTACATACACCAATTACCAAAGTTTTAAGAAACGTAGAGATAAGTAATTAATTAGAGGAACCCAGGCAATAAAGGGATTGCAGCTAAAGAAGTTGGTGGCTCTGCAGGCAGGAGCCAAGCAATCATTTGAAAGAAGACACAGGACAGCAGGAGGGGAGCAAACCCTCCTCTCTGCAACACCGCGCTCACCAGCTCCACGAGCAGCAGGGATCAGCTCAGCTTCATGGAATTAAGCACAGTGATTATAGCTAATTGGGACTTTTTTTGAGGAATTCTTTCTGTAATCTGATAGCACATCTTCTGTACAGCTGAAACTTACTGAGTAGAGCCACTTGGCAGTAATTTTGACAGGAAAGTGCTGCTCAGGAACAAGGCAGGTCTTGGTCAAAGGCACAAACAAGACAAGAGCAGCCTTGTCAGGGTACTTTCCTGGACCATAAAATGCAAACTCTCGGTGCCCCGTCATTCAGGCCAGAACATAACTGTGCATTTCCCATGCTCAACTGCACTGCAGCAATACACCCCACCCCCCAGCCTAGAGGCCCTTCAACAATAGATAAACCTTTATTTTATTCCATTCTCCATCAAAACCTCTGAAAGACTTGTTTCATCTTGCTTTGAAGCAGATACTTTTAATGAACTGTTTACCAGCCAAGTCTAATTGTGAGGCGTAACTGCAACTTGAAAAATCTCTCGGAATGGCTATACAGATGGGAAATGACTACAAGCCAAAAGGTGCAAGGGTGAGCAAATGAAAGTTTTTTTTAAGAAGAGCTCCTGATGTGAGTGGATCTGTAATTCCTCCTTCTTTATAATGCATGCCCTTGTTCATGGTGAAACTGCTTCGCATTTACCAGTCAAAACCAGTTTTGCTCTCTATTCAAATGGCCAAAGACCTGCTTTTGCTGCAATTATGAACCAGTGTCATAATGACATGAAAGTGTAATGTTACAGTTGTAACAAAAGCAAATCTAAGGGATTGCAGGGGTTTAATATTTCAATAAGGTTAAAGCAGGAACATTAAATAATTTAAGTTCTGGAATAAGATATAAGCACTAGAGCAATACTGCATCCATACTCATGTATCTTTTCATGTGTAGAGGTGATATCTATGTGATAAATTGCAGGAGTGTGAGGTAAATTAATTTACTATGCACTTTCATCACAATATCCTCTCCTGGCATTTCCATTTCCCAGCAGACTTGCTTTAACATCCCAAATCACGGAACACTTTCATTGCTGCCATTAAGAACAATGTCTCACAGCCCACCTCTATTTCTCCTCATAGGTGGGGAAGTTTCCCTCCTTGAAAAAATAATAAATACAAATTAAGTTACAGAACAGCATCCGCTGTTCCTTCATATTATATAACTATATAAGAGTCTTAAAAAGAGAAAACATCTTTAAATATTGACAGCTGGGTGAGATGCTGTGATGTCTGCGTGTTTCTGGTAGCAGAGGAAAAATGAATAAAGAACAGATGTATAGCTCTCCAAGTACGATGATTTAATATTGCCAATATAGAAATAATACATATCTATATATAATTCCTGGAAAAGCACTAATAGTTAAACCTGATCTACCAATGTGCTCACAATTTGACATTTTCAGGCTACAGAGTATCAGGCAATAAAAATGCTAATTAATATATCTGTCATTGCCAGAAGTGTGATGAAACAAAAATGTTTGGCAAGGTTATGGTAAAGAAAACCTGTTACTACCTCAGATCCCCACTCACTAACTTCCAGGGCTTTTTATAACCTATCTCAAAAGGCAGCTGGAGCACGGGGCAGCCCCAGGAGCTACTGAAGCAGCGAGGCACTGGCCTCGCCCCAGGGAGGTCACAAGCATCCCCCCACCGCTGGGCTCCAAGCATCACGTACTGGTGCTGCCAGGCTGGAGGCTCCCAGAGGGAAGGATATTTACCCCTCTGCCAGCCAGGCTGGCAAACAGCTGTAAATCCAAATTATGCCCTATCACAAAGCTGAACAAACTATAAACTCTCAAGTGTTATTTACCAGAAGATCACCAAGTGAATTGATTTTGTGAATTTGAAGCCTCTGAATTTTACCACACATACAGAAGTGTACAGTGCCTGAAACCCTCATGAAAGAAATCCATAAAATGTGGGGGATGGAAAGCAGGAAATTAGTTGGCTTACAGTAAAGTTATGGATGTGTATGCATACAAGCGCTACTTTCAACCAATTTACCATGGTTTTGTTTACAGCATGAATTGCACTTACTTGAATATTAAATACTTATAGAAAGTCATGGTCAACTTAATGACATTTTGGGCATTTTCTCCACTTAAGTCAATATATATATAATTTAGAATTTGGAACAGGAATCAAAATTCAAAATTTAATAAGAAAAATGTTTCTAGAGAAGAAAAGCAGGATAATTGATACCATTCTCAGGTTTCATATATTTATCCTTTTTGATTTTAAGCACTTTATTTAGAAAATGCAAGCCTTGCAAGCACTGAGGTCTGCCTGACTGTGGCCACCAGAGCATGGAGGGTAAAAACAAGCAAACAAAAAATTAGAGGGTGGTATCAACTTTCTTTGGGGTGCAGGTAGGCAGATAATAAAACAAATGATGCAAAAGCAAGTTATTTGATAACTATTTCCAGTTCCTGGAGTGATGGTCCTGGAGATTTTCACTGATAGGAAGAAAAAAAAGCAGATCACAAGTGCATATAAACTCTTTAGTTAGAATGAGACCGGCCCTTTCCTGCAATGGCACGTTTTCTTCTCCCAGGTGGGCACGGGCTTTGCCTTATGGTGTCTGGAGACACGTCTAACGACCCCTGCACCAGGACCACATCTCGCCAGCAGCACTTCAAGCCTGGCAGGGTTGTGCCCTGTGAACAGAAAACACTGGCCTGGGGGGCGCACGGACAAGAAACATGGAAAAATCAGCGTGTGCTGAGCTCCCAGTGTCGCAGTAACACTGCTGCTTTGCCCCAGCCAGCACAGCTATTGACACATCTTGCTTCTGCAGCTGCAAACAGATGTTTTTACTGTTATTAGGGGAGCTGCAGATATTCTTTCTGTGGGGAAAAAAACCCATGGCAGTCTGAAGAAGGCAGCAACATTCATTTCCCCTGGGCAATGCGATGCAGAGATTTTCTGCTGCCCTTTACAATGCCATTCCTGCTTCTACTTTGTTGTGTGACAAGCCACAAGCATCTCGTTCCAGACTGGCACTTGCCAAATGAGGAAAAATGCTCTCAGCAATAGCAAAACTCAAAACATTTCCATCTTCATCAAGACCCAGCAGAAATAGAGCCAACCCACAAACCCTTGTGACTATTTGAATAACTGACTACAAGACCTGGTCAGATGATGAGAAGCATCTAGCACTTAGTTATCCATTAGAGTGACCAAGACCTTGCTGCTTTGAACAACCCCAACCATGGATTATTTTGAGAAGATGAGAAATAAGGGAAGAGCAAAGGAAAATATTCTGTGAAGAATGAGCACAGAATCCAGCTCTGTGCAGTGAATATGGCTCTCTGTGCTACAAGAAGAGGTAGCATGCAGAGACTTGTATATAAGCATGCCTGTACCTCTGAGAACAAAAAGGTTAGACATGTCTGGCCATATGTGTATCCACATATTTTCATTTTGGAAGACGATACACTGCCACCTTCCCCCATCCTCCTCAAGGAGTAATGAAAAGTAATATATAAAATAATAGCAGCCATAAATAAGAAGGCTTTACAGCAGATCAAAAGTAATCCTCCTTTTCTTACAGAATCTTTCTAGAACTTCACATCACAGAAGAGGGAGATGCTTCATACAGAAGAGGGTTTCCAAAACTAGGTAAATTATTTACTGAGAAACAGTTACACTACAGATGTCAAAGTATTCAGAGCATCAGATAAAGATGGAAAATCTTCATCCTTTTCTTGTTACAAGGGAACTTTTGTTCTTTTAGATGACATGGTAAAATTAATGAGAAAATACATAGGTAGACAACGATACAATCCAGCACAAAAACTCATGAGTTTAAATTCAAAATTTTAGAAAGAAATGGAAGATTAAAAGCTTTGCCTCATGACTTAAGAGTCCTGAAAGTGCTAAGCAAATTTTTTATGGGATGGCACGGTTACCTTCTGCAGATGCAATTCATAGGATGTTTCTCAAAACTACATCACAAATAAAATACTTATTCATTCATAGCATCCGGTAGCTGCCTCCATAACTTATGGGCACCATCCTATGTAAATCATTGCAAAAAATGACAGATCTTGGGGGCTGTTTGTTGTTGAATCTCACTTTGTCATGATTCAAAAAGAACTATGTGAAAATACACAGAAAGTCATCCATAATGGTAAAAAAAAAAAATTTTTAGACTTTTTTATTTGTTTTCTAAGCAACATAAGTAATCAGCTCTGTCAGTTATGCAACAAATCTACATTTTCTATTTCACATGAATGGTCGTCAAAACCAAAGTGTTTTACACCCCGTTCTATTTCTGCTGGCAGAAAGCTGGGGCTCTGCAAGATTTGACAGCTATAGATCATTCATTGAGCTGGGTAACAACATGAAAAGACATCATGCAGAACTAGGCTGGTGCTTCTACAAAAATGAAAAGGCTTTGGAAAGAAGTTTGTGCTTTGTACTGCTGCAAACCAATCCTTGGTCTCTATGCTGTGCTGCTGCCAGTCCACACCGCCAGCTCCCTGTTTGTTGAACGGATGCCTTGCTGGTGGAATCAGGCTTTCTCCCAGGAAAGGAAACATCCAGACAAACTCAACAACCCAATGGAGGGCTGAGATTCGAGTCCTTCATCCGAATCAGGGAAATGCTCAAACTGCCACACCACTGATCATGTTGTTGAAAAGATTTCAACCTTTCTTCCACTCTGCTTTACCAGAATGTGGATCCTGTCAAAGCTGCTGAGTATGTTTGTACCAGAAGATTTTTTTTTTTTTTATGACAAGTCTATTTCACCAAAGGTCTCTGGCACATAATCCCTAACTAAATGACTGTAATTACTCTTACTTAAAATCCAATACAGTCACTTACGAATCCCACCACACTTTCTCCCAAGAACTTGTAATGAAAAAGGCACAAGTAGATACAGTTTTAATAACTGCTGAATTCAATGACTAATATTAGAGTACGCAGGCACAGCCTCACTGCTGATAGACAATCAGGTTTTCTGCCAAAGTGAACAGTGGTGCTTTGCAAAGCAGAACTGAGTTTACACAAAAATGACAAAAGAAGATGCTATCAGTTAAAGAAACACATTTCTAATACTAAGCGTCAGTTAAAAAAACAGAAGCATCTCTCAAAATAAAGTGATATTCCCGTCTGTGTTTCTTCAAGGACAGCAAAATCACTGCTACAGATTTGCATTAAAGGAGAAGGGATACTCGTCTCTGTCATGGATAACTGTCACCTTGACAAGTGAAAATGGCTCATTAAATTAGCAAAGATCTTGAGATGACTGAGAAGTCAGCAAAAACCCTCAATAGACAGACAAACATCAGCTTGTCAAAGCTTTGCTGTCCCTCCCTGTGGGCTCCTGCTTCCTTCCGAACGGGCAGAGGCCACGAGTGCTGCTCTGCCGTGGCTGGAGTGCAGCCTCAGCCTCCTCCAAAATGCAAGCAGAGAGAAAGCCACAGTTCAAGCCTTATGTTCAAATGCATTTTCAAAATACGTACCCTCTCTTAAAGCCTTCTTTACACATTCATTTAACTCTCAATGGTCAGCGCCTGCCACCGCTGTCTGAGAGCCCCACTCGGCTGGCTTTTAGTGGTTTAGTGCTGCCTCTTCTCTCTCTACACTTTTTGACTGGGGTAGGGCCTGTCTCATTCAACCTTACATACAACACTACACTGGCCATGGAGACTGAGCGATGGACCAGCTTTTTGGCCCTCTCATAGCAAGCAAGAGAGAAAAAGTTGATGTCCCATACCTGCCCTCTTCATTATCTGATTATTTATTCAAAACTGAAAACTCAACAGGTATTGAAGTTACTCTCCCTGCCAGCAATGTCTTAACACCACTGCTCTGCTTTGGTGAAAAAAGACAAAGGTTCAACCTCTACAGCAGAACACTGGAGATACTCTGATTTAAGTATATTTAAGGAAAGAAGCAGTACATTCTCTAGACTTTTTTATTAATCTGGCCTTCTCCTTGCTTTTCTTTCAGTGTTTAGATATAAGAAAAATTGTTACAGGTTGTTTTGTTTTTTGTTTGTTTACCTGCTAGTGAGAAAAGCAATCGAATTTTTCTAAACTAATTTCAAAAAGTAAATACTGCATCAAACCAACACTTGATATCTTGCTTTGGCTGTCAAATAAAAAAAAAAAAATTTGCACTGCTTTAGTAACACAACAAAAGAAACATTGTCTTGCAAAATGCAGAGTGCTATCCTGTGTTCCTTCAGCCTATGAAAATAAACAATTGTCACAACAGAAAAGAAAATCCACTACAGTTCCTTAAGTGCAAAAAAAGCTTATCATTATAAGAGGTTAAAATGAGCAAATTTTATTAATTTAGCAACACAGAAGAAATCAAGTCCTAGCTTGATTCTCAAGGCATATCAAAAGCCTCTGGATACCCTAGCCAGGCAGTGGACATGCGCTGACGCGCAGTCTCCTTCTAGTTACAAGAGAGGAAAAGGATCCTGTGGAAGAGAATCCCTGGTTGGGACTCTCTAGTCCAGCCAGGTAGCCTTGATATCAGCTGGGAGACAGGATTCCTGCAGCGCCTCTGCGACAGCATGAAATCCTGCCAAGAAACATGACAACACTGGTAAACAGCTATATAACCTCTGAGCTTCTGTATTGTCAAAAGAGACTTAAACAGCAGAGAAGACCTCTGCCCAGCTTAGAGGGGTTTAGTTCCCAGTAAATGAGAAGCAATACTTCTGCAGTTGACTCAAAACTCACCAGCAGCAGCCAAAAAAGGGCCATTAGTGAGGAAGGACATGCCGTCCCCTAACAGCATCCTGGCCCTACCAAGTCACCACCACTCTCTTGGCTGGACCAAACAAGACATCGTTCACAGGCGATTTTCCAGCTAGGAGCCCCAGAGCACAGTCCTTTTTGGGGGGGTATGATCTAGCCTTTTCCTGAGAGCAGAGTGTTTTTAGAAGGAATTAGGAAATTAAGATTTTTCCAGTTGCAGCAAATGAAAGAGTCTGGATGCTTTTCCCCTACTAAAAAAATTGGCATGATTTATCTTGCCACAAGTTTTTATGCTGCTATAGCTGGCCTGCAAGTGCACTGAGATAACAGTGTTTGGTTAACAAGATTTGCAAGTCAGACATTACAAAAAATATGCTCCAAGTTACACAGAATCAGCTTTATGCTGCCCGTGAAAGGCTGGAAGCATCACACAAGACTCTGGTGGGAAGCATAGTCTTCAAGTGAGAAACAGCTTAAAGCAGAAGCTTTTGGTTCCAGAACAAGCCCTACCTTCTCATCTCTTAAACGAAGCAATTAAGTAAAAAGTGGGAAGTTCCTCATTTGAAGCAAACTGCCTGTCTGTGCGCGCTGAGCCTGTGGTTCGGCTGAGAGCATGGACACAGGGGAAAAAAATTCACTACAACGGTACAACTTGTTTGTCAATTGAGTAACAGTAAGTGAACGTGAAGGCTCTTTACACCTCACAGCTGGGGCAGTCTGATAGATTATAGCTTAACCACCGTGAAAGTTTAAGCCAGCGTGAAGTTGGCTTACACTGAAGCACTTGATTTCATGAAAAGAGGGAGCTAAGAGCCTCCATGATCCATCACCCACTCACAGCAATGCTTGTGCTTACATGACAAGTCGTGCCAAGGATGGAGCACTGGGGACAGGATGCTGGTTCTGGGTACAATCTGGGACGACGGTGTCTGGCAGCCACCAAGCCTCCCTTGAAGAGACTGTGTAAGGAACAGAGTAACCTCACTTACTTGCATTTCAACTGCCCTGAACATGCCCATGACAGAGATCCATTTCTTCAGATGATCTATTCCACTGTTGGATGCTGTGTACAGCTTGCACAGGGGGATCAAATATCCCTCAGCTGAGCACAAAAAAAGAGAACACATCCAAACAAAGACAGGTGTTAGCTGGGTCTCCTGTAAAACTATGCCCCCTTTATAGCAAATATTGACGTTCTGAGACCTGTATGTGCTATTAGTCTATGGAATAATCCCTCCCGATGAAGGCATATATGAATTTTGCTTGTATCTTTGCTTGGTTCCTATGTGAAATATGGACATTAAAGCACTTCCTTAAAAGCAGTCAGGACAGTTTCCAGTAGGACTTCTGAAATTTTAGGTACCAATTCATACAGTGCACACTTGTTAATACAGAGGAAATGATTTTGCTACAGCTACGTTTGAAAGCGGGTTCGCATTCCAGACTCTATGGATTTCCCCTAACAGACTCCGATTCCTAGATTCTGTGAAGTCTAAAGGATAATCTCTTCTCACCTATTAAAGAGCCCAGCCCCTCCAATTCAGGGACCAACACACTAAAAACATAGAACCCTCATTAGAAGGGCTTTAGTATAAATGTGATACTGTTTTGTAGCCTGTTTCCATCTCTACATGCTATAGATTACATCTTTTCCTTTGATAGATTAGAAAATAAAACCAAAACCCAAATAATTCAGTTTACATAAGAAGATGGTTTAGAGGCAATCTGCACAGCCTGAACCTCAGGAGACTACAATCAGTACAAAAGAACTGCTTGATACCACACTGCTCATAGTAGGTACATCATCACAAAACACAGCGCAGCCACAAGCAGTGCAAAGCCAATTCAAATCCAATCTAAAATTCAAGGAACTATTTTACTGAGGGTGACTATCAAGTGATTCACACTGAAAGCAGAATTCCCTTCTCTTTAATTTGTACTTATTTTTATCACCAGCACATGTTCATTTTCATAACTTTCCAGAGACTGCATGAGCCAGTCTGACCAACATGCTTATTGCTGTGGTAACATCAAGCCCTCAACAAGGTTTCTTGACCACACTACAGCATTGAAACAGGAAGAAACTTCAGAGGTGTCAGAGAGGAAGGTCTGGTTCCACTACAAATACACAAAATCAATGGCAGAAGGGAGAAACAAAAACCCACAACCACTATGGTAGTATACTGCCTTCCAACACAGTCTGCTGCAGAGACCGGCACAAAGTATCTCTGAATTTTTTCCCACTGGAAAATTCCAATCAACAGAAATAACTTTTCCTATGGGTGAAAAAGATTACAGTTTATATTTTGCCCAAATTTTGTTAGAAAACACGTAAAATACAGTATCAATATCAGAAAATGGAAAACATATTTTAGCGTTTCAAATCTTTTGATCAAATAGATCTATTTTGATTCTTTCCAAATAGCAGTGTTTGAAACTATTCCATAAGTATGTCAGTGGTGTCCTAATTGGGATGAAATCTGGTATTATTTTGTTGCTCAAACAGCCCATCAAGTTGCATTGAGAAGGTTCAGAGAACCTTTTCCAAAAGCGAGAGCCATAAGAGCTTACATAAAGAAAGACTTTAAAAGAAAACAAACGAAACTGATTTAAAGGAAGGGAGATAAATTTAGAAATAGACTAAACAGTGGTGGAAAAAAAAAAAAAGATTGAAATAGGGTAAAAACCTACAGAAAACAGCAGGCAATGTGGCTACATTGCAGACTTCACACTAAAGTACATCACCTGCGTCTGATGCTCTCCCAAGGGTGATTTGGGAGGGATGGAAATACGAAGTGCAAATGCACAGAGGATGCTCATTGTTCACAGCCTGCTTCTAGTCAGGGCATCTCAAAATTCCCTTCCCACAACTGTGGCTCAGCTCTTCCTCACACCACTCCTTGAGCGGCGAACTCAGCAGAGCCCACAGTTGCCTTTTAGGACTCAAAAAAGTCCAACCAACCTCATAAAGAAACTGTAGTATCAATCACAAGCATGAGATAAATATCTAATAATGGCTGTCAGCTCATTCAATTCAGTGCTTTATCAACAGGAGGAGATCAGCATTAAACAATTACCAGTTCTTTCCTCAGGGAAAAGGGAAATGCAAAACACTTCCAACCATGACGCAGAGGAAGATGAATTCCACCGCAATGTGATTCACTTAAATATCCCACCTGGCAGCTCTTCTGACTCCCCGTGTGTCGTGACAAACTGGGGGATGCACGCTGGAGTATCACTAATAGTCTTCTCTGCTTCTGCCTAGCTATGTGTCCCATCCCTCTCCTCTGCTGTGGATACAAATGGATGTTGATAGACAGAGGGAAGGTTCTAACATCAGGTAGCCTACGAAAGCCAGGAGCTCCCAGGGACACTTCTCTACTTAGCAGGGGTCACTGTGCCTTGCCCTAACATCTTGAAGATTTCAACAAGAGAGAAAATGGCAAGGGAGGGGACAAAAGAGTGACACCTTGCTCGTAGGCATTGAAAAAAAATCTCATTTAGGGACTGCTGTTGCTACTGTTCTGGCCATGTCAATTTTCTCTTCGAAAGTTAGCATTCAGACGCTCGCCAGCTTTTGTCTATTGCTGTCATTGAGGCATTTGCATGCACTAACCCATGACAAATGGTTTCATTTGATGCACATCTGATTTCCTTGCCTGCCAACTAGAAAGAGATAATAGAAATACCAAGAGAAACTAAATTAGAACTAAAGGAGTCATCTCTTTGTTGGAGAAATTCAAAACAAGGTTAAGATAAACACCACCCAGGCCGCTGACTTAATGGAGAAAGCACTGAGGTTTCCGCCACAGAAAGACAGGTTCTAATTACCAAGAGGGAAAAAAAAAGCTCCATTTTAAAGCCTTTTTTATAAAGCCTTACACAAATACGATATTACTACAGAAATAATTATACTACAGATGTGGGAGCTGGCTTAGACACAATCATTCTGTGTCGGATCCTCCCCTGGCACACTGAAACCAATTACAAACTCAAAATCCTCTGTTACCTTTGACTCATCTCGAGTTTTTGTTTTAATGAATAACAGTGACTTCTGGCTGACCGACCACCCACATTTGAAAACATCACATGCAAGTAACTAAGAGTAGGTTCCTCATGAGTTAATGACATTCATAGCAAACAGTGTCAGTGTAACACTGATAGCTTACGGATTCAAGCAGGTTTTTTAGATAAGGAAAATGTCTTTTATTTAAAAAAGCAGAGAAAGCTGATTTGGAGGATGGAAAAGGTAACTTCTGGAAACATGAGACCTCCTTTAAGTTCAGTGCTGTTGCAAACAAAACCAAGAGCTGCTACCACCTAGGACACACAAGACCTTCCTCATGTTTGCGTTGATACTGGATTTGAAGTCTGAGGCCTTGATTTCTTTTCGGAAACGGGCAGCTGCTGGCATATCGGACTATATGCTTCCAGGCAGGATTTACTAATTTATCAGGACGATAACTTCTTTTAGGGAGCTGCTGGAGGAACAGAAACCTTATGTAGGTAATTTAACTTTTCCCCTCAGCCAGGAATATCAAGGCAGAAACAAGGAACGCACAAAGATATCAAACTACTTTTTTTTTTTTTAATTAGTTTCAGCTTAGGAAACTAATTCCTCAAAAAAACCCATTAAGTCCTCAGAATTCTCCACTCAGTTCCGATTTTAGCAATAAACATGAAATAGGCTGGTGTTCCAAAGCTTCTGCACTGTACTACTAGCTGATTTTGAAACACAAGATAGAAAATGTAGAAATTCTTCTATTATAGAAACACAAAAGAGATATATTGTATTAATATAATTATTGAAAATATTTATCTAGTAGTATTTTAGTGTATTTTACCATACCATCTTTATCCAAAGCAACTTTAGCCACAGCTGAAATGTAGCTAAGTTTTTCTCTGCAAGGTATCTTTCAAAACACATTGTTGTAAACAGAACCTTACTGCTAGTTTCAGCGTTACGGGATCTCATTTCTACTTAGTTTTAGGTTTTATTCAAATCCAGAGTGACTCAGAGCCTGAACATTTACTTAACAGGTTTGCATAGGCAAATATGTATAACACAGACTTCTTCACTGTTCAAATCTGTCACAAATGGGTTATTGATGATTCCTGGGAAGCATGTAGTGAAAGAGGTGCTACACAATACGTTCCCTTCATTTATTCATGTTCTTTTAAAAACCAAACATATAAATCAATGAAACTGATTTTCCAAATAAACTATCCTTGCTTGCTCCCAACCACTTAATTAAATACAATTAACTCTAGTTTGTTTTGGCAACCAATTAATGTCATGATCAAATATAAATAGACTCTGCAAGAAAAGATCATAATTAATAAATCCTTGACACTATGGTAAAATTACACTGAAGCTTTGCTTGCCAGAAATATTTAAAGGCATTTTTGAAGAGCATTAATGAGGACACTAAAAGTAGATAATAAAGTTTTATCAGAGTGTGTGCACTTAAGATTCTGAGGCTCTTGCCTGCTCTCAGGCTGATCTAGAGAGCCTACTGGCTGCTTACATTATTTACAACATCGGAAGTTATAGTAACAAATTCCCCACTTTCCAATAAACTTACATGTACAGAAGTGATTTTTGCTCATTGCTTTTAGTAGATTCACAGTGAAGGCTCTCGATTGGAATTTGTCATCTACTGAGAATAAAATTAATCCAATAGGATTTTTGGATCACGCATGAGGATGGATTATGCGAATATTTTGATTTGGATCAGCTGCTCTCCTAATAATCAAGAGACAAGGATCATCATTTCAGCTGCCTATTCATTTAATGAGAGGTAAGGTACCTTACATACAAATAAAACAATAGCTCATAGGAGTATTTATGCACAATTTTAAAAAGCCCCTAGCAGATTTGACTGTCGGTGGGAGCTATATACAGCAAGTGGCTCCCAGATTACTTGTAGCTCAAGGATGAGGTACCACAATGAGAGCACCCTGGTAGAAGGGAATTCAGCCACCTCAGGTCACAGATTGCTCATGTATTGCACTTCACTTGGTGATTCTCAAGGAATCACTTTCACATCATCCAAAAACTAGTAAGACCCTCCATCCCTGCCATTAATTCAATTCTCAAGCAAAGCTGTTTTCTCAAAGTAAAATAAGGATTGCAATGGAATACTACAACACAATTACTGAATATCATATGATAGCAACAGTGATCCTGCACCTGCTGTCATTGAAGTGACCTTTCAAGAAGGGCAGGACTGGTTTCTTCAGCCACTGCAAAAGAAAAGAGGGAAACTGTTGTTCTGAAAGAAATACAGAAAGCAAGAGAGGGATGTCAGATAATCTTCTAAATAGAGCAAAGAAATATGAGTCACAGATAC
The DNA here is from genome assembly GCA_033558235.1 of Neomorphus geoffroyi. Taxonomy (NCBI): domain Eukaryota; kingdom Metazoa; phylum Chordata; class Aves; order Cuculiformes; family Neomorphidae; genus Neomorphus; species Neomorphus geoffroyi. The sequence goes on from JAUMJM010000039.1 coordinate 1,331,060, forward strand.
ATACATAGGGCTTCGTAACTTCATTCAGCTTAATTTACACCCCCAATTCTCCACTGTGCATCATTGACTGAGTCTCATAAATTTAGAGTCCAACTGTGCTGCAGTCCTTGTCGTCCCTGCCTAGAGTACAATGAAAAGAAATCTCCAGCACCGCTCTTATGCAAAAAAATAAGTTTAGCTGGAGAAAGCTATTCTGTGCAGAGCATCTGGAAATAGCAAAAATGCTGAATCCCATCAGGAAAATAGATCTTGCTCACAGCAAAGGTTGATTTCACAGCAGAGTGGAAAAGAAAACATTCAAAAGGAAATACAAAGATAGGATAAAACAGTATGAAACTTAATGGGAGAAAACACATCTATCTTATGAGGAAATGCACTTGGATATTGCCTTTTAAAATATAAATGAGCCTTGGACTAAAGTAGGCTAATCGTTAAAGGCAGGTTTCTGATGTTATCAGCAGAAATACTTCAGCACAGAGCAACGTAGTTTGCCTTTGGGGTTTGTATTTGTAGGTGCCAAATTTTCCTTGGGACTTAACCACTGTAGTATGAATTCTCGCAGTCTTTAATACCATGATAGCGAGCTACAAATAATGCAGCGCGCTGAAAGGTCCCTTCATGACTCACCAAAGCCCCAAGGCTGCACTTGGAGGTGGAGGCTCAGCACATGGGTGTGGGAGGAGATGCCTGCTGGGGCAATGACAGCAAGAGGTGCTTTGCAGTCCCCGTTTCCCCAGAGCAGGTTCTGCCACACAGAGAGGGACGTGGTTTGCTCCTGCCGGTGTCTCTGCCTGCAGAGGGGCCTGAGGGGAAGCTGCAGAGGCATGGGATGGGTATAGTGCAGCTGGGAGGAAGGACAGAGCAGGGAGGACCAAAACAGAGCAGAAGTTACCTATGCAGGAGGCACGCACTTTCTCTCCAAACATGGCTATTAATACCTTGCCATCGCTCTTTTGCACAAGGTGTGTTGTGAGGGTGATGGCAGGGAACATAGCCATTCTTTCAGCAGCCCCTATGGAGCTGTGCCGGGCACAGCGGTCTGCTCAGTGCACCACCACACACCTTGGCCATGCTGTTCTTCACAGCCCATCGAGCCACAACACCTGCTCCCCCTCAGGTTGTTTCATTCCCCCTGGATCAGAGGTAACAAGGCATCATGTTCAGCAGCATGGCTGGTGACAGCTTTCCTCCACCTGCAACCAAGCTGCAAGCCTTGCAGCTAAGATCCTTCTCAGGTGAAGAAAAAAAGTGTCCTCTTGCCTTTGATCCAACATTCAGCACTGGCTGCTCCTTGGCAATGCCTGCCTCCCTTTCCCCTTTACCTGAGAGGCAGGAGACCACTAAAGTAACAGTTTACAGATCCCAGAAAAAACTAACTCTCCAGCTGCAAACACACCCCATGGCCGTCTTGTTTCTCTTTTGGTGGTTTGAGTCTTGAAAAAAAAGAAAAAACCCAGGGTGCAACACTTCTAATAAATTCTGCTGCTGTAAACAAGTGCATCACACAAGTATGGTCGACAATTCATCTCTCTCACACTGCTCGTAATCCCGCTTTGTCCTTAAGTGTTGATTTCATTACATCTATTCTCTGCCTACACAAAATACATACAAATATGCTCGTCCACAGGCATCCAAATATATTTTTTTTTATGTCACCAGGAACACAGAAAGTACCTCCAGACTGGGTTTCTTTACTTAGCAGTTGCTAGTTTCATATTTTCAAGACTGTGAAGGTATCATGAGGGAGATGATTTCCAGTGAGTGACTGGACTACCTCATTGTAAACAGGTTTTTCTGTTCATTAACAGATCAAGATATATTTTACTGGTGTAAATGAGATCTGACTCAGGCCTTACAGATTATAAATTTGTTTCATTTTAATTAACACAAAAAGAAACACCAATTGCCAACTTTCATTTCTATAGTGGGACCTGTTAGACACTGGCTAAGTTGTTTCGTAAAGATTTGGCCATTGTTTATTAAAGGCAATAGTTCACAGTCACAATGTATAATTAATGGCATACAATCTTACTAATCACAGCAACCGCATACGTTTATATATTCACTAGCCAGTCCTACACTTGCTTCTATCAATACTAAGAGCAAAAATCCTGTTAAATTCATCTTCTAAATCTCAGTTGTTCTGCAAAGTTAAGACCAGTATTTACACTTCCTCGAGGAATTAGATTCAGACCAACACTCTTCCCAATCAGTTTTGAACCAAATTATCACATATTTGGGGCATATGAAAACAGCAGACCTTTTGAAACATGAAAATCTGTAGTTTTCTCCAAGGTTTTATCAAGCGGGAAGGCCAAGACCAGAACTAAGGAATTTTTTACTCACAGCCACATACTCAAGTTTCAGCAAAACGCTTCTACTGAGAAACATGCTCAGAGCATCCTTAGCTCCACAGCGCTTCGTAATTTCTGCAAAATTGCCTTAAGACCAATTTACCTCCTTGTAATATGAGGTATAGAGAATCAGTCCTTGAGATGATTTTTAAATGGGCACATCATTAACTACTGTCACATAAAAGGTGTTTCATGGTTAGTAGCCATACGATTCCAGCACTGATTCAGTCTACAGTTTCTTCCTCTGAATAGGCCTATTTTTAATTAGCATATTTGCAAATGTCAGCACTGCTACAGTAGGTACATGTCTCTGCTTGTGTTTGCTTCATATCTTTACACTCTATGGCAGACTAACCTAGCATCCTTAACGTGTAGCTGATTATTGTGCACGAACTTACATGTGAATCCGATGTGCTTTCCCGTATTTTTAAGCAACACACGGCCAGTGTTGTCCCCTGTGATTCAGTATCAGCTGAAGGTCTTCACTGGGAGCAAAACATCCCCCATTTACAGAGCAAAGCCAGAAAATTTGCCAAGATTCGTGCGATTGAAAAAGGCTGGTGAGTTTTCATTTTTTAAACTTGAACCCTTTTCTTTGTTGATACCTTGCTCTCTTGCCAAATGCCAGAATCTACTGCCTGACCCTGGGCAGGGCCAGGCCTGTCAGTCACACACCAGTGGTCTATCACAGGCACTGGCTACCTCTGCAAGCCATGGCCTGTCCATGTTCATCTTCAGGCCAACTCAAGAACTCTACAACTCTGGGCCTCCTTGAGCTTAAAAAGGCCAATGTGGAACTCCTCTCATTACCACTGCTTCTTATTTAATCACACAGAAATGACACGCTCGGAAACAATGGATATTTTTTTCCACATTATTTCCTGTGAATGCTTTCATATGTCCTTTGCCCAACAATTGTTATGAAAGTGAAATATAGCCTGTGGGAAGCCCTATAAATGACCCAAGGGGAATCATGCTGAAACAGGGTTCAGCTAGCTTGCTCCAAAGGTCTCCTCTGGATCTCAGTGAAGAAGCCTTGCCTTCCTCCCCACCAGAATCAAAAGCAACAGACACCAATGCTTATGAGTGCTTAACAGCTGCACTCAAACTTTTCATTGTGTTGAGACAAGAAAGAATTTATGAACCAATACAAATAATACAGCATCGGACATCTTATATTCAAGCAGTATTTACTATGCCCTTACGATCTGTGCCTGCCTGCCAACATCTCGCAGAAATTAAAGCTACAGTCAATTACAAATACTGTCACGTAAAGTGGTTCATCCCATTTGTTTTCAGGTTCCTACCTTCTGCTAAGTCATCTAACTGAACAAAGAAGTACTGAATTATAAAACTGAAAAATTATACTGCACTGAAAGGAAGCTTTAAACTGCTGTGATTGCACACAGTGTGTAGTAATCTATTTCACCCCATTCCGGCACTCGCTTAAGAAAGTTTCAGAAAAGAAAAAACAAGCTCAGAAATCTCTGATGATAACATAACCTTTGGTACAGTGCCCTTGGTTAGCAGTGTCTCAAAACTGGATTAACGGTAGTAGTACAGATGGGTATATTCACTGTGCTAATCCACGGAGTTCAGTTCAAGTTTACTATGCTAAATACGCTCCATGAGAATTTTATCTTTCACCTGCACCTTCCTGTGCTTACTGAGACTCTTCTATCCATCAAGCATGAGAAGCACAAGACAAGGTGGAATCTGCCTTTTTAATTATCCCAAAGTAGCCCCACGATGGAGTTGAGCAGCTCAGATTCTATTATTTTACAGCATCTCATTATCTATGGAAGATCGTGAACTGAAGGAAGAGGTTTGCTGAGCATGCTATTGATTACAGCTATATTTACCTTGATTCCATAAGTTGAAATTTCATATACAAAATATTAAATTACTGAATTTATGCAGTGGCTCATCTGCATGCATTTTTTATTCACTTTTATTTGGCTGAACATTTTAATCTTACTTACACAGTGACTAACTAAAAGTAAATGACGCATTCCTAATATTATAAATATGAAAAATAGGGTGTGCTCAGGGACTGCAGTCGAATACATTAAAATCACTCAGTTTGCTAGTTAACATATTTCCATCCCTTTTATGTACAACCTTTCACATTCAGTTGGCAGACTGCAAATTCATGGCCTTATAAAAAACACTGTCTTGATTTCCTATTGTGACAGCAGAAATTGTCCAAAATCTCTTAACAGTTTCCCTAAAGGACACTCACTAGCTGGTACTTCCCAGGTGCAGCACAATCTGAATCGGAGGTGAACATCATGTCAAATTCCACTCATCTGTCAACGTAGTGGATTATTTCTTGAGAGACTGAAATTGGCTGCCTGGGATCAGAACACCATCAATCTTACTCATGTAGGGTGCGGAGAAGCTGTCTGAGAAAGGCTCGCAGGAGGGAAAGCTTGGCTGTTTCTAAGTAGGTGATGAGGCAGCTGTAAAACCTTCACTCGATCTGTATCACATCTGAGTGAAAGATTTTGTCATTTTTCACATTTCCCCAACACTTGGTATGCATTCAGTGTCTTGCTGTTCTTGCTTCATAAAAACGGTGATTTTTCAAGCTTAGGCAAATGTTGCAGAGGTCTGAATCTGCCCAGCTCTCATTTTTTCTCATAATGTCACTTGTTTCAACTGATTTTACAATACAAGGTTATATTTTCCTTTTACCTTTCTGTTTAGCCGGGCTGTTTTCCCCTCATTTCCTTTATGGGGAATGGGGCAGACTCAAATAACCTGCAGCATTACTTGCAATTGCACTGCAATAAATATTCTGTTCATTTCTCTGCAAGTCCTAAATAAGAATCTCACCACTCAAACTTCAAATACTCCCAAACTTCCAATTGCAGCTAGTAATCAAAACATCATTAATTAATCCGATGCTCTAACACAGCTGCTGAGAGTTTGTCAGCAGCAGATTTAGGTCTATTCCTCCATACTATTCATGTTTTATCACAAGAAAGGAAGACATCACCAATACCTGTGACTTATGGACAAGGAAAGTAGTTGGGAAAACTGATTCATTAAGCTTACTAAAGACTTACAGTTCAAAACCGTTTGTCTTTCAAGGTTTGCAATTAGACTAAAAAACATTAAAGTATTAGTTGCCACATTATTAAATGATTCATTACTGAGTTACGTTTTCCATCTTTTGTTTCTAAAGCTCTTAAACTCTCTCCCACCTTTTTTTGGGTCCAAAGTTGTGAAGTGACATTCTTGGCTCATCTAATTATAACTAGATTATCACACTGCACTAGAACATGCCAACTCCTCAATTTTTAACAAGGCACATCCTACAAAGTGCAATTCACAGTTGAAGTAGTCATGTGTTCCATTTCTATTAATAAAAACACAATAAAACTACTAATGTGCAGCCTCTGTGTATCACAACAATCAATGTGAGCTGCATTCCCACTGCTAACCTATGGGACTTATTCTGGATATTGTCCTCTGGGCTGCACTTTTGCACCTCCATCAATTTTCAGAGGTAAACTTGGGAATCTTAGAATAACGGTCTGTCTCATTTGTGCTAAGGCTAACACCCGATACCCAGTAAACAGTAGTCACTGACTGAGATTTGGTGCCAGTATGTCAAGTAACAAACTCGTGTTCCGTTTGGGTCAGATACTGAAAACTTCTCCAACCCTGTGCTGCCACAGTGCCTTTCTGAGTTAGACACCCCCTCCAGAATTGCACAAAATGAGGAAAAGAGGAGATGGAAACAAGGACAGAGAAAGACAGAGAAACTAAATCGTTATCCAAAATGGGATTCCGGTGTTAGAAAGTTGTTGGAATATTCATCCTTTAGCATCATCTTCTAACATCAGATTGGCAAAGCACAACACATTAGACCAATCCAAAAAAAGATGCTGTGCAGTGGAAAGGCAAGCAACTCATACAAGTTAAATGATAAAATGGATTTTATGATTATTCAATCATTCATAAGACAGACATAAGCATAGGCAGAGAGCCTGCAATCTTATGGCATCCCACATCTGATCTCAGTCCTACCTGGTCTGTGCAGGTGATGCTGCTGGAAAGTGTGATGGAGGGACCCCTGACAGAGAAGCATTGCACAGGCACTTATCCACAAATACAGGACCCAGGACATTGCAGAGACCACTGCCATTCTCTAAACAAAATAGACAGAATAGTCAGCTCTCATTACAACAGTTTATTTTTTTTAATATTTTATTTCTTTTTCTCAATGTCTTTTGTCTCTGGGTTATTGTTCCCCCCCTGCAGGATGCAATAGCCGTACCACAAAGGTCACGTCCAAAAAGTACAGCTGAGGTAGGAAGATGTCAACACGGGAGCCTGGATGACTTTAATAATTCAGTGGTAAAAATGAAACTGTAATGATCTGAGGACTAAAAAACCACAACCAATGTAAACAGAAAGCTGGAAAATATCCCCACATTGGTCCATAGCTGATTTTATAAGGGAGTTAAAAAATAATAATAATAAAAAACTACACAGTCAGCTAAAAATGCACAATGTCCAGACAGTATCAAACTATTTCAACTCATTACAGAGAGGTATACAATATTGATATCTGAGATGCGTTTCAAAAATACTCCAGCCCCAAGACTGTAAGGCTAATACTGACCCAAGGTAACCATTTATTGGTTTTGACTTTTGTGAGCATTAATTTTTAATCATGCTGCTGTCTGCTAAACAAAGTGATTGTTTCTCAGAATTATGTCCTAATACCCAGATGAAATCTGCTTCCTTTTGTTTGACCTGTGCGTGTACAGGGACTGAAGTATGGTCAGACAGAATTTCATATTTACTCTATATTAGATCTTTTCACAAAAAAGTATTTCTCAAAATTTTAAGGAGATTCCTGTTGCAAAGGGAAAGAGCAGTTTCTTTGCCTCCCAGTGTTGCCATAATTGACCATTCAATACAGACAACAGTAATTTTTCCTACCTGTATTCATTATTGTACTAACTGGCCAAAATTCCCCCTGACTTTTCAACTTCAACAGTTTTCTCTCAATGCCTGCAAGGATCGGGAGCTTTGCAAGGCTCAGCTACGCTACACATCGTCCAGTTCCCTCAACAACACCTTCTGCTGCATTTCATATTGCCAAATTAATCAAACTTCAGGCACTCTCCTTATTCAGCCAATGACGTGATGCCATTTTCTAGCTAATAATCCAATCAGCTGAACATAATTTTCACAGAGCAAGAGAGACTTTGAAAGATTAAATCTCTCATAGAAAAATTAGGTCCTTAAATAAAAATTAAAAAATAGAAAGTCTGTACGTGACATATCAGACGGGCTACTGCAGTAGGAAAATTAACAATATTAAAATAATAGTGAAATAGTGGTAATAAAATATATAAAATATTTTCTGCCCCTGATTTAGAGAAGCAGACAGTTTTTGTGAGGCTTTTTAAGTCTAAATTGCTGAAAGAAGCACATAAACTGACAAATATAATTAATAGCAAATACCAAAACACTATTTTAATCAGCATGAGGCTCTTCCTTTCTCCGTATTGAGTGTCTGATGCGGTGCTTAGCATGCAATTAATTTAATTTCTGATTGTTTACTTTGCAGTATACAGTGTACTTTTTCGCCACTCTTTTTAGACCTATTTATCTTGCAAAACATATTCAGCCCTCTCAGACCAGGGAGCTCCCAGTAGGCTTCCTGTGTCTTCAGGAATGAATGCCTCCTTGTCATATTTGGTGCTCCCATGCTTTTTATACAAGGTAAGAAGGAAAGGTGACTCACATGTAGGGAGACTGCAGGTATCTGGGTTATTTTAAACCAAACTTTAAAAATCCTGGCCAAACAGCAAAGCCAAGCCAAACTTCTACAGCCTGCTAAAAGCTCCCGTGTCTTTCTTCAGGCATCAAATTCTTAAGCACATGGGTAGCAGACCGACTTTAACCCACTCAGGCTTTATTATTAGCTCTCTGCTTCACACACACTCCCCTCGTTTTCTCTTTTCTTATCAAAAACCTTTCTCAAAGTACACTATTTTAACCTACATTTGTTTAAATCCCAGCGTTTCTTACAAACATTTCTTCATGCACTTGTTTGTCAGCAAACTGCTGCCACACACGCACTTTTACACACAGACCATCTTATTATTAGTAAGAAAGGCAGCAGTGAGTATTCCCAGCTCAAGAGCCGGTGAGTGCCAGCTCTGCTTGCTGAATCCGAAATCCTGAAGGAGCTCCTTACCTGAGTAATCCAACCAAGAGCAGAGCACTGTGTTAGTGTTCATTGGAAAGATCTAACACTTTTTAAAATCCATCTGTATCATAATAAGGGTTTTTTAACAGCGTCCCAATAATCTTCTTTATGAGGATTAAAAGGAAAAAAAAAAAAAAACAAATCTTTCGTTACAAATCCTGTTCCCAGAGTAAAGAAGACATCTGAGCTCTCAGACTCTGCCGTCAGAAAAGTGGCCGAGGTTTGAGGGGTGGCAACCTTCTCATTTTCACCTTTAAATCACCTGCTAGCATCACCTTCTGCTTGATGAGACCTCTGAGGTGCTGAGGTGAGGCGCCGCTTCCAGGCGCGTTAAGGGCGCGGAACGGTGCGCGTGTAAGGGCGGCGCGGCCCCGCTCCGGCGCAGGCGGTGCCGAGCAGGGCGGCTGGGGAGCGGTGCCCAAGGATGCTGCCGGTACCGGAGCCTGTTTCAGAACAGCCCTGCTCGGGAAAGTATCGCACGCCTTAAAGCGACACCGCCCTCGCTCGCAAGCCCAGCCAGGCGCTCGCTGCTCGCCAGGCTCAGCGACCGCGGCTGCGTTTAAATAGCGGCGCGCGGAGCCGCGGCGGGGAGCGGGTGCCAAGGGGCGGCGGGGGGCGGCAGGGCAGAGCCCTCGCACGGGCGAGGGACTCGCAGCGCCCAACGAGCGGGCTGGGAGATGCGTTAATTCTGCCGGCAGCGCCCTTATTCCCGAAGCGTTGTTCTCGCCCTTATTTGCGACAGGCGAGTGAGACCCGAGGGCGCCTCTCGCACCCCACGGGAGCGCGGCACGCGCGTGTGAGCGGGGAGGGGCGGAGCAGGCCAAGTGCAACGAGAGCTACGGGAGAGACGGGGGGGCAGGGGATTCCTGCGCGCTCCCAGGGGCTTCCCGGCACCCTGCCGCAACTCTAAAGAGCTATCTCCTTCCAGCTCCGTTTCTGATGCATCTCGGCAGACAATGGGGAAAAGAGCTCTGATTTATCCCTCCCAAACGCTACAGCTCAGAGACGCCAGCTTATTTATTACAGTTATTTATGTGTTGTCCACATCTAAAGTGTCCATTTACAGGAGTGGAGTGGCTTCCTCTCCCTCTTGTACCCTATGCAATTGTTTTTTAAAGAGCCATTTGTATAGACTGAATACATACCATTCACTTAGCATTACAGCTTTCCCGGCTGCCCACAAAAGAATGCTTGGAAACAAAACAGAAACTTCCATTTTCAGAGCTAGAAGAGTGCGCTACCTTCACCACTTACCAGCTCCAGACACCAAACAATAGCAAATAATAGCAGTAATAAGTACCCTTACCCTCAAGCACCTCCTTTTCAGCACCCAAGGACATCTATGTCGGTGGAGACTCTCTCCCAAAGGTGCAATGAGCTTCCTTGACAGAGCCTCCACTCCTTTGGAGCTGCTGGATTTTACTGGGTAACACACATTAAGAGAGCGGCCCTGAAGACCAACTGGAACATTGTGCTGGTCTCTACCACAGTGCTCAGAGCAGCTCTTTATTACAGCCTTGAAACAATAAAGCAATGGAGGAGGAGGGGGAATGACTGCAAAATAACACAGGAGAGCACTGGTGAGCGGACACTCCCCATACGCTGGGCCACCACTGTAGCGTGATGCCCATCAGGTCCCTGAGTACTGCTGGGGAGGAGAGGGTGCCTCAGGACAAGCCTTGTGGTGACCAGAGATCCTTTCAAGAGGTCAACATTTTTTGAGGTGCTTTGTAGGAAAACCCACGGCAGAAGTATAGTTAGGAATATAATGATCCGTTTAATAAAGGTTTTCTTGTTTTTCCCGAGAACTTCCTTAGACTCTGGAAGAAAGGCCAAGAACTAAGTCAGTCACTGCTACTTTCTGGCCTGAGAAGGATCTAGAAGTGTCCAAGAAAACTGATGAGACACAACCAAGACACACCAACCACCATTATGTACTGAAGAGCAGGGAACTAGGAACAGGGATCAGGTGCGGCCCGTAGCAAAAGCCTGCTGTGCTTTGATGCTAAAGCTATAGGGAGTCTCAAGACCTATCATCTTTCCATAGGAATCCAGGGAGCCTTTCTACAGCACCCAAGAGGGGCAAGTGATGGGAATTTATTTTAAAATAACACATGTTCAACAAAAACCCCTTCCTACTAGGTCTCCCAGGGAAACTACAATGGGAAGGGTATGGAGTTGGGAGGTGTGAAGCAAGAGGAGGGAGCGGGGCCTCAAAAAACAAATAAAATCTTCTAGGAAACTGGAAAGCCTCATGAACAGCAGGAGGAATCAGACAAATTGCGACCACACACCTTGGCAGAGTAGCCAGAGACAGATTTACGCAAGATACAGATTTATGTAAGGTACAGCAGAACTGTCACTCTGCCAAGCCCTGCTAACTCCCAGCTCCGTGAGGCTAATGCCACTATAACCCCTGACAGATGCTGCTATTGCTCAGGACAAGCTCCGTAGAAACATAGGACATGTTGCTTCTGCGGGGTAGGGGGCAGATCAGAGGGACAGAAGAGAATATTAAATAGGTTGTGCTTGCAGTCTCTTCCCTGCTTTGGCTCCCAGCATCAGACAGGAACAGAGGAGTCCTTGGCAAATCTTTCAGAAGCATCCTCACACCTGCTTTGATGTCTGCTGCCAATTTTAACTTTCAGTGGACCAACAAGACATGAAACAGCTTCTCTTACCTTGCTCTGAGGTAGTCACAGTGTCATCTTCACCTGATGCTTTGGTTAACCTCCTCATTTCTGGAGCCACTGGCTTTGACAGAAGGGGGATGATGATTTTGTGTGCCCTTGGGCCTGTGTTGAATGTGGGGCTACTGAAACCAACATACTGGAAAGAACATAAGGAGGGAAAACTTATACGTTACTGTGCATTTTGAAATCCTTTGTCATAAAAGGGAAGGCTGAAAGAATAGTTTATCCTTAGAAAGAATGAAGATGAAGTTGTGTCAGCCATCCTGTCACTCTCCTGATTCAGGGTCCACAAAGGTACAGAACGGTCCTTTGGTAATGAGGTCCTTGCCTGGCCGCTGGGAGGTGAAGCGTCAAAAGGAAGTCCTTCCACCTCCACTCGGACACCTGATGGTGAACAGAGGAAAGAACAGAGACCAGGACCTGAGCTGCCCTGGTCAGAGAGCATGGAAAACTGCCTATCCACAGCTCTGACTGAAAGACTCCATGGGGTTGCTGGCAGGGTTGCCAGAAGCTGACCATTACACCAGCACGATATTTCCAAGGTGAAGGTAGGTTACAAGGGATCAGCATGCATCAAACTGCCTTTGAGACAAGCCACTTCGCACACACACAAGGAATGTATTCACAAAGAGAATAGCCTTTTCCTCCTGGTTCCACCATTCATCTAGAGATGCCAAGTGAATGACAAAAACAGGCAAATAAAAATAAATGCTCTTCCCTGCCCGAACCTCTGTTTATCAGCATTTTCTGTACACACAGAAAAGGAGAGCATATGCAACTCCGGCACACTCACACAGACAGCAGATTGGTACTTGCACCCAAATAAGGGCCTCTGGCCTCTACTTTCTGCATGCTGCCTCCTCTGCCTCTCTATCCACCTCCCACACACGCCTTTTCCCAATGTAGAGATTTAATGGGACAAAGCCCAGACATGTATTTTACAGGGTCTGAAGGAGGTTTGCCACCTTTGAAATGCAAAGCTCATTAGTTCTAGTACTCCTGGGAACGAAGCTTTGCTTTTCACAGCTTCTGTTCTCCCATCCCTCCCAGCTGCTCCCACCCATCCTAAAAAGCTCTCTCCTATAGACCCAAACTCAATCTTGGTTGCTGCCTGGGCAACAGGCAGCATATTTCGCAGCCCCTCAGTACCTACGTGTTCCTACCCCAGGTGAGCCAAGTGCAGTCTGTCAGCAAGTTTTACCTTACCTCCACTGAAAGCCAAATTACTTTTATGTCCACAACATTTATGGAAGCTTTTTCTAAACTCCTACAGTGCAGAAGTTCTGCTTGGCCCCCTAGCCTCGCCATGCAGCTTGTCTTGCTTTAAAAAACAGCCCACATGGAAAACCAGCAGCTGTGTGCATGAATATTGATCTGCTTCTGTGTAGTAGCCTGAACAGCAATCACAAAACCCAGAGTAAAATCAGCCAAACAGAACTCCTCAAGCTTAGGTTCCTAAGCCTCCCTGTGTGTTTCTGGCTCTTGGTTTCTTGCCCCAGAGGAACAGGGAGCACAAACACCAAAGCAAGACTCTTCTGGGACAGGGAGAGCACAAGTTCTATGGACTTCCTAGAAACCAGCTGTGGACACAGCTTTGCCCAAACTCTTATATACCATGTTGAATGCATACGAGGGTGGTGATGTTTACCATGTTATTATATACGCACATCCCCTCTGTCCAGCCAGATGCTCACAGCGGTGCTCCACTTCCTTTCTAGCACTTTTGATACATTCCTAGGAAAACCTTTCCTGCCTTGAGACATTTCTCAGTGCACACCACTTTTCTGCCTCTCTTGAAGGAGGTCTGGTCCAACCTCAGTGACGAAACTGATGTCCTTTCTTTTCTATGTCTTCTAAACCAGTCCGTTTTGTCAAGCTTTCTTTAGCTTCTCCAGTGGCAAGGGAAGTCGCACTGGTTTCCCTAGAGGTAACCATAGAATCATAGAATGGTTTGGGTTGGAAGAGACCTTACAGATCACCTTTTTCCACACCCCCTGCCATGGGCAGGGACATCTGACCATGCAAAGCTCAGCCAGAAAGCTACACAATTTTTCATGAAGAAAGAACATCAAAGAGATTTGGTGGATCCCCAGGCTGTGACTACCAGCCTCTGCTGGCCAAACACAAAGACTATACATACCAAAAGCCTCAAGAAGCAGAGCTGAACAACAGCCTGTGCAAGGAAACCTTTTCCCACTGGAGCCCAGGGACTAGTTCAGGCAGTTATTGTCGCACTTTGAATGCAGGCTGCCAGGAAATTTGCCCTGTTCCCAGCATGGGTACAGCTACCCAGGTGTAGAGGACTGGCCAAGGACACAGCAACACCAGAGAACAGCACAACATAATTAATGGAGAAGTTCCACTTGGCACCCAGAAACCTCATGGCTCCTCTTACCCTCTCATCTCATGCCACATCGCTACAGCACCTTTCTTCTTGCTACCTCAGCCACACCAGCCTTGCCTGGCAGAAGTAACAGTTTTGTCAGCCACCCCTGGCCCTGTCCCAGCCTCAGATGCACAGGGAAGATCCAATCAGCAAGATGTCATAGTCAAAGCCATTAAATAAACCCCACCAAATCACAAGAGTGCCATAAGTAGCTTGTATTGGAATACAATGAAGACTTAAATAACAAGTCCAAATATTGACAAAACTAGGGAGAAGTGAGAGCAGAGCACAAAAGGAAAGACTTATTTTTCCCAGCCTACCTGAAAGGTATTGCCATTCCTCATTAAAGGGATGTCTAGCCTTCACAGTTACTGTGTTTGGGAGGCTAAAATTCTGCTTCTTAAGAGTTCTTCCATGCTTAAGAGAGGAGAGGAAAAAAAAAAGTACATATCTATATTTGTCAAGGAAGTTTGTATCAAGAAGTTTGTGTCCTAGTTATTGTTAAAGTATGTAGGGCAACACACAAAAAAAATCTCACCCCTTATCTATAACTTGCCATTAGCCAACAAGATCGGTACTTGCTAAGGATTAGCAAGATGAATTATCTGTGCAGTGCATTATCATTGTGCAACAAAATTTCAATGGCACTCAGTGTATTCAAAATATGACCATAAAAACATGACTGCTTGAGATAGCATAGCAGGTAAACATAACCTTCATATAACGGAGATGAGCTGTTTATTTAGTTTCAGTTCAGATATAACACAAAGCAAGGAGATCTCAGTTAAAACAGCCCTAGAATGATGCTGGTCACAGTGTTCTTGTCAAATAATGATACTATTATCCTTTATCAGCTATACATTAGCTGGAGATTTCATCCTGATCTGAAAATCCAGAAACTCCACTTCGCATTGATTCTCAGCTTCAGCATAGCACAAACTCAAGAGCCTTCAGCCCAGATATTTTTATAGCAACCTAGTTGAACACATTACATGAAATACTACTGAAATAGTCCTAGTTTCAGAACAACTTGTTACTATTGTCAGTCTGCGGTTGCCTTTCCAGACTGGCTAAAGCCACATTATATGTGAGAATCATCTACAGCAGACAAATCATAAGCCAGAGTGCATGAAACGAAAATTAATTTATCTATAGTCAGAGAGGACACTTTGTATTTGATTTATCAGTTTCAGTATGTCAAATATCAGTCCCGAAGCCCGGGTTTAGTATTTACTTTTGCTGCTGCAAAGTCAATTTTTACATGAAGGTACAGGTGTTTTCAATATTCACAACATAAATAAAATAAAATCAACAGAAGCAAAGTGACTGAGACATTCTGGAAGGCAAATTCACTATAGGGAGTTTAGACACGGTCACTGGGCTGTCTTCACTCTCTAGACTTGCTATGTTCCTGCCTTTCAGTTAAACTTAACAAGTAACAGGTCTTCATTATTTCCAGGTAATGAAGAGAAGGAGGCTTCAACAGCAGCTAAAGTAAGCTGCTTCTGTCAAAGTTCACGTATTCCAGACAGCAGCATAGAAACAGGGCAATCTAGGAGACAAGTTTCTCCCAACAGCATCGCAGCAAGTCACCCTCAGCTTGATACTCCATCTCCTTACCAGTGTGCTGCGACAGACTGTCCTCCAACCCAGGCTCCCACCTTCTCTGGGCACAGAGAAATTGGTAGAAAAAGCAGCCAAACCCCATAGCAGAAAGGCTCCCACACATATCGAACCTCAAAAACACATCAGCTCTTTCCTGGCTTCCCCCTCTCCTTCCCAACATCACTGGGAAGAAAATGAGCTTCCTCAACACGCCATGAAAGCCCAAAACATGAATACAAACAGAATCCCACTCCTCCAACCCCAAAAGTCAAGTTCCCAAGCACCAACCTTGAAAAAAACAGGTCTGAGCTCACAGGCAAGCTGCTAACTCAAAAACTTATTTCTATAAAATAAGGTGCAATACTATAGCCTAGAGTTTGTAGAAAAATCCTTGAAAAGTTACAGCAGGATAAGAGGGACAATTTCTCATTTCAGTTACACTCATGAAAAAAAAAAAAAACCCACAACAAAAACCCAAGACAATCAACCAAGAAAATCAGAAAGCAACACAAAAGACACTTTTAAAGAGGTGGAACTGAGAGTCTGGAGGAAGTTCACCCACCGGAATTAAAAAACCATAAGACTCAGCATGAATCAAAAAATCATAGAATGGTTTGGTTGTAAGGCAGCTTTAAAGCCCATCCAGCCCAACCCACCTACCATAAGCAGGGACATCTTCAACTCGGTCAGATTGCTCAGAGCTCCATCCAACCTGACCTTGAATGTTTTCAGGGATGGAGCATCTACAACCCCTCTGGCCAACACATGCCAGTGTTTCACCACCCTCTTTGAAAAAATGTCTTCCTTACAACTAGTCTGAATCTCCCCTCTTTCAGTTTAAAACCGTTACTCCTTGTTCTGTCACAGTAGGCCAAGCAAAAAGTTTGTCTCCATCTTTCTTTACCGGTATTTTCTTTTTACCCTTAAGTACCGGAAGGCCTCTATAAGGTCTCCCTGTAGCTTTCTGTCCTCCAGGCTGAACAACCCCACCTCCCTCAGCCTGTCCTCGTGGGAGAGATATTCCTTCCCACTAATCATTTTTGTGGCTTCGTCTGGACCGGCTCTAAGAGGTCCATGTCTTTCCCATGCTGCGATACAGCAGCCAATACTTTCCTGATGCTGTTACTTTAACAAACACAACACCTGATGATTTGGTTCCTTGTTACCGCTATGGGCTTTGTCATTAAGAAAAACACTCTGAGCACTCTCTTTCACACCTCAACTGCTTGTTTGCAGGATTGGGCAGAGAGCTGTAGCCGGAGTCCTGTGTGCTGGAAATGGTTAGATTCTGAGTAAGGAATTAGTGCATGAAATGAGCATGAAAAAAACCATCATATACTGTTCTCCTTTTCCTTCAAAACAGGTTGGTTGATTGACAGCAAACCCTATATAATAATTCCTTCCAGGCAGATGGCAAGATCACGATTTGCTCTTCAGTTGCAAGTTTTTGCTGCCTCTCACAAGCAACATGGTCTACCGATAAGAAGGGCCTGGGCTGCTTTATATGTGTTTTACAATGCTCACATCAAAACATATGGATTAATATTGTGACTAGTTCTTATATTCCATTTTGTAAAAATTTGCCTTGGATTTGCCTCCAACATCTCATAGCTGATTGTGTATAGATAATAGCTTCAGAAATCCACACAAAAGCAACTTGTAAATTCCTGCACCACCCCTGACAGACAATACTCTTTTGAACATTTGAGTAGGTGTTGAAAATCTTGCCATACATCTCAAGCTCTCTCAGCACATATTGTTTTTAGGCTGCCATCTGCTAATCCACAGTTCCACCCTAAGAGAGATGCAGGAGTGCTCCAGTCTCCAGTCTTTTCTGGTTTCTCAATTATTCTTTTATTTCTTCCAATTCCCTACATTCGGATTCTGTCATTCTTAACCCTGATTGTAGTTACAAAGTTCAAGAGACCCATTCTCTCCACCGCCAGTTTTCACTGATAAAGAACATTTATTGAACACGTACCCAGGCATTTGCTTTAACGAACCAAAGCAATGCCTTGAGCAGCAGTGACCATGGAAGCAGATTCACTTGTCTCCACATCATCTGGTGGACACGTAGAGAGGTGCTGGGCCCATCATAGAATCACAGAATCATAAGGTTGGAAGAGATCTCTGAGATCACCGAGTCCAACCGTGCCTGTCTCCCCACTAAACCATGTCCCTAAGAAACTCATCTACCCGTCTTTTAAACACCTCCAGGGATGGTGACTCCACCACCTCCCTGGGCAGCCTGTTCCAATCCCTGACCATCCTTTCAGTGAAGAAATTCTTCCTCCAGGAACTTTTGAAGCACTCCTTTTCAATGCACATATACTAAAAGCATATGTATTAAGTTGGTGGCAAGGGAAGAAGACAAAGAAATAATATGGGTAGCATTTTGAACAAAGCAAGCCATGCAAATCACAGTGCAGAGTGTCAGGATCTAATTATCATAGTAAATAAGAAATGATGAACATTATACTTGACTGATTTTGTTCTTCACTGAAATTGTCAGCAGTACTCTTCGCCTTACTGCTGATTTTGCTTCACTACCAAGCACATTAGCAAAATTTATAAGATGATATTTAATTCTATTTTTTATTTTTTTTAGAAAACAAATTTAGAAGTGATAATTTAGATTAAGTTTGCTATGTGGGATCCGTCACTAAAATATATTAGAAGCTACAAATTTAACTCTAGGAAACTGAGGAGTACGTTATCACACCCACACATACTTTTTTTACTACCTTACCTTCTTCTCAGGTTTCCAAAGATTTTGTTGTCATTTGCTTCTGAATAAAATATTGGGTTCTTTTGGCATTGTAGGCTCTGTACACCAAATTGTTGTTCATGTCACATCCTGACTTCTGTGTTCCAAGCAGAGAGTTCAGAATAAGTGAGCACACACAATGGCACAGAAAATCTTCCTGTATTGCTTGCAAAGCATGAAAGTGAATAAAAAAGGGCCAAGAAAATAAAATACAGATTGGAAAATGAAAACATAAAGAGGTGTATGTTTAAAGGAGGTGCAAAACTAGTAGTTTTGCTTATTTTCCAGCTTGTACAGCAATCCTCTCTCATTCCCTAAATTGCACAAAAATGGTTTGGTAGACTTAAGTTATATGTTTTCCCTGATTTCAGTAATCAAGGTAAGCCAGAACAATCTTCCCCATTGAAAAAAAGATTTCTTTTTACATCTAAGCAGCCGTAGCAGGTTTTGTTTCTTCTATCTGTGCTTCAGCAAAAGATTGCAACTGCCTTTTTACAAGCTTTTAGATATAAACTCTCTCTCCAAAATATGACAGATGAATTTTCTCGCAATGAAATATGATACCTTTCAGAGAACCTGAAAGCAACTAATAGATTTTCAGGAAAATGCTGCAAATTGGCTTAATGTTGCATAAATAAAGATATTTATGCAACCTGGAATGAAATTCTACCACAAGCAGAAGGCTGGTCTCTACTTATGATATCAAAGCCTTCTTTTGACTGTTTGCATGGGTCTTTAATGGACACGGGGTCATTTGCTGGCCTTCTGAATCTCACCTGGTACAGTCATCATAGCTAAATTTTAAATATGAATCATTTTCCAGGCAGTATAATATCCAGTTGGCTCCTCCTTCCGTTTCCCCACAGGGGGCTGAAAAATGTTAAACTGTTCTCTTCACAATTAAATTCATGAAACACTTAAATTCTATGGCAGCCAGACACCAAGGAACAGGAAAATCATTTCATCTCGTAATGTTTTAGAGCCCCTAGGCAAATGTAAACAGTGTATGCTGTGATAGAGGAGGGATTTATTGCTGCTGCTGAACAGAGAATCTGCTGATTTATTTTTAATTCAAGTATATTTTTGAGGGTAATTTATTTTTTACAGAATTTTGGTGGAATTATTATTTAGGAAATTTGAACACACCAAACCCATTTGTGTGGAAATGCATTTTAAACGGAAGGATAACCAAACCAACAGCGTATTGAACTAGCACTGGCCTGTGACAATGATCGTTATTGCACTCACTCTCCTGCCAGAGCATAGAAGTGGGTTTGAGCTCTCTCACACATCACAGTTTCTAGAGTCCAAGCAGCATTTAACAGGCTACCATTGAAGATGCTACTGAGACAAGCTCAAGTTTAGGCAGAGACATGTCTAAGGCACTTTGATATTTATATTTTATTTATATTAGCTTCATTGATTTTCCCGAGAAAAACATCACTAAACTCTGCACCCAAGTGCTGTTTTAGCCATTCATTTACTTACAGCTCAGGTTGCCACTTTGGATCAGTAAAACTCTGTTAGTGTATCAAATTCATAGAAGCATTAGTAAAAATATGACTTTATGTCACGCCACTTACTTTTACAGTAAGCACTTAGTTTTCCTGGAGTGCATTCCTCTGGTCCAGCTGTACTCAGAGCCTTGGGAATTGTTTGGAAACCTAAAGAAGGGTAAATTCAGCTTTATGGCAGAGACTGAGCCACAGGTCTTCAACACCAGTTAGCGGTTGATGCGTGCATGTAGGTACAGCCATGTACACAGCAGATGTCTGCCACCAGGACTACCCAGGCTCCATCAATGGTCTGTCATCTTCTGTCCTCTAAGATCTGAGCCTGTCCCTGGCTCCTCTTGCAATCTGTGGGTTGCTGCTTCGAGCAGATGCCACCTCCCTTATATCTGTGTGCATGAGATCCAGCACCAGCAGGCTGAGCTGTGGCGAAAGCCTGTGCCATGCCACAGCACAACTAAGGAAAATTCCCCCTCCCTGGAGGTGTTCAAGGCCAGGTTGGGCGAGGCTTTGAGCAGCCTGGGCTGGGGGGAGGTGTCCCTGCAGGGGGGTTGAAACTGGATGGTCTTTAGTGTCCCTACCAACCCAAACCATTCTGTGATTCTGTGGTTCTGCGATTTGTCTCCACTAAAAAGTGCCTGCGTGTTACACATGTAATTAAAAATCTTTTTTTCTTCTCTTCTTTCCCTCTATGTTTATTTAGTAAGGCTGACAGTAAACAGCAGACTTGTTTAAAAAAATGCATAATTTCTGAATTTCTCTTCAAAGATGCTACAGAAATCAGTCCAGAATATCTGCCAAGCTGGCATTCTCCCTGAGGCTGCTTCAGCTCTTTGCTCTGGCTAACTTGAAGAACTTGAACCATACCTCAAATAACTGCTGTAGAGAATCAATTTTCATTTTCCTGCTGAACTTCAGATATATATCTAAATACTTAGTACTCCAGGCATCTGGAAAGAAGCCAACAATAAAATCAAATGGTCAAATTACTCACCTGATAAGAGAAAATTCTGCAATGAATCAAGCAAACAGGAGACTCGGACATGGGCCTGAAGGGTAAATTTCCTCAGCACCACTGTAAAATCAGTGCCATGATCTTACTGCCTTTTTGACAAAAATACCTAGTTACTCAATGGCATTTTTGTCTAAACCAGAATATTTCTATAGAATTCATAGTTTATTTTAAGAAGACTAATTTTTTAATGGAATGGAAGAAAGAGATGAAGTTTATAATGAGGTTGAAATTAGAGAAAGCATTGACAGTGACTAAATTAGAATCAAGGTTCATTCAAAGGAGAACATCTGGATTTACAAGAGTGACAATGGAGAAACGCCGATCTTCCTGATAACAGTGCAAGTTTTGTTATTGTTCACGCTCAGACTTTTATCCTAATAACAGACCCTTCTGTTCCTTGTATGTTGCTATTAGGATACAAGTCTCTCAGCTCAACATCCTGCACGTATGCCTGCCTGCCTTTGTTTTTTCTTAATCAGCGATGTCCTTACTAAATAAGTACAAAGCCTCTGAAGAAAATTCATGCTTAAAACAAAGCCATTGGAAAGACTGCGTTCTAGCAGTTTTGGCTGAGGTAATATTTGAACAAAATTTTAACAAATGGATTGGTGTTCCTCAAGATCATTAAGATGTTACCAAGTAAGAAACAATGCTTCCTGGCTCAGCCTCTAAAAAGACCAGCAAATGCATCTTATTGCACTCAGAAGGCAAAGTATAATATGGCTGTGGAAAATCACAGCTGTGTGGATGGATTAAACTGGAATGCATGAGCTGGGAAGGATGATAGCAAAAAAATCATGGTACCTGTAACTGTCCTGCACTGTTGTTGCTTTAAGAGAAACAGAACAATAAAACACCTCCCTCCCTTTTACCAGCTGTTGTAAGGCTGTTTCTGGGAGCAGCTGATGGGAAGAACGAACAAATACTTTCCTCCACAATGCTCTGAATGTAGGAACTTGTAAAACACTTCTTTGAAGTCAGAGTGATTGCAAACTGAAGAGGGAAAGTCATGCAAACAGTATTAAACTTGTGTCTCTGGGAGGTTTCATTCCCAGCTAACCTACTCCTGCAGTTTGTCCAGACAGCTGACATGCCGGGAGATTTCTCCAATTTGCAAGGAGCCATCAGCCTCTTGCAAACAGAAAACAAAGAGAAATGACAACTAGATATCAAATGTAAGCTCATCTTGATGCCACTGTTCAGGAAGAAAGCAGCAAACAAAATAATAGGCAGACTGATGACAATTTCTGAATTTTTTTGTTTTCGGAGGTATGAGAGTAGAATTGGAAAAATTAATTGGGTTCCAACTTTATCCTCGCTCTGTGAAAACGCATGACTAACTATGGGCGAAAATGCCAATAATAGTAAGAGTTATTGTAATAATAAATATGACACGAACTGCCTGAAAAACATTAATTTGCAAAGTTAGAGCTTTTCAAAACTCTTACCCGAGCGACCTTTGGAGGTTGTTTATTGCAGAATGACAGAACATCTTTTTTGATAGAGTTAACCAGTATTTAGACAGCTATCATCCTGTGTGGTATCCCTTCAAGGCAGCATAGTGAGGCTCCATACTTCCATGGATCTAAGGAAAAGGATCAGTCACCTCCAAGGGAAAACACTGCCTGTGCCATAGCGCCTTCAGCTTCAGCTCTGCTCACTTAATCCATTGCTTTCCTGGCTCTTTAGGTCAGGTGGTGCCCATCAAATGGAAGAAAAGGAGTGGTTCTCCATGGCCAAAAGTGAGATAGCAGGAAGGAGGCCTGCCAGTGCTCCAGCTCTGCTTAGCTTAGCTTTCATTAAGTCATCCCTAAATTTTGAAGTATGTTCTGCACTTTGTGCACTGAAGAGGTTTGGAAAGCTTTTCTCTAATTCCACTCTCACAGAAATCAATAGCAAAGCTCCCCTTGCTTCCAAAGAGCTAGATCTGTATCAGTGCTTTGCAAAATCCCACCCTGCTGTTCCACTGCCTTCACCTGCCTTGAAAACAGTAAATCGCACACATCAGTTGAGAATGCCCCTCTCTAGAAAGGGCCAACAGCGTTAGAAAGGAGACATTTCTTCAACGTAAGTGTGTGGGTAGACACTGCCTTCTCTTTGTCTGGAGAGGCATGTCCTCTGCGTAGAGTAGCATGAGCTGTTGAAGAGGCTGTAGGCACTACAGCCACCTTTGTCTGTAAATGAGTGGCAAAATGTGCCCCCCGCAGAGGTCTTTTTGTGTATTAGTTCCACAGATACCAGCAGTGCAGGGGAGACTGATGAGTTAAGGACAGAAATCTCATTCAAAGTCATTGGGCTCTGAGGATAATATAACCATCCCAGTATTGCTGAGTGATTATGTATATTTGAAAGAGAGAAAAGCAAACACAAAATGTCTCTTGCTTACAATGTTACAATTCCACAAAGTCGCTATGTGGCAGAAGGGGTGCTGATAGCACCAGAGATAATCCAGTCCGATAGCGCTATCAACACCTCAGGAGCAACAACCGATCTACTGTGTATTTACCAACCATACCAAGTGCTCAGCATTGTGTTTACCTAATGATTAAAAGCAGCAGTAAATGGAATTACTTTCTTTTAATCAGTATGTCAGCTTGAGGAGCAACATAATGAAATTAGTCAGGGGTGAATACAGGCTTCTGAGACAAAAGGGGCATTTTGTTATGACTTACTTCTGCAGTCTGTAACGTTGCTGTTCCCATGGCAGGCCAATGGGCGATGCTGGCCTCGTTCTTCCGGTACAGTATGTCCAAAATTAAAACAAATGCCCTGTTTCTGCATTTTATTGTGTCTATTCTTCTAGCTTGAAAATTCACCAAAGTTTCAGCCAAGAATTCTTTCAGACACATTTGTTAATCATTTGTTCATGTCTACCCAGTTACACATGGGTGATGCCTGACAGTTTATCCCAGTTATCATTAATAACTATTAACGGCCCTGTTGTTACAATCATGCTGCATCAACTCACAGCCTCACTTGCATTCATCTAATTTTTAATTTAATTATGAAATTCAGAATGCTTCTCTTACAGGCAAGCTTGCTTACTTAAAAGGGCAGGGATCTGTCTATTTGGTAGCTTTTACAAACGTGGTAGATTACACTATTTAGCTACTCCTATTGAGATATGGAATATATAATGTGTTTCCCTAATCCTCAAATGTGATATTGTCACTCCTATGGGAGCTAAAGCATATGGAAGTTTTAGATGCAAACAAATCCAAATTGAAAGAAGTCATGTTTTCTCAATGCTGAGAAGGTTTAACAAATTCATGTAGACACTAATGAGTATTACTAAGCTTATGCAGGGTCATGGAAAATTAGACTGGCTTTTAAAGCCATTATTACAGATTTTCTCATTGTTAAATGTTAAATTCCCTATTAGTAATATAGCTTACTTTTGCTTTCAGAAATTGGACAATGCTTGAGGTTCAACCTTATGGCTCTGTTTTCATATTTTTTTGTTTCTGCGGTAACAATGTATTTTTCCAAACTTTAAGATTTTGGCAGGATTTCATTTCTAACTTTATCTTGCTGGCTTCTTCCAGAATTTTTTTTTATCTCTATTCTGCAAAGAAAATATTGTCATGCAACATACAGTGATTATTTGCCTCATTTTCCAGTCAGTACTTGATGGAATGGTGTGTGTCACCACTGCCATAAAAACAACTATAATAAGAAAAATATCAGTTTCTTAAAGATACAACGCTGAGTTCTGGCCTGATTAAATATCACTGGAGTCAGCAGTTATCAGAGTATAAACAAAAGCACAATTTGGAAGTGTGTATGTAGAGTTAGCATACAAAATATATGTCTTTCATTCATAAATTATATTATCCTGTGTTTCAGTAGAGTACAATGAACCTGCCAGTATCCACAACTTGAATAAACACAAAGATGGGAAGCTGAGCTGTGGAGGACACATTTCACCCAGTGCAGCTTCTTGACATTAGAGGGCTCCATAATCCACAGAGTATGGCAAAAGCAAGTCTCATTTTGAGGTCAATAGAGATGACACTGGAAAGAGAATTACAGACTCCTCTTGGAGCCGTAGCTGATGGTACTATAAATTCAGCTTCTGAAGTCCTGCTATTAAGGCAAAAGCATCACAGCTGAAAATATAAAGAGCTGGTCTGGTATACTACAAGCTCATATTGGTTTAGAAAGTTTGAGTGGAGCTTGATTATACCAAGAGCAAATCACATATGGATCACTCTCTCTCATATTATGATGGATCTGATGTTTTACTGTTATCATCTATCTTCCCAAGACTCAGAAAAACCTGGAATACACCAACAGAAGAGTCTTCTGTTAATGAAACGCAATTGAAGGGAGTGTCCATGCTTAATACAGATTAAATCTGCATCTAAACTTGGCTATAACAATTGCAGGGACACAGGTGTGCCGTGCTTGTCGTCCATCACTATCAGAAGTCTAGAAGCACAACAGCATGATACCAGGCAGTGGAGCAGGACCACGCAGTCAGAAAGCCTGGGAATTATGCGTGTTTAGAAGCAAAATTCATAAAAGCTTCTGAGACAACTAAGAAAAAATCTGAGTTTAGGGCAATGGACTTGCAAGCTGCTACTTGATCACCTTCTGGATAAAGATAGGGTAGAGTATGTTTCCCAGTATACCACCGTACACCCATAAAAATTCTTAACTCATGCTAGAACCTGAGATATATATTTCTGGGTTACCTTTTGGCATAGCTGACAAATTAGCATGTCTTTTCCCTCCCCTATTGCTATCAGGGTATGTTATGTCTGAGAAGTTATGTGGACCTGCCAAGGTCCATGTGTGGTGGCTGTAGCCCAGACCTCTAGACTGAGGCTGCACAGATACACCTAGAATAGCAGGGTACCACTCACACACCATACCATTTTGTAGGGGATCACAGGTAACAGGTATTGGTGCTTGTCTTTCAGAAATCATCATAGTTTCATTCTACTACCTTGAATTACGATGCTGAGGAAGAAATTTCTGTGACCAACACAGAACAGCATAGAGCAGAGTTTGATGGGCCTTCAGGCAGCCTCTATCTTTGCATAAAGCTGAGCACAGCTATAAAGAATCACTTGTAGGAAATTTGCATCATGAATTTCACAGCCTTTCCTTGACATACATGATGTAATATGATGTAATCATTGTGGAACAAGAACAAATATTTGAATGCCATCATCTCATATCTATGGCTCAATTTATTAAGAAAAAAATACTTTTGAAACAATATAAATGGCCAAACTTCAGAAAAAGCTTTCACGTATAGTGCCATAGCTTTCAGGAAGTGCAACTTGTCTTTGTTGTACTTCAGAGAGCCTAATCCTAAAGATATCTTCCTAAGGAATAAATATGCTCATGAGTTGCGCTAATGCCATTCTATGTGACATAAAAGAACTTTTCCAAGTAGTGCCTGTACAATTCCAAGCCTGCAAAAGTGAAAGAGTTCTTTATTGAGGCAGACATTTATAGGAGCGCTTTGTTCAAGCCCTGTGCCCGTACTCTGTCCCATCAGCCCATCCTTCTTTGCACCACCTGTATTCTGAACACGTGGCTACCGCAGGGGCAACCAGGTTGATTGACTTCTCAGAGGCTACAAAGGAAATTAATAGCTGGAAGAGAACCCAAACTCTGCCTTTTTCCTCTGATCAGACATGGTTTTCTCTAATTAATTATTGCTATATTAGTGTATCTTTCCTGGCAAATATTGAAAGAGGGTTGAATTATTTTGGTAGGGAGAGCCAGATTGGTACAAACATGATGATTTCCTGAAAGAAAATCAAGCACAGCTGGCTAAAGAAAATCTCATCCTGTGAATTTTTGGTCTTGTCCTGATATACAGACTATGTTTTCCTGAAATATTTTGGGCTTAATTTGGTCGCATTTTTCTGAAAAGTCTGTACAAACAGTCATTTTACCAGTCAACAACAAAGGCAGAAAGAAGGAGGGGAAAAGTACTGCTGAGAGTGTGGCCGCCAGTAAAGCATGGAAAATCTCACTACCGTTTTCAAAGTTACAGAGCTGGACATTCCAACTTCAGCACTTGCAAATTGTGTATACCCAAGATAGCAGGAAAATTCCCACCATGAAATGCAGTGGCTGCTTTTGAAGCAAATGTGTGAAATTTACACCAGTTGAAGATCCGGCATTTGTTGTTGAATTTATTGAGCTTGAACCAAATCCCACTGTAACCAATGGGGGGGGGGGGGGGGGGGGGGAGAAAGAAAAAAAGAAAATAAAAGAAAGAAACCCCTTCACTTCAGTGCCTTACAGACCAGAGCTGCTGTGTATAGACCCCTTTGGGCCATGTGACGTGGATATCAGCAGCTTTCAGACCATGAAAGTCCGATTAATGAAGGACTCATTCTTGGTTTACTGAAAAATCCCCTAAGTAATGTGAGTGCATATATATTGTCACAGAACTCCTATGAAAAGCTGACAGATTAATATATCTGAAACCAAGTGTTCTGAAAAATTTTGGGGGGAGAAGGAGTAAATTGTCTCTTTCACATCTGTGTCTGCAGTCTATTGAGTCTCGTACCCAAATCATGGATCAATAATATCTGGCAAGACGATTCCTCATAGTGCTTCATTTTGAGATCAATTCATGTAATGTGGAGAGGCAGCTGCAGGAGGTGAGCAAATAAAAATTCAGTATTTCCTTACGGCAGTTGAAATTTTTGCTGAATTTCTAATTTTCTGTCTGCGTTTGATTATTGATATAAATAAATTAAAGGGATAAATTACAGAAAAATTGTGAGAGACTATTTTTTTTAGTTCATATTTATAAGATATATTTATTTTGCAGTGGTTTATGGCCTCAGCTGTTGTTATATGAAGATAGTTTCTTCCTTGGGATTTCTCTCTGGGTGGTTCCCAGAATCATAAGCAACCCCTTTCAATAGATAGGGGACCCTTGCTGACTGGGATTGAGCTGACTTTCCTGCCCAAATTCCACCAATACAGCAATATGCCCTGAAACACCTCTATATGACGAGGAATGCCCATTGTCTGATGTCCCATACAGCCCAGAGGCTGCAGACTCCTATTGATCTGATTTTGGCAGCCAGTCTCCTCATGGGCTTTAGCAGAGCACAGCTGGGACCGTAACCAAAGTCGTGCAGCAGTTAGGGATGCCACGGCACTGTGTCAAACACTAGGGAAAATCTGGGATAAATGCCATCGTCAATAGGGTTTTCAGGGACCATCTGTGGCTGGAGAACTGAGTTTTCCCAATGCTCTCCAAGAAGACAGTGAGGTACCTGAGGAGCCAGGGGCCACCAATGGGTGCTGACAGCCTGCACGGCTCCGCGTTTGTGGTAGCTTTCCAGAGCTGCTGTACAGCCACAGCCCATTTGCACCGGCTCTAACAACCAGCTGAGGAGTGCCAGACTGGGTGAAAAAGGTACAGAATTAGATATTCTAAAAATGCAGATGTGACTAGCATCCTCTAGCTTGCCGGGAGCCCAGTGAAGAAAGCAAACTGTCAACGACACATCTGCTCGCACTTCTCCATTTATTAAATTTGAAACAAAATTTTGACAGCAATAAAACAGAAGGAGCAGTTGTGTGTTTGTATTAAAACATCATTTGGGTAAGCAATAACCAGTGATTGGTGTAAAGGAACATCTGTGATATTATCCTGCAATTTTTGTCTGAGTCATGTCACACTGAGAAAGGCAAAGAAAGAGGAGAAAAAAGGAATTACCCCATGTGACGGTTCAAATTTAGATTTGTTAAAGACACACTCCTATTCATTTTCCAGTGTATTCCCATAGAGTTAAAGACATCTGCCTTTTCCATGGAATCGAATAAACATTCTGGTATTTTGGTTTGATGATGAATCATGGTCCTAAAATATTTTTGGTGATTAATTTTTAATTCCAAATTGATAAATTCCTACTCACATAATAATGTTAACATTAAGATCCAAGCCTCTGTAAGCCCTTAATCTGAATCCCCCTTGTTAGTACTAATGGAGTTTATTTTGTCTATGAGAAAAATAATTAACTGTAGCAGAAAACAAGGCTGAGATGAAAGGGACAATAGGAAAGATATGATTTTTTAAAGCTAAAGCATGTTAGCCTTTTGTTAGGCAGTAACAAAGCCACTTTTGTTATTAGTATCCACTATAGAAAGACTGAGGAAATTTATTCTAGCCACAGAAAAAGCACTTCCACTGTTGTATAAAAGCAAATATTTTCTTCTTATATAGCAGGAGAAGAGATGGGGGAGCACTTAAAAGCATTTGTAGGACTTTCAGCTCATCATAGTTTAAGACAGCAAGAAAGCGATAAAAGATGTTGATTTTATTAATAATTTATATAGGAGCAGTATTTATAGCCTGCTCAGCGCGTGGTAAATTGAGGTCCACAGTAATAAACAACTCATTAGAAACACTAAGCATTAGAATTGTTTAAATATACAGAAAACAGTTCAGAACTACATGCAAATCATTAAAGCCCTTTGAAGGAACATATGTACATTTATCTATGTATCTTTCTCCTGGGAAAGAACATCTATTGCATCCGTTTCACTTACGGCTGTTGGTGCGCACTGCCTGCTCCATTATCCCTGGTACCCAGAAGCACTCGCAGCCAGCAGTGATGGTCCCCAAGGACCAGCGGGAAGCTGACCAGTGTGTGATCTGCAATGTGATGGCTCTTGACTCCCACAGTTCACTGTCCAGGCATGATACTTCAGGTGTTTCTCTTAAAAAGTCAATTCTTTATAACTAATCTGAGAAAGCATCTATTTACCATCCCTAATTAAGGTTAATAAGGAGGGAGTATCAGGTCTACGCTTTTGATCTTAGTCTGATGACTAACAAAGACCAATCTTTTTTTAATGAAAACTGAACTGACAGACGTATTCCTCAGCAGGAATTAGTATGGTGAATCAAAGGAAAAAGTTCTTATATATAGATCCAGTCTCCCAATTACACACAGCTAATGTCTGCATCCCAATGGCAGTTTGTGAGTGATGCTTCCACAGTACTTTATAAGCTTTTTGTCAAATGTTTTGGACAGAGATTTTTCATTGCTTTCCCTGGGTATTTTTGAGGTACTAAATCATTATCATGTGAGCTGGAAACTAGTTCAGTCCCCAACTTCTACTTGAAAATTGTTTGCATCTCTGTTTTATGTCTTCAGCAAAATTTCTTAGCTGACAGTGATTTATGAAGATAACGTATTCTACATGACAAAATTCTGAAAAGATCAGATATTGAAGTGATGTCAAAGTTACCTAATGTGTAAGCTGAAACAATTAATTTAAGGCCTAATGTTGTAATGCTCACATTGATCAAGTTTCTACTACTGCTTACATTAAAGAGCTCCTTAATTTTGTGCATAGGTGATTATTATTAAAAGGCTGCCTTTAAAAACCTTCTCTGTACACATAAGATCAATAACCTGTCCAAGAATCAAGAAGCTGTGGAAATGAGTTACAGGGGGAACTGTGAAGATAAATTATATGGAATAATTAAATTAAAAAGTGTGTGTGATTGATAGGAAGAAGTCATTTTTGTGAATATCTAGTCAACATTTTAATGTATTTTTTTCATTCTTAAAAGATACTGAAAAAATCAAATTAGGCCTTTCCATTACTGTGGTTTTGATACCTTTCTTAATTAAATCAAGTCTCAAGGGAAGGACTTGTTTATGATTCCATACTGGCTGAAGGACTGCTTAGAGAAGACCAGAAATAACATTAGCAAAGATGAGAGAAAGACACTGGTGCATTGCACTCTCCTGGTGCAAAAGAAGAAGAAAAGAAGTGCCAAAAACTTATGAAGAAATTGTGGCAGATGGCAGAGGCTAGAGAAGAAGAATGGGTCAAGAGATGGAGGGAGGAGGCTGGATCCAAGTTCTCCAGATGGCCACCGGTCTGGGCCCAGCACCCAGCACCTCCCAGTGTGAGGAGCCGGCCCTGACCCTGCTGTACAGATCTGGCCACCTTAATAACCGGACATGACAACTCTTCAAGTTATTGGTTTAATGGAAAATGGAACAAATACACATTTATAAATGTCAGATTATCCTGTCAATTAGAATGCCAGCCTTCTACAGCATGCGCCTTTCAGAAGAGACTGCAGAATGTTAAAGAAATGCTTCTGGAAGCGTAGGTTGCTATGGCTGTTAACTGTGTTATTTTGCTACTTAATGGCCTAGAAGTCAGGACACAGGGTATGGCTCCGTTTCCTTCCCTGGAACAGCAATCGATAACATAATTTAACATGGTATGTGCTTTTTATTCATTTAAGGAAGGCCAAAAGTGATGAAATCACATGATCTGAGTTTCATAGGCACAACAGTCATATTTATTTAGTGTGCCCTATTTACAATGGGATTTTTAAAAGCTATAATCCACATGAGTGCAATCATATTAGGATACAAGGAATCGTTCAGATTGTTTCCTGTTTCCAACTTCTGCACTGATGAATAAAGTGCTGTGTTAAATATGTGTAGTGTGAATAATGTGTTTGGTCATTCATATTTCCAATTATTTTTATTGTATAAATGAATTTATTATAGAGCAATGGAAAATGCAATAACTTGACATATTCTGCATTTAAATATGCATGTTTTGTATCTAGTATATATTCATAAACAATATGTTTTTACAAGTGTATCAAGTAACTTTGAGGCTTTTATTAATCGTGGAATTACTGTAATGGCAAAAGTATTATTTCTTTAGGCTCTCTATTGTTTAATGGGAATGACAAGTAGATCAGACGTTTGGAGATGAATGAAGCAGCAACAAGAACAGTTCCCTCGGAAAAAAACTCAATAAACATCTACAGTTGTAAATCTATCCACTTTTCTCGGGAAAACAACATTGAAGAACTGTTACAGAATTATAAAATGTTGTGAAGTGGCCTTTTTAGGATTGATGATGAATTTTGTACTGTACTGTTAAAGAATGATGGGTGATCACAAATCAGTTACTCCTTTCTGCTTCCCAACTTAATTCATAGAAACTACATACTTGTAACACTGCTTACTTCTACCACTAAACATTAATTTTATTGTAAATCCCACGACATTTTAGCCCAAGCCTGATAAACCCAGTAAGGACCAGCTGCAGTGGGGTGAGATCCTGTATTTATCAATGCAGTTACTTGGGATTACGCATAGGAAATAAAGCTGAGTAGAAAGGTATTGTAGAGTTGTATTAGAGAGTGTATTATTTTCAGAAGATAAGGTGCGCTATCCGTGCTCCTAATATAGTCTTCCATCAATGCCCAGTCTGCTAAAATAGTGAATGGAAGTGACTGATCTACAATTTGCATTCGCTTTTCAGTCCATCAACAGAACATTATTAAAACCATTGAGCCAAAGCCCATTAGAACAGCACTCACGTATAAAACAATGCACAGGTCTGCTTGTTCCCATTTTTATGCACTGCTGTAGCACTATAAATATTCATCGTAATGTAACTGAAAATTATTGAAGTGAGAAAAAAGAGAAACAGGGAAGCCATTTGCTTCAATTCATAAACAGCATCTGTTGGGAAGTTATTCATAGATTGCTTCGGGGCCTGCTGAGCAGCAAGCCCATGGAAAAGGATGCCATTGCAAGCAAATTGGCCAAAACTGCAATGGAGATGCTATTAAACATGATTCACTGACAGCCAGGGAGAATGATCAGGCACTGGGTTGTTTTATGTCTTCTTTTATCACTGGGATACAGAAGTAGCCTCCAGCCAAAGTTTCACACAGTTCAAATTAGAAGAGCTACCTTCTAAGTATATTAAGGCCTAACTAGTGGCAAGAGAAAGTTGCATGAAGTGATATTATAGTGAATACAGCTGTTTATTTGTCCCTACCTGGGGCACATGTAAAATCCCCTTGTGAATCAGGGTGGCTGTAACCTCTCCTGCTGTATATTTTTGCCAAAAGGTGTTTAAAGCTCTTCTTGTAAAAAGGTGAAAATGCAGCTTAATGTTTAAATGAAAAGTAATTAATAACCCAATAAGGATCCTTTAGCTTCTCATTGAATTTCAAAATAGGTTTTGGCTGAAAAGTGACTTGTTGCCAAAGAACAATGTATCTGTGCAAATCCACAGGAGAGAGTAAGTGCAAACGCTTTCCAGTATAGCTAATTATTGAGAATAAAATACTGGGCTGCCAAATTTTGTTTGCTGACCTACAGAACAGAGTTATGGTCAGGCAACGCTGTTCAGCACTTGTGAATTCAAAGCAAACGATGCTGAGTTTTCAGCTAATGATCTGGCCCGAATTTTTTTGCCACCTGTGTGATTTACCATATCATGAGGAATTTGAAAAATGCACTTGCAATCAATATGTGGACAAATAATTTTTGCAGGCCCATTCGTGCTTTTGTTGCAAATTATTTATACTTCTAATTAACTGCAGCAATTCACTGACTCAGAGTAACTGAAAGTGCAATTCCCTTCATAACCACCATGCTACGCAGACTCACAGTTCACAAGGTGAATTGTTCTCGTATGTTTCTGCTCTATTTTCCTGCATTGTAACTGAGACAAAAAGCAAGAGATATGGAGCTATTTGAATCATCTTTATTTTGCTTGTCTGTACCTGTTATTCTTGACTATTTTTAAATATTCCCATAAGTTGTTTTCTATTTTCACAAAAATCTTCAGCTGCCTGACCTGCATGTGGTGGGAGACTTTCAGGTTACTGGTAGGCTTTAAATCAAGCCCATAAAAATGCCTGAATTTGCAAGCAAACAATGATATTTTCTCCTAAGCAAACATTAATCATTTGTCATTTGATATTTACTTTTTGTTGTCTAAGTACAAACTTGCCTGTGACTCTAGTGAGTGAAGGTCTTCTGCACATTGCAACTACTGTTTTGTTTGCATGCATTTTTTTGAGGGATATTTGTCACTACTAAATGCACTTCCACAAATTAGGACTGTTTCTTGCAAGGGTGGGGAAAAGATAATTTATTCAACCAGTATCATGGAATATGATAACTAGTGGGCATCAGTTACCTCTGTCCATTACCATGCTTCTCAGGAAAGCAAAGTTAACTTTAAATTACTCATTTAAAGGTTGGCACACTCTCCAGGAACAGTAGGAGATGTGGTGGGTGGGTTACATTTAAGGGGTAACAAATGCTGAAGCAGAGAGAAACCTCCACTCAACCTTTAAATGGAAGAAAAAACATTTTAAGAAGTTCCATCCAAATTTCCATTAAATTACCTTTTGCCATAATATACACCTCTGGCATTTATTTGCATGAAGCCATGAGAACAACTGAGATTTTACCAATAAGAAATATTATTGAGAAAATATTTGTTGTCAATTAATTACATATCTGAACAGTACAACATGGGGTGCACAGCTTTAGTGCTATCCTATTCGAGATGAAGAACTATCCCACATGATTAACAGCACCTAATTAGAAAACATAACCTGAAAGTTACAGATCAGGCAAAACTATTCAAATGGGTGTGATCTTATCAAGTACTACTGAGGCTAAATGAGAAAATCAATGTTTGACAAGCAAAAGCAGACCTTAACTTCATAGCTTAATTATTCATCACATATAACTTGCTTGCCCTTTCATCTCACCAAAACCAAACTATGTAATCCTGTTAATCCCACAGACACCCTGATTTTAAACACGTGAGGATGAAGTCTGGCAGCTCCAACTGGAATCCAAGTGTGACTTCTCTAGTTCAGGGCATCCTTCGTGGAAGGAAATTTGGGAATCACAGGTCAGCCACCAGAACTGCCTTCAGTAAGTCCTGTTACTGACCCTCGTCTGTCAAGTGCTATAGTAAAATGAAGCGCTCAGGTTCTTGCAGGTTTAAGTTCCATATTCTCTGAGGAACTGCATTTCGGGGTGTATTTATGCCCCTGCTCCAGCACTAAACAGCAGAAGGCATTTGAGCAAAACACTTGTACAGATCTCTCCATTCATAACATCCCTACTTCCCAAGTGAAGCTTGAAGGACAGTTCAACTGAAATTGGCATAAATTTGGACAGATTACAGTCATTTTAAGCATTATCAAAAAAACCCATTCTTGTTTATGGAGGAAGATAATTAATTCTTCAGAAATGCTACTGCATGTATTAGAGTCATTAGTAACAGCCTTAATTTGTACTCAGACCACTCATGGAGATTTCTCTTCCTTTATTTATTCCTTTATTAACTAAGGGAGATGCCATAGCAACCCTCGTCATACACTTTTGTTCATGTATCGATTCTGCATTATTCAATCTATGTAGGTTTTATTGTGGCCATTGTCTCACATTATGCTGTACACTCTCCAAATCAAAACCATTTGTTGTAATTCTCCTGCGTTTTGGGACCCTGAATAACTTGAGACAGAAAAACAACCCCTCTCAGGAGCAGGCTGGAGTCTAAGAACACATTTCCTATGAAGATTTTCCTCAAATATTTTCCTCTCAACTCTCATTTTGTATCATCTCCACCTAAAATACCAACCAGCTCAAAGTGCAGTCATTCATCCGAATGACCCAAATTTATAGTGAGAGGGAAACCACACCAATATGCGGGTGAGCTTTGAAACAGAGTTCCTGTGGCACAATCCCAGTAAGATTCTCTGTTCCTCACAGGAGACTAGACTACAAAGCACAAATTATTTTATGAAAGCTAGGTTCTCAGTATAATTGCAACGTTTTTACCATTGTAAACATTTTCAGCCATTCACCAAAATGGGTGTAGTGATACAGTGATGCAGTTCACAGCCTAAAATGATAAAACATGCATTGTCTCAACTTTCTTGTTAAGGCCACAAGTGACTAGTGGTATGACAATAATTGTTCCTCCAGAATATCAGACAGAACATATACAGTAGTCCATCAAAACACGTCATCACACAATGGCATAGCATCACTCATGGGTCTGTAACCAGGCTTGAGCCCCAAACCAGAATGGTTAAATACTTATATACTCGTGGAAGATGGCTTGGAAGTGTCCCACTGAGTGAGTTATCTAATCAGCACATGAATTATGTGTATATCTGTCCTTAGACCATTGTGCAACTTTCTACTCCTTCCTGTAAGGAAGCTGGAGTTCAGTTATACATCCAAGTTCATTTCTGCAAACCCTGGTTTTGCTCTGGGGAGACAGGACCTTGTTCCTTGTGTACGCCAAGTCATTCCAGATGGCCCTTGACCACATTAGCCCAGTTCTGAGCTTGCCTTAGGAAAAGCAAAGTAAATTAGTTTAGACTTGGACATGCATTAGTGTAATCCCAGGACTGTGAGTTAGAGAAGATACCTCCCACAGCTGGCAGTATGGGCACAGCAACTTCTCAGGTAGGCAGAACCTTGAAAGGCACACAGCTGTTCAGCACTAAGAAACTCTGGAGGACGTCTGGGAAATCTTCCTTTTAGTTACTGACCTCCTTTAGGAACTAACACTTTTTTTTCCTGTTAAGGCTTTGATGCAAAAAGGAAGAGCTGTTCACCCACAACGTGAGAGGAAGTTGGATAACCACTTTTAATGGCATATGGCATGTCCATCTGTTAAGGGTATGGCACGTCACACATCTGTTTTCTGGCACAGCCCTGGGAGCAAAGCTGTTCCGAGCTGCTATCAACACTATCAACTCCCTTCCTAAATAAAAAGCGATGGCTTTCCAGGAAGGGAGCATTGAGCAGTAAGCTCAAATCAGCATCCTGAGCCACACCACTATGAATTATATAAGAGCTTGTGCCTTGTGCACACAGATTTGATGGGGTGTCAGCAAACAACGAGAGCAGAATTTGCCCACACAGACATCCTCTCCCTATACATGTAGGAAATATAAGAAAAGAGAATGAGAGGAAAATAGAACAACTCTGTAGGAAAAGATTTGTTCACATCAAACTTTCTTGACAAGCCTGACCCCAGCTGTTCTCACTAAACAAGCTGTAAGTAAGAGCTTGTGGTGACATTGTCCACATAGTTTTGGTTTTCCAGTCATGCTCTGAATCTTAACAGACCTGAATCTTAAAGTCCCAGACCTGGGTTTGCATTGTGAGATGTCTCAGCAGGCAGCGGTATCCATAGTTTTACTGAAGACTCAAAAAATCTAAAGGTTTCTTTCCTTAGTATTCACTATCCTTCCAGAAGGGAGACTCAAAAGGCACAGGGCCAGGCAGTGATTAATTCTTAAGATAAACCCGTTGAGGCAACACTCAAATATAACTAATCATCTCATTAGTTTTCTCCTTTGGGGGCAAGTCTTTCTAATATGTGATATCAGATGAGGAAAACTATGGAACCAAAAGTCTTCCTGCCAAAAATCAGATCCCATATTTAGAAGCTCTTTAGGATAATAATTTCATTCATCTAACCATATTTCTGGTCCAAACAATTACGTAAACAGGAACAATGGTAGGTTGTTTGAAATACTGTTCACTCACCAAAAAATATAATGGTTATCTCTGGGTTGGTTCAGAGAGTGAACATATAATCATAAAACCCAGGATCAGAGTGTGTTAGCAGGGACAGAAGAAAACCAGAACAAACGACATGGCTTCAGCATGTAACCCAGGAAACAAAAACATCTCATTCAGCTGGCGTTTTTCAAAGTGATATATGTCAATACTGTTGTTCCCTTGTAGGTTACCTAATCTATCAAAAATGGATACAGATTAAGACTTGGTAAAACAGTCTCTTTTTTACAGCTTGCTTTCTTGAGAAAGTTCTATTTCTATTGTAGGAGGCCAGCAGTTAAAAAGAGCCACATATCTCTAGCCTGCTCTTTTCTGTCTGCATTTGATTTTTATAAATTTGTGCCATAGTATAATCAGAGCTTTCAGCACTGAAAACACGCAGTCCCTTTTGTTAACGCTTTAAAATTTGAAAACTCAGCAGCAGGAGGTTAAATCAAAAATTGCTTGCCCCTATTCTCTCA
Source organism: Neomorphus geoffroyi (assembly GCA_033558235.1). Lineage (NCBI taxonomy): Eukaryota > Metazoa > Chordata > Aves > Cuculiformes > Neomorphidae > Neomorphus > Neomorphus geoffroyi. The sequence continues at coordinate 1,368,493 of JAUMJM010000039.1, forward strand.
TTCAGTGGAGGAAAAAAATAATAATAAAAAGAAGCTTTTTATTAGCCAGAGAAAGCAAGCTCTTCAGGCACTGTGAACACAACCAGTACAAGGGATTTTTAAACAATGGGCTGACAACTGCTGATCCTGAAAGGTGAAAACCGGCATGACTGAACAAAAAGCATTCAACTCCTTCTTCAGTTCTGCTTGCAAAGAGAATCGGAGCATCATACAGCTCTCTAGCACTGTTACTATACATAAAGATCAAATGGAACATCATATGCCTTTCTAATACTGTTACGCATAGTTAACGCCGGACACCCAGCACAAGTTAGTGACTGTACGGAGACAGAAGTGGAAGGTTTCCCAAGGCATATGGATGACAGTGCTTCCACTCCTGCACGTGGAAATCTCCCGGCAGAAAGACTATTCATGCAGCCTAAAAGACTGTCTGAAAGACTTTTCATCCAGTGCATCCATGTGATAGGCAAGGGTGAGTACACCGTACAGTACCAGTGCTTGTATTCTGCAGCTCTGAGTCCTCACGATCTCAGCGAGAAAAGGATAATATGAATATTAAATAATAGTCACAATACAGTGTACTCAAGACAAGCACCTGTCTCAACAAATTTCCTCTTACTACAATTCGAGGATACTTAACTTCTTCATGGAGGGATAAACTACTTCATAGACTGTTCGGAATCTTTCCCTATTTGATGTTGTGCCAATTCACTGTCACTCCCTTCTCCTCTACGAACAGTAAGTGCGATCTTTAGATCCGGTGAGCTTTCTGTATAACTAAAGCAACTCTAAAAACCAAACAAACAGCAGAGGAAAGCGACTGTGAAGGACAGAGCAGTACCAGCCCTTGCAGCCAAGAGCAGTTGCAGCTGCTCAGCTTTGTGGCACTCCAAACTCTCCATTGGCTCCAACACCCAGCGAGCGACTGGCTAAGACTCCAGGCAAAAAGCCACATTAAGCTTTGTGCTGTCATGCTACCAAATCCAAGGCTTGTTAGTTTAATGCTACCTTTGGTGTGTCTCCACTCCATAACATTCACAGCAGCCGCTGCAGTGTAGACTCACCCAGGGAGAGGTGAACAGATGTGGTGAGTTGTGCTCACAGCTGGAAGTGCTAAGTGTTTGATCAGCTGCATGTAGATAATTAGTGCTATCATTTTAAAAGTTTCTGTTATTCCTTAACATTCACACTAAGTTGCAACTAGAGAAATGCTTCTCTAAACACCAAAAGTCAGAGGAAATTTCCATTCACAGGAATTTTATTTTTAATTCAAGGAAGAACTGATAATAAAAGAAATTTATAAGAACGCTCATAAGGCTCATAGGCCAACCTTATCTTATTTCTGTAAACTTTAATTAAAAAAAACCCAAACAAACAAAAACCCAACAGACTGATTCCCAAATATTGTTCAGATGGCCCAGTAAGAAGTAAAGTGACAAGGTGGTCTTCCAAAACAAATATACATATATATATATTTGTTGGAAAATTACTTGGACCATAACAACTCTAAATTTTGGCAGCAGCGAGCATGTGTATGCAACATTTCTTGATCGGAGTAATGGAAATTGCACTTGTCTAATTTTTGCATAGCACAGTGTTTTAAAGATTAATACTGGTCAGCTCTGTTCACTGGTCAGATGCTGGTGGACTACAGCTGCTTTCTTTTTTCTAGGTGCAATCAAACATTAATATCTGGAGAATGACTTGCTCCTGGCTCCCTTACGCTGGCTCAGTGAGATTTTCCTGAAGGGGAAAAAAAGAAAATCCACTACCGGTCAAATTGTGGTTCCAGTTAGAAAAGAACATGTGAGACACCACCTTTTTCTGTGCCCTGTGTCCTTTTCATACACCAGTTGCCTTATCCTGCTGACTGTATGAAATTATTTTGATTGTTCTCAGCTCCTGAGAACCAGAACAGATGTAAGAGTGGAATGGAAGTTACCTCCTTTGCACCACCATCATATAAGCTATTTAATAAATTTTAGTCTTGTGCAGATGTGTTAAAGAGACTGAGGTTATTGGGGCATTAATTTGGGCCTAATTTGTTATACAGCCTTCATTTTTATTTTTAGTGCCCGTGGTAAAAGGTTTGCACCTTGATTTCCAGAGTACAGGCTGCAATTTGGAAAAGAGAACAAAATATATTTCTAATTATAAATTTAATAGGTTTTATGTTGGATTCTTGAGCGACAAACACAAAACTTTATAAATATCTGGAGCTGAACAGCAATGTTTAAAGCTTGCTTTTCTGATACTACATTTTTCTAAGCGTTGCATACCTTTGCTGTACAAAAGCTTGAAAATGTTTGAATTAGACTTCTGGTATCTCTCTACATGCTATTGACAAAAGCACTAATGTGATTTTTTTTTTTTCAGAGCTTTTAATTCAAAGTACGCATTTCTTTTCGGAATATATAGAAACAAATGATTAAAGCACTGCCCAGTGTAGTGTATCTGACATTTAATCAACATTTACCCATTGTGCTGGATCTCAATACCAACAGGAAGATAAGGACTTTTGCTATTTTCAATTCATGCATATATCTATGCATGGTTTTAAAAAAGAGGCAGTAATGAATTTCTCCTGAATTGCACCGGTTTGTGTCCAACATAAAGCACGGTGATGTGAATCTTCTACTTTTGTGCATTTATGTGAAAGAGAACGTTAAAAAAGTCAGATCATCAGCCCATTAATGCAAATGAGAATGTTGCAGGTTGAGGAAGGTGATTCTGACCCTCTACTCTACTCTGGTGAGATCTCACCTGCAGTACTGCGTTAAGTTCTGGAATGATAAAAAAAGGAAGGACCTGGGTCTTTCAGAGTGAGTCCAGAGGAGGCAACAAAGATGATCAGAGAGCTGGAGAACCTCCAGTATGACAGGCTGAGAGAGTCGGGACTGTTCAATCTAAAGAAGTGAAGACTATAGGGAAACCTTATAGGGGTCTTCAAGTACCTAAAGGGGACCTACAGGAAAGCTTGGGAGGGGCTCTTTATCAGAGAATGCAGGGATAGGAGAAGGGGGAACGGTTTTAAGCTGAAAGAGGGAAGGTTGAGACGAGATATTAGGAAGAAATTTTTTACTGTGAGGGTGGGGAGGCCCTGGACTAGGTTGCACAGAGAAGTCTTGGCTGTTCCCTCCCTGGAGGTGTTCACAGCCAGGCTGGATGAGGCTTGGAGCACCCTGATCCAGTGGGAGGTGTCCCTGCCCGTAGCGGGGGGTCTGGAACTGGATGATGTTTAAGGTTTCTTCCAACCCAAACCATTCAATGATTCTATGATTATTAAAGACCACAGTAGCCAAGTGTTATTATATAGAGCAGAGTTCAGAATACAGATGAGAAACAGCAAGGAGGGGCTCCTGGATTACACACTTGCACTCCCGCCCTCTCTCTAGTTTTCTGAGTGTACCTGGTCCTTACCAAAAGTATGAAAAACCTCAGTGATGTAAAATGATGTCCAGGAAGGTTTGCTCAAATATAAAGGGTCCAGATTTGATCCATCGTCATTGCTGCTGTTCTTTCATCATTGTTCTTTAGATAAAAGGATCCTAAGGCAAAAGGAACTAGAAGAGCTCTCTGATGTCAATGAAAATCTCACCTAATGAAATGTCAGAAGGTTTTGGGTCAATTTAAGGTATGAATGAGACTATAGAGAGCAGAGGCCAGTAGCAGTACACTTCAGTTTTGGAGAGAGTGGTGGCTGCAGATATGTAAAGATTTTGAGTCTCTTGTAAAAATTATTTTAGAAATCAAGGGGAGAAAAAAATATGGGGTGATTTCTTCTCAGCTAGGGAAATGGTGCTCTTTGGAGCATGTGATTTCTTCATGCTGCAAGTAACCTACAGATAAACCTAAGAAGCAGTGGGATTAAATGTGCTGTTTGTTTTCCATTTCTTGATAGATTACCTGTGATAAAGACCTTGGGATTTAGATTTGGAATGCTTACTTTAGAAGTTTCCTTTGTATACATAGTGTCCTATGTGTATAGAGCAAAAAATGCATTCAACCTCTCTAACCTTGTTTAATAATGTAGGCTGTTCCTGTTAGTTCTGTATCAGTTTCTTGTAGTTAAGACATCAGGTATCTTTGTTACAGAAATATAATAAATGAACTTCTGCCTTCGAACTCCCCTTGTGCAGTGCAGCTTTTTGCTGGAAGGGAGATGCACTGAGGTGGCTGCTGTGTCAGCGATGCTCCTTCATCGTGCTGTGCTGTGCCCACTGCAGACAAGTATGACCACAGAGATTTCTTTCCCATTCTTCCATATGGTTCTATGACAGCCTACGAGGGCAGGGGAAGTCTGAAATAACCCAAGGAAAATGACTTCCAAAGCAAATACGCATTTTTGTTTTCCTAAGCATTTAGGCAGAAAAATGAGAAATAGCAAATTCTTTTCTTGCCTTTGTTGAACTGGCGATTTTTTATTTACAACACTTGGCAATATGGACTAGTCCTCAACAACTGGCATACAAGTAAATTCTCTTCTTTGCATCTGTATGAAACATACAAAAGTTTAATAAACATATGAGATGACAGAGTTTTTAAGGACTTAACCTGGCTGCCAAACAATAGCAGTTTTCTTACCTAATCGTCGTGAGTGCTTGGAAAGACTATTGTTTTTAAAACTTTAATGATATCCCAAGGCTACTGCAGCAGCCACCCTATATATTAATATAAATGTTTCCAGGAACCTAAGCGCAGTCAAGCCCTCTTAAAACCAAATAGATTGACTTCATTTGAACTTAAACATATGCTTAGAGCTATGCATACATTTAAGTGTTCTGCTGAATGGCATTTTTCTTCAAAGCACAGCCCTGTTAACTTCAATAAGACTAGTTATATGATCATGTTCTTCCAGTCTTGAAGTATAAATTTACAATCCATTAATTGCAAGACCAAACCTATGAAATGCCATTATAATGAACTTATTAAATAAAGTTCACCTTTACTCAATTCTAAGCCTGATAATATAACTGTAAGTAATCTCAAGAACATAGGATTGCAATACTTGAAGGGCACTGAATATGGAATTTTAGAATCCACACCTATAAATCGGATTTTATCTCCTTTTATTTGCCAGGGTATTTAAAGGAGATCCTGATGCTATTTCAAACATGGGTTTGCATCTATACAATGGCACTTGGGAGCTAAACATCGCTCTGCTGCTCCTAGGACAATGGCAGGAAGCAGCCTAGAAATGCAGAAGCACTTTCCAGCCTTTTTACAAAACACACACGGAGAGTTGTGTTTCAAAGATCTCTCTAAATTATTCTTAAAAATAAATTTTATTAATATTAAATAGGCCATACAACACCTTTTGATTAAGCGAAAACTTTCAGTTTTCCTGTGAGCGATGGCATCAGTTCATCCTCAGTCCGTGCATTATGACCCTTTGACAGGGCAATGCCATTGCCTGAGAACATTGTTCCTGGTTGAGGGAGCAACTAAACCTGGCCAAAAAGAGGTTTCAGGGAACACAGCACGTGGCAAGCAGGAAGGAGCTGTGCACAGCAACAGGAGCCAGCAGCACACATAGACGCCAAAACATTGGGAACAGCCAGCCGGGCCTCGGCAGTGACAGCAGGGGCTTATGAGGGACCAGAAGGGAAGAGGCAGCATCTGCTGCAGCTCAGAAAGTTACTTGGCTGGTTTGCACAGGTGCAAAGACTCACCAAAGATATTGTAAAATTCAGAGGGAGGACGTCTATTAATATTTTGTCTGGTGTAGTCACCTTCAGATTTATTTACGCACCAAGCCAATGCGTCTCATGAAATGAAACGGCAAAAAAATATGTATGTCAAGATTCAGCTGAGAGCTTACACAGCACCGAATCCTAAGGGTTATGTATTGGGGCAGGGGAGAGAGAGGAAGGTGGACAGAGACTCTCATTCCTGGGGGTCCTGTGCCTCCACTGGAGAAGGGGCGGGTTTCCCTCTAGCAAGACTCAGAGCAGGTCTGCAATGTGACCTGCATTCACCACACTGGGTTTCCTGTTGTGGTAAAAATTGAAGCAAACTACAAGATGAAGCCAATGAGAAATGCATCTTTTATCTCGGAGTTTGGGCTGAAAAAAATTAAAACTCACCCTTTCCACTTATTTTCCTTGATATTTTTTTTCCCATTCAGTGAAATAATTCCTCTTTTCCTATTTTGTGACCCAGGCTTCAGCAGCTACTGCTAATAGCAGTGAGGTTTGCACAGACAGCCGGGAGACTCGGAGGATACCAGCTGAGTCATGAAACCTAAAGAGAGAGCAAGAGGGAGAGGAGACAGATAGATGTGGGATGGGGGCAAAACCTCTATGAGCAGCACAGATGCTCCAAAAGAGAATGTGTGTCTGCAGCCAGTTGTGGGAGTCAGATGAGGTGTGAACCAACAATACAATAATATTTGTAGCAGGAATGGAAGGAGTAATTATGGATATGGGCATCTTAGCCTCTTAAATTGTTTTAGCGGTCCTTTGCTATGTTCTGCTCTCGCTGCCTTGGGGTTACTGTGCAGTGTAATTCTGGATTTACAGTGAGGTGACAAGCCCCACACCATCTGTACGATGAGATGACTGCCTATGAGTGACCTGAAATTTTCAAAGGTACTTGGACACTAGATTTGTTTGAAAATCAAGATACTGCACCCAAAGAAGTTCTGCTGTTGATTTCTAGGGTGCTAAGATTTCATCTATGGTTTCACAACTATTGTTGTAACACAGAATCACTCTTAACGTGTCTGGGAAAACCAAACTATTTCCTCAGTCTGTATCTAAATAATAGCAACACTTGTTAAATTCATTGTTTTGAATGTTAATTTTTAAGGTGTGATTCCTTTGGATTTAGCTAAATCCTTATATGATTTACTCTTGAATTTGACCTCTAGTGAGATTAAAAGAAATTAAGATATAATGGTTAAATAGCTAAAGCACTGGCAAATTTTCATAAACCTTTCACCAATTAAAAGCAGTATTGCTACTCATACTCTCAAGTTTTAGCAAGTTAAAAGGTAGAACAAAGCAAAAAGCGGGAACTGTTTGGTAAAAACATTATATAAAGTAGCTAAGCACAGAAAAGAAAAGAAATAGCAGAGTCTTAAAAAAAGTCAGAAGAAGGAACAAAAGCCTAATAATTTACAAGCCTGCCTCTAAAGCAAGACACTGCAAAGTGTTTTCATTGCACTTTAGGCAACATTCCCTACTTTTCATTGAAAAATGAGGAAAAGAAAAGAATAATTTGTTATTGCATCTATCAGCAGTGCTTGCAATATTCATCTATGTGACCTGGCACTGGAAGGGAGAGAAATGAATTAAAGTACTAGTAGAAAAGGAGGGGTAGGAATATCTGAGTGAGTATTGCACTTTGCTAGAAGCAGCGAGCTGTTCATATTGCATTTTGGTTTTGTAGATTGAAATAATTGGCAGGGTGCTCAGAGCAGGTGGATGGTTATTTGTAGTCTAGTCTATTCAGGTCTAGATGAAAACTAATAAATAAAGTAGAAAATGCACTCAGCCTCTGGGTCCTTAGGTTGGCTTTGGTTTTATTACTTATGTACTACCTGCAGCCTCAACTATTTGCTTAGTTTTGGTGTGTAATGAATTGCTGTTTCATTTGTGGCTGTAAGCATGACAGAAATCATTATATCATGCCTTATATGATGAAACCTTTTTTAATTTCTCCCTGCTTCAGTAAGTATATATATCTAGTTATTGCGCAGCACAAACATCTCTTATTGCCAAATGTTGCACTTCAGAACTGGCAAAGCAGAAGTGCCCTTTAAATGGAAATCAAGTTCCTCCCCAACTGTTTTCAACATGAGACAAGCCTGCTTTTTGTCTGCTTTTCTTTCTCAAGACCTGTCCCTCTTGCTATGAGTATTGCTCAGTTCAACAGCTCTATCATTAGACTTTACAGAAAGGCGCGCAGGAGCTTCTGGGCAGGACTTTGCGCTGCGGACCCCTGAGACAAGGAGTGAAAAATGTCACCGGCTGGATCCCAGACTGCTGACAAAGCAGGCGATGGCTGGGGAAGGCAAACAGAAGCAATTCAGTACATGGTCCCTGAAGTGATGCATTCTGAAGTCAGAAAGAAAGGAAAAAGCAATCAGAAAATTCATTTGCCATGGTTGCGAACACTATTCCAACTCATCATGAAAAAGGAAAAAACTCTCTTTTGATATATAGCAGTGAAAAGTGTCATCCTCATTCAGCTGCAAGAAAAGATCTATTAATAATACTTTCTACTAAGTACTTCCTGTCTAATGTTCCTAGCTGGTTTTTAAAGCTGATATTATTGACCCCATTAAAAGAGCTGCCAAACTGAGGTCCAGAGATGCAGCCTTTCTAAGACTGCAGTTCTTGGTTCCTGAACAATCAAGTTCATATCAAAGGTGATTCTACAGTGCTGCAAGATGAATTCTGGCTTTGGGAGTGGATTTGGGCATCCATGGGGTCATTATGCCTTCTGGCAGAAGTAAGTTAAAGATGTCAGTTCCTTTCAGGAAAATGTAGATTTGAAACCTGAAGGGGACTGGACGTCAGCTCACAGGTGCTCCTTCCAGCCAGACACAGGACTGAACAAGTGCTCAGACCCTCCCTAGGTCTGTCACTCTCTAGAGAGCTCCACACATGGACACAAAAAATATTCCATCAGGAGGCAAAAAAAGAGAGAGCACTTTCCATTAGATTAATCCTATATAAAACACACCTGCCCTTCAAAGGCACCGAAAGAAAGAAGGAAAGACCTGGGAGGCTGACATTTCCATTAGATGGAGAAATAGCACATTATGATGCACTTGTCTAGTCTACAGGTCCTGAATTTTCCTTCTTTAAATGGCTGTATAAATCTAGTGACAAAAGTAGGCAGTTTGTCAATGAATGAATAACCACCAGGGCAGTGCACCATGTCACCATCCTTCGGCAGCTATAACACAAGAAGTATTTTTTTGGAAGACACTGGCAAATATATATAGGTTGAAGCTTGCAAAAGAAAGTAAGAGAAGCTTCACCCCTTCGTTTCTAAATTAACATGTTCTAACATGGCTTTTTCAAAGGTTAAAGATTTCCCATTTAAAAATCTTCTATATTGTAACTCTGTGAAATCACGCATGCCAAAAATTTGCGCTGAATTTGTGGTACACGTGGTTGCTTCTCGCTCAGCAAAATGTTTGAAAATATCGTATGTCCAAGCCCAGCCAACAAAGCACAATATTGAGGTGTACTTACATGATCCAAAAACCATTGCAATGTGACTACTCTGAAGTAAGTTTCTTGCCATTTAAAATGTTGAAATCTAAAATAAAGAGAAAAAAGAAACACTTTCAGTTTTCATTTTATGCACTTCACACCTTCACAGACCACATGAGAGAAGATAACCTTTCCCATCACAAGGTTATGATTATTGTCTCTGGAAAACAAAACAAAACAAAACAGAAAGTATATAAATAATTTTTATTTCAAAATGAGCTTGAATCACAAACATAAATTTTAGTCTTCTTTACTCAAGTAGGAATTCCAGGTAACCTTGTAGGAAAAACCCAGAAAATTAAAATTTTTCTTTAAGCCTGACCTTCTGGGTCATAAGTTTAATCTCCATTTCAGAGATTTAACACTGACAAAGTTTTTTGAAGGCTGTAAGATTTGAGAAAAGCCAAACAAGAAGCGTATGCACCTGGAAGGTCTGGGGGGTTTAAGGATGTTTTAACACACTGACTGTCAGGTATCTAATTTCGATGTCATGAATGAATTAGAAGCCCTCAGGATTTTTTTCACTAACTGTGAAGGAAGATTGGGCTTCCACATTTGGGGATGCTGAGCAGTGTTTGCTGACATGCCTAAGGCAACCTCAGAGGAACGGTGCAGTTAACCCTTCGATACACAGCACAGAAGCAGGATTCTGCAATGGAGCTGGAGGAAATCTTGGCACGAACTGGTTTGCACCCATTGTGCTGAGGTTTTATAGAACTCTGACACCAGCAAGCTGGTTCTCAGCAGCACGGACATCAGTTAATGACATAAGGTGTACTTTACCTGTGCTCACCACAGCTGCACTCTGTGTGCCCCGTCATACATGAGAGGTCCAGGGTAAAGGCAACGGATTGATAAGACAGCTAGCAGTTTCAGTCCTGATGGAGGATTGAAGACATGCAGACCCTTCCCACCTATGTATTTAAATGTGACCTTGCACTGCGTTGTTAAAGGTAATTTACAATATGGTAGTTGATGCCAGGGAGGCTGCGCGTTGAATGCAGCACTCTCTACAGACTTAGTGCTTTAGTAAAATGACAAATATTTGAAAAGAATATCAGCTTAATTTCCCCTACTGCCCCATACAAAAAAGCTTTAAAGTGTTAGATTTTTTCGTGTAAGTTGCTTAATTGCTTAATTTGATTGATGTAGATGACTGAACAAAGGGTAAGTCAATGAAAAACACGCCATTATCTTTATTTGCTAGCATATTTTTATTTTGTGTAAATATTTCATTTTGATTTTGTTCAGGTTTTTACACTAGAGAACATTTTTCAAAACCAAATAATTTTTACTAACAAAAGACTTGTAATCAGACATTTCACTCCCCAAAGGTAAAGAAGAACACACTTAACCAGCTAAACATTACAGGAATCTTAGTGAATTCGTAAGCAAGAGACTGACTGCAAAATGAGCCAAGTATCGGAGAGCACTACTCCTCCTGGTTCCAGCAGCTGAGAAGCCACGGCTCCCATTCTGGTTTGACACTTTTTCCAGCACATGAAATAGCAAATTAATACTTTATTTGTTGAGCTGATCCTCAGTGGTTTAAGTTCTACTGAACTACAAGATACACTTTCTAAAGCAGTTGTTCTTTCAGTAATAGTGCTATGCTTCATTTATGAAAAATATAGGGCGCCTACGATGATAAAAGGCATTTGGCTCTCAGATTTTGATTGTGCCATTAAAAATTACAGGACTGTGACTCAGAAAGAAGGTCTCAACAAACATTATGTTAGAAGATTAGAAGCAATGTGGTGAAAAGGACATTCATACAAATTGGCTTAATTATTGATTGAAGAAAAATGCTTTTATCCTAGGAATATCAGTATCGTAGGATGATGGTTCTAAAGTAAATGCATGTTCTTTCCTGTTCACTGTGGCATTGCTTTAATTTCACAACTCAGTAGCACAGGCATCACCTGAGTTCCTAAAGAATTGAATAATTGATCCATAATTAATGGATGCACAGAGCAGGAAAACAGTAGCAGGATACTAGTAAATACAACAGTCAACTATGGGGAATGAGACTGTGTACCTGTCTAACTTTGTGAAATTGTTTTATTAACTTTTATTAGATCTACACGGCCACATGATGAAAGACACTTTTAAAAGCAAAAGTCATTTGAGAAAATGTGTACAAATGCCAAATTACTTTCTATGAAGAAAAACCTAAGAAGTTTGGCAAATGGACACAGTGTGTTGTGCGTGATGATTCAAATTCACTCCCTGGCCACAGTAATCATGAAATTCTCTTTGTACAGACGGGATGAACTAAACAGCTGACAATATCTCATTGAATCACCAACAAGATATCTCAATGTTAATATGAAAAATAAAATTTCAGCATAGAGGCTTCTGCCCTGCCCTCACTTTTTTCCGAAAGTTTTATTTACCCTGTCAATAGAGCAGAGCCTACATGACCCCTGGGCACTTTGTAGTATTACAAGCCACCTTCATTGCTTCATGAGCTTACAGAGGAGAGGACCTCCTTGCTTCTAACCAGACCACTACGGCAGGCAAGATTCATTCAGAGGCTTCCCGTATTCTGGATTTTCTCTGTCACCATCCTCATACTAGCATTGTGCTCCCACATGCACATGCACTCTCTGAGCATGGGCATGTACTCCGCAATTAGCTCAAGTCTGAAAGACTCGGGTTACCATAACACCCAGCTCTCAGATATGAACAGATGGCATTTATAAATGCACAGAAACTAAAAGGTAATCCTCTAAAGGAAGTTTATTTCTGTAAGCCTTTCAGAGTCATATGGAAATGATAAAGAATATTAATCCATTGATCTACTGAACAAGAGAAACAGCAGTCTGGCTTGTCCAAGTATCTTTGCATCTAAATGTGACTTCTAGCAAATTAGAAAATGTATAAAAACCTATACAGTTAGGTTATCAGTTAAGTCCGCAGTACTTGTTTTGCAACACTGGCTATTGAACTCATGGCTATCATTCAGCCTCAAGCTGGTCTCATCTCATTTCTTTGTTCTCAAGAAGAGGAACCTCAAGACCTGCATAGGAATCTTCTCATCCTGCAATGCACCAAATATATCCTGCATGATTGCTACATACTTTGGAAATCAGACAGCAATGTGCAATTCGAGAACTCAAATGATTTAACTTGAGGCATGCACTTCAAAGAACAGATTAAAAACAAGGGTCCCAACCAGCTTTAGGCACTCTGAATCCCTGAAATCCTCAAGCTGAGAGTAGTTTGCAGAACTGGATTCTAAAATAAAGACCTGATTTCCTATTACAGTAGATGGAACTAAAGGACAGAATATGGATACATATAGAGGACTAAAAAATATAGTATGTATTGGAATCAAATAAATCACCATGCTCACAAGCAGGCAAGGAAGATACCCAGCAGAAGGGGCTGCCTGGCATCAGCAAGCTCCTCCTGAGTTCATGCTATGTCCTCTCAGAAAAACACAGGCAACTTGTTAGGCACTTGCCAAGCACCTGCGTAAGGAAAACTCCTAAGACACCTGGTCTGTGCTCATGAGTGTTAGGATGATACGCATGAAAACCAGAGCACTTAAGACTGGCAGGCATTCAACGGTAGATTGAACCTAAATGCGGTCCAACTTCAGAGTGGATCTACTGTTTTAAAAAAAAAGAATGTGCCAGCACTTGTCCATTCAACTGAAGTATAAAGTTGCAAAGTAATTAACACAAACGCAAGTGTCATCTGTGTTATGGAGATGGATTCCTGTCAGGTAGGTGTACACTGTTTCAGTGTGGGCAGCCAGATGCTCTAGTCATTCTTTTAAAGGACCTAGAACATTTATAACGATTAATCACAATTCTAAAGCAGTAATGTATGCTACCATCTGTTTAATTAAATCTCATACTTACAGACATATGCCAGTCAGCTCACAGGGGTCAAGCATTAATTCCCCCCTTTTTACATCAGGGAACAATTGGCTTACACTATTATACTTTTTATTCAGTCCTTCTGGTTTTAGGTGCCAACCACTAACAGAGATATGACTGACAGCATGACAGGAGAAAAACTATTTAAAGATGTAGATAACTGACCTCAGATCTTGTCTTCTCTATAATTATTTGACAGTTTTTAAGCACCTATTACTTTGCAACTGAAACAGCTGCAGGTTTACTACTCTAAAGTGAACTAAAAGAACAAACTCAACAGGTTATAAAAAACCTAAATGGCTCTAGAAACCTTTGCTCCCTTCTTCATGTGCTTGAGTTCACATGCCCAGAGGCTTCTGTTTCATTCAGTGTAAAAACGGTTTTTGACAGGGTTGTATACATCTTCCATCCCCATCCATTGCACGAGAATTGTCACTATGAGTTTGGGGTGGTTTTATATATGCTTAAAGCTTTGTTCACCCATTTCCTTGTACTGATTAAGCTCTTGGTTAAAAATGCTCAAAAGAGTAGCATTAGGGATTTTGAAGATTATAATCTCCTATTTCCATTTTGTAGAGACACTAAACTATTTGGATTTGGAACAATACATTTAACGTAAGCTATTGAAGAATGCTTTATATTTCAGATTGAAGTTTAAATACCAAAACTCATCTGTATTTGCACATTATTAATATTGCTACTGTGGAGGGGTTTCTTTGTTTGTTTATTTGTTTTAATAGAGGAGTTGCTGAACTGACACCTTCCACGATGCAGTATCTCAGGAGCATTCCTGTCCTCCAAACTGCACAAGCTGTTTGAATCCCCCCTGCTGCCTTTCCCGAGGAATGTGCTAACCCTATTGTCCAGCTAGAAAAGACGGTCATTTCAGTTGCATGGATTCTTCTCCGAAGTGAGACACATTTTTCTAAAACATAACTATTTCTCCAAATAATGTCTGATCCTAGAGTACCCGTCAGGTTTCTCACACAGAGCTCAATCTGCTATATACAATATATATACAATCTGCTATGCTTGACTATTTTGGTAAACCTTTCTTGAATTAAAACTTTAAACTTGAATTCAAACTGTTTATTGAAGGAGAATGACAACATATAAATTCTAGTGAGGTACTTACTGGTAAATATTATCTTTTGCATATCTTCATTTCTTGTGTCTTTTCAATTGCTCTTTGGTCATGTCAGTATTTAGGAGAATAGGTTTTCCTATAGTAGGTCTGATTCTTCTATCCAACAATGGCCAGATTCAGAAGACAAGGTAAGAAATGCATCTGGGGAAGAATCTTGGAATAATCTGAACGCTACACTTTTCACTGGCTGTCATCATTAGGTACTCAGTACAGGCATTGCTTATAACTTCTGCCACATTAATATTGAGAAATATTCCTTCTGCACACAGAGGTGAACTATTATGTAAATCTCCTCAAAAGTATTTCTACAAGTATTTCACACACTAAGTGAGATGTTCAGCCATCTAAAAATATCTGCAAGGCCAAACAGTTCCTCAGTCAGACCTTCACACCCTGTTCTGATATCTACAATTACTTCTGAACTTGCAGTAGCTGCACTAGCTCCACACTGGCAGGAGAATGTATTTAACATCAGAGTGTGCAGGCTGAGACTCTATTTGGGGCAGAATAGGAAAGATCCTAATAAGGATTTGAAGCCAGAGGTCCTTGAGGACCTCCCAAATGCAGGGAGATGACAGCACTCGTTTTCAATGCAAGTATCACCATTATCACAGTTTCATTCTCTTCTGTCAGTTGAAATTTAATGTTGTTATAAACTCTGGAGCCTTGGCAAGGGAATGCATTCAGCTAATCCTCACTGTCAGAGGAGAGGATTCTTCATGGCAGAAGAAATCTCACATGTCCTTTGGACACTGAATGAGTAGAAGAGGTTAGAAACTATCAGATTATATAGATTAATGGATCTGAGTGCCTGAAGAGGATCCTGTCAAAATGTAGTTGGATTTGGTCCCTCCTGCAGGTTCCAGTTTGGTTTGATTGTTTCCAAAGGTGACATCCAGTCCTGTTGGATATTTCTACAGAAACAAGCAGCTCGCGTGTAGATCTTGTAATCATTGCTTCCTGTGCAGCCTGTTTGGAAAATATCCTTTTAGATAAAGTGACCTCTTCAAACTACTACAATTATAAATATTTTAATAATAGAAACAGTTATTATAGGAAAAGAAGCATCTATGATTAATTTTTCAAAGGGGTCAGCACCCACCCAAATGGCACCAGATGGACAAAACAAGTAAGCGAGATTGTTTAGTCACAAAATGTGGACTTGAAATCTGTATGTGCCAAACTGTAACACCTTACATCTAGTACAATTCTGTCTCTCATAGTTTGTCTCAGACAAGGATAAAACAGAAGCATCTCTCTTACTGAAACCCCAAAGTCTGATGATTGCTACAGCTGAAATGCAGGACTAGACCAAAGACAGCTTGATCTGCTAAGCAATGCATATTCTGAACTGAAGTGTTTTATTAAGCAGACCTGAAATAAGCAGGTAAGTTTTAGAGTTGACGTCAGTAACGTTGCAAACTGAAGTCAGAAAAAAATGTGCTTTCAGCTTCTTTGGAATCAAGTTTTCACCCCAAGTATCCAGTCAGTCTTGAGCTTCTCAATTATAACTCTTTAGAGCTCGGCATTCTGACTATAAACAATAACCAGTATAGACACATATTAAATGAAACCAGATAAATTTATCATAATCATAAATTTTGGAAGATTACAGGGCTTTAATCTCACTGACACATCTGAGCTGGCACCTTATTCTGTTTCTTCTTGAACAGATGGTGACATTACAGTCACCACAAACACTGAAGAAAAATTGCAAGAAAAAAATACTTTTACCCACAAAATTTAGTGTTTGTGTGATGACAAACATTGTTGATGCTAACACTCCATTTTGAAGCCTGTCCATATTTAAAACCTAAATTACAGTCAGTGTACACAGCTTCAAAGCCTAATAATCCAAATACCAGTGAGTTATTGGAAGCTGGTGAAAGGAAAATGCCTAAAAGATTTATGCTAACAGAATTAAGTTTTCATCATTTCCTTTCCTAAAATTTAGTGATTTTTAGAATACTCCTATAAGGACAGGTTGAAAGAGCATCTGGATAAGACTAGAGCTGGATCATCTTATGGTCTTGAACTTTCTGCCAGAAAAGGCACTGAAGCAAGAAAACCTCTCCACAATCTCATGTAGAGCCACAGAGATAAAATCCTTTAGAAGGAAACCAATCATAACCCATGATCTGAAAAACATCCCTTGTAGACTATAAATTTGGAAGTGTGTCTACATGGATGCTCAAGCCCCTGAACTGTCAATGTGAACCACAGGATTGTGTGCCACACAACAGGATGAGTTGTGTTCCGCCTGACCAGAGGTCACTGTCCCCAGCTTTTCACTGTCACACAGATGGTAGATACCACCATCGTGGGGATAACTGGATGGCTTGTGAGGTACCATCCAAATCAGTAATTTTCTCTTAGACAACCCCAGACTGTGTCATTTAATGCACTGACTTGGAAATGAAATAGTTTTAGGAGTCTTTCATAAGATGTTCTGGTGTCCCTGCAAATCGAATGAAAACACGTCAATGAGGATCAGGCAGAGAGCTGGAAAATCTAGCTGCATTTACAATCTAATTTTAATCCTCTGGATGGCTGTTGAAGTCTCTACTGACTGTTTCAGACTTGTACACATACAAGCCCGCAACTGCCTAGGTTGGCCCATTGAGTGACAAAACCTTGAGATGGGCAGTTGCAGCTTAGCTGAGCTCTGAACCGAGCAGACATTTGCTCATGGTTTTCCCAACAAATAGTCCAACTGGATTTAGCTGTCACAGTCAGTATTGCTGCCCTCAGCTATGCCTTGGCTGGGCAGGTGGATTTGGTTAGCTGTTACACTAAAATTCAGTCAGCCATGGGCCCACAGCCAAACATTTTTACAGCTATTAGTTTTGAATGCTCTCTGGTACAGGTCAAAGGAATTTGTATACTATTATATGAAACAGCAATCCTGTCTGGTACACCATACAGGCTGAAACTCATGTGGGTAAAATAATTGCAG
Source organism: Neomorphus geoffroyi (assembly GCA_033558235.1). Lineage (NCBI taxonomy): Eukaryota > Metazoa > Chordata > Aves > Cuculiformes > Neomorphidae > Neomorphus > Neomorphus geoffroyi. The sequence goes on from JAUMJM010000039.1 coordinate 1,385,716, forward strand.
TACCTTTCGGATCAAGAACCATTCAAAACAATAGGGATCATTGTAATGGGAAATACATAATAGGGAAGTATTAGAGAATGTAAGTAAATGAAAAAAAAATGCCTCTGGGCTGAAAAGCAGTAGGAGAAAAGCTGAGGTAAACCATTATAGGATCGGATTAAAATACACAGTTAATCAGGGAATGGCCAGAAATAAAGGGGGGAAAAGTGCTGTGTAAGAAAAAGGCCCATTTATTACTGTTTGACAGATAAAGCAGTGCTTCCATCCCCCAATAACAGCTTAAAACAATTGCTAGCAGACTTCTCTGCAGCTGGAAGGATTATCTGACTCTTACACAATTCCTGTTACTCAGGTTCATTTCTGAGAGATGTGGTTCATAAACTTAAAGAGATTGGTAGTATTTTTGGGATTGCTTTAATGTAAAATTCGCTGCTAACATGATTACATTCTGATCACGTGCTAAAGGAAAGTCTGAGTTACCCAACAAAAAAGTACAGCGTGCTTACGGTTCAAGGCTCCAAGGCAGGTTGTAACAGGTATTGGACCTGGAGGGAATTAGATGCATTTACCAGCTTTGGAAAGTTTCCAGGCTTTATCACTGAAGGCTGTTGGAAACGCTCCTAAGAGCATCTGGAACTTATAACGATATTTTCCAAAGGTTTGTTGTAGTTCATGATCCTTGGGCAATTTCCAAAGAACCTGGACAATTTTACAGTTATTAGAAAGCAATGCAAAAGCCAGTGGCTGAAACTAATTTCCCTTAAATTTCAGGATTAAAAATCTCAAGATGGAGTCAAAGAAGTATGAACTTGGCATACAACAAAGCTGAGGTCCACCTGTGAACTGCTACGACGATGTTTCATGCAAACTCAGTTGCATTAGAACGATGTAGGCTTCCTCAGCATCATGGTGTCTCAAGCCATACTCCCCTGCCTCCTTAGCTGTCCTTCCACTTGGGCTTCCTGTGGGGTATTTCACGTTCTACTTACAACAAATAGTAGGAGACAATCCTATTTAGTAACACATTTTAAGAACTTGTATGCAATATCTTGAAATCAATAGAACTGCAGTGGCTCAGCAGCCCTCAGGACACACTATGAAGCTATTATCACAAACTGTGGGATCTTATTTCAGTTCTACTTAGCCAGATAGCAATCATTCCTATTTCATGTTATAAAAATATACTGTTTAACAGCGATCTTTATGTCAGGGATGATTTAGATGGAGAGGGGGACAGGATAAACTAGTGCAAATAACATGGTAGCTCACCTGACAGAAAAACTACCAGTAACATCTACTTAACACTGTTTTTCAAAGGAGAAGAGGTTCAAGACTAAAGTAAAAAAACTTGAATAGCAGACAGACTTTCATTTGATCAGCTACCCTGGATAACTAGTGATGGAAACTGAGATGGAAGGCAACACTATACCTGGAGTCAGTTTTTCAAATATTCACATGCTTTGAGACTATATCCCTGAATTCCTAAAATCTGACATTGTCTAGTAGCATAGTCTGACCTGTATTGAAGTATTTACACAATACCCATTAATTGCTAAGCTGCAGAGTACTGATGCAAAGTGCTGCTCTAAATAATTATCCTCTTGGCTGCACTTGTAGCTAAGAGTTGTCCAAGGGTTAATCGGATGGGACAGTTACCCACAAAGCACTCTGAAATGTATGTAGATATAAAATTAAAATGCCAGGAAATGCACCTAAGCTAGATACGCGCTTCCTTCCTTAAATCTATGGCTCCAATATTTCCCTATGTGGGCAAGACTGAGAATTTCTCTCTTATCCCATCTGAAGTATGTCTACATGTGATAAAAATCCGCCTCCAGATTAACATCTTAGATATTTCGCTCACACTGCCCCTTCCTTTCTTAAAAAAGCATGCTTAGAACTGAAAGAAACACTGCCCTCTTCCTACAATTAGGAAAGCAGGCTCTTGGAGTCTTTGTAAGCGGTGGGGACTGCATTTTATGATCTGTTACTTACCTAGGAGAATGGACAGAGCAATGAGATAAGGTCTTTGAAGCATGGTTAATTTACACAGGTCTTCTCACTACAATATAAACTGCTATCCGGAAAGATAAGCACAAATCTTGATTTATTTTTGATACAAAAATGACTGCAGCAGTGGGAAGAGTGGTTATTTGAGCTACTAGAACTGTACCAGTCTTCTCAAGTAGAAAGGTCATAACTCTGTGCCTCTCAAAACCATTCTGCAGTAATACGGCACGGATGATTTTGACCATGTAAATTCCTCTGTGCAGAGAGATCAGGAGGTGACACATTTGCATATCAGAGCCTGGACTCCATTCAAATTCAGTTCACACAATGTCTCCCTTTTTGTATTCAGTCCTAACACCCCAACCTGTAACACTTGTGTCTTCCACTTTTCTTCACTGTCCCAGTGAGCTACAGTTGACAACTTGAATAAGCAAGCTTTGAGTAATATGGAAAAGTGATGAATTCGCTATAAATTGTATCCTTTTTTTTTTATTGTACAATGTCTGCCTCAAATATCTTGGTTGGTAGATCTGAAAAAAATCTCCTTAACAATCCCCATCCTGATCTCCAGTCCCAGTCAGATTTTAGAAATGTTGTACCAAAGCATCCAATTTCTATTCTGTCTTACCTGCCACATCTCCACTTTACAGAATACACTGAAGATGCTGCTGTAAAACTTTACTTTTCAGACGCATCTTTCTGTTAGATCTCTAATAGCTGTCAGAATGTATTGCTTTCTTGCCCGACATCTGCATGTCTCTTCCATCAAATATTGCCTTCCACAGCAATCCAGCTGTCCAGGTAAGTGAAATTCTCCTTTTTCAGCTCTTTTCCTGGAAACATTATTCTTCCATCTTTCTATATTCCTCCCACCTTCATCAGCTTTGTTTTGGGACTACATACGCAGACTTCTATATACAAATACAAAGATGCTGTAGCAACAACTGAAGAAATGTAGGTACATCTCAAAGCCTAATCACTCAGAATTAGACTAGGAAATGTGATGCCTTCTTCGTCATTGCTGTATTATGCATCGTTACTGTCACCACTGGAAGTGCTTCTTCTAGAAGATGTAAATTTTAAATTACTTGCATGCAGGATTGGCCCAGAAACGCCATCACTTAAGTTTCACAAGTACTATGAGACAGCAGCAAACTACTGAATGTGCAAAAACATTCAGTAGTCTTCTTTTTAAAGATGAGTGACATTTTAACACTCACAACTTTAATGGAAAACAGTCAATCTGGCTCTACTCTCTACCAAATGAACTGAATGCTCTCTGTAAGGCTGGGTGATAAATGCAGTGATAAGTTATCAGTATAAATTGACAAACTTTAAGTGATAGCTTTACTTCCCATTCATTTAGGAAAATTTGCCTTGTAGTTATAAACATCCAGTAATAAATTAAGGATTAAGAGGTACCCATTCTAACGTTCTGTCTTAGTTTGGATGAAAAAACCCAACCAAACCAACCAAAGTATGCTCAGTGATTTTAATCAGAGATTGTGAGATTGTCGAGAACAGATAACAGTTCTTTGCTGTAAGTGTATGTGTGCACAGAACAGAACAAAGTCAACAACAAGTGCGATTAAGTTGTTAATACGGATCGAGTCCCGTACCCGAGCTCTGGTGGTGCCGTCACTTTAAGCAGCAGCTCCGCTCCGGGCAGCCCTGGCGCGGGGCGCACAGCTTCTGCCACGCCGCAGCTCCGCTCCGGGCAGCCCTGGCGCGGGGCGCACAACTTCTCCCAGGCCGCAGCGCCGCTCTGGGCAGCCCTGGCGCAGGGCGCACAGCTTCTCCCAGGCCGCAGCGCCGCTCTGGGCAGCCCTGGCGCGGGGCGCACAGCTTCTCCCAGGCCGCAGCGCCGCTCTGGGCAGCCCTGGCGCGGGGCGCACAGCTTCTCCCAGGCCGCAGCTCCGCTCCGGGCAGCCCTGGCGCGGGGCGCACAGCTTCTCCCAGGCCGCAGCTCCGCTCCGGGCAGCCTCCTCCTCAGCGCCGATCCAGATGGTTATCGGTCACACTCGCACTCACACACACACAGAGGAAAGCAAATAAAGATAGAAAGATAGAGAATACAGCAACGCAAGCAGAGGTAGCAAAGCGCGACTATTCTCTAGGTAGCAAGATGGAAAAAGAGGCGGAGAGCGGGAAGTAGCCAGTGAAAGGAAATGTCCGAGCAAACGGGACACAACCTCTGCCCCGGTCTGCCCGGAAATGACCCCTTCCCCCCCCCGCCTCCGTCAGCAAAGGAAGAAAAATTCTCTGAAAGAGGAGGGGAAAAAAAACCAAACCAAGCTGAAACTATAACACGTTCTTACACCTTTAACTGTATGTTAGCTTAGGGTATCAGTTTTTATATAAAGTTTCACAAGAACTAAGAATTTAAGAACTCAGATATTTGTTCACATCCACAGAGTCTTCACTTGCCTGAATAAAATAAGATTGCTGTGTTTAAGCTTTACAAGCCATTCTCAAGTGCAGATAACCAGAGTAACTAAACAGAAAGAGCAAACACTCAGCCAACTATCAGAAAAAGTATTTCCCATTGATCACAGAAGGGCAGTAGTTACAAATCTTACATACAGATCAGATCTGATGTCATTTTTAGTTTTGATATTAAATCCTGTTAAACCTGTTGATGAAAGCTGTTGAAGTTTCCTTCTCCTCAGTACCTAAACTGCACCGCGGTGGATGGTGATGTGGAATCCAAACTGTGAAAGACCTTAGGAACATCAGCTGAGTCAGGAAAGATCAGACAGAGGGGCACCAGGTGCCTTCTATAGGTTCACTGAAGATGAAACAGCTACTTTGCAGACAGAGGTGTGAAAAAAGACACGCTTACTGCCTCTCAGACACTTCTTGACCGCTTTTCTCTCCTACTCAAGTGACCATGAAAAATAACTTCAACAGAAATTTTAAGCTTCTCTGTGTTATAGTGAGCATCATGACTTTCCCTCTGTTGTTATATTTCGTGTCAAAGTTCAGCTTCTTGTTTGTATATTTCATAACACCTAGGAATCCAAAGAATTCACTGAGTGTTAAGCATAAAATGGAATTCCACATCTATATCTTTCCTCTAGTGGCTTTGATGATATGATTTCTGTGATGTTAAGGGCTTTGATATGTAATTTTATATTTTTTCTTTTCAGGCATTCAACTCTCCACTTCTGGTTTCTCTCCCCTTTCCTAATCGTTATAAGGATGCCTTTGCAGCCTCCATGTGCACTCCTGTTAGCTACCTGCTCCTTTAGCCCTTCTGACAGTTCAACACTTAATCCTGCTCCTGCAGACTTCACAGTCACACAAGTGACAAGCTTCCAAAATCCTTTGGGTGCAGACTGTCCACAGATTAAAAGCCCTTTAACAGTGAGATGCATGTAGGGAGTTGATACACCAAATGAGTTATTCTAGAGGGGTTCATTAGTAGTTACAAAGGTATACAACAACATAATCTGCCATTAAGGCCTTGTAAGTGTCACAGCGTACTGTGTGTGCTCAAAGCGATGTCAGAAACACTATTGGAGTCAGCTGGAAAAACATTAAGCCTTAGTAATTGGATAGAAATTACCTGTAGCCTAGTTTAGCTCCTAAGCTAGGATGCTCTTTCCAAGACTTTAGTTAAAGCTGAAACATTTTTGTATTTGACCTTACATCTGAGCCTGGAATATTATTATTGCTGAGCCATTCCATTGAATTTTTCTGAAATGCCTCATGTTAGTCTTTTAATGGCTAATAAATTAATTCCTATGCATTCAGTAGCAGAAAATAAACTGGCACGGAACAAGTTAACCTTATTTGTCATGTCCTAGTGGAATGACAACCCTCAAACACACAGATTTCACATTTCCTACTTAAATACCTATGTCCTATTACAGCTAAAAGACAAGAATCACCTAAGCAAGTTACTTTTGAAGATCTTACGTTCATAGGCTAATTCCATGTAGAATATTTGGAGGAGCCTGGACTTAAGAAGGTAAGAGCAGTATAAAGAGCTAGGTACTCTCAGAAGAGGGACAGAAGGAAAGAGGGCACAGAAACATCACAGGCAATTTTCAAAATAGGAAAAAAAAGAGGAAACAGGAAATCCTGAGCCAGGCTTAGAACAAAGCTAAGTGGTACTTCAAGCCACCAGCATGTGATCTGTGAAACCTTTTGTCAAAGAGTATTGGGGATGCGAGTTTAGGATGTTTTGAGGTAAGACTGGAAAGTTCATGGAATCAAAACCCATTAGTACTTAGACTGAGAACAGCTGGAGTCTGCCCCTTCTACTCCTCCCCACTTACCAGTGTTTGGCAACCCTCAGAGATAACATATTGGCCTTGACGGACCTTTAGTTTGACCCACAGCTCATTCTTAAGGCAAGAGGTAGGGGATGCAGCCCTGGAGTCAAGTAGTAAACATATGTCAAGAACTAGCTGGGTAGGAAAGTGTCAGTATTTTGCTTTCCTTCTGTTTAAAGAGGGTATGGGTAGCTGAGTTAGAGTGAGTGCATATATGCGTTAGACGTGTGAATGCAGTGGATGTCAGCAATCCACACACCTACCTTATTCATCAGAACATACAGTGGAGACTGGCGGCTGCTCCTGAATGAAGTGATATTTTGGAGGCTGCAGAGTATTTCCACCAGCAAATAAAACACATTTGTGCCTTACTCCTGGTGAAATTTCACTGTGCTTACACTGAAAAATTGTCTTTGCCCACAACAGTAGCGGCATCTTCTTGTAGAATAAATTTGTGGATTCTTTGCAAATATCTCTAGCTTTGTGTGCAAACAGAAACAAAAGCAAAAGTGGGTTGTTTTGCTTAGTTCAAATCCAATAACAGAGGGACTGATGTTTGAAACCAGCAAGAAAGAAACTGAGGAATGGAAAATGAAAGCAGAATTTTTGCAAACAGCGTAAGAAACTCGGTCTGAAAATATCCATAGAGCACAGAGCATAACAAACTACACATGAGCTATAAATACCTAATAATCTAAATACATAAATTCAAGCCTATTTGATTTTGAGATTTTCAGACACAAACCTTGAACTTCCTCTCCTCAGTCTATTGCATTTTGTTTGGTTCGCATAATAAAATTATTTGGTTTGTTCCTTAAAACATACTGCAATTTCTTTCCTCAAAAAGCCCCTATTTCGGTGCAATGACACTAGCTCTGTGGAGACATACGGCTTATTTCAGCTGAAAAGTGTTCTGATCTACAGGAGCTAATTAGAGCATTCTATCGAGCTCGTTCCTTTTCTCTCATTACTGGTGACCAAAGACAACTGCTGAGACATGATTGTGGCTGAGCTGTCTGCTAGTGTATGCATCATTTTTTCAGAATTAAATCAGTAAATAGTGCCATAGCATGGGGTAGGGATTGCTTAGGAAAATGGCCACTGGCAGAAAAGAGCACTCTCAAGACTCACCCTAAGGTCACGTGAACTGAACTCTGTCAGAAACAGCTTCAAAAAGAAAGTTGGGGCAGGGGAATGTAGAAAAATTAAGTCTGTGCAGGATGATTTGAGTGTTTATTTGGGAAGACATTTATCAAGTGATCAGAGGGATGGAGCATCTCTCCAGTGAGGAAAAGCTGAGAGAGCTGGGTTTTTCAGTCTGCAGAAGACAAAGCTCTTAGTGTCACCTTTTTCAAGGGAGGTCTCTAACAAAGACGGGGATGGGGCTGTGAGCAATAGAAGAAGGAGTAATGGTTTTAAACTAAAGGAAGGGAGATTCAGACTAGATACGAGGAAGAATTTTTTTACTATGAGAGTGATGAAACATTGGCTCAAATTGGCCAGAAAGGTTGTAGATATCCCCATCCCTGGAAACATTCAAGGCCACGTTCGACGAGGCTGTGAGCAACCTGCTTGAGTTGAAGATTCTCCTGCTCATGGCAGAGGGGTTGCACTAGAAGACGTTCTTTCCAACCCTAATCATACCCCTTGGGTATTTCAGCCAGTGATTTGAGGCATTCCATATCTTCTAGAAGGCTGAACAGCTTTATACAGAGAGTTGATGAGTTCAATAAATGTAGTGTTATTTACAAATTATTTCATCTGTTTAGAGCCTTTCCTTAGCACCACACTGTGTAAGTGATGTATTTGACCTCAAAGCAACAGCTTACCTCATCTGCAAGTCCTTAATTTCTGTGTGAAGAACAAGCAATAATTACATAAGGAGTGAGGAGAAGGAAGACATGAGCCGTTCCCTCGGTTTAAATGCAGCCATCCATCCTAATGGTACAACATTTCCTCATTTGTGGCACCTTTCTATGTTTCTGCATGTTATGCCTTTTTTATTGTCTGGCTCCATGAACTTCTGAAAACCTGAATTAAGTTGTCATACCATCACACTCTTACTGAGCTGAATGTCAGCTGATATGTCAGCACATTATAAAGACAGACTAAGATTAACGTGAAGGAAATGCAGAGAGCTATTCACAATATTGGCAACATCGTGCCCCTAAGAAGTGTAGAGGTTGCTCTGGCTGCCCTAACACTCTTGCCTGACTGTACACTGCTAACAAAGGGTGGGTTGCTTTGCTAAAGAGTGTTAATAAGATGTACCAGGTCTTAACAGAGCCAGTCAATATGACAAATTCCATAGTCTGAAAAAAGTGGTTAGAGTACAATTTAGCTTCAAAGAGCAACCCCACCACCAGGAACAGGCTTGAGTAATTATTAAATCCGTCGTGCTGTACAAGCACACTCAAAAAGAGAATTCTAACTTCCCTAGTCCTTCAAAATCCCACTTGTTTCTACCTCCAGAGTGCAGTGTGGCTTAAAAAGCATAAGTTTTCAAAAGTGACAGATTTAAATCCAAAGCAAAATAACAACAGGAAAAAAGGAAAACATCACACTGGCTCCATGAGGGAGAAAATCAGGTGGCATTTTTACATGCAAGTGATGAATATCAGTGGGAAAGAATTCAATATGATAAATGTGCTCTGTTTCCTCTGCTATTAAGCAAGCTCCTGTGATGCATTTGCCTATCCTAGCCTTACATTTCCATAGGAAAAGGCACAACCTTTCCCACGCGAATTTGCAGCAGCTGTAGAGCAGACAGAGAACACAAGGCCGTGACTGGCTGACCCATCAGTCAAAAGTAACTGATGGATCTTTCTCCTATGAAGGAAGTCAGCTGAAAAGAACAAAAGGGTTTTTTTGTGTGTTTTTGGTTTTGTTGCTGTTGTTGTTTTGTTTTGGTTTTCACTTTAAACACTTAGTTACTGCTACCAGTTAGGTTTTTTAAGAAAGAACAGAGTCTATCATAGTCACAGACTGAGTTCACAAACAACTTGGCAGTAGTTTCCCATGGTGCTACCAGCCAAGTTAGACTACAAAGTTTCGCTTGGTCTCACTGTTTCTTTCATGGCTGAAAAAAAAAAAATCTCTGTTATTTCAAAAGTCCTCCCTAAAACAATTTATTTTATATCATCATCAGAAATATCAGCAGGGGAAATGACTTTGAGCAGTGTACACTATCCCTTCACTTGGGGTTTCCACAGCAGTCCTAAGCACAGAGACCTTCGTAGTTGCACCCTGTGACCTGTCCTTGTTTAAATTATCTTATTTAAAAGATTGAATAAAGAGGGAAAAGTAAATAATTTTCTCTCTTTCACAGGCAACTGATGAATTTCTTATTTTTAAGACTTGGATGCTAAAATCCAAAGTCATCATCTTGTAAAATCTGTGCATCAAGCACACAGAACTTTCACTACAGGCAATGAAGACTTTGCCGGGAAGGACTGTAACAATAAACCAAATGCAGTGAATCCTGCTTTCAGAAAGAGAGACAAAATGAAAATGAAAGGTGTTAATCATAGATATTCTTCTTGAAAGGACACTAAAGCTTTAAGACAGTGCTAGAAACAAAGGGTTAGATTTCTGATGGAGAAATGTTACAATTGTTGTGTGTCTGTGTGTCTTAATTTGAAGACAAGGAAAACTTTTCCCACCACTGAAGCAGGCTCCTTGATTAGGAAAAAAAAAAGGAAGAAACAAATAATGACAGCCAATTTCCCATGTTTTTAGGCTATTTCATATCAAACAGTGTGATGAATGTGGCAATATCACTTTTGGCTATAGCACAAAAAAATTATTCTCTATAGATGCTGCAGCATAAAACAAAAAAGCTTTTATTACCAGTAGCAATGATGTGACATGCCTGATAAATGTGACTTTAAGACTCCTCTGGGTCCCAGCATCCCTTCACACTTATTATCAAGTTACTAATAGATTCTGTAGGTTTGACTGGCCATCATTTAGGAGTGTCATTTACTCTAAAATGACAGAAAAGTAAAATGCTCTAAAACGTTCAATTTTTCTCTTTTCCCTGACTGAGTGACTAATGACTAAGAATAATAACTTTTATTCATGTTGTCTAGGTTATGAAATGGCCATTGCAGTATGATGAATATCAAGTAAAGATGTTTTCATTTAACGTAGGCAGGGAAAAAAACCCCATGAACCTTTAAGTCTTAAAAATACGAAAGGGAGTAGGCAGCTATTTAAGTATTCACATCTCTTGCATGACAACTGAGTCTGTTCCCTTTGTCATTAGTTTTTCTTTGGATGCATAGAAACATTGATAACAACAGGGTCAGACATGTAACAGATTAAATTCTTGTTTGCAAGTGTATAGTGTCAAAAGGCCCCCACCGAGATTAACACCCCTTTATTCTAGGTACAGTATAGACATAACATAAAGTTAATTCCTGCAGGACAGTGTAGAAATTACCTAAATCAAACAGGTAGAAGATTAAAGCAGAGAAAGATGCCCAGAGAGTGAAAATAGGTGTACAGCAGACTCATGGCAGACATCACAATATATTAAATTTAGTTTAGCAATGACACCTAGGTTGCAAACACCTCAGGAGGGTCCCTACACATCATAACCATAATACTGATCAGAAGACAATCTTCACTTACAGATGGTTTCTTCAGTATACTACAGTATTGACAGAAATAAGAATAAACCCCACATCTTCCTTTATATATAATTAATTGGAGTGTCTAATTCTCTTAAGTTGCTTAAAAACCAGCATAAATTCTTGCCTGGATTAGAGGATTTGATCTCACCATGACAAAGATACAATAAGTAACTCTATATTAACTAACTCAATGCAAATGCTCACTCGACTCTCTGCTCAGCATGCTCAGTTCATGTAGTTCAGTCTGGTTGGTAATGGGGGCCACTGGAGCCAATCTCTGTTGGAAAGAATAAAACATTAAATAGTAGTCTTTCCTTTCAAGGGAATAGATTTTGTCTTTTTCCTTATCTGGGAAAAAACAGAAATTTCATTTCAATCCAATTGTGTGTTTGATCAAGTAATTTTTTTTAAGACTTTTCTTAAAAATTTATCTTTACCTAAGTGAGCTTGGCCTCTTTGGTCCAGTCAGTGCACTTGGGGAGCCAAGGCACAAAGCATCATTCGATTAATATCATGTCTGTATTACATGGTAGCAAGTAAGCTAATGTTCTAATGTTACTTTTACACCAAAGTAGACCCCATGGCTTTATCAGGATTGCTTTAGATTTCACATGGCAGCACTTTCAATAACTTTGGCAGAGGTCCTACTGATTTGTACAAATTCTGTCCTGATTCGGTTTAGTTGACTTCAGTTTTAATTTTCACCTGGCTGAGTTCAGCCATCCCAGATCTTCAGCCTTCGAGCTCTTCAGGGATGCTGAAATTGCACCGGATAGCCCAGTTCTGCCAAACAGAGATTAAGTGAGCTCCATCTGTGCAAGTGTCTTTAGTTGCTCTCCTTGAGGTGAAGAAGCTATCACAAAAAGAGCCTGGAGGACAAAGGGCTTTATGGTGTAGGGGATGAACAGCCACCACCCCAACTGACACAACAGGCAGAGCAAACCAGAGACTGTGGGAGATAAAAGCATCCACTGCCACAGTGTCAGTAACAAAGTCAACTCTGCAGCTTCTTCAATAGTAGCACCCCAGCCTCTTACCCACTCTGAGAGGACCCCGTTCACTACTGTGATTCTTATTCATTAGACAGACTTTGGAACATCATTTTCTGGTCATTTTTGACCTTAAAAATTTCCTTATCAAAGAGGAGAAGAAAGCGAACAATATGATGAGAAAGATCACAAAATTCTGGTCTGGCTGTATTGCAGGCTGTGTAATGTAAACTCTATCAAATAAACACTCCCAGATATTTTCCTACTCTCTGATTACTGCACTAGAAATGCTCAATAATGTTCAACAAATGTACGAAAACAGCATATGTCAATCCAGCATTTCCTTCAAACTGTTCTATTTTGGGTTCCTGTTTTGTTCAATTAACACCACTCTAACTGACTCACTCTTGTTACATCTGATCTGCTTGGGAAGAACAGAAGGAGTTTTCGTTAGCAGTGAAAATCAATAGTTAAGCAACTTTATAGCAGTGACACACATAGGTGAAAGTCAGAAAGATCTGAGGTCAGATCCTCTCTTCCTTCTCAAAACAGTGGCAGTAGGCATGTCACTAGGATTGATATTAAGCCTGAGCAAAGTTGGTGACTCTCTTCCTCTGGCCAGTAAAGAAGCAAGAAGCACCTTTGTGCCAGTTGTCATTAGTGATCATGGTTGTACGTTAACGCTGCCGTGCCGGAGCAATCTTTTTTTTCCTTTTTCATTTTCCTAATTTCCTTGTGTGCATTTCTTCCATGTGCATGCTTTTTCCTTTGTGTATTAACAGGAATTTATGTGTTTAGGAGAAGAGGACAGCAGAACATACACATGTGTAGCCAAAATATCAGACTAAAGCCCAGCATGGAAAGCTTAGGGAGAAAGGGCTTAATGTAGCTGAGAGAGGTGGTCCAACACAGGCAGACACCTACATCGTTTACCTCTTTCAAAACTCCACATCTCTTCAAGACAAATAAGCCACTGGTGACTACAATTTGCCTTATTCTGCAGTGATGGTGACCACGCTAAGTACCGCTGAGCCCAGCTCTGGGCCCTGTGTAGAAGGCTGTCTGATCTAATTTCACACACAGCACTCTGAAACAAAACAATAGGTGAGAAGGACAGAGGAGTACTTCCAGCACTCCCAGCGTTATTGAGCAAGGCTTGGTAAAAAGCTGCTGATAGTGACTGGCTCGCATTCTGAAGCAGGATGTGAGAAGGACAGAGGAATACTTCCAGCACTCCCAGCATTATTGAGCAAGGCTTGGTAAAAAGCTGCTGATGGTGACTGGCTCGCATTCTGAAGCAGGATGTGAGAGGGTCAGAGCCCAGCACGTGAGGGCCAGCCAGCTGTGTGTGCAGGGGGGAAGACAGAAGTGTTGCCAACAGGATGCTCCAGAGAGCCTGTGAAAGCCCCTTGTAAGCAAGAGGCTGGGTGATCCTGAACTGCCTCTGTTCAACTGGAGTTGCAGCTTGTGAGCCAGCTGGAAAGGCTTGTGTGCACGCTGAGAGATGAAGGACAATTGGTTGGAATGTGTCGGGGTGGAAAGATGAGACTCGTGAGCCAGCCAGTCAGAGAAGGTATCTAAAGTTGCATGGGGGACAAGATTTGAGGGTCATGCACCAGCAGAACTGTTTTTCTACTGGAAACTAAAAAAAAGTTAAATGTCCAGGACTGGAACGTCTTCACTGGGAACAGGACCCAATGGTAAACTTATTTAAAAAGATATTTATCTAATTAGGGTTTCTATTTTAAAAGAAAATAGACATGAGCTTGGCTGAATTGGAATCCAACAAAGTGGGAGAAATGCAGCCAGACTTCAAACACGGTTCAGATAAACTCTGAGAATCAACAAACAGCACATTCCTCCCAGACTCCCTGGTGAACCGAGCATTAGAAATCATTTGTAAAATTATTTTTTTAGTCCTAAAGACAAATTCATTTTACACAAGCCTAGAAGACTCTGTTGCTATTAAATCATCATCAAAAACATCGATGAAAGGTCATTTTGTCAGTATTCTCATTTTATATTTCTAGACCCAAATTTCCCTCTGCCTGCCTGGATGTCTCTGCCTGAGGCACTCTCTTCCCTCGTTGCTCAGGTGAAGGCAGCTGCTATGTGGATATACTTTAAATGTGTTTTGAAATTATTCTCTAAATAAAAATTGGGTTCTGTAGGCTGCATAAGCAAGTATAAATAAGGAATGTGTCTCTGGTTTAAATACAGTAAGTAAAACATACAGCCCTAATACATAGTAAGAAACATTTCTGGACAGAGGCAGGAAGGTGAGACATGATATTTTAAATAAAAGCTAACTCTAATGAGGATTTATAAGGCTGATTTGTATTTAAATTACCCTGAAAATATTTTAGAAACAGGTGTATTAAAACGTTCGTTTGATATTGTTATGAATTTTTGTCTGAGGAACAAGTTGTCTTTAAGGTTTCATTTTCTAATACAGAACTGTTTTCACTTTATGAAATATTTTGCATTATATTTTAATTAAAGTTATAATTACAGAACTAAATATAATTAGCTTCTTTCTTCAAAAGAAATTGGAAGTGAACTTACTTTATTAAATTTTCAATTTGTTTCCTGCAGTGTTACATAGTTTATTCTAATTAATTGAATGAGATCTCATAAATATTTTATCAACATAGGGATGTGATTAACAGCTCGAGTTTTGTGTGGGTTTCTTTTTTCTCTCCAGCTTTCTTCTTCCTCTCTGCATCACCATTCCCCTGTTTTCATGTGCACTCTCCTGCCTTCAGTGACAACTTCAATACGGGAGCCCTGCCAGAGCGCCCCTCTTCCACAGCAAAATGTTGTATTTTAGCAGTCTTGGCCATAGGAAGCCATTTTTAACTTCTCTTTGGGAACATTTCTTATCTAAGGGAGCCCTCATATAACACAGACCATGGAAGTGACACTCATTTCTTGTGTGATTTATGACTTCCACGCTGAACAGATTCCTGCAGAACCTTCTCTGCTTTCAGTGTGTGTGTGTGTGCAGCAGATTTGTTTATTCTCTGAGTAGAAAAAGCAGAAAGGAGTAAATAGGACGGCAACCCCCCCATTAGCGCAGCCTACTCTCGAGGTTACAGAATGGATCAGGAGGTACGTGTTGCACAGCTCCCTCGTCCCCGTTGGGGTGGAAAGGGCTCAATTTATAACTGGCATCAGTGAGATTTGAACTTGTGGATGCTGAACGGAGCCATTGCGGTTTGAGCCTCTGGCTTGACCTGTTCAGCCTCCTGTTTGCCGTGTGGCCGTTCGGCAGAAACATCGGCGCGGTGCCCTCAGGTCCCTCTTATGAGATCAAGAGGTAACATCGGGGGAAATTACACCAGGGGCTTCACAGACTCACGAGGAATGGGCCAATCCCTGCTTCAAAGCATGTCAGAGCAAATAAAAAGGGAAGGAGGACACGGAGGTGAAGCGACCTGCCTGTAGCTATGCCCCGTATCAGGGCAAACACGAGAATTTGCTCTCTTAATCCCCAGTCCAATCTTGCCTCTCTCCCTTCCGCTGCCGAAATAGGATCATTACAATTTATGTTGAAAACGCTGCTCTGCAGCCACAGCACCGAGTAGATATATGGATCTGTATGGGTAGCTAAGCACGTAAACAGCATGTCGACTGTCTCACACAGGAAAAACCTAAGTACAACCGCAGGTAAACTGAATAGGCAGAAAGCAAGAAGATAATCATTACGGCTCTGTATCAGATTGAATGTCTTTCAGCCCCTAATTTAAGGGGAACGGACTACTATCAGAGAGTAACCCTATGTTCTTTTAATATATTCCAGACTAATTTAATTAAGCTTTAATAATATCAAAGGAAAGATTCAGCCTTCACCATGACCTTTACCATCCAGCAATATCAAAGGTATGGCATAAGTTGAACAAAAAGGAAATCCATGTATGCTTTATCTATCCACTTGGCTCAGGCAGGCATGGTGTCACTTGCCTAGCTTGTATTGTTGACAGAAACAGGCTGAGTATCTTTTAATGTCTAAAGAACAAATTGGTTTTTTGCAAGCGTGCTTCAAAAGTCCAAATGATGCTAGCTGGAAGTGTACACAATTCTCCCTGGGAAATGAAATCCTCTAATTATTTTTCCTGTTGAAATATTCCTTAACTTCTTTTTCTTTAATTTAGGGCAAATTTTGGAAGAAGAAAAGTGAATCAGATTTGTTTCTCATTCTGTATGTTGTACAAAACTGGGTAATCTCCATCCGCACGCACAGTAATGCTTCTTTTGAATTGCAAAATAAATCAGTGGAAATCACATTGACAAGAACCTTGTGCTGATGGATCAGTGATCCTGTTGCACTGCTATTTTCCAAAGTCTAAAACTACGTTCCAATCAATCCAAATTTTGATTGATAGATGAAGTTAACGCTGATGTTTACAGGCAATTCTTGTAGAGGTTGGAGCCGTGACTGTTGATGCCAGACCTGGATTTGACCTGAGAGTTGTTCTATATTTATGTCTTTTATTGATTCCAAAGCAGTTTTATTACGCTTGAGACTTCATCCTCTCTTAATTCACTTTACTTTTGTGAAATCAAGTAGACTGTTACTTATACAGCTGCAGGGGTAATAATAACAGTAAATGCAATTTTTATGTGGAAAATGTCCACATTTCTCAGCTCCTAATACACAAAGAAAGATGAAAAGGCCAGAAAACTTGTTCTGCTGTTAAATGACAAGATTATGGATATTTCCTAAAATTATTACGAGGGAGGCCTGGGATTCACACGTAATATTTAAAGCACATCCAACATACTTTAGGAGCTGCATTATTAATGTCTGATGAAGTATATTCGCCAAGTGTTTATTTACAGCTCTTCAGTATTAAAGCTCCGAGTGGGGATTCCTTCCCCTGGCTGTATATCCCACTGTGGCAAACATCATGCTCCTCCTCAGGGTAACACAACCTCCCATTTTCATAATTCAGACTTTCTGACCTTTCATTCTCTGGGTTCGCTCCTGGTCAGACCTACATTCCTTATGGTCAGTTGAGAGGGAACTTGAAGTAATATCAATGCCAGCAAAGTCAGCTGGCCAGCTCCCAAGTCCTCGAAATTCCAATACTACCACCCTTCAACAAACTATGGCATCTCGGTACTATCACTTGTAAAAGGTATTTCATCTCCTCTCTTGTTTTAGTCTGTTTTCACAGCCACAGACTCATCTTTTACCTTGTAACATAACTTCAGATACTTTTCCTGTTACCAGATTCTTTACTGCCTGCTGCAGATTTTTTCTTAACATATGGGGAGAACAGTCTTCACACTTTTCTTTCCATTCCACTTCCTTGACATAACGAGTGGTTTAAACAGTTTGCATATGTACACACAATGGAAAGGGGAATCTGTGCTGACAGAGATATGGATGCTTTTAAGCCTTTTGTTGAAACAAATCTTAGAGAAGATTCTATTTCTGTTGAAAGTTTGGAGCTGGTTTGAAACCCAGATAGTATTAACATAATTGCTAACTGGCAACACCATATCATTTTGTTCTTGCATTTCATTCACTGATGAATTGAGATCACTGTGCTAGGCACAGGTTGGGTAGGTGCTTATATCCCTCCACGGCAGAGGCTCACAGCTTTGTGGGCTCAGACAATCCTTTTACACACTCACAGCAGAGGCACACAGAAGCTCTCTGGGCTTACAAAGCCATACTGAAAGGAGAAATACTGGTGCACACATTCAAGGAGGTGACACAGAGCACACTGCATCGACTCTGCTGCGTCCTTAACAAGATGCTGATTTATGAGACGCAGAATAACTCATGCCATACTTCTTACTGCTCATTTGTCCAGAATCGTTTGTTTCGTAACTTCTTTTTCTTCACAGTAAATTTCTTGATGATAGAAATACTATGTGCTGGGTTATGCCAAGTAGGCGTATTCTAATATAGAAGAGTCCCTGGAACAACTGCAAGGGCTTTGAAGAAAGATATACTAAACTCAACTCTGAATATTTTCTGTTTCTGAACACTTCTGGAAGAGAGGATGAGTGAATAGATATTTTGCTGCTGGAACTTAGATCAGTATCATTTTTTTGTCTAGCTGTAACAAAACCACAATCTGGATCGTTCAGCCTCTGTGGTTTTGTCACGGCATTCACGTGGCATATGTAACACAGTATCCTGACCAGCAGGTAGCATCTGTCTTGAGTTTTGTTCTATTTAATTTGATAAAAGAGGAGCTCATGCAAAGACAACTAATTGGGGAGCTGAATACACAACCAACCACCCACCATGTGTTATTACTGGAAATAACTCCACAAAGAAACCACATTTTAAGCTGAAAAACTCAGACAGCTTTAACTCCCGATAGTGTGCTCTGTTTCATTACCTCTCAGTGGCTCAAGATGTTTTTTGTGAAACCCCCACCTCCCCTATACAAGAAATCAGATCTAAAGGCATTCTGAGTCAGGGAGCTTTGAAATCCCACAGCTGCCATAGTGTGGGCTTTACACAGATTTCAAGAGTAGGGACAGCCTGGCAGGAAGGCCTGGCCAGAGCTCAGATACTCTCCCTCTGTTTCATTTGGTGCTATGGCACCAAGATGATTTTTGGACAAAAAAAAAAAACAAGTAAAATGCTGCCACATGGCCTGATAATACACAAGGCAGAAACATTGTTTAACGTGCATAGTGATTCCCTTGCTAGGACTTTACTTCGTGACTCAAAATAGAGACACTACACTGGGACAGGGTAAGATAAATAAAGACATGAATGACATGGTGGTTGTAGTGTCATCTCTCTTTAGCTTCCTGGAGAATGACAGAGGAAGAGCCTTGGGGTTGTCAGGAAAATTCACTGCCCCAAACCAACTCCCTCTGGGGAAAGTATTGGCCACTTCTGTCCTCTCTCCTTGGAAATGACAGACATTTCTCTCAGACACCTGCAGGGCACTGCATGACCAGACAGGTTTCAATGCAAGGAAATACCACCTCTCTAAAGTACTCTTTAGTTTTCATTTTAGAGATACAGTCACTAAAATATCTCTAGAATGTCTAGAATATCTCAGAAAAACAAGATGTTACTTATTTCTTTTGGTGTTCTCGTTTCACAGTTGCAGAGCTACAAGCTATGAGTGAAGCCACTGCAAAAGAACATACTTTTCTCCGCAGAGATTTGTTTCACCAAGGACCAGCCCCTGTGGCCTTCCACACCTTGAATCATCATTGATACATTGCTAAAGATCTGGACCCAAAAAATTAATAGAATCACTCTTAAAAATGTCATTCAGCCTTCAGTGAATTCTGTACTTGACTCTTTATTGCCCACTCAAATTCTTGTAACTTTGTGTTTAGACACTGCTTAGATGTTCTATCAATTTTAATAAAGAACTTCCTAAATTTTCAAAAGGTCTTTTTTCACTGCTACCAGTGAAATCCTTGAATGACCTGCAATCAAAACAGTCTTGTTAAGCAGGATTTTCCATCCTTCGAATTACTTAGATACTTGCTCCCATTATTTCGTCTCTCAGTAGTTTCCAATAACTGTTAACATATCTTGCTCATTTAATGCAATTAGAATTCAACACGAGCCTCATAAATCAAGACAATAAAATCACATCTCACTGTAACTTTTAAGCTGTTGCAGAAGCTTAAATTCTTTCCCCAAATCTTTCTTTTTCTCCAATTAATTATGATATATTTAGTGCTTATTTTCAAACACTAAGTGCTTCGGTTCAAAAGTGCACTAAGGAAATAAGTAATGTGCAAGGCTTTTTAGCATCACTCAAAGGAAATCCTGAGAACCTGTGACATACTGTTTTTCAGTAGGAAGAAAACCAGACAATTGTGGATAATTTAAATCAAACTACTTTGAGGATTTTTGAACATTTCAATTCTCATTCTATGCCATAATTTTCACTTTATGATGTACTTTCCAGAAGCCAAAATGAAAATTTTAAAAGTTTTGAATACATGTGGGTGTGAAAATGTTATCAAGGGAAACATGACTTCTTTACTGATTTCTTGATGATATATTCACATTTCAAAGAGCTGGATTTTTCCATCACCTTGCTTTCACCAAACAGCTGATAAACGTAAATGTTGTGGAAATACGCAATTAGTTGAAGTTAGGCATAGAAGCAAGCGGACGTTCATCGTGCTGACTATTGCGGAAGTCCAGTGTTACCAATGGCCTTTGATGCTGGGTGGGAAAGGGTTTGCAGTAGCTTCTAATGCCTTTTCTTTTGGATATGTTCAGAAACTTCCTGATGTAATGTTTTTTATTGGCAAATGGCAGTTATGCAATCTGAAACAGTTCACAAGAAGGGGTTAGTTTCAATATATGTCCCTCCACACATTTCTGACTCACACAAAATACCGAAATTAGCAAACTTCTTGTTTGCCAAGAAGTTTCATTTCCTGCTCTAATAGACTGACAGTATTTTCAAAATTATTGAAAAGAGGATCTTAAATGATACAGCATGAGAAGCTCTTTCACTTTGGATTTTTCCATTTCCAATTTCATCCTGCTTCAAAATAATTATTTCTAAAATTTTACAAACCACTACTGACTAGGAAACCCATTTCCCACCCAGGTGCAGTATCAGGTACTCCTACTTCCATCTAGGTGTTCTGCAATGCACTCTCATTTAGAACCGATTACGAGTTACTTGATCCTTTTCTCCCATGTTGAAACGTTTGTTATTTAGCACTGAATATGTAGATTCTTCTGGGCACTTTTTACTCATGTAGGTATAGTTCAGGGATCAGACACCAGAGAAGACAGTTAGATGAAAACCACTGTGTTCTGCCCAGGGTTTAATGGACTCCGATACAACTTCGATAATGGAAAAGGGAAAAGATGAACAACAAGTGATTGCATGAACTTTAGGTAAAATTTATAACAACTTTAACATCCCTGATAAATCCCTGCCTATTGTATATTTGCTAACTTATATTTTTCTTGGCAGCATTAGCTCTGACCTCCTAGAAACAGGCTTGTGTATACTGTGTACCTGTGAGTCAAAGACAGTTTACAACAGCACAAAGTGAATGAGCCATGGCAGCAGTATTTCTGCAGGGTGGGCTAGAGATGGAACAAGAAATTCCACATACTTGTGAACACCCCGGAGGGACTTCTTGCATTGGTATCATTTTATGATTCCTTAAGCTGCTCTCTGTGAAAGGGAATAACTTGTAGGAAACCCCAGGAGACTTTGATGACCATTAGCAACTCTATAAAAGGGGCAGAAGTTCAGTAGTTAGCTTTTTACCAAAACTATAACAAACAACAGGTATTGTAAGCGATCTGGAATTCCAACTTGGCTTTAGGAGGACAAAGCCACAGGACCACACTGGTCCTTTCTTTTGCCCGCCTACAGCCTTGCCTGGGACTTTGCAATCAAAGAAGCAGAAATGGACTCTCCCCTACTAGAAGCAAAACTGGAAAATGTTGCACTTTATAGAACACATTTTCTGTTCCTCTTTGGTGAGGACTGCCAGTGGCATCTCACTAGATATGTTCACCAGAACAGATGTTGGTTTGGGGCTGGGGAGGTAGCAGGGAATTGGAGGCTCCTGCTAACAGATGTTAGAGCGATCCCAAACCTGCTCTAACCCATGCCCAGGAAATGGTACCCATGCTCTCAGCTCCATACTGACTTTAGGAGAGATTGAACATGGCAGTAAAGAAGCACATGGCTTAGGAGCTTGCACACCAAAAATCAGAAAAGACAGCTTGGCTGAGTCCAAATTGAGCATGCTAGTAGTGTTATTCAAATATTAATAACAGCTGCCGGAAATTTGGAAGAGCCAGCCAAGTTGAAAAATGCCCTGTGCATCTGCCCTTTTGTAACCATGTGCCCAACACATATTCTGTCTATGCCAGGAGCAGTATTCCCTATCTGCAAGGCATTACAGTTGGCATGAATGCCTACCTGGACCACTGCCGGTACCTGGCAAGCGTGCTGCAGAGAGCAGTTGTTCTCCAGTCCCCAACCTCACCACATTCACTGAAACCCCTCCAACACTGCCAGCACATGGCCTGGGGGAAGAAGGGAAGTGGTTTATTATTTCCTCTTCTCTGGACAGAGTAACACAAGGAAGTGAGGAGTTCTTACCATTTTGATATCACTGTAGATGGAAACATACAAGTGTAAGAAAGACATTTCTGAGCATTTAGCCCCTCCTTGGCTACTGCATTCATCTCCTGCAGCTGGCTGCAATGGTAAAGTTAGCTAAGTAGGGCCCATCAGCTCTGTGGATGGATTAACCCATGATTGCGACACCAAACGCATGTGTACATGTGTTCCTTTCAGTTCAGTCGATATGTTCAAACAACAGTTAAACTAGTGTCTCAGTGAGGAAAAATGCAATGCTCTGTATTCATGGCAATGTGGACACACTGAGATTACACACTGATTACTGTCAGCAGGAGAGAGAGAAGCATACCATAGTAACAGAAACATACGACCAGTCTAGTGTGTTATGTGTATCTACCAGTTCTGGGCCCTCAGTTTAAGAAAGATGTTGAGATGCTGGAGTGTGTCCAGAGGAGAGCAACGAGGATGGTGAAGGGGCTGGAGCACAAGCCCTGTGAGGAGCGACTGAGGGAGCTGGGGTTGTTTAGCCTGGAGAAGAGGAGGCTCAGGGCAGACCTTACTGCTCTCTACAACTGCCTAAAAGGAGGGTGTAGTCAGGCAGGGGTTGGTCTCTTCTCTCAGGCGACCAGTGACAGAACGAGAGGACACAGTCTCAAGCTTCGCCAGGGGAGGTTTAGGCTTGACATTAGGAAGAAGTTCTTCACTGAGAGGGTGATTGGCCATTGCAATGCGCTGCCTAGGGAGGTGGTGGAGTCACCGTCCCTGGAGGTGTTTAAGGAGAGATTGGATGAGGCACTTAGTGACATGGTGTAGTTGACAAGTAGGAGTAGGTATAGGTGTTGGGTCATAGGTTGGACTCGATGATCTCAAAGGTCTTTTCCAGCCTTATGATACTGTGATACTGTATGTGTGATACTGTGATACCATCAAATATCATTGCATTAACTTACTTTATTGTAGTCATGCCAACAGTTCTGAAGGAAATACTCAGCTTCAACCCTACCCTAACTGCCATCCTCCCATCACAGCTGAGGAGACCTCCATTGCCCCAGGAAGTTTGTAAGTGAAGCATCTCAGACAGACAAAAAGAAGAACAGCTGGCAGTGGACAATAGAAAATGGCAAGGAACGAATGTAGATCTCCTGAATCTTAGCCATAAAATCATTCTTCCTATCAACTCCTCATCAGTGAGCACCGCACGTTGGGTTAATGACCCTATATGTTAGCAATAGTCTCAGAACTGAAAGCTCCTGGATGATCTCCTTTAACTTATATTTATTTTCTTGATACATAATTATAAGCGTGTCCCCATGCATTCATCACGTGCACCTCAACTTCTGTTAAATCACTATGGTTCTTTTCAAAGAGAAAGCCGTTCAGAACGGAACTTTTCCACTTAAAAGTATTCTGCTCCAATGAATCATGGCTGTCATTTCAAAGCTATTTATCATGTTAACAATATTTTTTCCAGAAGACTGTTTCATTTAGTGATTTGGAATGTAAGGACAATTGCAGGAATAAATAACCATGCAAACCATAAGACTGAAAATCCACACAGATTTCAGAACACATGAAAAGAAATGTACTCTAAAAAATCCCAGACATGCAAAATAAAAGATTCAGATTAAATTCTCGTAGCTGTAGGGCTTTTGCTTGCTATTCATGACAGCTATGGAATTCAATTCTACTTGACATCAGAAATGCAGATTCAGTGAATTCATATAAGACAAAATTGAAATCTTATCTTTTTAGGCTGGCTCTTCCAGCCTTAAATGCAGCTCAGTTTTAAAGCTCTTAGACATTATTTTATGTAAAGCTATTTGAGATCCTCTGTATTTTCTGCACTATATACATTTAGTTTTATTGTATTTAGTTCTTGTGCATTATAAAGTACAAAGGAAAATAGTTGAAAGATGACAAACAGGATAATGGGAAAAGCAAAGTAGTCATTTTCTAATGCAAAAGGATAAATACAGAAGAAATGGAAGGAGATTTCTAAACCATGTTCCTAAATATGAAGAAATATTTTGTGAATGATTAAATGAATATGCTGTAGGGATTTCTACATCCTTTTTCTTCATCTGCGTGCATGTGTGAGCATGGGGACCGATTACTATTGCTCCCCATTATTGTATGTTCCACCATATACCTATTTCTACCTGCCCATGCCACTGTGTTTAGCTGTGTTCCTTCTTCTTCCTTAAATGTGAAATCTCCACCTATTGTTTCTTCATACTTAGTCCACACCACTTGCTTATGTTCTACTGCCCAAGTAGCCTGCCACCCCAAGCAGAACACAAGCGCCTGCTCCAGAGCAAGGTAAGGCAAGGAACACGCCCGTGTCCACTTAGCCAGCAAGCCAGCAGGATGGAAACGCAAACGGCTTTGCTCATTTACCAAAAGGCTAAAGAACCGCTGAACCCTAATGGAGAACTTCATTGTACTGAACTAAAATCAACTCATTGTCAAGAGGCAAATGTCAACCTTTTCTGAAGTCTCAGGAACTCCTTCATAAAACCCACAGGCAACTGTGTCCCTTCTGGTTTTTTAAAGCTGAATTATGTTGAATCATAAGCTGCTGCTTTAAATGCAATGATGTCTTTCCTAATATTTAGCACTGCAGAAACACATGATCCTGACAATATTAATTATTTTAGGAAAGGTCTGGGAGTGAATAAGGACAGAAAAGGGAGAAATCTGTTTCTAATTTGACTCAGGTGATCACAGACATTAAATATCAAAGGTGCTTGCAGTGAAATCTTTTATAAGAACTCAGATGTTCTTGCTAAGTCCAAGTATCAAGGGCTTGCGTCATTCCTTCTTACAACTACTCTCTCACCCACTCAAAAGACGGAGCTAAGTATTTCTGCATTCCTAGATGAGGGAAGGTTTAGTTCAATTCCTGCCTTTAGTTTGCTTATGAGTGACTGCTGCTGCCTGAAGCCTATGGTCAGTCATTTGCCGTTAACCCCTCACTCCAGCCTCACGTACACTCTGATGCCGTAGTGCAAATCCAGCAACCGAGCTCAGTTCAGTGTCCCTTTGGTGTGTTTGTCAGGAGCACGGCGCAAAAAGCAAACTAAAAGACTGACGCACCTACCTGCCTGCGCAATGAGGATTTGTGCTGTCAGACTCATCCCATGTTCTAACTGGTTGAGTGAGCAGAACTCATTTTCTAAGGAAAAAATGGGATTTCAACTAAATATTTTTCAGCTTTTTGGAAGAAATTTTCCTTGTAAAAATAGTTTCACCCCAATCCAAGAGATACAGGCTGAAACAAGAGTGTCATTTGTCCTGTCATTGCCATTCTCCTCCATGGGCCAAAGGACTGAGGAGGGTGTACTTCCCAGGGTCAGCCTGCTGTTCACGGTTTCCAGTATCAGCTATCTATACCAGCCCTTTACCACCAATGAGTAAGCAGAACAACCTGCTGGAGGCCTCTTGGCTTGCACTGTCCATTTCTCCTCCTTCTAATTTCAGGGAGAACTGCTACAGGAGGAAAAAAAAAAAAAAAAGAGATGAGCTATTTTCATCATGCCATGTCCTTTAATTAAAGGCTTCTGAATTACGACTAGCACCTACGCTCCTGTGCAACATACAGTGTGGTCTAGGTGCACGCTCTCAAATCTGCTATACACACAGGGAACATGCCTTGTGACATCGGCTAAATCAGTGTCCTTCCACTAAACTAAGGAGTGTTAAGAGCTTCTTACAAGTTATTTATATTACACTCTGTGTTTTCTCTTTTCTAAAAACATTTACTCTGCATCTGCGTTTGCAACAGTCCATCATTTCCTATCAGTTTCCTTTAAGGGTGCAGCACTACTCAACAGGCTACTCTGCCACTGAGGAATAATAGCACCGGGAGTCTTAAACTGTCAAAATGGCATGTTTTCAACATGAAAGCTTTCATTGCAGAAATGAAGTCTGAGAATGATAGTGGCACTAGTAATAATCAAAAAGCGAGAGTCTTTGCTAGGATAAATAGCCATTTTTCTAGTTACTTTATTTTAATCAGTCTTCTCTAGTAAAGAATTTGGCTTATAATTTGTATTTTAAAAACTCAGCGTCTTCTGATATTTATAATTGATTTTGGTACAGAATCATCAAAGGAATGCAGAACAAAAAATGAAAAACCTCCTTAAAAACATTAGCAGAGCTAAATTATATCATGAATATAAAAGAAGCATAGCACACAGGCAGCAGAAAATGAAAGGCAGATGAGTACAGTAAGGAGATATCAATGGTGCAAAAATACAAATTCAAATATTCTAAACATGACTTAAATATTCATCTCCTTGTTCTTCTGTATTTTACAGTTCATTCAACTGTGACTTACAGGTCACATGATAACAGGCATGGATTGAATTAGGAAATCCATCTTTTCCAACCTTGCATGAGAACAAGTAAATAGCATTTCCTCTTTCCCTGGGTTTCCAAGCTATGCAATAGGAATAATGGTAATTATCTTCCTTTTTAAGATGCTTTGATATGTGTGATGAAAAAGTGCTCTGTGAGAGCTTAGATAAGGTGATGTTGCAGACAAATTTCTTTTTATTTCTCTGTTTTTCTTTTCCTAGGCCCAGTGTCAACCTACATTAGGCATCTCTTTGAAAATTGTCACAATTTCTAATAAAATCTCATGTTTCTTTTAAATGACCCCAGGTCTCCTTAAGGTCTGTGTCCTTTCAATTCCATCCCTCTGTGAGCACCCCTTGCACTGGGCATGTCCCTCTCTAGTCGCACTGGCTGCCATTGAACTGATTAGAGTCTTTATGATGGCCCCTTCCCACACTTGCCCTCAGGGCAAGCTGTGCGTTTTGATCTGTGATGATGACCCAAGTCGTGCCATCAGATGGGTAAATTTGTGATTCAGATTTAATCTCAGATTAGCTGAAAGACAGGCTCTGTCAGGGCTGGAACCAGACTGGTTTTAGAGCAACCCAATTCTGACAAATTGTTCTTTTTAAGCCAGGTAAACGTCTTTCAGGTTTGCTGGAGTTTGTGTACAGCCTTCCCACATTTATACGGGTCTGAAACATGGTAAAACTTGTTCCCATTGGCACGCTGCAGTCTAGACCACCGTCTGTTCTTGGCATACATAATAACTATTTTCACTGCATCTTTGTCAGTTTGTACTTTCAGGAAATGGATTCTAGTTTCCATTAAGTCTTTCTTGCATAAAGTAATTCTTACATCATAGTCTGCCAGGCTTTCTTTATCCTTGACTGACCTTTGCTAGGCTGGGCTGGCTAATGCCTTGCCTATCAGTTTCATTACTCACACTCGTGTTATTCTTACCGTGGGCAGCGCTTTCCAGGAAGCACAGATATAGCGCTACAATCAACCACTTAACTCAACTAATGTACTGATGAGATTTATGCAACATCAAAACCTTCTGGTTTGATCTCAATAAGAAGCCATTTGCATATTTCTGTCCAGGTGCTCTGTTGTTTTGATAAATTAATGGGAATCCTGATTGCTCCAAATGAAGACCACACATATTTCTTATTTCTGCCAAGAAGCAGCAGTAAGTTCCTAGCGCTGTAGGATCTAAAAGATCTTTTTGTCTAGCACCTTGTCACACTGCCTCGTGAATTTTCTCTAGCTATTCATGTACTCAGCCCATTCCTATAACTCTGACAAAGGGTTAAAGGCTCAGTCTAGCAACAGGCACTTCCAGAGGGTGTGTACTGTTTTGAAATAAAAACAATATGAGGACATCTAAAAGAATGTAAATTGTGCCACTGCTGTGAATCCAAAAAGCAAAGTGATGATTCCTTGTCTTTGATCTGCCTTTTTGTGAGTTATTATATTTCTGAACTGACAAAAAAGATGTTCATTTCAAGGCACCAAAATGTCTCAACTCTTTAGGAATTGTCGCCTTTAATCAATTCTGGTTTTATATACTGTGTTATCACAGGCACTATTTTTTCCAAATCAATTCTATCTCTAAACTAATTGTTTAAAGGCCATAACTGCACTCCCGTGGTAAGGGAATATCTGTGGCATTCGCAATTAAAACAAAAATACTTACAGTATGGGACACAATTTACACAACGGTATTGACAACAGTGAAAGTTTCCAAATGTAGATCTTTTGCCTTTGCACACACACAAAGCAGCTCTTAAAGGCTGAACTGCCTATGTTAGAAAAATGTACAGTACCTACTTCAACAAGAGAATGAGATATCATTTATAATTCATGTAAGTATATTGAAGTTTTCCACTGTCATCCAAGAAAGATGGTTTCAAATCTGTGGAGTGCAATAAGCCAATATTCTGTGTAGCAACTTCTATATATCTCACATAGATTTTACTCGGGAGATCATTTTTCTACTGAGGTCTTCACATCTGTAGAGTGATGCATTCAAAACCACCACTTTCTCTGCGTATCGATCAATGTTAATTTGTCATTTGTACCCCCTGTTATTTTCATAAATGCTTTAGGGACACAGGCTTGTTGGACAGATAGAAGATAGAGTTACTTGTAACCTGAGAGTAATCAGAAGAAGGAGGAATAGTTATCTCAATATTAAAACTATATTTTGTCCATATCGAATATAAAACCCGAAGTGGTCAGCTCCTCCTGCATTGATGGGCTGAGGCGAAACTGCTGCATTGAATTCAGCTATTTCCTACAAACATAGCATTTAAAAGCCCAACAAGTGAGCTGCTGAGCTCAGGGAAGTTCACTGGAGTTCAACCACAAACACTCAATATAGACTTAGACTGTATTTGCCAGGATGAGAAATTTACGCTATGACTGCCTGCAAGGCTTCTAACCTATGCGAGACATTCCATTTCCAACTCTTTCTCTTAATTCCCCAAAGCATGTAGTTTCTTAAATAATCCTCTGAAATTTTAGGACTTATATTAAATGATCATGTCTAATATATAAAATCCAGTTTTACACTTTTATAAAAACTCCCAGAGAACTTGGTTTCTAATAAAATTTTCCTCCGTCTCTGCAGCTGGTGATAGTATTTAGCACAGAGCAGAAAAGGCTGGAGACTGTATAATGCATCACAAAAGACTTTACTGGCTGTCATATACCTAAAAAGGCTTTGTTCTGCACTTAATTAATTTGCGAAGCAGTTTATTTCAGATATTGAAGCTGCTTGTTCTGCATGATTATTAAAACTAAACAAAAGCAAGTATTCATTATTATCTAAAAATAATGAATGCAGAAGAGGCAGACACTTGGGACCAAAGGAGGTGACATTAATGTTCAACATCTTGAAAACAGCAACGTATCAAATTATTGATGCAAAGCATCTGATGACTGTCTTTAAGAGGCAGGGACATAGGCTGTCTAGACATAATCAGATATCAAAGTCTGTGAGTTTTGCAATCTGATCACTTTGTTTGCCTTTTACTAAGGTAAAGAGGTGCCTGTCAGTATTTGACAGGCTGTAGGCACAATGATTATAACAACAGTAAGAATAACTGCTCTCTGTAGTACTATTATCCTCCAAATAACTTTGTTGGAGGAACTCTGTTGCAGTTTGTTTATTTGTTTGTTTGATTGTTTGGATGGGTTTTATCTCTGATGGAGGGTAATACCTGTATATTCTGTGACCCTTTGTTACAGCTCCCATTAGATAGAGATTGAGACAGAGATCCCAAACTTATCTCTGACCACAATGGAGAGACTAACTGGTAACATCTATAGAAACTGTATTGGAATGTATTCCAGGTCATGCAAGTAGTTCTTTTTTTGAATTGGACTTAGTGGGTAAAATCTGACTTAACCCTTCACTTGCACTAGCCTCTCATGATTGTTTAACAGGCTGCAGGCACAATGATCATAACAATAACTGCTTTTTTTAGCAGCACCCTATGATAATAGGCTTCCAAGTGGTACACTATATATTTAACATATGCCAACAGCACTTTTAGGAATTGCTGTGTGCTTGTTCTATAATTCTAATTCAAAATATCTGACAGTGTTGCTTTTCCCCCAGACTTCATGATTTTGCTTTGGTCAATAGAAAATGGCAATATTTTCCTCGAAGGGAAAATTCAAGGTCAAATGAAAGTCAAAATAGATAGAAAGTACGTGGTAACAGAAATTATTGCTACAGCATTTGATTTAGTCTTTCATTTGTACCATATTGTGTAGGCAGCCTCTGCCAAAATATACGTAAGAACAAAATCCCAACTCAGTAGTAGTGTTTGATTTTATTTATACAATGATGCTGATGTAATTTGGGTGAATACTTATGAGAAGAATAGGATAAGACAGCTACTTAATGGGAGATTAAGTGATTCAATGTGAAACGTCACAATTGTAGTTTAAAGAATTAGAATGTGTTCTGATTCCTGAAACTGAAACTGTCAAAACCATACTCTAAAATTTTATTTTATATTTTTATCTCCAAGCTTTCAAAGGTCTCTTAAATAATACTATCATGTGATGCTGCATTATGACATTTAGGCCTCTGGGTTAGAATACCAAGTCTGCATCAAGTCATTCTATCTCATACCCTGACATGAAGACATGCAGAGATTTTCAAAGGCTTTAAAACCAGACTGTGCCTAAACTCCTGTTTATCATCACTAGAAACTAGATTTCTAACTCCCACTTCTATAAAGGCTGATCATAATAAAGGTGAATCGATTTCCATATTGCAAAAATAACACCATTGCCGCTTACCAAGAGGACTTTAGACAACTGGGCAGTAAGTATTCATAGCAGACAGTGCAAAATTCTGGCAGAAAATCAGAAAACTGATAAGAATAGGCTTGTCATAGCTCACCTATGAAAAGTGTTGCCCAGTTCTTGGCTTCTCGACCTTGGGAGTTAACAAGAGAGTTTGTGCTTTGCTTTGCAAAATCAATACCCTGTTGGGTTGAATATTAGATGCATATACACAGTAGGAAAATGTTCTTGTGCCTACAAAGTTAACTACATAGACAGATCAGAAAACATCTTCTGGTCTCATTTCAGAGCAAGGAAATCAAGGCCATTGTCTGAAAACTGCAGCAGAAGCAGGAAGTAAATCCACTTCTAGATGTGCACAAATCATCTTTCTTTTGCATGAATTCAGTGAAGAGAAGACAGGGAAAAGCTGTGAAAACTGCAATTATTTAGGCAACTGGGTAGCATTAAGAATAAGGAGCGAGTGCTCTGTGAGTAATCTTAGCATTCAGCCCAAAGGCCGGCTGCTCGGAGGGCTGCATCTCCTAATGTCATGGATGGTTCCTTGGATCAGAGCTGAAGCCTGTTGCTGACAGTCTAAAATAACAATGTAGTCAGCATTGCTGCACTGCCAGTGAACTGAATTCTTAAACCTCCATGGTTGTTGTTTCTCCTATGCTGAGAATCCATGTAGACATTTAGGTTCTTAAAAGTGCACAGAATAATTTAGTTTGGAAAAGACCTTTAAGATCATCAAGTCCAACTGCAAACCTTACACGGCCAAGCCCACCACTAAACCACAACCCTAAGTGCTACATCTCCATGTCTTTTAAACACCTCCAGGAATGGTGACTCCACCACTTCCCTGGGTGGCCCGTTCCAATACTTGACAACCCTTTTGGCGAAGTACTTTTTGCTAATATCCAATCTAAGTCTGCCCTGGCACAACTTGAGGTCAATTTCTCTTGTCCTATCACTTGTTACCTGGGAGAAGAGACCAAAACACACCTCACTACAACCTCTTTTCTGGGAGCTGCAGAGAGCGACGAGGTCTCCTCTCAGCCTTCTCTTCTCCAGGCTAAATGGCCTCAGTTCCTCATAAATCCTTCTCCTCATAACCCCAATGCTCCCAACGCGTCAACAGCTTAGACCCTTCACCAGCTTACAGACACTCACATAGCCTGTAAAAATCTGCAAACCAGCGAGGGATGAAAGAAAAACTTGTCAATCCTGGTGTGTTTGTACATTTTATTAAGCTTTTGACTGCACATATAAATTCCCAAGGGCTTTCAAATTCTGCCCCTCAAAGTACACTGCTGTTTGACCGGCCTTTGGGTAGCTGGGATAGCTACTCAGCCAGAGGTTAACGATGTCAGTGCCTGATCTGCTTCTCCCCTTCTTACTCCACAGCCTCAATTCACTAAGGATTTCTGGTATCTCCTGAACTCTTGATCCATATTATGAATAATGACAGTTAAGCAGATAACATTACCAGGCTGCCCTACATCCATCTCCAGAATCTGGTGAACTTCTGCTTGTGTCAGTAGAAACACTTAATGGAAAATGAGCCTTTTGTGCCTGTAGAAGTCTTTGTCTATTAACCCCTTTTTACTAAAAAATGCATCTTTAACCTCAAATGGGAGTTTTATCATACAAAGTTTACAAGACAAAGGAGTCATTATTTTAAAAGTTAGTTAACAGCATTTCATAGAACTGACCAGAAAGGTCAGTTACTGGGAAGAAGGGGCAGAGGATACTTTACAAAATTGCAACCATTGCTCGGGGGCATTTACGTTTGAGTCTTTCTGACAACATCTGCAACACCCTAATTGAACTGCCTGGGCATAGAGGAATTGCTTCTTGCTACTGTAAAATAGCTAGCAGAATTACAAAAATGGTGTATCAGAAAAATGTACTGTATTTTCAAGCTTTTGAAATGTCACACTCCTGGGCACCAATTTATCTGAGTTACATTGCAACATTACAAATAGTCAGCAAGCCTTACAGGGCCATTTTTCACAATAAAAACACTTTCCTAACTGCTATTTCAGTTCAGTAATGATTGTATAGATCTGTTTATTATGCATTTATACTTTTCCCTAAATAATACCTTACTGTTGGCAATGTACTGAAACAGAGGAAAGTGTGTAATATTAACAGGGCCAATCATTTGCCTCAGCGTAAAAATATTTTTGAATTCAGGAAAAAAAAAAAAAGAGAAAAGAAAAAGAAAACTCATAAGAAATCCATAAAGAAAACAAAGAAATCTTTCAGCTATTTTTCTAATTTAATATCACTTCCAATTCTATCTGTTGTCTTCAGGATAATGGCCATTACGATCGTAGCAAAAAGATTACATTGATTGCAGAGTGCCAGGGAAGCTATATTAAAGGTCAATAAGGAAAAGTGGTATATCTCTCTGCTGGAGCTGTGATTTAGCCTCTTGAGACCACTTCTCAAGATATTTCCATTGTTTTCTGTTTTATGTAGAAGCACAGATAAGCTGCCACTTTTAGAACAGCACAGCCAAACCCACAGAAAATCCAGCTTCTAAATGCTTTAATGCACCTGTGTTGCACAGCATCAAAGGAACTATTAGGCATGGAAGTCCCAGTTCCCGGAAGCTTCTTCATGAGCCCTGAGATAGCTGTTCTTGCTGATAGATGTCCTGCACCTGGCTAGGTTAGCTGGCTGTAAGAGCTGAACCTGGGATTTCTAACTCAAATGCATAAATGCACATGCTATAATGCTAGAGCAAAAATATGTTGCTAAATATCTGGCTAATCCTCAGTTCTCTGTGGCTTATGCGTGTCTGGGAGGCATGCAGCAGCATGTCTCATCAAATGTACACACCTGGATGTGACCACTGAATCTATATTCCCTGTGATATCAGACACTGCAGCAGCGAGTTAACTCCAATACAGAATGATGTTGAAGCATTTATGCCTATGCATCTACAGTACCATTTCTTCTTGCATGTGTCCAGGAGCTATTGAATAACAATTATTAATAATAAATTAACACACAATTGGCAACAGCTAACTTATTGTCTTATCTGTCTGCATGCCCTTCCTACAACTGGGAAAACTGCAACTCTGGAGGTCAGGATTTTAT
This sequence comes from Neomorphus geoffroyi, assembly GCA_033558235.1. Classification (NCBI taxonomy): domain Eukaryota; kingdom Metazoa; phylum Chordata; class Aves; order Cuculiformes; family Neomorphidae; genus Neomorphus; species Neomorphus geoffroyi. The sequence continues at coordinate 1,419,462 of JAUMJM010000039.1, forward strand.
TTCAATGGAACATCTACTGTTGCAATTTCATTCCTTAATATATGTGCACACCTCACCTAGGTGCTTTCCTGATGCTAGGACTTATCACAGGATCAGAGAAACTTTAGGTTGGAAAAAACCTTTAAGATCATCAAGTCCAATCATAAAACCAACACTGCCAAGCCCACCACTAAACCCTATCCCTAAGCGTCACATCTCCATGTCTTTTAAGTACCTCCAGGGATGGTGACTCCACCACTTCCCTGGGCAGCTGTTCCAATGCTTGAGAGCCCTTTTGGTGAAGCAATAGTTCCTGATATCCAAGCTAAATCTCCCCTGGAACAGCTTGAGGGCATTTCTTCTCATCCTATTATTTGTTACCAGAGGGAAGAGACCAACAGCCACCTCGCTACAGCCTCATTTCAGGCAGTTGTAAAGAGTGATGAGGTCTCCCCTCAGCCTCTTTTTTTCCAGACTGTACGAGCCCAGTTCATGGAGTTGAATGATTCTAATACACTGGAAACAGCATATCTATCTACAAATGTGTTTAACACTATACTTTCCTCGGTATTCACTGAAACAAGAAGCCAGTTACTAATTCTTGCTTATAGTAGTTCCAACCCAATCAAAGGATAAGATAGCTCTAGCCTATTATCTTGACAAAGACACACAGTGGAGCCTGCTTTCATCCCAGCTTAGCTCAGCATAAGAATCTACCTGATGTGCCTGTGGAATAAGTACAGTAATTCTATGTAGCTTCTATAGTCCCTAAAATAAAATCTGCATTTCCAGATGGTGGCTTAATCTATTTATGATCTGAATCATAGCTGAAGAATTTAGAATCTCTCCATCATCTACAGAAGGAACCTAAAGGGAAGCAACAAGTTAAACGCCACTTAAAATTAGAGGGTATGGATACCCACCCGCCTTGTCGACAAGCCAAATTTCTCTTACAAAGGGAGGTTTGGGAAATCTCTCCATTATGGTTCTAAGTGCCAGTAACTTTTCAACATAAAGAGTGGTTAAAGGAATAGCTCTGCCTCTTGAAAAAATGCTTGTTTTTCAAAGAATTAATTGCCACCAACTCACTTGGCAGTGAGAGCAACGGAAAAATAGTTGGTGTGTTTCATATAACAGCAAATGGAAATGTTTTAAGACTCCTTAGCCTCCCCCTCTGATGTCACGCAGAGGTGAGCAGAGACTAAAGATAAGTATATTTTACAGTATAATAAAAAAATTTAAGTACTAATAACTACTGTTCATTCTGTTGGCAGGATTTTAGTACAGCAACCTTTGCCTTCAATTTTTAGAAGCATGATACTACATCCTGGAGGAAAAAAACAGTTATATTTTATATAGACATAAAGCAATTCCATGCATATATTCTCATATGCCTCAGCACAGACTGCCCCACTGGCTGCACGTGTCTGTAAACTGGACTCTAAAATAAACTCTGGGATGTTTCTGTGTTAATTAGTAAATAAAACACACGGAAAGCAGTTCAGCCCACAGTTTCATATGTGAATAACATTCTCATAATAGTTTAATTTTATTTCTGCTTTTAAACTATACTTCAGGAATGGTTTGAGGAATTACAGTTATTTCTTCAGGGAAACAGCAGGCTCAAAAGAAATCTTGGGATGAGCAAAAGCAGGATAGAAAACACAAAACCAGTTTTGTAGAAAAGTATGCATGTGACTTCTACCATATACAGAGGGGTTACTTGAGGTTATTAGTTTGCTCACATAATTTCCTAAAATAACTTTTCTTTATTTGTGAATTCTCCCTCTTGTTTTGCAAGGGGGGAATAGCTCTGTGTAGCACAAAGGAAGCAGCTAAAGTCAGGATTAGGTGAGGAACACGCAGAGATGCCCTGACCTACAGGATGGCCTCACAGCTTCGAGCTTCAGAGCAGAAACTGTGCATTATTCAGAGGGATGCTGAGGCTGGTATTCAGCAGACACCAGACTATTCAGTTTAGGATGCTGAGACTTGGGATAGTCAACAGCTTTTATTTTGGTGTCTGCTCATCTCTAGGGACAAAGGCTCTTTCCTGAGTGGCAATATTGCTTTGCTTAAATGATCACCTGACCCACAGGAAAAGCTGTTTAAGTGGCTATGTGCTACTGAAGAAGCCCAAAAAGAATTGATTACAGTTTCTTGACCTTTAATCTACCAGCACTGGGGCTCAATACATGTCTATGAACACCAGCATGCTAACCCTACCAGAACTGATAATTAACACCCTGTGATTTTTACCTCTTTGATCATAGAGGACAGGATAAAACTTCCTATCCTATACCAAAACCTCAGCCTACAAATATGGATTCCTAAAGAAGGATATGTAGCATAATGGCACCTTGGAAAAGATTTTTCTTTGTGATAAACAGGCTAAGTTTAAACATCCAGTTGCCTATGCCAGTTAAATTAGCACCAGCGAAACACCTAAAACATCTGCAAAGCGTTCTTCCAAGTAAGAATGTTACAAAATATTAGAGCCTCCCTTTGGTTCTTTTTTCTTTTCAACACAAATTTGCACTTCTGCATTTTCATGTAACTCAGGAAGTCTAGAGGATGAGAAAATAAGTCACAATAGAGACTGCATTCTTCACCTATCATTCAATGGGAAATACATCGTTATTTGTTTTATTAAACAATGCATAATTAAAAGTCAATATGCAAGAACATAATAACTCTGTAACTAGTCAATTTTTTGTCAATGACAATGTCTAATTTATAGGAGATCACTAATAAAATGTTTGTTTCTGACATGATCTGCAAAATGATTTGTATAATATGAAAATAAATCCATAAGGCTTTGGGTCGGCAGATGAAAGATCCATCAGCAGAGTGCATGGGAAGGTGATCCAGATTAGGCATTGAACTGAGAAGTGCTATTTGAGGAAGACAAATTATAGTTTACTTCTTCAGGTCTCTAGCACATTGTGCAGAAATGAGTTTAGTTCCTTTGAGAATATCTGTCATAGCCAAGCAAGGAAGAATACCTTAATAGGCTGTGCCCATTATATAATGCATACAAGATAAATGTCTCCAGAGAAGGGAGGAGTCTTACGTTTAAAAGTTTCTGAGCACAAGCTTAAGAAAGTTGCCAATCAATTATAGAAATGAATCCACTCAATTAATTACTTGTGTTTGTTAGTGAAGCACCACTAGTGTGAAATACTTTCATTAAATATAACCACTACAGCGTGCTTTAGTCATCATTTGCTCTAGCAAGTACAGCGTCCAGTTTTTTAAAGGCTGACATGAGTCAATGAGTGGAAACTACTCAAATCAAAGAAAACAAACCCACTTATCCTAAGGATTTTACTTCCAAACAAATTTAAAGGGGAATGGTACCTATTAGTTTTAGTGCTTGACAGAAGCATGTGCGAGAATGACAAAGAGAATGTACAGATTGAAATGGGATACATCCAAACAGTTCTTCAAAATGCCCGAAAACATTTCCAAAAGGGTTTGTTTATGCCAAGAAAAGCAGTCTTTTTTCCATTGATGCTCAAGGTGCCAGGCACGTTAGCAGCTCACAGAGAGCAAGCATGAAGCCAGACTCAACCAGCTCCTGTGTGGACTGGAAAGAAGCTAAAAAGCCAAGCCTGATTTAGAGAGCTCAGGCTGAGATCTTGCTCTGAACCTTCCCACTCCCTGGATCAGTCTGAAACCAGACTCCTTGCTCTGAACCTCTCCTGAGCTTGTCTTGGCTGAATGAAATTATTTTTTTTATTCTTCTGAGCAGAAATGAGGGAGTGATTTGACATGCAAACAGCACAGCTCTGCAGCAGCAAGAAAGATAGGAGACATACTGCTGGAAAGTAAGCACCAGAATTTGTTTGCATTTTGAGCAAGGACATAGCTACTGAGCATGCAGTGTGGCAGCACTGGGCTAATGGAGCAGGTCTCCTGGAAAGGGACGGCAGGAAAGGAAGAAACTACAGGGACTGAGTAGGCAGATGGACTCCCTTTGAATCCATGGTTCTGTCTGCACTCCTGTTTACCAGGCTGTGGAATTGATGTGTTGATACTACAGCAGTGTTCACCTGCAATACACAATGCTTGGAGCCTGAAGGGCTTTCCAGACCTGCCACAGTTGTCCCCAAGTGACACAATAAAATGCACATGTGCCGATACATTCAGGACAGGGAGTGTTTAAGTTCTATATCACAAACATTCTAATCCTACTCTAGAAAAGCAGACCAGAGGTGAGCAGAATACATTGCAGAGATGAGTCAAATCCACACACGAGCTTTGAAAACCTGCTGAGGCAAAAGATCAGAGATTCAAAAGAGAAGCCTGATTGCCTAGATGTAGAGCAGCAGCCTTAACATCTGTCCCCTCTTTTTTTGCCTTTTGTATACCCTACAGACACTCACACCAAGTTGTTGTAAATTGCTGAGATCCTCCCTTCCCACCTCCCCCCCACTGGCTGCCACTGCCAAAACCCTCGCAAAGACTTTGAAAATCTTCCAGTCATAATAACAGAGGAAGCAAACTATTACTTGCCCAGCACATGAGCAGAGGAAGCACGCTGGGTTGCTCTGTGGGCAGTGCATATCTGTGCTCTCATTAAAGTTACAGTAGAAATTTCACCCTGCTGAAGTCATCAGGAGTTTGGCACTGGGTTACATCCATCGCAAATGACTGTGCTGTACTCTTTGAAAGCACTGGCTATTTCCTCAGCGTGCCCAAACTCATAGAACCAGGAACTTCTAGTCTGGAGGAGATGATCTCACAGGTGGATTAAGACATTTTAGTATGCCTCCTCTCCCCTGCCCAAGTTAATTCAGCTCGGATGCCTTAGCAAAACACGCTCCACATCACACGAACAAGAGCCCCTCTTCACATTCACAGTGACTGCCTGTAGCCTCCTGCGCACAAAGTGTCTTCACAAGACTTGCAAAAGCTCCGAGACAAAATGCTCACCACCTCTGCCTCAGCGGGGAGCCTAGTGCCAGGTTTGGCTTGGCCCCTGCACACGCAGCACGGCGTCCCTTGGACGCACATCCCAGTACAGGCTACACAACCACGCACCAGCCTCTGCTTGCGAGGACCCGCAGCTGCATTGCAGGCTGCGCAACCCCCCCATGTGCGACAGCCCTGAGAGAAGATGTATCTTAACAACTTGACGTATAGAGATTGTTTGCATTTTCCCATCATATACAACTGTCCATACAGCAATGCTTGGAGACAAATTCTTTGAAATAATTTTGTACTCTCTGAGCTTATTTCTAAGTTGAATTTCTGTCTTAAAGGTCCCCAGTCATGTAAACTGACCATTTTTTAATCCTATGTATTTTGGAGACAGTAGACATTTTAAAACACTGGAAAACATGGTGATTTTTAATGGAATATTCTTCTTACCTGCAAGCACTCAACTCTTTAAAATAAAATATGTTTTTCAAATGTGTGCAGCAGTGATTTGGCATCTTTATGTTAAAATTAACTAATTTTATGGTGTTACCTTCTGGTTGCTGCTCATGACAATTCAGTTTGCAGTTACAGCCCATTATAAAAGAGAAAGGCTGCAAGAGGGTGTTAACAGCCTATTTAGGATATAAAGCATCGTGTAGTACACAGATTTAAATTCAGGTGCAGTATAAGGTCAGCCTTGAATTGTATGTATAATATGTTTGTCAGCCACCCCATGTGTAAAACTGACAGCTCTAACCTAGTTGCCACAGGCTGTTTTATACAGTTGGGAATTTTATGTCTCTTTGACTTCGGTGATGTACACTTTAAAAGAAAATTGTTTTCATTTTGTGGAAACTTGGAAAGCCAGAGCCTATTGCAGTAATGAAATACAACATAAACTTTCTACTTAAAAAGGCTATTTGGAATTAATTAACATCAGCTCATACCACAATTACAAGCAATACATACCCGTTAATAATAATAATAAAAGAATAATGAAGCTCACATAATCCAGTTTTCTTTTTTTATGAATTTGACACATGTAAAGTCTGGCTTTGCTCTGCTACACTGGAAACGTGAGCTGAATGCTTTGAGCCCTCCAGATTCCAGTGCGTGCTTGGTGCATGGCTCCAAGAGCAGTGCAAAGAGCCAGCCATGCTCACAGCTCAGTGCCTCCTGCAGTACTCGAACCTCCTGTTTTCCGTACGATCTCGAAGTGCACACTACATCAGGATAAGGGAGTTCCCCCCATCTTGTGGAGCTGAGGAGCTGTGCCCCTACCTATTCCCAGCTGTTTGGTAATAAGTAAGTTTTGTTGGCCCTGTTTTACATTTAGTCTGCGCTAACACGGGTAGAATATTTCAGTCATCGCGTAAGAATCGAGCAGTCCATGGCAGAGGCAATGCTCTAGTGCAAATCATTTGAGTTTAAATACCATAGTGCTTCTCACCAACAGCAACCCTGCCTTTCAGAAAGAAAAAGTAGCTTAGAAGCAGCACATTGATGGAGAAATTGAGGCACCCAGTAGCACTGTAGCTTGGCATAGTCATATAACAGATCTGGGACAGAACTGTTTTCTAATCCACCAGCTCAGTAGAAATCCTGCTCTCCTACACTGCAGGCAACCACCAGACCAAAATGCAGGAGAGGGCATTTTACAACAGTTGCAGAAATGACAAAGGCATGGGCTCTGAGAAGATGAGGACTGACCAGTGTTAGGATACCATCTCTTCATTATGCCCTACAGCTTTCTTCCAAAGAAGAACTGTGAGGTTTCCCATCATTTCTCCCTCACTTTCTCAGTAGAAATGGGCAATGATTTATCAGGCCATTGCACACTGATCTTTGCAGACCAGTTTGGAGATAGCGAAGTTTTTTCTAAGTGCTTTTGTGAGTTAGATTCTCAACTGCTTTAATACAACATTCAGCAGTGTCAAATGGAAACATTGCCAATCTACATCACCTGTGGATTTTGCAGCTTTATTTCTTATATAAGTGTTCTCAGTATCTTTCAGTCGCCCCCCTAAAAGATACAATTCAGACTGAGTATTTATCATCCTTCTATATTCTTATCTTCACTTTAAATTGGAAAAGAAAATAACAAGCTGTCTGCAGAGTAATCAATTGCTATAGTAAACATTACTTTAGCACACAATGCAGTACTTATCTCTGTTCTTTTTAATTAAATCTGTGGTGCACACCATCATTTGTCTATGCAGAATAAGTGTTCTTCTCACCAATCAGAAACTTAACTCCACTAATTAACTCTTTGGTTTTAGAAAAATTAAGAAAGAGGTGAAATTAGCCCAATTCACCTCAGGTAGTTTTCCCATTTCCCATGTTAATGCAGAACAGTCATTTTTTTTGTCCCTTAGCATCTCTGATGTGCACAGTCTGCTCTAGTGCTCTGAAGCATCCAATAAGGATGGAAAAAATACTTACACTTCCTACAAAAAGCCACTGTTACAGGCCTTATTTATCCTCTAATGATAATGAATATTCCAAATATAATGCTAAACTGAATATATGAATTTTTAAGTTGGGAGGATGACATGCAGGCACTACGTACCACTAGTCAAGGGCAAAAGTATGAAGAAGATTCTCATGAAACAGATGTGAGGCTGATGATTTCAAACATTTAGATGAACAAATATTTGGATCTGAATTGATAATGTGTACAGATATACAAAACAAGTATCAGTGTTAAAGTATACGTCATTTGTTCAGCTGGTCCAAATCACTGAGAGGTTCTTCTATATCACAGTGTGATAGATAAGGAGAAAATGGTCAGGCTTACATCAGCCAAGTATCTTGCCCGACAGAGTGAAGAGAAAGGCACTGTGCTGTCTTGGGAACATTTCCAGGAAAAAATATAGCCAAAGGCAAGTTTTCCTACAATTGAGAAAGTACCTGTAAAGGAATTCTAACCAAAGGCTCCAGCTATTCAACTCAGGCATTGCTTAGAAATGGGATGCCCAGACAGCAGTACAGAACAAGTCTCTCAAGTCAAGTCTTTCTGTTGCAGTTCAGAAAAGTAGCCCAAATGTTGCAACACAGCCCAGAAGCTGCACTGAAATCAATGTAAATGAATGAGGTTCCCAGCTGTTATTCATATAGATTTAGGACCCCACTCTGCCCCCAGATATGTTCAGGCCTTGTCTCAATTTTACACTTGAAGCACAGTTTGATTTTGAGCTCATGGCTTCCAAATGCTGTACTGGACCCTGAATAATCCAAAATTGTACTTTTAAAAGAGGCAACAACACAGCACTGGTGGTAAAATATTGCCTGAGTTTTGGTCAATGCACTTTGCAGATATGAAGATTTCCCCTTGTGTAATTGACTTCAGTCGCTGTGCAGAGTTTGTATATATTGTTGGTAAAAAGACATGGAAAACATTGTGTTGTTTCACAGTTCTGTGGTAGGGCCCAAGGGCACCAATCTAATTTCACTGCATCAAAACAAGGCATCTGTAATATCACAGCACAACATACAACTGAGCTGGAGTTAGTGCAGCCACCACACTACTGGTACAACCCTGTCATTTCAATTCTTTACGCTTTTTTCACCAGCAAAGCCTCATCTCCCCAGTCTAATAGTGTCAGCTAATAACCAACAACAGCCTCAACAATGGAAAACCTAATGAAAGTGAAAAGAATAAACTGAAATGATGAAACAGAACTTCACAGTCCTCATCCAATCCCAAGCTAAGGGAGAGAGACAAGAAGGGTATAAAAGGATCTTTTGATTTGTAATCTACAGGAAAATAAGGAAGCCATAATGTTTCATCTTCATAGTGATGTTGCTTAAAAATTACATCAGTATAACCCAAAGTTTTAGGGTGAGAAAACCTAGATGAACCAACAAGTGAAAATCTCTTTTGTTCAAATAGTCACAGCTGAACTGAACTGACATTTGGATGTGCAGTTTTTAGTTTATGTGAAAATATTTCCCATAGAAAGCAGAAACTTTCATTAAATAAGTAAATAAAAAAATAACAGTGAATCATCAGAAACGCAGGTTTTGACAGAAAATTTTCGATTTACTTCAACATTAAATGGATTATGGAGAGCTTGAGAATTAGCCCAAAATGAGTTTGCTGGGATATTACAAAAACAAACAGCAAAGCCACAAAGCACACCAGGAGTCTCTGTACATCTGGTTTCCACCTCAAATTCTACTGGTACTTTTGTTTGTGCAAATGCATCCTCTGTTCCTGGAGTAGTGTCCATGACAAAAAAGATACCATAGCTGATCAGCACAGTGGACAATATTGTGGAGCCTCCTTTTAAAGGTTTCATATATTGAAGATGTCTCTCATTAAGCATCTCTTTGACCTGTCTTCTCTTTTTCTCCCCTTACTAAGAAATGTTAAAGGAGAAAGAAAAAGAAAAACCCTGTGGAAACGAAGAAAAGCTTGCAGAAGGCAGTGCCACCTGCACGTACCAAATTGTATTTCCAAGCAATCTGCTTGGCCAGTAATGGAATGAAGCAGGGAATACAACTCTATACTATCTTCTCTTCAGGGACCTCAATGTGCTATAGAAGCATAAATTAACTAAACCTCATAACACCTGGAAGAGGCAAGTAACTACCTTGCATGTCCTAGAGCTGAAGCCACTGCAGTTTTTTAACAGTAGATTATAACTGTCTACATCTGTGAAGGGAAGAGAAGAGAATGAATTAATGTGCACAACAGAATGATTGAAGGGAATTCAGACTCATCATTTATCCTTATAAAAAATGACCCCCAAACCTTTCCTATTCATAGGTACTTAGCACCTCTCTTTTACCTCCTTTGGCTGCCCCAGAAGCCAGTGCTGACTGCACTACTGAGGCCTGGTTCTTGCACCAGCTCACGGACAGGAACTACTGATTCTAAAATCAACTACCCCTTCACTCGGACGTGTGCATACTACATCTGAGTACTTTTTCCCATTAACTTTCTCTGTAAGTTGCAAAGCAGACTCTCATTTCAGCCACAGCACCTCTTTCAATGCAAGAACACTGGCTCTGCACAATGGAAATGGTGATTAGTATCTGCCTGTTCAGACTACCTCTTGATTACTCTCCAAATAGCCCTTACATAGATTTATTTCAGCAATTAAGATTTCACAATAATCCAGAAAAAAAGGTAAACAAAATTAGGCTTCTTTATGTAGTTTTAGACTACCCTTACACTATTCATTCTTTGCTACATAAGGTGAAAAACTGTATGGTCTCTTCCATGAAAAACATATGTAATTGTGAACTATATGACATACAAAAAATATATGTTCGCCAGCTGCCAAAATTATTCTCTAATTATGTTAAATAATATTCCTTGTCATTTTTACTTAGACAGTGTATTAAAATAATAGATTTGTTGATGAAATATTGCACAATGGAAAAGGAAATAAGTTTATTTTTCTAATAACTTCCACATTTTTTAATGAGTTCAATGTGAATTCAATGCAACCAATCTTCTCTTGCTACTGCTTCCCTTATTGAAATCAATTCTTCAAAAGGGAAGTTAATAATAAAAAAAGAGGAATGTTAATGTCTGAATTAAAATCAACTGGTGTATTTCCATAGTCCATTCCCATTTCTGGGAAATAAACTGAGTCTGCAGAAGTCAAAGTTCTGTTCCAAACAAAGCTCACAGAAATAAAGTATCTTTGGTACCCATGTGTGCAATTCAGTCTGGCCAGCATTCACAACTGTATCTTCTGCTTTTAGCATAATGAACTACATAACTTTCCTCTGGGTTTGAAAGCTGATGCAGAGGCTACTTAAAGCACTTCTAATGGGGTTTTTTGTCTCCCCTGGTTGTTTCTTGAGTAAATGCAAAATTCTTACCCAGCTTTGTGATCAAACCACTGTGAATTCTAGGACTTCCGTTTGTAATTTAATAGGAAACTGTGTAAACAAGTGTCATACAAAATACAGAAGAGATAAACAGCTTTCACAGTTCACTATTGTTGGAAAAAACAGTCCATTGTTGGTATATTGATATGATGATGACGCACTACAATTTTCAATGATCAAGTAGGAACAGATCCACTCAGCTAACTACAGGACTCCGCATAATGAGAGTTGAATCATGACGATGACAGAAAGTGTGCTGCCGAAATTCATACCTGTCCAGTTACATCCCCTTTAGGTTTTTTATAGAACGGTTTTTATAGAACGGTTTACACATACACACAACTATTATTATAAAGATAATCCCACACCAGAGCAAAGAAGTTAAAAGGGAAATTCTCTGCGGGGAGGGGGTATCAAACACTGTGATTGATGTTTTAAACCTGTCCTGGTTTTGGCTGGGATGAAGTCAATTTTCTTCTCAGCAGTTGCAGCATTTTGAGTTTAGTGTGGCAAGGATGTTCATAATACATATCTGCTTTCGTTGTAGCTGTGTAATGTTTTACCCTCAGATGGGATAGAATTACATTTCTTCTCAGCAGCTACCATTTCTCTAGATTTTTGAATGAGAAGAATGCTGAAAAATACCGATGTTTATAGTTGTTGCTGGGGAAATCAAGGATCTTTTTTCAAACTGGCCCATAAAATATTCTGTAGTATAAACGTTACGCTCAGTATAAATTGGGAAATTTTCCAGGGACACTCTTGCTCTTCCCTGTCCTCGGTGTGCCCTGCTCTTGGTGCACTCTGCTCCCGCTGCTCCACTGCTCCAGGTGTCCCATTCCCAGGGCTCTGTGTTCAGCGATCCCTCAGGTTCAGGATCTTGTCCTTTTGATTAAGGATTTTGTTGATTTAGAGATATCCTGTTTGAAGGTTTATTTTTCAACCTTCTCAAAAGGAAAACAATTGCATGCACAGGATTTAAAAAGCAAGGGTTATCTAAAGAATGTGATTTACCTTGTGATAAATTATTCTGTCAACACTTTAGCTGAACTTCATAATCTTTCATTCCTGTGAAGAATATAATGTTCTGGATCAGACAGGATTTTAATTTTTTTTTATTTTTTGACTGGAGCAGAGTTAGCATTTGCTTTTCTACAGAAGAAATCTGCCTTCTCATCCTCTTCTCAGTGCCTGGATCTCAAGCAGTGTTTGGTAGTTTACATCATCAATGTCCTCCATGCCATTTCCACTGGTGAAAGGACGTTAGCTCTTCTTTGCACTGAAGAAAAGATGTTTGTTCTTCATGATAATTAAGAAAAACAGAAGTATCACAACAGTCATGGTTTAGATGTGGTCATTGGAGGAGTAAAGTAGGATACTGGAGCTGTAAGATACTAAGCGTAAGCTGATGTGCTCCTCTGCTTATTTTGATAATTGAGGACAGGGCATAGCAGAATAGTATTGATTCTTCTTTGACTCATTCTGCCTCCCCTTGTCTCAGCCTGTTCTAAATCATCCAGAAAATGTAGGTCCAGCAGCAGAAACATCACAGATGTCTGATACAAAACAAGAGATAACAGAATTGGCTGCATCAACTCTACACAGCTGAAGATTCCCTCTAGCACAAGGCATATTCTCCAGGTGTCAATCTGGCCAGTTAAGTTCATTTTGAACTGACTGAACTTAATGGGATGTAAAATCTATTTCACTATAAGCAATTCTTATTCAAACGTAGTAGGAAAAATAATTTCTTCTCCTTTTCTGAAGCCAACACCAAAACTCCCACGAGTTTCCTTCCAAACTGGCCACACTCTCAAATGCTTCTTTCCCAGTGTGACATCACCTTCTCTACTTAAGAGGATGATATATAAACAATTTCTGAAAAAGAGTATAAAAATATGATAAACCACTCCTGCTTCCTCTCCAGTATACCATTACAGTGAGGAAAGAGCATTTATGGACTTTCTTCTCCTTCCTTCATGGAGTCCTGAACTTGTTCTCTTTTTGTTCTCTTCAATTAGCAGTCAAGAGTCAGACATGTTGGTATGTTCATCTATGATTTGCTACTTGGAAGCACCTCAAGCCCATGATGAAAGCCCTGGATCAAAGATGCTCGCCCAAAGCAATTTGGCCATGAAACAAGCCATCTTCCTTGGGAAAGATTTCCCATCATCATGGGAAAGACTGAGTGAACAAAAACTTGATCCCTAGCAGTAGTCACTGTTAGAAAAGAGTGAAAACCACCATAAAGATAAGAAGAAACTTCCACGCACTGAATGCACAGGCTGCTGCAATGCTGAGTTGCTGTTTTCAGTAGCCTTTGGCAGGCAGGCTGCAGGAAGCATTGCAAACTGTTGCCAGTGTTTGGGGTACAAAAAACCCCACACAGTAACACGAGTGCCTGTTCTATAGTGGGTTCATGTGATTAACAGCGATACTTGCCCGAAATACTGAAATATTACTTTTGATATAGGTATCCATGAAAGAATTTGTCTTCAGGATGCCTGCTTACTGATTAGCATTCAAGTTTTTTATGCATTGCAGGCATTTTTGACATTTGTACCATTGGAAACTACAGCTGCACTCACACTCTTCACTTGAAGGCACTTCACCACTGAGAGTTTTTCTGAGAAATGGCAACCTCTCCCCTCATCCAGGAGTGTGATTTTTGAATGGAGTGCAGTTAAATGATTTTAGCTGAACAGGTGTCTTCTAGAGGTAGACTTTAGCACCTTTTACACTGAGTTCTTAATTTCTTTTTGTGATAGCAAAAGCCTGAGTCTATTTATTCAATTACCATGTGTTTGAGCCTACAGGCTTTGCATGCTTCTGCCTAGCTAAAATAACTCGCTCCACTGCTGAAATCTAATTGAAAGAGTTCTGTGCAGTCCCATTATGAATTATTCTGTGTTATGCTAGGAAGGCTAGAGGTTGTGAAACTAGTTATATCAGCAAAGCTGGCATCTAATTTCATTAGCTTACATCGTAATTGCCTTACATATGACGGGCCTGATACTACCACTCCCGCTCAGAGAAAATTCCCACTGTCTTTGTTTCAGAGCTGTCAGTTCCACTTTGGGAGATAATGGCTCTCTGATCCTGCACTTCATACTGCAATAAGCATCTGGCCACCAAAAATATCCCAAGCAGTCAGGGTGGGACTAGGAACATGGAGGTGCCATATGTATGTCTTATAGGAAGGCACTTCTAGCCAACTCTAGAATTAGCTCAGTCCATTTTGGACTGCTCATAATCACATCACAGTCCTTTTATTTCTTTAGAAGGGCTTCCATGAGGGGATGCAAGTATAGTCAGAATGAGGATAGGCTGGTTTGCCTACTAGAAACAATGTCATTACAAAATCCGTCTGTGTCATGCAACACCGCTCCAGGTAAATGCAGGGCTGGGAGGCCTCCCTAACACTACCTAGTGCCAGGTAACAGTGACGGTTCTGAAAGCAGAGCACGCGGGTCAGTGCTGGTACACGAGCAGAACAAGTTACAGATGTTCCCAATGGCATCCTCTTCTAGAAACTTTGACCCATCTGGAGTTTCCCAGTACGATTTTGGGAAGTGATAAGGCCAGTATCAGTGCCTCTTTCCCCTCATTTATTTTTTTTTTGCATACTGATATCAGTCACTGTAGTACCCAAATAGCTGAGCAACAAGTTTTGTCTCTCCTTCAGCGGGAAAGCAGATCCTCTGTCTCTGCCATTCACAGAAAGAAGGATGCCATATACCAGTTACTAAGCTTCATGTAGATTTATGGCATGTGTTTACCATGCAAAATGAAGACATTAGCCACAAAGATTCTATGATTTATTACCTGGAGAGGTGATGCATCACTGAAGAAAAGGAAACTGTGAAGGAATAATAAAAGAGAGAGATAAGCACAGGCAGCAGCAAGGTGGCAAAGGTTTTCTTCCTTTGCCTACAGGAATTATGCTTCTTAATCCATGCATCTGTTTTTGCTCAAGGACAGGAATTTGAATTTAGAAGGATTTCTACAGGCAACATCAAATTGCAGCTGGAAGGTACATTCTTCTATCAGTTTCATATCACTGCTCTCCAGTTCAGTGTAATATTTGCAACTGTCTTTTCCTCCCTTTAAATTCCCTGAGCCACTGCAGTAACTATATAATAAAAATATAATATCCACCATTTCTGGAAAAGTTGTGAACTGTAGTCTGCATTTTTTTTTCACAGTTGAGGAGATCACTGTGTACCTTCTTCTGGAGCTTTGGGAGATGTGCACTTGGGCTATTCATGTGCCATTGACTGAGCCAAAGCTGGCAGAGCTCCTGGGGATCTAGACTGGATTCTAGAGAATCACTATTAAACACCTTCCAACAAATCAAATCCAATCCTCTCAAACTCCTGGGTTATGAATTGTACAATTGTCCAAAATTCATCACATTCTGTATGAGTTCTCCAGCTCCTCTTAAGTCTTTTCTTTGAAAGTATACATGAAAGTATAAAGTTACTGGCAGCTTTAGTAGAATGTCACTGTTTCCTGTCTGCCATTGAATACTTATGAACTATTTTGATGTAGTAAAATTACAACGGTTTCAGTTAAAAAAAAGAAACAAAAAATTGTAAATCATGAATGGTTTTTAAAGAAAAGCTATAAAACAGTTTGTCATGCACCAGCTACCTTCTTGCAAAACACAAGGTGCTTAAAACACAAATTCTACAAACAGGTTAAATGGCTGAAACATTAGAATAGTTTTTTATAATCTTTGCAATTGTTTCTATTGTAGGGTTAAAAGACACCAATACAGCTAGATTATATTTTACTTGATGCTATGTACTGTGGGAATACTACTTTAATTATATAAAATTTCCAGCTATTCTTGGATTATTCAGCTTTTTTTAAATGCTTTGCCATGCAGTTTTATGATAGCAAATTCTTCTGGAACACATAGCATAATTGAGCTGGTCAAGCAACCATGATTTCCTATAGAAACACATTGTAACGGGGTATAACTTATCGAGTGATCTTGAGGAAGAAAGTGCAATTACATACACAATGCAATATTTCCAGTGAAAGCATTTGACCATGAAGTCCAGAGTGTGGAAGAATAAACTTGAAAAAAAAATCAAAACAGAGCTCCACAGCAAAAAAAGGGAATCCAGCATTCACATCTGTACAGATGGAACACCACTAAAGAAGTAAGTGAATGTGCTCAGGTCAGCTGGAAAGCAGCCAAAAATAAACAGTCTGGGGTACATCTGAGAAGAACAGCCACCCAACTCAGTCACAACAGGCAGGCTGATAAAAGTACTTATTGATGACAATAAGATACATCTTTGGTACAGAGTTCCTTGCAAGGAAAATGGATCAGAAACCTTCTATCCACGCTGTGTGGACAAGGGAGTGAGAAATGATTCTGAGCAATCTATTAAACAGTTCTGTGAGGGAGCTGTAAGTCACATTATAAGGTGAAAGGAAACTGAAACAGTCTGTGACAAACCTAAATAACTGGCAGCATTTGTTAGATAAATGGAAGCAAGTGACAATAGACAACACGCAAGGCTGGCTGGGCAAAGACTTTGTAGCTCTGAACTTTCAGGTGACAGAAAAAACCACTAATATTTTCCAAAGGCAGAACCATTGACATGTCACTTTATTTGCTATAACAAAGAAAATAAAGAAATAATATAATTCTAATTGTAAAAAGATACAATATGCAAAGAGGATTGCTATGAAAATTCAGTCATTGTTTTAATAAACTTTTCTAAGGTGTTTGCAATTGACCGTTTCTATGTTGTTTTAGTGCACAAAATACATTTTGGGCACAGACCTGTAGGAAGGAGATTTTACGAAGAATGTTATTATAAGTGCCAGAAAGACTACTGATCTGAGAGAACTTCACATGACTTCGCTTGAGTAGTGATGCTGGCATAACACATCTAAGATGTAGACTATTCCTCACAAATTCATTGAATCTAAAAATACCAAAAAGCTATCTTTGAACAACAGCAATGAGGAAGGAAATGACAGCAATTCACAGGCATCTCCTGAGTGGAAAATACCAATTAAATATTGTGTTAATTTAGTGCTCACCAAAAGTCATCTACTTAGCTCCAATCAAATCAGATTTATGTTCTATATTAGTTGTAAGCCGTATTTAACTACAAGGCTTCAACAAAGTTGGAAAGAGTTTACTTTTCTTCATATTTTTGTGGACTTCACAAGTATAATTTCTGGCTATTTACTGTATCCAGGATAGATCTAGTCTGTTGCTTCTGACATGAAACTCTGTACCTTTCCCTTCTGCAAGGAAAAAACCCTCTGTGAAATTCAACTCTAGATCCTAGATCATAAAACCAGACCCACTGAAAAGAGTGCCAGCAACACCCTATAAACTGACATCAATGGCTGGAAAAGAAGTTGAATATTCTCTGAGTAAGGACCACCTGCTTGATTCCAGAAAGACTTCTTGCTGTATAGCAAGGCATTGATGACCATACCATCAACTATACTAAAATCAGAATCTTGCAGAATATTGATCTGCAGTATCTGAAAGTACTCTTAAGAAAGCTGGCTGTCTAAATACCAAGCAGGAATAAACTACAAAATAGGTTCATTGCTTCTTAGTACACCTTGCTATCGAATTTTTCCGCATCCCAGAAAATGTTCACTGAGTTTATATAGTTTATTGTAGGAGAAATAGAATGAGTGAATAAGATAAAAGTACTCTATCTTCTGTGTCATTCAAATGCAATCAGATTTGCTCTAAGAAAGAGTACTGTACCAGCCTCCATCCCACTGTTAGCATTCAGGACTTCCTCCCAGGTTTGCTTATCTGATAAAAAGCCTCTCCATCTGGAGTCTGATATTAATGCATAAATCCCAGAAATGTGTCTAGAAAAGTTCACACTATTCAACTAAAAGACAGTAAACAGAACATGAAGGGAGGATAAAACCCTTTAGGGATAAAATATGATTTTTATGTTTCCTTTGGAAAGAGTAACAACAGACCACAATCTCAAGGGAAATTGTAATTTCTCCAAGGAACAAACAAAATAACTGAAAACTTTAGAGATTAATGATATCTGAATAAGTTTTTAACAAATTAAGTATCCACAACAACTCTGCTGTTTATTTAGGCCTCAATATTGCAACGATGTCAGACTGTAGCACAGAGATAAACAAGCAATGAACTGGAGACCTCTGTACCTAAACACATCAGCTATTTATGCTTGAGTTTAATGACCAACTCTGGAGCTAAAAGCAGTACCAGCATATCATGCGTGGATTGGGACCTGAAAGGATAAGGAAAAGGTACTGACTGCTGGCAAATAAGCACTTAATCACGTCTATCCGTCTCTCTTAGGGTTTTATACTGCCGTCCATCACTGTACCATCTGAGTGCCTTCATGTAAAATCAATAGCAATAGTGAAATCCCCAGAGAATATCACAAAAACTCCAGCACATCTCCTCTTCTGGGTCGAACTCAGTGTTTGCATAGCTATACAGTCATGTTCTTTGATTTTAATGAGACCAGTCATAAGAATTATGTTAAGGAAACTTCTCATGATGATACAAACATTGAATTATTCCTCCAAATATTGTCCATATCTGGACTAGGTCCAGATACTATGATTTTTTTCTTAAAATTTGCAAAATCTAACTCAAAATATTAACCCTGAAATCATAAAAACCTAAAATATTTTCTCTGAATTCACCAAGAAGTATTCATTCTTTCTGATGAGTTTTGTCTCATTCAGAAAATAGCAAATGAGATTAAATGGATTTTGGCACTGATTTGCACCAAATGCTTAGCAATGTTTCTACAAAATGTTGGCATTTAAAGTACCTATGATGCACCTATGAAGAAAGACACAGCATCTTTGCATACACTATAGCTCGGTTTGAATATTTGATGAACAAACAATTTCATATTTTATCCATCATCTGCACTTTTTTCAGCATTTACTGTCAGAAAAGTGTGTAGAAAAATCCACAAATATTCTCAAGAAGGGCTGCCTCATTTCATAGAAGAAGCAATTTACTGTCTCCCCGATTTACACCCTTTGTCAGTGCTAATCCTCCATCATTGAACCTAAATGACGCTACCATCATCTTCTGTCATGCTGATGTCTCTGCTCCATTTTTCAGCACACTCAACACATCAGAACAGTTAGGAATAGAGGTATTCACATATTTATATGGACTCAGCTTCATTTACTACACCATAAAAGACTGTGGTTCAATTAGGACAACTCCTAAATGGATTATATTTAAACACAGTTCTGATTTTCTTCACAATTCAACAAATATGCCATTATTTAAATTCTCTGACTGATTCCTTAGACAATCTGAAAATGTCCCTCAGGAAGAGAGTGGGTAAGTAAATATGCCAAAAAAGGTTTGTACATATGTCTCCCTCTCTTTGCAGTTTACTGAGAGATGGCAGCAAAGAGCTCCTTTCCTAAGTTTCAGAGCTGCCACTGTTTCATACAAGAATTTTGTGAACACGAGCTAGATGTCTTTTCACACGGATGACTGAAAGCTGCATTAGCAATGGAAAGTATCTGTCAAGAGAACGGGATTCTCTTTTGCTATTGCCACATTCAAGGAACAGATAAATATTACCACTGATATATAACACCCCCTACACACACCATGAGCTGCCTAAGCCTACGTGGTCTGTTGGACTGGCACGCAGAGGGCAGGCCAATGTCAGTGGCAATGGTACCCAAAGGAGAACTGTGGTAGTATCATATGAAGCTGCCTTCCACACCCTGACCTGTAAAACAAGGTACGGGGTGTGGGCAAGTTGGCCAGTGAACCATCCTACACCTTAGAAGAACAGCCGCAAACTCAACTACTCTGAATACTTTTTATACATACTCCCATATGTAGTACATACTGAATATTTATATTGAGGAACTGCAATTTCAGAGATAACAAACAAAAAGGCTTGACATAAGAAATGGGCTAGAGTATAAGAAATACAAAATTCCTATGTCCACTTTGAAAACATATGCCAGCCCAGAAGGCTGAAAAAAATTAATTTCTCCAATTCCACCTGATTGCACAGTTGAGAGCTGAAGTGACATTTGTTTGAGTACAGAAGTATTTTCTTAATATGCTCCTTTTCCCTTCCTTTCTTTTTATATAGACTGTTATTTTTTTGCCATTGAATATCCAGACTAAAAATAAACCAGACTTAATTGCCTATTACATTATGAAGAAAAAAAGTATTGCAATGTCAGAGTATTGACATGAATCTTAGATTTTCATAAAGTGTAATATGTCTGTCACTAAGATAGCAGAAAGCTCACAGCTGAAAGATCCAGGAGTATATACTGTGAACTGCTAGAGTCATATACATTATTTCAAGAACAATTTAATAAAACCTAATTGCTTGAATAATATTAGAAGATTGAACAGAAGCTACTCTAAACTCACTATCCCAGATAAAAAAGTCCATGTTCTTTATGAAGCTTAGCACAATAGCTCCCAGGTATGGCTTTGGAGCAATCAGACTATTGCATCAAACCAGCACAACAGTCAAGACTCTTTCATAGATCCTCCTCAGCTATTACCAGAGATCTAGTCTTTCTGTTATTCTGGTGAAGTCATAGGATACTGCGCGAAAAAGAAACCTTGAGGTTGCTCCCACTGCAGCGTCTGCAAAGGCAGATGGGATTTACACGCAGGCTGAATTTAGACAGCCTGCAAAGACTTGGTATGGACATAAAATATCTTATCTGAGCATCTGTCGTTCCTGAGGCTGGTCAGTTAAGTTACCCAGCAGATATGAACAATATTCGTGCATTGCTGCACTGAAGCAGACAGCAGCTTTTCTTTAGCATTCATTAAAATAAACCCTGCTAGTAGATTATTGGATGGAAATAGAATTCTTAAGCCAGACAGACTTAGTTTTGCGAGTTTTATGGTATATACAATTCTATAGGTATTGTTTCTCTGATCAAATATTTTATAGGCTTGTCCTAGAGATATTTTCTGGATGCTTACAAGGGAAACTGGCATGTTACATTTTCATTTCGTAGATATACAGGAATGCTGGACATGGATGGAGGAATCTTTACTGAATTTGTCTCATTATCTGTAACACACAGCAGTATTTCATCACTCTCCTCTTCCTTCCCTTTGGAAAAAAAATAGTACCTCAAAGGCTCCTCCTTCCATGCAATGGTCTCTAGGCCTCCTTTCCCTCAACTCCATATTCCCAAATCAGAGAGCTCTGCCCATTTTTTTTTCTGGCAACCAATACACTTCTTCTTAAAAAATTTTTATTATTTATTTACATTATATTTCAAAACTGCAGAAAAAAATGATAGAAAACAGTAAATATTACAGCATATTCCCTTCTTGCCCACATCCCACTCTATAATCTCTGTAATTAGAAAGCAATTCTATTGCTTTTTGTTTTTCTCAGGCTTTCCACAACAATTCAACTTTCAGCAAAGAACATATCTGAAAATACATTATGTTCTAAACGTAGAAATAAAAATGGTCTAATGAAATGTAAGTTGCACTCTTACCTGAAGCATTCCCTGCTGTGAAGGTTACTGTTTAAAAAGTCTGTTTATAATGCACCATCTGCTTGGCTTCTCTACATTCACTTTATTCTTTACTGTGTTGTAATTAATTAGACTTTCTGTATTATTACCATAAAAGCTGATGTTTTCCTTTATAAATGGGAAGCAATACCACCCTGATGAATATTTCAGCTTACTTCAACAAATGAGGGGAACTGCCTTAAGACTAGACCATTGTTTAGGTGCCATTGTGGTACCTGAGCAGAAGTCTTAGCAATACTGCAGACCACTTGCCTCGAGACACCATGAGCATTAAGTTATGGATGAACTGGATGAAGTTAGGATGGCAGCCTTGTCTGTAAAGGAGAGTTGTCAAATGTTACTACTGTGCCCTTTAGCAGATAAACCAAAGGAACTAGACAAAAGAAGTTAACACCAAATCTCTCTGCAAGCTTTTGCTTCGTCTTTATTCGGTGGTTTTGAAATACATCAGAAAAACAAGGCCATGCTGCTAATGCCTTTTTGACTAGGAGACAGTTTCTCTATGCTCCTGCTGCCTCTTGTTTTGTTTTGTTTTTAAAGTTGCAGATCATCTTGTCTTCCTGGGCAACACTGAATATTTTAGATATAAAAACCCAATATTCTTTGCAAAATGAGCATTGGTCTCACATAGAGAGGGAGCAAAAGTGTCACACAAAATAGTCCCAGGCCTTCAGTTCAGTGATGAGCATGGTGTCCTAAAAAGGAAGGACTCTTCTTTTCCTGGACTTTGACTTTGTCCGTTTTCTTCAACTTTCATCTGTGATAAACACTCTTCATTCTGCAGACCACATCTGTACATACGAGTTTCTTAGTCTTAGCTAAAGGCTAAGAGATCATCAACTGAGGCTAAAATGACCTCTGATAGATGCCTTTCAAAAACTTAACAGCCTACCTTCAAAAACACATTTCTCCATGTGCCCATCAAGCAAAATCATTTCTGATGGTCTGTACTCACTGTTCATCAAGGACTGATTTTCTCATTTGGGTGGAGTTTTATGGAGCTGATTCTCACTCCCTCAGCTTTTTGGGTTATGAAGACAGACTTGTTTGATCTGACAGCACAGATGAAACAGGGCAAGACTGGGCTACATTAACAATTCTATGCAATTTGACCTGTGTTATATGCAATTAAACTGTACATGCTTGCTAGCAATCTCTTGAATATTAGATGTACTCTAAACTTCCCCACAATTTTGAATAAGCAGGAAGAAACTGGAGGAATTAGGAATGAAAATATTGCAGAATGCCTAAAACCCAGTAGCAGAAAGATCTCACATAATATTTTAGCATATATTGTAAAATCAATAAAATAAATCAGTAAAGGTCTGCATCGTACATATATATATACCTACACACAAACAACACATATATATACACAGACAGATCTCCTGTGTTTTATATGGTGCCAGAAATCTTTGAGTTATTACTCCCATTGGCCTGAAACGAATAAGACACTTCTGCAGGATATACTGGTGGCCACTGCCACAGTCTGTGCTTCTGATATAAGGCTGTATGAACATAACTGCTCCTTACGTTGAGAGGTGAGGGCTAAAAAAAGATTCATTGCTACTCTCAGGAACTCTGGATAAGAGACAAATCCCTTCTCAAGCCTCTTCATTGTCTGTTTATTGACTGGAGTTCATATTTAAATGCTGTACCACAAGATCATCCTTGGTATTAAAGCAAAGTGATTAATTCAAAACAATTATTGCCACTATAAATTCTTCTCCTCTGCACAGAAAACTGATGTATTTTGCAAATTCCTCATTTATTTTTTGTTCTGAATTAATTAATCAGTTTTAATAATCTTCAGGTTTATAGGGTGGTAATAGGTGTGTTTTCAGTTGAAACATGGCAGGCAGTTGCATATGTCATACGAGTCATACAGTATTGTTTTCCTTTCCTGGCTGACAATATTATATGCAGTTATTGAATGAAACACTCAAACTCTTGCATACACATAGATACAATTAGAATTTAGGAGAATATTCATTGGCAATATTAAAATTTTTAAAATGCTTTCAATTATAAATAAGACTTCATGACTTGGGTATTCCTATATTATGCACTTGCAATAAAATCTGCAGGTTGATTAGTATTACTGAGTTCAGTATTTTGTATAGAACTGAACCACCGGCCTCAAACACATTGTAATAACTACGTTCTCAGAAACCAGCAGAGGTAAGAAAGTTTACTCTTGGCATTTATCTCTTCAAACTCTGTTATTTGTCAGGAATCTTACTCTCAATTCAATCAAGTAAGTAGCCCTGAGTAACAAACTGATTCATTTCAGTATATAGCCCAATACTCATTAAAGATATGTTAAAAGTCTGAAGAATCTAAATCTAAAGTGAGTAAAAGAGTGGTTTTTTTTTTTTACTACACTTTAGATGCATATTACCTTAATTTTAAACATAAAATCACCACAGCCTTTAAATGAGCTGTCCACGTAGATTTTCTATTGTTTCCCTGAATTTTTATTACAATACGCATTTTAAGCCTAAATGACTCTCAAAACAAATCCCATACCTCCTATGGCAGTTCCTTTCAGTGAATTGGTCTTCACTGCTTTTTTACTTCAGACAAAATTCAACATTTTCTGAAGCACAGACTGATAGTACAAAAACACCCATTGGGGTAGAATTTTGACTGTAGACTTGCTTATATACACTAAAACATTGCCAGATTTCCTGGAGAAACAAAACCATCAAAACACATTTATCAAGGACAACCAATACACATAACAGAAGCCATACCTGATATTGTTAAATTCAACAGCTAAACTTCCAAATGCTACTTTACTAAATCAGATAGATACTAGAACTCTCAGCTGCTTGGAGAAATTTTAGTCTAACTTCCTTTTTCACGCAGAATGCAAAAGAGGAATATTTTAGGCTCCTCTATGGCCAAGTTGATTGCTAAAGCATTACCATTTTGATTTATGTAAGAAATGCATATTAATTAAAATATGGTAATTCCTACATACAAAGGTATAACAGCTTATAGTTCTGTGTAGGCTATTAAAAAGACAGGCCATGAGGAAGTTCTTTTTTGAGTCCTCCTCAAAAAAAAAAGCTTTCTACTATTATTTCCTGAAGCATGAAAAACTTGTACTGAATATGTGTATGTGCACATAAGATTTGAAGTCATGATTATTTGTGTACATCCATATCCACAAGTTTATAAAGTAGTTGAATGCATATTTTTTATTACAGATTCTAACAACTTTCATAAGCAAAACATTTTGGAGTTATTCTTCTTACAGACTAAAAAAACTTGTACCAAAATGAAGTTGTTCCTCAGTCTGGAAATGAAATGGCTTCTTTTACTGAATAAAACACATATAAGCAGAAGGCAACTGTGAGTCTTTACCCTCCCTATTAATCTGTTCATATAGACACCATTCCATGAGGATACAGCCTTTGCTTTTTGCCAGGCTTCCCATTTTCTTTTTGAATTTCCATAGAATTTTCAATCACTATTCAAACAGCATATAATAATGCGGCTTATTTATAATCCTCCTCTTCTCTATGCAGGGGAGGTGATGGTTGCACATGTTGTAGGAATTCCAATTGTGATACAGTCTACCTACAGCTGTGACTGCAGACAGCAAAGTTCCATCAGGTGTAAATACTCTTGTCATCAGCTAAGGCAACAAATCCTCCTTCACGTTACCTACTATTAAAAGTCCAAATATGCAGTCTAGACAACAAAACCTCAAGCACATGCACCAAATAGCATAGTAACTGCTGTCACCCTGCTCTATGTTTAGGCAGTTCAGTTTTCTCTAGTGGTGCATTCAGATTTTGCTATAAGATTTTTTACACAGCACTGCACTTTGCCAGGCTGCTTGGAAAGGTTATGGTTTTCATGAACTTCCGTGATCTCTGAATTACTTGCTGGTGTTCAACCAACTGTAATGAAAGTGAATCCTGCATACATGCCAAAAGATTTTATCGAAATAGGAAAACACAGCAAGCAGTCTACACAACCCACTGAAACGGTATCCCATGACCTCAAACTAGGTAGCATAGAAAGCTACTTTTAAATCAATACTTAATTCGGCAGAAAAATCAATTTCTCTCCCTCTGCAATCCATGAAATTCATCAGGAAAAAATTACCCCTCACATATTAGCAGCCCTTTCACCCTACAGGTTTAGAAATTAATTACAATAGACAGTTTCGGGCCCTGTAACAGGTTGAGGTGACATGCTATGAGGTATTTTGCAACCTGTGAATTAAAACATGGATTAGAAGTGATGTGAACACCTACAGCTTTCCTAATTTTCCTACCTTCCCTTTGCTAAAGGCAGACACTGCTATTTGAGCTACAGCTGACTACAGTCTCGAGTAGTATCTGGGTTTCATTCCTGGAAAATGCTCATCTTTTTGCCAATATTGTGCAGGACACAAACAATCCTACATCAGCAAAGCTTGTTCAGTCAGCATCCAAATAATTTCTCTTGCAGCAGTGACATCTTGCCTTTATTATTCCACATGGGTATTCCAGCCCTGCTGTGAAATAGTTAAAGAGCTTTACTGCACAGGCACACACAGAGCTCACAGATTCCTATCAGTAAGCAAGTGCCCTTGGCTAGGGATGTTCCACATTTAACTGTCTGGGCAATCTCTTCATCTGTGAACTTTCCTTTACACTCTAGATAGCTTGCTGGTAAATATGCTTTTAAATATAATGGCTTGCTGCTAAATATGTTTTTAAATACAATGTGTAGAATAGCCTTGATCTATATTTCATAGATCTTAAAGTGTTTCTTTTTAGAATGTTTGCCTGCATAATACACTGAATTGCTTGAATTGCTTACAGCACATGAGAGCCTGCCTTTTCATTGCTTCTGTTTTGCTGCTACCTCCGTTTCTTTCCCTCAAGTAGCTCTCTAACTTTTTTTTTCATAATGTTAGACATTTCTTTCCTCAATTTAGACTGTCCATACTTTTTAAGGGCTTTGAAGTCTTTGTGGGGATATAGTCACATCTTATCAAAGAGGTCCAGCATCTGAGAGGCTGTTTTCTTCCTGTGTATCCCACAGCTCAGTTCTTTACACTTTTTGTATTCACATTCGCATATTGTCTCTGACAGAAGTTCAATAAATTGTCTTTCCACCCATAATATCAGGGTTCTCAGCATTGTTGGAACTGAGCGTTATAGACTTACAGTCTATCTGCTGAGAAACCTGAACTCCCCTATCTGCCTTATTATACAGTGGGCCGCTGGCAAAAGGTAGCATTACATCACTTGTAAATTGATGCATCACTTCTACTGTTTTCAGCCAGTTAATTTATGTCATAATTCCTGAATGTTTCCTTTTTATACAGAGCCAAATGGTTAGACCCAGAAAGATGGAGCATTACTGTTAATATTGCTCCACTTGGCATTGCCTCTCTTGTTATAAATCTTTTTAAAGTGAGTTGCTTCACTACTTTTTTTTTTTTTATTCCTACATGTTATTATTTAAAGTCTTCCCTAATTCAGGCACTTCTTTTCAGTTTCTAGCTTTAACTACATGTCAAAATTATCACACAGTGTTAAAATGCAGCACCCTGGCTTTCTACAGTATCAAACAGAAGATGCAAAGACCAGATTAAAGCTTCACTTTATTCTTTTGTTCCTAGCCACATGTAAAGCACCATCACACACAGCAGAGGTGCATATCATTTGAAAATGGAAATGGTAAACTTATATTTACATACATACATTGACAGTGCAATAGATAGAGCTCATGTATTTGCTGAAGACAGTGCAATCCGAACATCTGATCCTACCTAGCCAAAAAACACACCACCTTGCTTACTTTCAGGATCCCTCTCATTACATTATAATAATTTTTTAATGAATGAAAATCTTGTGGCTCTATGCAATGACTGAACTCGGTGCCTAGGAGGTTATTTACTGTTCTATTTCTCATTCTTTATTTTCATCCTTCTTTTGTTTTCTAAACTTGAACATTGTTAATTTAATCTTACTCTTTCATTACCCTTCCTCTACTCATTGTTATTTTTAACACTTACCATATTTTTTTTTCTTTTTGGTTTCACATTTAGAGAGAAGCAGACACAACCAGAGAAAAGGAATGAGGAACATTTCAGTACTAAGACAGCATCACAGACTGAGAGAGACTTGCACGTAAGACTCACCATAACACTCAGTCTATGATGTTTCCCATTCTTCGGTCACTTACAGTGGGACTGTTTTAGTGAGTGTGCTGCAGTTTCACTACCCTCCTGCATTATTCTTGGGGATCGTGTGTGTGGTGTATCTTTCACACACAGATTAAGTTCTTCTCTAGGAAATCCATGTGGATGTGAAGTTCAAGTTCTATAGCTGCCACAAGAATAATTACAAGGGGATATGCACATGATGAAATGTCTTTCAGTCCATCATTTACAGTTCTCTCAAAAAGAGTCTATGACCCATCAAAAATAGACTAGATCAATCATATTATTAGTGAGCAAAAGTGAAAGTGTGAGGGCTCACCTGAATGGCAGGTACTCTACTGAAGTTGGCTAATCCTGTGAATAAGAAAAGATGTATTTGGTCCGATTCTATTGCTGCCTAAATTAGAAGAGTATCCTATCCATAAAAACATTCATGTTCTCTGCTTCGTTGCTGTAATAGAGGTTTTATTCCTGATATGTATCAGCAGGAGCTCAGATATGTTACTTGGGAAAAATTAAGAAAAAACCCTCCATTCAGCTCTGCTAGCTATAATGAGTTTGTATTTGTCAAATGGTTCTATGGTTAAATGAAAAGCTAATGATAAACAGTGTTTCTGAATGGCTGGATACACCATCTACGTGCTGGGTGTGACATCCATCTTTAGCAAATAACGGTTTGGGAGGTAATCTGTGCGGATGAGAAAATTAATATACTATTTCACTGTTAACACGTACTGCTGCAATGAAGAGGAAATATAAAACCAGTTAAAATTATGCTTTACCTGTCATATGGTAACTTTTTTTAGTTTTTAAATGTTTTCACTTGAATGCTATCAACTACTTAGGCTTATTCTTAAGTTCTTAAGAGTTGTGCATTACAGGATGTTTTTTAATCTTAATGGCAAAAACATTAGTGTTTGTTTTTCATTAAACAGATCACTGCTAAGAATTTTAGCTGCAATTTAGCCTCTTATGAATCCTGGAGAAGATATGCCAAAGGCAGCACCCACAAATGCTCCATATCCATGATGGATACAAAGAGGAATGTTTGGAAGCCTAGAAGGAATGTACTTTGAAATCAGCCTCTCTCCGCCCTTTGTTATTTTGCAGTTCACTTCCCTTACCTCCTTATTTGTGAAGACAGTGTGTTGGGATGAGTCCTTAGCTGTTCCCAAATTCCTGCACTCCAAGCGAGTTTCCTAACAAAATTTCATAATGTATACCTCTTCTCTCACAACCTTGTACCCTGTACTCCAAGAAAGCTGGCTCTTCCTTGCTCTGCTATTTGCTTCACAGACTTCTCTGATCTAGTTTTTCTTTGGTTTACGCATATATAGAAGGAAACCGAATGTGAAGATAATAAATCTTTATACCTTTTCTCCTTGTACTTTAAAGATGAGGTATCTTCTAGCCTTGAGATACAAAAATATCACCTCTTGGTGACTAACCCAGACTGTGCTTTTGAACGATGTTTTTCCATTTACTAAATCTAAACTACAAAAAATAGAGTAAAGAAGGTTCTCCACTATTTATATTACGCAGTGAAAGTGCTCCTCATAGCATTAAATGATACCATTTCCTGCAATCCACACACATTACCTGAAAGTTTATATACGTGTTATATACATAAACCTAATGCAGACAGCCCTAATAGTTTGTATGAATAGGAAACACTGTGCTTACTGAACCACAGACATGAAACTAAAAACTAAATTGTATTTCCTCTATCATAATACCAGAGTCAGTATATAATATTCTGAAAGAACAAGCACACAGTAATACCTAGGTTAATACTGGGTACCATACGTTATTGCTCAATGCTATCAAAAAGCTGCATCTTCAGACTCTTTATTGAAACATATTACTTAAATTGTCATGACAAAGACAAAACTGTTCAATTTCAGATTTTTCTAGCACCTCAGCTTTTATGAAATTGCAGATTTTTTCCTAATAGACGTATAATTTATTTCCTGATTAAATTTCAATAAAAGGGTTGTTCAGACTTGATTTTAAAAAAAAATAAAAAATAATCTTTAGGACTGTAAACCCTAAGCACTGATAGGAGTATTCTCCTTTGTTCCCACTCACATCCTGGACTAGAAGATGGGGACTTGACTGTTTTGTTTATCCAACTATTTCATCATAACCCACTAAATAATGTGCTGCATAACTAATGCCTGCCTATAATGCTAACCTCTGCGTGCTTCAATACAGGTGAATTTAATATGAACTGCTGTAAAATTGCAAGGATATCAGCTGCTGCTCAATTATCACCAAAAAAAAATAAAAATTCAAACCATCACTGTGAACTGTTTAAAGTCAACTCTCCATCACTAATGGGTGGATTATCCAGAGTGTGCACTAACCAGAAAGAGAATGCAGAGATATGTCTGCAAAGACCTGGCCATTTGACTCTTGGGCTTCCTTCAAACTGTAGACAGTTATTCCTAATGGATGGAATAAGGTTTTTTCTTTCACAAACCTGGCTTCTGGGACCATCACAAACCCACAGCTCAGGCTGTTAACTCTTACAGCAGAGTTTTTATGCACAGGATGAGCCATGAGCTCAGATAGGGCTCTTGTCTGGCTTGCTCTCTCTCCACTGGGCCTGCTCTCAGTGTCTCAGTGAGGACATCAAGAAACAAGCTGCACCTGCGGATGCAGAATGAACACAGGCATTTTGTGGAGTTCAGTACCAAGTGCCTACGAAGCGTTAGCTGCACCCCAGCAGGGCTTTATAAAGCTTGTTACCATTATAGAATTGCTTTGTTGGAAAAGACCTCTGACGTCGTCCAGTCCAACTGTACCTGCCCACTACTAAACCAGATCCCTGAGCACCTCATCTGCTCGTCTTTTTGATAGGGACTGCATCACCTCCCTGGGCAGCTGTTGCAGTGCCTGAGAATCCTTTCGGTGAAGAAATTTTTCCTGGTGTCCAGTCTCAACCTCCTCTGCAGCAACTTCAGGCCATTTCCTCTCATCCCGTCACTCGTTACTTGGGAGACCAGCACCCACCTCACTACAACCTCCTTTCAGGGACAGCGGCAGACGCGTTACTGGGCGCCAATTTACTATTTCCTTTTACATAAAAAAAGCCAACAACCCCGCCCCCCCCCCCAAAAAAAAAAAAAAAAACCCCAAACAAACCAAAAAACAAGCAACAAAAATGCTTTTAGTCGTGAAAAAAAAGAAAAGCGCCCAGAAGGCGACCCAGGCAGGGCAGCCCCTGCAGCGGGCAGCGACCGCCGCACACTGCCCGTACCACTCCCGCTCCTCTCCCCTCCGTCACACCAGCCCAAGAACGCCCCGAGCCCCACGGCGGGGCTCCCCCTCCCTTGCCCTTCGGTGGGGCGGGCGCCGCGAGGCCGCGCTTCCGCCGAGGAGCGGGGCACGGTGGGGGCAGCGGGGCGGGGACGGGGCAGTCTGCTCGGGGAAGATGGCGGCTCCCTTGTCCGGGCAGGCACGGGCTGCGCTGCGGGACCTGGCGTTGCGATCTGCCCGCCTGCGGGGCGGCTTCCCGGTGAGTGAGCCCGGCCCCGCCGGCTCTGGGAGCCGCTCTTCGGGAGCCGCCTCTCCCGCAGCTCCTGGCTGCAGGGAGAGCTTCGGCTTTAGCTCGGGCTGCTTCGGGCGCTGAGCGGGCAGGAGGCAGCGGCGCTCGCTCCATCGCGCCCTGCGGTGCCGGGGCAAAGGTCCGGACCGACCGGCGCCCACCCCGAGAGCCCCTGCCCCTGGAACTGCCAGTGCTTGCAGTTCTGATAGCAGAAATGGCGTCACCGCGCGCGCAGTTGTAGCGCCGAGGTCAGGCTGGTGGCAGCACCCTGATCGTGCTCACCTGGAGTGCTTCATGCTTGCTTACAGGATAATGAGGTGTTCAGACCCGGTCAGCGTGGGTTTAGGAAAGGCAGGTCTTGCCTGGCTAACCTGATCTCCTTCTATGACCAGGTGACCCGCTTAGTGGATGAGGGAAAGCCTGTGGGTATTATCCAGCTTGACTTCAGTAAAGCCTTTCACACCGTTTCCCACAGCATTCTCCTGGAAAAACTGGTTGCTCATGGCTTGGATGGACATGCTTTTCCCTGGGTAAAAAAGTGGTTGGACGGGATGTGAGCTGAACATGAGCCAGCAGTGTGCCCAGGGGCCAAGGCGTCCGACAGTGTCCTGGCCTGTGTCAGAAATGGTGTGGCCAGCAGAAGCAGGGAAGGGATCGTCCCCTGTACTCGGCGCTAGTAAGCCTGCACCTCAAATACTGTGTTCAGTTCTGTGCCCCTCACTACAAGAAAGATATTGAGCTGCCGGAACGCATCAAGAGAAGGGTAGCAAAGCTGATGAAAGGTTTGGAGCACAGGGGTTATGAGGAGCAGCTGAAGGAACTGGGATTGTTTAGTCTGGAGAAAAGGAGGCTGAGAGGAGACCTCATTGCTCTCTACGGCTCCCAGAAAAGAGGTTGTAGTGAGGTGTGTGTTGGTTTCTTCTCCTAGGTAACAAGCAGTAGGATGGGAGGAAATGGCCTCAAGTTTTGCTAGAGGAGATTTAAATTGGATATTAAGAAATACTACTCCATCAAAAGGGTTGTCGAGGAATGGGCTGCCTGGGGAAGTAGTGGAGTCACCTGGAGATATTTAAAAGATATGTAGATGTGGGACTTGGGGACATGATTTAGTTGTGGGTTTGGCAATGCTAGGTCTGCAGTCGGGCTTTATGATCTTAAAAGTCTTTTCCAACCTAAATGATTCTGTGATTCATCTCGACAGCAGAAATGCTGAAGGTAAAATGAACTATGTACATTTTAGATAGCTCTGGTGCGTTTGGCATCCAGCCTCTTTATCAGATGATCAGCTGCATGGGAATCTACTTTGGTCCATGCTCCTGAGCATAAGTATTTTCCCAGATGCAATAGCCCCCAGAGCAAACAAAGCTTATTTCTAGTTGCTTTTGCTCCTCAGGTGCTACCTCTGGGGGTGCTTTTGGCAGCCAGTCTCTGGCTGTGTGGGACAGTAGTGCTTCTGAATGCAACTTGCATCTTACGTGTACTCTTGTGGAGTTTGTCTTTTAACTTGAAGGAGGTTAGCTAGCTTGGTTTTAAATCTCAAATCTTTGGTGCCCAGCTTTCCTTTTTTCATAGTGGGTAAGCTATTGGGCAGCTCAGTGCAATTGATGAATTGGTTTAGTGTGTGTCAATTTTGTATATATACACACACACAGATGAAGAGAGTGGATGGGTGTGGGTTTATACATACACATAAATATGTATATACATGTATTTATCTGTGTACACACATAAATATTTAAATCTATTTGCGTTGATGAGTGATCCATTCAAGTCCCAACAGTGTTTTGCAGGTATGTGTTAATGGTTGAAGATGTATTCCTGCCAGCATGGCTTACTTGACTCTGATGCTACAATAAGGAACTCAGAGGTCACCTCTGATTTCATATGCACCCCTGCTGTTTCTGTAGGGCTCTAATGTGGAGGGATTTTGTAGGGCCTAAGTGCAGTACGTTGTCTGGACAGAATAATCTTGGAGTGAGGTGGAGAAGGTGCTTTGGCTGAACTCGGTTTCAAGCCCTGTCTGTCTGGTGCTGCAGTGGGGATTTGGGATAGTGGTGGAAATTAGGAATTTGTGCTCTGTTCAGTGGTCTCTCAAAGTATGGAGTGATTCTTTAAGTTACCCTGCTGAAATTGCTGAATCAGATTCTCAAGAATGTTCTTGGGAAATTGAGGTGGCTGACTTTTCTAAAATATAATTTTAATCTTTTTCTGTGTGTTACTTATGAAATTGGGATATTGAACTTGTATTATAAATCACACTTTATTATTCTGTTTCTGAACTCTGACAGATACTGAGAACAACTCCCAAGATCTGTGCTTTCCAAGTAATGTATTTTAAAGAACCACATCAATACCGTATAACAACAAAGTTCTTTATTTTGAAGTAAAATGATTTCCTGTAGAAAGCTCATCATTTTTGCAATGTTACATTATAGACTTCTCATCTAAACAATCTCCTGACCTTCCACTGGCTCAGACTTTGTGAGATTCTTTAGTGGCAGTCTGGACTTATGTGCTACAAAGTAGAATAAAGCATCTGAGAGTAAGAGTCCTTCCATTTAAAGAGGTTTTTCTCATTTGTGTCATTCCCTACTTAGCTCAGACCAGAAGTTACAATTTTACTTTATTAACCATAAACCAGCAAAACCTGTCCTCTTCTCAAAGCCTATCATTATTGTTCTGTTCACTGGTAAGGGTCTTCCATACGGTAAGGATATAATTGAGAAATATTGAGAGTCTTAAGCTTTGCTGTTCTGGCAACCCTATGTGAGTAGGTACTTGGTGAGATTTAGAGTCTTTTCTCATAACCTTCATGACTTGTTAGTGGCATGGTATGTGTATGCTTTGTCTGCTGCAAAATTTCTCAGTGTTTGAAAGCTGTTGACGATGTTCATGGATTGTTTCAAGCTATTTGAGAATTTTGGTCATTTACTGTTGTGATCTGCACACAAATGTTTTTCTGTGTAACTTCATGTTAAGGGTGGAATAAATGGTACTAGATCCTATCACATGAAAATATTTTATTGTCCTACTTTCCCTTTGGCTCTTCACCATTATATAGCTGTTAAACATATTTTACTCTCTTTACTTTTGATATTCTTGATAGATTCTGTTCTTTGTGCTTTTAGAGTTTAAATCTGACCAAGTATTTCAAGAAGATATAAAATAGATTTTGGTTGTCTGCAGTGCATGTGGACAAGCATATTTAGATCTGCTCTTACCAGAGCAATATTTATAAAGAGCTGTGACAAATGCTCCAGAGACCGCTCTGCAGTAGAATTCAATCTTGTTGGTTAGCAACAAATAGGCTCCATTGAAGGCTGTTTATTTGAATAGGAGTTGGATTGGGCTCTTTGGGAGAATGCTGTGGTATCAAAATAGCTTCAGATGCAGTGGATTTCAGCGATGAATATAAATAAGGAACAATTAAGTCAGAATCTTAAAATAAATAAATAAATTGGTTAAACTAACTCTCCAGTTCTCTAATACAGTGTCCAGATTGGCTGGTGCATCATGCAACCCTGTCCGAGACTTCCAATGGTCCTCAGCTCTGCTGTAACATTTCTAGATTTGATGCATGTTAAATTTCATGCATATTATAAAAAGGAGGGAAAAAGGTGAGATTAAGCAATATTGGTCTTAAAAATCTGCTTAAGATGTTTGAAATAGGGAACTGTACAAGGTTATTCACTGCAGATGTCTTCAATTCCTAGACTTAAATGCCTATAAAGCCTCATTAATGCTGAATGGGGCAAGCTTTGTCTTTGTTACAAAGCTATCAGCTGCGAGTTTAATGATCTTCCATGCAACAGAAAATGTTGTTACTGAAAATCACTTTCAATTCATGACTTCAGAAGCTACTTTGTTGCTAAATTCTTACTTTTTTTCTTGAGTTTGTTAAGTTCTTAAAAGCTTTTTGAAGGTTTGGACTGTTTCCCTATTTGGCTTTTCCTGGTTGACAGTTTTGCTATAATTTTTAAGGCTTTACATTTAGAGGCAGGAAATACAGGAGCCTACAGACTTTCACAAACAGTTTTTTTCTGTAAGTACCTAACCCAAATAAATGGAAAGCTCTCTTCAACCTCTAGACAAAACCAAAATGCCAAAGTGGAACAGGTGTTTGGCCCACTCCTCCCTGGCAGTTCCGTTAAACACATGTTATTGAATCCTTTTTTTGAGATGAAAGAAGGAAATGACAGCATAAGTAAAACCTTAGACTGTTATTTAATTGTTTTTAATTATTATTTTTTCAGGTAGTTTATACTGGTGGAACTTTTGCCTTGGGAGCAGTCTGGCTCTGGCATAAATACTTGCAACTTGTCTTGAAGTAGAAAAGCTGTGCTTTGCTGCCTTTATTTACTCTTCTTTGTACCTCATGTAGGAAAAATCAGGGGATGGGGCTAATTAGATAAGGAGAGACAACGTTCATGAATATGACATTAGGTTGAGAATTAGCTGGAACACCTGTGGTCTTAAACATGGCTGTGGATTAGTAAACTCTTCCTCATCTTCCAACAGAGCTCCCACCAGTTTACCTGAAGAGACTGTACTTTTCTTGGGTATATTTAGGATTCGTTATAGTTTTTGCTATAAAGGCAAGTGGTTTTTGCATTGATCTGCCTCCTGAGGTATCAGATAAAGTGTCAATAGATAAACTCTGTGTTTTCTTTATAGTTATCCCTGTGATTGTTTGTTTCCTTCTGTTTTTCTTTGGAACATTGTCAGTGCATGTGACAAATTGTATTTTTTTAAAAAAACTTTCATTTGGTCTTTCTGGCTGATGCCTGTTAACAAGAATGCTATAAGAATGTGTGACAGTATTGAGATTCTTTGGGGAATACAGAAAACTGAGATAAGTGCTTAGAAACACTTGGGGTTTGGTTGTTTCTTAGAAATAGTTATTTCTCCACTGTATTTTCCCCTCTGTTGTTTGGGAGGTTCATTTTCATGAAAAATTGAAATGTATTAAGGTAGTGCTTGGAGAAGTGATTCTCTCCCTTCCCATTCTGGGCACTCACTTACAGGTATGGTTCCAAGATTGTTTAGCCCCAATGAATATATTTTTTTGCTGTGGTTGACCACACCTGTGTCAGGTGGCTCAGCTTATTATTCCCTTGGGTAGTCCAGTCTTTCTGTGCAGGTTTGAGACTATAATCTGCAGTTTTGAGCATAAACCCTAAGGATTTTCTCCAGAAAACTCCCTTCTTTAATACTGTATGCTGAGAAAGCCAGTTTCTAGCTGTACATGTATTCAGATCTTCCCTGCTCCATAGCATTTTAATAAAACATGGGGCATAGAAATTGTGTTATCTGTGCAACTGATTATGACAGTAATTTTGGAACTGGTAATTAACCATTGATCCATAATTAATAGCTGGCTATTGATCTTATTTTAACTAGATAACACAGCAGGAGTGGGCATGAAACTGAAAAGTTAAGGTTGACTGTTGGGAAAAATTCCTTAATAGTGGAGGTGTGCTGTGATTTTGGGGAGATGCTGTTGAAGTGTCTTTGTGAATAGTAGTTAAATCAGATTCAAAACTGGAGGCTGGTAACGGAAATAACAAAATAAAAACTCAGGATTGGTGGTTTTCTTGTATTTTTTTTTGGTGGTGACATGCTGATGGTGATGTTCTTATATAATTAGTGGCTAAGTGTTGACTGTGAAGGAATTGAAAAATAACAAGTATTTACACTTACTTGTCAAGCACTTTTTAAAGTCTTCAGTAAAACTTTTATACTGATAGCACAAAATATATTCAGTAAATAAAAGTGTGAGTTTCACATTGTTTAGAATATGCCGATTTGTTGAGCAGTTTTACACATGAGCTTTTTTCTTGGTTTATGTCTGGTCTCTTTCTACTTGTTTATAGGTTTCCTGAACTGCAAGAGACTTTATCCAAAAACAGAATCATGTTTTGTTTTGTTTATGTAATGATCTGATCGTGTATAAGCTTAGAATCTGAAATCATGAAGCTCTAGGCACTCCCCCCGCAGGGCATGAGTGTAGGTTAGGCTGTTTCACTGACGAACTCTTTCACTTAAGAAAAGAACTTCTTAAATATTTTTGTGAGTGATAGATTATTATTATTATAATTTTGGGTTTATTTTCTTGCACATTAGTAGTGCTTGGTGGCAGATCAATTTCATTCCACCCCCTTTGACTTTAATTCATGCAATAGTGCTTTATTGATTTGCCCCAGAGAGCAAAGTAGCTTATATTTGCTTCTATCATTTGTATCTTGTTATAATTAATGATTTGGTTTTTGGTTTTCTCCTCTTTGTAATAAAAAGGTATAGATTTGTGTTGTTTACAAGTGAAAGATCAAAGGTTCTGTGCACATCCTTATCAGTTAAATTAGTTTGTACAAGAGGCGTTACAAATGTTGCAACTTTAGAGTGCGCTTTCTGCATTTGTAGAGTGAAGATGTGACTTCTAGAGAAAGTGCTTAGGCATTTTAGGTTAATAAATTTGCCAGTTTGCCTGTTCCACCTTCCTTAAGACGAAATGCTTGCCTTCAGGTTTCAGTGGGCTGTAATTCAGTTTGGAACAAAAGGGATGGATGTTGTGAGACCATCAGTAGCAGCAACTTTGAACACCCATTCATACAGTGTGCATTTAGAATACTTCTGGAACAATAAGCGAGCTCATGGGAACAATAACTATGAAAGATGAAAAATGGCAAGGTGGTACAGGAGTAGACAGACTCCGAGGAATATAAACAATGAGAAATAGTCTCAATTTGTGTCAGGAGGAGAGAGAATCACTCTTACTGTAGTTACTTTACCTGTGATGTCCAGCTCTTGTCCACTTAAAATCTTTGCGAGATACACAGCTTTTTGTAGGAATTTGCAGGAATGGAGAATTAAGAGAGATTTTTGTTAATGTTTGGTAGATTTTTCTTATCCAAGACTTTTGACTAAAAAATATGAATTAAAAACCAGACACGTATTACTATTGGAACACTTCACCATTCTTTTGACATCTTCCTTTGAGGGATCCATGGACAAAAGAATAGTTTAATTTGACATCTGCCAATTTAGTGGCAGCCAAGAAAGTACTTGCTCCCTTGGGGGCTGGGGGAGGGAGGGGAATTTCCTTATACACAGCGTTGGTATAGAAGTATAAAAGTGTCTGGGAAATTCCAGTTATGGGAAATATTACATGTACAAATTATAATTAACAATGATGGATAAAGGTAAAAGATACAGATAGGTATTTATGAAAATTAAAGATGAAAGGCTATTAAAAGCAACAGAAGACTTTCTAAGCAAGTAATCTGTTGCAAACATTTTTAAGGTCTGAAGATGGCATGAAGAATTTATTTTCCCTGAAATTTTCTAGCTTCAACTCCGCCGCTCTAAACACATTAAGTACAGTGAATCTATTTAATTGAATTCTTTCCTGCAGAGTTTCAGTCTGTTTTTCAGTTAAATGGCTGAGATTAAAATAATCTCAAGTAATGCCATAAATTGTGGGGATAGAGAAACTGATATTTAGAGCTTACTTTAAACATGATATGAAATGTTATGTTAGAGCAGCAGGAAGGCTAGGAGCTCTATCTAGGGGGAGCGGTGTTGACCCAGCTGTGGGTCAGGATTAGGGTTAGTGGTCTGTGGGCACACCAACAGCATTAACAGTTATTGTACATGTTTGCTGTGGACAGATTGATCATGAAGAACCAAATGAAGTTTCAGAAAACTGGAAGAATCCTCGTATTAGCAGGCCCTGGTCCTCACAAGAGGGCTTCTTTCACTCCAGTACCTGCTGGAGTGGCTTTGCAGCAGGGCACAAGTGATCCAGGAGGTTTCTGGACAGCATTGGTAACAACTTCCTAGTGCAGATGACTGGAGAGCTGACAACAGGAGACACTACTGGACCTCATGTGTACAAGCAAGGAAGAACATATTGGGGATATGAAGATCAGGGCAGCCTGGATTTGTGAAGGGGAAATGCTTGGCCAGCCTGAATGCTGCCTCTGGTAAGATGACTGGTTTTGTAGTTGAGGGGAGAGCGTGGATGTTGTTTATTTTGATGGATACAGCATGGGCTAGGAAGAAGGCTGAGAATATTCCTGGTTTCCTTAATCAGTGAAGTAATGCCTTCATCCTTTGGGTTTGGAAGTTCTGTTCCATTGAATTAAATAACTTTTCCTTCTTCTCCCACTATATAGTCAGGCCGTATGTTGTAATATGTTTATCAGGCTGCCCAGGGAGGTGGTGGAGTTACCATCCCTGGAGGTGTTTAAACAACAGGTGGATGAGTTTCTTAGGGAGATGGTTTAGTAAGGAGACAGGCACGGTTGGACTTTGTGACCTCAGAGGTGTCTTCCAACCTAGTGAGTCTATGATTCAGTGCCATTCATTACCATGCATACTCTGACTGGAGATTTTTAAGGCTGCATTTAATTTACTGTTATACATTTGGGTTTTATTATGTTAGGCATCAATCAAAGGCAGAAAAACCCCAGTGCATAACCTGCCTATTTGGGATTTTTTCCATGTCCTCAGTTAGTACTTCTCTGTGCAGTGCTAATGGAGAAGTTCTGTTGGTCAGTCCATTTTCAGAATCCTCTGGCTGCCTGATTGTCTGTCCAAGGGGACAGATACATGACAGACTGGGGAGGAGGGATTTTAGAGTTTTCTTCGGTTTTGCAACCTGTTACAGGTTAAGGATTGTAATTTCTGATCATTTGTCATTATTTTCTTCCACTGGTGCCGAGATGTCTCGTCCCACAACACATTGATAGCATCTGTTAAGAGTGAAATAAAATGTGATTTTATGATTAAAAGGAAAATATGTGGTTTCTGACCTCAGTAATACATCTTATTTCTTTGAAGGGCTAGTAACAGGGGTATTCTGAAACGCCATCTATCAGAGCCAGATGTCTAGGATGACTTTTTGGACCATTCCTGTAACGGTGGGAGATGTGAGTGGGGATGGGATGTCTCACTTGGTGTTCGTCACACAGGACCTCAGGGCCAGAAGAGCACCTGTGAGTTTCTGGCCCTGCAAGAGCTGGCTCTTCCACCTTGTGTGGGAGGTTAGCTGAAGGGTTTCTGCTGTGTTTCAGGTTGGATTTCCACCAGCAACTGAATGCGCTGTTCTGTACTTGGCTGAGCCATTTTGGATCAGCATTGTCTTTGCTGATGACCTCTGTCACTCAGTGCCCGATTACTGTTATCAGCTGGCAGGTGGGCAGCAGTTTTAAAGAGCTGCTCAATGAACGTGCTTCTGGTGAAGGATTGCTCTCTTCTACTCCCACTGCTCTCTGATTAGCTTTTACTGTACACCCTGCTTCCACATGTCTACAAGTAGTTATTCCAAATGGCCAAGCACACGTGGTGAATGCGTCTGCATTTCCAGGAAGCAAGGAATCAGGGATTACTTTGTTTTAGGGATGATTTGAAATAGACTTTCATTTGCCTGGCAAGTTTGATGACTGGTGTTAGAAATGTAGAAACCCGCTTTAAGGTTGGAGCCTCTCATGATGAAGAGAAGCTGCTGCTTGTACTGTCCTAGGCTTGCTTTGAGGTTTGAAAGTGGCAGCAAGGTGAATTTCTAGTGTGAATAATGGAGAAATATTAATAAAGAGATTACCTGCAAAGAAGGAAAAATGTTCATAACTTTTGTCTTGCTATTAAAAGTGTACTTCCATCGATTTATTCTGTGACAGTTTCCAATTTCTCCTCCGCTCTGTCCAAGCAGCCAGAAGGCTGTCTTCCTCTTGTATGTTTGTTCCTTTGAGATTTTTTTCACATCTATCTAGGTCAAATAGTCTAATTGAAAACAAGATTGTTTAACAATAAAAGATATGAAACATCTTGATTTAAACAAAAGTTGTGTACTGGTCATTTTTATTTTGTGTTTCCAGGGTAGGAAGTGTTCCAGTCCATTCTGCGCTAGCTTGGTAAACCAGCTATTACTCCTTCTGTGGATACTTTTCTATATTTCTTTATTCAACTGCTGTGGGCATTTGCATCTTTATTGCTTAGGAACACTATGCTGCGTAGTGCTCAGAGTCATAATCTTCTGTGATGACATAATTAGGTAGCATGGAAATTATCTTGATTTGAGTTGAAGTATTAAAGAGCTGGAACAAAAACCTGTGATTATGTTTCATACTTGCCTCTCTGTGATGAGACGTGGAGCTCAAACTCTCTAAATTGCAATTTTATTGATGTTTTTCTTAAAATATCAGTGACTCCTAACACATGAAAAAGTATTCTTGCTGTGTGTGGTAGGCGTGAAAGTTCTGATAGATATGATTAGTTGAGTCAGGAATTCAGAAACATTTCTGATCAACCTGTTGACCATGCTTTGAGTTTTCTGACAATTCAGAAAGCTTAATTAGTGCGAAGTGTACAGAAAATTGATAGTGAGGATAGCGTGAAAAGCTTGCTCTCTATATCTCGTAGTTACTGGTAAACTGGTTTTAGAATTGTTTTTTCTTGGTTGTATTTAACATTTAAGGCATTTCTTTATAGTTACATAAAAGTATAATTTTGATCTTGTAAAAAATTAGGAAGTTAAACACTTCGAGAGCAAAAATTTTAAATTTCCCCTCAAGATATTTAAAATAAAAGAATGTTTCTGATTTATGTGGAGAAGATGGCTCATTTTACTTTTTGAATAGGTGGTGCATATCACCAAGAATCTTCTTTTATTGGCAAAGGCAAGGAATGTATTACGGTATTTTCTGCAACTGATTATGCAGTTGTGTATGGTAGTGAGTTTATTATCATCAAATACTTCAAAGCTCCTACTTTTTAGGTCAAGAAAGTATGCTTTTCCTAAAGCTTTGAAGTTTTAAGTAAAATGAGCATAATTTGACTAAAATTAATTACTAATGCAAAGCAGCACTACTGATGGCTAGCAGGTTGACGAAAGCAGAAATTGAATCTGTAATTTCATATTCTTGTTTCCTTTATCCAAGCAAAGGCTCTGAAAATTGATTCCAGAATTATAAAGCTTCTGTAGGCGCACTTCCTTCTTGGGTACATGTGTGTGTACAATAAGCATTTATAATACTGTTTTGTTTTGCTGAGATTTGGTTAAAGAATGCAAGGGGAAAAGGGGTTTTGCAAATTACTAAAGTGGGGAGGGCGTGTTCCCTACTGAGTGCAAAACTGCTTGCCCCTTTGAGTGGACTGGCACGTTGTGTTTGGATGGGCTGCTTGTTTTGCTGGCACCCTCTTGCTTATGTGACCTTAGGCATGTTGTGTAAACCAGAAAGTGTTCAGTAATCTCATAGAATAAGCAGCCTGCCATGTTTTGGCTGGGTTTTCAGAAGTTGCTCAGGTGAACTTTAGTGGGATTTGAGTATACGTGGCCCTCCCAGAAGAGCAGAATGCATCAGAGAACCTGTCAAAGTGTGCTGTCACTGAATTTACAGCAATTTCTGTTTTGGTGTTTGTGTGTAAATGATGGGCTGGATGCTCCCTTGGGTGAAAGTGTAGGGATTTGGCTATGTCCTGCTTAATTTGGAGGTCAGTCTGTAACAGCCTGATGGGAACAACTGCTGAACAACAGGTTGGCAAGCTGTGGGAAATGGAGTAGTGAGGTCAGGGTCTTACTGTGCAAGAGGACATTCATTCCGCTTTCTCCTTTTCTACTTTTGGGGACTGCAGAGCTCATAAAACTATGACCGCAGACACCCAGAAAGATGATTCAGGTGGTGGCTGCTAGGATCTAGTTGTAGTGCACAAGGGCTCAGATGCTGGTTTTCTAAGATAAGGAGAATAAGGATGACAGAAGGAGCTCAAGTCTGACCCTGTGCATGTTCCTGGTAGTTTACAATGAAGCTTAGTGGGTGGGAGAGTGTATTTACAGAATAGCGGTCAAAATCCCTGTGTGTAAGCAAGCTGTAAGTAAGTCTGTAAAATACAATAATTACTGGAGACTTTAAATCTGCAATGAGTGAAGGCTTGCTTCAAGTTCATTCTTGTCTCTGCTTCCTTGCATGAGAAGTAAACAGAAGGATGTGTCAGAAAGCTGGGTTAATAAATGTGATTTAAAAGCACGTTGGAACAGAATTCTGTAGTTTCTTTTTTTCCCTTGTGCTGATGACCCCAATGAGTTCTGCAGTGTGGGGACATCACACCGTGCCTCGTTGTTCCCAGGGCAGTGCAGAGGTTAAGCTTGAGATCAGTTTGCATTCAGACTGATTATAAAGGGACAAGGAGTAGTACAAGATAAAAGCAAAAGAACACAGTAGGACAGAGAGGTGTAGTGGGAGACATAAAGATAAGGTGTCTTGCAGTAGACAACTCGCAGGAATGTTCAGCAGAACTACTAATGGAAGCATTATGGTTTTGTTAAAATAACAGCTCAAGATTTTCAGTCCCACTTCCACTCTGAGTACATTTAGGAAGAGATTGGAAAAGCTTAAATAATCCTTACCATTTTATCTGCAAAACTGTGAAATAACCAAAACGTAACTGAGATGCTTTCAAAACTTTGTGATTTTCTTGTGCATATTGCTATGAGTTAGATGAAAGGGAAGGCTCCTAAATCGATCCTATTCCATTTTTTTTTTAATCCGATATGTATGGCTTTGTAAATCTAAATTTCAGATTTGTGAATGACGTGTGAATGAGTTTGATGCTGTGTTCTAGAGTCCCCTTCTGTTTCTTTGGCACTTGTTAAAGCACAGCAAAATTGTACGTTTCATGTTGGAGCCACTGTGGAAAGATTTAGAAGGTGAGTTTTAATGGAAGAGGTAAATAAAACCAACAAAGCGTCGACAGTATCCAGCCATTTCAGAACTCATTGACACATTCCTGATGTTCCTCTTTCACAGCCAAGGGACACCACCACTGAGAGAAGGAAGAAAATGCTGAATCAAAAATAGAGGGATGTTGAAATACCATAATGTTTCCACACAGGATATTGATTAATGTGTCATTAGTTAAATATATGTTTTTTTAGTGGCAGAGAATGTTGATTAGAGGTGGAAGAGGTAAATCCTCAGGAGTGTTTAACAGATCTATTAATGAATTTTGAGGTAGTGGGTAGTGAATGAATGGTTCAGT
This sequence comes from Neomorphus geoffroyi, assembly GCA_033558235.1. Lineage (NCBI taxonomy): Eukaryota > Metazoa > Chordata > Aves > Cuculiformes > Neomorphidae > Neomorphus > Neomorphus geoffroyi. Next base: position 1,463,534 of record JAUMJM010000039.1, read on the forward strand.
CCTCCCCAGTCATGATGACATTTGAGTTTTAATCTCAACTAGAGCCACATATTTTTAGATTCAGTTACCTTGCAAAGTTGGCAGTGAGCAAATTTGGGGAAGTTTCGTCTGCTTCATTGAGAAAATTGAGGGAGAGTGAGAGAGTTTGATTTGTGACTTTGCTTTGGGGTCAAGTCCAGTAGGCTTATTTCTTTTGTTAAATCATTTGCTCTGCCAGGTTAATTTTAACATTCAGGGTATGCTGTTCAGGTTGAGGCTAAAACTATTCTTTTTCTAAATGGTTTCAGCAGGATCTTACTACTTTGAACCATCCTGTATTACACATAAGTATCAGACCTTACTGTGGCTCAAAGTGCATTGTGCTGCACTCTCTTCTGTCTGACTCTGTATATTCTCCTCAAAAAGCAGAAGCGTGGCTTATATGGCCATATCATGTAAACAGTATTTTATATGTATTTATTGGATACCAGTTGCTGATCACTTTTACAATATTATTGAAAAAAAGACTCTTTTGACAAGACCTGAAATGCGAAGGAGAAAGTAATATTGTTTCTCATTTAAATTGTGTATGAATAAATGATTACAAATTGATAGATACTGCTTATAGTCATTCTTTTCTTAGGTGAAAAAACTATTTTTATTCCCTTCTTAATTTAGGAACTTAAAATTCTTAAGAGGTAAGAAGAGAAACTAGATGCAGCCCCAATACAAACAGAGAAATTACGAGCTGAAAGTTTAAGAGCTGCTTTTTGTTTTCAGAGTCATGTTGCCATGCAATAAATCTGCAGATGGACAGTCTTTTACACTATTCCTGTAGATAGGTTAGAATTTATTAATGACAGCAACAACAGAATGGTTCAATAGGTGGTTGTGTGGTAAATGCAGTACCCCACGTTCTTTACTGTCCCTGATCCAAGTCCTTCAGCCTCTGTCCTGCTGAGCTCAGTGGAGCTGATGTATCGTGTCAGACAGTTTCTCAGTCAGTCTCTACCTGTTGGAGCAGACCTATGTTAACACGTGCCCAGTTCAACGTGTGCCTCGGCAAGGATTTATGAAGTGCTGACACTTGTATGCCAGATGCGCACATTCTCCCACCTATGTTTAGGAGGGTCCTAATCCCAGGATGTAAGTTCCCATGCACATAAGGGTGATATTTTCTGATGCAGCAGTCAATTTGTACGTCTGTACAGTTTTGAAAACTTGTGTCTTTTCCAGAGAGCTCATCCTGGGCATTCATTCACTACCAGGCTTTTATTATTCCTTTAAACAGTGTACAATATGTTCTGGTTTAATTTGTTTTGAAACAATTCAGCCATAGTTTATAGTGCCTTATGGAACTCGTCAATATTGCCTATATATCTGTCTAATAAGTTCAGTAAATTAGCATAATCATTAAATAAACAAACTCATTCTGTTAGTAATTGGTAACTGTGTGTTTCTCAACAGACAAGTGATGTCAACTGGCATTTATTAGTTTTTAGCATGCTTTGTTATCTGCAGGTAGGTAATCTGTAGTTTATATCCTTGCTTTATTATGTTGCATTGGAATGATTGCTGCTGCCTGGTGATGGGAGAGAAGTAGTTTCTCTAAACTAAAAAAGAAAAGTAAATATACCTTCTTTCGTTTTTCAGTTAAAATAGCTTCATTTCCCAATATTGACATGTTACTCATTGAAGAAAGTTCTTACCTTTATTTTTTTTTGGTGTTTGTCATCATCTTGATGTTTCCTGCTGTGCTGCACCGTGATTCCTGCCTTCCTATCTCTGTTTTGCAATGGCTCCTTTTTAAAGAACCTTGCAACATGACAAGAGAAATTGGCTTTTTCTGAATTACGTGAATGTCTTCAGGGGAAGATTTTTAACTAAGCACTTGTTTGGATTGCTTGAACTAGAATTAAAATGGTGACACAAATGCCTAATACAGAAATAAAAAATAAATTCCTTTCAGTGTTTTAATCTATAGGCTTCTGAACTATATCTTCTGGAGTCTTAATGTTCTTTACAATGAATCACAGCAAGTTTGAGTAATTGTGTCAGCAGGAAATCTGCAGTCGAGTTGTTAGCACGTAGTTTCATGTTGTCTTCTCCAGGCTTGGTTTGCAAGAGGCAGCACGTTCGGTGACTGTGCTGCCATGGGATAAGGGCAGGCTGTTGGCAGAAGTGGGGTCCTGCGCTCACCACTGCATTGCTGGTGTCTCTTGCACTGGATCTCTTCTTCACCTGGTCCTCTGGTAGGCTGGGTCACAGAACTGAGTGGGCAGCTTTTGCCTGGGTTAGCTCTGCTTCAGGCTTGGGGACATGAGGAAGGGCACATGGGGAGTCGTGGTGGCAACTTGCCTCTGAGTCATCCGAGCAGAGTGGGAAAGCACAGCCCTGCAGTGGTGACTTCTTCCAGTACCTTAGCTTTGGGGTTTCACGTAGTGAGAAGCACTTGGCTGTTAGAGGGGCTGAATAGCTGTACGAGGGTATGTCAGCAATATATGGGAGAGTAGTGATGGTGTCAGAACTAGTGCCAGCTTTGCTTGGAGAGCTGCATAAGGCAGACTGCTGTGATGCAGCACTGGTTTTCTTGGATTGCAAAAACACTCGGGGAGCAATTGGTCAATTGCTCGAGTGTGCTGCTATGTAGATGTCTCTAAACTGTCCATGGATTGAGCTGACATGCTTCTCCTTCAGTCTAAGTATGACTTAAGGGTGGATTACTGTTTTCAGAGGCTTCAGAATGCTCGGGTTGGAATAAGCTCATTTGGGTAATTGAAAAACAATATTAAGGCAATCCTGGGCAAAGCTTTTCCAAAATGGGATTTAACTTTAGCTTTTTCTGTCAAGATTTTCTCACTTAACATAATGGCTAGATTTTCAATAATGTGGTCTTCTGAGCAGAAACAGCTGCCTGGTTTACTGTCTTGATAGTTTTAAAGTTTGCATCCTTAAACAAAACTTATACTTTCCAAGGTCTTGGCAATCCTCTCAACTGTTTGTCTGAGTCTTAATTTTTGTAAACAATTTAACAGTAGAAATCTTAATCATAATATTAACCACGTTTGTGCTCTTTTTATAACCAGGACTCATTTTTTTTTTTTTGTGCATATGAAGAGAATAATTTAGTTAATTAACATAGACATCTTATTTCAAAGAGTCATATAGCTGTTAGGAATTGTAATAATTATCCACCAGAAGAGGCTGTCTAGCTTTGCTAAACAGCAATGTAATGGCATGATTTGCCTTTTTTTTATTTGAAATTGAGAGTTACATAAACCTGAACAATAGCAGTGACAGATCTCCCTCATTCTGAAAAGTCAGTATATGGTTCAGTAGTATAAAACAGTAAGTTGCTCCTACAGTTTATTGACCAAAATGTTGTAGCCCTTAAAGACCCAGGTTCACATCTGAGGCATGCTGCATTTTACTGCTTGAGATGTTTTTTGTGGTATATTTTAAATAATGAATCTAGAACTAAAAAGCCTATAGCAGTTAACTGGAATTTGTGTTTTCTTTGTTTTAATTCAGTTAAAAGGACTTCCAGTTTATAGGAATAAATAATGGAACTTAACTCTTCAGTCTGTAGATCTTCAGTCATCTCTGTGCAAGATTTTACAGTGAAATTCTGGTGTTTAAGGTCAATGTTGCTTACAGTGTTTTGGTACAAATTATAACAAGAAATAAGAAATTCTTAAGTGCTGTTGACAAAAGCACGGGTACTCTGGGTTTGACAGGAAAATATTCAAGACTTCATCCTAATCTAGCTCACCAAATCAGTTTTATACTCTATGAATATATCGCAGAGGTCTAGACTGAGACTTTGACAGAATACTCGTTGTTGGATGGAGGTGATGGTCTCTGCTGATACCAAAGGGACCTCAGTGCCATGTTGTGTCCAGTCTAAAGTGGGCAGTTTGGGGTGTTGCTGGAGGATAGTTTCCTCTGTGGCTTTTATATAGAATGGTCTGGAGGCTAACTTCTGCTTTGGAAGATGAAAATTATTCATTTGTGCTAGCCAATGGGACATTACTTGGGAAGGACATTGGCTGTCTCATTTTCCATAACCTGCATGTGGGTATTGGGCATTAATCCTCTTTGGAGAAAAGGGGATGTGAGATTTGACTTACCATGGCAGCCCTTACAGCTGGTCAGTATTTCCATTTTCTTTTGTGCTTGGGATGCTTGCTTTCATACAGAATAAATTGTAATGATCTCTGTATGTTTGCTTTTTATGACTTAAATTTGTGATAAACTTTTTCTGTTTGGTGTAGTGCCTTTTTTCTAAGTTTTTGTTTCTTGTCAGGCTGACCCTATGGATACTCATTCTTTATGTCAGCACTGCCAGCAAACTGAAATAAATGCTTTAGTTTGTTTTCAGTGGCCTGTTTGTTATATTTCAAGTATATGACCTAATAAAATGCACCAGTACCCAAGAAGGTTTATATGAAGGTACACATTTAGTTCTATTTCTGATGGTTTCTTTTTGATAGGAACTTCTCCTACAACTTTGTCAATTGTGGTAGCCGTCTGTCAATAAATATAATAAAGGTTTATTTCTTGTATTGATGAATGGTATGCTGTTTTATTACTGTCATCTTTGTGTATCTGTTTTCTTTCATACATGCTTGGAATTGTATTACAGGTCAGAGTGCATAAATCAAATAAACTGGAATGCTGAGAATGTGCTGGGTAAGCAAATAGATTTTTTTAGGTTAGGTACTTTTAGTTTAGATAAGATATGCTAAAACGCATTTTCTTTTTATTTTGGGTATGGGATGCATCTAAAAGACTTACCCATAGACACCACAATTTTTCTCCCCCAATAACTTACTTCCAGTATAACTGTTACAATATAGACCATCTTTATACAACTTGATGCTGTATACGTTTGACATACAATTTGCATTCGTGCAGACATGATTTGCATTGGTAGAGCTGTTTTATACTGGCACAGGATCTATTAGTGTAGTTACAGCTACATTAATTCAGTGCAGCCGCAGTAGAGAAAGAAAGTAGTATGCCTTTATTTGGTACTGTCAGGTGCTTTTGAGAGATACATCTTTGTTCCATGATGTTGATAATGGCTTCCATACATACTGTGAATGAGAAGGGAATGTTGGATGTCACTAAAGTGTGTCTTCTTCTGAACAGTTGTGCAATAAAGTGCATTAAGCTAGGTTAATATAAAGAATAGAGCTGCTCAAATTATATAGCTGTGTCAAGGGATGTTCAGTTATCCCAGAAATTAGCTTTGTGGTAGTGCTGTTGGTGATTTTCTTTTCTTTAATCATGGTTATTGTCACTGGATTCTCTTCCTCTAGATTTATTTGGCATTTTGCAAAAGGACAGAGTTGAGCTGAAGAGATTTGCTGAGAGAACATAAGTACTTAACGTTAGGGAATTTTTAGCGAAGTTGTCTAAACATGGTCGCTGAACTTGATCTGGTGAAATGCTTGGTCAATGTGGATGCTTAGCCAAGGTAGTTCCATGTGGAATTAGGCATGAAATTGCACAAAAGCTTTTGAAATTCATTTTCTAAAACCAAAAGGTCTCAGTTGTAATAGAGATCATTGAATCTTTGGTTGTTTGTCAAACTTGACCTTTCAGTTCTTCTTTTTGACAGTTTCTTCATATACTTGTTACGGAAGAGAGTTAAGCAGTTTATTCATGTTTCAAGAAAATCTGTGGTGCTTAACAGTTAGATTGTACAGATGGGTGATGGGGTCTGCCTGAAAACATTGCTCTCCAGTCCTTGTTGCTGTTTCCAAAAATAGTTTCATTTTGCTTTTTGGAAGAGTGCTGTCTTCCAGGTGGGAGCTTCTCATTGTGTTGAAGGGTAAGTGCAAAGTTCCAGCAGCTGGGAATACTGCTGGCTTAAACTGTTCCAATCTCTTGCCTCAGTTCTGCTGTAAGTTGATTCAGCTTCAGAAAGCCACTGATTTTTATTTTAACAAGAGTGCGTATCATCATGGTGTTTCCTGTGATGCTGGTACCTGGGGTGTATCTGCTATGCGGCAGTGTTTATGTGAAATCGTTCAGTCTTGGACTCAACCTTAAGGTTTTTATCAGGGAAACCAAAGAGTGAAAAAACATTACACTGAGCTGATACATCGGCTTGTAGGTTCAGATAAGAAATAATCAGTAGTCTAGTTTGAACCTTGCATTACCGATGCTGCTCTTGTTTTCTGGTTATATGGAACCATGTATGTGATTATATTTCTCAGCAAAATTTTGCTGAAGTAGTTAACATGTAATTTGCAGACTTCTAGGTGAATATGTTAAAGCAATTTATCCTCATTTTATGTGTGTGTTTTCTTTTTTCAAAAGGAAGCACTCAAAAGAGACATCCTGGATTGTCTGAAAGACACTGCATGTCAGAATAGCCCATGTTATAAGGACAAAGACATCTCTGTTGCAGCATTGCTAAAGCTTTTTTTTAAACTTATATTGAAGCAGATTTCTGCCATAAAATGTACTTGTAGTTCCACTCCTGTTTAACTGTGTTATTGTTTAGCCTGTATTATTCAAGTAGTGGAAATTATTTTTTGTTGTCATGTTGCCAGCTCAAGAATTGGCAAACTGAATAGTAGTAGAATAATGCAGCTACATTATTTGTACGGAGGCTTTAGCATTTTATATTAAAAAAAAAAAAAAAAAGGTGGTAAATAAAAGATTTTGCTGGTTATATGAACAATCACAATTTTCCTTCTAGCAGTAGTCAATAAACCACTGATATATTTATGCAACACCTAGCCCTTTTTAGGTGGTCAAAAAGAGGTGTTTATTTTCTTGATGCATATAGTGCTTGTTTTGTTGATGCTGTATGTGTGTAATTGGACAAAGGCTGGTATCTAGTTATATAAAGAAGTAACTTTGGATCTAAGGGTTGTTCAGAATAAAATACACAATTACGCATCTCAGTAACTTCCTGAAATTGTCTGTAGTGTGGTTTTTACTGGTAACAAAAAATTTGGGGGATTGAGAAGGGAAGGAGGTTTAGAGGTGAACCCTAACTTTGTGCTTTTGGAAAGTGCCAGATAATTCTAGCCAGCAGGAGAGGATCCAGTGTGAAACTTGTACTTGGTTTAATAATTCTGTCTTAATCTCACTTCATGTTACTGCTCAATTGAGGCCTTTTGTTCTGCTCACTTGAGTTTTGGGATTTTTGATGCTGTTGTCAGGCTCTAAGCAAATGTTATCATTTCGAGTAGATCCCTGTTTAAGTATATTAATCTCTCTGATAAGCACTTCTGTTAGAAATCTAATTTGAATATCTTATTAGGAAGAATTTAATTCCTCTTTAAAACTTCATTATTTTAAATGATAATTTATATAAAAACAAATATGTGCTAGTAGCGATGTTTTTCTTAGTTTTATGAACTGATTTATTTGTGATGTAAAGTAACGAAAAAAACCAAACCCTTTCTACTTATCTGGCATATCTGAATCTCAAATAAGAGCCACTCTCCATCTACAACATTTATATCAATGCACAACCCACAAAGCTGAAATGAAAGCTGTTTTTTTTCTGGTAGCAATAAAAGGTCTGTTGGAAGTCTTCAGCAGAGCTATGAGTGATATTCGCTTTTGCTGTTTAGTAGCAACTTGCTTTCAAAAGACTGAATACTTCAGTTTGAGTTTTTCTTTATTCCATTCTGTGAAAACATATTGTCTGTATTTTCATGTAAGCTCACTGGAGTGATTTTTAGGCTCTTCTTTGTTGTAGAGACTTTAGCTAACATGCTAAGAAGTGAAATGCCACTAAAGTCTAGAAAGATATTTTTAAACCTACAGCTCTACTTTGGGCTGTTCAGAGCTTAGCAGAAGTTAATGTTCAAGGCTAAGGTGTATTTACAGTGAGAACGTGTTTAAGTTTAGTAAGAGGTTTAAAAATTTCTATATTGTTAGAAAAAAATGTCTTAAGGATAACAAGAAAATGCCACCAATGAAAAACTTTCTGGTTATTGTCTGTCATCTTATGAAGATGAAACGTAAGGTGTCTCACAGGGAGTCAGGTTTTACTGAAGTCCACGTACTGTTTCCAGTCTGTTCTTTGCAGGCTGACACGACAGACTGTACTCCTTGTACTCCAATGCAACCTTGCAGTAAAGAAACAGATGAAACGGATATATCTTAAACTGTTGGAACAGACTGTATTTCAACCATAGACAAAGCTGCATGGAAAGATCTGAGAGTTGTTCTGTGTTTTCCCGTACAGTTTTCTGACCTGTATGTGGGATGAAAGTATTCAAGCAGAGAATAAGCTGGGAGTAGAAGGTGACGAGAATCAATATTGAACAGAAATTCTTAAAAGGTAGCTTCTGCTTTCCTAGTCTTTAGTTTCCCTTTTACTTTCTTCCCTCCTTCCTCTCTCAGATGGAAATTATTTTCTGATGGTAATTTCCAACCTATTTCTGCAGTCTTTCATGAGAGACAGGACCACACTGGTGAATTGAGCAGTGCTGTTTGATGCTACTGAGAGCAATTAAATTGTTGACAGGAGTAGAACTGCAGAATGGGTAAATAAGCAATAAAGGCACGTGGCACTGGAGTTGTGTTCTGTACCGTGTTAGAAGTGTCCTAATAAGTCTCATGAGGAAGGATGGATTATGGCTCCCTGTAGGAGACCAGGTATGGGAAATGGCTTTCTTTCAAGTCTTTGTAGACTCTTGTCTAGACTGGCCAGAGGTTGAACTTTTGTGCAGGAGCAGTGTTGTGCTCAGCCTCAGGTGTGTATTTATCTGTAGGGTGCCTGGAAATTTATAATGCCCAAGAAACTTAAGCTCTTTGGAGCCTGTCTCAAATTCTTCTGGATGTTTGGTATAAATATGTTTGAGAGGGCTGGGAACTTCTGCCTGGCAAGGATTTTTCAAGATTCTTGTTCTAGTTGATTCTTTTTATTGTTGTCTTTTTTAAATGGTTCAGATATATATTGCAACCAAATCGTCTTTGAGTTGGAATTTAGTTCAGGGAGTCATCTGTTTACTCAGATTTCTGAAGTCTCATGGTCACTTTTTTTATGCCTTAAGCCTAAAATGAATATGTTTGCAACTGTTGTGAATTTTCAAGATGGTCTTGAAAGAGTAGCCGTCTTCAGATTCAAAACTTTTGCTTTGTTTCGTGTCTTGTTACTGTTTTATTTTGCCTGCTCTTCTTGAGACATATGGTGTGTACACTGCAAATGCTTTAAAGCAAGTTTTTTGCGTTCCTTGCTCTTCAGAGCTTCTAATACAGACTTTGTCACAGTTGGTTTCTTAAATATATTGTACTCCTGTATACAGTGGTGGGCTGTACAGATTCTTTTCATTGTGCATTCACAACTGGGTGTCTGTCTTTTTGGAGAGTCTTGATTGAAAGTCTTCAGCTAGCACTCGGTAGCATGATCTCTCTTAGAGCTGTGTATTACAGGAGAGGGAAAAAAAGTGTGTGTGCTTGCTAAACTTAAGTTTGCAGGCTTTACTTTTCTGTGCCAACAGTTCTTGGCCAGATCTTCATTTGTCATGCTTAGGATTGCTTTGACAGTTCTTTCAAATGAATTATTCTCTTATTTCCTCTGTGTTCCTCAGACTTGTCTGGTTCATAATTTATGAAGGAAATAATATCCTAATCCCCGAACATTAATTGTTTAATTTTTGTAGAGACGAGACCCATGTCCATATACTTATGTGTGCATGCACTGTATGTGAGTTTTAACGTATCAGCATTCCCATGGAACGTTTTGAGTTCTGTTTTCAAGCTGTGAAACTGATATATATATATATATATATATATATATATATATATACACGCACACATATATATACACACACAGCAAAAGCTTTTGTAGGATGCTAAGAGGGTGTTTGGGAAAAGAGCTTCTTGCAGGCTCCCATTGGAGCTGTTCAGTTTACATTATTCATTATGTAGGCTGGAGCTGAGTTAAGGCTGGAGTGAGGCACACTGGGTAGGCAGCACTGGAATACCTTTCTTCATGAAATAGAGCTTTGCCTACATGTTGTGAGTTACCACCTGTGGCCTTTGTTCGGTGGTGGCCCTTTATTGCTTAAACCTTGCTGGTCTGAAGTAACAGTGGAGATGTCAGTTGACATATTCTGCTGCGTTGCAAATTCCTTAGCTCCTGAATTTCTACCCAAATAGAAGATTTGTAAACAAGTGGTGTTGAAAGAGTTCTTTGTTGTTGTTGCTTGACAAAGGTCTGCCCCAGAATAAGATTGCTTGTGTATTTTCCTTTTTGTTTATTCGATTTAGATCAGCTTGGTAACACATATATGAAACCGATTTGTTGTTCTAAATCATAAATAGAAATTATTTTGAACACTTGTTCTTAATTATAAACCCACTGACCAAAACTTTATTGGTGTATTAGTGAGCTGTAGAAATCTCTATATAAACCAGTTAGTTGTAAATAGAGTTAAGCATAAGAGAAAAATAAATTGTAAGTAAACATACTTACGAATAAGAGGAATCTGTACTAAAACTTTTAACTTGGCTTTTTATTTAATACTGCAACTTCAAAATTGTTTTTTCTGTATTTAATTCTATCCAAAATCAGCTTGACATACGTCTCAAAACTTTTGGCTCCTAGTAAATACAAGATTACATAAAATAAAGAACTATACCCATACAGTTTATAAATATTTAACAGATGAATAAAAAGTGCTGTCAAACTTAGCATAAACTTATCCTTCCTTTGAAATCAACTTCCAGCTAAGGAGAATTAACTTTTCCTCTGGAAAGTACAAATACAGAATTACAGTATAATTGATTGTTTAAATCAGGATTTCTTCCTTTCACATTTAAATGAGAGTTGTTGATTTTCATTATTTTTTTTAATTTCAGTGTAAGTCAAGCCACTTTAACTAAAGGTGGGAGCTTATCGATCATGACTTCAAGAGTTCAGAAAAATAAATTCCTTGTTGCTCGTGAGTAGTGGGTTGAGAAATGTCTTTGTAGATGTTCTCCTGCTGTAGCTCTGGATGCTGAGGAGGGAGGGCAGGCATCAGATCGGACTTTTAACTAGTGTGGCATGGCTGAAAGCCAGTTAGTCGATAGGGATGCGTATTGTTTTTCCTCCTTCCTCCCCTCCTGCCCTCTGCAAAGGCAGTCGGCTTCTGATCGCTGCTGGGGTATTCTTTCTTTTGCTGCTGCTTACAGCTGGGAGGAGGGGCCTTTGGAAATAGGCTTTAGTCTTATGGTAGTGGCCAAATAAGACAGTAGTGGAGTCCTGGCTGCCTGTGCAGCAGATTCAAGTGATGCTGCTCCTCAGTGTGCGTGTATATGTATGGATTATATGCATGTATCACTAATGGATTCTGAAGTCCTCATAATAATTCATATTAATGTTATTATGAGGTGCTCTTTAGAGATACAACGCAAAAGAGAAGGTTAATGATTGTCAGGGCTAAAACTGGTATTTTCTTCCGTCACATTAAAAGTTCTTCTGTAACTTGATAGAGTCTATGGCCTTGTGGTAATAACTTTTGGTTGAAATTCTGTGGCCTTTTTTTATATGAGGCTAGAACTGACTTTCAGGGTCCCTCCTGGCTCTGAATGTTAATCCCTTTGCAGAAATGATCATGAAGTAATAGCTGTTAGAGCCTAACAGGTCTTATAATAGGAAAACAGATTAAATGTCAACAAGTATGAAAGTGACATTAAATTTTGACCCTACTTTTGAAGGCATCACATAAATGTAATAACATATTGTCTCTGAATAACATGGAAGAATACAAAACATACTGAGGTGCCTATATGATACCTAGATTTAGAGAGAGCCATAGAGCATACTGACAGCATGTCATTTTATTCTTCTAGAATATGTTAAACAGGTTATGGGTGAAAGAATTTAAAATTTGTCACTCTGAGCTATTTGTAACTGTTTAAGTTCTGTGGGAGTCTCTTTTACAGAAAACGTGGTTCTATTAAAGATGGAGTTTGTATTTTTTTTATGCATCAGTCTTCTGTGCTATGTTTCAAAGCAAGCAGGAACAGACAGAGGTTTGCTTTTCATACAATGCAGCATTTAAAATTCTAGTGTTGTGGAAAGGGTATGTACTATTGAAAGAACTCACCATGGAGGTTCTTTCTTTTCAGTGTAAAGCTACGTTAGGATAATATTTTTATCATGCTGTTAAAGATCAAAGTATTAGTATCATAAATAATCCTCTTTGTCTAACATAGCTAAATATGTAGTGCTAGCTGGCATACTGTGCTCCTTACTTCAGGAGAAAGCAAGAAGTGGTTGTGGACTGTCTGCCACCAGAACAACTGTTCATCTCCCCATGTGGGAAGAGCATCTTTTGCTGACACAAAAAAGGCTTCTGCCATTGCCACCTTTGCCATGATACCACTGCCAGGAGTAAGCGGCAGTTCCTTCGTTGTCGTTTCTGTCTGAACAATTTATCCTGCGTAGAGAATGTCCCCTTCCTTAAAATCATTCATCAATGATCGTATGCTTTTTATAGTGTCCATACTCAGAAGCAAATGTGATGTCTTTGTGTGCAAGTGTGCCATGTCTTTGTATCCATTATAAATATGTGCATACAATAGCCTAAACTGGCATATTGAGAATGTAGGGTGAAATCTTCCCCAGGTATTTTTGGCTTTGCATGGCTGACATCGTTGTGCTAGCATCCTCAACAAAATATGTTTAAAAGTTCAACCAAACATAGGTAACAGACCATGGAAAATACATACATTAGTATATAGTTTCCAACAGGATGATGCTAATTCCACCTCAGCTGTTTTTCTTCTCAGATATGCTGCCATAAATGTATAGAATCAGTAGAAATAATTTAATAGGAAAGAATTTTATAAAATTTAGTGTAAATACGGATATTGAATATGAAACAATGAATTTCTTTTAAGGTAATAGTCTGTTAATATTAGGATAACATAAAAACATACATAGATTTCAGAGTTCAAGCCAAGTTTGCAGTCTACATTGATATTAAATATGAGACATTTTGTCTAGCCAAGATTACCCAGTGAACCTTGTGTAGCTTTTAAAAAATATTTGTAGCTTTCAGGGTATTTTGGATGCTCAAATGTTAAGAAAAGGCACTTAGGTAAATCAATATGTATTTTACCTTTCTCTGAAACAGTCTTGTTTAACTGCTGGTTTGAGATAACCATAGGGCTGAAGAGCTCAGTTGCTGTCTCATGAACTGTTCTTAATGAGCATTATGTTATTTTCCCCTCTCGTTTTTCTAGGCTGTTCAATTAACCCCTAGACGATGGCTGAACCTGCAGGAGTACCAAAGCAAAAAACTAATGGCAGACCATGGGGTTACAGTTCAGAGATTCTTTGTGGCGGATTCTGCAAATGATGCCCTGGAGGCTGCTCAGAGGCTAAGTAAGTTGGCTGATGATGGGAGGAATCTGCTTCACCAGATAGCAATTTGGAAATTAAATTGCTTTCTAATAAGTTGTACACAATCTTCAAATTGATGTTTATTGAAAAGGTTCAATATATTATCCATACCATAAATATATGTTTAATTTCATATGTGAACAACAGTTTACAACAGCAATGTTTCTTTAGAACTTTATTTCTAAAATATTTTGTATGCAGCTTGTAACTTGAAGTCTTTAATTAACATGATTTATGTAATTTTGAATAATTCAGAATTCAGAATTACATAATGAATGGTTGTTGAGGAAAATTACTTGTTGTTATAGACGATATAATTTAAGGAACTGAAGTAAATGAACTTGTATAGAAAGTAATTTTTAAAGAAAAATTTGCTTTATTATAAAGCAAAGGAAGAAAAAGGTTGTGGACTGTCAATTTTAAAAGGTATTCAGAACTCAGTGGGACATGGACCCCTTTAGCTGATCCTGCTTTGAGCTGATGGATTGGACTAGACAAGATCCAGAGGTCCTTGCAACCCTAACTGTTCTATGATTCTGTACAGAAATATAATATGGATAAGAATTATATGCATTTGTTCACTTGTGTATGTGGAGAGAAAAGAAGAGGTGAGTTAAGTTACCTGCCTTCACAAAAGGACCTGACAGTGGCTGGCACAGAAGCCCACACTTCTGGAACTTCTTTTTCTTTCTCTAATGACATCCTCATTTTAGTGTGGTAAATGTAAGGTGATAATGTGGATTGGAAATGAATGTGTCATATCTTTTATCTCAAAAGGAAATGTGTTTACATTTGTTGCCCAATTCTAACTCTGGAAGAAGTTTTCTACTTTTTAAATTTAATAGAAGTTTGCATAGTTGTCCTCTTTTCGTTTAGCTTTTGGTAGTATTAATATATCATGCATCAAAATGCCAGAGGACAGACATTACTACACGATTAGACTATAATAACAGGAAGGTTTTTTGTTGTTATGTTTTACACAAGGCACTTAGTTAAATGCATTTCAGTTTTGCACACTGGAAAGTAAATTAATACAACTTAGCTCGAAGATCTCATCAGACCTGAAGTAGCTTAACAGGATTAGCATAATGGCTTGCTAAATCGCTAAGTTTATTAAGGGGATGCACTTTTCAGCAATCAAAGCCACCTTTTGAAACCAAAACATCAAATGCAACTGTTGTGGTCGTTGGGCAGTGCAAAATGAAAAATAGTGTCACAAAGCAGAGCTCAAAATTGGAGGGTTTCCTCATGTCTGGATGTCTGAGAAAATCAAGAAATGCTAACTGAAGCTGTGGCACGTTTTTCACAAATCTTACAGCACTTAAACTCTCCTTTTCATGATTGAACTCATAAATGGATTGGTCTGTCCAATAACTATTACCATTCTCGATCTCTATAACTTTTCAAAAATAAATTACTCCATTAAAGGCAGTGAACCTTTTCTGCTTTATGACACCAGATTTATTTTAAATAACCTCTGTAGCTTGCTTGCTTTGCAAATCACAAAAATATTGGTCTATAAAAAAACCTGTTGAAATGTAAATAATCAAAAGTGAAAAATAAAAACAAATTTACTTGCAAATCAAACATTTTCAGGTAAACTATGTATTTTAACTGGGTTGGCTTGTTAACGGTCAAAATATTATCAGTTACTTGTACTTTGCAATTATACAAAATGAAGAATTAAAGCATGCTGCATTACTGGGCATTAAATGATTGCGGTTTATCGTGTGGAAGCTATTTCGTGTTGAAATGATTGATACACTTCATTGACCCACCAAATAATTAACAACATCCTTGTAACCACTCTTGATAGTGTGCTGTCCTTGTACTAGCATCTAGAACACAGTTTTTCTAATGTGGTGATTGTTGTTCCAAGATTTCATCCGATTTATCTTGTTTATGATCCTTCAGCCTAGCAGTATCTCTGTCGCTCAGGTTTATCTGCACAATTTGATATGGGCTGCCGTCTTCTGAATATGCAACCACACAAAGTTATTGGCAAAACAAAAAACTTCAGCCTACAGAGGCACAAGATATTCCAAAATAAAATAACCATTGGAGGAAGCTTTAGAATCTTCTTGATAGACGGGCATTCTGCAGTAAAAGGTGGTGAAAGGAGAGGCTGATCACCCCTGCCAAGTCCTACTCGGAAATCTGGTGCTTTAGATGCTATTGCCACATCGCAGCTGTCTTTAATTTTAGCTTCTGCAAACAGGAAAGGATGTTTTCCAACCTATTTGTATGATGAAAATAGAATGGAGTTATCAAAACTTGAAAGTTACATCACTCCCGTGGGCTGTCTGCGTGATAAAGGGACAAGAAAGTCCTACCACGGCAGTCTTTACCTGTTATCTCATTTCATGTTGATGCAATGGAAAAGGATGGGATTAGATAACTTTTGCTGCTGTCTTCACTTGTAGAGAAGGTGTTAGTGTGTCCATTCTTGAAAGGGTTTGCCTTTATCCAGTATCAGCAGTTTTGTAACAGTTTGCTTATTTTTATTAATATGTACACTGAATACTCTGAATATTAATTTTCTCAGATTTTCAAAACCTACCAGCTGCACAAAAGACAGTCTACAAGGAATTTTTAATGGAATTAAAGGATTGGGTTTCTTGCTTCTGAGATAAGAATGGCAGATGTGAAGAAAATTAAAATGACATCACTAATATTGACTTCAAAAGAAGTTGTACACAATAAGGAGTATGGAATTGGGCCCTCATTGCCTTTTACGTGCTCAGCAATTTTGAGGTGTAACCCTTGTAGAGAAGACGATATTTACAGAATGCCATGAAATGAACTCACAAACAGGTTTGTTTCATTTTAAAATTTCTGGGTTTCCAGGAGAGGATAGAAAAGGCATTCTGCTGTTTTGCTACAACGTTATGGTGTTGCTTGATCTGTCATCTGAGGAAACACAAGTTGTAAACAAGTTCTTACAGTTCTATCACAGCTATTTAAGAGAACAAAGTGAAGTATTTGGAAGCTGAGTTTTTGTCTGAAATGTAGATCATCTGGCTGTTGCTACATTAGCTCACAAGTCTTCTGATCTGGTTCTCACTTAATGCAGTGGTACATTAAGGGCATGTTTAGCCAGAGAGGCGTTTCCTTACATGCTATTTCTTTTCCTTATTCTACAGTACTGATAAAAGGAAAAAAATCCTTGTATCTGCATACATATACCCAGACATTAGGGTGGTCGCATTTTCATTGCTTGTGTTGGGCAGATGTAGTGTGCATCACTTCAATGTCCATCATTTTCTCTAGCCTTCCCTACCAGAGGCCCTTAAGTCTGCATCAGCTCCTGCACTGTTCTTATGTTCTGCCTGATGGAGAATTATTAAGGGAATCATCACTCTAAACTGGTAGGTGGTCAGAGTTGAGAGGGATTATAATTATGCTGGAGGGTGTTACCATCAGCTGTCAGTTGGCTCTTTGAATCAGTAGAGAACTTGCAGAAGTGGTTTAAAATGCTGACAGTCCTAAATGGATGCTGGAAGCTTGGCATGTGTTTCTTTTTCTGATTTTGAGCAAAAGTAATAGAGTGCTGCCTGTTGCCACAGTGTTTCATTACGTTTAGGAATCGGTCAGGTGCAATGTTCACACTCTGTCCCAGGGAAATGCGGTTGAATTGAGTGCAAGGCTTTTATTGACTCTTCTTTAGAAAATTGTATAACAAAATACAGTCTCTGCATATCCTTTTCCTATTGCCTTATGCATGAGGGAACTCATAAAATTTGACTTTGGACTGAAGGCATGCTTTTTATATCAGGCTGGAGAATAAACATGTATTTTATAAAGAACAGAAGAGGTTTATTGAAACCACTTCCCATGAGGTCATTTACCTGTCACCTGTTATTCACCGTGGTTTTAGAATATTGAGAGTTCTCAGTCATATGATCACTAGATGCCTTCCTACTTCAGCCTGCTGGGTTCTTTCCCTTGGCTATGTTTAATTTAGATGGAAGGCTGATTTTTTAGATGCTGTTTTAGGTCCCTTATCTGAAAGTTTGTGTCTGATACAAGTTGGGAAAACCATTTGAAAGCAATGTATATTTAGAAGGGATCAAAAACTGATCTTTAACTTGGTAATGTCCTTTTTATACTGATTATGAAGGAATTGTTGATCTACGTTTAAGCTTTTATGTTAGGAAAAATGGAAAAGATCCTTGAACCTGATGTATCTGAGGATATTACAAATGTGAATTTAGGTTCTTTTTTGTGATAGCAGGAAGAGTTTTTCTGAGTATCCTCTACAGACCAGAGCTCTGTTAAAGTTGTATTTAAGTAACTTAATTTACTGTTCAGTCTTTTGAGTTTGGCTACTTAACTGATCTTTTTGGTTTTTTTCCTAGTGGTAGCCTTGGTGGTGTTAGGTTTACAGTTTGACTCATTGATCTTAAAGGTCTTTTCCAAGCTAAACAATTCTATGATTCCATACTGTGCTCACGTGTCTTGCTTACATGATTTAGCTCCCTTTCTTCTTCTCTCCATCAGGATAGGTAGGAGAGGAATTGCCTCCTTCATCATTTCTGTGATTTCCATATTTCTTCCCATTCTATGGTTCACTGCGTTTTAATAATTTTTCACCTATGCATAAAGAGCTATTTCTCAAAAACCCCAAAGTACTCAGTGGTTATAACTAGTTATTTTTTAGAGCGCTTTGGATTATGCTTCTCTGCGTATGTTGAAAAATCACGCCTTGCTCAAACAGTGTTCCAGTATGCAGAGAACTCGCTCATTGTTCAGGAACACTCTCCCATAAGTCCTCTTATTTTCTCTGACAGCTTTTATTAAAGTTCTTTGTACTTAAATTATGGTTTTCTGAAACTATCCTTTCAGGCAAAATAATGCTATACGTTATTGACTAATATAATTCTATTCTCAAATGGGTAAGTATTTAGAAAACAACCTTTTAAATTTAATAGAAAACTAGTGGTGGATGAGCTGCCTTTGGACCACGTTCAGCATTATTGAGAATAAGTATTTCTCTTTTCCTTTCAGCAGCTTTTCAGTTAATGGATTTTGCCCTGTCTCTGTGGTGGAATTTAGGACTAAAGGGAATCTGCATTTTCCTGGGAATTCTCAACAATAGGAAATACCTCTTTATACTGTTACTCTTAGTCTCCATAGGCACCTCTTGAGTGCATCTATTTCAAAACTCCACAAAATTTGCCATTGTCTGTGAGGTTACGCTCTCTGTCCCTTGTCCAATTTCCTATTCTTCCTTAGAGCCCTTTCTTCATTGTATCCATTTCCTCTTGTTTCTTCCTAATGGCATCTTCCACCCTAGGAGCTGTGATAGAGAAAAGCCTCTCTTCCTTTTTTGGGGGGAGCTAAACAGACTGTTATATTTTACCCTGCTTACAACAAATATTTAGCAGTTGTGTACTGCTAAAAGCCACTGTATGTGGCTTCTTTCTTCGCATACTTTCTTCACTTGCTGAAGTGCTTTGCATAGAGCACCATTTACTTGACATAATGGTCTTAGAAATTTCTGTGTAGGATCAGAAAATAGTGATTGCTAACTGTTTGAATAATGTTTTTTCTATATCTGTCCACTTTGAAATGGCTTGGTTGTTTTTTGTTTGTTTTTTTTTTAAAGAAGCTTCAAATTTAATTGTGATGCCAACAGTTTTAAAAATGTCATGTCTGAAAATTATCAAAATAATAACCTAGAATAAAAGTTATGAAGGCAGCACTTTATCTGATACTGCTATTTAAAGTATTTTTTTTTTGTGAGAGGCTTCATAATCAATATGTCAGTGATCCAACTTATTTACCTCATCTGCTGGATGAAAAATCAGTCATGGAAAATCAGAGGAACTGGGAAAGATGTTAAAGGGTTCTATTTACTGAAACTTTCTTCAGTAAGGATTTTGTTAGAACATTGAGTTTACTGTGATACAGCTATAGAGCAAAGCTGGAGTTACAGTACTTATTGATAGTAGTTATTTTTGTGGACATTATTCATTTGCTCTATGATTGCTTATAGATGCTTAAACCTAATCAGTCTTGGAAGCTAAACCACCTAAAAGCACCATTAATGTGGAATTAGGGTTTCTGTTTAAGGGCTTCGTACACAATGGCTACTCGTACTGCTGTAGCTGGACCTCTTTAAGGACATGAGCCCTAAAATACTCTCACATGCTCCTCTTTGTGTACGTGTTTTGTTTTGGTTTTGAATCTTGTAATTCCTGCTTGCTCTCCCTCCCACTTGCTCCTCTCCTTCCTCTGTGTTTTTTGCTAAGAAACGTTATTTCACAGAGGCTGCAGGTGGCAAAATTATGAGTACAGCAGTACTTAAGCAATGCGTTATCCTTGGTAAACCCCGCAAGGGTGCTTTTGCTTACGTTTACTGCACGCCTCATTCCTCCTCTTCAGCTTAGCAGCGTTTCTCCACATGAGCCCTGTGCACCCCTATAAAAAATGGGCACCTGTCTGAAAGCAGAGGCATTGGTTGGTAATGGCCACATGTTGCATCCTGCATGCCAAAAAAACAGGCAGAAAAACTTCCAGCTGGCCTGTGATTTTAAGTTTTATTAATTTTGTTTTGTTTCAAAATGAATAAAGGATTTTGCCAAGGCTTGCCACTGTTTAAAAAAGTTGAGCCTTTCTGCCTCAAGTTAAATTGCAAATTCTTGTTTTTTCAATATTTTAGGTACGGAAATTCTTTGAAGGACCCTTTGTCTCCTGAGGAATTACAGAAATAGATAATTTAAAATCCATTGTTATGAAAAACAAATCTGGTTTGTTTTTCTTATCTATTCCCTTTGTTAGAAAATTTCATGCTGAGTGTGAGCCAGTAAATGCGAGCTTGAGAGTGCTTACAATAGTTGGGTATTTTATAACCATACTTCATCACCAAATGTCTTCATATTCAATAGATTTATAGTAATATGAGTAATGGCTGGGGGGCTAACAAATCAAAATCTCATTTCAGATGTTTGACAGTAATGTTGTACTGACTTATTGTTCTCTGTGCTGGATTTCTGATCAAATTACCAAAATAGCTACTTGGAAGTAACATCACAAACTGAAAAATACTCTAGAAACGGGATACTGAATTTTTTATTTAATGTGTGCCATAGAAAGCAGTCATTTACAAATTTCAGTTGTGTTAAATATATTAGTGGATTTTTGTTTACAAAAGAAGGCGATGATAGAAGCCATAGCTCTTGATTCAGGAATTTTAACAAGTGGTAAAAAAAGCAATGTTTCACAAAGAAAGTACAAGATGACTACTGGTATTTATTCCAGACTTGTCACACCATATTTTATAGTTCTTCAAGGTACTTTTGCCGCTGCAAAACAATAACCAGATGCATAATTGAGAAGCAGCTGCATGAAATTTTCATTATTTTATGCATAAAATCAGAACTATTAGACACTTTATATATAAGGTATGAAACACTAAACATTGTTTTCTGTGCAGTACTACCAGCTGTGTAAAGGAGAGAAATCACACCTTTACACTCTCTCGATGCCTGTCTGCTTCTAAATATTTGGGGGCCAATTACTGCAGCCGAATTCCTTTCTTCTCTGTTTTTATTTTTTCTTGTTTGTTACTCTGGCTTGTGTTGGAATGTGTGTGATAAAGCACTTGCTTTGGTTTTAGTTTGTTAAAATCCTGTTGTAAAAATCCACCTCACACTTAGTAGTCCTTCCCCCCCCGCCCCAAATAACCTGTATTTATGTCTGCTCTCTTTATCTGAATACTACAGTGTTTCCCCTCCTGGGAATGTCTGTTCCTGATGGAAGATAAATGGGTTGTACTGGGTTTTTTAGGATTTTACTATCACTGACTGCATGTGTTTCAAGGCAGAACTGAATCCAATTTTTTCATTTGATAGAAACTACAGCACTGTTGAAAGAAACACCGGCTTGTTTGAACAATCATTTAGTTGGCACTTGTATCTTAACAAACTATATAGGACCAAGTATAAAATAGTTGTTTAGAAGCTGCACGTCACTGTCACTTGAGAATTCTCATTTTCTCTGAAGCCTGACGTATTTATTTAAAAGAAATGTATGTGTTGATTGTTACTGTAGCTTAGCACATTTTTAGTAACAAATATAGCAATTATTATGGGTTTAACTTGATGGAAAGGATAAACTTCTCAGCTGGCAGTAGGTGGATTTTCCTCCCTGGGCCTCATTATTACAGCGATATTGGTGTGATCTTTGGGGTGACTGTGATCAGAAGAATCACACTTCTTTTCTTTGCTTGATATAAACCCTCAGCAGGAGACATGATTTGGGTATTCATTTTGAAATAGTGTTTATTAGTTAGAAACTTAAGATGACAAAGCTGCTGAGATTGATGGGTGTGCTATGTGGTGCTGCATCTTCCAGGTGATCAGTCTATTGGTATGTTCCAAGGCTGTCAAAATGTAGTGGACACCTGTGTCTGTAAAATGTGAGGTGTGGGGATTTTACTTTAAAGCTTTTAATGGCAGTACTAGTAGCAAAATCATATTCAATTGAATTAGTAGAAAATGTAAGAGCAGAATGATGACAGTCTAGAGCTGGAGATAGTTTGTAATTAGCTTCTTTTAGTAGTCTCTCTTAGATCCTACTAGCAAAAATCTTTCATATTATCGGTAGTTTGGTAGTAAATTCTTTGAAGAAATACAAGATAGGACACAAAAAAAACCCAAAGTGTGTGCCTGTAACTCTTTTTATTTAACATATTAAGAAAATGAAGTACGATCACCTTAAAAATAGTTCCCTTCTGAGCTGACATATGACTGCATACGATGCTGCCAATGTTCAGAGCAATTCCACAGATCATTTCTGAAAGGCTGTTGAGAATCTCTGTCTATTTTGCTTTCACATCTTCTACAGACAAAAAAAATGGGTTTCCTTGAGCACCAGTTTGATCTTTGGGGAGAAGGAGCCAGGTCTGGTGAATAGGGTGGGTGCTCAAGCGCAGTGATGTTATGAGCTAAAAATGATTTCACCGACAAAGCTGGGCTGGCACATATCCACCTTTAAGAAAGTGTCTCTATTTGGACACGTGTCCACTCATGCTGAGTTAAGTGATGGAGCTGAACCTTGTCTCCCTGTGACAGTTTAGAACGTGTTCTGTAACCATCTCTTTCTGTCTTTCCCCTCCCACACCTGGTTCCGGATCTATAGGGTTAGTCTTGGATTTTTTTTATGTCAGACCTCGTATATGATCTGTTCCCTTCTCCATACTGTGGACAGTTGTATGGTTAGAACTGATTTTGTTTGAGGCTGTGGCTTCATCTGCAAAGGGAGCAAATATGACATGAGCTGTGGTTACTCCCTCATTGCTCATAAGTGCTTGCTATGTCAGCACACAGATGATTTTCCTGATTCCAGGAAAATTGGAAACTTTGCAAACACTGATATTTTTTAGTAGTGCTAAGTTCCTACAAATTAAGAGTTCAGCTTGCTCTAAAAAAGCAGCTCTTACTCAGATGCTTTTCTTAAACTGAATCCTGAATTATTGCTCCATCTCGTACTCTTCCTTTTGTTGAGTGTTTGAGACCACAGTCAGGGTTATTGCCCTACTTTAATGCTACCACAGTTTCCCTGATCTCCCCTGGGTGATGCAGCGTGAAGCAGAAAGGTACTATTGTTAGGTAACCACTCTCTATGTAATTCCATTGAGGAGGTTGCATTTTTTTTTTTTAATCTGTCAAGTGTTTATGTTAAATCTACTATCCCTTTTGTCTTTACGGAATAGGTGGTGGCTTAGGAAGGGCTGTGATTGATGTGTAAAGATATTTGCTTTTACAGTAAATGTACAAGCTCATGGTTTTGAACCAAGCCAGAGATCTCTCACTGCTCGTCTTTCAACTTGTAGAAAGCTCAGTGAATGCACCACATACGCCTCTGTACTATGATTCCTTCCCCTCTCTTTCTCCCCCTGTCCAAGAAGTAATTGAGTGGTGTTTTGCAAAGGTCAGTATGAATTGCAAGAGCTTATTTTATCTTTAAAGATGGGAGCAATTTACAAGCTGGTATTCTGAGTACATCAGCAGCTGAAAAGTAAGATCGTAAGAGGCTGTGATTATTATTTTTTTTCATAATCTCTACCTAAAATGGTAGAGCACTTTTTGAATCTGAGAATGTTCTGACATTTCATTAATCTGCTACTTCATATTTGAGAAAGTGCTGTGAATTTAAAATATGTTTATCTACATTTCTTCAAATATTTGCAGTTTAAGAAAAGTAAAATATTTCAACACACTTATGAATATGAAATGTCTTTGTAACCCTGCTGGATTCAATTGGGTGATAGCATCTGACTTCGAGCATCATAGTATATTTTAAATGAGGCTTTAACCCTTGAGAATGTCATAAAGAAAAACATTTAGTGACAATCCTCTTTGGGCTAGTTCCACAAGAGTTGCACTCTTATTTTAAGTGATTTCTGGTTTGTTAAGAGAAGTCTGATGCTGACTGTTTTCCTTATATGTGGTATATTCTCCCCTACAGTTCAAGTCAGCTATTGTTTCCTGTGTCATTGTGAAGGAGAACATTTTTCTTGCACCTCCCCTGGGCTTAGCTGGGCTACTTACCTGAGCAAGATAAATAAGACCAAACTTCAGACTATAAATCTTAAACATATTTATTGTTCTAAATGCTTAAGAGCAGCCCAGGTTTTTGCAGAGAGAGAGGAAAAAGGCAGACATGAAAAGTTTACTGCATAAATAGTTAACCCTATGAAGTCACTGGGAAGATTCATCATTACACTTCCCACTACTCCCTGCCAAGTCTTATCCCTCTGTTCTTCCACTTATCCATCTGTGTGTTTTAGTAGCAGCTTTCCTAATCTTATTGTGTGTGGGTATTGTGCTCCACTGAAGATGATTGTCATAATAATCCTGATACAGTGTCTGCATGTCCAACACCCCCTTTTGTTATTGCAGATAAATCTTTTACACAGGTTTAGTTTTAGCTCATTGAATGCTCTGTGTGGTTGATTTTTCTTTTGCTTTTTGGCCTTTCCAAATCTTACCTTCAGTATGGTATATTTTTTGTTTTGTAGAAGCTGGGATAGAAGCAGAATGAAAGAATTGAGGATGATTACTTAATTTTTAACTCCTTCTTTCTTATAACATTTTCTATCCTATAGATATAAGCTTATGTCTCATGCCATAAAGTAATCTGCCATTTAAATATGTTGATTAACATGTGCTATGAATAACTTGCTTATTTTTATCTTGAGTGACATTCCTATTTGAAGTGCATATGCAGATAGTATTTACTTAGTATTTCTTTGATACGTAAGAAACTAAGTTAGATGTAAAAATTCTTTTGTACTGAAAAGTTATTTTACAGTTTTGAGAGGAAAAAATCATGTATTTCATATTTTATGTTGTTGTTTTCCAAAATGAGAATCCTGTGTCTTTGGATTTTATTTAGCTTTGTGTCTGTTTTCACAAGTTTGATGTTATGGGTTCCCGTTTATGGCTATTTTTTACGTTGAGTTTTTGACATTTAGTATCCTGTAAATAATGAGATGTGTGTGCTTCCACAGACTGCAGTAAGCACTCTTTCAGAAAACTCTAGGCTGATGAAGAAACAAAATAAACAAGTCAACTGAAATACTAGACGGAGAGGTTTTGGTTTTTTTAAGGGCCAACATTCAGAAGCATTTTAACAGGAGTTGCCTATCACTGAAGCTGTTTATATGATATGATACTTATCAGTTACACAGAAAGGAATGCAATTAGTGCAGTAAACAGCAGGTAGGGCAATGTTAATTATATGTTCTCTTGTCTCTATATGAATTGTTGTAGCTATTCAGATCCTTCTTCTTTTGCATCTTATTAGGTAAATTATATCGCAAGAGACTTTCTGGGAGTTAACTGTGACCATTATTTACACAGATGTAATTTATAGTGTCTCAAAAGTAAGTTCTGAACTTGACTTCAAAATGAGAGGGTTGGAGTGGAGGACATGACAGAAACATGAACCAAGCATCAAGCAAAAATTTTGCCTTCTAAAGAAAAATTGCCCTATTCCATAGCTGACACTTCAATAAAATCTGAAACTGTTTTTTTGCAGAGTACAGAAAAGTAGTCATCTGCTGTAGCATTCTTTTCAGCAGTAACATCTTCTAATTTGTAAACCAGGCAGACACGATTAAATGACTCTACACAGGAGCTGTGAAGTGGCTTGTCCAATGTGGGTAAAGCAACTTTCTCACCTTAAGCTAATGAAATATTAAGCAGTTCTAAACAGTTGTCAGGATGTCAGAGAGAGCATCTGTTTTTGAGGATTCATAGGAGAGGCTGTTGGGATGGTGCATAGGTCACATATTTGTCATTTGAATAGAAGACTGGTTGAACCTACTGACTCTCAGCTGGACCCTGGTTATAAAGCTGGGATACAAATAGGATCATCTGCTGCTGACAAGTTCGACACAGATTTGATTCACGGTCCTGCTCATGTGAAGCTGAGAAGTTGCAAAACAGCATTGTGCATAAAGAATGTGAACATTAAAGATGTACTTGCTCACCTGTTAAGTCAGTCCCTTTGTAGGTTCAACACAAGTTCAAATCACTTAGGTCAGCTGCACTTTCTCTTTCTTTGCAAACACAGTTGCTGCTTATTCCAGTTCTACATTTTCACCCAGAAGAATATCCCTTTATATATGAGTAATTGAGAAATCTCCAAATTCCACATTTTGATACAACTACTCACTCATTGTGATGTTTAGACTGTGCAATTTCATTAAAATATGTAGAATTGAAGTTCCAAGCATAATATCTACCTACAGAGTCCCCACAGAGCTCATCTTGCAGTCAGCCTAAATGAAACAGCTTTGCTAGTTTCAATGTCTTATTGAGATGCATCTCTTCTTATAAATGCCTGCCAAACCAAAAGCTAATGCCTCTCTATTGCTTTTACAGTCACTTTTTTACATTAATCCAGTGTTGCAAAAACTGAAAACCATGAAGTCTAACTGTAATGTATATAGTTGTATCTTTGCAATTGAGGTAGTGATTGGAGCTTGAAGTACAAATGTAAAGCTGTTAAAACTGGTGAGTAGGATGTTTGTGTTCCCTCAGAGGACTAGGAGAGGTCTATGTGAGACAGGCTGTTGAATGACGAAGGCTTGTAGGCTTCTAAGTAATCAGTTCAGCAGTACCGATGACTGAGACTTGGCATGTGCTTCATGTATGTGTATGGAGTTCTCTCTATCTTTTAACCGACTAAAAAGTACCTTATTTGATACCAGAATTTGGTGGTCTTATGTATCCTCTTCACAAGTTCTAAGGAGGTAATCATGTATCTTAAGGAGAATCACAGTTTCTGTTCCTTCTATTTAAACTCCTCAGTGGTTGGCTTCACTACAGACTGTTCAGTCGTAATTATACAGAATTTGTTATGCTATCCAGCAAACTGTTCTGAATAAAATCCTATGTGACAAATCAAATGCTGAATTCATTCAAATGAAATCCTTGGACAAAGCTGTCTAAGCCTTTCCGAACTCACAGAAAAACAGATATTAGGAAGACTGGGACAGCCAAGGGAAGTGTAGAAAAGCCTACAATGGGCAGGAGGTTCTTGTGCTTCTAAGTGGGTGTTTGTGAGCGTATGTGTCCTCAGCTTCCCTGGGACAGCTGTGCAGTTTGTAAGTTCAAATTTCTTCAAGGACTCAATAGAATTTATGCAGATAACATGGAAAATTTGCAGTCCACGAGTACTAATAATGACTGTAGCAACTTTTGTTGGTTTTGGCCAATACCAACACTTTATTCATAATTGCAGGTGTGACAGTGAGTAGACTCAGGAGCTTCTCTGCTATCTAGTGCTTTTCATGGTGACCATGTGGCCCTGCAGTGTGGTATTTCTATTGCTGGCCACAGGCCTTGAGCTTTGTACTCCTTGCAGATGCTCAAGGTTTGGGCTTGTGAGGCTTACTCTGTCTGAACTTTCCTTCACCTGGTTGCAACTTTGATTTACGGGGCTTAGCTGTAACAGCATTTTTTCTAATTGCCCAGGTATCTGTGGCTGATTTGGTTTACTTTCTTTATGTTTGCATGATGCCACTGTGGTTTTACAACTAACACAGTGATGCAGCATACAAATATAGACCTGGTAAGTAAGAGGCTTTGAAAAGCAGAGACCTAGGGTGTGGTGTAGCAGATTGCAGGTGTTGGGGGATAAAGTCAGCACAGAATGGTGCTGGAGAACCCACAGTTATGGATAACCCACCTGTGGTCAGTTAAAGAAGTGCAGACCATGAGCAAGATCAAACAGTTTGAGTGCTGGCTGGAAGAACAAAGAGCTGGTATCTAATATGCGTAAAAGGCACTGTGTGTAGTAAATTCAGATGACCATGGACCAGTTAAAAAATGACAGATTATAAAATTGTGTAAATCCTAGAGTGAGGAAGAAGAAACCATCAAAATGAACATCATGTTCATCGCAACAGAGATCTCCAGATGGTCATGACAGCCATAGACCAGAATGAAACTGTCAGCCTTAGGACCCGGAAGAGCATAAAACCAGGAAAAGGGTTAGAAATTAGGAAATAGTTGCATCACAATTTAAACTGCATTATTGTTGAAACTTTTTCACGTGTAGGTATTCTTTATTCTGTATCAAGTAATCTGGAATAAAATTATTTTTATTAGATTCTTGAGATTATGTTTATACTTAACAATGTATTCTTGGCTTTATAAGTATCTAAACATGTAAGCCGTGCTTTCTCTTTGCCCCTAAACAAGTGTAACACTGCTAGTAGTGTAGGTTTATGCAAACATCTAACAAGTATGACTGCAGCTTTTCTGAAACTAAGTTTCTGTAACTCTAGAAGGCTTATGGGGTGTATGTGTTCCTCTGCAGGAGACCAATATTTGGGATTTTTAAGCTCATGGCCCTCTTTTTTTTGTTGTGAAGCTGCAGTTGGTACACTGAGAGCATTCCCCATTTGAAAATATTTTTTTTTTTTTTTTTACAAGAATGAAAAGACAGTTTCTTTTGTGTATAAAGAAAGAAATAGGCTTATGTGCGGGCCTGAAGGATCTTAAATAAAACATTGTCCTTTTTCTACTTTAGTTCACCTGGGAAAATCAATTTTTGGTTCTTCAACTGCAAAGAAAGATCAAAAGGAAAAACTGACAATCTAAACAAAGGGCAAGGTGATGTGGGCTGCTTGCATGCCTGTTCCCTGGTGTGCTTCATACAGGCATTTTTCCAAGCAGAATACATTTACAGAAGAATCAAGGGTATTTTTATTTCCTCTGAATCAACAATGTTGGGAGTAAAAGTGACCTGAATGTAAAAGTAAAAAAATACTATTTTATATTAATTTTGTGGAGTTCTTTGGTGCCAATACAGATGACAGTTCTCAGTTGTGTCATGTTCCTCGCTGCAGATTATTTACGGTTTAAAGAATTGCCATTGATTTTACTTCTCTAGAACTGGCCAAGGCTATCAGGTTTTTTTAAGCGTGTTATGCAAAAATATTCAGTCCTATGTACAGTTGGAGTACTTTTATTCTTGCTTAAATGCCTTGCAGGATACATATTTGAATCTTCATATAAAAACTAATTTCTATCACTCTGGAAGGAAACTATATAGAGATTGTATTTTCTGCTTTATATTGAATCATATTTTTACCTTTAATAAATAAAACGTGATTTATTCTCATAGGCTCATATTTATAAGAGGAGGAGATTAAAGTGTCAGCAGGAAGAACAGAAGGGAGGAGAGTGAAAAGTTTCACTAAAACACACAGACAAAAAAACACCCCAAACCGAAAAACAACTTGGGAGAACTTTTACCAAGTGTATTCATTATCTTCTGCATAAACGTAGAGCTGAAAATAATTACAAAAATGTTTGACTTTAATGTTTTTGTGCTCTTGGAGGAAATGATTGTGTAGACATCACTTTTGTAACCGTACTAAATGTTAGTTCCATGGATGCTAAGTATGAAAAATAAACAGGCTGCTGCTGGCTCGAGGTGCATCTTTGCAGGAAAATATTTGTGTGTGTGTTTTGTATTGGTATGTTTGGGTCTTTACCCATGCAGGCAGAATGCATTTACATTTGGGACTCTGTGCTTTGGTGTTTCCTGGCATGGTAGAAATGCAAATAACTATCTACAGAATGTTCTTTTCTGAATACAGATGGTCTGAAGTTTCAAACCCGGCAATTGTAGCTGGCAGCTCTGGGGTATTTTGAAGAGTCTGGTGTTTTCAGGAGAGGGTACTCTGCAATGAGGCATTTGAAAAACAACCTTTAGAAAATGCTTCCAAATGATTGTCACAAATGACTGCTGATTTATGAAGTTTAGGCCTGTGATTTTTGATCGGGACTTCTTCAAGCACTGAGAAGCTCCAGCACCACCTCCTTCAAGTTAAATGTGTCCAGTGAAAGCTTTGAAAGTAAATCCTCTGATTTTAGACCATAAATTTGGATGCCTGTGTAATAGCTTTGCACAGCTGATGTCAATACCACATAGGCAATAAAAATCTCACTGTGTGTTTAATCTATATAGATTTTGAGCCACTTCAGACTACTTACAGCTTGTTTATTGTGTAGTTAAATCTTAACTTCTGATGACAAATAATGTTATGAATTAGATGAGGTATAAGAAACCATGTAGAAAAATTAGAATAGCAGTAATGGAATGTGCGCTTCAGCT
Organism: Neomorphus geoffroyi; assembly: GCA_033558235.1. NCBI lineage: Eukaryota > Metazoa > Chordata > Aves > Cuculiformes > Neomorphidae > Neomorphus > Neomorphus geoffroyi. The sequence goes on from JAUMJM010000039.1 coordinate 1,493,532, forward strand.
TCAGGAGGACGGTGTACTAGTGGGGGGCTCTGGTCTGCCAACTCCATGGAAGTAGCGGATAGCGCTCCAGGTAGCCACCAGAATTCAAAGGTTATTTGTGGGTTACGAACCATACCTAGAAGACACTTAGGGCTACTCCACTCAGGGAAGAGATGGAAACAACAGCCCAACTAAAGTGCATTTACAGTAACGCACGCAGCATGGGCAACAAACAGGGAGCTGGAAGCTGTAGCAAGGCAAGAAAATTATGACATGATTGCCATGACGGAAACGTAATCCACTCTTAATTTTCAATTTATTTTTTGTCCTCTTCTTTCATTAGGCTAGAACAGGTGAGAGCTTTGTGAGGAGTTTGTTGTGTGTAGCACATGTGACTAATATAGGTGGCCAAGGTCAGAGCTTCAGATGTCTTGTTCTCTCAGTCAACACCTTTTCTGCACTGCTGGCTGGAGCTTTTCTCTAGAGCTGCCCTGCACAGAGCTATGAAACAACCCTCTCCTAGGGGAAATTACTTACTTTGCAAGATGGCTCTGGTTCATCATTGATGTTCTTCTCTTGCTGCCAAGTCCCTTGTCCCTCTGCAGTTTTCCTACGTTGCAAGCACATTGTCAGTGCTTTGCCCTGGGGATGCTGGAGCTTTATGCTTTGTTCTGTATTCTGGTTTGGCCGTTTGGAATACCATGCAGGCTGCCTTGAAGGGTGGAGCATTTCGCTTTTGACAGACCATTGTTCTGTCACATGCTTGGGGTCTGTTCAAATTTGTTTTTTTTTCTAATAATGTTCCCTATGCTTAAAACCCAGGAAACTGTTGATATTTCAACTTTGTTGCAGGCTGCAATTGAGTAGGACCTAACCTCAATTTAGTTGCCACTGCTTAAAATTTTCTTTAGCAAATGCAGACTTAGTTTTTCAAAAGTTAGCTCAGAAAAGTAGTTTGGTGTTAGTCAATAGAAAGAAAAGACATGATTGTAGATGTTCAGTTTCAGATCAGTGGTAATAAAGTAAAAGAAAATATTGTGTATGTTATCTGATTTCATTTTTCCTGTATTTAGTATGTTTGGCTTTAATACTCTAGTTGAGGGGCTGTGCATCCGATTTACTTTGAAGATGAATCTACTGATATTAGAACAGCTGCGTTTGTGATGAATTTGAAAAAGGCTTCCCTTGTGAAACAATAAGAAATCGTATATACAAAGAAGAAAAAAATAGATGGCGTTAAAAAACAAAGTGCCAAAGATAAAAATAAGGAAAGGATTAGATTAATGGGAGATTGTTTAGGGCACATGCTGGAGGTAGTGGTTTTTCAGGGGGAAAAAATGGAAAATTATGGGTATGATTGATAATTACTTTTATATCCTTAATATAAATGAAAACAGTGATTACTCATAGAAATGTCACTCTGGTATAAATTACTTTACACCAAAACAGACGATTTAAGTCATGGTGTTTCGTCAGTAATTTAGCAGGTAAAATGCTGGTTTTCGGTATTTATTTGCAGTTAAAATATTGATGAAGTTTGTAACTTCACTAGTAAACAAAGAGTAACCTTTATCCTCTTTTTGAAATAATTAACATTTGGGGGTTTTACTGTGGAATTATTGAAAGACAACCACTGGGATTGTATTACTTTTTTTGTCCTTTGAACTCTACTAAGAACCAAAAAGAGTGTTACTGATTCTGGCTCTGCATTATAAGCAGACAATGCAGGATTTGAATTCTTTTCTATCCAGAAAACCAGCCAGAAAACTCAATTGCAGTACAACTCTTACAAGAAAAGTGCGAAGGTGCATATCCAGGGTGAATCAGAGCATAAATTCAAGTCTTAAAATTACCTGGTGGGATGTACACTTCCTTTTGTTGTATTGGATATGTAAAACTATATGAATCACAGTAGTTTCTTCGTATGGCCTTAATCAGCTAATTAGTTACAGGCCTCTTAAGAGAAGATCTCTAGGAAATACTTAAGTCTATCCTGTTAATTGCTGAAAATGCTTACTTACGTGAGGCTACTTAGAAAACTGTTGTCTTCTTTCAGACCTCATCTATTTTCTCTAGCAAAATATGGTGTTTTAATTTAAATACCCAGAGAACTGTTCAGAGCGATTCTGAAAGGGAAAATGGACAAATCAGTATGACTATCTTTGGGTTAGAGTGTGCTGCTACATGGTTGGAGTTCGTTCCTCACAAGGAAGCATCTGTGGAGAGCTCGTTTGCACCCACATTGCTGACAAATATTTTCTACTGTAGATGTCGTGTCCTAGCTTGGGTTGAATCATGTAGATGAGCTTGCCTATTCTTGAAAATCTAAAGCAAATGCCAGCATGAAATGCCCAGTGGAATACCAAGTAAAAAAACCACAAGCAGTGGACTGCTTGATTTGATTCAACAGCATCATACAGATGTACACTTCGATTGCACCAACTGCTGTGTGTGTATATATATATATCTTTCCACGAAGAAAGATCCCAGCACCAAGGCTCGCTTTCCTGCATCTCCAGCAATATATCTATCACATTAGTGATTTGAACCAGGCTGACTTCAATACAAAATTTTAGGTATTCATAGTAACAAGAAGACCCCCAAGTCAGTTACTAATAGAGAGGCTTTGTACAAAAGAAACGCCCCGTTTCTTACATTGTGACCCACTGTGTAAACGCCCGTATGGATTAAGCATTGCTCCTTCATGACTGAGCAGTAAGATACAGCCGTAACTACGTCTGTTTGGCTTGGTGTGGGTTGGTGAGATATGTTGGACTTCCTTTCTTGTAACATGCTGTGGAAGCATGGGTTTTGGGAAAACATCGTTACACTGGGAAGCAATGTTGTTGAGCATTCTATTCTAATAGCTACGTGTAAAAGAAGGTGTGTGTATATATATGCCTGTGAGCGTACATATGTGCTGTTTTGCAGTGTGTATCTTAACAGTCAGACTTGGGAAGTTCTTGGATACATACCATTCTTGCCAAGTGCTTTTAGGTTTTATTAACACTAATTGAGGTTACAGCCCTGACTTTGAATATTTCTATATTTATTTGTGCAAACAGCAGTCAAACTGAGCTCTTTTTTAAAAAAATTATTAAAACCCCACAATAGTGTGATTCACCCCTCTTTGTCACTTCAAACGCTGTAATTTTTATATTCTGTGATTTGAAGCATCCATATTCCATTTTAATTGTTTAGAATAATGAAATCTTTATGCTGGTAGATCTGCATATGTGTGTGTATATATAGAAGTAGTACGTAGATGTTGGGGGGGGAATATTTCTGTGTATATGAATTTGATAGGTTGTTAGGTTTTTCTTCTTGACTTCTCCAGTATAGTCTCAAAATGTCTTCCCACAAAAGATGAATTTGAGAAAATTGCAGCCTTGAGAATTGACAGAGACCATAGTGTTGAGTATATTGAGTGCAGGAACTCTGCATGTCTAAGGTAGATAAGTTTTGAAAGGGATACAGCCCCATGACTTTACAATAATCCATTGGTGCATAAGTTTCTAATGTATTTTTTCCTCTTTTTTTTTTTTTTTAGCAAATCTCTTGTTGATGTTGTTCCCAAGAGATGCACAGGTGATAAAAATCATTTATATTATAAGTGAACAGCTTGACATTTAGCTGTGCTAGAGGCGAATATTGCTTTCCAGGTCTCCAAGGCCAGTGCACGTCTAGGTTCTCATGCCAGACAATGACATTCCTCTGCCCATGGGTTTGACTTCCAGTAGTGGGCAGTAGTAAGAACAGTTATCCAAGGTGCTTGTGAGGGAACTTCTCCTTTTATGTGTGTTTTATTCCAAAACAGTGTGAGGTGAGGCGGGTAGCTTTGTTATTTCTATGTTACAGTAAGAGACTTTAAGAGTTTATCTGGTTTCAAGTGCTGCCAGATCTAACTGCTCTAAATCAGCACGTACAAAAGGCTTCATGAGGGACAGGAAGGAAGAATGTGGCCGTTAGGGGATCGTGTAGAGCAGCAGCTTAAGTTTCATGTACTTGGCATGGAGCCATGCTATGGTTCGGATTGCAGTAGCGTGCCTGTGTGGGATAGTGTGAATTCTTACTTTCTGAAAAATGACGAGGTCCTACAGTAAGTTGACAAGTTCCCAGATCCCAGCCAATTCTGACACGTGGATGTGATTTCTCTGGCTGGCAGAGCTCTGCAGGGACTTAAGGCAAGGATAAGAACTAAAACTGTTAACAAATCCATGCAACAGGTAAAGGTGAAGAATTAGCATTATCACACCCCAAACTGTGCTACACAGATTTTCATGCAAGCTGCCCTTACAAAGTTCCAGTTTTAGAAGAAGGATCTTAATTAGGCTCTTTGAGGCATGCACTGTGATTAATTGTAACATCCAGGGGCTAGTACAGACTAGCTATTGGTGATGGGGAAAAGGCTGAGGAAGCATTTGGAGCTTCCTGGATATCTGTAGACATTCCAAAGGTTAATTTCCTTCATGTCATTGCAACCATATATATTTTTATGGGGTTTTTTTAGTGCCTGAAGATTAGAAAATAACTTTTAATTGTTATTTATGAAGCACCATATGGCTCTCTAATTTTGGCTTCTCATGGAATGATGAAAATGAGATTAATTGGAAATCACAATCAGAAATCTATTATTAAGTTAATAGAGCTAACAGCTTGTCCAGTGTCCTCACACAGAGCTTGTTGTAGTTACATATAACAACAAGCAACTCCTTATAAAATCCACAGGAAAAACCTAAGGGGCAAAGAGAGACTGAGGCAGGAATAGAAGCTGCATACTGGTTAAAATTGAGGCTACAATGTGCACTTTGGCATCTGCTTCGCAATGTGATCTAAATAATTATTACTTCTAACTTTGTGAATTAAAGGCTGATCTCGGGATAAAAGGCTTTTGTCCCATTTTTTCACTTTCATCCTTTTGTAACGCTAAGCAAGAAGAAACTTGTTTGGACCACCCAGCTAAGTGATTGCAAGCTTTGTGTCTCTTTTGTGGCTTATGGTCAATTTGTAGTGGTAACAATTTAAATCTCAAGCCTTTTTCTCTTAACCTTTCCTAAAACACAGTGAGTCTTCGGAGCTGAATCTGTGAAGTTTGCGTTGTCTTGCTTCCACCAGTCAAAATTGAATACTTTTAATACAACGGTGTTAAAAAGAAGAAATTACCAAGATGAAAGACTAAATATTACCAAGCTATTAAAAGCACAGTGGGACCTTTTTTTCCTTGTTTTGCTTATCTGAAACATTCCCTAAATTGCCTTTCTCCGATGTTTTTGAAAAGTGTCTGCAGATGGTTTGATATTAAAAAAAAATCACAGAACAAAAAAGAAATCTAGAAAAAATAACTAAAGGAAATTATTTTTCTTGGAAGGCTAATTAATATTGGCAAGGACGCATTGTTAGGGATGAATTTGGAATGGTTTTATGTTGAATATCTTGGTGTACTGCATGCATGTGAAGGAATTGTGTAGGTTGGTTAACTTTATGAGGCTGTAAAAGGAACATTGTTCTAGTAATAAAGACTTGACACTTGATCTTCTAAACAATTTTTTTTCAACTTTGAATCTAAATTCACAAGTGTATTATTGATCGGTGAGATGTCCTTTTTATGGAATAATTAAGTATGAAAAAGTGAATGAAATATTAACAGACTGTTATAATGGATCTCCTCTTAACCTTTTTCCAATATTAGATTTTGGCAATTGCTTCTGTTTCACATATGCAATGAGTAAACAAAAATAAGAGGGTGATAGTACATCATCTCCCTTGTTAGTTGGGCTTAGTGCATTATCTGACATTAAAGTATAAGCAGTTGTGCTTACCACACATGAACCTTCATCTGCTTACTGTAATTAATACTTACCAGTTGCCAGAGGCCTAAAGTATTTCTTCTTCTACTGCTTCATAAACTAGGGGGTTTATGAAATAAAAAGCTAGATACCATGAAAACTAACATCAGTAATCCTTTACAAGGATTTCAAGCAAACTGCGTGGGAAAATACATCCAGGAATAAAAGTGCTTATTATTCTGGTTGCTGTGTTTCTGTGTTTTAGGTAGGTATTTCTCTATTTGTTTTTGTGTTTCATTGTCTCTTGTCATCTTTAAACCTTTATGTGGAGAGCTTTTTCTGCCTGTTTTAAACCTAGACAACTCTTGTCTTCTAGAGCTGAAATGAATGAGCTTTTGCCCAGAGGTCTCCCATTATTTAACCTCTGCTCAAGAGGAATGAAACTTCAGAACCAGCTTAGATAGTTTTCTTCTTCATGGTTTTTCTTTTTACTCTGGGTAAAATTCATTGCTACTCCAATGGCGAGAGCTGTACCTGTTCGTCACTTAGCTCTCACTTATATCTGCAAAAGATCTTAAGTGTCCATAGCCTTGTGCCAGCCCTGTGCTCAGCGTCTCTGTTCCTTGATTTTACTTCTCCATCTGGACTTTACACCCACTGTCAGATGTCTGTTAGACGCCATGTGGGGAAAAAAAAATTATTTCATTTAATAAGACAATGTTTATTTTCATTGTGGAGTCTGATATTCTTTCCTTCTCTGAAAGAGACTACATTTGAGTAGTAAATACTGGGATCTTAAAGATACCCTCTTTTAAATATGTAATCTCTATCCATACGTAGTACTTTTTAACATGCAGAAGGTAAGGTGGTGGGATTTTGGTGCTGTTGGTGGCTTGGGGTTTTTTTAGGGGCGTTGTTTTTTGGGGGTGAGTGAGTTGGTTGGTTAAGGGAAGAGGGGAACTTAGCAAATCGGTGTCATTTTTTACTTCGGTTTCAGTGTAATTGCCAGGAGTCATGGGCATGTGTGGAATAGCAGCTCCAAAATTATGCTTTCCAACTTTATCTTCAGCGCTACTGAGGCAGACAAATTCGTGCATGTGGTAACTTTCCTATCCAGATGTTTCCCAGATTGTGACCAGTCTTGCATGATTTTTTTCAGAGGCTCAGTAAATTATTTCAGCAGCACAGCGAAAGCTTTGTACTTAATTCTGCCACAAAAGCTGGATAATAAATCAGACAACTGGAGAACATTTTGATATTACTGGGCTTATTGTTTTGCCTATTTCTAGTTTTGGTATGGATTGATTCATTTATGGACTGAACAGCAGACTGTGTGGTATCTAATGCAGCCTTACATAGTTTGTCCTGGTGTTTGCAAGGCAGTAAGGGATGACAAAGCCCTTTGAAAGGACTCAGTCTTGCCGTTGCATTGGCAGACTTGCAGCAGCTGGGTCTAAAGCTGCTCCACCTTCAGTTTCCTACTTCTGAGCACAAGGCTGCTCCTGCTTTTGAAGGCTGTTGATCATGTGCCTCGCCACCACTATGGTGGGCTTCAGGTTTCTTTCAGCTCTTTCCTTCATTCTAGTGTTCATTTTTTAAGTAGCAGGCCTGTATGGGAAGACTGTGCTCAGCAAAGGACTAATTATCAAGTCTCTACTGCCATGTACGTTACATTGTGAATTTATTAGCATTAAGTAATAGTGGTAATATTGCAGTTTTCTTTACTCTGCATGTTTACGTGCTTTTTTTCTATGTGGATTCCCTGGTTTTGTGCTTAGATTTCTTATTTTGTGCTCCATGATTGAAAATACCTTCTACTACAACAACTCTAAAGTGAATTAGGAAGAAACTAATGTATGTTCCCAAGTTTCTGTATTTTCTAAACTACGTACAAATTTTTCGAAATCATCTCTGCAGTTCAATAATGGATAAAAGAATCAGAATCAGTGAGAGAACATTTTTTGTCTTTTTTACCTTACAATCACAAAGAATGAAATTTTGAAAGCATTCCAGGAAGACAGGTGTGTGGATTGTTGCAGTGAGGGGAGAGAACAGTGTTTGTTCTTAATGACTGCTTAACTTCAGCACTACAGATTGCATAAAACCTGTTCTCTTGAATCGCTTTAAAACAAATGGTGTTATGGTTTTCAATCAAGAATTTAGGACATAGTTGAACTGCCTGAGTCTGCTAACGTCAAAATATGTTTTATTTCAAATAAAAAAAAAAAAGTTACAGGATATTTTGGCGAGGAAAACGTGAAATCTCTGTAATCTTTAAAAGGTAAAGATGCAAAGAAAACTGACAATATATTTATTTCACTATACCTTTTTTGTAGCTTAGGGAAAATGGAAGAGTGGAGAGAAATGATGTTAAAAATCTGTTGAAGTGTCAATTTTTAAATGACATTGGGTTATATAGCAAGTCTTGTGATGTTTCTACGTATTTTATATTTATGAGGAAAACAGGTTTACTAAACCACAGGATTTTGCATGCCCAGATTTCTCAGTGCGTAACAGATTATCATGAAAACTTTCCATGGTGGTGTCAGGTAGTAAGGATTACAACAAATATACCAAGAAAATGATTCTTTGCTTGCTTGTACAATCTCTTGAAGTGAAATCATCAGGAGATAAACAATATTGTCTTAGACATATCATAAAAAAATATTATGAGGTCTAAGAGTTGCTAGGATAAAACTGGTGGCTGTATTGAAAGCAGAGCACTGTCAGTCCTTCCATGGTGCAGGGTGCCGGTTGACAATGTACATTGCAAAAAGTGGCCTTCTCCATTTGACCCATAGATGGGATATTGCCTGAGGAAAAAGCTTTTGCTTACTCATCTGTCAGTAGACTTCAGGGCTCTTCTACCAAATGAAGGGCTTGTTCCTGTCCTGATTGAGTTTTCAAACCACTGAAACCAACTTCCTCTTGAATTTGAAAGCAAATGTGACAAATCATAGTTTTTCTAAACCCTGTGTCTATTACAGAGTAGATCTACATGAAAAACAATGAAAACTTAAGTTGAAAAGTGAAACTGTTAAAGGCTGGAAAATATCAGAAATAAGATACTCCGTGGAGTTTTAAACAAGCTCATATAATGAACAGTTTTCATGTGAGAACTATTTAGTGCTTTAATGTGGACATTGTTCCGTGCATTATAGTGGTGCTGCTGGATCTAGTGAGGTGCCGTTTGCTGTATAAGTAATTTATTGGGTTTAACTTAAATGTAGGACATGTGAGTACTTGATTACTATTACTCTGAGAAGGTTTAAGAGTGCAATATCAAGAGTGAGCTTTAGCTTAGCTGATTTTATCTAGCTTTAAAATTTTTATCACCGGTGAAGTGTGTAGTAATGGTTATGAAAGCAATTAATAACAGTAGTGACAGAATCAAGAGACTGACTAATTTATCATTATAGATTTTAATGAGGCTTGTAATCTAGCAATAAATATACAATATATTCAAAAGTATGGAGTTATAAAAAGGATGATTTATTTAACTTTAATTCTAAACTAGTCTGAAACTCAAAGGTTGTAGAAGCTAGGCATGTAAGAACATAATTCTTTTTGGTATTGCAGAGCATGAGTATGAGGAAGAGAGTTTAAATTAAAATTAAAATCAATTTTTTAACTTCATTCCGAAGACCTTTAAGCATACCAATAGTTTTGTAGATCTGGGCATTATCTTGTGGACAGCTTTTTCCCATCTCAATCTATTTACTTGGCAGAGCATGGGAACTGTCTCGGGTGCTGCATCCCTGGAGTTTTCTGAAGGTGGGGAGCAGTGGAAGTGGTAGCAATACTTGCTCCTTGGGAAAAGCTGTCTCAGATTTCAGAGCAAATTCTTGTGAAGAGATCCAAACATGAAAAGTTATTATAGCAACTTCAAGATTCAGTTTTCAATTTGGGAATTAGGCTTTGTTACCATTTTTTTCTTATTGAATTAAGTTTATTACAGTCTTCCTTATAGCTTTTATTCTTCTCTCATCTTTCTTGTGCTGAAGTAAGTATATCAGAGTGTCTCTGGGCAAGAGTATTGTAAAAAAGTAATAAACATCTGACAGGACCTTGCCTGAGCAGTATAAGAGGATGGCTGAAATTCAGAAAATTAATTACAGCCGGCCTTTCCCAAAGGGAAGCTAGAACCTCAGGTGGTCATGCTAGCATTAAATCAAGAAAGAAAAGCAACAACAACAGAACAGGACAGATGTGATCCTGTCAAGTAGGTTTCCTTGCTGTTGGATCATCTAGAGGTAGGTTCAAAAAAACCCATCCAAACTTGATGCTTTTGGGGCTTGTAGGGGGAAGCCCATATTTGGAAGGCAAGCTCTGAGCTGCAGAGGTGCAGTTTAGGAAAGGTTATTTAGAACCCTTACAGGACACTTGTGGTTTTGCATCACATTGGTGAAGAAACTGAAGCAGGAATGGCATGTAGGCATTCTGGATTTTGTTGATGTCTTTGTAGTTCTTGTGCTATCCAAAATGAAGTATAATTGCTGTCAGAAAACGTCTGTAACATCTGCCTTGTTTTCTTCAGCTCTCTTGTTGTGAAATTGAAATTATAAAACATAGTGGGGAAAACCCCTTACTTTAGGAATGGAAGCACTGAATTTACTACTCTGTTTTAGGAAATCAGCATAGGTGGTTGGGAGTTGATATTGGTCATCCAGTGGGGTCCCAGACAGTCCTTAGTGGAGTAACATTCTAGGCAACCATGAAAACGATGGTGGCTAAACTTGATGGACCAAAGAGAAGCTTGAAGTTGAAGATTTTCAAGCACAGTGATGATTTGTGTCCCTCAGAGTTGTCTTATCAGGTAAATACATTAGATTGGCCTCTGCCTCTTGGTAGAGTTTGCAGCTGGGTCCACAGTCATCTAACTCTTTTGGGGCTTTGGGAATGAGGGTGTGCTCCGAGAGTTCTGCTCATCAGGCAATGCTTAACTACTTTAAGCAAAGAAGGTTGACTTAACAAAGTTCTCGGAACTCATTAATATCTGCCTGCCCACACTGGGCTAGGCTTCTCCTGTACTTGGTGAAGGGTGGGAGAGTCTCCTTAATGCCTGTTGCCTCTGGGGGAATGGCTCTGGTGTGTTTATCAGCTTTGTGTTTATGCTCACTCTTGGTTCAGTAAGGAGGCAGTGGCATGTCCTCACTTCATCATAATTGCACTGCACCCATGATACCAGTTGCTTCCATCTCTTCAGCAGTGTGCCCTGAGCTTATTACAGGAGGGAGCAGTGCAGTTTCCAGTGATGTTTTCCTGCTGCTGCAGTGCTTCTGGTGCTGTCAGGGTGTGGAATCAGCACTTCTGTGATCCGTTGCCTCACACTGGGGTAAAAATACACTAATGTAATACTGAATCAGGTTCTGCATTTTTAAAAGAGGTGCAGACGCTAATTAATTTTCACAGAGCTCCTGTAGATAGAGCAGCTGAACTGCTGAAAATTGTGGTGGGACAGAAATGTGATCAGGGTTTTGTGTGAGACCTCCTCCCTTTGTCCCATGCTCAAGTTCTGTAGTGTAGGATGCTTTGCCAAAGTAGCCCTGAGTACTCTCTAACAGAAAATCTTCTGTTCATGAACAGACAAGAGTGGGACCTCTTACCATGCAGTCTTACATTCTCTGTTCTTTACAGTAGTTTATTTCTGATAAGCTACAGCACATTTTAATGTGAGTGTTAACACGCCTAATTTACAGTCACACAGTCGTATCAATAATAATGGAAAGTTGTTCACAGGTAATAAATTAGCATACCATGTAACTAGCAGAACTACGCTGCTCAGTATATTGTTTCATGATCAAGAATTCAGTAGTTAAATATACACAGCAGTGGGCTGAGAACAAGCTGTTCATTTTTGCTGCAAGCAGTACCAGTGGACCAGAGTAATCATGGCTCCCCAAAGCAGGACTGATTTTATTGATTTTAAATAGGCTTTCATTACAGAACTGAGCCTGTTACAGTTCCAAGGAGTATCACTGCATTTGTATTCTGAGCGCTGACTGAGGGGAAGGAGAGGTATTGTTGAATGCAGTATAGATGGTGCTTGTCCCTCCGAGTGTTAGATTCTCTTCTGCTGAAACAACTGTATATATTTAAAAGAGAATTACTTTAGGCTTTTTTCCTATATGATTAGGTTTATTTTTTTTTAGAAATGTGGTTAGACCCAACTGCAGTTGTGAAATTTTAAATTCTGAGGACTTCTCTGAGGAGTAGAAGTCCTACTTATTTCTTGACATCTGACTTAGGGACAAGCTGTGTTTTGCTCCATTTTTTAGAAGACCCTGTGGAAATGTTCATGTCTCTCTTTTTCTGTAGATTAATGTAAAAAAGACAACTATAAATCCAGTGAGTAAATTGTTAAGTCTGAGATATTAATGTATTCAAGTTATAATTAGTTAAGAACACATGCTGTTACCAGAAATGCGTCATTAATCTGCACGGAGCAGTTTGCGGCTATTTGCTGCTAAATTAGTGACACTTAAAAGCAGTCTTTTTTTGTGTTGTTTTGAATGATAAAGAAGATTTTACATCTGTGACAAAAAAAAAATCTGTCCCCTTAGAAGCAGTCTGTTTTCTTGTTTGGGTTTGGTTTGGATCTTTTGGTGCATTTTTTAGTTTGCACAAAGGCTTCTCCATCAATAGACATGAAGAGAAGTTCACTGAAGACCTAATCACCAGATGCGGTGCTGTCAAAAATGTTGGACTGGACTGTACTTCACTAGGGGCTAAAGACATGTTACTTGTGCTGGGTTCTCTTCAAATCCAGTATTTATAACTACACAGACCAACTTAGACATTTTTCCAGTGTTACTACAGCAGTTTGGAAGGGTCTTAATGGAAATTAATTACTGCTTTCTGTTTTTAATGGGTTTACTACTGACTTTGCATAATGCTTTTTAGACTGTCTGTTTATTTTTATTAGAGCCTACAAGTGAAGGTCAATTTCTTCATATAACCCAGCTAAAACCATATTTTTCTTTTGGGATTGTCTTTCATAACATAATTTGGGAATTCAGGCAGGAGAAAGCAAAAACTTTGTGTGAGCATTTCTAGAAATCAGCTCTTTAAATAAAATGGTGATGTTAAGTAGTGAATCAACTTGGTAAGTACTGTATGATCAAGCCTAGTTACTGTAAAATAAGATCTGGCTGGTTTACTTCATTTTACAGAGCTTAGACAAATAAGTACTGAATTAAATTGCTTCCTGTTGGGTTCCCTCAGGGCCAGAACAACCTGCGGTGCTGTGCTCTGCTGGGCTGCTGTATTGATCAGTTCTTCAGGTCTAATCTTTACAAAGTTATCCTTACTTTCTAGGGTGTTTGTTTATGGTTTTGATAGTTGTTTTTCTGAAGTTATTGTATTGCCTTGATAGCCGTGTGGTAGTTTGTAAAACTGTACATGTTAATTCCTTTCTCTAAGTTTATTTCTTGAAGCCAAATGAAGGCAATCAGCACTTCAGTAGCGCTGGTTAGGAGTGAGGGTGATGATCACTCTTAATTGATAGCACGTATCACTGACAATCAGTGTTCACGTTGTCAGGATGGTATTCACCTAAAAGCGATCTAATTAAACACAGCATGCATTAACAATACCATATTAGATTCTTTATCACTGCATCTATTGTGATTTTAGAATTTGCTGCAGCATGTTAGAAAGTGATTTATCGTTTTAATTCGTCTTAATAATTTGTGTGCTTAGGAATATAAGACTTCTGGTTGCATTTAAATTTCCTTTTTATCTGCCTTGCATGGCATGAGTAATAGGGAACTCAGAACATCAATACATAGGAATACATTAAGTATTTTCAAGAAGAGTGCTTTTAAGGTTTAGAATGATGTGTGTCAAATGTTACTGAATGGATAGACATGTGAAGGGATTTTGCCTTGAGAAGCTTGGAAGTCAGGCATCTCTTAGCAGAATACTGCCAATAGCTGTGTTGAAAATGTGTTTCCATCTTGATACAGGAAATAGGATATTCATTTCGTAATGTTTATTCTATCCTAAGATCCAACTTTTTTTCTTGTTGCTGAAATTTATTATACGGATGCTTTGAACTGGCACTGTCATTGCTGGTCTGCACCAAAAATCACCACAGCTCCAAACTTACAATTAATCACCTGTAAAATGTTTTTATGTAATTACAGCCTGGAAAGCCTGTGTGCGTTTGATTGGAACTGTCTGTATGCTCCCATGCCACTTAAACAGTAAATCTGTCCATGTGACGACAGATCCTTACGCTTTCTTGCACACTTGCATAGAACATTGTGATTCAAGGTATGACCTAACCCAAACATCACTGAAATCACAGATTTCCACAGACTTCAGAGAGAAGTGAGTCAATCATAGAAGGACATCATTATTAGTCTTTTCTAGGCACCATTTAATGATATATTCATGTTAACATCTTGGACTTTGCAAAGTACCAGGCAGTGTTACGATACATGGGCAAAGTGTCAGTATTCAGTATGACCAAACATCTTACAGGCACCTGGCAGGGGTTTGTGGTTCAAGAAGCTGCTGTGGTCCATGGAGCTGCAGAGATAAGTGATGGTTTTGGTTGGTTGGGTGGGTTTTTTTCATTTTCCCTTCCCCCCTGTTTTACTCTGTAATGTCAAGATTGCTTCTGCTTGGAACATAGGTCTTGGTGCAATTACTTTTATCACAGCATCTTGCTGCCCTTTCTTGTTACGAAGATACTGTTGCAACACATTGCCAAGTATTCAAGTGGTGCCTCACAGACAGATGAACATGTTCTTACTGTTCTTGCCCTTTCCGTACACTTCCCTGTGCTTTGGAGTTGGGTATCTCTTCTTCTAGGCCCATATCTGTAGCTTTTTACATGCATGTGTTCAGAGCAAGGAATGGAATTTATTTTTCTTGATGAGCCTTTGCTTGTTGTGCATATAAGGCAAAATATGATCCAATTCATGTTTTAAAAGCCATGCCAGTGTAAGCTGTCAAAGTGAATGCTGGTTATATGGGTTGTTGTACAGGCCATGTCGCATTAATAACATAGGTTTGATCTTAATAATGGCGTATTTGTCCAGCTAATAAGTAGTGTGTATTTATCCTTTAACTTCCGTGAACAATTTCTTTTTGCAAGATTGCTTTATAAAATGCTGAATTGACTCTTGTTTTGTCGCTCATTAGTTATAAACTCCTTGGTTTTTTTAAAGAATCTAACCTGAAAATGCTTTTTAAACTTACACTAACTAGCTCAATAAATGACACACTGTAGAATAGCAATGTGTTTTTCTTTTACAGAGGCAAAGGAAATAGTTCTGAAGGCACAGATTCTGGCTGGAGGGAGAGGAAAAGGTATTTTCAATAGTGGGCTGAAAGGAGGAGTTCATCTAACTAAAGAGTAAGTCTTTAAAACAAAAAAGCATAAATTGCTTCTGTTGCAATATTTAAGCTGTTTATGATAGCTATGTGACTGTTTCTTTTAATATCTTTCAATAAACTAAGTTTTTTCCTTGTGCTTGTAGCCCAAAGATTGTTGAACAGCTTGCTAAACAGATGATTGGGTACAATCTGTCAACAAAGCAAACTCCAAAGGATGGTGTGACAGTTAAAAAGGTAAGGGTTTTGCCACTTGAAAGTTGAGAACTTTGTTCAACAGCAGTTTTGCTAGGATGTGTGACACAGATTTATTGCTTTCATTCCTTTTCCAATGCCTGACTAATTGCCTCTAGTTTATGAAAGGAAAAAAAAATTACCTTTTTTCTTTGTCTGTATATTGTCTATCAGTTCCAGCATACCTAGTGGTGGAAAACCAAATTCAGTTTTGCTATCTGTTGAAGGGAATCCTTTGTAATAGCTTCATCCTTCATCAAATGCATACAAAATGCTAGCAGAACTGTATATAGCAACTGTACATGCTTATTGATGCTCTGCTTAAAGAAGTAATATATACATGAGTAAAAATAATATCCATATTTCGTTCATCATCAGCTTTGGGCAGTTTTTATTACAGACAGTGACAGATGACTTTACCTGAGAATGATCTCAGTTTAAAAGCAAAACAAACCAAGTGTTTAAAAGTAGATTCTTCCTAACTTGTTGCAGATACAGAGTAAAATGTGGTCGTGGTAGTTGTTCAGCTAATATGTGGTAATTCATTTACCTGTGATGGTGTTTACTGCAAGGTGCAAAGATTCGCTTAAGCGTAATTGTATCGCTCTATTTGGTCTAAATAAGAGAAGAGCAGAGAGCCCTTCAGTAAGATTCTCCTTTACCTAAGTAAAATTTTTTAAGTCAGGAAATCCTAGCAATTGCCAATCTAATATATATATCTTTGTGTCTTGCTTTGTTTTATGGAGCAAGAATCTTCATACAGGCATGTAGTCAAGAGCCACACTGTATTTGATGCCAGGAGATAATTTGGCATGAGCTGGAAAGAACTGCAGTTCACATTTAATATACCTGATATTTTAGCATAAAAGAGAGCACCTGTCTGGAAGGAATCTCTCTAATGAGGTCTGGAAGAGGGTGCGCAGGTGGTTCTTCTCTTGGGGAGCAAGGAGAGCAGATTACCATCACTCCTTGTAGTTGTTAGAAAGAAATACTAGATATTAAAAAGAAGGAAAATTATTACTATTAAGGCATGTCTCTCAGAGATTGTGATAATACTAAGGGTATAAAAAAAGATATCAATTTCCTATATTAATGCACTCTGCTTTTGAAAAATTTGTATTGTAAAAGCAGCTTTCCCTTATAAATTCTTTTGGTTTTATTATTTTGCCCTAGTTGACCTGCTTTGAATACATCGATACAGGAAATTTCACTCTTTTGTCTGAGTGCAGGTCTGTTCATTCATTTACATATTCAGTTCTTTGAAATTGATAGAAATGAAAGAAAGGTGTGAGTGTTGTTTTTTTTTTTTTTAAATGGATTATTCAAAGGATTTATATTAAGATGACTTTTGCACCGTATGTAGAATAGCTATAGATGTAATTGTTTTCATCCCCATCCATATATTACTTGTGTGGATAAGCAGTAGTCAAGACTAAGCAGCTAGGGCATACGTGAGATTTGCACTGCTGAACTTCAGATATTTATTTTGGTGGTACGAGAAAGGATATAGCCTTGATAGACTGTGTATTTTTGCTTCGCTGTAGTTACATGGAACTTTTCAGGACATAGCTTCCAAGCAGTTTAATATTGATGCATGCTAAACCAGTGTGATGCATTTCACTGGGAGAAGCTGATTATCTACTTTCACAGACATCCACTCTGATTATAAAGTTGCCCTAGGCCAATTCATACCTTCATCACACACATAAGTAACAAGGTAATAGTAAATTTTATATTTTTGGTATTGAGATTTTGATTCTTGATAATTTGTAGTAGGAGCGTACAACCTGTTTTAAATTATTTGTATAATAGTTTGGACAATAGTATGCTAATAATTTCCCCATTGCTTGTTAGACAGTGAAGAAAGCATGTATGAAATCATACATCTAGGTCATCAAAAGACCGTGTCCGAGAAAAACTGATGTCTTGTAAAAGTATTTGTTTTCCAAAGTTAGCTCACTTGAAGTAGTTAAAGGAGTGGAGACATTCAGGTTTGTAGTATCATGGTTACAATATCAAACCTGAAATGTTAATCAAGAGGCAAACTGCAGTAATGCAATTGAAACTGTGAGTTTAACTATGTCTAAGATGTTCTCAGAAAATGCCAGACTCTTCGAGCTTGCTAAGAGCAGTGGGAAGTTGAGCATTAGTATCTGGTATTTCAAGGCATAGGCTCTGTGTGTGTGGATGTAATATCTGTGTGTACATGTACTCAAAGGAAATTGCAGTTCACAAAGAAAAGGCGTAGTTTTAGGTTTTGTGGGTTTTAAACTTTTATGATGCTCTAGAAAGCTTTAATGAAATTTTTTTTTTAAAAAAAATAGGTAATAAACATTTTTCAGAAGGAAAATAGTTATGAAATCACCTTGTGAGGCAATCACTGATCTAGTTTCAAGTCAAGGAGTGGAAGTCACCCACCTTTTACAGGTATTTGTAAGGAAGGTGTAAAAGGCATTCTCTACAATTTGAATAATTAGGGAGCAGAAAATGGAGTTTTCAGCTTTCTGTCTCAACTTGTACACCTACTATGGAAATTAAATTGTGTTTGTGCTCCTTTAGATTGATGTTTCTTAAATAAATATCAGTCTCCTCAGTTCCCTTGTAACTTGGAAGCTATTTGGTGAGTTTACACAAAATCCTCTTATGGCAGCTTGGAATTTGGAGAGCCTGGTTGTCTGGAAGACAGTCTTCTCTTATCATGACAGCCTGAGAATTCACTACCTATGTTTTCTCTCCAAGCAATAACAGAATTAACATTTTGAATATTTGATTCAGTATATTTGATTTGTTACAGTTGCCCTCATGAAATTAGGTGTGTGACCTAAACTTTTAGGTAATGATTTGTTTTGAAGAAGGAAAGTTTGAAGTTACAAGGATGTTTTAAAGAAAACTCTTTTTTTTCCCCCCCCAGCACATTTTAATACACTTGATGTGGTAAACAGATAATGATGCTTTGCATTCTTTATTATGAGCAAAATAGACAAAATATGAGAAAACTCAACAGTCTGTAGATTCGATTTCACTCAACTGTTCGTTAATGTACTTGTGTTAGTTTTGTCGTGTGACTGATTGGTAGACTTTAGCAAATAAGATATTTAAAGACCTTGAACACCAGTTTCCCTCTTTGCTCTGCGTTGAACAGGGAGGGTGGTGAAGGAGAGTAGCTGATTTGTTAGGAGATGTGGGAGATGTTGCACAGTCCGACAGTTTTTACTCTGCAGGAAGCTTACCTGCTACAAAGCAGATAGACTCTCAGTCATTTTGTGAATTAAGAGGGAGAAGTCTTTGACTATGTTGACATGGTTAATTAGCAGTAGGAGGACAATCCCTCAGGTCAGAAGTAGCAGTTGAAGTGGTATCTGATTTAACAAGGTAAATTCCACCTGCTGTGTTTGCAAATGTATGCCTCATGACTCTTTGAATGGATTCCCATCTGATGTCTGGCCCTGATCCTGAGCGCTCGGGAAGCTGTCAGAACAACTCGGACAAGATCCAGCAGGACCAGCTGGTTTTCTTTGACCTATGTCTAAAGCAATTGACTCACATTTTTCAGATACATGCAGGATATGTGAGAAGTTGAAAACATGCATACAGGTAAAAATAAGTAGCAAATCAAGGATGCTCTGCATATCTTTGCTTGTTAATTTTACAAATGGTCACAGGTAGTCGAGCTATATTTCTAAAGTTGGCTTTTAGCATCCCTTTATAGTAGCCTAAAATAAGCAGATGCTTTGAAGTAGTACAGTAGTTTTCTACATTCTTGATTGTCTCCTTCACCCTAGTTTTCTTTAGTTTGCTTTTGAACAGTCGCTTATTTGAACTATTCCTTTACATAACCCTGTGTTCTATGAATAAAAGCAAAAAGTAGAAAGAAACAAAATTACTGTAAAGATAATTTCTCCAAGTCAAAAAAACAATAAAGAAGTAACATCTTTCCTTCCATTCTGAGCACAGAGGCCTTTAATTCCTTATCTCTTACTTTTTTTTCCTTGTTCTGTTATGATAAACAGCCTGGCAGAAGGTAAGTACATTCTTTCTCATGTGCTGTAGAGTAGAATGTCAGAAAAGCAACTTTGGTGAAAGTATAGTGCATCTTTCTTGTTTATAATCCTTGAACTATGAAAACCCCAGGAATACTTATTTTATGGAACATAGCTTACTGGATGGGCAGAGTTCTAAGACTGCAGGTGCAGAAATGCCTCTCGGATCTAAGGAATTTGAGCTGCTGACTAATAGAATGATTTTCACTCTGTGTTTCATTCAGTGATAATCTTCTCCCACGAACGTTGCTCAGAACTACCATTTCATAAACAGACCACATTAGAAAGACATTGCCAGTTAATCCTTTTTAAATATGTTGATCTTGAGAAAGTGATTTTCCTGATTTCTGCTACTTCCATTGAAAGATAGGAAATAGTAGCTCTGCTAAGGAAGAATATAGTAGGTTGTCGAAAGCAGAATATTGGGCTAATTGAATTGCAGAGGTGGCTGCTCAACTGACTTCCAGGTGGAAAAGCAAAATTATAGTGCAGAGCACAACTAGAGTCTTTGCACCTGAGATTTCAGGGATTGGAACAGCTGCCCAGGGAGGTGGTGGAGTCACCACCCGTGGAGGTGTTTAAAAGATGGGTAGATGAGTTTCTCAAGAACATGGTTTAGTAGAGAGACAGGTACAGTTGGACTCGATGATCTTGGAGGTCTCTTCCAACCTTATGATTCTATGATTATGGCACCTTTTATGGTCATAAACAAGAATTAGTAATGATCATATGCCGATTTGGGGAATTTTTAAGATGAACATTTGGGGAGATCTAGTGTTCTGGCATCAAAACATGGTTTTGTGAGTCTTTTACCAAGTGTAAAACAACTTAATCTCTGAAACTGCTTTAATAGCTATGGTTAAACTATTGCAAAAATCAACAGTTCAGATGAAGAGGATGATATTGTAATATTGAAATGGAAAAAGGACTTCAGATTTAGTATATTTTTGGTAGGAGGTGAAAAACTATAATGAAGAATTTATATGGGTTATTTTCCCTCCAATTTTAATGTGTGCTTGTAGATTCCCAACATGTAGGGTTTGAATCATCTTTTTTGTTGCATGCTGAGGTATCTGTCAGATATGGGTATGAGAGGGCTCAGTCATTTATAGTAATGAATAGAAATGAGTAGCTCTTTGGAAAAGTAATTTTTTAGTTTCTAGAATGTGCCAGTATCCGAAGGTTACACATCTGCTTGTCTCTCTAAACTGAAAGTAAAAAGCTGAATGGCAGGATTATCTGCACACCTGTTTCCTTAGGAAATATTTGGGCAAGGCAGAAATTTGGTGCTGGAGTTGTAAGTGTAGGATGGCTTTCTGTTAGAAGGAGGGCGAGAGCTTCAGCCAGAGGCTTTGCTGATGAGGAACTGTGCTAACGTACCCTTGCTTACGTTTCTGTCATTTGCAAGTCTGTAGTCCCCCGTGACTCTGTTTTTTCTGGGGCAGCGTGGTAAAGTGCTTGTTGGGAATAAAAAGGTAATATGGAAGTCCCCTTTACGGACACAGCAGCAGCTCCAATTCTCCTCTTTGGGCAAACCCCAGCACTTAGTTGTTCCTGGTTTACACTGTTTGTGACGTGCCCAGTGATACCAGCAGCTTCAGGGGAGTCTCCTCTTTAGGGAGAGGCAGTTTCTTGGGGAAGAGGTCACTGGATTGTAATGTCTTGTAAATGCAATGAAACAAACATTTCTTTTCAGGGTAGCAAGTTTCAAACTGCTTCATTTCTGTAATTCAGAAAACGTGAGCCACAGTGTCCTCTGCTTGATCACGGCAGAGGGAGACACTGTCCCTCATTGGTTCTGTTAATTTTTAAGTGCTTTTTACATGGCAGAAGGTTTTACAACATTTTCTACTCTTGACACCTCAAGGAAGCAAAGCTGTGTTCAGATTGTCATCAGCTAGATGGACCAGTCAGAACTGATGCTGTGTTGTTTTTTTTTCCTTCCCTATATTCATCTTTAGGTGATGGTTGCAGAAGCACTGAATATTTCCAGGGAAACATACTTTGCAATTTTGATGGACAGAGCCTGCAATGGACCTGTTATGGTTGGCAGCCCGCAGGGTGGTGTTGACATAGAAGAAGTTGCAGTTACAAGCCCAGAACTTATCTTTAAGGTATTAAAATAATATTTTAGACTAGAAATTCTCCTTGTCAGTTTTCCAAAATCCTCTATTTCCCCCCTTTATCCTTCCATTTTTTTCTTCTTCCATTTATGGGACAAAGACAATAAGAACCATAAAAATTGTGTTTCACCAAATAGAGGATCAGAGCTGTCATCCAGTAGATAAATGAAATGTGTTTAACATGAGATTTTGTTAATGTTTGTGTCTCCAGTTCAATTTAGAAAAAGAGCTTAAATCAGTCGATTATATGGATTGTTAAACTTTATATCTGAAATGTTTTATGAGCGAGTTTCACTTTCAGAAAGACACACAGTGTTTTCACAAGTGGGGCAGTGCCAATATGGTTATTGTTTCTGTGGTTGTTTTTGTCTAATTGACAGAATCGTTAATTATTTCTTTGTACCTGGATGACTTTCTGCATCTGCAATCCAACTGTTGTAATTGCTTTCTTAATGATGACTACATCCAAGTATTTTTTATGTTACTGTGGCATGATAATGAGTAGACAAGTTATTCATCTGGGAAAATTATTGATACAATCAAGTCTAATTATTCAAAAAACTGTAAAAATATTTAATATGCATTTTAAAATGCTATAAACTTCACAGTGCTACTGGGCAGTGACACCGTTGCCTTGAAAATATTCAGAAGATGTCATAAAAATTAACAGACTAAATATTCGTCAACGCCATCTGTACAGTAATTAAAAGTGAAAACTGGTGTCACGTTGTCTTGTCAGCATGCCACCCTGAAGAATTATATATTTTCTGGAAGGACTGTTTCATAGTTGGTGTGGTAATTATAACATACCCTATAGGCAGCTGCTATAGCCTCAGTCTCGTAGAACCTTGGCAAACAGCCATACTTTAATTACTAATTTGCAAATGTATACTAAATGTTTTCCTTTTGAAGCTGTAAATCTCCATTCAGATTGAATATTTAGTTATATTTATGCATGTTATTGTTACAGGAGGAAATAGATATTTTTGAAGGCATAAAGGATCATCAAGCATTGCAGATGGCAAAAAATCTGGGATTCAAAGGACCTTTGCAACAGCAGGTAACTTGACTCCACTCGCTCAGTTTTTACTGAAGACATTTTAGCCCAGCTATACGATAAATGCTTTCCAAATAGACATGAAAGGCCAAGTATTCATTAGGTCAGACCTGGTCTGACATTTTAAATGCTAAGTTGCACCTACGTAATTGTCATCAGACTTTAGCAAATTGAACAAGGTCTTTATTGTTCCAACGCAAGAGTTCCTGGTCTTTGAAACAACTGATGACAACATGCTCTTGCACCTTTTCCTTTTCATTCCTTTGGAATTCCGTGGGAGCTCAGTGAATTACACAGGTACAGCTCTTTTTTGAAAAACTGACCCTTAAGATGGAGAGAAGGAAAAACGTGTCTGTGATTGATGTAGGGTTTTTTTCAGTCTTCAGCTGAAAAGCAAAAGGCTGTCAGCTTGTTGTCTTCTCAGTATCTCTTTTCTATATATATTGGAATGCCTTATTGCACACAAATATGCAAGATATGTTGCTTTATGAATATTTTGCAGAGAAGAGAAAACTTGTTTAAACTACTTCTGCCTGTTTTTTTTCCATAGTATCAAACTGTCATTTTTTTTAAAAGTCCTTTATTTTTAATTCAGTGGTTTTAATTATTTTCTGTCCTAACTGTGCAATTAACAAGTGCATAATCATTAAGTTGATTAGCACATATTTGAAGATTTAGTTGTATATCTAATGAGAAGGAATGATTATGTAGAACCTTTCAACCCTTGAAGAGTTCTGGTACTTAATAATTAACAGCAATATATGGACTTTTCAACAATACATTTAAATAATGCTGCAGTGAATGCATTTCTTTCCTTGTGCTATCAGCTCAAACGCACTTACTGAAGCATAGGGACATAGTTTTTATTGAGACAAATCCTACTATTTACTTACACGTTTGCTATTTCAAGGTTGGGATTTTATGCTCTGCCTCAGAGAGGCTCAGTACTTGTAGACCTTGAGAAAGAGCAATGTTGACATTAAATTGCCTGATTCCAAGAGGTGCTGAAAGATGGAGCAACCCTTAGTAAAAGTTAAGTGATTCTAATCATCTGTTAAAATTATAGCACTGTACTGAGGCAAGAAGAGCTTTTCAGCTTGCCCAGAATCAATGTGGGGTTGCGTGATGGGATTTCCTCTCTCATGTTACTGCTGACAGCCTTACCCTCGTGGTTTTGGGATATTTGGATCGTTTGTCAGCCAGGTTGTCCATGCTGAGGGTACTGCTGCCTTGTTGGGTGCAGATTTGTAATTGAGAAGTTTTTTTGAAGTCAAACCCCCAAGAATACTTCAGCTGATGATTTTTGAGCAGGGAAGACTTGATAAGCAATTTGTTTGTTGCTTCCAAACTGTAAGTCATCAAAGAGGGGATCTCATAGCAGTTTACTGCCTTCTCACAAGGGAGGGAGGGGGAGCAGGTGCTGAGCTCTTCTCTCTTGTGACCTACGATAGCACTAGAGGTCATGGCAGGAAGATATGCCAGGGGAGGGTTAGATTCGATATTAGGAAGAGGTTCTTCCTCCAGCAGGTGGCGGAGCTCTGGAACAGCTCCCCAGGGAAGCAGTCACAGCACGAGTCTGCCAGCATTCGAGAAACATTTGGACAGTGCCCTCAGACACACGGTGTGAGTGGTGGAAGTGTCCTGTGTAAGGATAGGAATTGGACTTAATGATCCTTTTGAGTCCCTTCCAGTTCGGGTGATTCTATGATTCTGTGATTCTATGATTCTGTGATTCTAATCTTAGACATGCTGGTCCCCAAACTGAACACAGTACTCCAGGTGCAGCCTTGTCAGTGCTGAGCAGAGGGAGGCAGGAGCATCCTTTACAGTGTTCTTCCTCATGTAGTCCTTCTAGCCATAAAATTTTCTTTCTTATGAATGCTGGTATGGGA